>OX465598.1:111325000-112575000 GCA_950022295.1 Bromus sterilis
TATAACATCCATCCTATTTTCAATAGTGGCAAGTCTATCTATAACAGTATCAATACTACGATCATAAACAAAATAACTAGATAAACCATGCAAAATGTCAAGAGCTCTAGCTTCATCACACTCTAAGAAATCTCCTTCAGCTATAATATCAAGAGAGTGTTTACACCACTTACAAAGACCATGGTAAAAATTTCTAAGCACAATTTTTATAGGTATCCAAGGCATAATTCTCCTATGTGCTTCAGAAATTCTGTCCCATGCCTTCTTCATATTCTCTCCATCCCTTTGATGGAAATCTAGAACTTCTGATTCCCTCAAAGCACCAAGTCCTAACATGCTTAACTAAACAAGAAAGACCACTAAAAGCAAGGTAAATAAATTTTTTGTGATTTTTTATAAAGGACACAAAGATAAAAACTGAAAGGTAAAATAACAAGACTAAAAAGCAAAGGTAAAATATTGTTTGCAACTCCCCTATCTTGAAGATTGGAGTCCCCTGCAACGGCACTAGAATTTTGCTTGATGCGCAAGATATGATAATGGCTTCTCGCCCTTCATTGGTTACCCAAGTGGAAGGTGAGATGTGGGGTAGCAGGAAATTTCCCTTGGCAAAGATACCAAGGTTGAGATCGAACCAGTAGGACTCCGATAGCTACAAGTAGGTAGTGAAGCAATAGTGCAGAACAAGCCTTTAGCACCGGTTCGTGAGGGGCTTTAGTACTGGTTCTGTGAACCGGTACTAAAGAATGGGTACTAAAGGTACAGACCTTTAGTACCGGTTTGCCTAGAGCCGGTGCTAAAGTGTCTGCCTGTCTGCCACGTGGTGGCGAGGGCTGGGGGTCTTTAGTACCGGTTTGTATCACAAACTGGTACTAAAGGTTTAGTGGTTTAACGGTTTATCTATTCTTTGCTTTTGGGGTTTAATTATTTATTGATTAATTGGGTTTAGGATTTACTGGTTTATTTTACGCTATTACATATTGTACAATGCATATACATAGTAGAATTTCTCATACCACCAGCATCTATATATATAGCATACAGTACACATGTGTATACAATTTGGTATATTACATAGTTTCACCGCAATTGCATATCATATTCTACCCGCGGTCGTATCGGATGTACGGGGATTCTCCGTTCGTAGGTATGACTTGCTGAAGAAGGAATCCCGCTAGTTCCTCTTGAAGTTCTTGAATTTTTCCCTCTATTTGGACTTGATCCCGCTTCTCCATTATATTATTTAAAGAAGAAAGATATCAATATATTAATATATAGCGAATGTTTATTCTAAATAGTATTTACATCATGATAAGGACAAAGTCTAAATACTATTTACGTACCATCAATGTCTTACTAGTAAGCCTTTCGGTCATAAAGCGAATGTTCTGCATCACTATGTAAGAATATGGTTCAACACCCTCTTTCTGCCTCATACACTTCAGAAGAATAGAATTCAATCAGATAATAATCAAGCACATGATAATGGTATATTCAAACTAGAATTAAAGCGAATATTTTCGCACATATTTATCGTAGCACCACATCAGCTTATCCTTCCATAAACCGGGCTCGTCTTTTTTGAACTTTTCCCAAACTCTGTCGTCAAAGAAAATGAATAAAGGAGTTATTAATTACTTGATATATAACAGGAATTGAACACGAAAGAAGATTACATGGTGTGATAATGATTAAAATTACCTGTCGAACATATCCTTCACAGATTTGTACTCACTAATATCTTTACGTAGTGAGTCCATTACTATAACTTTTCCTTCATCAACTTGAATATCTATCAGGATCAAGTGATAGTTGCGCACACATGCACGTATGTAAAAGCGGGTATGCAACTCATCACTTATAATAATGCAAAATTGAGTAAGCAAAACTATAATTTATAGTACAAAATAATGACACTCACTTGAAGTTGTAAGGAAGTAGTACATGTGCGTTGGTATGAAGTTCCTTCAAATACTTTAGCACGATCATGTCCGTGTCTTTTTGGTTCCATTCTATTGTCCTTTCATGTACGGTATTTGGGTCAATGAACCCAATTCCATAGTATCCATCTCTTTTCATTTCGAAAATCTTCATTTTGCGTTACCACACAAAAGAATATTAGTGAGAATAATTAATTACAGTCAATGACGAACGAGCTGAGCTAGAGACTTAAAATACAGAGAAAGAAATAACTTACAGACAATAACAACTGAAGAGGGATTTGTCGAGTGCTTTTTTATGGAATAACTGAAATAATTCTTCATTTGCAATCCACATTTCAATTCCATGGTGGAAATATTCTTGCTTGACTCGGAACATGATGCCCTCCAGATCGACGGGATAACTTCTCTCTTGTACCACTGATGCAAATTGCGCATTTGCGTTTGTATAATCTTCTTCTCTTCTTTATTGACCAGAGGCTCCCCTCTTACATATATCCTTGGTTCTATATCTTGCACAGTGGACAACACCGGCACATCGCCTGTCTGAATGGCTAGATATTGTTCAACACTGATACCCGCCGCTCTAGCAGCCTCTGTTTGTTGTTCAGCGGATGGTATCATCTCCTCCTGCTCAGTACTCACCTTGAGCGGGGCTATCGATTGCACTGTCTGTTCTCCGAGCTGGGGAACAATTTTTCCGATTTTTCTACGGCCTGAGGAGGTTGACAACGCCTTTTGAAATGACTTGAAAATAGAGTGATCATAGTCCGTTAGCGGGGTCTTCTTAGGGGGTGGTTTAAACTGGTTCAAAAAGTGTTCTACTATTACCTCAGGTATTTTCTCCTTCGGTGCCAATGGAGGTTTCGGTGCGAAGTGCTCCTCCACTTATCAATGCGATATGGCCTTGTTTTCGGCGTAACTCCTATCCCAGGGTAACGTCGGCGGACTCTTCTTGGGTTTATCCTTCTTTGCTTTCTTCTTCGGTGGACTCTGCTGCGGGACGGAGGTCGACTTGATCATCGTGTTTGCCTTTGGGGTGGTTGTGTCTTCGGAGGATCCGTCACGGGGGGAGTTGGTGGCGGACTCGGCTAACGCGGCGGAGTCGGTTGTGGTGGACTCGGCTGAGTCGCGTTGTGCTCCATCTCCAGGGGGGTGGTGCCATCTTCGGGGGTGGTGGTGGTGGTGGACTCGGCTGATGCAGCGGAGTCGCGCTGCGCTCCATCTCGGGGAAGGTTGTGTTGGACTCGGTTGAGTCGCGCTGCGCTCCATCTCCGGGGTGGTCGTGGTGAACTCGACGTCGAACGCGTTGGACTTGACACCTTGTCTGCAAATATGATGCCTTGTTTTCTCCATAGATAGATACCACTTTGTTTGGCTTCTCTGAGGGTCTGCTGCCCTTCACCTCCACGAATATCAAGGTTTAGTTCTTCATATATCGACACAACTTCATCCACCCAGACACGAGCATAGCCAGTTGGAATCGGATTGCCGTGGTAGGTTGCTTCAGGCGGATTCGGTAAAGCATAGCCGTCCGCCACCTTAATGGATATATTGTTCATTTTGAAGACTAGCTCGCAAGTTTTCATCTCTTTGATATCATCCACGGGGTCGTGACCATCATCAACCCCCGTGGAGCCCACGCTGCTTTTCGGCATAGATGGGACGGTACAATCCAATGCTGGATCTATTGGTGGATCTTGAGTGGACGTCCTTGATACGTCTCAAATGTATCGATAATTTTTTCTCGCTCCATGCATGTTTTGTGTGATATTGCTATGATCTAGATACACTTTCAGTTGCTATCAGTATCATTATCCTGTGTCTTTGATCCTTTGTAAACAACAAGACCAAAGAGATTGAAAACCTCTCTAAACTTCGTTGGGAGCAAAGTTAATTGTGTTGTGTGCAGGTCCGCGTCAGGTGCGCCGCTGACACCTACTTATCATCATCGGAGTCCTACTGGTCGATACTCAACCTCGGTATCTTCACCGTGGGAAACGTGCTGCTACGCTGCATCTTACCTTCCACTTGGGGTAACCAATGAAGGGCGAGAAGCAATCCTCTCTCGCGTATCAGTCCTTAGCTGCAGTTGCTGGCTAAGTGACTCACACTTCTCCTGCGTCTGCTTGATAGCTTGTTCCATCCTATCAAAATGGTATGTTACCTGCGCCTTCTTTCTTGAACGGCTTCTGTAACTCTCATTAAACTCTACAAACCCCTCATACCACGGAACAACGCCTACGCCTCGCGTTCGTTCCGGGTGTTCAGGATTCTTGAGGGCGCGTGTAAGCTCGTCGTTCTCTTTGTCGGGCTTGAAAATCCCCTTTCTAGCATCAGCAATTGCTTCTAGTAACTCTTTATCGGCTCCTTTGAGACTTGCCTCTAGAATTTCCTTCCCTGCCTTTGGGTCCAACTTTCCACCATGCCCAAAGAAACAAGTCCTGCACCTGGATGGAAAATACATTGTTACTGGAGTGACCCCTGCATCAAGCAGCTTCTTCTCAAATGCATCCCACTTAGGCGCCGCGGACTTGTAGCCACCTGTCCCCATGGTATGGAAAAATCTCTTTTTTCTCAGCATTCTTCTTGTTTATTTCCGACCGATGTTTAGCATCTTTTGATTCCTTGTACTCCACAAATTTGTCTCAGTGAGCTTCTACCTTCGCTAGTGCTCCACTGAAAATAGGAGTCTTCTTATCATTAGCGACGTATTTCTCCCATGTCTTTATCTTCCAACTTTGGAATTGTGTGGCCATCTTCCTAAGAGCAGCATGCTTGAAATTGTCCACAACGTCTGGTGGCATGTCATCTAGTATGGTGAAATATGATATGACCTTATCCCAAAGCTTGCCTTTTGCTCTATCGCTGTAAAAAGTCATGTTGCCTTCCTTTGGCTGATGCCATTCTTGAATGCTGATCGGGATTTGGTCTCTAACAACTACTCTGCATATAGATGTTCATTTCTTCACGTGAGCTAGAGGAGAAGTCGGCTCGCCACTCGAACTAACCTCATCGATGTTGTACTTTACACCATCCCACGGCAATTTTCTCGGGCCACGTTTTGCTTTGCTTGAAGAAGATTTGCTCGATCCGGGTTGCTAAAAGAAGAAAGATCGATTTGTTAATTGATTGGTGACAAAAAAATTATTAGTATATTTAATGATCACCAGAGGCCTTATATATTTATATATATACCTCGGCAGACTTTGTTGTTAATTGAAGATCATTTTCTTCGTCTCATTCCTCGAATATTCCCTCACCGGAATCGTTCAGATATTGTCAGCCGTCATCATGAGCATCGGCGTCGGCGATGATTTCGTACATATCGTCTTCCTGCTCTTTTCCGCTATTGAACACGTCGTCCATAGCTTAACTAATATCGACAAGATGCAGAAAAAGATAAAAAAAAAATATTAGAATAATAATCCAGTTCAATATCTTGAATAAAACAAGATATATATATAGAAAAGTACATCTCAACTAATCAAGTTCACATGCAACAATAATATTAGAATAATAATCTAGTTTACATCTCGAATAATCCAGTTCACATATGCAACAATAATATATCGATCACTAGCTACTACATATATCTAATACAGTAAACGACGCCGGCTCTGACTGGCGGTGGACAACCAAAGAGAAGGAACCGTCACACACTCGTAGCTAGGGTGAGATCCCTGAAGAACCTGCCACAAACTGTAGTACCCGGCGTCCAACGCCACCATGTAGCGACGGACGTGCTCGTCCTCCTCCCTGACACGCTGGCGTACAACCTCCTCGGGGGCCGGCTCCCTCCACACCGACTGTGGCCCACGCGACCGCCACCAAAGAAGATCCGGGTCGACTACAAGACCCAAATTCCTCACTAAGCGTCGCACCCTAGAAACCACCTCCCAGTGCCAACCCGGCAGAGCCCAGTCCCGAACATTCCGCATCCCGTCAAGAATCCCGGCGGCGCGACGGTAACGAGGATGTGGGCCCGGCATCGTCGCCGAAAACGTACTAACAATATATACAACATTATATAAACAATATGTACTAGGAATACTCACAATATAACAATACATAAGTTTTTTTTTTGTAAAATACATTTTTGGCGCCTAGGATCAAATACTAACAATACTACATATAGCCAAATTGAATATCGCATATATACTTGACTACAAGGCTACAACAAAAAAATCATCTAGCAAAATGTTCATCTAGCAAAATGTTCATCTAGAAAACATGTTCATCTAGAAAAATTATTCATCTAGCAAAAAATTGCATAGTGCCATATACATCTAGCAACATGTTCATATAACAAAATGTTCCTCTAGCAAAAATGTTCATCTAGCAAAATGTTCATTTAGCAAAATGTTCATCTAGCAAAAAATTGCATAGTGAAATATACATCTAGCAACATGTTCATCTAGCAAAAAATGCCCATCTAGCAAAATGTTCATCTAGCAAAAAATTGCATAGTGGCATATGTACATCTAGCAACATGTTCATCATCTCTAGCAAAAATTTGGACATGGCAGTCGCGTCGGCCTCGTCGTCGCCGGGCTCCTCGCCGGGGTACTACAACGGCGGAGCTCGCCGTGGGACACATGCATGTGGTCGGACAGGGGGGAAGAGGAGAGCTCACCAGCTAGCGCGGCGCGGGCGGAGACGAAGGCGAGGAACGACGACGAGCAGCAGCGCGGCGCGAAGCACAACCTGGTGGAGAGGGCGCGGAGGACGTCGACGGAGGAGAGGGTCCGGCGAGGGGCGGGGACGGCGAGAGGCGCGCGGCACGGCGACGGCGACGGCGAGGAGAAGCAGCATGGCGGCGTGGGAGTCGATCTGCAGCGGTGGGGAAACTTCTGCTCCAAGTGCTACTTATATATCAAGGGACCTTTAGCACCGGTTTGTATCACAAACCGGTACTAAAGACCCTTTAGCACCGGTTAGTAACACAAAGAGGTGCTAAAGGTCTCCAATTTCCTCAATAAAACATCACCTTGGCAGCAACCCTCTTCCTGAGGCGCTCGCCCTCAACATCACCAGTGTCATCTCGTCTGATCTTATAGCGTAATGCACCACATACCAGGCATTCATTCAAATTCTCGTACTCACCACGGTAGAGGATGCAGTCATTAGGAATGTATCTTCTGCACCTCTAGTCCTAGAGGGCAGATAAGCTTATTTGCTTTGTAAGAACCGTTAGGCAATTCTTTATCCTTTGGAAGCCTCTTCTTAAATATTTTCAGTACCTTCCCAAATCCCTTGTCAGGTATACCATACTCTACCTTCCATTGCAACAATTCCAGTGCGGCACCGAGCTTTGTGTTTCCCTCTTCGCAATCTGGTTACAACCCTTTTCTGTGATCCTCTAACATGCGATTGAACTTCAACTTCTACCTTTCACTTTCGCATCCTCTATGTGCATCAACAATGACACAGTGAAGCTCATCATCGGGCTCATGTGATGCCTTTTCTTCAGCTTCTTGTTCTTAATTCTCCTGTTCTCCATTCTCTTGTTCTTCATTCTCTTCCCCCATTGTACCACCGTATTCAGGGAACCCAGGATACCTGTCATCATCCTCATCTTCTTCATTCTATTCCATCAGAACCCCTCTTTCTCCGTGCTTGGTCCAACAGTTATAGCCGGACATGAAACCATGCTGAAACAGATGGAGGTGAATATCTTTTGAGTCAGAGTAGGTCTTATTATTCTTGCAGACACGACATGGACAAGACATTAAACCATCCCACTTGTTAGTCTCAGCTACTCCAGAAAACTATGCAATCCATTAACGAACTCGCCAGAGCGTCGGTCTTCGTACATCCATTGCCAACTCATCTTCATAATGACACAACACCAAAAAGACAAAATTAATACAAGTTCATATACATAAAATTGATCATACATAAAGTTTGTTCATTACATAAAGTTGATCATACATAAAGTTCATACACAATTATTCTCATAAAATACATAAAATTATCTATCTAAAGAATTTAAATGCAACAATAAATGCGATCAAAATCGCAAGAAAAGTAATAATTGCTCCAACAGCATAATGATACCAAGCCACTTTACTAATGGCATACTTTCTAATTTTCCTAATCTTCATGCGCATTGCATCCATCTTGTTCTTGTGATCATCGACGACATCGACAACATTCAACTCCAATCTCAGCTTTTGTTCTTCAAATTTTTTCAATTTTTCTTTCAAATACTCATTTTCTTTTTCAACTAAATTTAACTTCTCAACAAGAGGGTCTTTCAGTCTCATCTTCTCACAATCACTACAAATATGCATACTAACAAATTAACTTGAGATCAAAGTGCATATAAATCAAATAAACTCCACATATATATCACACTATAGCTCTAGAATATATACCAAACTAAAATCCACAAATCACTATAAACATATATATAGAGCATTACTGACGAGGGGGTGACCCCACGACTCCTGCGTGTGAGGATACCTGGTGTGTATGAAGACAGAAGGCCCGCTGGAAGCCTCGACAAGCCTACGACTGGCCCAATCAAGACACCGACGTAGGAGTCCGCGACCGATATGGAAGGCACGACTTGGCGCACAAGGCAAGACTAGAACTAGGAAACTATCTCTGTAATCTAGTACGGACTCGCCGAGACCTAGCCTAGTATATAAAGGCTGGAAGGGGATACGTCTTGATCATCCAATACCCGATCTACTCTTCTGGCCTTGCGAGAACTCGCCTTGGCCTCCCTTGTAATCGCCCCCTCACGAAATAATATCGAGCAGGAAGTGCTTCTCCTGTTAGCCGACGAGTATCGTCCAACCTGTTCCTTCTCTATGACTAACCCAGGGTTCCTGGCCATGGGATTTGCCGAGGCTAATCCTCGTCAATTGGCGCCGTCTGTGGGAACTACACAGGTTGGAATCACGATATCGGCGGCCCCGCCTTCAGCAAATCAGGACCCGAGGGCTAGAGCCAGATCTAACCCGCTCGAGGAATTCAAGTTCACCACAATCATCTTCATCGCCCCACCAAGATCACTTAACCTGCAGTCGAATCAAGTCCAGCATCTCGACGACTGCCAATCTACCGCCGATGGAAAAGAACTCGACGACCCAGAAGATAGGCGCGAAGACTCTACACGGGAATCCCACTCGAAGAGTCGCGGCGCGTGACAGAAGACTTGCCGATCACTCGACGACCCGCCGCCACCCGGACTCCCGCCACGAGACAAGACAGCGACTCCGAAACCCAGACCGGCGAGTACTACGACCCAGATCGAAGACCAGATGAATTCGCCAACTTCATCTGGAACCAGTCGCTCAGCGATGGGATCGAGCTCGACCCAAGATTCCACAACCGAACAAAGGACCACTCGCAGATTTTCCAAGTCTCAAGGAGAAGAAGGCACGCCGGTTCTAGTAAGCTCACAGCCAGAGAGCAACTGGAAGGACCTTGCACGATCCACTATTTCGAAGACGGGTGGGGACGCCTCAGAGCAAGCCACACCTTAGGAGATTGTCGTCTATTCGCCAAACTCTCCAACAGCCTCAAGGAGGAAAAGCAGCGTGAAGCCAAGCGCACCCGAAGAAGTGTGCAGTCACCAACACCAAGTACAAAAAGGCAATACCCTACGTCCCATGGACGAATCTGCATGATCCAAGAAGGAAGACCCTCAAAAGAAAAACAGGATGCCTACACCCTGCAAGCCCGAGCGGCTGAGGGCCTAAAGACAGCAGAAATCTACCAACTGTGTGGCGCCGAGACCAACATCACCTTCTCTCAGAGCGACCACTCGCCCGCAGTCCCAAGGCCGGGGCATGCACCCTTGGTCCTTGAAGCCCAGATCGGAGGTTACGACATGGATAGAATCTTCATGGACAGAGGCAGCAGCCTAAACATAATCTTCGCCAGCACCCTACACAACATGCTAATCCCACGATCAGTTTGGAAGAAGTCAGGCACCACAATACATGGCATAGTTCCAGGTGAAACAGCCGCCTCCATCGGAACAATTGAGCTCGACGTCATCTTTGGCAACAAGCGCAACTTCGCAAGACAGGTCCTCGAGTTCGAAGTGCTCGACTGGCAGTCGCGGTACCACGCCATACTCGGGCGACCAGCGTTTGCCCAATTCATGGCGGTCCCGCACTACGCATATCTCAAACTCAAGATGCCAGGACCCGCAGGAGTCATTACAATCAATGGAAGGTTCACCAAATCGGATCAGTGCGACCGTGACTTTCACAAAGTCTCCGACACGTTCGGAGCCCAACAACAACTCGAAGAAATATCCATGGTGACAGATAAAACCATTTTTCCACTGGCGAGCCGAAGCGAGTCAAAAGAATTCGGCCGCGATTTCAGCGTCGACAGCGACACAATCACCCACCAAGTTCACCCAACAGACCCAGAGAAGACGGTCGATTCGCTGAGTGGAACATCAAGCTCAGCCCGCGAGATCTGCAGTTCAAACACACAACAGCAATCAAAGCCCAAGTACTCCCAGACTTCTTGGTCGAGTGGACAGAGTTCCAAACATCAGGCCCCCCAGATCTGTCCAACTCATGGACGATGTTCTTCGACGGATCCAAAAGACAGCAAGGAGCCGGAGTAGGCGTCGTACTAGTCTCCCCCAAAGGAACGAAGCTCAAATACGTCCTCCAGATCAACTTCAGCAATGCCTCCAACAACGAAGCAGAATACGAGGCACTACTCCACGGCATGCGCATGGCAAAAACTTGCGGCACCACTCGCCTCTCGATCTATGGCGACTCCAACCTCGTCGTCCAGCAGGCGATGAGATCTTGTAACACAGTCGCGGACGACATGAAGGCCTACCAGAAGCTCTACAACACACCAAAGGGAGGATTCGACGGATGCGAACTCAACTACGTCCCCAGAGCAAATAACACAGAAGCCGACGAACTTGCGAACATCGGATCGACTTGAGGACCAATACCACCAGGTGTTTTCCTCGAGAGCATCAACCAAAGATCAATCAAAGTAAAGACAGCGGCGCCCGAGGCAGTCGTAGAGGCAGATGACACAAATGAACCAGCGCAGGTGGCAGCAACGAGCACAGCCGACAACACAAGCAGCCAAGCAACCAAAGTCGCAGAGCCAGCCGCACTCGAAGACCCGGCCTGGAAAAAACCATTCCTTCGATTCCTAATCGAAGGCGCCTTACCATAGGACGTTGCAGAAGCTCGATGCATCAGTCGACGATCCAAATCATTCACATTAATCAACAGACAGCTATACAAGCGCAGCATCTCTCAGGTCCTCCAAAAGTGTATCGATGAAGAAGACGGAAAATCCCTACTGCTCGAGATTCATGAAGGCACCTGTGGGCATCACGCGAGCAGTCGTGCACTCGTGGCCAAGGCTTTTCGAGAAGATTTTTACTGGCTGACCGCCATGAGAAATGCGGAAGATATCGTGCGACGTTGCATCGCCTGCCAAAAGTTCGCCAGCAGGCCACACGCCCCAGCATCAGAACTCAAAACTATACCACTGTCCTGGACATTCGCCACATGGGGACTCGACATGGTGGGTCCACTCAAGAAATCCTCAAAAGGAGTACGAACACACCTACTAGTCGCAGTCGACAAGTTCACCAAATGGATCGAAGCAGTACCAATCACTAGCTCAACAGCCCTCACGGCAGTCAATCATCTTCAGATTCGGCGTACCACACAACATCATCACAGACAACGGTACAAACTTCACAGCAGCAGAGTTCCAAAACTTTTGCCAGGAGTTGGGCATCAAAGTCAACTACGCATCAGTCGCGCACCCAAAATCCAACGGCCAAGTGGAGAAGGCAAACGGCCTAGTATGTGCAGGAATAAAGAAACGACTCCTTGCACCACTGGAACAAGCCGCAGGCAACTGGGTAGAAGAAATTCCCGCGGTACTATGGAGCCTGCATACCACCCCAAACAGCTCGACCCAGTATACACCTTTCTTCCTGGTATACGGGGCAGAAGCAGTACTGCCGCACGACTTAAAATTTGGAGCTCCCCGGATCTCAGGGTACGAAGAGGAAGAAGCAGAAGGAGCACTACAGAACGATAAAGACACAGCAGACGAAGCACGGGACACAGCCATAACAAGATCCAAAGGATACCAGGACAAGCTGCGCACATATCAAAGCAGTCGCCTGCGGACCAGAACCTTCAGTAAAGGGGACCTTGTCTTGCGACTGATACAAGAAAAAGTGCACAAACTCGCCCCACAATGGGAAGGGCCATTCATAATCTCGGAAGTCATCGGGGGCGGCGCATATAGGTTGAAGAACCCGAAGACCAATGAAGATGTGGGAAACCCATGGAACGTAGCGAACCTACGCTTGTTCTACCCATATCCCCCCAAACATTACAGCGGCACTGGCAGCAGTACCGATCAGCAACCCATGTAATACCCGAAGAAATAAAATGGTGTTTCCCAAATATTACCACTTAAAAGCACTCGGGGGATCGAGCATAAACTCCCCCCGAGAGACGCTATCCTCGCTTACGCGACTCTTTACTTAAAAATCACTCGGGGGCTCGAGCATAAACTCCCCTCGAGAGACGCTATCCTCGCTTACGCGACTCTTTACTTAAAAAGCACTCGATGGCTCGAGCATAAACTCCCCTCGAGAGAAGCTATCCTCGCTTATGCGACTCTTTACTTAAAAATCACTCGGGGGCTCGAGCATAAACTCCCCTCGAGAGACGTTATCCTCGCTTACGCGACTCTCTACTCAAAAGCACTCGGGGGCTCGAGCATAAACTCCCCTCGAGAGAGACTATCCTCACTTACGTGGCCCTTTACTTAAAAA
Source organism: Bromus sterilis (assembly GCA_950022295.1). NCBI lineage: Eukaryota > Viridiplantae > Streptophyta > Magnoliopsida > Poales > Poaceae > Bromus > Bromus sterilis. Next base: position 111,337,754 of record OX465598.1, read on the forward strand.
GCACTCGGGGGCTCGAGAATAAAATCACCCCGAGAGACGCTACCCCCGCTCACGCGACCTTATCTGCAAGCACTGGGAAACCAAAACACAAGATCCCCCCGAAGCACTAAGAGTTTTCCACAAGAGAATCGCATCAAAAAACGCAAAAGTTCTTTAGTCTTCACCTGATCTCAAACGATCACCTAAAGACTCGGGGGCTACTCCCATCGGGAGCGCTGACGCACACCCGACCAAAAAACCTGGAAGAAATTAAAAACAGCCACAAGAAGGGACATCCCAGGTAGAAAAAAACTCACAACCTACGCCTGATTCTACAAAATCAAACGTAGACTCGGGAGGCTACTCCCATCGGGAGCGCTGCCGCGCACCCAAAAGACAGTTTTCCCTTAAAAAGGAGTCGATGACAATTTTTTCATTACAAAGGAGTCAAAGACAGTCTTCCATTACAAAGGAGCCGAAGACAGTTTTCCATTCAAAAGGAGTCGATGACAATTTTCATTACAAAGGAGTCAAAGACAGTCTTCCATTACAAAGGAGCCGAAGACAGTTTTCCATTAAAAAGGATTCGATGACAATTTTCATTACAAAGGAGTCAAAGACAGTCTTCCATTACAAAGGAGTCAAAGACAGTTTCCATTACAAAGGATTCGAAGACAGTTTCCATTACCAAGAAGTCGAACACAGTTTTTTCATTACAAAGGAGTGAAAGGACAGTTATCGCTACAAAAGGACTCGAGCAGCTACCAGACGGGTTACAATTATCCCAAGGAATTATGACTTCTACATGTATGCTCATGCTGAGATAATTGGCACTTTAGTACCACAACTTGACGAGTATCACCACAGACAAAGTAGCAACTCAGTCCGCGAATAAGCAGGTCGCCATCCTCCAGTTCTACAAGGCGCCTCGCCTACTAACGCAACCGATTGACGACCGGCTTGACGTACAGTTCATCTTTAGAACTAGAAGAGCAAGCACCATCAGCCGAGGAATTGTCCGAAGATGAAGTCACGGGAGAAGCAGGCGAACCACCACTCGACCCATCGGAACTTTCGCTGCTTGTTTCCTCCCAGTATGGGTCCAGACGATTGCCACCGGCATCAAAATCACGAACGATGAGGGTATCTTCACCATCAAAACGACAGCAAAGACTATCCCCAACACGCAACCTTAGCCGTCGTGAAAACAATCTCCAGCCAGCATCAAGGAAAACCAAGAACGAGCCATCAACAGAAAGCTCAACCCAAGCAGGAGGTCGAGCGCACACCTGAAGCCGAAGCCACAGACCCCTCAGATTAAGATCAGAAATCATGGAGGCAAATGGGAACGGAAGAGGGATCCGAGTAGCAGTGCGACTAAGAACGCGCAGAAGAAAATCATAACGCCAAACACCCTCATCCACACAAGACGAGGAGGGCACCACCGCAGCCCCACGACGCCCACCACGAGAAGAGCGAGGGGTACGGCCACCATGACCACGCCGGTCACGACCTCGACCAGAAGCATCACCACCCCGTTTGGGAGCCATAGGAAGAAGAAGAAGAAGAAAGGGAGAAAGAGCGGGTGTCCAAGTCCAGGCAATAACACAGCGGGTATTTATAATACAACCTAGGGATAAACAAGGAAAAATACATAAGACCAGGAGGCGCCATCATTAAATCAAAGACCAAACACATCGAGCGTTACGAATTCCAAGAAAAGATGCCTTCACACGGTTAGCAATATTTAAAGGACGCGTCACATATCGCATGTTTCCTATACGCACCTTGGAAATCCAACGGACACCAGGCAGCGCGACGCCCAAGTCATCATTATGACTAGAAGACGCGACGGATCAACGACCAAGCATCATCATAGGTCATCAAATAGCATGTCAAAGCCTATCCACGCAACATCCCAAGAAGGACGAATCAGGATAAAAACAATTGGGAAAAAACTGGCAAAGGACACCTATCTCTAAGTGCCAAAAATTTCCGATTCCAAAATCTTTTACTCCCATCGGGAGTATCCTTATCCAAAGAAGAGTAAAAGACCAAAATCTTGAGAGTTCGGGTGCTCCCTCACCCAGAAGATGAGGATACACTCGAGTAAACCACTCGCACTTATAGAGTTTCGGGTTCTCCCTCACCTCGACAACAAAAGGCGCTCGATTAAACCACTCGCACTTACAGAGTTTCGGGTGCTCCCTCACCTCAAAAAACAAAAGGCGCTCGAGTCACTACTCGCAAAAACTACCCACGTACTCGACGACATTCCGAACGGATGCTTTCTTATACGACCCCTCGCCTGAGCACGCATAAGCTCCGCAAGTGACTACTAATGGCTCACTTGATTGTTTATTCCGAGTGGGTGCATCGCTAACCAGGCTCCGCGCCTCTACAAAAAACAATTATACCTGGGCTACGACACATTGTACCCAGATGCCACACAAGCTTAGCGTGTAGGTAAGACCCCGCTGTGCAGAACGGCCGGGCCGGGACTTGCCGCAGAGAGATTTCACTCCCGATCTTTTCCATGCACTCGCATGATAGAAAGAGCCGAGAGGACGCGCTCAGGCTATTTGCTTAGTGTTAGTCCAAGTATGTGATCAGAGGGGGAGGGGGTGAATGATCACTTCAAAATTTTACATGAAACTATGAAGTGAAGCATAACTCAGTAACCGAAGAGATTCAACAGAAGGGTAAACATTGAAGTAGAACATGATTGAAGCATAGCATGGCGAATCAAAAGCATCGAATCAATTTCATTGAAGCATATCACTGAAGCAATTGATAAACCGAATGTAAGTGCGGAAAGTAAAACGAACTCTTGACTCGGCTATGTTTGTTCGACCAGTTCACACTCTGCAAAGTGCTACGTCTGGTTGGAGGGACTTGTGATTGAACACAGGAGCTAACCTCTCTCTGTCCGTATCTCCACTGCACCAATCTCCTTGAGCTTGGTCAGTTCTTCACTCGTGGTTGATTATTGAGGAAATCACCGAAACCTTTGACAAACTGGACTTCGAGGCGACAATAACTCTTCGCTCTCTGAAGAACAACTCTCTAACCGTCTAGGAGAATTGGAGTTCTCTAAGATAAAAAGGCTAGCAAACTTCTTCCTAAGTCATAATGAATCAACTCAGATCAATAGGACTTATGCTTCGGTGGATGGGTTTTTGAAATGCTTCGGTGGGGTTGCTCTCTCTCTCTCCTCTGTAGGGAATCAATCTTGGAGCAGCCACCGGCCAATGAGGGCGGGGGTGGCGTATTTATAGGTGGCAATCCCTAGGTGCGAAATGACTGAAGTGACCCGATGTGACAGCTTGACACCTGTCCCCAACGGTCATATTTCCAATCAATGCGCAACTTTACTTGCGGTCCAAGTAAAGCTGACTCACGGACTTGGTTCTGCTTCAGGAGCCGAAAGAACAAAGTCTTCGCTGGTGAAGCATTACCTAGCTCACATGAGATTTCTTCAACTCTGGTTTCTCACTGGTTAAGATTCGATCTGAGTCTTTTCATCAAAACCTTCGGAGTACATTTACTAAACCCCTCTTGATAGTACGGTTTTTCCTACGACGCAAAGAAGTAAAAAGAACTACGCAAAAACAACTAAGTCTTGCGCCATCTTGATCATCTTCTTCGATGAGACGAGCTTCAGGATTCCTTATCTTTTTAGGGGTCGACATCCGTGATGAGCTTCACTCCAGAGGATGTGCTTCGGTAAAAGTATAAATCTTCGTTGAAGCTTTATCACCAACCTATAACTTCAGGAACCTAACCATCTGATTCACACTAGAAAACTTGTTAGTTCCTCTACTGTTTTGACCAACAATATCCAAAACTCTTGAGGGCATAACTTTGCTCTTACTATCTCCCCCTTTTTGGACTATTGTTGACAAAACAGGCATTGATAAAAGATATTGAATTTTGAATTTGGGTTGAGAGCAAACTCTAAGATATGAAGCTTATGACTCCCCCTGAATGCAAGCATTGAAGATTTGTATAATCGAAGAAAATGCTTGTTGAAGAATATCATCAATGGGAAGCCTAACACATATCTTAGCGAATCAATTTGCATATAGAGGATATGACTTGAAGAATATGCAATCATCCAATAACCTGTGAACTTAAAGATAATAACCACCTGCAAGATAAAATGTAGAAAAGCAACTTGCAAGCACGGGGTTATTAACATATATGATAAAACAGTTCACAGCCGAAGTAATACTTAAGTAACAACCCAATCGAAGAATGGAATGTTTGTCGTAACTTAACATGCAAAAGAACGAATCAAGACCCTAAACCCCGCAGCGAATCTAAACTCGATGCTACTTTCTCCCCCTTTTTGTCAATAATTGGACAAAAGGTTGATAGGTAGATCAAGAGCATCTATGGGTTAGCTGCAACCCTGGGACCCTGCACATTGTCTTCGCCTGAAGAAGATGCATCGCCTGAAGTTTCTCCTTCGGTCGAAGCAGGTGACTCTTCCTCGTCGAAGTCCATCGGCGCTTGAAGCAATTCAAGGTCGCTGTCATCGAGAGGATCGTCTTCGTGCTTCGATGTGTGAGAGTCTTCATCCGAGAAGGTGTCGGGGCGAATCTGTTCAGCAGGGTTGACAAAGAGAACTTCATCAATCTTGTCTAGTGATGGTATCTTGGGGTTGGGGTGATATATCGAATCATTTCTGGAAAAGTGCCTCTGCAAATGTGGGTACTCCTTGAATATGCGATCGGCTTCAAGTTTCTTCACTGAGTTGAATTTCCTTAGGCCTTTCCAAGAATGACGCTTCAGAACCTTCAAGTATTGGTTGTTATTCAAGGCAATGTTACCAACTCTGTTTATCTCATCAGATAGATGTTGCATCTGGCGCTGATTTCCTTCGATGAATTTTTCTAGCAGTTGTTGGTTTCTAATAGCAACTTCAAAGTGGTACACTTCTTTCTGAAAACGCTTCGACATGTTTCGCTCATTGACGTGCTGTCTGACTCCTACATATGTTGCAAAAGGGTCATTTGGCCGCCTGAAGATGTTCATTGTATCGCGGACCGGAGGGCAGAACAGCTTCGGGTGATGCTTCGCAGTGAAATCTTCGTTGCGTCCATGGTTGCAAATGGCTTGCAGCCAAGGAGCATATGGCTTCAATTGATTAACCAATTCAGCAGCTTGTACCATGTATCAAAGAAAACAATCCTCGAAGTCAAACACATGTCCATGAGTGAGCTTCATAAGAGCATGACGAGTAGGATATAGAATATTAGATTCTTCATTCCCTGTACTGAGAGGCATTAGTGAGTTTGACAAGATATGAAACCAAGTCTTCGATATGAACACTAAATGCTTCGGGCGAATGTTTTCTGGCATGTGATCTCCAGAGACTTCGGGATCCAATAAAGATGCAAATTCAGCTTCAGTGGGATCTGGTAACATGTGAACTTTTGCAATTTCTCCAGTGTGTCTTGGGATGTTTATAATATCCATGAATTCATCTGTATGCATCCTGAAGACTTTCCCTTGAATCATCCATTCAAGAATCCATGTGCTAGTATCTTCTGGGGTTCCAGAGACATATAGTGTGGCATAGAATTGCTTCACTAGCTCTGAATTGAATGGAGTTTCCATGGCAAATAATCCAGTCAAGTTCTGTGCTTCGATGGTTTCCATGATGTTTTGGAAGCACGTTGCAGAAGCTAGACTGTGCATATCCAAGTACTTGTGTCTGAAAAGTACACCTTTCTGGCAGTAAAGCTTCGTGTACAAGATTTGTTGTTCAGCAGTCCAGAATCGAAGATCATCAGCTGTTCTTGGTGAATCATATGGACTAGTGCCAAAGAATCGAAGCTTCTTGCGATGAACTTCAATGTCAAATTCAGGACCGTGTCTTGACGAAGATCCTTCTCCCAGGAAAATGGGAAAAGTCTCTCTTGGATAGATGGAGTCCAGCTGGGTGTCCTGAGCAGAAATGCAATGCCTTCGAGCGTCTGTGATTCGCCTTTGCGGTTGAGTGACGATGGCCAACTCATTTGCTTCGGCTTCAGCTTCCATTTCTGCATCAGCATTGGCTTCAGCATAAATAGCTTGATCTTGGGCTTCGCCTTGTTTGTCTTCAGACTCCTCAGCAGAGTGAGCTGAAGAGTAATCCTTTTCAGGAATGGCTTGAGGGGGTGGAGAGTTTTCTGGCGCAAAATTGTCTTGAGCGGATGGTTGTGAAGCGGGTTGAGGTGGAGGAGGAGTTAGAGCACGGGGTGGAATGACTTCGGGGGCGGATGGCTTCGATGTGGGTTTGCCAAGCTTGATGATTCTGCATCGAGGGGGCGATACCTTTCTAGGGGCCTTCTTTGCCGGATGAGAGCTCACCTCATCAGCTTCTTCAGTGTCTGCAATGAGACGCCTCTTCCTTTGTTGTAATATAGGAAGTGGTGAAGCTAATTTCTTGAGCATGGCTTCGCGCTCCTTTGAGTCAAGAGCCATGACTGAAGCATTGTGAGTCTTGCAGCATTCTTCAATGGCAGACTTTAACTTGTCTTGAAAGACTTGAATATTTTGCTTCGTTTGTTCATTAACAATAGCAATCTTCTTCGAAGCAGCAATGGCTTCGCTCTTGAAGTCCTCATCAGACTCATCATATGCTTTCTTCTTGAATTTCAGAATCTTAGCAGTTTCTGATCTGTTCCTTGAGTGAAAATCTCTCAGCTGATTGTTCAAGGTTTCGAGCATGGCTGAAAGATTTGGAGAAATGTATATATTCCCAATATCCACAGCCTGGGGATTTACAGCTTCAGCAAGCTTACAGTATACCTGATACAGGCTCAAACAGTCCCAGAGCTCACCTTCTCTAGCATCTGGAAAATTGTGCTCACTATGTTCAGCTTCAACTTGGGCTTCGGGGACAGGAGCTGCGACTGGCTTCGGGGGAATTTCCTTCGGTGCCATGTCCACAGCGGCTTCCTTTTGAGCGGCCCTGGCAGCTTTCTCAGCCTTCTTTGTGCGAAGGATATCCAGCTGAGCTTGGCGTTTGGCTTCAGCTTCAGCAAGTTGTTTGGCTTCGGCGGCAGCCTTAGCCTCTTGACCTTTAGCTTCAGCTAGCTTGCGCTTCGCTTCAGCTTGCTGGTTTGCCTCGGCCAGCTCCTTCCTTTGCTTTTCAAGATCAGCAGCTTCTCTATCAGCTTTCGCTTTCTCTTTGGCTTCTTTCTCAGCCTTAGATTTGGCTTGAGCTTCGGCATGCAGACGTTCAGCTTCGATGCGGTCTCTCTTCCGCAATTCAGCTTCTGTCAACTTCTTTGTGCCAACCTGGGCATAAGTTTGGCCAGGCTTAGCCACAGTTGTCTTCGGCTTCGAAGCTTTAACAGGCTCTGGAGCTTTGGCTTCGGGGATGGCAGCAGGCTTAGCCACAGGCTTTGCCTTCGGGTCATGTCGTTCCTTGGTCCTCTGCTCGATAGGAACAGGACGGCGGGGAGGCTTGGAGGACAGGAGTGCCTCGACCACCAAGTTCGTCAAATCAATGTTCCTCTTTGGAGCAGGAGGTGCTGAAGGTTCTTGGAACTTAACACCTTTAGGAGCAGTTGGCTTCGCTCCAGCCTTCTTCTTCAGAGGCTTCTTACTCAGTTTCTTCTTAGGACTTGGGGGGATGGGTGAGTGCTCTGACTCATCATCTGCTTCATCAGCAGGATCATCATCGATCAAGTCTTCAAGCGGAGCAGCTGCTTCAGCTTCGTCATCGGCTTCATGTTCAGCCTCCTCGTCTGAAGCAGGAGGGGGTGAATCACTCAGCTTCCGAAGCTTTCGCCTCTTCTGAGGCTTCGATGGTTCGGCTTCATCAAGCCCTGCAACAGCAAGAGCTTTTTCCTTTTTCTCGTCTCGGATCCTCTTCTTCTCAGCCAGAATAGCAAGCCTTTCTTGCTCTTCAGGATAATCATGCGGGGACTTGAGAGAGTTTGGGTGCGGGACAGCCGGAGGCTTCGGGTAGTACTTCTTTCGGTTGGCTGCTGTGTACTGAGCGCACATGGCGGTGGTGTACCGATAGGGTGGACTGAAGGCGAATTGCATTGCCCACTTCCAAGTTGGAATGCTTTTATACTTGTACCACCTGATAGCCCAATATCTACGAATCTTTTGCAGTCGAATCTTTCTATCATGATCTGTCTCTTCTGGCGGGGTGTCATAGCCCATCTTGAGGCGAATGGCTTCGGGTATGCCTCGGGCATTATTTACTTCCTTAGTTTTGCCTCCTTTGCCCTTCTGCTTCGGTGGCTCTGGGTAATTTTCCAGTCCTTCATCAATCGGAGACTCATTCCCCATTGCAGCCTCTTCGTCAGACATCCTGTGATTAGAAGTATAGACAAGAGGGAAACAAGGAGAGGGAATGAATAAGCACAGGCAAAGGTTTCAACCAAAACCAAAACAATTTTGACAGGAGCCCAGATCAATCTCAGATTGGATGCAGCTCTGTTTATGAATTTGGCTAGAACAAGTTCGAAAACAAGACCTAACCCAATCCAGTTCAGAGAACGAATCGTATCTTAAGCACTGACCTGAGGAGATGGGATTGCTTAGATGCTAAGAACAGCTTTCCCAAGATGAAAAGACCCGCACAGATCAAACAACCCTATAAACAGAAATCAAAACCCTAGCAGAACTTAGATCCAAACCCTAGATGAAGAACATGGGAAACAAGATTGGATCCAAGGAGCTTTGCGTACCCTAACTTGGTGACGCAAGGCGGCTACGGCGACGGAGGGCGGAGAAGTGCTCTGCGTCAACGAGGAAGGTCCACGGCGGCGGCGTTCCGCAGTGAAGCGGCGACGGCGACGACGAGGAAGGTCCACGGCGGCGGCGTTCCGGCAGTGAAGCGGTGACGGCGACGACGAGGACGAGAGCTCTGCGGATGCTCGAGGAGGGAGACGGAGAAGTCGGAGAGAATGAGCGTGGGGTGAACCGTTTCGGTGGGGGGACGCCTTAAATAGGCACGATCTGGAGCGGTTACCAGATCACATCGAACGGTTCTCAGCGACTGACTCTTCCGATTCAACGGCTCAGATGAAGTGGCGTATGGCGAGCGAATCTCAACGACCTGGAGAAGACGGGGACTCAACGGCCAAAGAATAAGTCTTGACCGAGAGCAAAAACTTCGATAAAGTTGGAAACATTTGCTTCGGAACTCAATGATGCTCGAAGAAATATCCTTTCTGTTTCAATTGTGCTTATCATTCAAGATAGAAAAGATTGGGAGCGAAACAGAATAGAGGGGGTAGGGTCCGAAACTTATCACTTCGAAGAACAACATCGAAGCTAAAAGTGATAAGCATAGGGGACAAAAGAAACGAATAAATAAAACAAACTAACACAGAACAGAAAGAAAATGGCAAACGAAGCTAAACTTGGACGAAGAGAAACTCAAGCGAAACTAAACAAATAAAGCACAACGAAGGTGATTATATACAGTGAAAAGTTTCGATCTTACTGAACATTGTGTGAGTCTAAGATGTTTAGCTCACATCTCAATGCACAAAACCTTTTCTCGTCCAATGGCTTCGTGAATATGTCTGCCAATTGATCTTCAGTTCTTACATGGCTAATCTCAATGTCTTCGCGCTGAACATGATCTCGAAGAAAATGATGACGAATATCAATATGCTTCGTTCGAGAGTGTTGCACAGGATTGTGAGCAATCTTGATGGCACTCTCATTGTCACAAAGCAGAGGGATTTTCTTCACAAATATACCATAATCTTTCAGCGTCTGCTTAAGCCAAAGTATTTGAGTGCAGCACGAGCCAGCAGCAATGTATTCAGCTTCAGCAGTAGATATTGAGACACAGTTCTGTTTCTTTGAAGCCCAACACACAAGAGATCTACCAAGAAAATGACAAGTGCCTGAGGTAGATTTCCTGTCAACCCTATCACCAGCCCAGTCTGAATCAGAATATCCAATCAAATCAAACTGAGTGCCTTTGGGATACCAAAGTCCCAAAGAAGGAGTATGTGCTAGATATCGAAGAATTCGCTTCACAGCTATATGATGCGATTCCTTCGGATTTTCCTGAAATCGAGCACAAATACAAACTGATAGCATGATGTCAGGTCTAGATGCACATAAGTATAAGAGAGAACCTATCATGGACCGAAACTTTTTCTGATCGAAGGGTTTCCCTTTCTCATCTGCATCAAGAAAACCATTAGTAGGCATGGGAGTTCTAATGGTCTTGCATTCAGCAAGGTCAAACTTCTTCAGGCAATCCTTCAAGTATTTCTCTTGTGAAATAAAGGTGCCATTCTTCTGTTGTCGAATCTGAAGTCCAAGGAAAAACTTCAACTCTCCCATCATAGACATCTCATATTCTTCGACATCATCCTTGCAAATTCTTCGCTGATCTCAGTGTTAGTACAACCAAAAATAATATCATCTACATAAATCTGACACACAAATAGATCATTGTTATATGATCGAGTGAAAAGAGTGGGGTCAGTTGTTCCTGGTTTGAAGCCTTTCTTCAGGAGAAAATCCTTCAATGTTTCATACCAAGCACGAGGTGCTTGCTTCAGTCCATACAAAGCTTTGTGAAGCCTGTACACCATATCAGGATTCTTCGAGTCTTCAAAACCTGGAGGCTGCATAACATACACTTCTTCGATTTCACCATTAAGAAACGCACTTTTGACATCCATTTGATATAGCAATATATTTTTGTGGTTAGCAAAAGCAAGCATGACACGAATGGATTCGAGACGAGCTACTGGAGCATAGGTTTCACCAAAGTCAATGCCTTCGATTTGGGTGAAACCTTGTGCTACCAATCTAGCCTTATTTCTTACCACAATACCGTCTTCATCTTGCTTGTTGCGAAATATCCACTTGGTGCCAATTACATTGTGCTTCGTGGGATCTGGCCTTTCAACAAGTGACCAGACCTTGTTCCTTTCAAATTGGTGAAGTTCTTCCATCATAGCCAATAACCAATCAGGGTCCTTCATGGCTTCATCATATTTTGAAGGCTCTAGCATGGAGACAAACGAAAAGTTTCCACAGAAGTTAGCCAGACGAGTACGAGAACGAGTAGTGGGACGACCTGGTTGATTGATATCTTCAAGGATCGAATCCACATCAACTCTTCTTCGAACTCGGGATAACGCAGTATCATTTGCTTCAGGCTCAGCTTCTGCTTCAGGATCTGCATCAGCTTCGGGATCAGCTTCACCTTCAACTTCAGCATTTCCTTCAGGATTAGCATTTCCTTTGTTCCTTTAACCTTCTTCGTCCTGTTCATCATTGGCTTCAGGATGTTGATCTCCAGCGCCCCGGGCTATGTGTGGGAACATTGGACCATCATCATCCCTAACAACTTGACGTTGATTGGCTTCAACAGGGCGAATCTCACCAATAGCCATGGACCTTATTACTTCATCAAGAGGAGGTTCATCTAGATCATGAGGCAAATGCTCCTTTTGAGAGCCATTAGTTTCATCAAACCTTACATTCACAGTTTCCATAACTTTCCCAAAGTGAGAGTTATAGACTCTGTAAGTGTGAGAGTTTGAGCCATAACCTAAAAGAAAACCTTCATGTGCCTTAGGGGCAAATTTGGAGCTATGATTCATATCTCTAATAAAGCATGGAGCACCAAATACCCTAAGATATGAGACATTTGGTTTGTTACCAGTGATAAGCTCATGTGAAGTTTTCTTCAAGAATTTGTGAAGGTAAACCTTGTTGATGATGTGATATGCAGTATTGATTGCTTCTACCCAGAACCTAATAGGAGTCTTGTATTCAGCAAGCATTGTTCTGGCCATCTCAATAAGAGTTCTATTCTTCCTTTCAACTACACCATTCTGTTGAGGTGTATAAGCAGAAGAGAACTCATGAGTAAAACCATGATCATCAAGAAAATCTTCAATATGAGTATTCTTGAATTCAGTTCCATTATCACTTCGGATATGCTTCAGAGATAATTCATATTCTGTTTGAGCTCTCTTAGCGAATGACTTGAAGATTTCATCCACTTTGCTCTTGTCGTCCAAAAAGAAAACCCAAGTATAACGAGAAAAATCATCAACAATAACTAGACCATATTTGTTTCCTCCCAGACTTGCATAATTTTGAGGACCAAAAAGATCCATATGAAGCAATTCAAGAGGACGAGTGGTAGTCATGATGGTCTTCGCTGAATGATGTTTCTTCGTAATTTTACCAGCTTCGCAAGCACTGCAGAGACGATCCTTATCGAATTTTACGTCGGTAAGACCAATAACATGATTCTTCTTCACTAAGTTATGAAGATTTCTCATCCCTGCATGACCAAGTCTTCGATGCCATAACCAGCCAGATGAAGCTTTTGCCATTAAGAAAGTGGATACAGCAGGGCCCGAAGAAAAATCAACAATGTATAGATCTCCCTTTCGGTATCCCTCGAAGACAAACGTATAGTCATCCTGTGAAAAGACAACACAACGCGAAGCAGAAAACAACACAAGCATACCCATATCGCATAACTTTGAAATAGACATAAGATTATATCCAAGAGATTGGACTAGCATAACCTTGTCAATGTGCTTATCCTTCGATATGGCAATCTTACCCAAACCTAACACTTTACCTTTGTTGTTATCACCGAAGGTAATGTACTTCAGAGAAGATTGAGATAGTTTTTCTTCGGTGAACAACTCCTTGTCTCCGGTCATATGATTTGTACAACCACTATCCATGACCCATTCGGATCCACCGGAGACATAGCCCTGCAGAAGAATTAGTTCTTCTTAACCACCCACAAATCACCAATGGATCATTTCTTGTCTCAAGAGAGTAGAAATGATTCGGTGGTACCGAAGGCTTTCCCTGCATAGAATGGTTAGCAGGCAGTTTTTTCACAAGTGCTTTCTGCACCCATATCTGCCTCTTATAGAATCCATTCTTTGGTGGAGTACCTACATACTCAGCTGAAACTTTTCCCTGTTCATCTTTCATGAGTTTGTAGTCTGAATCAAGTGATTCATCCACAATGACTTTGTTCATTTTGCAGTCGAAACCTGAAAGGTTAGCAATATCAATGGGTTTCTCCTTCGCTAGAACCCAAACAGTCTTAGGATACTGCTCAGGCTCCCAATATGTGCCATCAGGATTTATCTTCCTCTCGAAACCAACACCTTCATTCCTGGGATTCCTGTGAAGGAGAGCCTTCCTCAGGATGTCACAGAGATATTGGTGTCCTTGCACACTTTTGAACATGCCTGATTCAAATAAGTTTTTCAACCTGAGGAGTTCCTCGGTAATAGCAGGATTTTCCTCATCGGAGGCATTAGCATCATCAATAACAATAGGAGCTTTCCCTTTGGAATCAGTTTTGCTTCGTTCCAAACAATCCAAACAAGGTGATTCAGTTTTATGGTTTGCTTCAGAACCTTGTTGAGCCATGAGAGAGCGATTAACATTTTCCAATTCTTCATGAGCCTCTGTCAGTTTTTCGAGAGCCATTTTCCTCTGAAGAAATTCATAGGTGAGCTTCTCATAATCAACTAAAAGAAGATCATGCCGAGAGGATAATTCTTCAAACTTCTCCTTCAGAGCAACATGCTCATTGGTTAAAGTTTGACCTTTCTCAATCTCATCGATCAACAACATTTCTGATTTCTTAATGGTTTTGCTTAGTGAATCAAGTTCATCTTGTTGAATTGAAGCAATTTTAGCAAGTTTAGCATAGCTTATCCTAGTGTCACTTTCACATGAGGAATAATCAGAAGTATCATAGTTTGACTTGGATGAAGATACCTTTGCCTTGGCCATGAAGCAATATGCAGGAGTTTCATCTTCACTACTGTTGTTGGTGAAGAATGAGCTCGAAGCATTGACTAAAGCATCTGCCGAAGCAAAGGCCAAACCAGCAACACCATCTGATTCGGACCCTAAAGCAGACCTTGAGTCTTGTTCAGCTTCGGAACCAGAGGCTTCATCTTCTGAGTTCATCTCCTTTCCTAGATAGGCTTTGGCACGGTGAGAGCTTCTTCGACGAGACGAGTAATTCTTCGATGAAGAACTCTCACGCTTCTTATGATACTTCTTCTTCTTATCGTCATCAGAATCTTTCTTCTTTTCTCTTCTTGAACTGGAATCATGTCTCTTTGACTCATGACTTCTGGAGGATCTGTGAGACTTCGATGAAGAGTCTTTGAGTGAATGCTTCGATTTGTTTTCAGCTTCCCACAGAGGGCAATCAGCAATGTAGTGTCCTGGTTTCTTGCACTTGTAACAGCAATTGTCCTTTGATGGAGATCTTTTAGAGGATGAACGGTAGGAAGAATGACTAGAGCTTCTTGAAGGATAACTCTTCTTGGGTGAAGAAAAGCCTTTTCTTTGAAAGCGATTGAAGCGTCTCATGATCAGTGCTAAATCTTTTCCAATGCTTAAGGGATCATCTGATTCGACACCTGAAGCAGAACTGACTTCGGGTAAAGAATGACGCGAAGCTTTTGCTTTCAGGGCATGGGATCTCCTTCGAGAACCATTTATGTCACGTTTCTATTCTTCTTCCATTTCAAAGGTAGTGAGTCTCTCAAGAACATCAGCAGCAACAAGACGTCTGTAATCAGTCCTTTCCTTGATCATCAGCACAATGTGATCAAACGAGTCATCTAACGAGCGAAGCAGAGTTCTCACAACAGAGTGAGGTGTAATGTCATCAGCACCGAGGGAAATCAATTCATTTGCAAGAGTTGTGAGTCTGCTGTAAATAGAACTGACTTTTTCACCCTCGTTTCTCTTGAAGCGATAGAATTTGCTTCGGAGAGTGTCAATTCTGGCATCTTTCTGGGTAGAAACACCTTCACCAATCTTCTCAAGATAGTCCCAGACACCTTTGGCAGTTGGAATATTCTTCACTTCATGATACTTTTCAGGTGTCAAGTGATTGGTGATGAAAACCCAAACTACAGAATCAAGATCAATCAGCGTTGCTTCTTCAGGGGTGATCTCCTTCTCATCAGCAATAGTGACTCCATACAAGACAACTTGCCAGGCAGTTGAGTTGATAGCCATGATATTTCTTTTCATCTTGTCCTTCCAGTACGGGTAGTCCTTCCCATTTAAAATAGGAATAGGTTCGCCAGAGCGAATAGCTGCGAAAGACATACTAGAAGACATACTTGAAAACACTCCAGGAGGTTAATCCAAATAAAGAGTGCCTAGCTCTGATACCAATTGTTAGTCCAAGTATGTGATCAGAGGGGGAGGGGGTGAATGATCACTTCAAAATTTTACATGAAACTATGAAGTGAAGCATAACTCAGTAACCGAAGAGATTCAACAGAAGGGTAAACATTGAAGTAGAACATGATTGAAGCATAGCATGGCGAATCAAAAGCATCGAATCAATTGCATTGAAGCATATCACTGAAGCAATTGATAAACTGAATGTAAGTGCGGAAAGTAAAACGAACTCTTGACTCGGCTATGTTTGTTCGACCAGTTCACACTCTGCAAAGTGCTACGTCTGGTTGGAGGGACTTGTGATTGAACACAGGAGCTAACCTCTCTCCGTCCGTATCTCCACTGCACCAATCTCCTTGAGCTTGGTCAGTTCTTCACTCGTGGTTGATTATTGAGGAAATCACCGAAAACTTTGACAAACTGGACTTCGAGGCGACAATAACTCTTCGCTCTCTGAAGAACAACTCTCTAACCGTCTAGGAGAATTGGAGTTCTCCAAGATAAAAAGGCTAGCAAACTTCTTCCTAAGTCATAATGAATCAACTCAGATCAATAGGACCTATGCTTCGGTGGATGGGTTTTTGAAATGCTTCGGTGGGGTTGCTCTCTCTCTCTCCTCTGTAGGGAATCAATCTTGGAGCAGCCACCGGCCAATGAGGGCGGGGTGGCGTATTTATAGGTGGCAATCCCTAGGTGAGAAATGACTGAAGTGACCCGATGTGACAGCTTGACACCTGTCCCCAACGGTCATATTTCCAATCAATGCGCAACTTTACTTGCGTTCCAAGTAAAGCTGACTCACGAACTTGGTTCTGCTTCAGGAGCCGAAAGAACAAAGTCTTCGCTGGTGAAGCATTACCTAGCTCACATGAGATTTCTTCAACTCTGGTTTCTCACTGGTTAAGATTCGATCTGAGTCTTTTCATCAAAACCTTCGGAGTACATTTACTAAACCCCTCTTGATAGTACGGTTTTTCCTACGACGCAAAGAAGTAAAAATAACTACGCAAAAACAACAAAGTCTTGCGCCATCTTGATCATCTTCTTCGATGAGACGAGCTTCAGGATTCCTTATCTTTTTAGGGGTCGACATCCGTGATGAGCTTCACTCCAGAGGATGTGCTTCGGTAAAAGTATAAATCTTCGTTGAAGCTTTATCACCAACCTATAACTTCAGGAACCTAACCATCTGATTCACACTAGAAAACTTGTTAGTTCCTCTACTGTTTTGACCAACAATATCCAAAACTCTTGAGGGCATAACTTTGCTCTTACACTTAGACTGGCAGCAATTGATCATATAAGACATGCAGCGGCATGACTTTGCTAGACACCGGTCGTTCCAAGTTCATGTCGAGGGACGTGAGCTTGATTGGGCTACTGCGGTATTTGCCACTAGCGCAATTCACCAAGGCTCGACCAGCCGACTCCTTGGGCCCTTTTCAGCTTAGAAATCCCTCAAAACAGGTATTGTCATGGCTCAAAACTGCCAGCGACCCACGGCTATGTTGCGTTTATGATGATAAAGCAAGTGGTGAATTCGAGTCCCTGCGCGACTCCTCGAGTCCCCCAGGCACTCGGGGGCTACTGACGAGGGGGTGACCCCACGAATCCTGCGTGTGAGGATACCTGGTGTGTATGAAGACAGAAGACCCGCTGGGAAGCCTCGACAGGCCTACGACTGGCCCAATCAAGACACCTACGTAAGAGTCCACGGCCGATATGGAAGGCACGACTTGGCGCACAAGGCAAGACTAGAACTAGGAAACTATCTCTGTAATCTAGTACGGACTCCCCGAGACCTAGCCTAATATATAAAGGCTGGAAGGGGAGACGTCTTGATCATCCAATACCCGATCTACTCTCTTGTCCTTGCGATAACTCGCCTTGGCCTCCCTTGTAATCGCCCCCTCACGCAATAATATCGAGCAGGAAGTGCTTCTCCTGTTAGCCGACGAGTATCGTCCAACCTGTTCCTTCTCTATGACTAACCCAGGGTCCCTGACCATGTGATTTGCCGAGGCTGATCCTCGTCAATTACACAAATCTAATCTAGCAATGAAAGATGAGAGAACAAAGTTGCTAACCTTTGTGAACACTTGTATGTAGGGAGCTTCAAATCTTGGCAAAAATGGAGGATGAACCCGAGCAAAAGAGAGAGGGGGGCTTCAACTGTTGAGAAAAACAGAGAATGAGCTTGGCCGGCTCGTGTTGGGGACGAAGGAGAATATATAGTAGTATCTTTAGTACCGGTTTGTAATACCAACCGATACTAAAGGGGAGACACTAGAACCGGTTTGTATCACAAACCGGTACTAAAGGTTGTAGCGGGGCCCCCAGCGCAACGGCAACCTGCCACCACACATGTAGAACCGGTTTAGGACACAAACCGGTACTAAAGGTGTGGTGTCAAGTTTCCGTCGGGCTGGGGGCCCACCACACGAACCGGTACTAAAGCCTGGCCTCACGAACTGGTGCTATTGGCCCAGTAGAACCGGTTTGTGTTTGGACCGTGGAATTTTCTCATATCCAAAGGCCTGATTTGCACTAGTGAAGCGAGCAACACGCCGTTTGAGATATTGCTCCCTTAACCTGGACCTGCACACACACAAGTAACTTTGTTCCCAACGAAGTTCATAGAGGTTGTCAATCTCTCCGGCCTTGTTGTTTACAAAGGATCAACGCAACAGATAATAGTAGTGATAGTTTCAACTGGAAATTAAAGCAAGTAGTAAATTGAGCGTGTAAACAGCGGTGGAAATATGGACAGGGGTCCCATGATGTTCACTAGTGATGTCTCTCTCCCAAAAGATGATAAAACTGGTATGCGAGGTAAACAAAATTATATTTGGGCAATTGACAGGATTAAAAACGCACCGCGATGCTAACCATGCTACAAAGGAAGGAAGAGGCTCAAAAGCACGGGCAGTACGCCAAAATAAGTAGACTAAAATCCATCTCCATCTACTATTAATCATCCACTTTTAGATATCTATCCAGAACATCTCACTGGTATTAAGTTGCGAGCCCCACCCAAAGCGTAAACCCAAAGCAACAGACAACTGCATTAAAAGAACTTTGCGTAAATTAAACAATCCTTGCAACCGCGGTTACAAGAACCATTGTTTCCCCCCTTGTGGCAACAGCATATCCCCTAGACTCATGTTTCTGTCACTCAAGCTAGTCATCACGGGGCATGAACCCACAATCAAGCATAACGCTCCCTCTTGGAGTCACTACCTACTACTTTTCCAAAGCAATAAACAGCAACGGAGAACATGCAGGAATTACCCAAGAACAAAAATATAAAAGATAAGAACCAAATATATTACTCAATCACAATCTGAAAATAGGCTCGTAATCCATCATATCCCAACAAACTCAGCATAGAAACAGTAGAAAGAATTGCATATGTGCCTTGATCATGTAGGGAAGCTCACAAGGTCTAATCCATAAAGAACAAAGAGGGGAGGAGAACATCACATAGCTACTGATCATGGACCCATGGTCCAAGGTGGACTACTCACGAATCATCCGGGAAGCGTGCATGGTGGAGGAGAAGCTCCCAGAGGTCAATCCTCCCTCTGGCAGGGTGCCGGGAAGAGGTCTGCTGCCGCTCCCGATATTGGAAGCGCGGCGGCGATGAAACAGAGGTGCGATCGTGAAAAAGGGTTATGTCTTCAGAAGTTTCCTATGAAGGAGAATATATAGGTGAAGGGGGGCACAAGGGGTCCAGGCGCCCTCCCTGGCGCGGCCCCACCCTAGGGCGCACCAGGAGGGCGCCTGGGGCCCTGGTGGGTCCCCTCTGGCCCCTCCTCGGTGATTCCGGAAGCTTCCCATGCGCTGATTTTTATTGTGTTTTCCCGGAATTTTTGGAGCATTTTTAATACGGGGGTAACCTGAAATAGAAAAACAGTAGAAAACAGGAACTTGCACTGAGGTGCACTGAGTTAATAGGTTAGTGCAAATATGATCAAAAGTGTATGAAAGTGTATATAAAATATAGCAATATCTCACAAAACATGCATGGAGCAAGCAAAAATTATAGATACGTTTGGGACGTATGACCTGATTAGCCATGCCACCGAGGAAGACCTCGAGGGGCAAGACAGGGTTCTTCAGCGTGAGGCCGAAGCCCTCTGACAACTTCGGGGTTGAGTTCTCCAACGTCAGCAGCCGTTTTTGGCTCGACACGTACTCCACTGTCCATGAGGCCGCGTGTGCCTACAACGTGGTGGAGTGGCGTGTCGGGAGCAGGAGGACGACGAGGGCGGCCCCTCGACGGTGATCCCTATCGATTCCTCAGAGGAGGAATGGGGCGACTTGGAGGAGGAGGACTAGGCCGGACCCTCGACGGTGATCCATATCGTGTCCTCAGAGGAGGAATGGGGAGACTCGTAGGAGGAGGATTACGAGGCCGGCCACTCGATGGTGATCCCTATCGAGTCCTCGGAGGAGGAATGGGGCGACTCGGAGGAGAAGGACGAGGTCTTTGGCGATCCGACCAAGGGTTAGTTTTGGGAGTAGTTCATGAGCTTCGCAAACACCATTTGGAGACATTCGAGTCACGGACATCGAGAGCTCTTGCACCTAATGTTCTTATGTTGCTTGTTCCAATGCTAATATAGACTCTTGCCCGTTATGACTTGAATTGAATTACATACCTTGATTGCTTTACTTTGAAAGTTCTTATATGGTTGTTAGCATGTCACCACAGAAATTATGCTTGTTATCATTTACCTACTCGAGGACGAGCACGGATTAAGCTTGGGGATGTTGATACGTTCCAAACTTATCTATAATTTCGCTTTCTCCAAGCATGTTTTGTGTGATATTGCTATGATATAGATACACTTTCATACACTTTTGATCATATTTGGACTAACTTATTAACTCGGTGCACCACAGTGCCAGTTCCTGTTTTCTGATATTTTTCTATTTCAGGTTTCCCCCATATTAAAAGTGCTCCAAAAATTCGGAAAAAATCAGATAAAAACTCAGTGCAACGGAAGCTTCATAGTCCCGAAGGAGGACCATAGGAGACCCACCAGGTCCCAGGCGGCCACCTGGCGTGGCCTAGGGCTTGGCCGCGCCAGGGGGGTGCCTGGACCCCTGGTGGCCCCCCTGACTGCCCCCCTTCGCCTATATATTCTCCGTGACGTGAAAACTCCAAAGAAGAACCCCTTTTCGCAATCTCGCCTCTGTTCCGCCGCCGCCGCGGTTCCAAGATCGGGAGCGCCAGCAAACCTCTTCCCGGCACCCTGCCGGAGGGAGGATTGACCTCCGGGAGCTTCCCCTCCACCATGGACGCTTTCCGGATGATCCGTGAGTAGTCTCCCTTGGACCACGGATCCGTGATCAGTAGCTATGTGATGTTATCCTCCCCTCTTTGTTCTTCATGGTTTAGACCTCGTGAGCTGCCCTACATGATCGTGGCACATATGTAATTTTCTGTTGTTGCTATGCTGAGTTTGCTGGGATCTGATGGATTATGATACTATGTTCAGTTTGTGATTGAGTAATATATTTGGTTCTTATCTTTTATATTTTTGTTCCTAAGCAATTCTTGCATGTTCTCCATTGTTGTTTATTGCTTTGGCCAAGTAGTAGGTAGTGACTCCAAGAGGCAACGTTATGCTCGATTGTGGGTTCATGCCCCCTGATG
Organism: Bromus sterilis; assembly: GCA_950022295.1. Classification (NCBI taxonomy): domain Eukaryota; kingdom Viridiplantae; phylum Streptophyta; class Magnoliopsida; order Poales; family Poaceae; genus Bromus; species Bromus sterilis. The sequence goes on from OX465598.1 coordinate 111,358,596, forward strand.
ACAAGCTTGAGTGACAGAAACATGAGTCTAGGGGATGTGTTGTTGCCACAAGGGGAAAACAATGGTGCTTGTAACCGTGGTTGCAAGGATTGTTTACTTTACGCAAAGTGTTTTTAATGCAGTTGTTTGTTGCTTTGGGTTTACACTTTGGGTGGGGCTCGCAACTTAATACCAGCGAGATGTTCTGGATAGATATCTCAAGGTGGATGATTAGTAGTAGATGCAGTTGGATTTCAGTCTACTTATTTTGGCGTACCGCCCATGCTTTGGGGCCTCGTCCTTTCTTTGTAGCATAATTAACATTGTCATGCATTTTTAATCCTGTCAATTGCCCAGCTGTGATTTGTTTACCTCGCATAGCAGTTTTATCGTCTTTTGGGAGAGAGACATCACTAGTGAATATCACGGGACCCCGATCCATATTATCATCACTATTTACACGCTATTTTATTTCCTGCTTTTACTTTCTAGCTGCTATCACCATTATCATTATCCCTTGTGTTTGATACTTTGTAAACAACAAGACCGAAGAGATTTACAACCTCTCTGAACTTCGTTGGGAGCAAAGTTTTTTGTTTCTGTGTGCAGGTCCACGTCAATTGCGCTATTGACACCTACTTCTCACTTTCAGATTCCTACTGGAGACATAAACCTCGGTATCTTCACTGAGGGAAACTTGCCGCTACGTTGCATCTCACCTTCCACTTGGGGTAACAAACGAAGGGCGAGAAGCCACTATCCTCTCTCGCGTATCAAGCAAATTTTTGGCGCCGTTACCAGGGACTCCAAGTATCAAGATAGCGGAGTTGCACACTATCTTTTACCTTTGCTTTTTAGTCTTGTTAGTTTACCTTTCAGTTTTTAACTTTGTGTCCTATATCAAAAGTCACACAAAAATCTGCCACACTTGCTGCTACTATGGGTTCCACTGAAAACACAAAGTTGTGTGACTTCACTAGTCACAACAACAAAGACTTTATCTGCACGCCTATTATCACACCTGCCACTTCAGCTACCTCTTATGAAATTAAACCTGCTTTGCTAAACCTTGTTATGAGAGATCAATTGTCTGGTGCTGGAGATGATGTTGCTTTACACTTGAACAATTTTGTTGAGTTATGTGATATGCAAAAGTATAAAGAAGTAGAAGGTTATGTTGTTCAGCTTAAGCTCTTTCCTTTCTCTTTAAGGGGAGAAGCTAAAATCTGGTTTCAATATTGCCTAGGAATAGCATAGATTCTTGGGATAAGTGCAAAGATGCTTTTATTGGGAAGTATTACCCACCTACTAAAATTATCCAATTGAGGAGTAACATTATGAATTTTAAGCAATTGGATAATGAACACGTTGCCCAAGCTTGGGAATGAATGAAATCTCTTGTTAAGAAATGCCCTACACATGGTTTGACTACTTGGATGGTTATCCAGACTTTTTATGCAGGCTTGAACTTTACCTCGCGGAACCTGTTAGATTCAGCCGCGGGAGGAACCTTTATGTCAACTACCCTTGGTTCTGCCACAAAACTTCTCGATGATATGATGACCAACTACTCCCAATGGCACACCGAACGCGCTCCAACAGGTAGGAAAGTAAACTCTATCGAGGAGATTACCTCCCTAAATGAAAAGGTTGACTTGATTTTGTCTCTACTTGCCAAGCAAGCCTCTATTGATCCTCATGATGTTCCTTTAAATTCTTTGGTTGCTCAGGAACAAGTAGATGTGAATTATATTGCTAGAAACAACTTCAACAACAATGCTTATAGGGGAAATTTTGCTAGAAATCCTAGACCGTTTCCATCCAACTATGAGAACAACAACACTTATCCTAGCAATAAGAACCCACTTCTGAATTATAAAGCATGCTTAGAGACTTTATCACTACCCAAAAATCCTTCAACAAGAATGTAGAAGAAAAATTAGCTAAATTAGATAATCTCTCTATGAAGGTAGATAGCTTAGCCCTTGATGTTGAGATGCTTAAAATTAGAACCTCTCCCCTTGAGGAGAGGAAGGCCACTCCTATTAATGATATCCAATTACAAATTAATGAAAATATTAGGATGATGGCTAAACTTAAAGAAAGATGGGCTAGAGAAAAAGAGGAAGAGGAGAGAATTAAGAGCCTTCCTACACACCACACAGTTTCTACTATCCAAATTGTTGAGGACACCGAAACTATTAGCACCCAACGCACTACTAGTCCCATTGGCCCTATTAATGGTGATGCTAATACCTCAACCGTAGAAGAAGAAACTCCATGAACATAGAGGGTTTCAAACAAGTGAGCCTAGATGACACCACTACCACCTTTGATAGTACTGATATTGATTTTGATAGTTGCACCCTCACAGAAGTTATTACCTTGCTGCACAAAATGTCTAGTGACCCCCACACTAGCACACTAAATCTTGCCTTCACGGAGCATATCACTAATGCTCTCATCAAAGCTAGGGAGGAGAAGCTTAGAATAGAAGCCTCCATACCTAGGAAACTAGATGATGGTTGGGATCCTATGATAAAAATTAAATTGAATAACTTCTCTTGCTATGCCTTATGTGATGTTTGAGCTAGTACCTCCGTTATGCCCAAAAGAATGTATGATATGTTTGAATTGAAGCCCTTTGAGCCTTGTTCTTTTGGTGTTCGTCTCGTTGATTCTTCCGTAAAAAAACCTTTGGGGAAGATCGACGATGTTCTTATCATTGTCAATGACAATTATGTTCACGTTGATTTTACTATTATGGATATAGAGTGTGAACCTTTATGTCCAATTATTTTGGGACGTCCTTTTCTTCGCACCGTTGGTGCTGTTATTGACATGAAAGAGGGGAATATAAAATTTCAATTTCCTCTAAAAAAAGGGGATGGAACGCTTCCCTCGAAAGAAAATCAAGTTACCTTTTGAGTCTGTTACACGGGCTAGCTATTCTCTCTCTCTTGATAAAACTTGACCTTATGCCTAGCTTAAAGGCGTAAAAGAAAGCGCTTGTTGGGAGGCAACCCAAGATATTTTTACTTCTGTTTTTAGTGGTCTTGATAGTTGTTACTACTGTAGCAACATCATTGTATCTTTATTTTCAAGCTTTGTGCCAAGTTCTAGCCTCTTATGATAAGGGAAGCAAAAGTTGTGACATGTTGTCCAGAAAACAGATTATGTCTGCTTGACGGAAAAAATCAAAACAAATCAGCAGTTAATCTTTTTGAGCTGATTTTTTTACACATCATGATCTATACAATTGTGAAACTTTCGTATGTTCTGAGTTTTTTTATTTGAGTTGCAAAAGTACCCCGAAAAAAATTCTTTACTACCTGCTGCTCTGTTTTTCACAGATTCTGCCACGATTTGCCTTTCCTTATTTTTATAAACCTTAAGCTTGCTTTTTCTTTGCAAAAACCTTTTGGCAATCTTAAGAAACATAAGCTCTTCAATAATATCTTTATTTCAAGTGTAGAAAAATTATTTTATTGAGGGTACTAACCTCTCGAAACAGCTTATGATGAGTTATGTATGAAGGGAGTTTTCAAGTGTGCGAAGGAAGATGATGAAAGAAGATCCGGGAGTGTCAAATGCTCAAGCTTGGGGATGCCCCATGCATCCCCAATAAATATTCAAGGAGACTCAAGCGTCTAAGCTTGGGGATGCCTCCGTGCATCCCCTTCTCCATCAACAATCATCAGTTCGTCCTTCGTCTCACTATATTTTTATCACTTCATGCGTTATGTGCTATGCTTGGAGCGTCTCGCTCTTAGGTTTACTTTTCAGTTTTCTTTAGCTTTGCTTTCTGTTCATAACAAGTTAGACCCCAGCTTACTTTTTGTGGGAGAGAAACACGCTCCACTCCAATCTATAACACATCATAGGATTTTCATGCATATCTTTCTCTGTTGTGTGTTCTTTATCTTTTTCTAGCTGCTGCCATGTTTAGTTTTAGTTTTAGTGTTTGTCATTAGCAAGAGCCTTGGCTTTTGTTTAGTTTGTTCCTGGAACTCTCTTTAGTTTTCATGTTTATCTTGTTAAGAGAGTTGGTTGTTGCACTGAGTTGTGTCTTGTCTTGCAACTAGGTAATTGAGGTTGCTATTCAATTGTAGTAGTAACTTGCAATAGTTTTGAGGTATTGTTTTGAGTAATGTTTGATTTTTTTGTGTCAAGAGCTCTAGCCTATTAGTGATAGGTGTCGTATTTTGGGCAATCCGTGTTTATTTTCAAAACCTACAAAACTAGTTGAGAACTCTAGCTACTAGATGGATCACTAATCTTTGGAGGGATCGGATATTAGAGTACACTCACGTACCATGAGTCGAGGATGCACAAATATAACCAAACCCCATACACTCCTCCTCGGGGTACTTGTCTCTTTGTGAACCTCCTCATTAGATTGAGAGTTACCGATAATAAGTGCATGAGTTCTTTGGACTAATGTAAGTATTGAAAGTTGTCACTTCCACCTTCCCATATTTGCTAGCCTCTTTGGTACCGTGCATTGCCTTTTCTCATTCCGAGAGTTGGCGCCTACCTACCGGTGCATCCAAACCCTTGGCATGATACGCTCTGTCATCATAAACCTCCTTATATCTTTCCTCAAAACAACCACCATACCTACCTATCAAGGCATTTCCATAGCCTTTCCGAGATATATTTCCATGCAACATCCACCTTCTCATGACTTGATCTTCATGTCATACATGTTCCTGCTACACTGGCAGAGGCATACATTTGCATACATTATGATAGCTACATCTTCTTTATGTTGAGTACCTTGTAAAGTGTGAAGATCTTCTTTACCTTATTGTAAAATAGAGTGTTGCCCTTAAAGTGAGGAAAAGATCCCAAAGTGGACAAATTTAAAAGATCCCAAAGAGGACAAATGACAGTTAAATATAAAGAGCCATTGAGGCCACCAAAAAATACAAAAAAAGAGAAAAGGAAATAAAAAGAGAGAAAGGGGCAACACTACTATTCCTTTTGAAAGATCCACACTCGTACTCCCTCTTATCCTTGTACTCCATAGAGATGTTCATTTATGCATATAGCTATGTGGGCACCTTCACACTATAGAACTTGGCTTGCATATTCCAAGGATGAGCCTCCTCAAATGAGCTCTAGGTCTTCATGAGCGAGCAATTTGGATGCACCCCCACTAGTTCCATTGGAGAGCCTTTCTTAGCTCATTTGTGCATCCGTTGCATGGCAATCCCTACTCCTCACATCATATCTATCATTTGACCTTCTCGCCTATGATTGTCCTCATTGATGTGAGCCTTTCTCACCCTTTTTGTCTTCCTCCTCCACCATATCTCTCTCTCTCTCTTTGCCATCCTAAGTGTCAACTCTCGTGCTTACACTCATCCATTGCATGAGTGCTCAAAATATCGAAAATGAGTGGATCAAATTGACTTGTACCTGGCTAGTGGTATGGGGACGAGTCAAGATAAGATTCCAAAGAATACCAAGTGTGAAACTTTAGTAGATTGAGTTCTCACAAAAAATACTTTTTTCTCGTATTCCCATATCCCCCTTCTTGCACGCAAACACTATTTGGAGACATTCGAGTCATGGACAGCGAGAGCTCTTGCGCCTAATGTTCTTATGTTGCTTGTTCCAATGCTAATATAGACTCTTGCCCGTTATGACTTGAATTGAATTGAATTGAATACCTTGATTGCTTTACTTTCAAAGTTCTTATATGATTGTTAGCATGTCACCACAGAAATTATGTTTGTTATCATTTACCTACTCGAGGACGAGCAGGAATTAAGCTTGGGGATGTTGATACGTCCCAAACGTATCTATAATTTCTGCTTGCTCCATGCATGTTTTGTGTGATATTGCTATGATCTAGATACACTTTCATACACTTTTGATCATATTTGGACTAACTTAGTAACTCGGTGCACCACAGTGCCAGTTCCTGTTTTCTGTTGTTTTTCTATTTCAGGCTTCCCCCATATTAAAAGTGCTCCAAAAATTCGGAAAAAAACAGATAAAAATCAGCGCAACGGAAGCTTCCGGAGTCCCGAAGGAGGACCATAAGGGATCCACCAGGGCCCCAGGCCGCCACCTGGCGCGGCTTAGGGCTTGGCCGCGCCAAGGGGGCGCCTGGACCCCTAGTGGACCCTGTCGGGGGGATGGATCAGGCCCATAGACCCGGCATTAGGAATCTCCGGGCCGACTTACATATGAAGGTCCATAAAGAAGACCTGATGAGGAGTCTGACGTGCCAAGCGTGAAGATTAAAGCCCTAGAAGGAATTCGACTTACCTTATATAGCACGTAGAAAACTTGTAAAGTAGAATAGAACTCCACATCGTGTAGGAGTCGGACTCTGGGAATCCCGGGACCCGGCACCTTTATAAGCCGAGCACCACGGGAGCCAGAGCCAGAACTTACCTCAAGACAGGTTTACACAACTCGCTCCAGAGCCTAGAACTCCACGAGACTAAGCCGGTGAAACATCACCACTGTAATCGATATGATCGACGCCTCCTATTGAAGAGTCGATGCCCTTATAGTCAAAAAGCAGGAGTAGGTCTTTACCGCACCGTCGGGGCCGAACCTGGATAACTCGCCGAGTCCTGTGCCTATGTCGACTCCCTCCTCGAATTCGCCTCGCAGCAAAGGTTTGCGATAAGTCCGACTCTACGGACATTTGCCGTGACTTTCCCACGACAGTTGGCGCCCACCGTGGGGCCTGCGCTCGCAGGTGTTGAGATTCTAAGGGGAGCTCGGCAAGGCATGGAAGGATTCGTGATCGGACGAATCACCAAGAGCTGGCGCGGAAAGCTCTGCATCGACGACTCAACTTGGGGGCCTGATGCCGATTCCGTCGAATCCGGTTATCGGGTTCCGATCAGATCTATTCACATCTTCATCGGGAAAACGGACGGATCTGAGCTAGAGCTGGATCCTGAAGTCCCCCTGGAAACCTCGAGTCGGCGACAAGCCGGCTCAAGGCACACCTTTGTCGGATTCATCGCTGGATCTCCGGAGTCAGCACGCTCCGACGAGTCTCCGATACCCGACACCACGGGAGAAACATCTGACGCTGACTCACACCACAGTGAAACAAGCTTCTCAGATACCGGCTCCATCCGATCCGCCGGGAGCAACAGACTCGGCGCAAGACCAGCTGAATACAATCCCGACTTTCCAAAGTACGAGCCTCCATATTGCGTGACAGTGTTCATGGCAGGCATCAAAGAGCAGGGAAGCCAACCGGCTCAAGGTGCAGCGCAAAACCGGAATGTGGAGACGACTCACAACATGGTCCCTAATCCGAATAGGGAACAGCCGGAAGTCCTTAGAGGAGCAGAAGCCCTCTCAGATGCCCTAAACGCCTTGGACGAAGCCTTAGCTGCACCAATGACCGTTGAAAACCAGCAAGCCTGGAGAACCAAGGTCAATGGACTCAAGGCCCAGGTGATGAGCATTCGAAGGGAAATTAACTCCCAGAACGCACAAATGATGGAAAGAGAAACTCAACTCGCCCAAGAAACCAGGCGCCTGCAGCACGAGTCAGAATTGATAGAAGCCCAGAGACTGAGCCTCGCCAATGCACGACCTGCAGGACCCACAAGTCGAATCCCTGCTGACCTCCCGGGCTGGAGGCTATTCCAGTACATGAATCAGTCGACTCCCCCAGGGTACACGCCACCAAGGAAACACGTTCCCTCACCACAGCAGGAACGGTTCCATACGCCCCCGGATCACTACAACAACCCCATGGCTAATGTGGTGGCAACGACGCGGTACCTCGCCAGCGTGCCTGTATATGGAGACACTCCGGTGGATCAGGCCACTCGAGGGGCGATTGATTTTCTCAAGACCGCAATCACACAGCAAGCCCAGTATTCACAGGGATTCCAATACTTACATGGAACCCCATATCAAAGTACGAGCCGGCAAGCAGACTCACCGGCTCCAACCGGTTCGAGCACCATCGCCATAACAAAGCTCCGCCACCGATAGACCCGCCAGGGGCAATAAGGATCCAAGACATACCATCTAGCTTCCATCCTGAACGTCGGGTAGAGCAGATGGTCCAACTTCCACCCCAAGACCAAGACGTCGAGTTCATCAGCAGATCTGTGGGCAACCGATGCCTGCTGCAGGCTCTCCGTAATACACGCCTGCCATCAGATTTCAAGGGCCCATGTAAGATCACGAACTACACAGCTGATATGGACCCGGGAGCTTGGATCGAAAGCTATGACCTAGCCATGGACATGTTGCCAGCCAGCGAAGGAGTTTGTCCCCGTTACCTCACGATGATGTTGGAAGGGCCGGCTCGCACATGGTTCAAAAATCTCCCAGAGAATTCCGTCACCTCCTGGACGGACCTCAAGGAAAAATTCGTCTAGAACTTCCAAGGCACATGTGATACGTCCCAAACGTATCTATAATTTCTGCTTGTGCCATGCATGTTTTGTGTGACTTTGCCATGTTTTGCTTGAACTTTCATACACTTTTGAGCATATTTGGACTAACCTATTAACTCAGTGCACCCAGTTGCCAGTTCCTGTTTTCTGCTGTTTTTGTATTTCAGGTTTTCCGGCCATTAAAAGTGCTCCAAAAATTCCGGAAAAAATATATAAAAAATCAGCGTCCCGGAAGCCTCCAGAAAAACCAAGGAAGGAAGGGAGGGCCACCACCAGGACTCCAGAAGGGTCCATGGCACGGCCCAGCCCTAGGTCGCGCCAGGCACCCTCCTGGCTGCCTGGTGGCCCCTCTCGGTGCCCCCTTTGGCCCCTATTTTTACCCCCGAGGAGAAAACCCCTAATATCGAAGTACTTTTTCCAGAAGCGATTCCGATCTCCGCCGCCATCGAAAACTAGCTTTGGGGGTCACCAGGATCCTGCTCCATCACCCTATCGGGGAGGGCCTTGGCCCCCGGGGCCATCTTCATCGACTCTCCTTCCCCCATGATGCTTCTTGAGTAGTTCCTCCTTGGACTACGGGTTCTTGGCAGTAGCTATGTGGTATTCTCTCCCCCTAGATCCTCAATACAATGTTCTCATGATCTGCCCTACATGATTGAGATCCATCTGATGTAATTGGTGTTGTGTTTGTTGGGATCTGATGAATTGTTACCTTGTTCAGTCCTAAGAGGATTATGAATTATTGTTGCTACAATTTGTTGTTCTTAATGCTTGTTACTAGTGCACGAGTAGCATGATCTCAGATCTGAGCACGTTATGGTTGCATGATTATAATTGTTGTTCTAGATCTTATCTACGGTTGTATGCACCTATTATAGTCCGGAACCTGCGATCCCAATGGTGACAGCTTGGGACACCAAAGGGGATGGGCTATAATTTGAGGATCACATGTGTTCATGAAGTGTTAATGCTTTGTTCCGGTGCTCCGCCGCAGGAGCACCTTAATCTCCATAAGTTCCTTAAGTGGCCCCGTTCGTAGCGGGATGGTAGGACAAAAGATGTCGTGCAAAGTTCTTATTGCAAGCACGTACAACTACATACGGAACACATGCCTACGTTTGGTTCTTAGACTAGGATGCTCTAGTTTGTTCTTTGGCTAGAGTTGGTGCAATTCTGTCAATTGCCCAACTGTAATTTGTTCACCCAGCACCTTGTTCTTTTGCCTAGAGAGGTACCACTAGTGAAACCTTGAACCCCGGTCTATCTTTCACCTTCATTGCCTTCGTTGTTACTTTTACTTTCTTTGCTGCTCCTACTACTTTGTTACTACTTTGTGGTGTTGGTGATTGGGGAAGTTTTAAAGGCTACACCCGTCAACACACCGTTGCTACTTATATCTTGTCTAGTGCTTTTTTAGGTGTGGTTGAATTGACAACTCAACTGCTAAGGCTTATAAGTATTCTTTGGCTCCCCTTGTGTCGAATCAATAAATTGGGTTATTCTTACCCGCGAAGACTGTTGTGATCCCCTACACTTGTGGGTTATCAAGACTATTTTCTGGCGCCGTTGCCGGGGAGCATAGCTTTACTTATAAGTTCACTTGATAAGTACACTTTTTCTTATTACTTTGTTTGCTACTAATGACTACTTTCTTTGAGACTAGATCTTATTGGCAAGGCGGATTCACGGAGGATCAACAAAAATATTACAAGGAATGCCGCTTGTCTCAAAAAAGGATACACTCATGGGGACTAATACAAGAGTTGTATGACTATGCTAGAAACTTGTGCTCAATATATAATATATCTTTCTGCAGGGATGAATCTTGTTGCTTTATGAGGCACAAACACCTTGCTTTCCAATGTGAGTACAATGATGATGAAACCTTAGCTTCTTACGCTAAGGGAAATTATGATTTTTATGATGCGGAACAAATAGAAGAATTTGTTGTTTTTAAGGGTGCCTATGAAATTACTTCTTTTCTTAAAAATATTGATGATGCCCCTTACAAATCCGAGAGTCTTGATATACTTAATTATTGCTTTGAGGATTTTAATGACAATTATTATATTACTGACTATCTAAAAAGGTTCTCTCCACAAGAGGAAGAGACCAATGCTTTGCAGGACTCTACGGAAGAAGAAATTGCTGAAACTGAACGCTCCTTGGATGAAAAAGAGGAGGAGAGTAACGAACAAAAGGAGGAAGAATGGAGCAGCTACCCATCTCTACCTACTAATGAGAGTAACTCTTTGACTCTTACTTTATATGATTGGCCTCCATGCTTACCAAAGGAGGATGAATGCTATATTGATTGCTATGATCCTATGGATTCTTTTGAAATATCCCTTTTTGATGAAATTGATGCTTGTGGCCACGATGCCCCTATGAATGATACTTGCAAGGATGATTTTGCTACTGTTATTTATGATAACCCTTGCTATCTTGATGAATCTTATGATAAACCTCTATTTTTGCCTACTATGGATGTTCTTAATGATGATGAGGTTTGCTTAGAAAGTCTACATGATTATGTGCTAGTAGATCATGAAAAGCATGCTTTGTGTGATAATTATATTGTTGAGTTTGTTCATGATGCTACTAAAAATTATTATGAGAGAGGGAAATATGGTTATAGAAATTTTCATGTTAGGACAACACCCCTCTCCATGTTGAAAATCTTGAAGGTGCTCTTGTTTTACCTTCCTATGCTTGTTACTTTGCGCTTCATCTATTTATTTTTCTTCAAGTTGCCCATGCATAGGAATCATATTAGACTTACAAGTGGTTTGTGTTTACTCCTTTGATGCTCTCTTTTGTGCTTCAACTCTTATTCTTTTGTGAGCATCGTTACACTCATGCCTAGCTAATGGCTTTAAAGAAGCGCTTTCGGGAGGCAACCCGCAACGAATTTAGGTTTTTCTTCTTGTCTTTCTTCTGTTCTTAGTGGTCTTGATGATTTTTACTACTGTAGCAACATCATTGTATCTTTACTTTTCAAGCTTTGTGCCATTTATAGCCTCATATGAGAAGGGAAGTGAAAGTTGTGACATGCTGTCCAGAAAACAGATTCTGTCCTTGTGACTAGAAAAATCACAGAAAAATCCCAGTTCATCTTTTTGAGCTGAAATTTTTACACAGCGTGATCTATACAATTACTAAACTTTCGTATGTTCTGAGTTTTTTTATTTGAGTTGCATAAGTATCCCTAAAAAATTCTTTTCTCTCTGCTGTTCTGTTTTTCTCAGCTTCTGCCCCGGTTTTTCTTTTCGCAGTTTTGCAATCCTTAAGCTTTCTTTTTCTTTGCAAAATATTTTAGGCAGGCAAGAGAAACAGTAGACCTTCCTGGAAATCTTTATTTTCAGTAGAGGAAAATTATTTTAATAGGGTACTAACCTCTCTAATCAGCTTATGATGAGTTATGTATGAAGGGAGTTTTCAAGTGTGCGATGGAAGATGATGAAAGAAGATCTTGGAGTGTCAAAAGCTCAAGCTTGGGGATGCGCCCAGAACCCCCAAAAATATTCAAGGATACTCAAGCGTCTAAGCTAGGGGATGACCCCATGCATCCCCTTCTTCATCAACAATCATCAGTTCGTCCCTCGTTCCACTATATTTTTATCACTTCATGCGTTATGTGCTATGCTTGGAGCGTCTTGCTCTTTACTTTTCTTAGTTCTTTTTTTTTGTTTGCTGGTCATTACAATGTCGGAAGCTAACATGCTTGATTGGGAGAGATACACGCTCCACTTTAAACTAGAACACCTCATAGGATTTTCATGCTTATTCTTTGCTGTGAGTTGTTCTTTATCTTTTCTTAGCTACTGTCATGTTTTGCTCTTAGTTTTCATGTTTATCTTTTCAAAGAGCTTTTGTTTAGTTTGTTGCTGGAACTCTCTTGACTTTTCATGTTTATCTTGTTTAGAGAGTTTGCCTGTTGCACTGAGTTTTGTGTCTTGACTAGAAAGTAGGTAGTTGAAGTTCCTATTCTCTTTGTAGTAGTAACTTGCAATAGTTTTGAGGTATTGACTTAAGTAATGTTTGAACTTATGGTGTCAAGAGCTTTAGCCTATTAGTGATAGATGTCATATTTTGGGCAATCCGTGTGATTTTCGAAAACCTAAACCCTGTTGAGAACTCTAGCTACTAGATAGATCACTAATCTCTGGAGGTGTCAAATATTATAGTACACTCACGTACCATGAGTCGAGGATGCGCAAGGATAACCAAACCCCCATACACTCCTCCTTGTGGTACTTGTCTCTTTGTGAACCTCCTGATTAGATTGAGAGTTACCTATAATAAGTGCATGAGTCTTCGGACTAATGTGAGTATTCGAAAGTTTACACTTCCACCACCCATATTTTTCTAGCCTCTTCGGTACCGTGCATTGCCCTTTCTCACCTCGAGAGTTGGCGCATACTTCACCGGTGCATCCAAACCCTTGGCACGATACGCTCTGTCATCATAAGCCTCCTTATATCTTTCCTCAAAACATCCACCATACCTACCTACAAGGCATTTCCATAGCCTTTCCGAGATACATTGTCATGCAACATCCATTGTTCTTCATGTTCATATGACTTATCCTTCATTGTCATATTGACTTGCATGATCTCATAGCCTGCATGTAGTTGGGATTTGCCCGCTATTCATATTTTTGCTACATGTTGCGCTTGATCATTGCACATACTGCTACACTGGCAGAGGCAGTCATATAGAGTCATTACTTTTTGATTCAGAGTTGTAAGTAAATAAAAGTGTGTTGATGTTCTTCTAGAGTGTTGCCCCTACAGTGAGGAAAGGAATAAAAGATCCCAAAGTGGACAAAATACAAAAAATGATCCCAAATAGGACGAAAAAAAAGAGAAATGAAGAACCATGGAGGCCACCCAAAATCAAAAAAATACAAAAAAAGGTGAAAAAAAAGAGAGAGGGGCAACACTACTATCCTTTATTCCACACTTGTGCTTCATAGTAGCACCTGTACTTCATTTTATAGAGAGTTTTCATGTTGTACTTGCATAACTAAGTGGGGATCCTTACACTATAGAACTTGGCTTGCATATTCCAAGGATGAGCCTCCTCAAAAGAGCTCTAGGTCTTCATGAGCAAGCAAGTTGGATGCACCCCCACTAGTTCCATTGGAGGGCTTTCATACACTTATAGCTCTATGTGCATCCGCATGTTGCATGGCAATCCCTACTCCTCACATAATATCTATCATATGGCTTTCTCTCGCCTATGATTGTCCTCATTGATGTGAGCCTTTCACACCTTTTTGTCTTCTTCCTCCACCATCTTTCTATTTCGCCGTTTAGCTGTCAACTTTCTTGCTCACGCTCATCCATTGCATGAGTTCTCAAAATATCGAAAGGGAGTGGATCAGTTTGACTTATACCTGGCTAGTGGTCTGGGGACGAGTCCAGATAAGACTTCAAAGGAGACCAAGTGTGAAACTTTAGTAGATTTAGTTCTCAACAATAAAAAGTTTTCTCTCTCGTATTCCCAAATTCCCCTTCTTGCACGCAAACACCATTTGGAGACATTCGAGTCAAGGACAGCGAGAGCTCTTGCACCTTATGTTCTTTTGTTGCTTGTGTCAATTCTAATATAGACTCTTGCTTGTTAAGACTTGAATTGAATTGCATGCTTTAATTGCTTTACTTGAAAGTCCGTATATGGTTGTGTGGCATGTCACCACAGAAATTATGCTTGTTATCATTTACCTACTCGAGGATGAGCAGGAATTAAGCTTGGGGATGTTGATACGTCCCAAACGTATCTATAATTTCTGCTTGTGTCATGCATGTTTTGTGTGACTTTGCCATGTTTTGCTTGACCTTTCATACACTTTTTAGCATATTTGGACTAACCTATTAACTCAGTGCACCCACTTGCCAGTTCCTGTTTTCGGCTGTTTTTGTATTTTAGGTTTTCCGGCCATTAAAGTGCTCCGAAAATTCCGGAAAAATTATATAAAAAATCAGCGTCCCGGAACCTCCGGAAACACCAAGGAAGGAAAGGAGGGCCACCACCAGGACTCCAGAAGGGTCCATGGCGCGGCCCAGCCCTAGGCCGCGCCAGGCACCCTCCTGGCTGCCTGGTGTCCCCTCTCGGTGCCCCCTTTTGCCCCTTTTTTACCCCCGAGGAGAAAACCCCTAATATCAAAGTACTTTTTCCAGAAGCGATTCCGATCTCCGCCGCCATCGAAAACTAGCTTCGGGGGTCACCAGGATCCTGCTCCGGCACCCTGCCGAGGAGGGCCTTGGCCCCCGGGGCCATCTTCATCGACTCTCCTTCCCCCATGATGCTTCTTGAGTTGTTCCTCCTTGGACTACGGGTTCTTGGCAGTAGCTATGTGGTATTCTCTCCCCCTATATCCTCAATACAATGTTCTCATGAGCTGCCCTACATGATTGAGATCCATCTGATGTAATTGGTGTTGTGTTTGTTGGGATCTGATGAATTGTTACCTTGTTCAGTCTTAAGAGGTTTATGAATTATTGTTGCTGCAATTTGTTGTTCTTAATGCTTGTTACTAGTGCACGAGTAGCATGATCTCAGATCTGAGCACGTTATGGTTGCATGATTATAATTTTTGTTCTAGATCTTATCTAAGGTTGTATGCACCTATTATAGTCCGGAACCGGCGATCCCAGTGGTGACAGCTTGGGACACCAAAGGGGATGGGCTATAATTTGAGGATCACATGTGTTCATGAAGTGTTAATTCTTTGTTCCGGTGCTCCGCCGCAGGAGCACCTTAATCTCCATAAGTTCCTTAAGTGGCCCCGTTCGTAGCGGATGGTAGGACAAAAGATGTTGTGCAAAGTTCTTATTGCAAGCACGTACAACTACATACGGAACACATGCCTACGTTTGGTTCTTAGACTAGGATGATCTAGTTTGTTCTTTGGGTAGAGTTGGTGCAATTCTGTCAATTGCCCAACTATAATTTGTTCACCCAGCACCTTGTTCTTTTGCCTAGAGAGGTACCACTAGTGAAACCTTGAAACCCGGTCTATCTTTCACCCTGATTGCCTTTGTTGTTACTTTTACTTTCTTTGCTGCTCCTACTACTTTGTTACTACTTTGTGGCGTTGGTGATTGGGGAAGTCTTAAAGGCTACACCCATCAACACACCATTGCTACTTATATCTTGTCTAGTGCTTTTTCAGGTGTGGTTGAATTGACAACTCAACTGCTAAGGCTTATAAGTATTCTTTGGCTCCCCTTGTGTCGAATCAATAAATTGGGTTATTCTTACCCGCGAAGACTGTTGCGATCCCCTACACTTGTGGGTTATCAACATGTCGGTGAGCCACCATGATCGTCGACTTGGAGCATTGTGTCCAGAAGGAAGGAGAGTCGACCCTGAGCTGGGCGCGACGGGTTGCGGAAATAATCCACTCTTCGGACACTATCACAGCCCAAACAACCGTCATTGTCTTGGAAAGGAACTGTAAATTTGAGCCCCTATTCCACAAACTTGGCCGACTCAAAAGGACGGTCAAGGATATAGGAGAGCTCAGGAACGCAGTCATCAAATACGCCGAGTCTGACAAACCAAGGATACTGAACCTCAGCAGGATAAAGCCGGCCAGAACAAGAATGGTGGCAAAACATCCCAGAACCAGAGTCAGCAAACCAAGCGACGGCTTGATCAGACTACTTCTGACTCTGTAGCCAACACAAATTTCGGCTCCCAAAGACAGAAGCGGGGGGGCAACAATTACCGCAAGCCGGAAGGAATCTTTCGCCCGAACAACTATGAAGCAGCTATGAAGGGTCCTTGCCCGACCCATAGTAAACCCGTTCGCCCATCCAATCACACCTGGGAAGATGCTACTTCATGAAGGAATTTGCACGACGTGGAAACTAGGGACCTCCAGGGTCAGGTGGGGGAGCCGGCCAGAGCGGCAACAACCAGAATCCTGGCTACCAAGGAGTCGGCGCAATGCCTCAACACCAAGGACCCGGAGGAGGAGCCCAAAAAAATCAATCCGGGCTAGCTGGATTCCAAGCAAACACGAAACAACTCCATGACCGTGCAGCATATCACGTTTTCACCACCAGCAGTTGCAGGAGGGATAGTAAGCTGCAACGGAGAGCTGCTATGGTTGTGACTACAGAGTCGGCTTGGCCTAGATGGCTCAATTGGTCAGAACAGCCAATCACTTGGACAAGAGATGACCATCCCCCAGTGGTAGAAAACCCAGGGGCCCTGGATCTAGTAGTCTCTCCACAAATTGGAGGATATACACTCGACAAAGTACTTATGGATGGAGGAAGCAGCATCAACATCCTCTACTACGAAACCTTTCGCAGGATGGGGTTGACCCAAAAAGAGCTGCAACCCTCCAACACCGTTTTCCACGGAATAGTCCCAGGCAAGTCAGCACGCCCGATAGGCAAAATCTACCTGGAAACAGCTTTTAGAAACGCTGAGAATTTACGCTCCGAGATCATACCCTTCGAAGTGGTAAAACTCGAGAGCCCATATCACGCCATTTTGAGTAGGCCGGCTTATGCCAAATTTATGGCTCAGCCATGTTATGTCTACCTGAAATTAAAGATGTCGGGTCCTAATGGCCCAATCACTGTCGATGGAAGTCGGTCCAGGGCAGTGGAATGTGACGAGCAGCACGTCAAGTTTGCCGAGTCGACACGCGCCAAAGAGGACTTGTCAGCATACCAAGAAAAGGTAGACCCAGCAGATCCCAAGATCCTGAAAAAACCGACTCCCGACAACAACCCCAAGTTCCAACCGGCTCAGGATACAAAGAAAGACGACTTCGTCCCTGGTGACTCATCCCAGCAGTTCATCATTGGGACGGAGTATCTGACAAATAGGAAAGCGTGCTCATCGAGTTCCTCCGTGAGAATCAGGACATTTTTTCCTGGAAACCCTCTAATATGCCAGGCGTCCCGAGCGAACTCGCTGAGCACCACCTAAATATAGATCCGAAACTGAAGCCGGTCAAGCAATTCCTTCATCGTTTCAATGACGAGAGAGAAACGCTATTGGGGAAGAGATAGCCCGGCTCCTTGCCGTCGGGTTCATTATGGAAGTCTTCTATCCAGAATGGCTCGCAAACCCGGTCCTTGTTTTGAAAAAGAACGGGACCTGGCGCATGTGCATTGACTACACGGATTTAAACAAAGCATGCCCGAAGGATCCCTTCGTGCTGCTCCGTATTGACCAAATCATAGACTCGACTGCGGGATGTGAGCTCCTATGTTTCCTTGACGCATATTCTGGTTATCACCAGATCAAGATGGCCCTTGAGGACCAAGAGAATACGGCTTTCATCACCCCTTTCGGGATCTACTATTACACTTCCATGTCATTCGTCCTTAAGAATGCAGGAACCACATATCAGCGAGCAGTGCAGAGTTGCCTCAAAGAGCAGATTGGGCGCAACGTGCATGCTTATGTGGATGATATAGTAATCAAGTCCCAATTGGACGACTCCCTTATCAGTGACTTGACGGAAACCTTCAAGAATCTGCGCAAGTACCAGATGAAGCTAAATCCGGCCAGGTGCACCTTTGGGGTACCTGCAGGTAAACTCCTTGGATACATAGTATCAGAGAGAGGTATCGAGGCAAACCCAGAAAAAATCAACGCTGTCGTGACTCTTTAGAAGCCGGCCTCAGTAAAGGGAGTTCAACGACTCACAGGATGTGTAGCCGCTTTGAGCCGGTTCATAAGCCGACTTGGTGAAAAGGCAATCCCCCTGTATCGACTCCTGAGGAAATCAGAAACGTTTGTCTGGGATGACGAAGTCCATCAGTCCCTAGAGTCACAAAAGAAACAATTATCCCAGGCTCCAATATTGGCGGCTCCCAAGCCTAAAGAACCTATGTTACTTTATATCGCAGCCAACAATCGAGTAGTCAGCGTTGTAGTTGTCGTTGAAAGTATGGAAGCCGGCAAGGAGCACCCATTGCAAAGGCCAGTTTATTACGTCAGTGAGGTTCTGACTTTATCAAAGCAACGCTACCCTCACTGGCAGAAATTGGTTCTTGGTGTATTCATGGCAAGTCAAAAACTTAAGCACTACTTCCAGGAGCACCCCATAATTGTGTCCAGCTCGGCACCACTTGCCGATATCATCCAAAACCGGGAAGCAACGGGAAGGATTGCAAAGTGTGCCATAGAGTTGGGGGCTTATCACGTCAAATACAAGCCACGAACGGCCATCAAATCCCAGGCGCTAGCCGACTTCATCAATGATTGGACAGAAATCCAAGCATCACCAGAAAACCCAGTCACCAAGTACTGGACGATGCACTTCGATGGAAGCCGGCAGCTCCAAGGGTCAGGAGCCGGCGTGGTTCTTACCTCGCCTAAAGGGGAGAAATGTTGCTATGTTCTACAGCTGCAGTTCACTTGTACCAACAATGCAGCAGAATATGAAGCCTTGCTTCATGGACTGCGGCTGGCTCGTGAGATGAACATAAGTTGGATCCAATGCTATGGCGACTCTGATCTCGTTTCTCAACAAGTGTCAGGAAAATGGGATTCCAAAAATCCCATAATGGCAGCCTATCGACGAGAGGTGCAAAGACAAGCCGGATTTTTTGTTGGATACCAGGTGGATCACGTGGACCGAAGGGAAAACAAAACAGCGGATGCCCTCTCCCGACTCGGCTCTCAGCGAAAGTCGGTCCCTCCAAACGTATTCCTGGATGTCCTAACAAAGCCGTCTGTACAACCACCAACAGAGCAAGACATAGCAGATCCGGACCCAGAGCCGGCTCTAGTCGCTGCAATACATGCTACACCCTCATGGGTCGTACCTTACTTGGATTACAAGACTCGAGGAATCCTTCCTCAAGATGAGATGTTGGCCAGACAAATCGTCAGGAGAAGCCAATCCTTTGTACTCATCAATGGTGAGTTACATCGGCGAAGTGCCGCAGATGTTTTTCAGAGGTGTGTCTCACCAGAAGAAGGTAGAGCCATCCTCAATGAAATACACTCTGGAGATTGCGGACACCATGCCGGCTCTCGTTCTCTTGTAGCTCAAGCCTTTCGACACGGTTTATACTGGCTCACGGCTCATGCGGATGCAGAGGACATAGTCAAAAAATGTGATGGATGTCAGCGCTATGCAAAACAAGCTCACGTGCCGGCTCAAGAACTCAGGATGATACCTATCACTTGGCCCTTTGCGGTATGGGGACTTGACATGGTGGGACCTTTCAAGAAGTCAGCCAACAAGAATACCCAGATACTAGTGGCAGTGGACAAATTCACAAAATGGGTGGAGGCAGAGCCGGTCAGCAAATGCGACACTGCAACAGCACTGAAATTCTTGAAAAAAATCATATACAGATTCGGCTATCCCCACAGCATCATCACTGATAACGGTTCTAACCTACCAGAAGGGGTTATGCAGCGATTCTGCCAGAACGAGCACATCCGACTCGACCTTGCATCAGTGGCACATCCACAGTCCAACGGACAATCCGAGAGAGCCAACCAAGAGTTGCTCCGAGGCATCAAACCCCGACTCGTTGTCCCTTTGAAAAGGGCGCCGGGTTGCTGGGAGGAGGAGTTACCCTCAGTATTATGGAGTATCTGGACGACTCCCAACAGGTCGACAGGCTATACGCCCTTCTTCCTAGTTTATGGAGCAGAGGCCGTCCTCCAAAGTGACATACGTCACGACTCACCTCGAGTCACTGCTTATGTAGAAGACGAAAATGAGAAAGTAAGACAAGATGCCTTGGATATTCTCGATGAAAAACGAGACTTGGCTGCAGCTCAGTCGGCTATCTACCAACAAGATCTACGACGCTACCATAGCCGTCGCATCAAAATTCGAACTTTCCAGGAAGGCGATTTGGTGCTCCGACTCATACAGAAAAGAGATGGAATGCACAAGTTATCCTCCCCATGGGAGGGACCGTTTGTGGTCAGCAAAAACATGTACAACGGATCCTACTACCTAGTGGATATACGAGAGAAAGCGGACACGCGCACAAGCATGGAGGAGACTCCCAGGCCGTGGAACATTGCACAACTCCGTCCATATTACACTTGAGTAGAAACAGGAACATTACTGTACACTTCACCAAGTCGACATAAGTCGCACTGGCTTTCTGCCACAATATATATATATAAGCTGACATTGGTCGTGCCGGCTTTCGCCGTCAAAATATACATAAGTCGACTTCTGTCGCGCTGGCTCTCGCCACATACAACTAAGTCGACTACAGTCGCAACGGCTACTGCCATACTAACTTTACTTTTTGTTTCATGGCATTTAAATTTTGCATCATACATTTGCATACATTTCATTATTATATCTCAGAGACCTAGGGGCTTGATCTACCCCTCTATTGGTACTGAGCATGTATATAGCTTATTCAGGGGAATCGGGAAGTTCGATGACAATCATTGACTCTTTATCCGAAAACTCGGCATATATATGTAAAAATAATTGTGTATCAGCTTATTCAGGGGCAGTAGGGGGGCTCGATGTCACTCGTCGACTCTTATACAAACAAATCCCGGCATATACATGAAATGGCAAAACACGCCTTGGCCTGTATAGCTTATACTCATACGATCTAAATACGTGAAACCCGGCTAAAAAGTCTCAAAAAAAAGTTTTAAAGCAAACGGAAAAACGCTGATCAATGTGAGACGGCATGCAGAGGAGTTCTGACTCATGGATAACCCAAAATTCTTCTCAACAAAGAGAAGATGGGTAAAATATGAATCCAGAGTCGACTTCTATATGAGCCTTTATATTTTTGCATACATTAGCATCATTACATACTCTTTTCATTTTTTTCCCACAAAAATAAATCTTGAGCATTGACCTGTGTGACTCAGTATGACACAAAAGATGCTCATACTGACTCATGGGTACTATAGCTCAAAAATTCTCTATGACTCAGTATGACACAAATATGCTCATACTAACTCATGGGGACTACAATTCTCTCATTACATCTTCTGCATATATAAAGTCGACTTAGGTCGCAACGGCTATCGCCATACATATAAAGTCGACTTCAGTCGCGACGGCTCTCGCCATAAGTATACATATCGACATTCGTCAAACCGGCCCTCGCCGACTTATTTGGAAACTGGGAATAAAACCCATCGTATCATGTCTATGTGACTTAGCAAATTCAAAGATAAACCTATGTGACTCGGCACGGCACACAGATGCACACACCGACTCATGGGGACTTAACGTCAAGGTTTCTTCTCAAAAGAAGACTCGTTACATCACCCAGCTGAATATACCGACTCTTGGGGAGTAACACTTCAAAAAATATGCAAGAAATTGTGAAGTCCCAGGTTGCTGCAGGCAAGACAACCCGACACTTGGGGGCTACAATACTTCGAAGCAAGTTTCATAAACACAAAGTCTTATCTGATGACCCGGTACGGCATATAAACATGACCATACCATCTCATGGGGGCTACAAGTCGATATGTTCTATGAGTCGATTAACAGATACTAAATTATTCTGAATCGACTCAGGGGGCTACATATACATACACTATCATAAGTGGTCGGCTCTCATATACTCCGAGAAAAAAATTCCAGTCAGGAATAAAAACTGACTCATAAACTCATGGACTCAACAAAAGTTCATAGATTTCATTCATCAAGCCAACTGGATCTTACATCAAAGGAAGTAACCTTGCAAGCAAAAGCCAAACTCGGCAAACTACTAAAAAAGAGAAAAACCTACAGCTTCAGGCATCTTCTTCAGAGTCGGCCTCATCCTCTGTTGAAACATCTTCTTCCCTAAGTAGCTCTTCATCGTTGGAGCTCTCCACACAACAGCAGACTCGGTCTCCATCCGAGTCAAAGATCCTAGCTGACAAGGTGTCTTCACCATCAAATTTGAAGATGATGGTGTATCCTCGAGAAATATTCCTGGAGCTAAGAAAAGGTTTCCAACCTTTCTCAAAAAACATGGTGCCTTGGTTAGAAAAACTAACTTTCACCCAAATAGGCCCATGAGGACATCCATCAGATCGGAGCCAAAGACCCGAAGGCGATGAGTCAAACACAAGTTGTGAAAAAGACTCAGGAAGTTTGATCCAGCGACGAATCTTCCGGATATGAACCAAGAATTCATTCCTCTCAGGAGAAGAAGGGGGAGATTCAGAAGGAGAGGCAGCACGAGCACCTCTTCCCCTACCTCTGCCACGGCCACGACCTCTACCACGGCCACGACCACGACCACGGCCGCGACCTCGAGTACTTGCACGAGGACCAGGCTCATTGGATGCCAAAGGCAAAGAGGTCTCTAGCTTAGGTTCCATGGATAAAGCAGGAAGAGGAAGAAGAAGATAGGATGTGCTTGAAAGATCAAGCTATCCAAGGGATATTTATAATAGATTCATGGAGAATGTCCATTAATGCCACAATAAACAAAGGATAACTACCCATGGTAGATGGCATTTATGAAAAGACTCCTCGATTCCCACTACAAACATCAATGCCTTTAACCGGCGTTTTGGGAAGTGTGATCATAAAAGCTAAAACGAATCTTTGACCAAAAGTCAAAGGAAAAAATTTCTAGTAAAGGAAACGAGAAGCCAAAAAAGAGTTAGGCGTCGACTTCTAGTGAAGCATCAGATGATAGCTAATTCAAACGAAAATCCGACTCCGTGAAAGATCAAGGAATTGAAGCAAGACTGAAGGGAGATGAGTCCGACCGCCAATCAACGTCAAGCATAAAGTCGGTCCTTGATCCATGAAGAGCCGGTGGCAGGGAAGAAGATAGAAGAAGATTTTTGTGAAGACTAAAGAATCACAACAACCATGGGGACTAATGTTGGGGGGATGGATCAGGCCCATAGACCCGGCATTAGGAATCTCCGGGCCGACTTACATATGGAGGCCCATAAAGAAGACCCGATGAGGAGTCTGACATGCCAAGCGTGAAGATTAAAGCCCTAGAAGGAATTCGACTTACCTTGTATAGCACGTAGAAAACTTGTAAAGCAGAATAGAACTCCACATCGTGTAGGAGTCGGACTCTAGGAATCCCGGGACCCGGCACCTTTATAAGCCGAGGACCACGGGAGCCAGAGCCAGAACTTACCTCAAGCCAGGTTTAGACAACTCGCTCCAGAGCCTAGATCTCCTTGAGACTAAGCCGGTGAAACATCACCACTGTAATCGATACGATCGACTCCTCCTATTGAAGATTCGATCCCCTTATAGTCACAAAGAAGGAGTAGGTCTTTACCGCACCGTCGGGGCCGAACCTGGCTAACTCGCCGAGTCATGTGCCTATGTCGACTCCCTCCTCGAATTTGCCTCGCAGCAAAGGTCCCGCGATAAGTCCGACTCTACGGACATCTGCCGTGACTTTCCCACGACAGACCCCCTGGCTGCCCCCCTTCGCCTGTATATTCTCCGTGACGCGAAACCTCTGAAGGAGAACCCCTTTTCGCGATCTCGCCTCTGTTCCACCGCCGCCACGCTTCCAAGATCGGGAGCGCCAGCAGATCTCTTCCTGGCACCATGCCGGAGGGAGGATTGACCTCCGGGAGCTTCCCCTCCACCATGGATGCTTCCCTGATGATCCATGAGTAGTCTCCCTTGGAACATGGGTCCGTGATCAGTATCTATGTGATGTTCTCCTTCCCTCTTCGTTCTTCATGGTTTAGACCTCGTGAGCTGCCCTATACGATTGAGGCACATATGTAATTTTCTGATGTTGCTATGTTGAGTTTGCTGGGATCTGATGGATTATGAGACTATGTTCAGTTTGTGATTGAGTAATATATTTGGTTCTTATCTTTTATATTTTTGTTCCTAAGTAATTCTTGCATGTTCTCCGTTGTTGTTTATTGCTTTGGCCAAGTAGTAGGTAGTGACTCCAAGAGGGAACTTTATGCTCGATTGTGGGTTCATGCCCCCTGATGACACGCTTGAGTGACAGAAACATGAGTCTAGGGGATGTATTGTTGCCACAAGGGGAAAACAATGGTGCTTGTAACCATGGTTGCAAGGATTGTTTACTTTACGCAAAGTGCTTTTTAATGCATTTGTCTGTTGATTTGGGTTTAAACTTTGGGTGGGGCTCACAACTTAATACCAGCGAGATGTTCTGGATAGATATCTCAAGGTGGATGATTGGTAGTAGATGCAGTTGGATTTCGGTCTACTTATTTTGGCGTGCCGCCCATGCTTTTGAGCCTCGTCCTTTCTTTGTAGTATAGTTAGCATTGCGGTGCATTTTTAATCATGTCAATTGCCCAGTTGTGCTTTGTTTACCTCGCATAGCAGTTCTATCGTCTTTTTGGAGAGAGACATCACTAGTGAACATCACGGGACCCCAGTCCATATTCTCATCACTGTTTACGCGCTATTTTATTTCCGGCTTTTACTTTCTAGATGCTATCACCGTTATCATTATCCCTTGTGTTTTATCCTTTGTATTCAACTCGATCTACTAAAGTTTCACACTTGGTCTTCTTTGGAATCTTATCTTGACTCGTCCCCAGACCACTAGCCAGGTACAAGTCAATTTGATCCACTCCTTTTCGATATTTTGAGCACTCATGCAATGGATGAGCAAAAGCACAAGAGTTGACACTTAGGATGGCAAAGAGAGAAGTATGGTGGAGGAGGAAGACAAAAAGGTGAGAAAGGCTCACACCAATGAGGACAATCATAGGCGAGCAGCCCAAATGATAGATATGATATGAGGAGTAGGGATTGCCATGCAACGGATGCACATATGAGCTAAGAACAGCTCTCCAATGGAACTAGTGGGGGTGCATCCAACTTGCTCGCTCATGAAGACCTAGATCTAGCTTGAGGAGGCTCGTCCTTGGAGTATGCAAGCCAAGTTTTATAGTGTGAAGGGCCCCACATAGCTATATGCATGTATGATCATATCTATGGAGCACAAAGATAAGAGGGAGTACGAGTGTGGATCTTTTAAAGGAATAGTAGTGTTTCCTCTTTCGCTCTTTTTATTTCTTTTTCTCTTTTTTTGTATTTTTTGGTGGCCTCAATGGCTCTTTCTATTGAACTCACATTTGTCCTCTTTGGGATATTTTATTTTGTCCACTTTGGGATCTTTTCCTCACTTAAGGGCAACACTCTATTTTACAAGAAGGTATAGACGATTTTCACACCTTACAAGGTACTCAACATAAAGAAGATGTAGCTATCATGATGTATGCAAATGTATGTCTCTGCCAGTGTAGCAGGAACATGATTGACATGAAGATCAAGTCATGAAGAGGTGGATGTTGCATGGCAATATATCTCGGAAAGGCTATGGAAATGCCTTGATAGGTAGGTATGGTGGCTGTTTTGAGGAAAGATATAAGGAGGTTTATGATGACAGAGCGTATCATGCCAAGGGTTTGGATGCACTGGAAAAGGTGGACGCCAACTCTCGGAGTGAGAAGAGGGCAATGCACGGTACTGAAGAGGCTAGCAAATATGGGAAGGTGGAAGTGTCAACTTTCAATACTTACATTAGCCCGAAGAACTCATGCACTTATTATCGGTAACTCTCAATCTAATGAGGAGTTCACAAAGAGACAAGTACCCCGAGGAGGAGTGTATGGGGGTTTGGTTATCCTTGCGCATCCTCGACTCATGGTATGTGAGTGTACTCTAATATCCGACCCCTCAAAAGATTAGTGATCCATCTAGTAGCTAGAGTTCTCAACTAGTTTTTGTAGGTGTTGAAAATACACACGGATTGCCCAAAATACGACACCTATCACTAATAGGCTAGATCTCTTGACACCAAAAGTTCAAACATTACTCACATCAAAACTCCAAAACTATTGCAAGTTACTACTAGAATTAAATAGCAACCTCAATTACCTACTTCCAAGACAAAACACAACTCAGTGCAACAACCAACTCTCTTTAACAAGATAAACATGAAAACTAAAAAGAGTTCCAGCAACAGACTAAACAAAAGCCAAGGCTCTTGCTAAAGACAAACTAAGACTAAAACTAAACATGGCAACAGCTATGAAAAGATAAAGAACACACAACAGCAAAAAGATAAACAGGAAAAATCCTATGATGTGTTCTAGATTTTGAAAGTGGAGCGTGTTTCTCTCCCACACAAAGTAAGACGGGGTCTAACTTGTTATGAACAGCAAGAAAAACTAAAGAAAACTAAAAATAAAACCTAAGAGCGAGACGCTCCAAGCATAGCACATAACGCATGAAGTGATAAAAATATAGTGAGACAAAGGACGAACTGATGATTGTTGATGGAGAAGGGGATGCACAGGGGCATCCCCAAGCTTAGACGCTTGAGTCTCCTTGAATATTTATTGGGGGTGCATGGGGGCATCCCCAAGCTTGAGCGCTTGACACTCCCGGATCTTCTTTCATCATCTTCCCTCGCACACTTGAAAACTCCCTTCATACATAACTCATCATAAGATGATTAGAGAGGTTAGTACCCTTAATAAAATATTTTTTCTCCACTGGAAATAAAGATATTCTTGAAGAGCTAATGTTTCTCAAGATTGCCAAAAAGTTTTTGCAAAAAAAAGCAAGCTTAAGGTTTGCAAAAGTAAGAAAAGGTAAAACGTGGCAGAATTTGTGAAACCATGGATCCAATATCACAAAGGCAAGGAAGTCTTGGTTAGAGATGCTAATCCTAACGAAAGGCTCCCAATCATCATCTATCTCCAACATTTCTTTCTTGTTGGACTTAATTTCCTCTACTTTTCTCAAGTCTAGAGCATCCATCCTCTTTTCAATAGTGGCAAGTCTATCTAAAACAGTATCAAAACTACGATCATAAACAAAATAACTAGATAGACCATGCAAAATATCAAGAGATCTAGCTTCATCACACTCTAAAAAGTCTCCTTCAGCCATAATATCAAGAGAGTGTTTACACCACTTAAAAGACCATGGTAAAAATTTCTAAGAACAAATTTTATAAGTATCCAAGGCATAATTCTTTTATGTGCTTCAGAAATTTTGTCCCATGCCTTCTTCATATTCTCTCCATCCCTTTGATGGAAATCTAGAACTTCCGATTCCCTCAAAGCACCAAGTCCTAACATGTTCATCTAAACAAGGAGGACTACTAAAAGCAAGATAAATAAAAAAATTGTGATTTTTGATATAGGACACAAAGATAAAAACTGAAAGGTAAACTAACAAGACTAAAAAGCAAAGGTAAAAGATAGTGTGCAACTCCCCTATCTTAGCACTCGGAGTCCCGGGCAACGGCGCCAGAAATTTTCTTGATACTCTATCCTCGTTGGTTACCCCAAGTGAAAGGTTAGATGTAGTGTAGCGGCAAATTTCCCTCGGTGAAGATACCGAGGTTTTAATATTGTCTCCCGTAGGACTCCGATAAAGATAAGTAGGTAGTTTGGCAAGTGAGGCGCCGAATCACTTGCTTCACCTGGACCTGCACACGACACAAATAACTTTGCTTCCCAACGAGTACAAAGAGGTTGTCAATCTCTCCGGCCTTGCTGTTCACAAAGGATCAACGCAACAGATAAGAGATAATAATGATAGCAACTAGAAAGTAAAGGCAGGAAAATAAAAGAGTGTGTAAACAGTGATGAGAATATGGACCGGGGTCCCGTGATGTTCACTAGTGACGTCTCTCTCCCAAAAGACGATAAAACTGATATGCGAGGTAAACAAATCACAGTTGGGAAATTGACAGGATTAAAAATGCACCGCAATGCTAAATATGCTACAAAGAAAGGACGAGGCTCAAAAGCATCGGCGGTACGCCAAAATAAGTAGACCGAAATCCAACTGCATCTACTACTAATCATCCACCTTGAGATATCTATCCAGAACATCTCGCTGGTATTAAGTTGCGAGCCCCACCCAAAGTGTAAACCCAAAGCAACTGACAACTGCATTAAAAAGCACTTTGCGTAAAGTAAACAATCCTTGCAACCACGGTTACATGCACCGTTGTTTTCCCCCTTGTGGCAATAGCACATCCCCTAGACTCATGTTTCTGTCACTCAGCGTGTCATCAGGGGGCATGAACCCACAATCGAGCATAACATTCCCTCTTGGAGTCACTACCTACTACTTGGCCAAAGCAATAAACAGCAACGGAGAACATGCAAGAATTACTTAGGAACAAAAATATAAAAGATAAGAACCAAATATATTACTCAATCACAAACTGAACATAGTCTCATAATCCATCAGATCCCAGAAAACTCAGCATAGCAACAACAGAAAATTACATATGTGCCTCGATCATGTAGGGCAGCTCACGAGGTCTAAACCATGAAGAACAATGAGGTGTTTATGATCTATATTAGAACAGCAAGAGAAATCATAAATGTGTCACAAAAGTTTAGCATGGCAATAAGAAACATGTATTTGATCCCATAAGTGTTTCCCTTTCTGAGATAGGCGGTGCCACGTATAATGAGCATGCTCATCCAATGATTTTCCCTCAACCAAGTCGGTCGGGTTTTTAGCGCGAGCACAAATTGATCGAAGACGATCCAAGTGAAACATGTCCATCCTACCATATTTGGGTGGTTCATCACCCATGGTGAGGATAGCATAAATAGGCAAAGCAGGACAAAGGCAAAAGGTAGCAACAATTTTTGTGGTTTTTCATAAAGGAAACTGAGATAAAAATTGAAAGGTAAACTAACAAGACTAAAAAACAAAGGTAAAGGGTAGTGTGCAACTCCCCTATCTTAGCACTCGGAGTCCGACAACGGCGCCAGAAATTAGCGGTTATCAGGACTCGCGTATTTGTACTTCCTTTGAGTCCCCGGCAACGGCGCCAGAAATTAGCTTGATGGCTTCTCGCCCCTCGTTGGTTACCCCAAGTGGAAGGTTGAGATGCAGCGTAGCGGTAATTTCCCTCAGTAAAGATACCAAGGTTTGTCTCTAGTAGGACTCAACGATAAGTACGATAGGTGGCAACGGCGCCAGAAATTATTCTGATGCGTGGAGTTGTCGTGGACCTGCACAAAACAAATAACTTTGCTCCCAACGAGTTCAGAGGAGTTGTCAATTCCTCCGGCCTTGTCGTTTACAAAGGATCAAACGCAAGAGATAAAAAGGTACTAGTAAAAGTAAAAACAGAAAGGTAAATAGTGGGTGTGAACAATGGTATGAAGATGGACCGGAGTCCCGTGATTTTCACTAATGATGTCTCTCTCCCAAAAGATGATAAAAATGCTAGCGAGGTAAACAAATCACAGTTGGGCAATTGACAGGATTATGAAGGCACCGCAATGCTAACTATGTTGCAAAGAAAGGAAGGGCTCAAAAGCAATGGGCAGTACGCCAAGGTAAGTAGACCGAAATCCATCTGCATCTACTACGAATCATCCACCTTGAGATATCTATCCAGAACATCTTGCTGGTATTAAGTTGTGAATCCCACCCAAAGTGTAAACTCAAAGCAACAGACAACTGCATTAAAAGAACTTTGCGTAAAGTAAACAATTCTTGCACCAATAGGCACAATCACCGTTGTTTTATCCCTGGTGGCAACAGCACATCCCCTAGTCTCATGTTTCTGTCACTCAAGCTAGACATCAGGGGGCTGAACCCACAATCGAGCATAACGCTCTCTCTTGGAGTTGCAAGCAAATAACTTGGCCAAAGCAAATACTGCAACGGAGAACATGCAAGAATTTACTCAAGAACAAAATATAGAAGGGCAAACCAAATATATTACTCATCACAATCTGAACATAGTCTCGTAATCCATCAGATCCCAACAAACTCAGCATAGCAACAGCAGAAAATTACATAGGTGCCTCGATCATGTGAGGCAGCTCACGAGGTCTCGAAAGTGAAAGCACAAAAGAGGGAGAGGACATCACATAGCTACTGATCACGGACCCATGGTCCAAGGGGGACTACTCACGGCACATACGGGAGGCGTCCATGGCTATGGATGGTCTCCCGGAGGGGTGATCTCCTTCCGGCAGGGTGCCGGGGCAGCTTCTCCAGGCAGCCCCGATCTGAAAATGGCAGCGGCGGCGGAACAGAGAGGTTTCCGCGAAAAAGAGTTCTTGTTTAGGGGTTTCTACCCCGAGGGGGTTATATAGGCGAAGGGGGGCGTCGAGGGGCCACCCAGGGCAGCCAGGAGGGTGCCTGGCGCGCCCTAGGGTTGGGGCCGCGCCAGGGACCCTTCTGGCTCCCTGGTGGTGGTCTCGGCTCTCTCCCTTGGTTATTCCGGAAGCTTCCTGCCCGCTGATTTTTAATATAATTTTTGCGGAATTTTTTGGGCACTTTAATCAGCCGGAAAACCTGAAAAACAAAAACAGCAGAAAACCAGAAGCTGGCAACTGGGTGCACTGAGTTAGTAGGTTAGTCCAAATTGGTTTAAAAGTGTAATAAAGTTCAACCAAAACATGGCAAAGTCACACAAAACATGCATGGAGCAAGCAGAAATTATAGATACGTTTGGGACGTATCAACATCCCCAAGCTTAATTCTTGCTCGTCCTCGAGTAGGTAAATGATAACAAGCATAATTTCTGTCGTGACATGCCACACAACCAAATAAGGACTGTTAAGTAAAGCAATCAAAGCATGCAATTCAATTCAAGTCTTAACAGGCAAGAGTCTATATTGGCATTAACACAAGCAACAAAAGAACAAAAGGTGCAAGAGCTCTTGTTGTCCGTGACTCGAATGTCTCCAGATGGTGTTTGCGTGCAAGCAAGGGACTGGGAAGAAAGAGAAAAAAGGTTGTTGAGAACAACTATCTACTAAAGTTTCACACTTAGTCTCCTTTGGATTCTTATCTGGACTCGTCCCCAGACCACTAGCCAGGTACAAGTCAAACTGATCCACTCCCTTTCGATATTTTGAGCACTCATGCAATGGATGAGCGTGAGCAAGAAAGTTGACACCTAAAAGGCGAAACAGAAAGAAGAGGTGGAGGAGGAAGACAAAAAGGTGTGTGAAAGGCTCACATCAATGAGGACAATCATAGGCGAGAGAAGGCCATATGATAGATATGATGTGAGGAGTAGGGATTGCCATACAACGGATGCACATGTGAGCTAAAAGCTCTCCAATGGAACTAGTGGGGGTGCATCTAACTTGCTTGCTCAAGAAGACCTAGAGCTCGTTTGAGGAGGCTCATCATTGGAATATACAAGCCAAGTTCTATAGTGTAAAAGTTCCCCACATAGCTATATGCATGATGATAATCTCTATGGAGTACAAGGGATAGAAGATGAAGTACTAGTGTGGATCTCTCAAAAGGAATAGTAGTATGCCCCCTTCTCTCTTTTTATTTTTCTTTTTTTTGGTGGCCTCAATGGCTCTTTCTATTTAACTCTCATTTGTCCTCTTTGGGATCTTTTGATTTTGTCCTCTTTGGGATCTTTTCCTCAATTTAGGGGCAATATTCTATATTTTACAAGAATATAGGAGATCTTTCACACTTTACAAAGGTACTCACAAAAAGAAAATGTAACTAATCATGATGCAAATGTATGCCTCTGCCAGGATAGCAGGATATGCAATGATACTAGCGCGTCATGTAGCAATGATTAGGGCAAGGCCCAACTAGCATGCGGCTCATCGATCAAGCAAGTAGCATGTATGACATGAGGATCAAGTCATGAGAGGGTGGATGTTGCATGGCAATGTATCTCGGAAAGGCTATAGAAATGCCTTGTAGGTAGGTATGGTGGCTGTTTTGAGGAAAGATATAATGAGGCTTATGATGAAAGAGCGTATCATGCCAAGGGTTTGGATGCACCGGCGAAGTATGCGCCAACTCTCGAGGTGAGAAAGGGCAATGCACGGTACTGAAGAGGCTAGAAAAAAGTATGGGTAGGTGGAAGTGTCAACTTTCGAATACTCACATTAGTCCGAAGAACTCATGCACTTATTATCGGTAACTCTCAATCTAATAGGAGGTTCACAAAGAGACAGGTACCCCGAGGAGGAGTGTATGGGGGTTTGGTTATCCTTGCGCATCCTCGACTCATGGTACGTGAGTGTACTCTAATATTCGAACCCTCCAGAGGTTAGTGATCCATCTAGTAGCTAGAGTTCTCAACAGGGGTTTTTGGTTTTCGAAAAACACACGGATTGCCCAAAATACGACATCTATCACTAATAGGCAAGAGCTCTTGACACCAAAAGTTCAAACATTACTCTAGTCAATACCTCAAAACTATTGCAAGTTACTACTTCAAAAACAAAAGCAACTTTAACTACCTACTTTCTAGTCAAGACATAGAACTCAGTGCAACAGGCAAACTCTCTAACAAGATAAAACATGCAACCTATAGAAAGTTCAACCTGAAAAGAAAAGCTCTAGAAAAACTAAAGCACGACAGCTAAACAGACCAGCAGCTAAGAAAAGTAAAAGAACAACTCACAGCTAAAAGAAATAAGCATGCAAATCCTATGAGGAGTTCTAGTTCAAGTGGAGCGTGTTTCTCTCCCACATAAAAGAGTAAGTTGGGGTCTAACTTGTTACTACAGCAAAGAAAGCAAAACAAACCTAGAAAAGTAAAGAGCGAGATGCTCCAAGCAAAGCACATAACGCATGAAGTGATAAAAAATATAGTGCAACGAAAGACAGACCGATGATTGTTGATGAAGAAGGGGATGCCTCGAGGGCATCCCCAAGCTTAGACGCTTGAGTCTCCTTGAATATTTATTGGGGGTGCACTTGGGCATCCCCAAGCTTGAGCGCTTGACACTCCTGGATCTTCTTTCATCACCTTCCATCGCGCACTTGAAAACTCCCTTCATATATAACTCATTGTAGGCTGATTAGAGAGGTTAGTACCCTAATAAAATAATTTTCCTCTACTGCAAATAAAGATTTCCAGGAAGATCTACTGTTTATCTTGCCTTCCCAAAAAAGTTTGCAAAGAAAAAGCAAGCTTAAGAGTTGCAAAACTGCGAAAAGAAAAACTGGGGCAGAAGCTTAGAAAAACAGAACAGCAGAGAAAGGGGAATTTTTTCGAGGTACTTCTGCAACTCAAATCAAAAAACTTTGAACAGGGGCTAGCAAGACAATTGTATGGAGCATGCTGTCAAAACAATTCAGATCAAAAATATGATCTCGTGATTTATCGCGAATTTTCCCGTCAAGAAGACAGAATCTGTTTTTGCAAAGCAAGCTCCAACTTTTGAACTTTCAAGCACTCTGAGGCTAAACTTGGCACAAAGCATGAAAAAGAAAGATACAATGATGTTGCTACAGTAGTAACAATCATCAAGACCACTAAGAACAGAACAAAAGCAAAAAAGAAAAACCTAAATTCATTGCGGGCTGCCTCCCGAAAGCGCTTCTTTAGAGCCATTAGCTAGGCTTAAAGATTTTAAAAGGTGCTCTCATAAGAATAAGGATTTGAAGCAAAAGAGAGCATCCAGAAGCAAATATGAAACACATTTAAGCCGAACCCACTTCCTATGCATAGGCATCTTGTAATAAAATAAATCAAAGAAGCACAAAGAAACCAACATAGGAAGGTGGAACAAGAACATCTTCAAAACTTTCAACATAAAGAGAGTAGTTTTAGTAATATGGAAGTTTCTACAACCAAACTTTCCTCTCTCAAAATAATTTTCAATAGTATCATGAACAACATCAAGAATATAAATATCACATAAATCATATTGTTCATGACCTACGAGCACACGTGTATTATTTTCAACACGGTTTTTAGGATCATAAGATAAATGCAACCCAACATATTGAGATTTGACAAGAGGACAATTCTCCGGAGTTGGAGATTTCAAAAGGATAATAGGACAATCAAGTGTGGGTGCAATAGCAACAATTTCATGCTTAACATAAGGAACTATAGAGAGTTCATTTTTGTCAGCATCATCCATAGTGGCATCTCGGCCATCAACAAAGCAAGTATCAAAACTTTCAGAAAGGGATATTTCAAATGAGTCCTCGGAATCATGAGATTCCTCCTCAAAGCAATCATTGGCCTCTTCTTGGGCAGCAAACATTTTATTTTTAAAATCCTCAATATAAGAATTGGAAGTATAATTCTCAAAGCAATAAGCAAGAACTGCAAAGTTTTCAGACTCGAAAATAGTATCGTGATACTTTTCAATCAAGGAAGCAATCTCATAGGCACCTTTAAAAGCAACAAACTCTTCAATCTTTTCAACATCTAAGTAATCATAAACACCTTTAGCATAAGAAGATAAGATCTCATTTTCATTAAACTCACATTGGAAAGGGAGGTGTTTATGATCTATATTAGAACAGCAAGAGAAATCATAAATGTGGCACAAAAGTTTAGCATGGCAATAAGAAACATGTATTTGATCCCATAAGTGTTTCCCTTTCTGAGATAGGCGGTGCCGCGTATAATGAGCATGCTCATCCAATGATTTTCCCTCAACCAAGTCGGTCGGGTTTTTAGCGCGAGCACAAATTGATCGAAGACGATCCAAGTGAAACATGTCCATCCTACCATATTTGGGTGGTTCATCACCCATGGTGAGGATAGCATAAATAGGCAAAGCAGGACAAAGGCAAAAGGTAGCAACAATTTTTGTGGTTTTTCATAAAGGACACTGAGATAAAAATTGAAAGGTAAACTAACAAGACTAAAAAACAAAGGTAAAGGGTAGTGTGCAACTCCCCTATCTTAGCACTCGGAGTCCGACAACGGCGCCAGAAATTAGCGGTTATCAGGACTCGCGTATTTGTACTTCCTTTGAGTCCCCGGCAACGGCGCCAGAAATTAGCTTGATGGCTTCTCGCCCCTCGTTGGTTACCCCAAGTGGAAGGTTGAGATGCAGCGTAGCGGTAATTTCCCTCAGTAAAGATACCAAGGTTCGTCTCCAGTAGGACTCAACGATAAGTACGATAGGTGGCAACGGCGCCAGAAATTATTCTGATGCGTGGAGTTGTCGTGGACCTGCACAAAACAAATAACTTTGCTCCCAACGAGTTTAGAGGAGTTGTCAATTCCTCCGGCCTTGTCGTTTACAAAGGATCAAACGCAAGAGATAAAAAGGTACTAGTAAAAGTAAAAACAGAAAGGTAAATAGTGGGTGTGAACAATGGTATGAAGATGGACCGGAGTCCCGTGATTTTCACTAGTGATGTCTCTCTCCCAAAAGACGATAAAAATGCTAGCGAGGTAAACAAATCACAGTTGGGCAATTGACAGGATTATGAAGGCACCGCAATGCTAACTATGCTGCAAAGAAAGGAAGTGCTCAAAAGCAATGGGCAGTACGCCAAGGTAAGTAGACCGAAATCCATCTGCATCTACTACGAATCATCCACCTTGAGATATCTATCCAGAACATCTCGCTGGTATTAAGTTGCGAATCCCACCCAAAGTGTAAACTCAAAGCAACAGACAACTGCATTAAAAGAACTTTGCGTAAAGTAAACAATTCTTGCACCAATAGGCACAATCACCGTTGTTTTATCCCTGGTGGCAACAGCACATCCCCTAGTCTCATGTTTCTGTCACTCAAGCTAGACATCAGGGGGCTGAACCCACAATCGAGCATAACGCTCTCTCTTGGAGTTGCAAGCAAATAAATTGGCCAAAGCAAATACTGCAACGGAGAACATGCAAGAATTTACTCAAGAACAAAATATAGAAGGGCAAACCAAATATATTACTCATCACAATCTGAACATAGTCTCGTAATCCATCAGATCCCAACAAACTCAGCATAGCAACAGCAGAAAATTACATAGGTGCCTCGATCATGTGAGGCAGCTCACGAGGTCTCGAAAGTGAAAGCACAAAAGAGGGAGAGGACATCACATAGCTACTGATCACGGACCCATGGTCCAAGGGGGGCTACTCACGGCACATGCGGGAGGCGTCCATGGCTATGGATGGTCTCCCGGAGGGGTGATCTCCTTCTGGCAGGGTGCCGGGGCAGCTTCTCCAGGCAGCCCCGATCTAAAAACGGCGGCGGCGGCGGAACAGAGAGGTTTCCGCGAAAAAGAGTTCTTGTTTAGGGGTTTCTACCCCGAGGGGGTTATATAGGCGAAGGGGGCGTCGAGGGGCCACCCAGGGCAGCCAGGAGGGTGCCTGGCGCGCCCTAGGGTTGGGGCCGTGCCAGGGACCCTTATGGCTCCCTGGTGGTGGTCCCGGCTCTCTCCCTTGGTTATTCCGGAAGCTTCCTGCCCGCTGATTTTTAATATAATTTTTGCGGAATTTTTTGGGCACTTTAATCAGCCGGAAAACCTGAAAAACAAAAACAGCAGAAAACCAGAAGCTGGCAACTGGGTGCACTGAGTTAGTAGGTTAGTCCAAATTGGTTTAAAAGTGTAATAAAGTTCAACCAAAACATGGCAAAGTCACACAAAACATGCATGGAGCAAGCAGAAATTATAGATACGTTTGGGACGTATCAGCGCTTGATTGAAAGCCTCATAATCTCTAAACCCCATTCATCCCTTCCTCTTACTCATGCACATCTTTTCCCATGCAACCCAGTGCACCTTCCTTTGACCATCAGCTGCACCCCACCAGAAGTTCGAAGAGATAGATGACAGGTTCCCGCACATATTCTTCGTGAGGTGAAAATAGCTCATAGATAGGTTGGTGTTGCTTGGAGCACGGATTTAACTAGGACCTTGTGTGCCGCTTTTGATAATCCCTGGCCCTTCCAGCCCATGACTTTGCCCTTTGCACTTTATTTTATATGTTTGAAGGTACCATCTTTGGATTTGCCCACAACCGTTGGGAGGCCCAAATACCTCTCACTAAGCGCCTCTTGTTGAATGTTTAAAGCATTCTGCAGGCTCCCCTTTACCTCATCCGGGCATCCCTTTCCAAAGAACATCGAGGATTTCTGCAAGTTAACTCTTTGACCAGAGCATTCCTCATAAACCATCAAGATATTGCGAAGGGTATTCATGCTCTCCACAGCGCGTTCCAAGAAGATAATACTATCATCCGCAAAGAGGAGATGCGTAACCATGGGGCCATTGCACCCAAAGTTCACACCCTTTATGGCCTGATCTTGTTGTGCCTTTTTCAGAAGCGCCGAGAAGCCTTCAGCATAGAACAAGAAGAGATATGGCGAAAGGGGGTCCCCCTGTCTCAGGCCTCTTGAGGGTAAAAACGTATTAGATACATCACCATTGAGCTTCACCGAGAAACTTGCTGACCGCACACATGTCATCACCATGTTGATCCACTCCGCCGTATATCCCATCTTCTCCATCATCAACTGAAGAAAATCCCATTCCACCCTATCGTACGCCTTCATCATGTCTAGTTTTACCGCACAAAGTGGCTTCTTCCTCTTCCTCGTCCTAACAACGTGAATGCACTCATAGGCGACGAACACATTATCCGTAAGCTCTGCTCCTCGGAGATCAAGATTGGTAGGGAAGTCTTGAGCCTGTTGGCAAGTACCTTTGCCGCAATCTTGTATAGCACATTGCAGAGACTAATGGGTCTAAACTGTGTCAAAAGCTCTGGTGAGCTGACTTTGGGAATCATGACAATAACGATGTCATTAAAGGAATCTGGAGTGTCCCGGCCATGGAGGAAGTTGCGCACAGCTGCACACACGTCCTCTTTCACCAAATGCCAGTGCTTTTGGTAAAATAACGCATGTAGGCCATCTGGCCCAGGCGCCTTGGTCGCTCCCATCTGTAAAAGAGCCCTTTCAATCTCAGCATATGTTATGTCCTTAACCAAATCCGCATTAACAGACTCATTTACCGAAGGAGACACAATATCCAAGATGCGATGGCAGTCCACCGCACCTTCGGACCTGAATAAATCAACGTAAAACTGCCTCGCCAAGCTTCTCATCTCTTTGTCCGTAGTGCATTTTGAACCGTCGGCCCTTTGTAGAGATCTGACCGTGTTCTTCCGCTTCCGATGAGACGCTCGATAATGAAAGTATTGTGTATTTTGGTTCCCTTCCTTGAGCCATACCACTCGAGATCGCTGCTTGAACATAATCTTCTCACATTGTTCTTCAATTTCTCGCACCTCTGCTTGAATCCCAGAGACAAGTGCTCTTCTCTTGGCATCCCCAAGTTTCACCTTTAGTTCTTTTATCTGTTTCCTGATCGAGCCGAACACTGTCCTACCCCAATGCTGCATGTCCACAGATATTGGGTGGAAGCGTTGACAGACGGACCCCAC
Source organism: Bromus sterilis (assembly GCA_950022295.1). Classification (NCBI taxonomy): domain Eukaryota; kingdom Viridiplantae; phylum Streptophyta; class Magnoliopsida; order Poales; family Poaceae; genus Bromus; species Bromus sterilis. The sequence continues at coordinate 111,397,078 of OX465598.1, forward strand.
GCTCTTATCGCCTGAATGTGCATTAGCCCATGCAATATCAACCATGTCCTCATATCCTTCATGTCTAGTCCACATTTCTTCGAACCTGAAGGGTCTCACACCAGAACGTCGCAGCTCAGGAGCAGTCTCCTGCACCGCCACCACCAAGGCTGCATGGTCGGACTCTTCCACCAACACATGTTGTACATTTGTTTCTGGGAATGCTTGCATGAAACTATTATCGCATGTGGCCCTATCTAGCCGAGACTGGATATTATCTTCACCCTCTCTCTTGTTGTGCTAGGTAAACTGATACCCTGAAAATCCTAAGTCAGCCAAGCCGCAGTCGGCGAGGCACTCGCTAAACAGATCCATCTGTCTCATGCTTTTTGGGTTCCCGCCTGTTTGCTCCGCTTGCACCAGTATTTCATTAAAATCTCCACACACCAGCCAAGGGTTGTTGCTTTGTCTACGCAGGTATCTTAGGGTATCATAGAAGCGTTTCCTTAGTTCTGTCTTTGGCTCACCATAGACCCCAGTCACTCTGAACTTCCTCCCCTCCATAGTAATTTCAGCATCCATAAATATTGGGACCACGGTTTGACTGTAACATCCAGGTTATCCCTCCACCACAACGCCAGACCACCCGACTGTCCAAGGCAGTCTGCCGCCACACCATTTGAAAAGCCTAGCCTCTACCTCAATCTTTCCATCGTTGTTGTTTTCTTCCTTGTTTCACTCAAGAACACCACCGCTGGGTTGTATGATCTAATGAGATCCCGTAGTTCGCCAACTATCGAGTCCAACCCCAACCCTTGACAGTTATAGGCTAAGATATTCATTGGTCCCGACGGCCCTGCTTGGCAGGGTCCGCCGATGCATTCTTGTCCCCCGAGATGCGCTCAAAGACTGATGACAGTTTCAGCCGTTTATCGCCACTTGAGGCTCTCCCATTGCGATCCACCTCTCCTTTAGCTACCCACACTTGTCGTGATGTTCTCTTCGTCCCCGAGTAGCTCTCTCTTGGAGACTTCTCCCTGTAGTACTGCTCCCTCTCAGGTTCACGGTACATGCGGACATATGTCCCTGCTCTCCTCCGCTCATAGTCCCCCCCCCCCCCCGGTAGTGTGGGTTGTCCCTCATAACCCGAGTAGTCACGTTGCTTAGCGGAGGGGAGAAGTGTTGCCTCCTATCCAGTTTCTCTCGCAGATCACGTTCCTTCTTCCTTTCTAGCTCCTCCCTTAGGTCAGTGCCCCTTCTCTCATCTCGACGGTACAAGTCATTTCTATCATTCCTGTTCTTGAGAGGGATGTTGACCTCCTTGTTTGTCTGTCGCTACTCCCCGCCAGTGCGTGAGTCAGCCGAGCAAGCAAAATCTTGGTTTAAGTTTCTTCTAGCTGGTGGTTCATAGGCCATTCCTTTCCCCTTGCCCTTGTACTAGCCATTCATATTGTCATTTCTTCCTAGACCTCTACCCACATCCGATCTTGGAGGACCGTAGCCATCCCCACTAGCTGTCCCTCCATAGGAGAACTACTTCGAAGCCGCACTTCTAGTCGGTGAACCGCGCAGCCATTCACCCCACTGATTTTCTGTTTCCTCTTCCGTTGGACACTGATCGTCTGTATGAACTAGACGCCCACACGCAAAGCAAAAGTACGGGATCTTCTCGTAATGGAAATCGTACCAGATGCCTTTCTTATCCTCAGGGGATTTCTTAAGATAAAACTCTCTAACCAGTGGCTCATGGATAGGAATCTTCGCTCTCACCCTCAAATCTTTTCCCCGTGCAAAACCATCTTTTTCAACATCCACTTTTCTAACCTCCCCTAGCCAGTCTCACAGGGCAGTCCCAAAGGAGTTGGATCGTTTGTCGGGGGGCAGATTCTTGACCTTAACCCACACATCCATGGAGTCAAACACCATGTCTGATGGGCATGTATCTCCTTCATACTCTTTCATCACCAACACCTTCGGATCAAATTGTCAAGGGTCGTTGTTCATAACATGATTGTAGTTTCCAGCACTTCCAAAGTGGACAACAAAGATATTGCCCCCCACCTCCCTGAAGTTTGCCTCTTTATGCAGTCCCCAGGCCCTATGCATCGTCTTCTTCATGGCGCCAAAATTAATAACCCTAGACGTACACGCTTTCTCCACGGCCGACCATTTGCTCGGCTTTGGTATATCCGCCGCCGCAGCATCAAAGAAAAATCCAGGAGCTTCTTTTTCCGTCAGGACCATACCCCCCAGTTGGGCAGATAAACTCGCCGAAGGATCTGGGGTTTTGTTCTCTAGGGGAGATCGGATCTTCCCCGCATCAGATGGAGTTTTGGATCCCGACGTCTCCAGTTTTCTTGATCCCTCAGGCTGATCCTTGTTACCCTTGCTCATGCAATCTCCATCGCTCGTCGCCTCGTTGCCGGTCATCGCCGGTGTTTGCTTCCGTGGAGTCGCAGTCGCAGAACCAGACGCCCTCGCTGCCATGGCCAGTGCCTGACAGGAACGCAACCCACCGCCGTCCGCCCGCGAGAGATCGCTTGAGCAAGCTCTCCCACACGACCGCGAATCAATCTCACCCTCACTAAACCCTAACCCCAGCCGACAATCGCCAGGCAATCGCCCCCTCAATCGCCATAGCCAGTTTTTCTCGTGCTGGACCCCACATCTCCTAGCGCATGAATTGAAGTCGTCGTTTCACGAGAAAAAGAGACCGTATGTTGACCGCCTGAGCAAAGTTGACTCAAACCCCTCGCTCCTCCACGAAGCCGTTGCCACGAGGACCAGGGCATCGAACCACTCACGTTTCGCCACATCACCAAAGCTGCCACGCTGACGCCTCCCATTGGCCTGCTATCCCCTGCCATGACGTGGCCGCGAGAAACCGGAGCTTCCTGGCAGCCATCTCCTACTCCTCCTCTTTCAAACTGAAGAAAAGTAAACGAAAAACGAGCACTCGCAAATACAAATCGCACTCAATTCCTTGGCCTGCTCCTTCACAGCGACGAAGTAGTGGCGTACGGGCGAACCTTCCGCTCGCTGCCCCGTCCGTCGACACCGCCGCGGTGGCGACGCCAACGTCCCAGACGCCGGCCCTCTCCCGCCGCAAGACCGCCTCCGCCTCCGCCGAGGCCAAGCCGTCGGAGGCAGCGACCACCAGCCTTGCCGGCGCCCTCGCGCGCGACCGGGTGAGGCGCCGCGGTGAGCAGCGGGAGGAGGAGGCACCGCCCTTCTGGCAGAGAACCTGGTTCCTGGCGCTTCTGCTGGCGATGGCAGCCGCGTCGTTCGCGCTCGCGCTTCTGCTCTACCTCGGCCTCGACCTCCCCGAGGCGTCGCCGTCGCAGTCCTACGCCGCCGACCCGGACACCGCCGTCGAGGTGAGTGATTTCTGCTTCCCTCCTTGCACGATTGCGATTTGGGGTGGCTGGGTTAGGGCGTTGGGCTGATTATATCGTCCTGTGTTTGGAATTGGGAACACTATGGATCGGACCAGTGATGCGATTGTTTCTCCGATTCCTTGCTAGATTTCCTACGGATCAGTGATCAAATTGATGCATGAGAGGACCAAGTTCCGTCTGCATTCCCACGACGTGCCGTATGGATCTGGTAGCGGCCAGCAATCGGTCACTAGCTTCCCCAATGTGGATGACGCCAACAGCTACTGGGTACGTATCTCTCTACCCCTGCATCAAACAAAACTGAATTGAACTACGGCGTGAGCCCGTAGCAAAATTATGTGTTTAGCAGATTTACATTTTTTATTTTCGAACTTACAGTGCGACTCTGTTAACCTGGATTGGAAAGACCATTCCAGGTTATTAGCAGGCGAGTGTTTTAATCTAGTTTGCTCAGTTACTACCTGAAGGTTAGGAAACAATTAATTTTAAATAAGTCATGCAATACCCCTGTAGGATACAAACTATCTTAGCTATCTTTTTTTGAAAACTATCTTAGCTATATCTTAGTCAGTTACTGTTTCCTAGTTGAGTTCGGCTCTCGACTAATATAAGAGGCTCCTCATGTGTACAGTTGCCTTCCCCAGAGCAGGCACAGCTTCTGCCTCAACTCCTTCTAGCTCACGAGGGTGAGCACAACTCATCAGGTCGAGACCTGAGATGTATAACCTCATTCGCTCCCCACACAAACTCCATTGAAAACTAGCCCATAACATATTGATCTGTGAGCTGACCAGTGACCACAACTCTGCCATGGCACACAGCGATGGCAAGCTGACGATCATTTTTCAGCTGCTCAAGCTGATTACCGAGCAACTCTGAACCCTGCTCGCATCCTGGAACACCCTGTCTGCCAGTCTGCAAAATTAGAGTAACAAATTTAACAAATCAGTAAACAAAGCAATATGAGAAATTTAGAAAAAAGGGGGAAAATGATCCATAAATAGGAATGTAATAATAAAAAATGGAATATTATACAATGGAAATTATATATTTTTTACGTGTGTAACTACCCATTTGTCATATGGCTATGTATTTTTATATATTTGAGTGACTTATAGATTTTTCCACTTTATAATTCCCCACCTCTTCTGAATTTTTCCCTTTTTCTGTTTTTTTTATATGTTCCTCATTGTATTGGAATTTGGCTTATGAAGTTTCAGCATAACATTTGCTAAGAGTAAATTGATGTTGATGTTGGAACAAACTCTAATTACCCTTGGCCTAATAGAAAGTAATACTTGGGGATTCTGATAGCGTTGTTGATCGAGCGTGAAGCCCTTTATATATATAGTAGGGATAACTTGGCTGTCAAGCCGACTCGAAAGAGATTCAAAGACTCTGCAACGGATTCTGATCTGGAATCTAAACCTAATATGATTACTCATGATACAAGATTGGAACTCTAGCCACTTTTGGATTCAGCCAGGGCCTGATCAGGGGTGGTGCGGCCAGGGCTAGGGCCTGCCAACCATATGTGCCCCCCATATAACAGAGTTGTTTCTTGGATTGTTTCATGGTGGAACATATTTTAACAGTTTGTTACCATATTAATTCATAACTTACGCTATAAGTTCTGAGTCAAGCTCAGGCCTTTTCTTGACAGCTTATTTTATATTATGTTTGACAATGCAGATCGTGAGACCTCAACCGGATACTTCAGCAAAACAAGGTCATGCTATAACACCTGGAACAATCGTCAGGCTTCAACATATGAAAACTAGAAAGTGGTTGCACAGCCATCTGCATGCTTCCCCCATTACAGGGAATCTAGAGGTCAGCAACTCTTGACTGTCTTCTAATTTTGGGTCATGCCATGTACCATTAGAGAACTGTTATTACTTCTTTTAATTGTAGAAACATTTTTTGCTGCAATTTAGTTCATACGTGGTAAAATTGGTGGAGTAATTCTCATTGATGTGACAAATGGATCTACCTGCTGATTCATTAGCCTATTGTATGTCATCATTTAACGGAGTTGTGGATTAGATTAACCAATCCTTTTACATTAGGCAGATCCTTCGTTTGGTTTGTAATTGTCAAAACAAGTACTCCCTCCGATCCATATTAATGTACTTAAGTTTGTCTAGATACACATGCATCTAGTCTAAATACTTAACTAGATACATACGAATCTAGACAAAGTTGAGTACATTAATATGGGTCAGAGGTAATATATCATATAAATGAAGTGTAAACTACTTAATTTCAAGAGTAAATTACTCTCTTGGTGACTATATTTGTTTTGAGCGTGTTGAATAGGTTACCATCCTTCTTATTTGCACTTGGGTCACTCAACTAAATTAAGTTGTTTACTATACACATCACCGTGTCATGCATGAATCCAATGTGCGTGGTAGTGCTGTGTCCACTCATTTCGGTTCAGTACCTATATGTGCAAATTAATAGAGTGGTAACCTATTTGACACACTCAAAAATGTTTTTTGGCCTATTCAACACATACAAACAATCGTAAGGAACAAATTTATTTCAAAATTTTCTATTTGGTGGCATTTTGTGCTTGCACTCTTCGCCAAATGAACATCGTCCTATAAATAGAACCAACGGTGTTGTCTTCAATTATATTAGTTCATTTTTCTTCCAGAGGTTTGCTTCAGTACACCCCTTTAAAGTTTAAGATTGTCGATGTAAATCAATGTAGGGGATTAAAGGATACCTCTTCTGTTGAAATGGTAATTTAGTTTTTTTTCGATTAGATGTAATCCCTTCAAAGTTAACCCATTATCCTGCTCCATTATATCTAGATTTTTTCCCCGTCTATTTAGATCAGCGGCAATCTAATTCTTCCAGCTCATTACAAGCTCAGACGACACAAATTGTATGCATTCAGGTAGAATTACTAGAGCAGGTCCGCACCGTCGGCCAGGGGGCAGAACCTGCCGCAGTCGTGGACCGCTGCCAGGCATGGTACCTGCGCAGCGGATCAGGCACTGTCCATTTGGAGTCGCGCTGTTAGACATTAGCAACTGTAGTTTTTCCCCAAGAAGATTGACATAGAGCAGCAGAATAGTGCGTTAGTTAAGATCTGGGCTGCATGTCTTGTGGCTTGGTAGCGCATATCCATCTAATTTCTGTTAGGACCAGATTACCCTTTTCAGAGTTATTTATAACATCATGATGTTCAATATATATTCATGAATTTGTGTAATCCCAGGTTAGTTGCTTTGGTGGTGAGGGTGAGTCAGATACGGGAGACTACTGGATGTAAGTGTTACACGCGCGTTATATTTCTGTGAACCGTTGTCGGGTGCAGTCCTTGATCTTAAGCTGATCTCTTGCATCTTACCTTTCCAATGTCAGGCTCGAGATCGAGGGCAGTGGGAAAACATGGCGTCAAAACCAGCGAATTCGGTTGCGCCATGTTGACACTGGTGGTTACCTGCACAGCCATGACCGAAAGTACACCCGCATTGCAGGCGGACAGCAAGAGGTGAGTCCACGAGAATATTCTCAGATTCTTTTTCCTTTTGAGGGTGATGAATTCTCAGATTCTCTAGGTGTTCTTCTCCAATAACTGAAGAACATGGAATCATTGATCAACTAGATTCTCGTTTCTGCCTTTGCAGGTATGCGGTGTTGGCGACAAGCGGCCTGACAATGTCTGGCTTGCAGCTGAAGGTGTGTACTTCCCTGTGAGCCAGCCCAAATAGATACCTTGCTAGATGATAAGTGTCATTACTGAAATGACAATTCTGTATGATTCAGGATACTGGAGTTGTAATCATTAGAATTGTTTGACTACGTCCAAGTTCAGTTAACTCGAGCTATTAGTGTAATGTAAGCTTGTATGGACTGTCTGGGCAAGAAAAAAGAGAGCTTGTGTGAACTGTCTGGGCAAGAAAAAAGAGAGCTTGTATGAACTGAAGAGCACATGATGTTGCTGAGTACCACTTTGTTCATGCTCCTATCTTTTTGCATTAGCAGATGTGCGTAGCAACATTGCTCCCCACCAAATGACGCGGAGAAGATCCTACGGGTAGTCTGATCTTCACGAATTAAAGGGGAAAACGGGGAAGGTCATGATCTTTTTTTTGGCTTCCTGATGATCTAAAAAAAGGAAGACCATGAAAAACACAAAGAGGAACCTACTCAGTTAAATTATTCTTGTTTTGACCGTCATCGGCTGGATTTGGTAATGGTGATATGAAGGCGTTTATCCCATTTTTTAAGGTGTTCTGGAAAAAAAAATGATTTTGTCGTAGATGTTAAATTTATATGTTGTAATGTTTCTGCTATAGTTGAGGGCAGGCCTTGCGCAGTAGTGAAGTCCTTCCCATTTGTGCCAAGAGTTCCTGGGTTCGAATTATCCTCTCTGCATTGCAAGAACAAGGCTAGGTTTCTATAATCCCCTCCCAAACCCTATCTTGTGTACGAGCTTCTATGCATTGGGTTTGTTCTCTATGTTTTGTATGATGACCTTAGCATCGTTACCTTGCATCAACTTTAATAAATATGGTTATGTGCACCACAATGATAGAGGTGTTGGGATTTCAACCTCCTTTCTAAAAGAGAAAATAATAATAATGAAGCACATATTGCCAACAAAAAACTTGATTATGATTTCAATTCAACAACACTTTTGCAACCATTAATATCTCAAAAGGTTGAAGGTTCATCCTAAACCCAAATTCAAAGGAAGAAGATGCAGGACAAAGTAGTTCTTTACCAATCATAGGCATGGGTAGTCTTGTATTCCTCATAGGAGACCTTCATGTCACGCAGGGCGATGGGGGGTGGGGGTGGGGGGGGTGAGGGAGGAGCGAAACTCTCTCAATATGTCTTTACTGGGGCTAAGGGGTAGGTGGAGGTGAGGATACCAATGCCCTTATTCCTACGCATAGGCAAGGCCCTAGCGTTCGAGCGTTGGATTTGCTAAGGGTTAACTTTGCATTGAGTTCATGTGCCAGGGGTAGGGGTTTGGATTAGTGTTCGAATGCTTTTGATCTTGGTCCGGAGAGTCATTGATATGGACCTGGACCTTTCCCTAGTAGTGGCTCTTGGAGGGTGCGCGCGACTAATGGAATAGTTTGACAGAGCGTTTAGGTGTTCTATGTTATAATTAACTAGAAGAATATCTCGCGCGTTGCAGCGGAAATCTCTATAAGAACTCTACAATGTAAATTGAAATGGTATAAGATGCACGTAAATAAAAGTGGATGATATGAAAAAAAAATTGGATATAATAGTGGATGATGTGGATAGCTTGCATGTTGAGAACTTGAGATAGATATTATAAATGCATCCTAGTAGGATTTTGTTAGTGGATGACATGGAAAAATGATTGACTACAATAGTGACTCATGTGGATAGCTTGCATGTTGAGATAGACATAATAAATGCATCTTGATGGGGTTTTGCTTTATAAAAGATATAGATTTGTCATGTAGACCACAAGAACATGCAAAGCTATCCATCTGAATCACCTTAATAACATGAACATAGAGAGATATTACGTATTATGGAGCACAATGCAAACGAGATGGTGAGACGATGTGGTCGATATATATATATATGATCTCTAGGCACTGGTCTTTCCGTTGCACATGCACATACTACAATCGATGTAGTTTAGGGTTTTGTGGGGACCAACTCAACTAGAGATTGATAGGGCACAAAAGCAAGCAACCAGGCCCCCTTATGTGTGTGCACACAACAGAGGCTCAAAACCATTTATTGCTTAGAGTGCCCCTGATTAGGGTGTTTTCGTTATGTATGGTGAGGCCCTAAACGTTGGTTCGTAGGCCTCCACTTCAACATGTTTATTAATCTAACAATAAAATATTAGTCGTAATCATTAGATATGTAGCATTGATCCATATCCAATTAAACCTAAACTAATACCTATTAATCCTAAACTTCAAAATATACGACTTTAATCGAGGAGATATCTTTAATCATGATGATTGACTTAAATTGAAGATCAAAAGGGATCTAATCTATGTTAAGGGTTCATATTAATTGGTAGTCTCATTTTTAATGCGCAATAATCCCCTTTGTGAACTAATTGGGTTCATAACTATAAGCAATACTAATACATGATCAATGTTAATTAACCAGATTCAAGAAAGGTGACCATTATTGCTTAACTTAGGTTAATTAAAATTGATATTCATGATAAACAGTACATATCTATATGTGATTCTAACTAAACACGATATAAACAAAGGGGAATTGCTATGAACATTAACATGAAAAACAAAATTAGGCTAACTAGAGATTTAAATCATGAACATAATCACCTAACACATGATTCATTAGTCAAAATTTATAATCAATAGATCACACAAGGGATCTAGGGCTAGCATTTTTTTTGGCCTCTGATGCCATTTTAAGAATCAAATTGTCATTTAGACCACAAGAACATGCAAAGTTAGCCATCTCGATCACCTTAACAAGATGAACAGAGAGAGATAGTGATGCATCATGTGTCATGGAGGTGAACATGATCGATTGCTTGGTGCAGGTGAGATGGAGAGACAATATAGTCGTATAGATGATCTCCACGCATTGGTCTTCAAGTTGCTGATGCGCACACTACAATTAGTATATTTTAGGATTTTGTTGGGAGCACTTTGGCTGAAGATTGACATGACATAAAAAGCCATCCGCTGGGCTTCCCCTTACACGTGTGTGCGCAACCTGTGCGCACGCGTGTGTGGGGTGGGGGTGGGGGAGCAGAACCATTAGTTGGTTAGGGTGCCTTCGATTAGTGTGTTCTATTGCGCACTGTAAGGATCCGGTCGATGGTTCATGGGTGTTCTCTTTAATGTGTTTGTTTGGCTGTTTAATTAAACCCAACTAGCTGATTGAACCTGATAGATCAGTCAATACTCTCGACTCCGGCATGCGGTAATCGTGCGTCGGCTTTCTTTCCATCTATCTTTATGATATATGCCTTCACGTCTGAGTTTACAAATGATTTCAAACTCATGTCTTATATAAACTAGATGATATCCCGCACGTTGCTGCGGGAACCGTTAACAAACAAATATAATGTTTTAAAATATGAGAAAAATATGGACTTGATATAATTTAATTATTATTATTTTGAAAGAAATATTGTTCAGAGTAAATAATCTAATAAAAATTAATGAAAAATATAAAAATGAATGTAATTTTGTTTTACTAATTTATTACAAAATATACCATCAAGACAATAAGCTAAAAACAAAATTGAGTGAAGAAAATGGAGATCACACTTAGTTAAACTAAAAACAATGATGACAATTACATATGTGCATTCATACAAAAATTGCCGCATAGAAAAATACAATGCGAGGTATCTCATAATTTTATTTTTCTATAATAAAAGTCACTTTTAAATCGTGAGTCTTAGTGCATACGACAATAATGTTTATTTGTGATAAATTGCATGCTCATGTGAATTTAATGAAAGCATGTGTATGAAGAATTAGTAAAAAAAGTGAACCTACTTGATGATATGAATAGCTTGCATGTCAAGATAAATAGATTAGCGAGAATAAACTATTTAGGTATTATAGATATAAAGTAAACCCATCGAGAAGTGGAGTCACCTCTATAACACACTAGTAAGCTTGCACGTGCGTTGCACGTATAAATCATAATTTGTTCTATAAGTCAAAACATCTACCACTAAGAGGAAATGGCCGGTGAGTCTTAGCAAAGTGAATATAAGTTTCGAAGAAAAACATAAGTCTCAAAGGTGATCATAAGTTTTCATCTGAACCAATAGGACTACATTCAAAATAGCATTGGTCAATCAATTAAAAAACTAAGAGAATCAAGGCAAAATGGAACATCATTGAATTTCAAGTGTAACCTAAATGGCACATACATGAGGAACCATCCTAAAATACTCACCCCTCCTCGTGTTATCTAACTTAAACTTGGAAACTTGGTCACTTCATGACAGAAAACATTAATGCACCCGGTAGGAGCCCTACAGTAAAGATAAAAAAACAATGATTAGCACTGACTATTATAAATATTCTTTCTAAATTATACAAACAACATCAAAAATTGCATACTTATCAGCAACAGTGTAGGCACTCAAGCAGGGATGGATTTTTTTTGCTTCATCCAAAACAAAGCTTGTTTCTCGTACAACTTGAGAATACAAACAAGAGTGTTGCTTCCTTTTTTTATTGAATACACCAAATAATTAAAATGGTAAATAAGTTTCCATGCATATAGGATAGTGCGAGTAAGTGCGAAAATTAAAGTGCACTTCTAGTGCTACCTTAATGCCATATGTGGAGGATACTTTACCTGGTTCCCAAAAATGGAAAATCAAAATAAATAGCAAGAAGGCCTTTTCCTGTTATTTTGAATCAGAGAAAGATAAAGAAGAATGTGTTGGAAATATGCCCTAGAGGCAATAATAAAATGTTATTATATATATATTTCCACGTTCGTAATTAATGTTTATATTTCTGTGCTATAATTGCAATGACCCTGACTGTGAGATTCAGAAGAAAACTCATTTGCATGTGTGGAAATGTAAACACCAAGAGTTCCTGGTTTAGCCTCTAAGACCAGCTCATGTGCTAACTGATGATTACGTTTTCTTAATCATGGACATTGTTCTTGTAACAAGGATGTCAGTAGCAATGGGAACATATTGTTAGCAGAACAATGATGTTGAACCGACCCCAGTATTGAATGATATACTTAGAGATCACATCGTAACTACGTTATAAGTCATATCATGAAATGTTTTCATATACGTAATTCCTTAGACCATGAGAGTATCGAGTTGCTTCACACAGGAAGACATGCTTTGGTTCTTAGATGAATCCTCCCGTAAATGGGAAGTAGTAAAATAAGTTCTGGGTATGTCAGATGGTGTGGCTAGTGACTGTGATAGTTCAAGAATGGGATTTGCTCCTTCACGATGAAGAAGATATTCACTTCGGGCCCACTCGGTATGACGGTATCCATTATAGTCTGGCCAGACGCATTGTGATTCAGTCACGGGGATACCGGAATACGATAACGAGAAAAGGGACAAACGAGCAAAGAGGATAACGAGTGGCTTGTGTTCAAAATTTGTTACACATGGGTGCCAAACTTCTCTCCTCTAACTTTGTCATATATCGCGAAGCAAAGGGAATGGTACATGACTAAACATAATGGTTCACTCGAAGTTTCTTCGTGTATGTGCGGGAGTCAACATGGGTGTCCATGGCTCCGCTGTTGATTATTGGCTATTGACAAAAGGCTGTTGACCTATGTCCGGAAGATGTTCTGAGTCATGTCCGCATTATACCGAACCTATTGGGTCACACACTTAACGAGCAGTAGTCTGTTAGAATACTAGTATGGTAGAAGGTTTAGTGGAAGCAAAGCAGAATAGTTCATACGGGTACCGGAAGTAGTTCCGGAGATTTATGGAATGGTTCATAAGGGCACCAGAAGTAGTTCTGGGTATTTAAGGTTATGTCCGGATCACTCTGGAGTAGTCCCAGGTGGTTCCGGAACATATGAGAATGGTACTAGGGATGTCCTCGATCAACCGGAATAGTTTCCGGATAATCGCTGGGCGTCCCGACAACCTTCGCGGTCATCGGGTGGCTTAAACTGTAACTCGGATGGTCTTGGAAACTATCCGGATGGCTCCGGAATGTCCGAGAACGGTCTCAAAATGTCCTGGAAGTGCTCCAGAAGTGTCCGGAATGTCCCGAAACGGTCCCGGTATGTCCCAGAAGGTCCTAGAAGCTTCTAGAAGGTCATGGAAGGTTCCGGAAGGTTCCGGGCAGTACCACCCACTCCCCTGCGCCCCTAGCCTTGGGGGGCAAGCCACCTAGGCTGCCCTAGCCGGCCAAAGGGGTGGGGGCGCCCCAAGGGGAAGGAATCCCCCTCCAGGTGGGAATACCAAAACCCAAATATGGCAGGTTTCCGGTGGGAAGGTATGGGAAGATTTGGGAGGTTTCATCATTAAATAGAAACCTTTTTTTATTTTTTTCGTTGTATTGAAAGAATTTTCCAAATTTAAACGAGAAATTAATTAGAAAAAATAAGTTCTAACCCTCCTCCCCCTAATCCTAACCCATATTATAATATTCCTGATTTCGTCGCCGCTAATATAGATTACTTGCACTTTTATCAAATGCAGATGTATTATCTATTTCATTTTCATTATTTGAGCGGCCTGCCGCTTTTGCAGGGTAGCATTCTGCCGTCGAAGAAAAGAGTACCAATAGAGTTACCGGTAAGAGAGTATAAAAGAGAAAAGGCGCACGCGGGGGGTAACATATAATAGAAACAAAAACAAAACTAAGAATGAGGATGAAAAACATATCCTCATAGTTATAAATCGCTTGGACTCCCCACCCCCCTTATTGCGCCCCAAGGGTCTCCTGGCCACCTATATAATGAGGGGGAGGGGTGGGGGGCGCAGCACAACTTGTCCCCAAGGCCTATGCGCCACCCTCCCTCCTCTAAACCCCGTTGCTCCACTTTTAGACCCCGGTTTAGACGCTGTTCTAGATCGGAATCCGTTAGGGTTTTCTCCCTCTAGTTTTCTCGGTGGCGTTCATCTCTGGACGGCGGAGCGCTGCTGGATTGCTGCTACGGGATGTGTGGATACTAATGGAGGGGTCGTACCTTCGACCCTTCTTCGAGGAGCTTGTTCATGGGACTTGTCCGTGGGACTAGATCGCGGGACTTGTTCGTGGGATTGATCGAGGGACTGTTCGTGGGAGAACTTGCGAGATCTACTTCCACTACGTCCACGAGCTTCACCAACTCTACTTCCGCTACATCGGTTGGTGAGCCATGACCTAAAACCTTGTATGCAATCTTCTTGGATGATCTTGGGTTCTTGATCCGTAGGCCGAATTTTTTTGTTTTCTACTACGTTTCCCAACAGAATGTCGTTGCCTTGGCACGGTTTCAGGGAGAAACATGTTTCAGTTTGGTTACCTGCAGAGAAAACTCTTAAAATATTTTACATTCCATGGATATAAAGATTAATGTTGGAACTTGAAAAGTGCGTTCAAGTAGTAGTCCTGAAATACAGTGTAGCATTTGAGCAACACAATTACGATCAAACGGCTAAGCTGTTCACCTTAGCACTGTTGCGAGAATTTATACTGTAATCACAAAACAAAGTGGAAAACAAGGTTAAGAGTGATCATTACTGCTACAAAGATGATGAGTTGATGATCATGATTCATGTTTAATCCTCTTATTGTCACAAAAACATGTTGGGGAACAGTAGTGCATGAATGCAGGCACCAAAGCATGTGGACCTTCCAGTTCACAGTAACTGTAATCTTGATATAACAATTGTTATAGAGATGAAGGACGTACCTAGAAAATACTGTTGCAAAGAAAGGACTCACATTAGAATCAGGCGAACGACTCAAAACCCTTTTGTGCACCATTACAGTGCACGCTATTGACTTCTGCAAGTGCAATGCTTTTGCGCGTTCTTGCCAACGGAGAGCGAAGGAGCCACGAGCAGCAGAGGTTCTTTGATCTAGAATGGAGAGGCGATGAACAATCAAAATCAAAGAGTCAAATTGCAGCAACGGAGAGAAGAAGTGGCAGTGGCGGAGGGTTAGGTGGCACATCATGTGAACACATTATTTGACTCCACAGTGTTCATGGATTATAGATAATTAGCACTAAAGTAAAGATAAACTTCAAAATATAGCTTCGCATAATTAGTGTACCACTCACACCGAAACTCCCAATCTTCCTACTTCTTGGCCGAACAAGCTTCTTCATGAGCATCAGAATCTTGCATCTCGGAAAGCGACAATTGAGAAGGCACAATTATCACTTACAAACTTTGGAAAAAGAGTGAAATATGGCAGTTAAAGAATGAAGAGCTTCCAATTTACACATTTTGCAAGCAAAACACTGAGAGAGGCCCTTTGATAGCATGCAAATATCTCTTTTCCTCAAATCTTATAAACAATATTCCAATTTCAGGGGAAAATTTCGGTGCGACCAACTCTCATAAGAGAAATAGGAGATCATGACAATGATTTGAATTAAAAAATCACAAGATACTTATGAGGTAATAAGGAACCAATTCCCAACAGAAAATTCAGGTCAAGCAACAGCCTTATATCTGACATAGACAACCTTACATTTGAGTTAGAAACCCAGAACTTCTAATAACAAAATTGATATTCCAAGCAATGCTAAAACTACTCAAGCCATGTTGTACCTAGGTTTTGTCAGCTTACTCACAACAAAGGATGGTCGCACAGATATATTTACATGAAAATAACATTGGCTGATGTAATCAAGTTTAAATAATGAAGTGACAAAATGGTGGCTTAACAAAAGGAAAAACTAATGCTAATGTTGAGGCTAAATACTACTGAATTATGTAAAACCTCATTAGAGACGGGATATTCAGTTTTAGTTCTTTGCCAAGTAAAACACATAGCCCGCTATACACAAAGAGTAAGATCAGGGCGACACATTTGCCACCATGGTGATTGAGAAAATGACTTTGTTAAACCAACCACATTATTATATTAATATCTTTTCTTCATTCTATTTGAACTATAATCCACATGTGGCCACTAAAAAAGCAAACTCTAGTGTTTCATTTTTACTCAATGTGATAAGCAAATGTCTGAGGCATGACTAAAATAATAACATAAAAATCGCAGATGGATAAAGTAGAGACCTTGCTCTTGTTTTCATGTTATGTCCCCTGTACAGAGCAGCCCCTATGCATGTCCTCAACTACACAATCTTACCAGGCCACGATCTAATATAATGAGCATTAAATTGTCTTATTGTGCTACACAAATCAATTTTATCATAATAATAACATTATTATGTGTGCTATAAAGGATAGTTTGTTGTCGGCAACAAATAAAATGAGTTATATAACAGGTACTCCTACTTGATTTCTACACAACCGATTTTAGTGTCAGGTTCATCTGACATTTATAAGTAGTGTCTACAAATTTCAAACACATACAGTATTTCGGCCACATTTGCTGAAACAAAATACGTGAAAGCAAGCATGACTGGATCGTAGACGTCTAGACGATATAGAGCAGGGTTATTAGCCAAACAACAAAATGAATTGGCAAAGAAATACGTATATAGGAACAAAGCTATATGTACCAAACCAAATATGTACCTTTTACTCTAAAAGATGTAAAAAACTTTCGTGGCACAGCAATTCGCAACACGCAAGAAACATTAGAAATTCAGGAACTTGCAGATCAATTGGGTATCCCTCATGACTGACCTCAAATATCATCCGGAGAGGAGGGGAGCGGGAAGCC
Organism: Bromus sterilis; assembly: GCA_950022295.1. Lineage (NCBI taxonomy): Eukaryota > Viridiplantae > Streptophyta > Magnoliopsida > Poales > Poaceae > Bromus > Bromus sterilis. Next base: position 111,413,780 of record OX465598.1, read on the forward strand.
ATGCACCCGGGTAGCGTAGCAGCGCGTGCACTTTGCTTGGGTGGCGGAACGGGGAGAATGGAGGCGAGGGTGCGGGTCCCGGGCAGCGCAGCGGCGTTCGTACGATGGCTCCAGGCCGGCGTGGTCGGCCGCGATGCAGCGCCGACGGGCGGGGCGGGCCTGAGGGCGGAATCCGTGCACAGAGGAGAGAGGGAGACAGGACAGAGCCTGGTGCGCGCGGCAAGAAGGGAAGAGGCGTGGCGCGGATCCGGCGGACGGGGCGGGCGCAGGTCCGGCGACGAAAGAGAGGCGCAGAGGGGAGGGAGACGCGGGACAACAGTTAGCGATAAGATTTCTTTTTAGCGATAGTACTAACGAATCGTTTTGTTTTGCGGGGGCTGTGTGTTGTGCCGTACAACACGGGATGAATATGATTCGTTAGATGTTAGATGAATAACATTGAACGTATAAGATCAATTGTTCCAGCCCCTCTGGTGCTTTTTATATTAGTAGTAGATGAAGAAAAGACATGGGTTCAATATACGTACTTAACTAGGCCAAAGTTTTTTTTCAAAGTCGAATCACAATGGATGCAAGTCACCAACTGGTCACAAAACGTTTTTTTTTTTGGTACAAGACCCTGGTAGCCCTGTGGCATTTCACCATATTGAAGCACTTGCGAAAAAAAAAACAGAACTCACCTCGCCTGCCGACCGGACCCGAGCAGGCTATAGCCGCGCCGCACTTCACGCGTCGCTCCGGCGGCCGGCCTCCGCCGCGTCCCTCTCCATCCACCCCTCCGCCGCGCTCCGCCCGCCGTAGCTCTTCCACCCTCCGCCGCCAATCCCTTGCCTCCTCCACGTCCCCGACCTCCGCTGAGCCCCCTCGCCGCATACCTAGGTTCTGCTCGGCGACCGACGGCGGTGCTTCTAGGTATTAAACGGTGAGTCATTCCGGCCGCTGTCGCGTCTCTCTCGACTTCACTGCTTCACACTTTCACTCTTAATAAGTTCAGCCTCAAGGATCCAATTCTCCTTTACTGATCGATTCCAGATGGCCGCGAAACTTGAGCAATCTTCTACTGCGCGACAACCAAAGCCTATCATGGCACCATCTTTGCCTCCCAAGTTGTCAATGTTCGGGGCAAAAGCCGGATTCGTCATACCAAAAAACAAGATACCAGGTTCAATGGCTGTCCGCAAGGTTGAAGCACCAATTGCCCCCAAGGAAGGGAACCCTAAACCTCTTAAAAGGAACACAAAGTGGGGGCCTGATCTTACCTCTGATCCTGCCGTCAGGAAATCCAAAGCTTTGGCCTACCAGGTGCAGTAACCGTTTGGAGCTCATGTTTTATCTATGTACTTAGTTGGGCTTGTAGCTCATTCTCACAGTACCTTTCAGTTTGTATATCATAATTATATCTATACTACCAGTAATGCGGAAAGGATAGCATTGTTGACTATGGGAAACTGCACTTTGCATCAGTATAATCCTTTGATGTTGCAATGCAGACAACTGGAATACTTCTTTACTGTTAAGCATGTAAGAGCTTGTGCAACTATGTTTCTGTGCACCTTTAGCAAACTCAGGCATCTGCCATGCTCATAGTTGCATTTCTACATTCGATAACTAGCCCTAGAACGCTGCATTCTTCTTCTTGGGTATGCTAAGATGTGTTGTGAATAGTTCCAGATTGCATTCTGTCATAAGGATCAACACCTTGCAATCATGTCTTAAAACACCTGTTTCTCTTCATAGCCTGTGAACCAGTGTGTGATTTGCATTTAGATATGCTCAATGATGTGGATGCATTTATCTAGTTACTTTAGCAACCATAGAACAAGCTTGACACCTTGTGTCATTTTGTGTGACTACAAAGTCATGTAAAACATCCTATTGAGTTGCCTGTAATTCCACATTTCTGTCCAAGCGAAGCCCAAGTATGATTATGGTAGTTCCTCTTCCTCTGGCTAGACAGAAAAAGAGCATTTTCTTGTGATTCTGTCATGTAGGAAGCTTCAATTGCCAGGTGTCATTAATTCATAATAGTGCATGAGCAGACTCGAGTGGAGCAGATTACAAAGGAGCTGGCATATGGAGCTTTAGTGATAGAAGGAAACGAAGGTACGGCAAAGGGTTCAAGTTCTGATGGTGCTGACAATCCAAAAGAGAATGAGGTATTCATTGTGTGACCACCATTCTGTCTCCCCCTTTCTATTGTTCACAACATTTGGATCCAGTCCTTTAGTATGTGTTTTGTAAGTTGTAATTGGTAACCCCAGGCGCATGCTTTATAAGGAAAGGAGTTATATACTAAGTTATGTTCTCATTCAATATGCTTTTGAAGGCATGCTGGTTGGTGGTTCTGGTTATGTCGGAACAATTATATGCTCTCGTTTGATACTTCCTTCATTTTTTTTGTGGCAGGGGAAGATTAAACTCTTAGAACTTGAAAAACAAGAAATTATTGGTGAGAGAAGTTCTCTTACTCTTTCACTTCGGTTTTTTTTCTGAATAAAGAACTAGTGCTGTGTCAGTGCATCCTGTCTCTCATGGAAGCTTGCTTCATCAAGGGGGAATACCATGTTCAACATATTAATTATGCAGGGACTGAATGCCTCTGTATGAGACTGCTAGTCATTCTTGGTTGTATTGTGTCTAAAAGGCGTGTGTTATTAACTCAACTGTTTCATTGTAGGAGAAATACTCCAACTAAATCCAGCATACAAGGCCCCTGATGATTACAGGCCATTACTTAAGGAGACAAAAATCCCTCTGCCTGTATGTAAATGCGCTGCTGTTTAATGCTTATTGGTCACTTTTCAGTTTGCACTTGTACCAGTAGTTATTTCAGTTGTTTGTAGTGGTGTCCATCTTCTATTCGTATCTGAAGATCAGTCTCATCTGCTAGTATAATATATCGTGATTAACAACTATCTTGTTAAATAAAATCTAAATTTGGGTAGACAACAAATTTGGACTGCTTTCTCTTTGTATAAATGTGGTGCATTTACCTTGTGATGTTGGCTATTGTAGACAGAAGCACATCCTGGACAAAACATCATTGGAGTTCTTATAGGACCTGAGAGAAATACCCAGAAGCGACTACAGGAGGTACTAATGAGTTATTCTTGAAAACCTTCATTTTAATTGATTCAAACTCCACGAGAATACTATTAGTTTTTAGAATATACCGTTACATCTTTGTCATATGCCAGGAAACTGGAGCTAAAATACGAGTTTACGGGACTAAGAAAGGCAGTGGTGAAAAGGTAAACTTGTTTTCTTGATTCCTGTAACTTGTGATATTTCTGTTTGTTCTCCTTGTAAGTGAGAGCAATATATCATGTCCTTGTACTGTACATTGCTGGACAAGTTATTATTGTTTCAAACTTCTTAACTGTGTTGTTTGTCCTCTGGTATCGCTTCTATTTGGCATTGTTTCATGTACATATTTAATGCAAAGTATTCAGTTGGACATGCAATCCCATGAGCATAGACTTAGTAAACTGTATTGTGTCGAAACAGAACAAAAACAGTTCGGCAATTGTTAGAGCATCTCCAGCCGTGCCCCCAAGCCGGCGCTATTTCGCCGGACGGACGAAATCCGCCCAGTCGTGCCCCCAAGGGCCCAAATAGCGCCGGATCAGGCCGATTTTGAGTCCGGCGATCCCAAGCTGACCCGACGCGCTGGGGGTCGCTTGGGGGCCGTTTCGCGCGCGCCGCGCGCCGGCCCTACATGTCAGCGTGTAGGCACGCGTCGTCCTCATCCTCCTGCCTCGGCTTCCCCGCGCCTGACGCCGCCGCAGAGAATCAATGCGGCGCCGATGACCAGTCCAATCGCCGGCCGCAGGGAATCAATGCGGCGCGTTGAGTAGCCCAACGGTCCGACGACCGCGTCGTCGCGTGTCCCGCCCCGGTGAGGCCTCCTCCCTCTATATAAAGTGGGCTCGCCGTGAGAGACGCCGCACACTGCACTCTCCTCCTCTCGCCGTGTTCTTCTCCTCATGGCCAACTGCCACACCCTCGCCGTCTTTGAGGCGGTCCTCCTCGCTCGGGCGGACTACCCCTGCCCGCCGGACACGCGCGCGCCGCGTGGCTGGGTGCTTAGTGCCGACGGCGTGCCGGTAGCGCCGGTGCCTCGTGGGGCCCCCTTCGACCGGCGGGTCCAGGCCATCCGCGCCTCCATGACGGAGGCCGAGCGCGCCGACCCAGCGAACGCGTCGGGCAACGTCCGCACTTCGAGGAGCGCCGCGACCAGGAGATCATCTCCACCAACGGCCTGGAACCGGTGTCGGGCCGGCTGAACCTGCACGGTCGGCGGCTGTGGTGGAGCGGGGAGGGACGCACCCTCCCCGCCGTCCTCCACTACATCGAGGGCGGCAACGAGCCGCGGCTCGAGTACCCGTGAAGACGACGGCGACTACGACGGGGACGTCGACGGGGACGCAGGAGGAGGCGTATCCTTGAAGACGGCGGCGACAACAGGGGGACGACGACGGGGGCCTAGTAGTTTTTCATTTCCTACTTATGTAAATTAAGACCCAAATATTATGAAATTCGCCTAAATTTCGTTCAACTTTGCCTAAATTTAGTTGAATTTGGCCGAACATGGGGGCCGCTATGGGGCCGCGGCTGGGGAGCGGGCCGCCCCCAAGCCACTTTCGCCGCCCGGGCGCCCCAATAGCGCCGAAAAACGGCTTGGGGGGCCGAACGGCTGGAGATGCTCTTAATTTTTTGCTCTCTCCTAATCGAAAAATCTTAGTTTGAATCGTTTCCACAGCAGATCTTTGGACGTACTCTTTTTTAAGCTTTACTTGTAGGGACTGTGATAAGTTTGATGCTCAAGTTCTAAGCACATATTTTCCTTGATTATGTACTCTTTATTACTCCCTCCGATCCAAATTAATTGACACACACTTAGTATAACTTTATACTAGAGTTGTACTAAGTGTGCGTCAATTAATATGGATCGGAGGGAGTAGTAAATAATTCCGATAGCAATTTCAGCACAACTGCATCAACTGAAAACCTGAATTTTGTATTCATGCTCAGGCTGAGGTTCGCCAGTCAGATATACATGAAGCGCAAGCTGCTTATGAGGACCTATACATACATGTGTCAGCTGACTCTTATGATAAAGTCGACGCTGCAGTTGCATTGATTGAGCTGCTTCTTACTCCTGTCTCAGTAAGTTTAGAAGCTTGATCTTGTATTTCTAGTTCAAATATGCTGTCAATTGACCGCCAAATCATTTTAATGTTGTCAGGTAAATTCAACAGATACTTCAGAAACAGCTATTGTTTCTTCGGCAGTTACCTCTATTGGTGTAAACCCAGCTGATACGCAACAGGGCCAGAGCACCACTTCTCAGCCTGGCTTACTTCAGTACCAATCACATAGTACTCATTGGCTTTCCATTTCTCAAACCAGTGCTCCATCAATTCCTTCCTCAGGGCCTACACCGAGCCCATTACCCAACAGTTCTTTGCAGCTGCAACCTCCTGTTGGTTCTTTCAGCATGCCACCTTATACAGGACAACCTCACATAAATTACATGCCAAGAAACCCACTGCCCTTTACTGGATTTCAGCCATCAATGCCAAACACTCAACAACCTTCACACCAGTTCCAAGCCAACCCCTCCATTGGACCTCCTTTTGGTCGACCGCCTGGAAATGCTTACAACCCACAACAATTGCCATCTCCTGCAGCGCCAGTGTCTGTTAGACCCCTTCAAACACCCCATGCATCTGGAGGATGGCCAACTTTCCCCCCTGCTATGGCACAATCCCAGAGACCTTCACAAGGTGCACCGAGTTTTATGCCAATGAGACCTCCTATTTCTGTCTCGCCTGTTCCGTCAGCGCCTTCTCAGTCAAATATGTCCACCAGCTATGGAACTCAGAATCCGCCAAGAGCAAACTTCACTCCTTCAGCACCATTACATTCCAGGCCTCCTGGCGGCCCCCAGTCTTATCCTTCAGTTTTATCTCAGGGTCCCACGTCAGCGCAAGCACTATCATCACCTGTTGGGGCGCCACCACAGCAACCTTACCCACCGCCGATGCAAATGCATCCTCCCATGTCATCAGCACCTCCTCAAATGAGAGGCCCTCCTTCACATTTCCCTCAAGCTGGACCAACACCTGGCAATGCACAAGTGTCACCTTCGTCACGCCCGCCTGCTGGTATGCACGGGATGTCCTACTCAGGTTCAGGAAACACAGGCTACAACCATACATCTATGGCTGCTTTGAGGCCTCCTCCACGTCCAGCCACTGGTGATTTCACCTTTAGGCCTCACGCGCCACCTCCGGCGGACCATCCAGCTTCGGCGGGTCAAATGGGAGCTCAAGCAAACTCTCTGTTTGGTTTACAGCAAGCCCCGTCATTCCGTCCTGCCAATCAGAGCCCCATTTCCCCGTGTCAAGGGTTCCAAAGGCCTCCGGATGGAAGCCATATGGGACAGCCCCGGATGCATGCTCCACCTCCACACTTCCATGGAACCTTCCCTGGGAACCCATCTGCTCTTGACTCACCTAATAACGGGTTTCGACCATTCCCTCCAGCAAATCCATCAAACAGAATGCCGTTCCATTTCCAGCCACCACAGCAGAATCCATTCCCAAATGCTAACAGGCAAGGTGGCCATCCAGGCGGCCCGAATCCGATATACGATCCTTTCGCGCCAACAGCGGTGTCTGGGGGGAGCAGAGAAGGCGGGGGCTGACCCTGTGAAGCGAGGATCTCATTGGATCTCATTTCAGCAGCTGGCTTGGAAGGAGGAGACGTTGATGATATCTCTGTCCTGGAATTGAAGAAGCTGTGACGCAAAGGGAGAAGATGGTCGGGCTTGGAGTCAGAAGTAGGAGTCGAGCCTTGAGCGGCCGAGGTGCTTAACTTGTACCGTTGCTCTCCTTATACTTTTTTGACAGAAGCTTACCGTCTCGAAGGAGCTTTTTTTCTTTTGGAAATTGCGGCTATTTTTGTACGTTCAAATCCCTCCATTAGAGAAAGAAACAAAGATGCCTATGTTGTTTTACCAGTCGCTTGCTATTCTTGTGTGGCATCTGCATTTCGAGGAAGTGTAAGTCGTATCTGGATCATTTACGTTTGTTTCTACCGCTCTACAACAATTTATGTACTGCTTGCTTTGCTGCCAGTGCTGTCACTATATCCTTGTGACAGCATTGACATGAAACCGTATCTGTAAATTTCAGTCAATAATCTACACAATTTTTTTGGGGGGTAATAATCTACACATTGAGAAACAGAGAAATGTGGTAAGAAAAAAGGGGCTGATTAACTAGTCAAAAGTAGCATGTCCTATCCACCAACCCAAATGGAAACCAAGCCATTTGTGGTTCGAAACGTGGAGCCTTGGTTTCGATCATCTTTCGTCATGGCTTTTCGTGGTAAGTTAGCTCACTCGAGCATCACATGAACTTCATGTGTGGCGTGTTCCCATTTTTTTGCGACTTTTTGGGCAAGTTATTCCGCTTGGACATCGCACATATGGCGTGTTTTGGTTATTTGTTTCGTAGTTCAAAAACACAGTTTTGTTTCAATTGTTTTTTTTTCACATTTTGGGGGGGGGGGGGGGGGTAATCTAGCGCTGTTCTTTTCATGGTTCCCAAACCCTAAATCCCGCTTCAGTAATCTTGTGTCACGACTTATCAGAAAAGTTTACTTGGACACGATATATATCATATGTGGCATGTTTTGATATTCAAATTGACAACTAGTAGTAGGTAGCATTAGGAAGAAGAGCACTACGTCTAAAAATAGAAATCAACAAATAAAAAACTCTAAAAGATCAGCCTCATGGGATCGGAATTGGAGACGAAAAGACCGGTTTGAGATAACAAACAATAAGTTAAGTAATCAACCCATTCTCACCATACAAGGAGCTAAAGAGGGCATAAATGACCGTTCACCTAGAATCGACCTTACTCGATGGTTCTCCTATTCCACCGTTGTTACTCTTCTATCCTTTCACTTGCGTCGCCAACATCGTTCATCGACTCACTGTCATGTGGATGCCTACACGGGTGTCTCTGATACATGTTCGATAATCGTTTATCACGCGGAGGCCAGCCGTCAGTCTTTGTCATCCCAACCCGCTTCTTCCTCAGATCGATCTTAATATGACGCGTAAATGATCATTCATCTCGATCTTACCTCCCTGATGCCTTCTTTCTCCCCCACCCTTCTTCTCTTTCTCTAGGTTCATCTCCAACTTGTTTGACCTTGTTTGTAACACCCCGGGTGTCACGCTACAGTAATCACCTACAGTAATCAGGATTACTGTTGCTAATCACTGTTGATAATCTTTGTTGCTCAAAATGGCCTTGATCAAAATTTTGCTTTGATCAACTTGGGTCAGTTCACATTCAAATTCCCCCTTGATATTGTTGAAAGCAATGAGGTCATGGACCTTGATCATCATGAATCAAATACAGTCCAAGCTCAAATCAAATGCCCTTTGATTTGAGATCAATCAAAGCTCAAATGCTTTTGGTTGAATATTAAAAATATGTGACAAATAAATCTTTATCCAAAAATTGTGAAAACAATTTTGTTAAATCACTAATAATCATTGGACCAGGAAAAACCAACTTGGAGTATTTATTAAGCCCCTGGAAATATTCAAACAATTCAAAACAGTGACAAATCAGTGGCATTTAATCCCATTTAAATAAAGCAAAATGCAAATGATTTAATATGAATCCCAAACCTTGTATATCAGTATATTAAAGGGTAATAGAAATATTGGAGCCAGTCCTATATTTTACAAAATTATAATGCTAGCTAAAAGAATTAAATAAAAGTAACTAATACATAATTAAGTAGAAAAAAAAACTAAGAAAGCGGCCCAAGCCAATGGGCCTAGTGCCCAGCCGGCCCAGGCCGACCTAACTACTAGCCCCCAATGCCCCTCCTGGCGCCCTGGACAGAGAGACAGCCCAAGCCGACCCTCTCTCCCGATCCTCTCCTCTTCGATCCCCTTCCAGCCTTCCTCGTGCCGTGACCTCCTCCTAGCCACACGGCCGCGCTCAGTTAATCCCGGCGGTCGCCGGCTGCACCGGCTGGCGTCCCACACATCCCGCCCCCTGGACTGCGCAACTCCTCCTCTCCCACCACGACGCCTCCTGGCAACCCTCCATCATCCCCGCGATCCCCTCCCCGATCCACTTATGTACGCCCCGGCCGCCGCCGATTCTGGCCGCTGGCGGCTGCTTGGGCCGCCTTGCTCGCCCCGTGGCTTCTACTGGTGGCGTTGCACCCCTCTGCCTCGGCGATTCACCGGCCGCCCTCCTATCGCGCGACTCGACAAACCCTAGCCATGGCCTCCGGTGCTCGCCGCCGCCACGGCTGCCCGTGCAGCTCGGTGAGTCTTGGTGGCCTTCCCCGACGCCGGCCACGCTCACCTGTGTGGCCACACCTCCTGCGCCTCTGCTACTCCGGCTTCGGCCGCCCCTCGGTGCCCCCGGCCACCTCAACGACGACCTCCCCAGCTGTGACGACCCTGCTCCCCCTGTGAGCCACCCCTCCGGACCTCTCCTTCCCCCTCCGTCTCGCCTCGTGCCGCCGTCGAATGGTAGTCGTGGGCCGTCATCCTCGTACTCGCCGTGCTCACCGTGGCCGGAGCCCGCGCTGGCCGCGCTCTGCCTTGCGCATGGCTGCGCCCAGTGCGCTCCCTTGGACGTCCGGTGCGCGCCCTGGCATCCGTGGCTGCACCCCCTCCTGCCACTGGCCTCGGCCATGGCCGTGGTGTATGCGGCGTGCGTGCGTATACACACTGCTGCTGTTGCTCCTTTGACAGCCCCAAAAGCCATATCTTACAAAGTTTAGACTGAGTAAAATTTATAGATCCCGAAACTATACTTGCCAAGGATGATTTCATTCCATTGGATGAACTTCAAATTATGCATAGATTGCTCACAATAAATCTTGCAAACTGCTACTTTCTGTTAAAACAGAGAATTCTTGGACATGGCAAAAAAATTTTATGCAAAGTCAAGAACATTAACTTAACCACTTCATGATCCCAAAACTTTGTGGTATTGACTTTTATAAATCATGCAAATGACACGGTCTTGTTGTACACCTCACCAACTTCAGTTTACCCCACTGGATTAACTCCATTCGATGCATCAATTAATTCTTACGAAAATAACATAATGCATATTTTAACAGATTCTAGAAATTGCATTGAGTAGCCCTTTTTCCAACATAATTTTAATTGGGCAAATGGACTCTAATATTGCTGAAACTTGTACTGACTTGTAAATTGCATAAAGGTGCTCAAAGTTGTTGTTGGCCTCAAAATCGTAGAAGGTATAGAACTATAGTTGTAGCCTTTTGAAAACAAAAAAATTCTGTTAACAACAAAATTCCCAGACTTAGCCAAATTCCAGAGAATCCAGAAATGAGGCAATGACACCTAGGCCCCACCTTGACCCTGTGACCAGTCAACCTTGATTGGTCAACTATTGACTGGCCCCACTGGCCCCACATGTCATCGACTGTGGCTGGCTCAGTCCGGATATAAAAATATTTAACTAAATATTTGTGAATTAAAATAATTCCTGACAATAAAGAAAATCATTTAAAACTTTAGAAAATAATATAAAATAAACCGTAGCTCAGATCAAAATACTTTCTACATGAAAGTTGATCAGAATAATACAATGAGTACGGATACGCTACCCATACCCCCACCGCACCCATCTAACATACCGAACGTGGTGCATTTCTCCTCCGGTTCATCTGTCTGTCAAACGACCGGAGCCGGTAAAACTTTCCGGATGAAAATGTTCTGTATACGAAGGTTGTTCAGAATGGATCAACTAACACGGATGCACCCTCCGTATGTTTGTTCGATGTCCACGACAACTCCGGCATGGAACCTTCCCCTTCCGGATCATCGGTCCGGTAATCAATCGGTACTGATGAGTCATCCCCGGATAAATTCCCGCTCCGACTAAAATACTTAACACTGCGTTAGAGCCCCGTTGCTTTATATCTGCTATGTCTTGCATTTGTATTGCTATTATTGTTGTGTATTTATTGTTTCTCCCCCCTTTATTCTCCGATAGACCCCGTTGCTGCCGTCGACTACACCGTTGCTGAGTTCGACTACTTCGTCGACGATCGTACCTCTACCGTCGAGCTTCCAGGCAAGAAGAGCCATTTTCCTTCCCCAGATATCGCCTATCTTTTCCGTACTTTCTTGCACTAGGCATTGTTACTGTTGCTGCTACGTTACAATCCTATTCAATTGCATAGCCTGTTTTTGTCGCCCCTTGATGTACCTTCCTTTATCCTATGCTGTCTTATAAATATATATTATATTCAGCAGTAAACCCTGCGCATTGTTAACTAGGTTTAGAATAGCGGGCCGTGATCACTCTGGTGAGTGAACGCGGATTACAAAATATTATAACTGCAACAGGTACGGATCTATGCAGACGCCCTAGGGAACCTACAACGGCGAGACTCTGCCGAGTCGCTTCGAGTTTGACTTACGAGTGGATGGACTCGTATTTGACTCTTGTCGGCTCAGTAGCGTAGCATCACTGGGATGATACGAGGGTATTCCTCTTTAGTTCGTTCCGCTGGTGTCTCGGCACCACTGGGATGATACGAGAATATTTCCTCTTTAGTTCATTCCGCTGATGTCTCGGTCGAACATCTTCAAGTGTACCATCGAGGGTGATTCCTCCTGGTTTCACTTGATGGTAGGCACTCGAATCAACTGGTATCCTTACAGGTAAGGAGTCGGGTGACCCAACGGTGCCCGCGCAGGGTATCTTAGCGGAACGACAGGTCAGGTGTATTCCACCGGTGTGCGGCGGGCCTGGTACTGTTCGTGGCCGAAGGATTTCCTGTTGTACGAAAGTCGAGCTTTTCGGAGCTAACGCGAGACAAGGTAAGGAGACGGTTCACCTTGTTGGTAACCGCACGAGTTTGTGGGACGTCAGGGCAGGCACCGACGTTACTGGTGGTCCTGACCGCTGTCGTTGTCCGCGACTCATTCAATAAGGGGCAACGATAACGGTTGTCTCGACAGAAAATTAATAAAATGCTTAACGGGTTCGGCAGATGACTTGAGTAGCCTTTTGGCTTGTACGCACTACCTATACGTGGGATTACGCGTTTGGGCGCCTCTGCAATGTAGCCTCGTTCGAAAGCTCTGAAAGACGTCCAGTTCAGCATTGCGGCAGGGACGGATCGCGCTGCGGCGTTGGAATTCACCCTCCTCGCAACGACCCAGAGAGCGAGGGGTGATAGGCCCATGACCCCCTTGCACTTAGGGCTGTAGACCGGCGGGGACCTCTCTGATGAGTCGTAGGATGGACTGCGTTGTGTCGGATAGCCTCGGTGGGGTGCTCCCTAACCAGGTGTACCCCACCCTGGAGATCCGAGCGTGTAGTGTCACACTAGTGCACCCCTGCAGGGAAGATTAATCTATCGATAGCCGTGTCCACGGTAACAGGACGCTTTATGCTGAAGCCAGATCCTACCACTACAAACTACTACTATTAGACTGTTGGTTCCGGGTTTTCTCCCTCGCGGGGATGTCGAGGGAGGGAACTCGGAGGCATTGTTAATTATGATTACAACTTATTATTATACAATGCTGCAGCAACTTCTGCTGCATTGTTACTTTCATTACTGTTATATTAAACTGTTGGCTGATTCTTACCTCATGCTGCAAGACTCGTCAGAAGATGCTAGTCTTTGATAGGCCTAGCTTCTTATCCTTATTCTGATTTCTATCTTGCAGTCCACTATATACAACCTCCCTTTTCCGTTTGATACAAATGCATAAATGCTTAGTAGCGGACGTAAGACTCGCGGGTATGCTATATACTCACCCTTGCTTTATTTCCCCCTTTTTGTTTTGCCTGATCGGCCGCTGCAGTCGACGTTGGAGCCCAGGAGAAGGAGATCCCCGATGTCGACCACCGCAACGTGAAGATCCCCGATGCCTTCTACGACGTCGAGTTCCCCTTTGACCAGGAGTAGTTTGGAGGTTCCCAGGCAGGAGGCCTCGCCTTTTCGATCGAGTGTTGATTTTTGTGCTAGCCTTCTTAAGGCAACCTTGTACCCTTGTGTCTGTACTCAGATACTATTGCTTCCGCTGACTTTGTGTTCTCGAGCTGTTGTATTCGAGCCCTCGTGGCCCCTGGCTTGTATTAAACAGCTTGTATTATTTTATTTGTAGAGTTGTGTTGTGATATCTCACCGTGAGTCCCTGATCTTGATCGTGTACCTTGCGTGTATGATTACTGTACACGGTCTGATTTTGGGGCCGTCACATTGTTCGATGGGGCTCCTCTCACTCCATCATTGACACTCTGAAATCTCAAGAATGATCAGAGGGGGAGGGGGTGAATGATCACTTCTAAAAATTCTAAGGAACTTAGAAGGAATTCATGCAAACTGCGAAGGACAAAGAACATCTCGAAGGAAATACAGTATCGAAGGTAATGCATAGCTCGAAAGAATTAAGGGCGAAGGGAAACATCGAAGGCATACAGGCTACGAGAGAATACTTAATTTAAATGTATGAAGGAAAACGAGCCTGACACGACGATGTTTGGTAAACCAGTTCACACTCTGCAAAGTGCTACGTCTGGTTGGAGGGACTGGTGATTGAGCACCTGGAGCAAAACTCTCTCCGTCCTATTCTCCACTGCAACAAACTCCTCGAGCTTGTCCAGTTTTCACTCGTGGTAGATGATTTAGGACATCTCTGAGACCTTTACAAACTTCCTTCAGCAGTGACAATTACTCTTCGACTGCTTGACAGGCGACGCCTAACCGTCTAGGAGACTTGCAGTTCTCCAAGATAAAAAGATCGGCTAATTTCGACCTAAGTCATAGTGAATTGCTCAACTCAGCTCAGACTTGGGATTTGGTTTTCTCTCGATGAATCTCTCTTGGGATGCTCACAGACTTCTGTCTTAGAATCTTCAGTGGAGCAGCCAACCCAAAATGGCAGGTAGGTGCGGGGTATTTATAGTTGGCGATCCCGATGGGTAAAATGACTGAAGTGACCCGATGCAACCGCTTGACGCGTGTCCACAACGGTCGGATTCCAATCACTGCGCAACATTACTTGAGGAACAAGTAAGCTGACTCACCGAACGAGTTCTCCCTCGAAGGCACGAAGTGCGATGACTTTGCCTTCGAGCTATTCGCTCGACTCGGTAAGATTTCTCTCGGTAGGCATTTGAGGGTTTTGGTTGAGCAGAGCAAATTCACTTCGACAAAGATCTCAACTAGCAAACCCCTCTTAATAGTACGGTTTTTCCTACGACTCAAGAAATAAAGAGAAACTAGTAAAAAGACTAAGTCTTCGACCAGCTTCAGCTTTCTCCTCGTTGCGCTTTTGCTCGAGAGAGACTTTTTCTTCGACTACATTTTTAGGGGTCGTCTTCCTTCAAAGGTTTCGGTAGATGACTGCAGCTCTGCTGCAGTGAGTTGTCCTTCGAGCTTCTACACGCAAACTCCATTCTCTCGGAAACAATATTAGTTCCACTTCTGCTTTGTCCAACAATGTCCAAAACCTTCGGGGGCAAAACTTGCTCTTACAATCTCCCCCTTTTTGGACGATTGTTGACAAAACAGGCATCGAAAAAATAATTGAAAAAGTTTTGAGTTTTCGATGATAAACCGGTGCTAAGGATTGATGAAGAACTCCCCCTTGATGTATGCACGTAAGATAAAGATTTCCTGTGAAGTGCATATTTGACAAGTAGAGTCGAGGGAAAAAAACATCAATAATCTTAGCGAGTGAAATTGCATTCCAGATAGTGTCCAAAGAGAAATATGCAATCTCCTCGAATGACCTGTGAACTTATGGGATAGATAACTTCCTGCAAAAAGGTTAAGTATTGCAAGCAGCAGATAGATATCTTACGAAAAGAGTAGCAGTTCACAGTCCTACTTAGAGTTAGTTACAACCAGATCGAATATGAATCGAGAGTTTGTTGAAACTACTCAGAAACCTCAAAATCAAAAAGTTTATCGAATGAAAAGCAAAGCCCTAAACCCCGTAGGCAAACTAATTTATTCGATGCCACTACATCTCCCCCTTTTTGTCACAACATACAAAAAGTCGAGAGGATAGGGTCGAGAGAAATCCCTACTCGCGAGGCTGGCTCCGACGACGACGAGAAGATTCGGCAAGCGTTGGAGCACGACGAATCGGACGAGCGCCGGGAGGAGTGATCTTCGTGCGGAAGGAGTGCTGATCTCCAGAAGATTCCAGCTGCGATTCTGGCGGAGTCCGGGGGCTTCGAGGATGTGGCGAGTAAACTCTTGGTTGACGTTGAGGAGGGGCTTCTTCTTGCTCGGAGTCGGAGGAGAGGGTGTCCATAGTGATGTGATAATAGTCGTCGATATTGAGCACATCTCTGTTCTTCGGCAGACGAGGGATATTGGGATCCGGACGATCCACTCGATCATCATTTGTCCAATTTCTGTTCAGATGGGGAGGATATTCTTCGAACCCGCATCGTTGAAGTTGACCGAGGGAATTGAACTTCCTTAAACCTTTCCAATCACGGCGAAGGCATTCACGCAGCATCTGATTATTGTTCATGGTAATGTTACGTAGGTGATTGATCTCGTCCATCATAGCTTGCTTCTGAATGAAATCTTGATCAATGTGATGTTGAAGCATTTGCTGGGACCGAAGAGAAACTTCCATATGATGCACTGGCTTTATAAACTCCGAGCGAATATTTCGCTCTGTTAAGTGGGCGCGGATGCCAGTGTGCTCAGCAAAAGGATCGTTGGGTCGAGCAACAACCTGCAATACTTCACGAACAGGAGGAGTGAAAATCTTCGGGTAAATGGACACGGGGAATGGCACGTCCCTAGAGTAATTGCAGATTGCCATCAGCCATGGTGCATATGGCTTGTGAGAATTGTGGTCATCAGCACAAGATACCAAAGTTCTGAGGAAGTAGTCTTCAAAGTCGAAGGGATCACCGTGGACTAACTTCAACAGAGCAAGTTGCACATCATTTGGAATGATAAAATCTTCGTGCACATCGAGCATTGGCATCAAAGTCTTCGATAGAATATAAAACCATGCCTTTGCTTCAAATACCAAGTGTCTTGGCTTCGGCTCAGTGGGGTAGTGATCTCCTACGACATCTGGATCCATAAGCGTAGAGAATTCAGCTGGAGTTGCAGCAGGTAAGTCATGGAGCTTGTGAGGTAATCCTTCGAAACGAGGTAAATTGATGATGGCCAGAAATTGATCGACAGTCATATGAAAGACTTGGCCTTGAATCATATAATCAAATTTCCATGTCTTCGAGTTCTCCGGATCTCCAGAGACATAAAGCGTTGCATAAAACTGCTTGATAAGCTCGGGATTGTAACCACAATCGAGAGCAAACATCTTGTGAGCATGCAGACTATCGATTGTTTCGGCAACATTCTCGAAACAAGTAGTGGAGTACACCGAAGGCATATCAAGGTATTGATGCTGGAAAACTCTTGCCTTGTTGTACAGCACACGAGTATAGTAGATAGCTTGTTCTTGGGTCCAAAACCGAAGAGAATATGCACTTCTGGGCTTCTCGTAGGGATTGGTACCGAAGAAAAATGGTTTGTGTTCGCGTCTTTTGAAGATAGGACCTCCACGAGGAACATCTGAGCGAAACAGAGGTAGCATTTCTCTCGGATGAGCAGAGTGAAGCAGCTCATCAACTGGAAAAACTTCAGCAGCATTATCTGGCATCTGGAATACAGGTTCAGCAGGTCGAGTGATGGATGATGGAATGTTTACGATATCCTGAGTCGGAATGACTGCAGGAGCATTCTCCTCGGCCTGAGCTACGATGGTATATCCTTCGTCGTTTTGAGCATTTTGTGCGGCCTCTTCATTTTCCATGGCCTCCAAGTCTTCATCTAGTTGTGCAAAAGCATCAACCATTTCTTCGTTCGAGGAACTTGAAGCGGAGGAGGAAGAATTATCACTAGAACTATCATCTCCAGAACAATTGCCTTCGACAGGGTCCTGTCGAGAAGAAACTGTCGTGATGTCAACATCAGCATCTTATCCTTCATGTAGAGTCTGGGCAAAAGAATAATCTTTCGGGGCAGATGAAATGGGGACTTGTATTTCTTGCTCGACCTGAGCAACTTGCTCGGTCTCGGCATGGACTTGGGTTTCAATGGCAGGGGTGGTCGATGGAATGACGTGAGGTGGTGATGGTGGGTTTGGAGGTGGTGAGGGTTGACGGGGTGGAGGTGGTGGTGTTTGTTGTCGGGGTGGAGGAGTGGCTTGGTGAGGGGGTGGAGTTGTTTGTCGAGGAGGTGATGGTGTTTTCTTGCGGGTGGGGTTTGGTTCAGTTTCTTGTCGTGCTGTGGCAGCAACGACCTCGGTGGTCTTGGACTTCTTGGTGGTTTTCTCGATTTCTGGCGTCCCACGCACAGAAGTTGGGGCAACAGACTTTCTCTTTCGAGATTGTCTATGGAACAAGGCATCATTATGCTCTTTGCAAACAGCAGACACAACTTGTTTAACCTTGTCAAACACAACAGTTAAATTTTCTTTCTGAGCCCTCCTGGAGGCTTCAACCGAAGCAATCTTGGATCTGAAAAATGTTCGGGACTCAGCGTCCTCGGTTTCTTCTTGAAGTTGCCTGGTGTAAAACCTCACTTGTTCCTTATCCTTTTTATCCTGGGTGATATAATCTTCCCAGCGAATCATGTATCGAGCAACATGCTCTTGTATTTCAGCAGGAACATCGTCCTCGGCAGTGACTCTGCTCGGAGTGGTAGCCATCTTCCAGAGAATGTGTGAAATATGTGCAGCATCCCATGGAGCATTTGCATTTGATTCTCCTTCGTTAGAGCTCTCTTCATCGGCATGAGGGCCGGAATCAACTGGTGCAATAGGGGCAGGAGCTGGGGCAGTTCGAGGAACTGGAGCAGCTTGCGCCTTCAGTCTAGCCTCCTTGGCTTTCTTTTCGGCTTCCTTGGTGGCCTTGACAGTAGCAATGGGCTTTGAGGCCACTGCTTTATCCTTCGAGGCACTAGGGGCCTCAACATTCTTCTTCGCAGCACTTGGGGCTACAACCTTTTCCTTCGGGTTTGTAGGTATAGTGCCTTCAGAAATCTGGCGTCGATATTTTTCACTGACCAAATGGAGAATACCAAGTTGTTGAGCAACCAGAGCCTTTTTATGCTCGGGCTGACTGTGAAAGTTCAGGAGTTTGGAATTAATCAAGTCTTTTGCCTCTTGTTCCTTTTGTTTTGCCAGCCTTTCTTTACGTTGAACAAGAGTTTCTTCATCCTCAGAAACTTGAGCTAGCTTTCCCTTCGTTGTGACCGAAGGTTTTGGTTGGCGAACAGGAACAGGTGGAGCAGAAGAAATGGGCGGATCAGTGACCAAGTTGGTCAAGTCAATATTTCCTCGAGGAGCCTGTGGAGCTGGCTGCTGGATCCTTATGCCTTTACTGCTCGGCTTTTTCTTCAGAGGTATGTCCTCGACATCAGCCTCAGTACCAGGGTCTTGATCATCTGAGTTAGCTTCTCCTTCGGAGCTTGCATCAGGAGGTGATACTATTACAACCTTTTTCTGTCGCTTGGCTGACTTCTTGCCACCCTTCGATTTGGCACTAGGGCCAACTTCTACGGTACCTTCAGCAGCAGCAGCTTCCTTTCGTGCTTTGGCTTCTTTTCTCTTCTGTGCTCGAGCTTCTCGAGCTTCAACAAGCTCTTTAAAATCATCAGGTGTTTTGAGAGCTGTAGGGTGAGCATCAGCAGTAGGAGGTGGTCGATTATCCTTCGTCCACTTTGGCCTTAACGATTTGACATCAGACCAAGGATTTTTCATAGCAAACAGCCTCTCCCAGCGTGGCATAAGAGACTTGTACTCATACCACCGAAGAGCTTGAAGCCTTCGTATCTCTTGCAGACGATTTTCTCTCGTACGTTCATCCTCAGATCCTGAAGGTGTCCTCAAGTTCTTCTCTATGATCAAATCCTCAGATAAACCTTCAGAGTTGTTGGTGATTCTAGTTCTGCCTCCCACACGCTTGGGTGCTCTAATATTTCTTCGTTTCCAGACATTTTCCTGCGAGAAAGAAAGGTACGAGGGAATATAGGAAAGTTGTGAACAAGTACCAGCAAGTACGAGGAAAAACGTTTTGAAAGCAGCAATCATATCGAGAGATTTGTCTTATCGCAAGTTTTCATGAAAGTGCTAGGCTAGATTTTCATCGAGTGGAAATCTAACGAAGAACTTTTATGAATTAATCGCACAAGTATAAGTCTATCGATACGATACTGAAGGAATTGCCTAAGTGAGAGAATCCGAGTGATTTCTTACCAAGGTCAGATGGGGAATCGACAGAAAAGGCTACAAATAGATTTCCCAAGTTTCAAAGATCCAATCGGATCAAACAGTCCTAAAAGAAATCACAGAAAATCAACACAGAAACTGGAAACGATGAACAGATGAGATAGAATCGAATCCAGAGCCACACATACCCTAACTTGGTGATGTGAGGCGACTACGGCGACGCAGATGAAGATCTTTGTCGACGGGAACGTCTCCGACGGCTTCCTTCCGGCAGCTAAGCGGCGAGGGAGTCGATGGCGACGAGGCAGCACGACGGCGCGCGAGAGAGAGCTTCTGGAAGCGAAGAGACGAAGTCGAAGGAATAGCGATGTCCAGGCCGGTGGGGTGGATCAGTATTTATAAGGGGGGTCTGAACGAGCTGTCAGATCTGGTCCAACGGCGCAGATTTCGCGTCTCTCCGCATTCAACGGACGGATTTTGTGGCGGTAATCGCGGGAAATCCCAACGAACCGAAAGATAGTTGCTCCACGTCCGAGACCAAACTCATCGAACATCGAGTACAAAAGAAGATAAAACTTCGATAGATTTACCTTCGGAATCAATGACATTCGAAGGGAATCTTGATCGAGTGCAATATATACATGTTCACGAGAGAAAAGCACAGAAGGGGTAGGGATAGAATAGAGGGAAAAACAGGGTCCGATACTTAGTCAATCCGAGGGAAAAACAACGATAAGACTCGGACTGATAAGTGTATAGGACAACACCAAACGAACAAAAATAAACGAAAAAGAAACACGATAGAAAATTAACGTAAGCAATCAACAATGAAAACTAATGATACATAGTACCGATGGTTATGATCTTACAGCACATTGCGTGAGTCTAAGATGTTCAACTCACACCTCAGTGTACAGAACCTCTTTTCATCCAAGGGCTTTGTGAATATATCAGCCAATTGATCTTCGGTGCGAACATGACTGATAACAATATCTTCTCGCTGAACGTGATCTCGAAGAAAATGATGACGAATATCAATATGCTTCGTTCGAGAGTGTTGCACTGGATTATGGGCAATTTTGATAGCACTCTCGTTATCACAGAGCAATGGAATTTTCTTCACAAGAATACCATAGTCTTTCAGCGTTTGCTTGAGCCACAGAATCTGAGTACAGCATGAACCGACAGCAATATACTCGGCTTCAGCCGTAGAAATAGATACACAATTCTGTTTCTTCGAAGCCCAACAGACAAGAGATCTACCGAGAAAATGACATGTGCCTGAGGTAGATTTCCTGTCGACTCGATCACCAGCCCAGTCGGAATCAGAATATCCAACGAGATCAAACTGAGCACCCTTGGGATACCAAAGACCCAAGGTTGGTGTGTGAGCCAGATATCGAAGGATTCGCTTGACAGCAATATCATGAGATTCCTTCGGATTTTCCTGAAAACGAGCACACATACAAACTGATAGCATAATGTCAGGTCTAGATGCACAAAGGTAAAGAAGCGAACCGATCATCGAGCGATATTTCTTCTGATCGAAAGGTTTTCCCTTCTCATCTGCATCTAGATGAACATTCGTAGGCATTGGAGTCTTGATAGTTTTGCAACTGACAAGATCAAACTTCTTCAGGCAATCTCTGAGATACTTCTCTTGAGAAATGAAAGTACCATTTTTCTGTTGACGGATTTGAAGTCCGAGAAAGAACTTCAATTCTCCCATCATTGACATTTCATATTTCTTCGACATCATGCGAGCAAATTCTTCGCTAATATCAGGGTTAGTACAGCCAAAAATAATATCATCGACATAAATTTGACACACAAAAAGGTCATTTTTGTATGCACGAGTAAAAAGAGTCGGATCGGTGATTCCTGGTTTGAAGCCCTTCTTTAGAAGAAAATCCTTCAGTGTTTCATACCAAGCACGAGGTGCTTGCTTTAACCCATATAGGGCCTTGTGCAATCTGTACACCTTATCAGGATTCTTCGGGTCTTCAAAACCTGGTGGCTGCATAACATACACTTCTTCTTCGATTTCACCGTTAAGAAATCCACTTTTGACATCCATTTGATATAGCAATATACCATTGTAATTGGCAAAAGCAAGCATGACACGAATGGATTCAAGGCGAGCAACTGGGGCATAAGTCTCACCAAAATCAATACCTTCGATTTGGGTGTATCCTTGAGCAACCAATCGAGCTTTATTACTTACCACTATGCCATCTTCATCTTGCTTGTTGCGAAAGATCCACTTCGTACCAATGATATTATGCTTTGTGGGATCAGGTCTATCGACAAGGGACCAGACTTTATTTCTCTCGAACTGGTTAAGTTCTTCGAGCATAGCAGTCATCCAGTCTGAGTCCTTCATGGCTTCATCGAATTTTGATGGTTCTAGCATGGATACAAACGAAAAATTTCCACAGAAGTTAGCTAATCGAGTACGAGAACGAGTGGTGGGTCGACCTGGTAAACAAGTTTCTTCGAGAATTGAGTCGACATCCACTCTTCTTCGAACGCGAGGAAAAGTTTCTTCATCATGTGGACCAGGATGATCTTCGGGATCAGCTTCTCCTTCGGGATGAGCTTGTCCTTCGGGATGAGCATATTCTTCGTTTATGCGTTCTCCTTCGACCTGTGCATCAATTTCTTCAGGATGTTGATCTCCAGCGCCCCGGGCTATGTGTGGGAACATTGGACCATCATCATCCCTGTTTGCTTGACGTGCATTCCCATCGACAGGTCGAATATCTCCAATAGCCATGTACCTGATAACTTCATCCAATGGTGGTTCATCCAGGTTAAGAGGTAATTGCTCCTTTTGAGAGCCGTTAGATTCATCAAATCGAACATTTACAGTTTCTACAACTTTGCCAAGATGTGAGTTGTAAACTCTGTAAGTGTGAGAATTTGAACCATAACCTAGGAGAAAACCTTCGTGTGCCTTTGGGGCAAACTTGGAGCTGTGATTCATATCTCTGATGTAACATGCAGCACCAAAAACCCTGAGATAAGACACATTGGGCTTTTTACCAGTGATGAGTTCATGTGAAGTTTTCTTCAGAAATTTGTGCAGATAAACCTTGTTGATGATATGACATGCAATGTTGATAGCTTCAGCCCAGAACCTGATAGGTGTCTTGTATTCAACGAGCATTGTTCTGGCCATTTCAATAAGTGTTCGATTCTTTCTCTCGACCACACCATTTTGTTGCGGTGTATAAGCAGCCGAGAATTCATGAGTAAAGACATATTCATCAAGAAATTCTTCGATATGAGTATTTTTGAATTCTGTACCATTATCACTTCTGATATGCTTGAGAGATAATTCATAATCAGTTTGAGCTCTTTTTGCGAAAGTTTTGAAAATCTCAAAAACCTTGCTCTTGTCATCAAGAAAGAAAACCCAGGTATATCGAGAGAAATCATCAACAATAACCAGACCATACTTGTTACCTCCAAGACTAGCATAATTTTGAGGACCGAATAAATCCATATGAAGTAATTCAAGAGGACGAGTAGTAGTCATGACGGTTTTTGCTGAGTGATGTTTCTTGGCAATCTTTCCAGCTTCACAGGCACTGCATAGACGATCTTTATCGAATTTCACATTATCAATTCCAACGATGTTCTTCTTCGAGATAAGAGTTTGAAGATTTTTCATCCATGCATGACCAAGTCTTCGGTGCCATAACCAACCAGAAGTGGCTTTGGCCATTAAACATGTGGACACTGCAGGTCCCGAAGAAAAATCAACGACGTAAAGATCACCCTTGCGATATCCTTCGAACACGAAGGAATAATCATCCTGTGAAAAGACAACACAACAAGACGCAGAAAACAGTACAAGCATACCCATATCACAAAGTTTCGATATAGACATAAGATTATATCCTAGAGATTGTACAAGTAACACCTTATCAATATGCTTGTCTTTCGATATCGCAACCTTGCCCAAACCAAGTACTTTTCCTTTGTTTTTGTCACCGAAGGTAATGTATTTCTGTGAAGATTCAGACAGATTTGCTTCGGTGAACAACTCTTTGTCTCCGGTCATATGATTTGTACATCCACTATCCATGACCCATTCGGATCCACCGGAGACATAGCCCTGTAGAAGAATTAGTTATTCTTAACCACCCACAAACGAGCAGGTGACTTAGAAGGCATGGAAGAGCAAGATGGGGCAGCAAAATTATAGCGAACAGGATTGCATTGTCGATCAGGACCATCAAGCACACCATAAATATAATTCCTCGATGAGGGGTTAGAGTACTGATGAGTAACAACAACTTTGGTGTTATCATTACGATGACGATAAACATTTCTATCGACACGATAGTATTCCTTCTGGGGAACATTTGAAGCAGGCACCAAGGGTTCATTTCTATCCTCGAGAGAATAGTAGTGATTCGGTGGTACCGAGGATTTTCCCTGCATAGAATGGTTAGGGGGCAGTTTTTCTACGAGAGATTTGCGAACCCAAATCTGTCGCTTATAGAAACCATTCTTCGGAGGAGTACCAACGAATTCAGCTGACACTTTTCCTTCCTGATCTTTGACAAGCTTGTAGTCAGAATCAAGTGATTCATCAACAATAGCTTTGTCAATTTTGCAACTGAAACCTGAAAGGTTAGCAATATCAATGGGCTTTTCTTTCGCAAGAACCCAGACAGTCTTAGGATACTGCTCGGGTTCCCAGTAGGTTCCATCAGAATTGATTTTCCTTTCGAAGCCAACTCCTTCGTTTCGGGGATTTATGTGAAGAAGAGCCTTTCGTAGGATATCACATAAGTATTGGTGTCCCTGCACACTTTTGAACATGCCTGTTTCAAATAAAATTTTCAACCTGAGGAGTTCCTCGGTAATGGTTTCCTCGTTCGAGGGGTTAGCATCATCAAAAACAATAGGTTGCTTTCCTTTCGATCTCTCGGAAATAGAGTCAATTTTACTTTGTTCCAAACAAGTCAAGCAAGGTGGAATAGATCCATTTTTATCTTCTGAGCCCTGTTGAGCCATGAGAGTGAGATTTACACTTTCCAACTCTTCATTAGCCTCTCTCAGTTTCTCGAGAGCCATTTTCCCTTGAAGGAATTCGTAGGTTAGCTTCTCGTAGTCCACTGAGAGAAGTTCATGACGAGAGGAAAGTTCATCATACTTTTCTTTCAGAGATGCGTGCTCGTTAGTCAAAGTGTGACCCTTCTCAATCTCATTGATCAACAGAGTCTCAGATTTTTGAATAGTTTCACTTAGAGAATCTAGTTCATCTTGTTGGATAGAAGCAATTTTAGCAAGTTTAGCATAGCTTATCCTAGAGTCACTTTCGTAAGCAGATCCATCAGAAGTATCGTAGGATTTCTTAGATGAAGATACCTTAGCCTTGGCCATGAAGCAGTAAGCAGGAGATTCATCTTCACTGCTCTGGTTGGAGAAGAATGAACTTGAATTCTTGTTTGAGGCGAATGCTATCCCAGCAATACCATCAGATTCAGAACCAGAACCAGAACCTGATCTTGACTTTGATCCTGCTTCAGAACCGGAAGCTTCATCTTCAGAGTTCATCTCTTTACCCAGATAGGCTTTGGCTCGGTGTGAATTCTGTCGACGAGAGGAATGTGATTTCGAGGAAGAACTCTCTCGATGCTTGTGATACTTCTTCTTCTTGTCATCATCAGAACCATCTTTCTTGTCTTTTCTGGACCTTGAATCATATTTCTTCGAATCGTGGTTTTTGCTCGATCTGTAAGACTTGCTCGAAGAGCTGCTGTGAGAGTGCTTTGATTTATGTTCAATTTCCCAGAGAGGACAATCAGCAATGAAGTGACCTGGCTTCTTGCACTTATAGCAACAGTTATCTTTCACTGAAGAGTTTCTGGATGATGATCGAAGCTGTGATGAATTGCTAGGATGTTTTGAAGGATAGTTTTTCTTCGGTGAAGAGGAGTTCCTTTTCTGAAAGCGGTTGAATCTTCTCATTATCAGTGCAAGATCTTTCCCAATGTTCTCGGGGTCATCAGATGCACCAGCAGATTCAGAACTAGCTTCAGGAGAGGAGTGACGTGAAGCTCTGGCCTTGAGTGCATGAGATTTCTTTCGACTCCCATTGACATCACGTTTCTCATCTTCTTCCATCTCGAAAGTATTAAGCCTTTCAAGAATATCAGCGGCAACCATATCTTTGAAATCAGTTCTTTCCTTAATCATCAGCACAATGTGATCGAAGGAATCATCAAGAGAACGAAGCAAAGTTCTGACAATAATCCGATTGGTAATGTCATCTGCACCGAGGGAAATCAGTTCATTTGACAGCGCAGTGAGTCTGCTGTATATGGAACAAACTTTTTCTCCCTCGTGCCTCTTGAACCGATAGAATTTGCTTCGAAGGGTGTCAATTCGAGCATCTTTCTGAGTAGAGACACCTTCACCAATCTTCTCGAGATAATCCCAAACACCTTTGGCCGAAGGAATATTCTTGACCTCATGATATTTTTCAGGAATCAGATGATTTGTGATGAATACCCAGACTTCAGCATCTAGCTCTATCTTCTTTGTCTCTTCAGGAGTAATGGCATCAGTGTCCTTGACAGTTACACCATTCTTGACAACTTCCCAAGCGGTAGAGTTGATAGCCATGATATTCCTCTTCATTTTGTCCTTCCAATAGGAATAGTCCTTCCCATTGAAAATAGGGATTGGTTCCCCCGAGCGAACAGCTGCAAACGACATTGTTGACAACACTCCAGGTTGTTAGACCAAAATACGCAGAGCGTAGGGAGTGCCTAGCTCTGATACCAATTGAAAGCTCAAGAATGATCAGAGGGGGAGGGGGTGAATGATCACTTCTAAAAATTCTAAGGAACTTAGAAGGAATTCATGCAAACTGCGAAGGACAAAGAACATCTCGAAGGAAATACAGTATCGAAGGTAATGCATAGCTCGAAAGAATTAAGGGCGAAGGGAAACATCGAAGGCATACAGGCTACGAGAGAACACTTAATTTAAATGTATGAAGGAAAACGAGCCTGACACGACGATGTTTGGTAAACCAGTTCACACTCTGCAAAGTGCTACGTCTGGTTGGAGGGACTGGTGATTGAACACCTGGAGCAAAACTCTCTCCGTCCTATTCTCCACTGCAACAAACTCCTCGAGCTTGTCCAGTTTTCACTCGTGGTAGATGATTTAGGACATCTCCGAGACCTTTACAAACTTCCTTCAGCAGTGACAATTACTCTTCGACTGCTTGACAGGCGACGCCTAACCGTCTAGGAGACTTGCAGTTCTCCAAGATAAAAAGATCGACTAATTTCGACCTAAGTCATAGTGAATTGCTCAACTCAGCTCAGACTTGGGATTTGGTTTTCTCTCGATGAATCTCTCTTGGGATGCTCACAGACTTCTGTCTTAGAATCTTCAGTGGAGCAGCCAACCCAAAATGGCGGGTAGGTGCGGGGTATTTATAGTTGGCGATCCCGATGGGTAAAATGACTGAAGTGACCCGATGCAACCGCTTGACGCGTGTCCACAACGGTTGGATTCCAATCACTGCGCAACATTACTTGAGGAACAAGTAAGCTGACTCACCGAACGAGTTCTCCCTCGAAGGCACGAAGTGCGATGACTTTGCCTTCGAGCTATTCGCTCGGCTCGGTAAGATTTCTCTCGGTAGGCATTTGAGGGTTTTGGTTGAGCAGAGCAAATTCACTTCGACAAAGATCTCAACTAGCAAACCCCTCTTAATAGTACGGTTTTTCCTACGACTCAAGAAATAAAGAGAAACTAGTAAAAAGACTAAGTCTTTGACCAACTTCAGCTTTCTCCTCGTTGCGCTTTTGCTCGAGAGAGACTTTTTCTTCGACTACATTTTTAGGGGTCGTCTTCCTTCAAAGGTTTCGGTAGATGACTGCAGCTCTGCTGCAGTGAGTTGTCCTTCGAGCTTCTACACGCAAACTCCATTCTCTCGGAACCTAAGTATCTGTTTATACTCGAAAACAATATTAGTTCCACTTCTGCTTTGTCCAACAATGTCCAAAACCTTCGGGGGCAAAACTTGCTCTTACACACTCCTCCTATCGTTTTACTCGCGTCGCCAACACAGTTCACCGTGTTTTTGTCATCAGGGAGCCATCATGGTTGCCTTTGATACATGTCTGGTAATCGTCATTCTTTGTCATCCCATCCCGCTTCTTCTTCCACATTGATCTTAGTATAACACATTCATGATCGGAAATCTCAAACGCACCTCCCTAATGCCTTCTTTCTCCACCACTCCTTTTATTTTTTCTCTAGATTCATCTCCAAATGGTTTGACCTTCAACCCATCGTTGACACTTCTCCTATCGTCTTACCCCCGTGACCAACGCAGTTCATTGGATATATGTCATTAGGGAGCCATCATGGGTGCCTATGGTAACAATCACTCTTTGTCATCCCATCCCACTTCTACCAAATTGATAAAGTGTTCATTCCACAATACCTTGCGGTGGTCGCTTTTTAAAATTCTAAAATATTCTACGCATTTTTTCATTATAATGATTTAAATATTTTTAATCGGTTGCATTTCTTTTATTCGTATACTAGATATTTTCCATCGTGCTAAAAAAAACATGAACGACCCGTCCTGTGTAAAAAAGAAGCCAAAGGGAGTACTATTCTAGTAGCGCAGGCAACTAACCGCAGCCGCCGCAGCCGCAGGAGTGTTCTCCTCGTCTCATCTGACTCCGTTCCGCCGCCTCCGCCTCCTACTCCGGCCGCTGCTCGCCGGGGAATTCCAGAATCGAGTCCCCGTGCGCGCAAACCGTAGGTACCATCACCCGCAGAGCAGGCTTTCCCCACTCTTCCAAGGCAGCATTACCTCAACGAAATGCCATGGTCTTCCTAGTAGCCTCCTAGCTAGGGTTTGCTCTGCTCCCCGCTCTCGCCGATGTTCGAGAAGATGGCCGCCGATTCCAGCATGGGCATGGGGATGAGCTCCTCCTCCTCCGTGTACCACCACCACCATAACATGGTCTCCTTCCAATCCAATCCCGATTCCGCTCCCGCACCCCATGCCCCTCCTCCCGTCTTCCTCCCTCCCCCCAACGCCCCCGTGCTTCAGCGGACGCCGCCGCCCACCAACTACAAGTTCGTCACCGGTTCGCCCTCCGACTGGACCGCCTATGAGCTCGCCGTGTTCGAGGAGGGCCTCGCCAGGTTGAATTCCGACCCCTCCTTATCACCATCACTGTTTTGCCACCAAGCCGACGCTGCTTTGCTTACTAATATGCTGACGAAAACGCCAGGTATGCTCGTGAGCCCAACATTACGAAATACATCAAGATTGCTGCTATGCTGCCCACCAAGACCATCAGGGACGTCGCGTTGAGATTCCAGTGGCCTGCTGTGAGTGCTCCTTCCCTGTTGCAAATCAAGTGGAGCGGGCGTAATCGCCGATTTACTCGCTGTCAAGTTGCAAATTGCAGACCAAGTGGTCACGTGCAAGAGAGAGAGGGGTCCTTGCCTTTTTTGTTGATGTGTTATTTTACTTCCGTTCCAGGGAAAGGAGAGCAGGAGGAGGAAACCTGATGAATTCTATGCTGGGAAAAGGATAAGGGACTTGAAGGTAGTCTTGTATTTAATGATCGGTTCATTTGGATACTTACTCTGATAGATAGTTATAGATCTGAACCTTTTGCAGATCCTCTAGTTTGTCTCAGTAGTAGGTATTAATCTTGTTTTTTTTTCGATAATGAAGTTCCCTGGACATCACTGCAGGGGAAAATGGTTCCTTCTACCTCAGTAGCTAATTTTCAAATGGCACCTCCAAATAATTTTGCCCCCTTCTCGATGTCGATGCATCATCCAGGTCTGGATAGCCAGGCTACGAATGAAGGTTGGTCCCAAATAATTTTATTGTTGATGCTTCATTAGTGGCCAAATGTTGCCTCCTTCGAATGTGTGCAAAACTTTATCCAACATCTTTAAAAATCCTATTTTGTGGTTGAAGTTGATTGAACACTAGATAGTCCTTCCTGAGATTGTGAGTTATGGTGGGTTAGTTACATGGAGATAGTCCTTCCTTTTTTGGGTGGTCAAACCATAGATACCTGCTTCACTTGGAATTTTATGCTCAGTGCAACTTCCGATGAGTATGTGGAAGTTGATGAGATTAAAGAACTAAGGGCCCGTTCGGATCTCCTCCGCTCCACAACTGCAGCTCCCGGAGCGGCAACACAATTTTATGGAGCGATTGAAGCCCAGCTTCCCTTTTTTGCCAGCACGGAGCGGAGTTTCAGAATCGGAGAGGTTCCGAACAGGCTCTAAATGTATTCTAAGTTTGTGTGATTATAATGCTTCCCAGATATGATGAATTGATGACTATTAAACATTGTTTCCCTTGTGTAATTTCATGTTCGTTTTACTTCTAATAAATTTCATATGTTAATGTTCTCAAGCAGTCCCCGTTTTAGACAATGCAACTCGGCATCTTCTGGAGGAAAACATCCAGTTACTCGGTCAGATCTCTGCAAATATTGAAAGTTTCAAGGTTGGCATGATTTAATTTTGTCTCTAATCACTGGGCATATTTTACCACATGGGCATTGGGTAGTGGGCACTTCTTCTTAGGGGTATCCACTCACAGATGGAACATGTAAATGAAAATTTACATTTTCATGCAGCACATATTAATTCAAAGCTACACATGAAAGCTTGAGCTGTGCTAATTGTGTCTGAAATTCCAAATTTCCTATAGCTGGGGGAGAACATGGATCTCTTTCTACGTACGAATAGCAATATTCAAACAATTTTGAAAAGGTATGCCATTATCGGTTGCATTTTGCTTTATTTTATTTATTACCTATATGCTACTTTAGTTGGACACAGTCGACACATGCGTAGGATTTATATGTTAGTTTTTGTCATCTACTTTAATTCAGTTTGTTCGAGTCATTTCTTTATAAGAATGTGTAGGATCTTGCATGGCAGCTGTCAGACTAAAGGAGCTGTAAATAGAAACCGAGTGAGTGATTGCACCACTTGCGTATGTTAATCTTTAGCCGAGGACATTCCAATAATTTATTTTTGTTATCAAAAGAATCTTCGTCTCGTAAATTAAAGCAGTGAGATGCAAGACAGAGCATGATTTGTACAGTTTATGCCATTATACTATCTGCTCCTTGTTGAAGTTTGCTTACTTATATAAATCTATGCTGTAGAATGAGTGAGACGCCTGGTGTCATGGGTCAGATGCGTCCCTTGCCAGATCCTGTAAATGAAGGGCGACTAAATTCGATTCTTCAACTGGATAGAGTGGTAAGTTCAAAACTTGTGGTTTGTAGGAGTCCTACTAGATCTCACCAAGATTCATGATAACACTGCATGCTAAAATGTGAAATATGGGAGTTAGTTATTGGCTGGATCTAACATAGCATAAATGTAACATGAGTACCATATTTTGAGGATACACATTAACACTATGGACTATGCATCTTCATATCTAATGATATGAAACTTGTCAACAAATAGGAAATGCTTTAAAGAAAAACTTGAATGCATATTGCTCTCTTCATTCATAGTATTGCTGCAGCGTTATGGTCCAGTATTTGATTCTTTTTTGTTGTTGTTGTTGTTGTTATTGCGTTCTCCTGAAGGTTGCCTCTTATGGTGCTATGCTACATAACACTCATATGAAGGATGAAGCAGGAAGTTAATGTAAGATAAATTGTGCGTGATGAAACGTAACCGTCCTGTAGCAAAAAAGATACAGGAGCTTTTGCCTGATCTGTACAAACGCCACGAAGAAGACCTCCGGTGTAGAATTAGATTGTTATACTGACCAAGGCGGCATGGAATAAGTAATGATGCCTTTGAGGGATGTGTTGTTTCCTTTCTTGCCGCGAGCTAATTGCTTTCGGCTGCTGGCTGTCGACCCTTGATTCTTGGAAAAGCGAAGGGAATGTAAAAACTGGGTGAGGCGAGGGTGTGGTTTATCATCCTTATGTGTTTGTATTGGGAGCTGACTTGATTCTGACGGCTGTACATATAGGCTGTGGTTGCTGTATGAGACGTTTTACTTGTCTAATGATGATGCCAAAATGAGAAGACATCGTGTTACTCATTGTACGACGATTGATTCGTAAGTTCGGCTTACCTATTTGACTGCTGCATTTATTATCTGGACACGACTTGTCTGACCAGTCAGGGGCTTGTGTTTGCATTGATGGGAATTGGGCAGAATGATTATATCAATGGTATGTAGGGGTGAAACTGTTGTGTATTTGGTTGGATAGTCTCAAACTGTATCCTGTTTTATGTTTGTTTATCTTCTTTTTTTGGAAAAAGAGAATATATTAATATAAAAAATATACCAATTACATCCGCCTTTGCAACTACGCAATGCAAAGGCAGTATGGATGCACTCAGCTAAAAAAAAGATGAAGCTAAAAAAAAAGTCTCGCTACAGTGTTCTACTCTCTGCGTTCCTAAATAAAAGTCCTTTTAGAGATTGTACTATAAACTACATACGGATGTATATAGATGTATTTTAGAGTGTAGATTTAATCATTTTGCTTCGTATGTAGTCCATAGTGAAATTTAGACTTATATTTAGGAACGGAGGGAGTAGTTCTTATAGCAACAACACAACCACCATCAAGACAACATCTGAAGTTCAGATTCTCCAATAGCGACACCTTCATGAAGGTAACAGTGCAGAGGGGCACTGTCGCCACCTGATCATAGATCATGGATTTTCATCCTTATTTTTTTTCACTCTCAAAATGCCTACACAAAGCCATTGCCAGTCACAACCAATTAAGGCCAGACCTCGGATTTTCACCCTGAAAGATAAGACGTTGAATTTCTCATGTGCTGCCACTCCCCACTTGCATTCTGCTGCTACAATTTTCGTATCACCGAGCCAGTTCCTCGTCATGACAGAGCCTCGAGCCACCATTGCTAGTCTTTAGATCTCAAGTTCTATGTCATTCTCCGCCTCTGACTTCACCATGGAACATGACTGTTTCATGATGGCAACAGATAACAGAGCTTCACGTTGCTCCCTTTCGAAACCAAACGGTCGGTAATGGGTGCGCACGGCCGACTC
Organism: Bromus sterilis; assembly: GCA_950022295.1. Lineage (NCBI taxonomy): Eukaryota > Viridiplantae > Streptophyta > Magnoliopsida > Poales > Poaceae > Bromus > Bromus sterilis. Next base: position 111,446,200 of record OX465598.1, read on the forward strand.
TCTTCCGATCCAACAATCTTCAGGCATGCATGAAGCGAAGGGAGTTTGCCGGCGGAGCCTTTCGAAACTCGGCACTCCGACCAGATCAGAGAGGACAAGCATCAGGTTGATCAAGAGCTTATCGCTAGAAGAACCCTAGGATCGCCGCCGCAACGACGCCACCAGGGAACGCTACCCTGGCCGCCGGGATCAACGGCAAATCCAGCCAACCTTAGCCGGCCAGATCCGCCGACGCCTACACCAGTCGAGGACGAATGCCGCAGCACCCCCAGGCCAAGGCCGCGCCGCGCCTGACCCCGAGGGCTCGCGCCGTCCCGTCCCGTCGCCTTTGCCACACCGCCGCATCCACGCACCGCCGTGCGAAGGCCCGGCTGTGCGAGACGTCGCTGCAACGCCTCGCGGAAGCGCTGCACTCCTCGCCCCGTCGTCACGTCCCGCGCCGTAGCCATCAGAGAAGGAGGGAGAAGAGGCCCCGTCACCGCCGATGCTACCTAGGCTTTGCCGGGCGATGCCCTTCGACGGCGGCGAGAGGAGGGATAAGCGGGGAGGAGTTGCGAGCGGCGACGGCTAGGGTTTCGCCCAGCCGCCCGCGAGAGCGACCTTGGCGAATAGACTCACGGAACCAAATTCTACAGTAGCATTACTGTCTCGTTTATCTGTTGGAATTAAAATGAGGATAGAGGATTCAAATATGGCGGATGCTACGCGTCATCCAGTTTATCTCTGCCAAAGATCAGCCGGGTCCACAGCCCTACGATCTGTCTAAATCGGACGTCTCTGACAGCAAGTTTTGATGAGCACCAGGCAACTGGAGTAGTTCTGTACAACACTGTCCTACGATTCCATTTAACGTGCCAGTCCAAAAGCCTTCTTCACTGTGTGGGCCCGTGTACCAAATAACCCGTCTTTTAACTAGCCACTGTAGTCTTGCTTCGTTACCTAAGTTTTTTCTAAACCTAAGATGGCAGTAAACAAAGCATACAGTACAACATGGCTAATTCACATGCAAGGTTAAATTAGCCTATCTAACATTTTCGTTGAGTGTTGCGAGAGGCACTTGTAGCTGCAAGGCATCATCGAAGGTGCCCCGGTGATGCTCCAAGACCAAGACGACGCGCTACTGCAAGGGCGTCTATGCTATTATGCAACATTTGTTCATCCTGGTTCAAAACACCAACATCAGTAGCGACGTCGCTAATTTTTTGGCGGTTTCAACATGGCCCATGTTGTGCGGCGACGACTATATAACTTGGGAGATGTTTCGACTGCAGCGTGGGACATGTTGCGATGGCTAGAACGTCGGTGCTGTTGCGACTGCAACATCGGCGATGTTGTGTGGCGACAGCTGCATCTTGGGAGAGGTTGCGATTGCAACATGCGACATGTTGTGATGGACGCAACATTAGCAATGTTGTATGGCAGCAACTGCAACTTGGGGGCGAGGTTGTCATTGCAACATGGGACACGTTGCGATGGCCGTAAAATTGGCGATGTTGTGTGGCGACGGCTGCATCTTGAGAGAGATTGCGATTGCAACATGCGACATGTTGTGATTGATGCAACATTGGCGATGTTGTACGACAACGAGTGTAACTTGGCAGAGGTTGTCATTGCAACATGGGACATGTTGCGGTGGCCGCAACATTGACGATGTTGTGTGACGATAAATGCAACTTGGGAAAAAAATTCAATTGCAACATGAGACACGTTGCGATGGCCGCAACATTTTTTATGTTGTTCGGCAATGAATGTTTACAATGCTGGCCTAGTTGAAAAATCTCCCAAACGCAATATGGATCGTGTTGTAAATGCCAGGTGCAACACGAACCGTGATGCAAATGGTGATCCCAACTAAATGGCTAAGGCGTTCAGATTAGACGATCGTCACGCGCGGCTTCTAATAGCTCTAGAGGCATCCGCACGTCAATCGACAAACAAATAGCGCGCACAGAAAAGCTAGCGGCGGCCCGACTTATAGAATTGCATGTTCAATTTACGGCGGCACCATTGACACAAACACAGCGCCACGCGCTCGAATTTACATCGGACCAGTCTTATAGTGTGGAGTATATGCAGTAGGGCCATCCGTCCTTCTAGAGTTCGAGCCATTGATTTTCTGTGCAACAAATATATGTTTTGGTGGTAGGAAACCATCAATTAAAAATATATTACACTTAGTAACATGGCTAGCCAAACACTTATATCACATGAAAAAAAACAATTCGTAGCACCGACCAGTAGTACAGTAGTATTAGTAGCAGTGGTGTATGCACATGCGTGTGCAAGGTAAACAGCAGTAACAACGATCACACGTGAACATATATGGGGGCAACCATAGAAAACTGTGTATCAGGAAGAGTTCAAAAAACAAAAAAACTGTGTTTCAGGGAATGAACGAACGTTGGATTAGCCAGCTGGGACCATGAACACGTGGCAGCTAGAGGAGGCGGTTTACATCCAAGCTGAAATCATCTGGATGATTAGAAACGTTTTCCTTCAAATATTGGGTTTGTTGGATTATGTCAGATTTACATATTGTTCGGTAATGGATCGGGGTGAGATCGAAAACATACATAATACATCACATGCATATGGGAATATATTAGTACCACTTTAAAGCCATGTGATTATTATACGATCACATCTATATAATATCTCTTATAAAGAAAAACCCCACTAAAATGCATTTATGATGTCTATCTCAACATGCAAGCTATCCCAAACGAAACTGCTCTGGAAAGCGTGCCAGACTTTTTTTTGTTTTGGAAATCACCCCCTCCTACGTATGACAAAAGTTTGGTGAAATCCGACTCTAACAACTCAAAACTAATCTGGCTACAGAGAGATCATGAACCGTACTGATGGTGGAACTCAACTCGGACCGGTGGGACGTGGTGGTGTATGTGGACTCTGCTTGGCGGAACGTGGTGGTGTATCTGGACTCGGATTGGCGGAACGTGGTAGGATGACTATTGTGCGGCGGCGACGTGGCAAACTGTGATCAGAACTCGAAACTCTAAGGGAACTAGACGCTAAGATCAGCAACTTGACACAACGATGCAACCGTAAATTCAACAAAGCAAGTACTGAAAAGAAAACTGGACAAAGGCTAGGACTGTCTTGGGACGTGATGATCTAACCCTAATTTTTTTGGCTTTTTCGTGGACTGTAGGTATGAAGAACAGAACCAATCTAGACTACGAAAACTGGTAAATCTCACCGAGCAACCTGGAAATCTGATACCACTTGATAGAGGCGAAGGTGTCCCGATGTTTCGATGAGATGATGGAGATCGATTTTGGTGGAGTAGACTTTCACGACCCGACTACGAACGTGCGAAGACGTTGCGCCTTAGCAATCGCTAAACCAACTCCGAGAGGTTATTGATCCCGCGGATGCACGATCAACCTGACCACGAAGGTCTAATTCCTGCAAGCAATCGACAAGAACAAGCAAGAACTAAGAATTGCAATCTGGATATTGCGAATATAAGATGAAAGATTAACAGAAGTTGGGGTTCCAATGCGGTCTTGGCCTGGTCGGATGACACAAACGAAGAGCTCGAAGTTGCGGCTATGGCTAACTTAAATCTAATTAAAACCCAAGTCTAAACGACGCCCTAAGGGCTGTATATATGGGGGAACAGAGGGGAATTTCGTGGCCCCTTGGAGGAGGGGTCCGAAAACAACCCTAACTCGGTTTCCCCACACATACGGACTCTAAAAAATAGCCTATTAAGTGTATTTCGAAATTACATGGGCCTGGCCCAATAATAAGGTGACGCAACACCTATAATAACCCTTGGACGAAAATATTAATGTGGCATCTTGTGTCTCTCGTCCAAGTCTTCATGCACGCCTTATGGTGGCCTCAAAGTGCGAAAATTACCACTGGAAGCTCCATTGTCCTTTCCCGCGCACGCACCTCCTTCTCCATGCTTGATCCCGCTCCAATGACCATCCTTCTTATCCATGCCAGGTCCTTCATTCATAAGACAAACAAAAGTATCTAATTTAGGCAGCATCATATGTTCCTGAACATTAGAAGGATTCGCAAGAAACGAAAGTACCTGATAATTTAGTTGACGTGCGCGTGCTCTAGTAACTGGTCCAGTATGTATAGTTGGTGAAGATGTGGGTGTAACATTAGTAGAGATGTCCTCATCAACATCACACACTATTTTATCCAATCATTTGTCCATGTCATCCACTAACAAAATCCCACCAAGATGCATGCATTTATGGTATCTATCTCAACATGCAAGCTATCCACATCACCCACTATTGTAGCCAACCATTTGTCCATGTCATTCACTTTCATTTACATGGATCTTATATCATTTAAATTTACATCAATGAAAAAATAGTGTACTAAATGAAATAGTGGCGGCCTCTTTCAGATGTTATAGATGTTATAGCATGCTACATTTAAAATAGTGTTTGAAAATATAATGCTATATATAGCTAAAAAATGAAGGATTTAAATTAGAATAAGGGATATAGTTTAATAAAAAAGGACTAAACAATTTTAAGAAAGAATAACATCAACAATCCATGGAGCAATAAGAGAACAAAAATAACTTATTCAGAATCAGGTGTCATCGAATCTCCATTCATAAGTATAAATCTCTTCCTGACGATCATGTCAGTACTCCGGATAGTTACTGTAAGAGCAAAGTTATATCCCCATGAGTTTTGGATATTGTTGGGCAAAACAGTAAAGGAACTAACAAGTTTTCTAGTGTAAAACAGATGGTTAGGTTCCTGAAGTTATAGGTTGGTGATAAAGCTTCAACGAAGATTTACATACTTACTGAAGCATATCCTCTGGAGTGAAGCTCATCACGGATGTCGACCCCTAAAAAGATAAAGAATCCTGAAGCTCGTCTCATCGAAGAAGATGACCAAGATGGCGCAAGACTTGGTAGTTTTTGTGTAGTTCTTTTTCACTTCTTTGAGTCGTAGGAAAAACCGTACTATCAAGAGGGGTTTAGTAAATGTACTCCGAAGGTTTTGGTGAAAAGACTCAGATCGAATCCAAACCAGTGAGAAGCCAGAGTTGAGAAATCTCATGTGCACTAGGTAATGCTTCACCAGCGAAGACTTAGTTCTTTCGGCTACTGAAGCAGAACCAAGTCCGTGAGTCAGCTTTACTTGGACCGCAAGTAAAGTTGCGCTTTGATTGGAAATATGACCGTTGCGGACATGTGTCAAACTGTCACATCGGGTCACTTCAGTCATTTCGCACCTAGGGATTGCCACCTATAAATACGCCACCCCCGCCCTCATTGGCTGGTGGCTGCTCCAAGAATATTTCCTTACAGTGAAGAGATAGAGCTACCCCACCGAAGCAAACCAAAAACCCATCCCTCGAAGCATAAGTCCTATTGATCTGAGTTGATTCATTATGACTTAGGAAGAATTTTGCTAGCCTTTTTATCTTGGAGAACTACAATTCTCCTAGACGGTTATAGAGTTGTTCTTCAGAGAGCGAAGAGTTATTGTCGCCTCGAAGTCCTGTTTGTCAAAGGTTTCAGTGATTTCCTCAATAATCAACCACGAGTGAAGAACTGACCAAGCTCAAGGAGATTGGTGCAGTGGAGATAGGGACGGAGAGAGGTTAGCTCCTGTGTTCAATCACAAGTCCCTCCAACCAGACGTAGCACTTTGCAGAGTGTGAACTGGTCGAACAAACATCGTCGAGTCAAGAGTTCGTTTTACTTTCCGCACTTACATTCAGTTTATCAATTGCTTCAGTGATTTGCTTCAATGCAATTGATTCGATGCTTTTGATTCACTATGTTATGCTTCAACCCTGTTCTGCTTCAATGTTTACCTTTCTGTTGAATCTCTTCTGTTGCCTAGTTATGCTTCACTTCATAGTTTCATGCAAAAAAGTTGAAGTGATCATTCACCCCCTCCCCCTCTGATCACATACTTGGACTTACAATTGGTATCAGAGCTAGTCACTCTTTATTTGGATTAACCTCCTAGAGTGTTTTGCAAGTATGTCTTTCGCAGCCATTCGCTCCGGCGAACCCATACCCGTGTTCAATGGAAAGGAATATCCATACTGGAAGGACAAGATGAAGAGAAATATTATGGCTATCAACTCAACTGCCTGGCAAGTTGTCTTGTATGGAGTTACAGTTGCAGACGAGAACGCCATCACTCCTGAAGAAGCGAAGCTGATCGATCTTGATTCTAAAGTCTGGGTCTTCATCACCAATCATCTGACACCAGAGAAGTATCATGAAGTGAAGAATATTCCTTCGGCCAAAGGTGTCTGGGACTATCTTGAGAAGATTGGTGAAGGTGTTTCTACCCAGAAGGATGCCAGAATTGACACACTTCGAAGCAAATTCTATCGATTCAAGAGAAATGAGGGTGAAAAAGTCAGCTCCATTTGCATCAGACTCACTGCTCTTGCAAATGAATTTATTTCACTTGGTGCAGATGACATTACTCCTCACTCAGTCGTTAGAACTCTGCTTCGCTCATTGGATGATTCATTTGATCACATTGTGCTGATGATCAAGGAAAGGACTGATTTCAGACGTCTTGTCGCCGCTGATATTCTTGAGAGACTCAATACCTTTGAGATGGAAGAAGATGAGAAACGTGACATAAATGGTTCTCGAAGGAGATCTCATGCCTTGAAAGCAAAAGCTTTGCGTCATTCTTCACCCGAAGTCAGTTATGCTTCAGGTGTCGAATCAGATGATCCTCCAAGCATTGGAAAAGATCTAGCATTGATCATGAGACGCTTCAATCGCTTTCAGAGAAAAGGTTTTTCTTCACCGAAGAAGAGTTATCCTTCAAGAAGCTCAAGTCATTCTTCTCACCGTTCATCCTCAAGAAGCTCTCCATCAAAGGACAATTGCTGCTATAAGTGCAAGAAACCAGGTCACTACATTGCTGATTGCCCTCTGTGGGAAGCTGAGAACAAATCAAAGCATTCGCTCAGAGACTCTTCATCGAAGTCTCACAGATCCTCCAGAAGTCATGAGTCAAAGAGACATGATTCCAGTTCAAGAAGAGAAAAGAAGAAAGATTCTGGTGATGAAAAGAGGAAGAAGTATCATAAGAAGCGTGAGGGTTCTTCATCGAAGACTCACTCGTCTCGTCGAAGCAGCTCTCACCGTGCCAAGGCCTATCTGGGAAAGGAGATGAACTCTGAAGACGAAGCCTCTGGTTCCGAAGCTGAACAAGACTCAAGGTCTGGGTCTGGGTCCGAATCGGATGGTGTTGTTGGTTTGGCTTTCGCTTCGGCAGATGCTTCAACCAATGCTTCGAGCTCATTCTTCACCAACAACAGTAGTGAAGATGAAACTCCTGCATATTGCTTCATGGCCAAGGCTAAGGTATCTTCACCCAAATCAAACTATGACACTTCTGATTGTTCCTCATATGAAAGTGACTCAAAGATAAGATATGCTAAACTTGCTAAGATTGCAATTCAACAAGATGAACTTGATTCACTAAGCAAAACAATTAAGAAATCAGAAACTTTGTTGATCGATGAGATTGAGAGAGGTCAAACTTTAACTAATGAGCATGCTGCTCTGAAGGAGAAGTTTGAAGAATTATCCTCTCGGCATGATCTTCTTTCAGTTGATTATGAGAAGCTCACCTATGAATTTCTTCAGAGGAAAATGGCTCTCGAAAAACCGAAAGAGGCTCATGAAGAATTGGAAAATGTCAATCTCTCTCTCATGGCTCAACAAGGTTCTGAAGCAAATCATAAAACTGAATCACCTTGTTTGGATTGCTTGGAACGAAGCAAAACTGATTCCAAAGGGAAAGCTGCTATTGTTATTGATGATACTAATGCCTCTGATGAGGAAAATCCTGCTGTTACCGAGGAACTTCTCAGGTTGAAAAACTTATTTGAAACAGGCATGTTCAAAAGTGTGCAAGGACACCAATATCTCTGTGATATCCTGAGGAAGGCTCTCCTTCACAGGAATCCCAGGAATGAGGGTGTTGGTTTCGAGAGAAAGATAAACCCTGATGGCACCTATTGGGAGCCTGAGCAGTATCCTAAGACTGATTGGGTTCTAGCGAAGGAGAAACCCATTGATATTGCTAACCTTTCAGGTTTCGACTGCAAAATGAACAAAGCCATTGTGGATGAATCACTTGATTCAGACTACAAACTCATTAAGGATGAACAGGGAAAAGTTACAGCTGAGTATGTAGGTACTCCACCGAAGAATGGCTTCTATAAGAGGCAGATATGGGTGCAGAAAGCACTTGTGGAAAAACTGCCTGCTAACCATACTACGCAGGGAAAGCCTTCGGTACCACCGAATCATTTCTATTCTCTTGAGACGAGAAATGATCCATTGGTGCCCGAATCAAATGTTCCGCAGAAGTAATACTATCGTACTGGTCGCCATACGTATCGTCCTCATAATAATCATACTAAGATTGCATATGCTCATTCTTATGCTAACCATTCGCAGAGGACTTACATTTATGGTGTGCTTGATGGTACACCGAAGCAATACACTCATGTTCGATTTAATATTGCTTCAACCAGTGCTTCAACATCTTCTCAGTCACCTGCTTGTTTGTGGGTGGTTAAGAAGAACTAATTCTTCTACAGGGCTATGTCTCCGGTGGATCCGAATGGGTCATGGATAGTGGTTGTACAAATCATATGACCGGAGACAAGGAGTTATTCACCGAAGAAAAACTATCTCAATCTTCTCAGAAGTACATTACCTTCGGTGATAACAATAAGGGTAAAGTGTTAGGTTTGGGTAAGGTTGCCATATCGAAGGATAAGCACATTGACAAGGTTATGCTAGTCCAATCTCTTGGATATAATCTTATGTCTATTTCAAAGTTATGTGATATGGGTATGCTTGTTCTATTTTCTGCTTCGCATTGTGTTGTATTTTCACAGGATGACTATAGGTTTGTCTTTGAGGGTTACCGAAAGGGAGATTTATACATTGTTGAATTTTCTTCGGGCCCTGCTGTATCCACATGCTTAATGGCAAAAGCTTCATCTGGTTGGTTATGGCATCGAAGACTTGGTCATGCAGGGATGAGAAATCTTCATAATCTAGTGAAGAAGAAACATGTTATTGGTCTTAGCGAAGTAAAATTCGATAAGGATCGTCTCTGCAGTGCTTGTGAAGCTGGTAAAATCACGAAGAAACATCATTCAGCGAAGACTATCATGACTACCACTCGTCCTCTTGAATTTCTTCATATGGATCTTTTTGGTCCTCAAAACTATGCAAGCCTGGGAGGAAACAAATATGGTCTTGTTATTGTTGATGACTTCTCTCGTTATACTTGGGTTTTCTTCTTGGATGACAAGAGCAAAGTTGTTGAAATCTTCAAGTCATTCGCTAAGAGAGCTCAAACAGAATATGAATTATCTCTGAAGCATATCCGAAGTGATAATGGAACTGAGTTCAAAAATACTCATATTGAAGATTTTCTTGATGACCATGGTTTTAATCATGAATTCTCTGCTGCATATACACCTCAACAGAATGGTGTAGTTGAAAGGAAGAATAGAAATCTCATTGAAATGGCCAGAACTATGCTTGCTGAATACAAGACTCCTATTAGGTTCTGGGCCGAAGCTATCAACACTGCATGTCACATCATCAACAAGGTTTACCTTCACAAGTTCCTGAAGAAAGCTTCACATGAGCTTATTACTGGTAACAAACCAAATGTCTCATATCTTAGGGTATTTGGTGCTCCATGCTTTATTAGAGATATGAATTATAGCTCCAAATTTGCCCCTAAGGCACATGAAGGTTTTCTTTTAGGTTATGGCTCAAACTCTCACACTTACAGAGTCTATAACTCTCACTTTGGGAAAGTTATGGAAACTGTGAATGTAAGGTTTGATGAAACTAATGGCTCTCAAAAGGATCATTTGCCTCATGATCTAGATGAACCTCCACTTGATGAAGTGATCAGGTCCATGGCTATTGGAGAGATTCGCCCTGTTGAAGCCAATCCACGTCAAGCTATTAGGGATGATGATGGTCCAATGTTCCAACACATAGCCCGGGGCGCTGGAGATCAACATCCTGAAGCTAATGGTGAACAGGACGAAGAAGGACAAGGGAATGAAAGAAATGCTAATCCTAAAGGAAATGCTGAAGCTGAAGGTGAAGCAGATCCCGAAGCTGATGCAGATCCTAAAGCAGAAGCTGAGCCTGAAGCAAATGATACTACATTATCACGAGTTCGAAGAAGAGTTGATGTGGATTCGATCCTCGAAGATATCAATCAACCAGGTCGTCCCACTACTCGTTCTCGTACTCGTTTGGCTAACTTCTGTGGAAGCTTTTCTTTTGTTTCCATGCTAGAGCCTTCAAAATATGATGAAGCCATGAAGGACCTTGATTGGTTATTAGCTATGATGGAAGAACTTCACCAATTTGAAAGGAACAAAGTCTGGTCACTTGTTGACAGGCCAGATCCCACGAAGCACAATGTTATTGGCACAAAGTGGATATTTCGCAACAAGCAAGATGAAGATGGTATTGTGGTAAGAAATAAGGCTAGATGGGTAGCACAAGGTTACACCCAAATCGAAGGCATTGATTTTGGTGAAACCTATGCTCCAGTAGCCCGTCTCGAATCCATTCGTGTCATGCTTGCTTTTGCTAACCACAAAAATATTTTGCTATATCAAATGGATGTCAAAAGTGTTTTTCTTAATGGTGAAATAGAAGAAGTGTATGTTATGCAGCCTCCAGGTTTTGAAGACTCGAAGAATCCTGATATGGTGTACAGGCTTCACAAAGCTTTGTATGGACTGAAGCAAGCACCTCGTGCTTGGTATGAAACATTGAAGGATTTCCTCCTGAAGAAAGGCTTCAAACCAGGAACCACTGACCCCACACTTTTCACTCGATCATATAACAATGATCTATTTGTGTGTCACATATATGTAGATGATATCATTTTTGGCTGTACTAACACTGAAATCAGCGAAGAATTTGCAAGGATGATGTCGAAGAAATATGAGATGTCTATGATGGGTGAATTGAAGTTTTTCCTTGGACTTCAGATTCGCCAACAGAAGAATGGCACCTTTATTTCACAGGAGAAATACTTGAAGGATTGCCTGAAGAAATTTGATCTTGCTGAATGCAAGACCATCAGAACTCCCATGTCTACAAATGGATTTCTTGATGCAGATGAGAAAGGGAAACCCTTCGATCAGAACAAGTATCGGTCTATGATAGGTTCACTCTTATACTTATGTGCATCTAGGCCTGATATTATGCTATCAGTTTGTATTTGTGCTCGTTTTCAGGAAAATCCGAAGGAATCGCATCATATTGTTGTGAAGCGAATTCTTCGATATCTAGCACATACTCCTTCTCTGGGACTTTGGTATCCCAAAGGAACTCAGTTTGATTTGATTGGTTATTCTGATTCCGACTGGGCTGGTGATAGGGTTGACAGGAAATCTACCTCAGGCACTTGTCATTTTCTTGGTAGATCTCTTGTGTGTTGGGCTTCAAAGAAACAGAACTGTGTCTCAATATCTACTGCTGAAGCTGAATACATTGTTGTTGGCTCATGCTGCACTCAAATACTTTGGCTTAAGCAGACGCTGAAAGATTATGGTATATTTGTGAAGAAAATCCCTCTGCTTTGTGATAATGAGAGTGCCATCAAGATTGCTCACAATCCTGTGCAACACTCTCGAACGAAGCATATTGATATTCGTCACCATTTTCTTTGAGATCATGTTCAACGCGAAGACATTGAGATTAGCCATGTAAGAACTGAAGATCAATTGGCAGATATATTCACGAAGCCATTGGACGAGAAAAGGTTTTGTACATTGAGATGTGAGCTAAACATCCTAGACTCACACAATGTTCAGTAAGATCGAAACTTTTCATTATATATATTCACCTTTGTTGTGTGTTTGTTTGTTTAGTTTGGATTGAGTTTTCCTTCGTCCAAATCTTTGTGTTTAGCTTCGTTTGTTATTTGCTTTCAATTCTGTGTTGCTTTTATTTGTTCGTTTCTTTTGTCCCCTATACTTATCACTTTTAGCTTCGTTGTTGTTCTTCAAAGTGATAAGTTTCGGACCCTACCCCTCCATTATGATTCACTCCCAATCTACTCTGTCTTGAATGTTAAGCACGATTGAAACGGAAAGCATATTGCTTCGAACGCCATTGAGTTCCGAATCAAATGCTTCCAACTTTATCGAAGTTTTTGCTCTCGGTCAAGACTCATTCTTCGGCCGTTGAGTCCCCGTATTTTACGGGTCGTTGAGATTCGCTCGCGATCCGCCACTTCATCTGAGCCGTTGAATCGGAAGAGACACTCGCTGGGAACCGTCCGATACGATCTGGCAACCGTTTCAGATCGGGCCTATTTAAGGCGATGCATCCAGCAAACCGTTTCCCCCACGTTCATTCTCTCCCGAATTCTTCGTCTTCCTCCTCGAGCACGCTGCAGAGCTCCCGTTCCCGACGACGACTGCGCCGCTTCACTGCCGGACTGCCGCCGCCGTGGACGTTCCCCGTCGACGAAGAGCAAGTCTCCACACTCCGTCGCCGTAGCCGCTTCACGTCACCAAGTTAGGGTACGCTAAGCTTCTTGGATCCAATCTTCTCTGCAAAGTTCTTCATCTAGGGCTTGGATCTAAGTTTTGTTAGGGTTTTGTTTTCTGATTTTAGGACTGTTCTGATCCGCGCTGATCATTGCCCCTTGGGAAAACTGTTCTTAGCATCAAAGTTATCCCATCTTCTCAGGTCAATTTTTGAGATTCGATCTATTTTGTGTTTTTGGACTGAGTTAGGTCTTGTTCTTGAACTAGTTCTAGCCCAATCCATTGACAGATTTGCATCTGATCTTAGATTGCTCTGGGTTCTTGTCAATTTGGTTTTGGTCGAAACTTTTGCCAGTGCTTATTCATTCCCTTTCCTGTTCCCTCTTGTCTATATTTCTGGTCACAGGATGTCTGACGAAGAGGCTGCCATGGGGAATGAGTCACCCATCGTTGAAGGGCTCGAAAACTATCCAGAGCCACCGAAGAAGAAAGGCAAAGGTGACAAGACAAAGGAAGTCAAGAATGCCCGAGGCATACCTGAATCCATTCGCATCAAGATGGGCTATGACACACCGCCTGAAGAAACTGATCATGACAGAAATATTCGATTGCAAAGGATTCGACGCTACTGGGCCATAAGGTGGTACAAGTACAAGAGCATCCCATATTGGAAGTGGGCAATGCAGTTTGCTTTCAGCCCTCCTTATCGGTACACCACTGCCATGTGTGCCCAATACAATGCTGCAAACAGGAAGAAGTACTATCCGAAGCCTCCTGCTGTTCCTCATCCAAACACTCTCAAGACTCCAGATGAGTATCCTGATGAGCAAGAGAGACTTGCAATTTTGGCTGAGAAGAAAAGGCTTCAAGAAGAGAAGAAGGCCAAAGCACTTGCTGCTGCAGGGCTAGATGAAGCAGAAGCATCGAAGCCTAAGAAGAGGCGAAAGCTTCGAAAACTGAGTGCTTCACCCCCTCCTGCTATTTCAGAAGAAGAGGGTGATAATGAAGCTGATGACGAAGCTGATGCTGCTGCACAGCTTGAAGACTCAATTGATGAAGATCCTGCTGATGAAGCAGATGATGAGTCTGCGCACACCCCCATTCCCCCTAGCCCCAAGAGACTTCGTCTTCGGAAGCCACTTAAGAGGAAGGCTGGAGAGAAACCGTCTGCTTCAAAGGGCATTAGGATTCAAGATCCAACTGACCCTCCTGTTCCCAAGAGAAATATTGATTTGACGAACTTGGTGGTTGAGGCTCCCTTGGCTACTAAGCCACCTCGCCGCCTTGTTCCAGCTGAACAAAGAACAAAGGAGAGGCATGACCTGAAGGCAAAGCCTGCTAAGCCCGAAGCTAAAGCTCCTGAACCAGCCAAAGCTTCGAAGCTGAAATCATCTGTTGCCAAGCCTGGCCAGTCTTATGCCCAGGTCGGCACTAAGAAGATGTCTGAAGCAGAATTGCGCAAGCGTGACCGTGCTGAAGCTGAACGCCTTCATGCTGAAGCACAAGCCCAAGCTAAGGCTGATAAATAAGCTAAAGAAAAAGAGAAATCTGATAGAGATGCTGCTCATTTGGAGAAGCAGAGGAAAGAGCTGACTGAATCGAATCAGAAAGCATAAGCGAAGCGCAAGCTCGCTGAAGCAAAAGCTCAAGAGGCTAAGGCTGCTGCCGAAGCCAAACAGCTTAGTGAAGCTGAAGCCAAGCGCCAAGCTCAACTTGATATCGTTCGCACTAAGAGAGCAGAGAAAACTGCTAGAGCTGCTCAGAAGGAAGCTGCTGTTGACATGGCACCTAAGGATGTCACTCCGAAGCCAGTCGCAGCCCCTGCCCCCGAAGCTCATGAAGAAGCTGAGCAGAGTCAACATAACTTCCCAGATGCAAGAGAAGGAGAACTTTGGGACTGCTTAAGCCTGAATCAGGCATTCTGCCTGCTTGCTGAAGCTGTTGATCCCAAAGCTGTGGATGTTGGGAATGTTTACATTTCACCAACTCTTTCTGCTATGATTGAAACTTTATACATTCAGCTGAGGGATTTGCATGCTAGGGACAGATCTGAAACTGCTAAAATTCTGAAATTTAAGAAGAAAGCAGATGCTGAATCAGATGAGGATTTCAAGAACGAAGCCGAAGCTGCTTCGAAGAAAATTGCTGATGTAAATGAGAAGACGAAGCAAAATATCCTAGTGTATCAAGGCAAGATCAAGTCTGCCGTTGAAGAATGTTGCAAAACTCATAATGCTTCAGCCATGGCTCTTGACTCCAAGAAGCGCGAAGCCATGCTCAAGCAATTAGCTTCACCCCTTCCCCAACTGCAACAAAGGAAATGTCGTCTTATCACAGATGCAGACGAAGCTGATGAGGTGAGCTCTCATCCGGCCAAGAAGGCCCCAAGGCAAGCATCGCCCCCTCGATGCAAGATCATCACTCTTCCCAAACCCACTGCGAAGCCAACTGCTCCCGAAGTCGTTCCACCCCGTGTTCGAACTCCACCTCCTCCTCAACCCGCTCCTCAATCGTCCGCCCACGACAACTTTGAGCCAGAGCCTTCTCCTCCTCCTCAAGACATTCCTGCAAAGGATTATTCTTCGGCTCACTCTGCTGAGGAGTCTGAAGAACAAGAAGGCGAAGCCAAAGAACGTGTTGCTGAAGCCAATGCTGAAGCCGATGCAGATGCCGAAGCCGAAGCCAATGAATTGGCAATCATAAATCAACCGCAAGAGCGAGCCATAGTTGCTCGAAGGCACACTCCTCACTGCATCGCTGCACAAGATACTCAACTGGACTCCATCTACCCTCGAGAGACTTTTCCTATATTCTTGGGAGATGAATCTTCTTCAAGACATGGCCCTGAATTCAATCTCGAAGTTCATCGCCAGAAGCTTCGCTTCTTTGGCGCAAGTCCATATGATTCATCTCGGACTGCAGATGACCTTCGTTTCTGGACAGCTGAGCAACAAATTCTCTACACGAAGCTCTACTGCCAGAAGGGTGTTCTTTTCAGGCATAAGTATTTGGATATGCGAAGTCTATCTTCTGCAACGTGCTTCCAGAATATCATGGAAACCATCGAAGCACAGAATCTGACCGGCATGTTTGCCATGGAGACCCCATTCAATTCCGAGCTAGTGAAGCAATTCTATGCCACTCTCTATGTCTCTGGAAATCCTGATGATACAAGCACATGGATTCTTGAGTGGATGATTCAAGGAAAGGTGTTTAGGATGCATTCTGATGAATTCATGGACATTGTGAACATCCCAAGACACACTGGAGAACTGGCAAAGGTTCATTTGATACCTGATCCCACTGAAGCTGAATTTGCATCACTTCTGGATCCCGAAGTCACTGGAGATCACATGCCTGAAAATATTCGCCCGAAGCATCTGGTATTCATATCGAAGACTTGGTTTTACATCTTGTCTAACTCACTGATGCCTCTCAGCACTGCAAATGAAGAATCCAACATTCATTATCATACACGTCATGCTTTGCTGAAGCTTACCCATGGCCATGTGTTTGACTTCGAGGATTGTTTCCTTCGGTATATGGTCCAAGCTGCTGAACTTGTACATCAATTGAATCCATATGCTCCCTGGCTGCAAGCCATTTGCAATCATGGACGCAGGGAAGATTTCGTTGCGAAGCATCACCCGAAGCTGTTCTGTCCTCCTGTGCGCGATACTATGAATATCTTCAGAAGGCCAAATGATCCATTTGCCACATATGTCGGAGTCAGACAGCATGTCAATGAATGCAACATGTCGAAGAAATTCCAGAAGGAAGTTTATCACTTTGAAGTTGGCATTCACACTCAACAAATGCTTGAAAACTTCATTGAAGGAAATCAACGCCAAATGCAACATCTTTCAGATGAGATCAATAGAGTTTGCAACATTGCTTTAAACAACAACCAGCACTTGAAGGTTTTGAAGCGCCACTCTTGGAAAGGATTAAGGAAGTTCAACTCTGTGAAGAAGCTTGAAGCTGACCGGATTTTCAAGGAGTATCCACATCTTCAACGTCACTTCTCCCGAAATGATTCGATCGACCGCCCCAACCCAAAGATCCCGCCGCTGGAAAAGATTGATGAAGTTTTATTTGTTAATCCAGCTGAACAGATTCGCCCAGATACCCTATCTGATGAAGACTCCCACACCTCGAAGCAAGAAGATGACCCTCTCAACGACAGTGATCTTGATCTGCTTCAAGCACCGATGGACATTGACGAACTGGAGTCACCTGCTTCGACCGAAGGAGACACTTCTGGAGATGCATCTTCTTCAGGCGAAGACAATCAGCAGGGTCCCCGGGTTGTAGCAAACGCGTAAATACTCTTGGTCTACCTCTCAACCTTTTGTCCAATTATTGACAAAAAGGGGGAGAAAGTAGCATCATCTGAGTTTAGATTCGCTGCGGGGTTTAGGGATTTGATTCGATCTTTTGTGTTGTGTGTTAAGTTACAACAAACTTTCCATTCGCTTCGATTGGGTTGTAACTTAATTTTTACTTCGGTTGTGAACTGCTACATGTTATGTGTTAATAACCCCCCGTGCTTGCAAGTTGCTCTCGTATCTTTTTTCTTGCAGGTGGTTGTTATCCTTTAAGTTCACAGGTTATTGGATGATTGCATATTCTTCAAGACAAATATTCTCTATATGCAATTGATTCACTAAGATATGTGTTAGGCTTCCCATCAATGATATTCTTCATCAATCATTCACTTCGATTATATAAATCTTCGATGCTTGCATTCAGGGGGAGTCAAAAGCTTCATATCTTAGAGTTTGCTCTCAACTCAAAATTCCATATCTTTTATCGACGCTTGTTTTGTCAACAATAGTCCAAAAAGGGGGAGATTGTAAGAGCAAAGTTATATCCCCATGAGTTTTGGGTATTGTTGAGAAAAACAGTAGAGGAACTAACAAGTTTTCTAGTGTAAAACAGATGGTTAGGTTCCTGAAGTTATAGGTTGGTGATAAAGCTTCAACGAAGATTTACATACTTACTGAAGCATATCCTCTAGAGTGAAGCTCATCACGGATGTCGACCCCTAAAAAGATAAGGAATCCTGAAGCTCGTCTCATCGAAGGAGATGACCAAGATGGCGCAAGACTTGGTAGTTTTTGCGTAGTTCTTTTTCACTTCTTTGAGTCGTAGGAAAAACCGTACTATCAAGAGGGGTTTAGTAAATGTACTCCGAAGGTTTTGGTGAAAAGACTCAGATCGAATCCAAACCAGTGAGAAGCCAGAGTTGAGAAATCTCATGTGCACTAGGTAATGCTTCACCAGCGAAGACTTAGTTCTTTCGGCTACTGAAGCAGAACCAAGTCCGTGAGTCAGCTTTACTTGGACCGCAAGTAAAGTTGCGCTTTGATTGGAAATATGACCGTTGCGGACAGGTGTCAAGCTGTCACATCGGGTCACTTCAGTCATTTCGCACCTAGGGATTGCCACCTATAAATACGCCACCCCCGCCCTCATTGGCTGGTGGCTGCTCCAAGAATATTTCCTTACAGTGAAGAGATAGAGCTACCCCACCGAAGCAAACCAAAAACCCATCCACCGAAGCATAAGTCCTATTGATCTGAGTTGATTCATTATGACTTAGGAAGAAGTTTGCTAGCCTTTTTATCTTGGAGAACCGCAATTCTCCTAGACGGTTAGAGAGTTGTTCTTCAGAGAGCGAAGAGTTATTGTCGCCTCGAAGTCCTGTTTGTCAAAGGTTTCGGTGATTTCCTCAATAATCAACCACGAGTGAAGAACTGACCAAGCTCAAGGAGATTGGTGCAGTGGAGATATGGACGGAGAGAGGTTAGCTCATGTGTTCAATCACAAGTCCCTCCAACCAGACGTAGCACTTTGCAGAGTGTGAACTGGTCGAACAAACATCGCCGAGTCAAGAGTTCGTTTTACTTTCTGCACTTACATCCAGTTTATCAATTGCTTCAGTGATTTGCTTCAATGCAATTGATTCGATGCTTTTGATTCGCTATGTTATGCTTCAATCCTGTTCTGCTTCAATGTTTACCTTTCTGTTGAATCTCTTCTGCTGCCTAGTTATGCTTCACTTCATAGTTTCATGCAAAAAACTTGAAGTGATCATTCACCCCCTCCCCCTCTGATCACATACTTGGACTTACAGTTACGTAGTTAATAAAGTGATGATCAATCATATACTAGAAGTTACCATAGATAGCTTGCAAGTTTGCATCGCAACCGAACCAAACACACTAACATCTAGCTAACATCCTAATTGAACACACACAAATCACATATATGCAGAGACAATGAACTTGCCAAATGCCTCACCTGACGGTGGCGCGATTACTTAGTAACAAGGAAAACTAATTGTGACATCATGCCACCACAAACAAGGAAAACTCGACAAGGAATGGGAGCATACCAGTCAAGTGGGAGGAAGCAGCAGGCGCTACCGCATAGGAGCACATGGTAAGACGAAGAATGGAGAAGTGGATATGTGAAGACTGGGTGTTGGGTCAGGTGTAGGATTAGCACGATATAGCGTGCTACATGCTATCCTATTTTAGCGCGGTATAGTGTGCTATTTAGTAACTAGCGTCACAACGAGCAAAATCAATAAAATTTAGCGTTGGCTCTCCCCATATGCTATAGCGTGCTATTAGCGAAGATATATGGTGCTATTTTTTTCATTGATTTACATTATTGAGTTCTTATAGAAATTTCTGTTGCAACGCGCGAGGTATTCTAGTTACATTCAAAGATCGTGGTGGATTATTAGCAGTTATCTTTAGTGTAATTCCTTTGATGTCAGGATATTTGTTTGATGCGTGAGTGAGGGCACTTGTTGGTGATCGTACATGATAAATGTAATAATGATAGAGTGGGGGTTGTGTAATTTTCTAAGGATTGTGAGTCAAAATGTTATAGTTATCCATACATGATAAATTGGGGAGATCGGCTAAATTTAAAGACAACATGTGATGATATATCAGTGAATGCGTGCTCTTCGATTTATTTGTCGTCGTGCCTTTTAGTTGTCTCAGCTCGTGCCTCGTCTTAGTGGCTAGTTGTGCCTCGTAATGTTATTTCGTCGTGCCTCTGAATTCTATAAAAACATGCTTTCGATTTATTAGTGAGACAAAAGGAAAGAAGAAATAGTCCTTCAGATTTTCCAGATAAGTAAAACTCGTGCCTCTGATTAATGTCGTGTCGTGCCTCTGTTTCATGCCGGGATGTGCCTCTGAATCATGTCGGATCGTGCCTCTTGTTTTTTATAAAATAAAACTTCATTATAGATTATTTAAGTTCTCTATCTCAACATGCAAGCTATCCACATCATCTATTCTCTTAGCCAATTAATTATTCATGTCACCCATTGAGGTCATTTAAATTGTCTCTCTTCATATGCAAGCTATCCACATCATCCATTTCTTAGCCAATCAATTATCCATCTCATCTCAACTAATATATTTATTAATCTCCATATCAACCATATTTTAATTATTTTATTGTCCATCCTAATAATTTTTAATACACACATGTTTTTGTTGCATTTTCACTTAGACAACTTAATGTATCATACTTTCTATTTATGCATATAGTTTTCATAGCAATTCCCGTAGCAACGCGCGAAGTATATTTCTAGTATTAGCAATACCAAATCAAAACATTCAGACTCTGATTTCCATTGACTGGGTTTGGATGTCAAAATCTTTTACCATATCCTGTACTGTCTGATTGTGACGGAAATTAGGTCAATCACTTTCACCCTCAGTGTCGCATTTTGACACAATCAGATAGAGATTGTTCACGTTATCATTATTTAGATTTCAATTAAATAAAAGACAACAAAGGGGGTGTAGCTCATATGGTAGAGCGCTCCCTTCGCATGCGAGAGGCATGGGGTTCGATTCCCCACACCTCCATTTTTGTTTTTCCACTTATTTTTTACAGATATGAAATATTTTATCTAGAACTGTGTTTAATTTTAAATTATGCCACTCTTGTACTGAATATATGAGTTACATGTTATTAGATAATTGAAATGTTACCACAATTGTGCAAGGATAACCACTTATCTTTATTTTTTGCAACTCTTGTATTGAATTGAGCCACACCTCCATTTTTGTTTTTCCACTTATTTTTTACAGATATGAAATATTTTATCTAGAACTGTGTTTAATTTTAAATTATGCCACTCTTGTACTGAATATATGAGTTACATGTTATTAGATAATTGAAATGTTACCACAATTGTGCAAGGATAACCACTTATCTTTATTTTTTGCAACTCTTGTATTGAATTGATGTGTTTCATAAGCTCTTTATTAATTTTTGTCTTTCCACTTTTTTTACAGATATGGAATATTTTATCTAGAACTGCGTTTAATTTTAAATTATGCAACTCATGTACTGAATATATGTGTAATATGGTATTCATAAGCTCTTTATTAATTTTAAACGTATTACAGAATTTACCACAATCGTGCAAGGATAACCACTTATTTTTACAGGCATGAAATCTTTTAAACTTAAAATTTTCAAACCCCTAAAAAAGCTTTAATTTTTGCAACTCATGTATTGAATTTATGTGTTATAATATGTTATTCATAAGATCCTTATTAATTTTTAATGTATTAGATAATTGAAATGTTACCACAATCGTGCAAGCATAACCACTTATTTTTACATGCATGGAATATTTTAATCTAGATCCGTTTAACTTCAATTTTTGCAACTCTTGTAATGAATTTATGTATTATAGTATGTAATTCATAAGCTCTTTATTAATTTTGAGTAGGAGTATTAGAAAATTGAAATGTTACCACAATCGTGCAAGGATAGACGCGACATGTAGGTTAGCGTCGCACCTTACAAAACTCTAGCACATAACTCCAACACGATCTACTTCCGCTAAAGCATGCGGCAACTCTGTTCACTATTCAGTTGATCTTGCACTCATTCATCTCTCTTCCTTTAAACTTTAGTTGTGTAGACTCCATAATGATACTCGCTATGATCGACCTATCCTGTCCCATTGAGCACACAAATGTCACAACACCACTACAAACTTAGTGACCATTGGAGCGTCTCCAACCGGAGATAGTCGGATGCCCTCAAGGCATGCCTTCAATCAGCTTGACGCTACGCCGTCGGGGAAGATGATCCCATGAGGTGGTGACAAAATGATCTTGACAATCCTTGTCCATCCTTAAAAATTGTGCTCTCCAATACAATTCTTGAACCCAAGTTCGTATGCGTACTATTTAAATCCGTGGACTACAAGGTATTTGCAATGATTTCGTTAATTTTAAAATGATACTCCCTCCGATCCATAATAAGTGTCGCGCAATTTAAACTAAGCTAGTACAAACTTTGTATTAGATGAAACGACACTTATTATGGATCAAAGAAAGTACATCAATTCAGTATTGTAAATATGCTCATGGAAATAGAGCTGTGCGTGCGTGCTTTTGGAATTGGAATTCTGGGAATCAAATGGAGCAAGAAGTAAGTGGTGATTTAATAAAAGCACGAGATAGGAGGAGTAGTAGTTAGCGATAACAAGTCAATAAAGAAGACAAACTAGGTTGGGTGTCGGCCGAGGAAGCGAGAGAAATCGGAAGCGCACGGAAGGTGTCTTCTTTAGAGAGAGACGGGAGGAGGGGGAGACCAGACCACAGACCAAGCCAAGCTCCACCAAGGATGGCCGCCGCCCCTCCGCCGGAGACCGCGCTCTCCTCCGCGGTGGACGGCTCGGACGACGACGACGGGGACCAGTGCCGCATCTGCCGCTTCCCCGCCGAGCCGGATCGCCCTCTGCGCCGCCCCTGCGCCTGCAGCGGCAGCATCAGGTTCGTCCACGACGACTGCCTCCTCCGATGGCTCGCCACTAGCCGCCAATCCCGCTGCGAGGTAACGCTCTGCTTCCCTCCCCCGCCCACACTCCGTCGGCGTCGGCGTCGATCATACCCGCCATTGAATGGCCCATGCCCTTGTTCGCTACTCCTAATTTCGATTCGTGCTGTTGTTGCCTGCGTGTGTGTTAGTTTGCGCTTTAGCTGCTCATCTTCGAATTCCAATTCGACGCCATGCTCATGTTTCCGTGCTCGTTTCGATCAGGTGTGCAAGCGCGAGATCACCATCAGCCCTCTCTACGCTCCCAACGCTCCTGCGAGGCTGCCCCTTTCCGAATTCATGCTCGGCTTGGCCAACAAGGTCATTGGCTGGATCATCGTGCTGCTCTCCCTCCTCGTCGCGGTCCTCGTCTGGGAATTCATCATGCCCGTCACCACTCTCTGGACATGGCGCCTCGCTCTCTCCAGGACCTTCGCTCAAGTGCGACACCTGCTCTCCCTTCGCCTCTCCGCGACCTCCATTTTCGCAGATGGCTTCTACAGGTTCAGGTTCATGCCTTCCGTGGACACCATTTTCGCCTGTGTTTCTATCAGAAGAGCCTTCGTCAGGGACCTTGGCCATTTTAGACAGCTTAACGGGCTTGCCAGAATTGGTGCTGATGCTGTTGCTCCATTTGCTCTCTGGGTTGCTCGCCTGGAAACTCACCTTCAGAACAGGTTTGGGGGATTGGATAGCCTGCAAGTCCTTGCGCTGCATACCGTGGAAGCTTCCTTGATGGTAGGCTTCTTGCTGTGATCTCCCCAGTGTCCTCTGACTGTTTATTTTTATTTTTGAGGGAATGTCGACAAGCTTTGCACATCTTATCACTAAGTAGAGAAGCAAATCGTAATTCACATGAGCCTGCCGTTAAGGGTTTTTCATCCAACACCAACTACTGTTTCTTGTTTACTGTGATAGGAGGATTCTACGTTCTACCTACAGGAGTAAAGCACTGATTAATCAAGTTATATTCTAGTCATGGTTTTGAGGGAACGTACTCAAGCTTTGCACATCTTTTCATTGTTTTGCTTAACATTGATCATAGTAGAGTATAATTGTAGTTCAAAGTGAAGATGCCGCTTACGGTCTGGGCTATTGCCACTAATAGCAAAATTTAAATGATTTAGTCATCACATGGACCAAAATAGTAGAGTTCTTTTGAAAAACTGGATGGCGTTCAGTTATTTACCTTTTTCCTACCCTGCAAACTGTCCCATCAGTCTGGACCCTGGAGACTACAAATTACAATGTGGGATGACTATTCCTAATGTATAGATTTAGGATTTCTTGGGCTATTATTTTGGGTGCACCACCACAAGTGGCTAACCTTCTCCTTCTTGGGAGTTTTAATTATTGTGCTGTTGCAGCCTTTCAGGAACTTTTGTTACCTTGTTAGGCTAGTTCCACCATGGTTTTATCTATACATCATTTTTGGACAATGCCTCAGCATCATATGTGGATGCTTTATTGCTTTTGTAGGATGTAGGCTTCAGATTTCTTCTGCTTATCTTATTTAATATACTTGCAGAAAATTCTAACTAAATACTCTACTATGCAGGTGGTGATAGTTGACATAGGCATTGCTTTCATGTTTGGTTTTGTTCCCTTCACGTTGGGAAGGATAATCCTATGGTGTGTTTCGTGTTTCAATTTTGGAAATGTGGATGATGTCAACTCATACACTTCAACAGCTTACATCCTTTTAATTGGATATGGATTTATCTTTTCACTGGGTGTAACTTTTGCTGGGGTGCATACTTTCCATCAATACTCGAGAGGAGAGCGCCTTCTAATTGCCATTTTCTTCAAGGTCTTGGCCAACGGGATATGCTGGTTGTTGAGCCCCTTTAGATGGCTTCATCGTATACATGTAATGGTCCGCAAGACATTCTCTCTCTGCCAGATGTGCTTCAGAGGGATTGCAAATTTGATCACTTTTGCCAACTTTACTCTTAATGTCATAAACATGGTTATAGTATTCCCCTTGCTCTTTGGGTGGTCTCTTGATTTCTGTACTTCGAAAATGTTTGGTGCGACAATACATCAAACGTTCAGACTTCTGTGGGCTTCATCCTTTTCTTCTATTACTCTACATTGGCTTACTGGATGCATCTTTCTGATGCTACGCTCCAAGTTGTCCAGTCTTCTTCGCCCGGTATTTATCGTACTGTCTTTGTGGTCTCATTATTTCATAGTGTCTGCAGTGTATGTTTCAGGTGTGTAACAGTGATTTTTGTTTGCTTATGAATAGATACTGAGGCCAGGAGTTAGTATTCCATTTATCCATCTTGCTGAAGAGCATAATGTGAAACTAAGCATGCACGAACCATTCTATATTATTTTTGTCAAGAAGCTTCCTCGTCTTTTTGCTGGCATTATCAATGTTGGTATGGTCTTTCTTGTTCCTGTTCAAATTGCTGGTAGATTGGCACCTAAGTTGTTCCCATTAGATTTCACGTAAGTATTCTATACTTTTTTCTTCATCTGATGCATCTGCCAGTCCTGGGCAACTAAACACATTTGTTTTAATATTGTGAACTGTAGCTACTTCAGTCCTCCTACTAAGGGCACATCATTTTGGAAAGTGCCACGGAACTATGCAGAGTTACTTTCTGGCATTGTTCTTCTGAGGTTTCTCATTTGCAAAACACTCAAATACCTTGAGCCTCGCAAACTAGTGGAGAAGATACTGCGAAACTGGTTTGCCACTACTGGACAAGCTCTTGATCTATTAGATTTGTTGATTATCCAGCCTGATGGAGCCTGTGGACATGAGGTTGGAAATAGTGTCGCACTAAATTACCAGTCTTCCAGCACTTATGAAGCTATGGCTAAAAGGTAAACCCCCATATTTTGTTCATTCAAGGAACTGTGCATTTTGCACTATTTTTAGCTTGACTGCTGCTACACCTATTCTTTAATATGGTCTAATTTTATTTCCTTACAATTTCATTGTTGAGTACTTATTAAGATACACACATTCAGATGGATAGGCAGTGGTTTTGGTGTTTATTCTCTTTTGCACACTTTTACCTCTCCAATGAAGAGGGTATTCCATCTAGTTATCTCTTCCGAAAATGTTTCTTATCACAGGGCAATTTACATGTCCTTTTGGGGCTACAAATTGCGTAGGTGGTTCAAGTATGCCCCAGAACTGCAAACTTGAATATTTGGATCCTCAAACTTGTACAACTGGATCAAACATTGAAGTGAGAAGATAGCCAATTTTTATTTATTGAAGTGAGATCCATATGTGGTTTATTGTCTGCCATTACTTCCATATGGGCCCTATGGATCATGTAAAAATGGCACTTCAAGAAACAATATGCGCTTACATTTGTTGCGTCCCTGGAACGGCAATTTATTCTTTAGTCTCAAAAGAAATATATCTTTTCATTATTATTTTTCTAATCTCGCTTTTATTTCTATACTTCCCTGCTCATTTATTATTTTTACCATTCAACTAATTAATGATTGCAAACTCAAGATGTTGGCTGCACAAGTTTTAGTAGATATTTACCCTTCTTGCACATTGCAACAGGAAATCTGTTGCAGCTCGAGTGACACTACTTGTAGTGCTATCTTGGTTGACTGTCGTGATATTCAATACTGCTGTGCTTATCTTCCCAATCTCAGTTGGGCGGGCATTATTGTTGGCCATCCCTCAGCTGCCAGTAGCAGGTGGATTGAAGTCCAATGGTAATAATTGCTTAGAGATGATCACTGAAATTCCTCTGTAAAGCAAGTAAATATTTTTGTATTTTATTGATCTTATTTGGGCTTACTTGGGCAATCTTTCTTTTAGATCTGTTTGCTTTTGCTGTTGGATTTTGCACCATATCAACTATTATTGCCGCTTCTAGAGATTCATTTGTGTACGTAACTTCTGGGAGAACATGCCTTCTAGCTTCTGTTATCTGTAAGTGGGGTGTAACTGCTTTGAAGATCTCTCCGCTTTTGTTCATATGGGTGAGCAATTTAATTGAGGTGGTTTCACTTTTATTTACTTCATTTTTAGCTACAGTTCAGTAACTTGTTGTTTGTTATCAGATTGTCATCATTCCAATTCTGATCGGACTGCTGGTTGATTTTCTCCTGATATCACCCTTCAAGTTCCTGGTTGATTTTCTAGTGACGTCACCCTTCATTGTGCCTGCTGATGACATTCCAGTTCTAGACTTTTTCAGCATTTGGTTCCTGGGGCTGTTATTGCTGAAATTCTGGACTAATTTGGTGAGATGCAACTTGTCTTGTTGCTTTTCTGGCCTCTTAACTTATATATTATCCTGTATGTACCAAACTTGGCAACAATATCGCAATTATTTGGGAAAATTTGCTGCATGACACCCAAATTGTACCAGTTGCAAAATGCATACTGTCCTTGCTAAAGTGAATTATCAAAATGAACAGTACATATTTTTTTATTTTAGTCCATCTCATCTGCAAAGCTGCTTTGTCTTCATTAGTCACAATATTATTGTAATTGACTCTTCCCATTGAGAAAGCCTGCAATTTTTTACCCCGTCTCCTGTGCCGCCTCAAGCATGCTATCAACTGACAATATCTGCCCAATGATGGCTGAGTTTATATTCTGACTGATCTTGCAATGGGCAAATGGTTAATGTAGCTTGCTGGTAATTTGCAAAGTTATTCTAATCAGGTTTTTTTGTCATTATTGTTGAAGGCTCATTGGACAAGGGACGCACCTTTCCTGGCTCATTTCATTGATGGAAGGTGGGATTGGAAGCTTACTCGGGCAAAGGACGATGGCTTTGCAGGGTTGAGGGCAGAATGGGTCTTGCAAGATATATTGATGCCTATCACCATGAAACTAGTGGTTGTTCTGGGTGTTCCTTATGTGCTTGCGAAGGTCCTTTTCCCAAGATTTGGCTACTCTGTTGCGGTGAACTCAACGGTGTACCATTTCGCATGGCTGGGCAGCCTCACCTTGTGTGGGCTCTGTTACCTTGCCAAGGTATTCTGGGGTGTTGTGGTGAAACTCCATGATTCTATCAGGGATGAGCGCTACATTATCGGGCAGAGGCTACAAGACTACACTGACAATAGCTGAAGGCTCTTTTCCTTGCAATTCGGTTTTCTATAGTAGTTAGGTTAAACATAACAACAGTTAGCGCAGGAAGCGAAGAGGGTCATGTTACTGATGGAGATGATACAATGAGATGTCGCAGAGTTAGTTTGCTTGTAAATATGGATGTAGTGTTAGTTGCAACCGCACGTTGGTCACGATCTTGTGCCGGTTTGGTTTGGTAGGCTGCTGAATCTTGAGAATTTGATCGTTATCGTGGCTGTAATAGACTGTGGTTCTTAGAGATCTCGATACTTTTGTGACAGTCATTACTGAGGGTCTTGGTCTGGTGCTGATTTGGGGAATGTTTTCAAATTCTGAGGTTTTTGCTTGTTTCTACGGCTATAGCTTATAGCCATGGGTGTGGCATCTCTCAGCATTTTAATTGCATTCAAGACCCATCGGTCATGTACTCATGTTCTGCTGCCGATTTCACAGAATCTATCATTTGGACAAATTTTACAGAACGTCACCACTAGCCTTAGCTGGATACTGTTTTTTTTGGAGTACTTGGTGACCGTCGGTGTCGTGTATGGAGACGGGAAGAGCTCTCGTCCCTGGAGGCAAAGGCCCTGCCGTGGCAAGGGGAGTACTTGAGGACAGCCTCTCCTTTGCGTTTTCGCATGATTATCATACACAGTATGTCGCAGTTTTCCCTTTTTCTTTCTGAGACCCAGAATCGGCTAAGCTCATATATACCAAAAGTACACAAAAGATAGTATGCTTTCCCAAATCTTGATTTCAATTACAATCAGCAAGGTTCAAGGGAGGGCCAGAACTATATCCATAAAAGCAAAGTCGAGACCAGAACTATCCAGGGAAATGGGCTCCTACTAGACTGCCTCTTCAAACGCTTCCTCAACTCTTACAGCTTTTGTCCCGCCCAGTACCTTGCATGATTTAGTTTGCAGCTGGCATGTCTTTCTGCTACCATTTAAAGAAAGATCAGGCGAGTACTTGAATCAATAAAGAGCATCATTGGAGAAAACAAAAGATGGTTAATTGTTAGTTATGCTCCTGTGTCTGGAAAGCATCTCCAATTTTATCATTGTGTGCATTTTATTTGTTGATTAATGCCATACCTCACAGCAGCTTACCACAAAATTTGACAAATAAAAGGACATAGCATACAGCCAGTAGTAAAGTAAAATGGATGGCGATTGTATAACACAAGTCTATCTTTGATAAAATGATTTTTTTTGTAATGGTAATAGCAAGAACCTACTATTTGCCATCTCTATTGTACTGCGTTCTACAAAAAGAAAAACTAGGTTTTAGAATAATGTTACATATCGATAACAGTTTTTGTTCTAAAGTAAGTACTACCTCTGTTCACAAATATAAGACGTTTTATATTAAAAACCGAAGGGAGTATCTATCAAATGTGCCCCTGTATTAACCATGGATCATATTGTGGTTGAGAACTAAGTTAGGCTGGTGATCATGACTCTTTTCTTAATGATCGATATTGCAGGATGCTAAATATTTATTCCATAGTAGCCGGATTCAAAACTAGTGCTGCACTGCATATGTTTAGTTAAATATTCATGAGTAGATTGAGAGCTTCCACCTTTGCACTGGATATATTACTGGGAATTGCTCTTCTGCCCAGATTGACATGCACGGTGACGCTGGCTTGTGACAAATCAATGCCCATATTTTCCATTGCATTAGTCAAAGCCGTAAATAGGCTGTTCAAGATGAATTATAATAATAGTTAAGAGTCAAAGCTGTTCAAGATAAATGTAAAAAGAACATATAGGGATACTAAATGCAGAGTAATTGATCAGAAAAGAAAATGTATCTAAATGTACGACGAAGATAATTCCATCCTCAAGGTTAAGACCAGATGTAAACATATGGAATCACTTCTTATGAACTGCAGCAAATAACACATGTGTATTTGCCCAACCCAATACTGCACGCATATGTGTCCAAGTGTATCCATGCCTCCATGCATATTATGTATTCGGCAATAGTTATCAGATACGGATATGACACCTTGTATTGGGGCACCAGAGGCGACTAGCGTTAATATTTTTGCATTTCATGCATTTACATACACTTTTTTGTCCGTCATACACTATTAATCCTACAAATCGGAGTACGGAGAAATGCATAAAATATCAGGCAAGAACATGTTGAGATAACTTTTGAAGCTAACATAATATGTACCATAAACAATAGCAATCCCTTTATTCTTTCCAGTAACTCTGAAAGACTAAAACTACTAGTAGAAATTATCAATAAGGAAAATTTCAGAGAGTTTTGCGAAAGGCTAGAAACATACTTTTGGGAGTACACACTGGAAACAGTTATGGTACCCTCATCTATGGTCATTTCTTCTTTTTCATTGCTCATTTCACTGTCCACAAGGCAATCCGCTGGACATGGAAGTTGTTGCCATTGGGACTGGTATTGTGATTCTATAATTTCTGAGAAAAAGATGAGAACAATTAGTACCCATTGTTGAATCGTACAAACTAAGAGGCTAACAAATCACACAGACATATCCTCTACGTATACCTGCATTTAACTTGTCTGGTTCTACTACCATTTCAGCATTTTGCAGCATTTCTGGCATGGTTGGGATGCTATTGTCCAGAAAATTCCCAGCAGAGAATTTTGTTGCTGTGAGTGCTGCACCTGGCATGAGATCAACTGGTACTTGGTTGCTACTCTGTTATAATATAACATGTTATTACAATAATTTTAAGGCTTCCACCCTAGGCATCGCTGAATGCTACTAATCCATGATTTGGCCTGTTTTTTTTCTCTTAACACAACAATTCATGATTTCATACCAACATGTCAGAAGTTAAATATGAGATACTGCGCCGCTGTTCAGCAGTGTATGTTCTTGAAGACAGGGAGTAAAAAATGACACCCGTAAATCACAACATGATGTACGAATTGCTATTACTGGTTTACTGTTCTTCTCTGAACAGAAGAATTCAGTTAATTACTTATGACTGGATCATTGTGCATATACCTACGGTGAACGTTAATGGCTACTTCCAGACAAAGTTCAGAAGATTTGCAGTGCTAAATTGCAAAGAACTTTGCCTTTGCACACTTTCCATCATGGAAATTCCATGGTAGAACTTTCTAGTTAGCTGCATAAAATTTTGGAGCTGCTGATTTCCAGTGAACGGCGTTGAAATGAGTCACTAGTTGCGGACTAATAAACGAACCGGACAGAACTCCTAAATGTGAGCTGGAAAGTTGTTGAACCGGTATGGGCCTGGCCCATCACCACTTAGGCCCATATGACCCAACTCGTGTGAGTGACATAGAAGAGGAGGGCTGGTTGATGTCTGGAAGATAGAGCCACCACAACACACGACAGAGAGTGACAGACTGCTGGTACACCTCTCCCGTTTCAACAAAATAAATCCATAATAATCTAGAATTTCTGTTGATGCTTCAGTGGTGCAAATTGCAATGGCTGTCATGTTAATCTTTTTTTAATCTGCCACATATGATATTCTCATGTTATTCTTTACCACACAAATTTGAACTTTCATGGAATAGCAAATAGCAGGTACGCTTATGTAATGACTAGGGGAGGCCAGTGAAATGTGGGTCACCCAAGGTACCAATTTGCATTCCTATTTCATAGTATTATTCTTTACCACACAAATTCAAACTGACATGGCATAGCAAATAGCAGGCATTCTTATGTAGTGAATAGGGGAAGCCAGTGAAATGTGGATTACCCGAGGCACCAATTTTGCATGTTCTTGGGTCCAATTGCCACCAGCACATGCTTCATGCTTTTGTACCTTTTCTTGTAAGAATTTGACATATTCAATCACCTGCAGAGGACAACACCTGATTCATAGGTGCACTGGAGTACAGAAACATGTATCCTTATAGAAATAGGGGAAAGGGAAGAAACCAAGGACCTCTGAAAGGAATCTAGCTCTATCTCTCTTCTGGTCGCTTTGTGGTACAAGCTCACGAAGTATCTGAAATCTGCATTGCAGTTAGCCAATGATAATGCTAATAGTTATGGACAGTCATGGGGTAATGTCAGGGGGTTGTGCTTTCGTGGATAGGTTTCACGGGAAAGGAAAACAAGGTAGTGCCTGATGGATGGACTAGGGTGGGTATTTCTGGGCTTGCCTCTCATTGATTTTGCAGCGACGCCTCTGCTCGGTGGCGGAGTGCTTGGACCTTGGGGAGCCCGGTGCTTTATGGTCTCCTCCACTGCCAGCGTCGAGTTCCACTGCAATACGCCATTGTACGGTTATACCTGATATATTGACACAAGTTCTTGAATGAAGTGAAGGGGTTGGTTGATGAAAGAAAACTGACTTATATCGCTGAGGCAGAAGCCTGAACCAGAGCCGTCCCCGCCGCTGGAGGAAGAGGGCGGCGAGGCTCCGGTAGGACGGGATTGTACTCGATTCTGCATGAGAGAGAGGGGACCGGCCCCGCCGCCTGCCCTAACCGGCTCGCCACCGCACGGCAACCAAATCCGCCACAAACTGAAATGGAGAAGAGGAATTTGTATCAAATTTGCCGCAGTACAGGAGAATCATCTCAGAAAAATCCAGTTTAGGGTTTCTTTACGCAATTCAGGCTAGATTTCGTCAGCGACAATTCCAAGGAATTAAACCCATGTTGGGATAGATCTTTAAACTCCACGGCATTAAATTAGAGGATGAGTATTTGGAGAGAAGAATACCTGGTGGCGGAGCTCCTCAGACCAAGGTGGAGCGAAGCCAAATTGCCGGCGCCGGCGCCGGAAAGGAAGACCGGAGCGGCGCAGCGCGGGGGTTTAATGAGTTTTTTCGCAAGCAAAATTGTGGCCGCACGAAGAAAAAAAACTTGCGGGGGCCTTTTTACAATTTTGGATAAAAATGGATGTACCTATATAAAATTAAAATACATCTAGGTATTCATTCTTCATTCTTTGACAATTACTATTTTCAAATGGAGGAAGTATGTGTGTATGTGTGTGTGTGTGTGTCCATTTTTGGTGAAATAACAAAAACTCTGAAATCCTTGCTACATCACTCTCCATTTAAAACCGAGTTAAAAAGGCATATTGAAATAAATTTCAATTCTATCGGTATTGTAGTTCTTTTATGTTTGATATGATAAAAATTTCTTTCCGTTTTGATTTTTTAATGATATATGTCTATAACATAAAAATAAAATGGTTAATTGAAATGAAAACATCATACAAGCAGTTAATCACATGAGCTTATCTTGCTTGCATTGTATAATATTCACACATAAGTTTGTCTATCTTGCAGTGTTTAACATCTAGTACATGTCTATCCAGGTAGTGACGTTCAACGTAACCATTTTTATCTAAAAATTATAAGCATGTTCATAAATAAAGTAAAGTATGCATATATGATGTGTTAGATATATTGCTATTTTTTTAATTAATTTAATTCAAAAGTAAATTATGAACATTGTACTAATAATATTAAGTTTTTACTGATATTTAACCATGTAAACTCGACTGTGCAAATAAAAAAAAATATCTACACAAACAATAAGCATCGAACGTAGGAATAAAAAAATGATAAATGGATTATACCCTTCGATCGATCAGTTTATAGCTATGGCAGCAATGGCGGTTGCGGTTTCCTCGTCTGCCTTGACGGCGGCAACCTCCCAAGCGACCTTAGCGGCGGTAGCCTTCTCAGCTTCGGTCTGGGACATGGTGATGTCGAGGAGGATGAGGATGTGGGTCGAATTAGTGAACGAAGGCGAAAACAATGAGTAGTCACGTCGGAGATGCTCCCTAAAAACCTAGTTGTCCTTTTCCTGGTGCAAGATCATAAAGGACAGGGTTTCAAAGGCCTACTCTCCCGTACAACGGTGGGAGGGGTGGGATCGTCGGTAGGAACAACAACGAGAGGAACAATGTTGTGAAGTGCGCGAGGAGGTATAGCAGATGTGATTTGATCTGGGATGGCGGCTAGCGTTACCATCACTTTCAATATATATGTGGTTCGTAGGGCGACATGTTGTTGGACCCATGACCAAGTCGATAACGACCAACAATCTCACGTCTGCAATTGACTCATAATTAACCATTCTTGGCCGGTAAAAATTAAATGCATGCATGACATACATCTAAGCTCGGCTCGGTTTATTCATGAAACACAACACGCACATGCATGGCGCGATGAGGCGGTACTAAACTTCCCACCAAGAGAAGCATTCATCTTCTCTTGCTCCAATAGCATGAGAAAAGGAATCCCTTATAAGGAGGTCCAACTCTTCATTCACTTTTGGGGCGGTATTAAACTTCACACCACCTTGTCATATTTACCCACATGGACCCTTAGAGGTTTTCTAAAATTGCTTGATTGTCCCAAGGCTCATCTATATTTCAACAATTCTCCACCAGATCTTGAAGGCCCATAGTGTTGTCATTCATTCCAAACATTGTTTGACATATCAATATTTTTAATGGAGACCAGTTAAGATTGAACATCCACCTAGAGGAAAGAGATGCACTCATCCACAATTGAAAAATGGACTATGCCTTGAATTGATAGTTTGACGTAAAGAAGTTTCACTAACTGTTTTACTAACACTAGACTATCGAAGGCTAACCACACGGGTGTAGCTTATTAGTGAATGTGCAATCATGTCCTTAATCATATTTTGGTATTGATGAAAATATATATAGAGAGAAGAATTATAATCTTTGCGAAATATATCACAGGTATTAGTCCCTCTGCATGTATTTATGTGTGGGATGATGGACCTATGATGTATGACAAAGACTCATGAATGAGAACAAACTCATTAAAGTATAAGCTTTTCGATTATTCTTGAGTATAGGGATCCCCACACTATTGAGAGGGAATCACTGAGTTTTGTTTAAGTCTTGCTCGGACTATCATTAACCAACACAATGAACACTCCACTTAGACATACTTCAAACTGTGTTGTCATAAAATGCACCTTAGAATATATTGATGTGCGAGAGATGATAATGGCTTCTTGCCCTTCGTTTGTTACCCCAAGTGAAAGGTGAGATGTAGGATTGCAAGAAATTTCCTCTATGTAGAGGATAGGGTTTGTCTCCCGTAGGACTCCGAAAGCGGCAAGTAGGTGACAACGGCGCTAGAAATTTAGCGGTTGACGTGGACCTGCACACAGACACAAATAACTTTTCTCCCAACGAAGTTCAGAGAGGTTGTCAATCTCTCCGGTCTTGTTGTTTACAAAGGATCAAACGCAAGGGATAAAGGATAATAGTAATTGCGACTAGAAAGTAAAAGCAGGAAATAAATTGAGCGTGTAAACAGTGATGAGAATATGGACCGGGGTTCCATGATGTTCACTAGTGATGTCTCTCTCCCAAAAGACGATAAGACTGCTATGCGAGGTAAACAAATCACAGGTGGGCAATTGACAGGATTAAAAACGCATCGCGATGCTAACTATGCTACAAATAAAGGAAGAGGCTCAAAAGCATGGGCGGTACGCCAAAATAAGTAGACCAAAATCCAACTGCATCTACTACTAATCATCCACCTTGAAATATCTATCCAGAACATCTCGCTGGTATTAAGTTGCAAGCCCCACCCAAAGTGTAAACCCAAAGCAACAGACAACTGCATTAAAAGAAGTTTGCGTAAAGTAAACAATCCTTGCAACCGTGGTTACAAGCACCGTTGTTTTCCCCCTTGTAGCAACAACACATCCCCTAGACTCATGTTTCTGTCACTCAAGCTAGTCATCAGGGGGCATGAACCCACAATCGAGCATAACGTTCCCCTTTGAATTCACTACCTACTATTTTGCCAAAGAAATAAACAGCAACGGAGAACATGCAAGAATTACTTAAGAACAAAAATATAAAAGATAAGAACCAAATATATTACTCTATCACAAACTGAACATAGTCTCATAATCCATCAGATCCCAGCAAACTCAGCATAGCAACAGCAGAAAGAATTACATATGTGCCTTGATCATGTAGGGCAGCTCACAAGGCCTAATCCATGAAGAACAAAGAGGGGAGGAGAACATCACATAGCTACTGATCATGGACCCATGGTCCAAGGTAGACTACTCACTGATCATCCGGGAAGCGTCCATGGTGGAGGAGGAGCTCCCGGAGGTCAATCCTCCCTCCGGCAGGGTACCGAGAAGAGGTCTGCTGGCGCTCCCATCTTGGAAGCGCGGCGGCGGCGGAAAAGAGGCGAGATCGCGAAAAGGGTTATGTCTTCGGAAGAATCCCGTAACGGAGAATATATAGGCGAAGGGGGGAGCTAGGGGGCCACCAGGTGCCTAGGTGGCCACCTGGCGCGACCACCCCATAGGGCGCGCCACTAGGGCACCTGGCCCCCTGGTGGTGGCCCTTTGGCCCCACCTTGGTGTTTCCGTAAGCTTCCGGTACGCTAATTTTTTATCTGATTTTTCCCGAATTTTTGGAGCACTTTTAATATGGAGGAAACCTAAAATAGAAAAACAGCAGAAAACAGGAACTGACACTGGGGTGCACTGAGTTAATAGGTTAGTCCAAATATGTTGAAAAGTGTATGAAAGTGTATCTAGATCATAGTAATATCACACAAAACATGCATGGAGCAAGCAGAAATTATAGATACGTTTGGTACGTATCAACATCCCCAAGCTTAATTCCTGCTTGTCCTCGAGTAGGTAAATGATAATAAGCATAATTTCTGTGGTGACATGCTAACAACCATATAAGAACTTTGAAAGTAAAGCAATCAAGGTATGTAATTCAATTCAAGTCATAACAAGCAAGAGTCTATATTAGCATTGAAACAAGCAACATAAGAACATATAGGTGCAAGAGCTCGCACTGTCTGTGACTCGAATGTCTTCAGATGGTGTTTGCGTGCAAGAAGGGGGAGATGGGAATACGAGAGAAAAATATATATTTGTTGAGAACTCAATCTAATAAAGTTTCACACTTAGTCTTCTTTGGAATCTTATCTTGACTCGTTCCTAGACCACTAGCCAGGTACAAGTCAATTTGATCCACTCCTTTTTGATATTTTGAGCACTCATGCAATGGATGAGCGTAAGCACGAGAGTTGACACTTAAGATGGCAAACAGAGAGGTATGGTGGAGGAGGAAGACAAAATGGGTGTGAAAGGCTCACATCAATGAGGACAATCATAGGCGAGAGAAGGCCAAATGATAGATATGATGTGAGGAGTAGGGATTGCCATGCAACAGATGCACATATGAGCTAAGAAAAGCTCTCCAATGGAACTAGTGGGGGTGCATCCAACTTGCTCGCTCAAGATGACCTCGAGCTCGTTTGAGGAGGCTCATCCTTGGAATATGCAAGCTAGGTTCTATAGTGTGAAGGTCCCCACATAGCTATATGTATAAATGATCATCTCTATGGACACAAGGTATAAAGGGGAGTACGAGTGTGGATCTTTCAAAAGGAATAATAGTGTTGCCCCCTTCTCTCTTTTTATTTCTTTTTCTATTTTTTCTCCTTTTTTGTATTTTTTTGGTGGCCTCAATGGCTCTTTCTATTTAACTCTCATTTTTCCTCTTTGGGATCTTTTAAATTTGTCCTCTTTGGGATCTTTTCCTCACTTAAGGGCAACACTCTATTTTACAAGAAGGTATAGAAGATCTTCACACTTTACAAGGTACTCAACATAAAGAAGATGTAGCTATCATGGTGTATGCAATGTATGCCTCTGCCAGTGTAGCAGGAACATGTATGACATGAAGATCAAGTCATGAGAAGGTGGATGTTGCATGGCAATATATCTCGGAAAGGCTATGGAAATGCCTTGATAGGTAGGTATGGTGGCTGTTTTGAGGAAAGATATAGGGAGGTTTATGACGACAGAGCGTATCATGCCAAGGGTTTGGATGCACCGGCGAGGTGGACGCCAACTCTCGGAGTGAGAAGAGGCCAATGCACGGTACCAAAGAGGCTAGCAAATATGAGGAGGTGGAAGTGTCAACTTTCAATACATACATTAGTCTGAAGAACTCATGCACTTTTTATCGGTAACTCTCAATCTAATGAGGAGGTTCACAAAGAGACAAGTACCCCGAGGAGGAGTGTATGGGTGTTTTGTTATCCTTGCACATCCTCGACTCATGGTACATGAGTGTACTCTAATATCCGATCCATCGAAAGATTAGCGATCCATCTAGTAGCTAGAGTTCTCAACTAGTTTTTCAAAAATAAGCACAGATTGCCCAAAATACGACACCTATCACTAATAGGCTAGAGCTCTTGACACTAGAAGTTCAAACATTACTCACAACAATACCTCAAAACTATTGCAAGTTACTACTACAATTGAATAGCAACCTCAATTACCTACTTCAAGACAAGACACAACTCAGTGCAACAACCAACTCTCTTAACAAGATAAACATGAAAACTAAAGAAAGTTCCAGCAACAAACTAAACAAAATCTAAAGCTCTTGAAAAAGATAAACACGAAAACTAAGAGCTAAACATGGCAGCAGCTATGAAAAGATAAAGAACACACAACAGAAGAAAGATAGGCATGAAAATCCTATGATGTGTTCTAGTTTGAAGTGGAGCGTGTTTCTCTCCCACACAAAGTAAGCTGGGTTCTAACTTGTTATGAAAGCAAGCAAAGCTAAATAAAACAAAAAAGGAAACCTAAGAGCGAGACGCTCCAAGCATAGCACATAACGCATGAAGTGATAAAAATATAGTGAGACGGAGGACGAATTGATGATTGTTGATGGAGAAGGGGATGCACGGGGGCATCCCCAAGCTTAGACGCTTGAGTATCCTTGAATATTTATTGGGGATGCATGGGCGAATCCCCAAGCTTGAGCGTTTGACACTCCCGGATCTTCTTTCATCATCTTTCCTCGCACACTTGAAAACTCCCTTCATACATAACTCATAATAAGCTGATTAGAGAGGTTAGTAGCCTTAATAAAATAAAAAAATTCCACTGGAAATAAAGATATTCTTGAATAGCTATTGTTTCTCAAGATTGCCAAAAAGTTTTTGCAAAGAAAAATCAAGCTTAAGGTTTGCAAAAGTAAGGAAAGACAAAACGTGGCAGAATCTGTGAAAAATAGAACAACTGGTAGTAATAATTTTTTCGGGGTACTTATGCAACTCAAATAAAAAACTCAGAATAGACGCTCGAAAGTCAATTGTATAGAGCACACTGTCAAAAAAATTCAGATCAAAAAGATGATCTGGTGATTTTAGGCTAATGTTTTCTTCCAAGGACAGAATCTATTTTCTGGACAGCATGTCACAAATTTTGAAATTTCTTGCAATCGGCGGCGAAATTTGGCACAAAGCTTGAAAATAAAGATACAATGATGTTGCTACAGTAGTAACAATCATCAAGACCACTAAAAACAGAAGTAAAAACATCTTGGGTTGCCTCCCAACAAGCGCTTTCTTTTACGCTTTTAAGCTAGGCATAAAGCAAAAGAAAGAATCAAAGGTCCCCGAGATCATCGGAGTCATAAAAACATTCGAATTGATTTTCAATAAGTCCGTTCTTCTTTTCCTAGGAAAATGTACTTACCTTTCGCCTTACCACGTAAGTGTATGTGCCCGTTACCAATATCAATGAAGCCTTTCATAGCTCGGAGGAAGTCCCTTCCAAGCACGATGTTACTTTGGTTTGGCTCCATGATGAAGAAATCCATCGTTGCAACCCTTTTAAGGAATGTAACTTGGGACTTCTTCCACCTTCCCTTTAACCTCTGAAATATCTCCATTAGCATGTTCATGATAAGATGACAAATTATCCATACTTAGTTTCAAAGAATCATAAACTATTTTTGGCATCGTAGAAACCATGGATCCAATATCACAAAAAGCAAGGAAGTCTTGGTTAGATATGCTAATCCTAACAAAAGGCTCCCAATCATCATCTATCTCCAACATTTCTTTCTTGTTGGACTTAAGTTCCTCTACTTTTCTCAAGTCTAGAGCATCCATCCTCTTTTCAATAGTGGCAAGTCTATCTATAACAGTATCAAAACTACGACCATAAACAAAATAACTAGATAGACCATGCAAAATATCAAGAGCTCTAGCTTCATCACACTCTAAAAAGTCTCCTTCAGGCATAATATCAAGAGAGTGTTTACACCACTTAAAAAGACCATGGTAAAAATTCCTAAGCACAATTTTTATAGGTATCCAAGGCATAATTCTTTTATGTGCTTCAGAAATTCTGTCCCATGCCTTCTTAATATACTCTCCATCCCTTTGATGGAAATCTAGAACTTCCGATTCCCTCAAAGCATCAAGTCCTAACATGTTCAAC
Source organism: Bromus sterilis (assembly GCA_950022295.1). Lineage (NCBI taxonomy): Eukaryota > Viridiplantae > Streptophyta > Magnoliopsida > Poales > Poaceae > Bromus > Bromus sterilis. Next base: position 111,486,002 of record OX465598.1, read on the forward strand.
TAAACAAGAAGGACTACTAAAAGCAAGGTAATATTTTTTTTGTAATTTTTGATAAAGGACGCCAAGATAAAAGTTGATAGATAAACTAACAAGACTAAAAATCACAAGTAAAAGATAGTGCAACTCCCCTATCTTGTCGATTGGAGTCCCTGGGAACGGCACTAGAAATTTGCTTGATGTGCGAGAGATGATAATGGCTTCTCACCCTTCGTTGGTTACCCCAAGTGGAAGGTGAGATGTAGGATAGCAGCAAATTTCCCCTATGTAGAGGATAGGGTTTGTCTCCCGTAGGACTACGAAAGCGGCAAGTAGGTGACAACGGCGCTAGAAATTTAGCGGTTGACGTGGACCTGCACACAGACACAAATAACTTTGCTCCCAACGAAGTTCAGAGAGGTTGTCAATCTCTTCGGTCCTGTTGTTTACAAAGGATCAAACGCATGGGATAAAGGATAATAGTAATTGCGACTAGAAAGTAAAATCAGGAAATAAATTGAGCGTGTAAATAGTGATGAGCATATGGACCGGGGTCCCATGATGTTCACTAGTGATGTCTCTCTCCCAAAAGACGATAAGACTGCTATGCGAGGTAAACAAATCACAGCTGGGCAATTGGCAGGATTAAAAACGCATCGCCATGCTAACTATGCTACAGATAAAGGAAGAGGCTCAAAAGCATGGGCGGTACGCCAAAATAAGTAGACCGAAATCCAACTGAATCTACTACTAATCATCCACCTTGAGATATCTATCCAGAACATCTCGCTGGTATTAAGTTGCGAGCCCCACCCAAAGTGTAAACCCAAAGCAACAGACAACTGCATTAAAAGAACTTTGCGTAAAGTAAACAATCCTTGCAACTGTGGTTACAAGCACCGTTGTTTTCCCCCTTGTAGCAACAACACATCCCCTAGACTCATGTTTCTGTCACTCAAGCTAGTCATCAGGGGGCATGAACCCACGATCGAGCATAACGTTCCCTCTTGAAGTCACTACCTACTACTTGGCCAAAGCAATAAATAGCAACGGGGAACATGCAAGAATTACTTAAGAACAAAAATATAAAATATAAGAACCAAATATATTACTCTATCACAAACTGAACATAGTCTCATAATCCATCAGATCCCAGCAAACTCAGCATAGCAACAACAGAAAGAATTACATATGTGCCTTGATCATGTAGGGCAGCTCACAAGGTCTAATCCATGAAGAACAAAGAGGGGAAGAGAATATCACATAGCTACTGATCATGGACCCATGGTCCAAGGTAGACTACTCACGGATCATCCGGGAAGCATCCATGGTGGAGGAGGAGCCCCCGGAGGTCAATCCTCCCTCCGGCAGGGTGCCGGGAAGAGGTCTGCTGGCGCTCCCGATCTTGGAAGCGCGGCGGGGCCGGAAAAGAGGCGATATCGCGAAAAAGGGTTCTGTCTTTGGAAGAATCCCGTAACGGATTAAAAGAACTTTGCGTAAAGTAAACAATCCTTGCAACTGTGGTTACAAGCACCGTTGTTTTCCCCCTTGTAGCAACAACACATCCCCTAGACTCATGTTTCTGTCACTCAAGCTAGTCATCAGGGGGCATGAACCCACGATCGAGCATAACGTTCCCTCTTGAAGTCACTACCTACTACTTGGCCAAAGCAATAAATAGCAACGGGGAACATGCAAGAATTACTTAAGAACAAAAATATAAAATATAAGAACCAAATATATTACTCTATCACAAACTGAACATAGTCTCATAATCCATCAGATCCCAGCAAACTCAGCATAGCAACAACAGAAAGAATTACATATGTGCCTTGATCATGTAGGGCAGCTCACAAGGTCTAATCCATGAAGAACAAAGAGGGGAAGAGAATATCACATAGCTACTGATCATGGACCCATGGTCCAAGGTAGACTACTCACGGATCATCCGGGAAGCATCCATGGTGGAGGAGGAGCCCCCGGAGGTCAATCCTCCCTCCGGCAGGGTGCCGGGAAGAGGTCTGCTGGCGCTCCCGATCTTGGAAGCGCGGCGGGGCCGGAAAAGAGGCGATATCGCGAAAAAGGGTTCTGTCTTTGGAAGAATCCCGTAACGGAGAATATATAGGAAAAGGGGGGGAGCTAGGGGGGCCACCAGGTTCCTAGGTGGCCACCTGGCGCGGCCACCCCATAGGGCGCGCCAGCAAGGCGCCTGGTCCCCTGGTGGTGGCCCTCTGGCCCCACCTTTGTGTTTCCGTAAGCTTCCGGTACGCTGATTTTTTTATCTAATTTTTCTCGAATTTTTGGAGCACTTTTAATATGGGGGAAACCTAAAATAGAAAAACAGCAGAATACAGGAACTGGCACTGGGGTGCACTGAGTTAATAGGTTAGTCCAAATATGATCAAAAGTTTATGAAAGTGTATCTAGATCATAGAAATATCACACAAAACATGCATGGAGCAAGCAGAAATTATAAATACGTTTGAGGCGTATCATATATCCATCATAAAAGTTGCACACATGGGTTGTCAAAGTTAGAATGATATATGTTGAAAGTCCACTCCAGATGTCTGGTGGTCACCGGATGATCGATGCCCTCCAGACATCTGGTTATGGCAGCATGCCCACTTAAAGAATGTTTTCATCCTCTGTCGGATGTTCGAGGGTCTTCAGATGCCCGGTGCCTCGTTTGGCATCGAATGTTCGATGACCTTCGGATATCTGGATAGGGTAGCATGACCATTTATAGAATGACCACACGGTTTTCCGGACAACTGGCTCCAGATGAATGGTCCTACCGACATCCAGTGGCCTCCAGACATCTGACAAGGCAACCTCCTCTTACACCAGCATGACTGCAATCATTTCGGATGTCCGGTCGTGTCCGGAAGTCTGGCTTGTCCAGATGTCTAGCATGACTCAGGCGTCTGGTTGTTGTTGTGTGTCCCTGAATTTCTCATGCATATATTGGCCATTTGAGGTTATTAGGCTCCGGTGCACACATCTGATGTCCGACACTTACACGGCTAAACACACCCCAATGCATGGATTTTAGCTTGGGCTATAAACAACCCCCACCCACTCAGGGTTAGGGTTAACCACTTCATTCAAACACACCCAAGAACACAAAGTGCTCCCTCCCACTCCCCCTTGCACTAAATCTCAGACCTAGGAGAGATTCTTGAGAGTTTCTTGCGGATCTTCGCACCGGTGATAGATCTGCTCATTCCTCATCTTCCAACCAAAGCAAATCGTATATTGAGCAAGTCTTGAGCATTCTCCATTGATATTGTTACTCTTGGAGGTTGGATACTCCTAGGAGGGTAGGAGTTCTCCGGAGAGGAATCAACCATTGTGATTACCCCCGTTGCGTTTGTGAGGGTTTGGTGACCACCTTTAAGGTCAACCGCTAGTGGCTGGGAATCGCCTTTGCGGTGATATCTCAAGGGGAGAATAGGATGAGCCTTTGTGGTGTTAGTGTGCCTTCATGGTAACATACATCCCTCCAACGGTGAGTAGCTTCCCTCCAAGGAAGTGAACATTGGGATAAATCGTTGTCTCTGGAGTTTCTTAAATATTTGACAGACTTCAATCTCCTTCTTATATGCTTTTTGGTTGCATGTTGTCCTTTGAACTTATTTTCTTGACAATGATTGTCTGATTGTCATAGTTCATAAGGATATTCGGAATTGGATTCTCAACCATTAGAAAACCCATCAAAAGCTCTTGAAGCTACCATGCTTCGGTGAAGGATTTATCTAGTGATGTGAATTATCCTTTCATTATTGACTTCATTAAGACAATATCCTTGCAAGACATCCATAAAACAGTGTCACCTCCAAGTGTACACACATATCCAGTTATGGCCTTCATCTCATCAGCATAAAAAAAATCCAATTCTCGTCACTATACCGGTATAGTGAAGTCCATGGATCATAGTACCGACCTTTCAAATAGTGCATGACTCGTTCAATAGCATGCCAATGTACATCTCCCAAATTTTAAACAAATCGACTTAGTTTTCTCACAACAAACTTGACGCCATGCCTCGTTTCCCAAGCTAGGTACATGATTGAACTAATCACTTGAGAGTATCTAAATTGATCTTTAGTTGCGCATTCAAACTTTCAAACACGCACACTAGGATCTTATGGCGTTGGAGATGGTTCGCAATCTGAATATCCAAAGCGACTCAAATTATTATCAACATGTTACAGAAGCATAATCCCACCCTCATTGTTTCTCAATAGTTTGATGTTGAAGATAACATCAACCACTCCAAGATCTTTCATCTCAAAGTTATGAGATAGAAATGCCTTAACCTCCTCAATGACTTTGAGGTTGATTCCAAATATCAACATGCCATCAACATACAATCATAGTATAACTCCTTCACCCTCAACATGGCGATAGTATACACATTTGTCATCTTCATTTACAAGGAAGCCAGTAGGTGTCAAGTTTTATCAAACTTCTCATGTCGTTGCTTTGGTGCTTGTTCTAGGCCACACAAAGATTTCAATAGCTTGCACACCTTTCCTCCCTGACCATCTACTACAAAGCTATCTGGTTGTTGCATGTAGATTTCTTCGTCTAGCTCTCCATTTAATAAAGCCACCTCAACGTCCATCTGGTGGATGGGAAGAAAATGTGAAGCAGACAAGAAAAGTAATACTCGAATGGTGGTCAATCTGGCCACAAGTGAGTAAGTACCAAGGCAATATTCACCTTCCTTCTGGGTATAGCCCTTAGCCACAAGCCTAGCCTTATACTTTTCAATTGTACCATAAGGCCTAAGCTTATTTTTTAAACGTCCACATAAATCCCACAGGTCCAAGCTTACGTTTTTTGGTGATTGACACATTAACTTTTTCCAAACAGCCCCAAGTGTCTAAGTAAGAGAGTCTCGTTCTTTTCTTCTCCAATAGCTCATAGGAGTGATCTCATTATCCTTTGCGTCCTTATCCGGGACATGACATGATGTCAATATAGACTCCATTCATCATGCCTTGGATAAACCTAATCTATCTAACATGTTATTAACCAAATGTGCTATAGATTTTTTTTTCGTTCAGCAAACCTGCTTGACTGGGGTGAATAGGGAGACATCTTGTCATAAATATTATCATGTTCTGCACAAAAAGAATCAAACTCAGTAGAAAAGTACTCTCCGACTAGACCAGACTCATTTAATCTTCTTTTCAAGTTGATTCTTATTTTTTGCCTTATAGATTTTAAATTAGTATAGAGCCTCACTTTAGTGTTTAACAAATACACATAGTAAAATCTAGTGAAATCATATACCAATGTTGTAAAGTATTTATTTCTGCATTCTCACATAAATCGGAATGTATTGAGTTTTAATGGTGCAAATGTCTCTCCCCTGCGGCCTTCTGAGGCTCACGAGTTGATTCGCTTGCACACATGCATGGCACTTAGAACCTTTGGCTAAGCTGAAACTCGAGATTTAATTCATCTTAGCTAGTCGTGTTATACAACCAAAATTTATTTGACGGAGACATGAATTCCAAATATCAGATTCATCAACACTCGAATGTATATGGTTCATCACTTTATTACATGATTCCGAAAAGGTAAAACAAGCCTTCACATTCATAACCGTTACCAATGAATAGTCCATGTCTCGATGTAATTACTCGAATACTAATTTGGACCCTTCTTTATAGAGAAGGGAGGAACTAACAAGATTCTTTCTGATAAATAGGACACATGTTGCACATTCTTTCAACCGCACGGTCTTTCACGAAGTAAGCTTTAAAACTACTGTGCCAACACGAAAAAAAAAACATGTGTGCTGTTCTCCATCGGTACAGAGCTGTCTCCGATGGCCTGGTAAGAAGAAAACAATGAAATATCAACACACACATGAACATTTGAACCTGTGTCAAGTATCAACCCACTGATGGCTTCTCGCCCCTCGTTGGTTCCCCAAAGTGGAAGGTTGAGATGTAGACAACAACAAATTTCCCTCGGTGAAGATACCAAGGTTTGTCTCCAGTAGGACTCCGACAACGACAGGAAGGTGACAACAGCGCCAACAATTAGGCGGTGGACGTGGACCTGCACACACAACAGATAACTTTGCTCCCAACGAGTACAGAGATGTTGTCAATCTCTCCGGCCTTGTTGTTTACCAAGGATCAAACACACGGGATAATAATGATAGCGATAGCAACAGAAAGGGAAATAAAGTAGAAAATAAATAGCGGGTGTAAACAGTGGTGGAAATATGGACCGGGGTCCCATGATGTTCACTAGTGATGTCTCTCTCCCAAAAGACGATAAAATAGCCATGCAAGGTAAACAAATTACAGCTGGGCAATTGACAGGATTATGTGCTCAAACCAATGCTAACTATGCTACAAAGAAAGGAAGAGGCTCAAAATCTTGGGCGGTACGCCAAGACAAGTAGACCGAAATCCATCTGCATCTACCTACTTGTAACACCCTCGTGTTATGGAACAATAATGCTTTTGCTAATGAAGATTACTGTTGCTAATCATGCTTTGATCACCTTGGATCAACTCAAACTCAAAATGCCTTTTTATGAATATTAAAAATAAGTGATGGATAAAACTTTGTCTAAAAATTATGAAACCACTTTTGAAAAATCCCTAAAAACCAGTGAACCATGGTAAACCTGCATTGAGCATTTATTGCAATATCTAAATATTGCAAACAATTATTAACAGTAGAAAAACAACACAAAAAGCCATATTAAAATAAACAACAATATTAAAGTGAATTTCTTTAATCACCAAACTTTCTGTACCATTGCTACATATGGCAATACAAATAATGGAGCAAGTTACAAGTTTTACAAAAATTCTTAAGCAACTAAAACAAATCAAAATAGAAAAATAAATAAAAGAAAATACAGAAAAGAATAAAAGCAAAAGGAGCCCACCCTGTTTCCCCCTAGCCCACTAGCCAGCCCACCCCGGCCCATCACAGCCTCCTCCCTGTTGTCTTCTACCTCTGCCTTGCGTGGAGGGCATCCCACGGCTGCTCGGCGATTGCCGTCGGCGTGGAGGCCATCCGGCGCGCGCGTATAAGGTCCCCCGTGACCCCGCCGCCCCCTGGAAACCCTAGTGCCCCGTGCCCACTCCATTCCCCTCCCTCGTGCCGCCCCTGCTATTGCTCGAGCTCCGCCGTGAGCACGTCCGCGACGCCGACGCGGCCAACGACAACGACAGCCCTCCTCAGCATGTCCTGAGCGCTCCTCATCGACGACTACTTCCTCTGGGTGCATCAATTCGAGACAAGACGCACGGGACACTCGCCATCTCGTCGTTCTCCTCCGCAGCTCCGTCGTACGCAGGCGACAAATTCTCCGCCTCCGGTGCTGCCCCAAGTTCGCTGCCACCTCCACACGCACCGCGGTGAGCTCCCGCAAGTTTCCCCTCTCGCCACGCTTAGTTTAGCCCCTCCAATCGCCGTCTTCAGCCCGCCAAACTCCGGCCGCCTCCATGGCCGGCCATGCACCCGCTCCGGGGCCGCTCCGCGCGCGCCAGTGGCTCCGTTGCGCTCCTGGTGAGCCATAGAGCCCGACCGTCTAGGTGGCGCTCGCCAAAACCCTCCGGAACTGTGTTCCCGTCGACGAACCGAAAGCTCCCGCCGCCACCATCGACGTTGCGCTCGTCCCCGGCCGTCCCAGCCCGTGTTGATGGTACGGATCGACGCGGCTTTTGCTCCCGGTTCGATTAAGCCCCCCCCCCACGACCGCTCTCGTCGCCGGACTCCAGCGCAAGCTCACCGCTGACCTCCCTGCGTCCTCACCGTCGACGGTTGAGCCCCTGGCAGGTGGCCCCTCCCTGTCAGGTGGTTAATTGAACTGCTAGATGTCACTTACAGGTGGGCCACCCACTGTTAATTAACCTGCAAATTAAAACAATAAGAAAACTATTAGTTAACTAGTAAGTCACTTACAGATGGGCCCCATTGCCCTTAACATTAATTAAGTTCATTAATTAACACTAGTCCATGACATCTGGGCCCCACCTGTAAGTAATTATGTTAAAAGAAATAAAAATGCTAATAGTCTATGACATGTGGGTCCAGTGAATAATTGAATTTAATTAAATGTTTTATTAGCAATGTGAGGCTGACATGTGGGACCCACTGGTCAGTAGGTCCCACTTGTCAGGTTTGACTGGTCAACCACTATTTTGGATAATGTTGCATTTTATTAATAAAAATAATTTAGAAAATGATTTAAAATTGATTTAAACTTTAAAATTGAATATCTTTTAAACCGTAAGTTAGATTCAAAAACTTTATACATCAAAATTGATCAGAAAAATATAATGAATACGGATACGCTATCCGTATACCAACCACACCCCTCTAACACAACGAACATCGACATCCCCCCCTCCGGGTCGTATGTCGATAATCACCCGGAGCCGGCTTGTCATCCCCGGATGAATTCTTGCTCCGAGCAACGTGCATTGCACTGCGTTAGAACACCGTTAACATTGCATTCGTCATGCCTATCTTCTGTTTGATATGATTGTTTGATATTTACTGTTTCTCCCCCCCTTTATTCTCCGGTAGACCCCGCTGCTACCGCCGACTACACTGCTGCCGGGTACGACTACTTCATCGACGACCCTGCCCCTACCCGCGAGCTTCCAGGAAAGAAGAGCCATTCTCTTCCCCAGATATCGCCTATCTTTTCCGTACTTTCTTGCACTAGGCATTGTTACTGCTGCTGCTACGTTACAATCCTATTCTATTGCATAGCCTGTTTTTGTCGCCCCTTGATGTACCTTCCTTTATCCTATGCTGCCTATAAATGTATATTATATTCAGCAGTGAGCCCTGCGCATTGTTAGGTAGGATTAGATAGCGGGCCATGACCACTCAGGGGAGTGAACACATATACAATATATACAACTGCACAGGTACGGTACAATGCAGACACCACCTAAGGCCCCTAGCTCGGCCCTGCCGAGCCACCATCAAGTGTGAGCTATCAAGGAGTAATCCTTGTACTCCACTCGTTGTTGACTCTGTATAGCTGTTCTAGGTACCTGAGCAACGGTTGTCCTTAAAAGTAAGAGTCGGGCGACCCAACGGTGCCCGCGAGAGGTATTGCATCGGGAACAACAGGGAGGCTACGACCGACGTTACTGGCGTGCTTGGCCCCTGCTCGTATCTCGCGAGGGTTACCAACCCACGAAAGTCGAGCTCTACCAAGAGCACACACGAGACAAGGTAAGGAGACGGTTCGCCTTGTTGGTAACCGCAGAGACTTGGTGGGACGACAGGGTAGGCACCGATGTACTGGTGGTCCTGATTGCTGTCGTTGTTCGCGGGTCAGTTAAGTCGAGGCAACAATAACGGTTGTCACGCAGGTTAATTAAAATGCTAAATGGTTCGGCGGATTACTTGAGAGGCCGCAAAGGCATGTACGCACTACCTTCACGTGGGATAAGGAGTTATGGGCTCCCCTGCATCGTAGTTTGTCCGAAAGCTCTTCAAACGTCAGCAGTACCGCGGCCTGCGCCGGGAAGTGGTGTCTTCTTCGCTCGAGCGGTGTGTATTTGGATTTTCTTTTGCTTCACCGGCCAGCCACGCACCGTGTAGGAGCGTGAAGGGTGAGGGTTCCTAGACCCCTGATCGCATAGGATATAGTCCGGAGGATGGCCTCTCTGTTGAGCCTAGGATGGGTTGCGTCGTGTCGGATAGCTTTGGTGGAGCGTTCCCTAACAAGGTTCCCGCCACCCTGGAGATCCGAGCGTGTAGGATGAACAGTAGTGCACCCCTGCATGGAGTTTAATCTATTCGAATAGTCGTGTCCACGGTAACAGGACGCTTTATGCTGAAGCTGGATCTTACCACTACAAACTACTACTATTAAACTGTATGGTTCCGGGTCTTCTTCCTCGCAGGGAAGTCGAGGAAGGGAACTCAGAGGCATTATTATTTATTATTACAACTTACTATTATACAATGCTGCAGCAACTTCTGCTCCATTGTTATTACATTCATGCTATTGAACTGTTGGATGTTTCTCTTCTCATGCTGCAAGACACGTCAGAAGATGCTAGTCTTCGATAGGCCTAGCTTCTTACCCTTATCCTGATTTCTACCTTGCAGTCCACTATATACAGCCTCCCCTTTCCATTTGATACAAATGCATAAATGCTTAGTAGAGGACGTAGGACTCGCGGGTATGCTAGATACTCACCTTTGCTTTATTTCCCCCTTGATGTTTTCCTGATCGGCCGCTGCAGTCGACGTTGGAGCCCAGGAGCAGGAGTACCCCGGAGGCGGATACTACTACGTCGAGATCCCTGCTGACCAGGACCAGGAGTAGTTTCGGAGGCTCCTAGGCAGGAGGCCTTGCCTTTTCGATCTGTATCTCTGATGTTATTTGTGCTAGCCTTCTTAAGGCAAAACTTGACTAACAATGTCTGTACTCAGATATTATGGTTTGTATAACTTATGTATTCGGGTCCGCGCGACCCCCCCCTTTATTGTAACATATTGGTTTATCCTTTTGTATTTAGTGTTGTGCTGTGATATTCTCACCATGGCACCCTAATCTCAGCCGTGTACCCTGCGTGTATGATTACTGTACACGGATTGATTTTAGGGGCATCACAGTACTAATCATCCACCTTGAGATATCTATCCAGAACATCTCGCTGGTATTAAGTTGCGAATCCCACCCAAAGTGTAAACTCAAAGCAACAGACAATTGCATTAAAGAACTTTGCGTAAAGTAAACAATCCTTGCACCCGCAAGTACAAGCACCGTTGTTTTCTCCCTTGTGGCAACAACACATCCCCTAGACTCATGTTTCTGTCACTCAAGCTAGTCATCAGGGGGCATGGACCCACAATCATGCATAACGCTCCGTCTTGGAGTTACTACCTACTACTTGGCCAAAGCAATAAACAGCAACGGAGAACATGCAAAAATTAATCAAGAACATAAATATAAAAGAGGAGAACCAAATATATTAATCAAACACAATCTGAACATAGTCTCATAATCCATCAGATCCCAGCAAACTCTGCATAGCAACATCAGAAAGATTACATATGTGCCTCGATCATGTAGGCCAGCTCACGAGGTCTAAACCGTGAAGAACAAAGAGGGGAGGAGAACATCACATAGCTACTGATCATGGACCAATGGTCCAAGGTGGACTACTCACGGTTCATCCGGGAAGCATCCATGGTGGTGGAGAAGCTCCCGGAGGTGGTTCCTCCCTCCGGCAGGGTGCCGGGAAGAGGGCTCCAGGTGCTCCCGATCTTGGAAGCGCTGCGGCGGCGGAACAGAGGAGAGATCGCGAAAAAGGGTTATGTCCTCGAGGGTTTCGGGACGAGAGAAATATATAGGTGAAGGGGGGCAGCCAGAGGTGGACCAGGGGCCCCAGGCGCCCCCTTGGCGCGACCTAGGGGGTGGCCGCGCCAGGTGGCCGCCTGGGCCACCCTAGCTCCCCTTTGGCCCCACTTTGGCTCTTCCCGAAGCTTCCTGTACGCTGATTATTCCTATATTTTTCCCGGATTTTTTCTGGCACTTTAAGTAATGGGAAAACCTGAAATACAAAAACAACATAAAACAGGAACTGACACTGGGGTGCACTGAGTTAATAGGTTAGTACAAATATGATCAAAAGTGTATGGAAGTGCATCAATATCATAGCAATATCACACAAAAGATGCATGGAGCAAGCAGAAATTATAGATACGTTTTGGACGTATCACCCGCCAATCAATGTATTGAAAGATTGAAATAACAATAAGTAAATTACAATACCCAGATGCCCCATTGACAATGTTGCTCATGACCATGTTGACGGAGTTGAGATTTGGCCCTGGCTTCTTATACTTATGCGGAGATCACTTGGCAGCCGAGTGTTCATCTGAACCTCAAGTAAGGTAGCCATCTTTCTTCTCTTTCTTCTTCTTCTTCTTCTTCTTCACCTTCTTCTGGAAGATAGTATTATGTTGGATCTGGTTCCTTTCCTTGAAATTATTGTGGAAGTTCTTCTGTCCCATAGTGGCGCTAGAAGTTTCCTCAACCCCTTTGTCGTGTGAGTCCTTTTCCCATGAGTTCTTCTCAACACTTAGATGTCCGATGGCATCCTCAACCGATAATTCATGCATTTGATGCTTCAAAGTGGCGGCAAAACTCCTCCAAGATGGAGGGAGTTTAACAATAATGCACCTTGCAACAAATTTCTCTAGTAACTCACACTTCAGGATTTTAAGATCTTTCAAGATGCAGTATATATCATAAGCCTAATCCAACACAGGATGATTCTTGACCATCATGTAGTCATGGAACTGCTCCATGGCATACATCTTGCTTCCGACATCATTTGCACTGAACTTAGCCTCGAGCGCATCCTACAAGTTTTTGAAAACCCACATATGTAGATATGCATCAACTAGCTTGTCTCCGATCACACTTAGAATGTCCCCTACAAAGATGATGGAGGCACCCCTGCACTCCTCCTATCGAGGAGTAATCATTTCAGTGGAAGCAGCACAAACGACCTAGAAAACATTCATTGTTGTGAGCCATAAGCCCATAAGGTATTTTTAATCATTCAATGCTTAAACGAGTACCCATAAACCGGTTCGGTTTCAGATAGCAGCAACGTCATAAGTGGAAAATTGCCTACAAACATTAGGTTTTTAAATTGTTGGATATATTATCAATTTTTGATTAATTTAATCCAAAATAAATCATAAACATGGCACTAACAATATTAATTTCATACTAATATATAACTATGAAAAACTGAACTACGCAAACAATAAACATGGTGAACATATGACTAAACATGAGAGAGATAAACATGTTATACCCTCCAGTCGACCAATTCATAGCCGCGACAGCGGTGGCGACAACAATTTTCCTCGAAAACCTTGGTGGCGACAACCCCTTAAGCAACCTTGGCGGTGACAACCTTCTCAGCTTCATTGTGGGACATGATGATGTCAAGGAGGACGAGGACGTAGACGAAGTAGTGGATGAAGATGAACAGTTGTGTCTGAGACGCTTCTAAAAAACCTAATTTCCCTTCTCTCAGTACATGATCACAAAGGACATGATTTCAAAGGCCCGCTCTCACATACAGCCATGCACACAGTGGACCAGACGGGATCACTGGTAGAAGCAGCAACATCGAGAGGAACGATGATGGGCAGTGTCGAGGAGGTAGTGAAGATGTGATTCTATAAGGCGATGTGGGGATGAACCCACGTCTGAGTTGCTAACAGCTCATGATCCAACATCTCGGATCATTGCATTTTTAATTGACACATAACTAATTGCTAATTAATTAATTATTTTTGACCGATAAAAATTAAACGCACACATAACATGGATCTAAGGTCAGCTCGGCTCATTCATGAAACACGATGCACACGCGACGTGGCGAGGTGAGGCATGCGACGAAGAAAGATCTCATGGAAACCATTCTTCTTCTCTTGCTCCAATAGTGCGAAGCCTTGAATCATTTTACCTTTGTTGTTTGTTGATGGGCGCTGCGTCACCCTTTCGATGTACCTTAGTTCCTGGACTGCTGCTGGTTGGAACTCCCTTACCTTGCTTTGTTGTACTCTTTAGGATGTGTTTGGTTTGAGGATATGGTGGCACGAGACGGATTGGTTCCATTCCTACTCTTCTATTCTAGTGTTTAATTGGTGGTGGAACAAATCATCCTCAAACAAGGAATATACCTTTAATATGCTTCACTAAATCATACCACAAAATCGATGGAATCACCTGGTTATTCATTAGTTTGTTGCTAGAAACAAAAAAAACTATCATTATCTCAAGAAAGAGGTGAATGAACTCAAGATTCTTGGCATTCCACCTTCAACGAAACATATAGATAGAATCAACACATACCATATTTATTTTATCTTCAACCCAACACAAAAATGGAACCAACCCATATCCCAAGAATGGAACCATGATATTCCATGCATTTTTGTCTTCAAACTAAACATACCCTATAGAGGCTCATTCTTAGGGACTACAATAGAAACACTGCACGCAAGCTCCATAAAAGCAAGACCCCAGCTCTCCTCATAAAGCTCAATATTGCCAAAGCCTTCAACACTGTCCGTTGGGATTACTTGTTGGACCTCTTACAGCGCCTTGGCTTCCCTCCTAGATGGAGAGCTCTCCTGGAGGCTCTGTTCTCATCCGCTTCCTCTCGGGTGATTCACAACGGTATCCCTGGTAAGGACATCTCCCATGGCCGCGGCCTCCGTCAGGGAGATCCTCTTTCCCCTTTGCTTTTCGACGTCGCCATCGATCAGTTGCAACAAATTCTATTAAGGGCTACCGCTTCTGGGATGCTTCACGAAATGCCGGCTGATTTTCCGGGGCCCCGGGTTTCGATGTATGCCAATGATGATGCCATCTTATTTGCCCCCTTTGAGCAAGACATTACAAACTTGGCTAGCATTCTCTAGAACTTTGGGGAGGTGGCCGGGATGATGACTAACATGGCGAAGAGCTCTATTGCACCGATACGCTGCTCCAACATTGATTTGGCCCCGATTCTGGCCGGCTTGCCGGCTGCTACCGTTCAGTTCCCTATTAAGTACTTAGATCTTTCCCTGGCTCTCGGAAGACCAGGGAGAGTCAATTTACAACCTTGCATTGACAAGGCTGCTGCGTGTCTCAACCCCTGGAAAGGCAGATTCCTTAACCGTGCTGGCTGATGTGCTTTGGTGAAGTCGGTTCTCTCGTCTATGCCGATCTTCCTCCTTACTGCGATCAAAGAAGACAAGGGCATCCTCAAGGCCTTTGCCAAGATCTATCGTGGGATGCTATGGGCCTGTAATGAGGCTGTCAGTGGTGGAAAATGCAAAGTCAACTGGCAGAAGGTGTGCAAGCCCAAAGAGCTGGGTGGGTTGGGGATCCTAGACATGGAGAGGTTTGCCCGCGCCCTCGGACTTCGTTGGCTTTGGTATGAGTGGACTGCCCCCGAAAAGTCTTGGGTAGGCTCCGAGACCCTCAATGACGAGTCTGATAGACAACTCTTCAATGCTGCCACACAAGTCACCATTGGCAATGGAAGAAAGGCTTATTTCTGGTCCTCATCTTGGCTTGACGGTTCGCCGCCTAAAGACCTAGCTCCCCTGATCTTCCAGGCGTCCAGAAGAAAAAACCGGACGGTGCATGACGCCGTCAATGGTCAGAATTGGATATCTGATATTGTGGTTAATTCCTTCACGACCGAGCACATCATCCAGTTTGTCCGTCTTTGGGGCCTCCTCTCGAACATGCAACTCTCCACTGATGTTGAAGACTCCATCACCTGGATCATGTCCCCTGATGGCTGCTACTCGTCTAGCTCCGCCTATAAGGCTCAGTTCTTGCCCTCCCTGCCTTGCTCCATTGGGCCTGTCGTTTGGAAGCCTTGGGCCCTCTGAAATGCCGCTTCTTCGCCTGGCTTGCCGTCCAAAATTGTTTGTGGACCGCTGACCGTCTCGCTAAACATGGATGGCCGCATCATCCCACCTGCCAGCTCTGCAGATGCACCCCGGAGACAGCGCGACACATCCTCTTTGATTGTCGTTACTCCAAAAGGATTTGGTACGTCGCGGATTCCTGGCTTTCGTGCCCTGACTTACTCATTAGCTTGGGCTCTAATCGTCCCAAGGTGTTGGAATACTGGCAGGCCGCCGCCAAATCGCCCACTTCTTCTTCAATAGGCCTTAGGACCGCCATCATGCTCATTACATGGGAGATTTGGAAGGAAAGAAACGAGAGAGTCTTCAACAATAAATCTTCGCTGCCGTCGGAGGTCATGCGGAGGATAAAGGAGGGCAAGAACTGGATTCTCGCGGGTGCTAAAAACCTTGTGGAGCTTGTAGGTTGACTTGGTGTTGTTGTTGGTTCCTTTTTTTCTCTTTTGATGTCTTAGGCCGTCCCCCTGTTTGCTCCTTCTATATCAATATAAGGCAAAAAAATTGCCTCGTTTTAAAAATACAACACCACGATCCAAACAGAGATGACTTTCATTCGTTTGGCTTGGCTGTGCAGACACCTACGTCCGTTTTTATTCCGCTGCCTGTGCCCAATGCGGCTCGCTGCATTTCGAAAACATGTTATAAAAGAAGATGATCAAAGTGCACTAAACTAATTAAACATGGTCAACATGCATCAAAACTAATTAAACACAATTCAAAGTGCATATTACAATATTTAAAACATGAAATTTGAACTAATTAAACAAGAAATAAAACACTCATTTTTTAGCCTGAGACGATCCAAGCGAACCGGCGACAACCTAGTTTTATCTAACAAACTAGGACAATGCTCGTGCGTTGCAACGGGAACACAACTTTATATATTTATGGTATTTAAATGATAGCGAATTTTGGTATGAAATCATTGCATTTATCTTTATTTTATTATTAATGTGACAAAATCTGTTGGTAATTAATTGTGCGTGTGTGGTTTCCTAACTTATGTACGTGCTTATTATGGCTGATTGGTGGGGTATAATTATTAACAATGGGAAATTAGGCTGATGGATGGGGCATAGATTGGTTGACGAAAGAGATGGCAAAACACGATGGAGGACCGTAAGGAACCGTTAGGTTCTTTTTGTTCCACAACCTTTGCCGGCGAGTCCGGTCCAAGGGCGTGGAGCGAGAGCGTAGTCGAAGTAGTCGTACACGCGGCACAATCACAGATGCGAAAAGTAAAGGGGCACAGAGAAATAGTCTGGACTTGATCTTTATTATCAAATTCGTGTCTCTCTCCATACAACACATGGGTATATATAGGGGGAGAGGGGGTAGGTGGAGAGGACCAAACCCTAGAGGGAAAACCCCCACCCAAGAAAGGGTGGGGCCATGCGTGGCATATGGAAGGTTTCCCAACACTCCCCCTTGGTCCGTCACCCCGTATTGTCTATGTCTCAAAAACTCTGAAAAACCCAGTGGGAAAAATATGGAGAAAGAGCACATAGAATACGTCTCCTCATGTTGCACGAATTGCCTCATCAAAAACCTCAATGTGAGAAACATCAGGAAAACTCACATATGGGAAAAAGAGTACAATCCACTCAACATCAGGTTGAGTACTCTATCATCTGGATCGAGATTCACAGATAAGGGTGTTAAGAATCTCCCCCTGAATCTGGCATTTCTCTAAGTCTCATCATACCGATTCCACGAACACACCTTTCAAAAGATGACTTCGGTAATGATTTAGTGAACAAATCAGCGAGATTGTCACACGACTTAGTATGCAAGATCCTCACCTCGTTCATCTTCTGCATCTCATGCGCATAGAAGAACTTGGGGTTGATATGTTTTGTGAGATTACTCTTCACATACCCTGACTGAACTTGTGCAACACAAGCTGCATTATTTTCATAGATAATGGTGGGGGTTTGTACGGTGTTCATCCCACACATCTGCTGAATGTGGTGAATCATCCATCGAAGCCATACACACTCTCGTGATGCTTCATACAATGCTATGATTTCTGACTGGTTCGTCGAAGTTGATACAATACTTTTCTTAGAAGATTTCTAGGAAATTGCAGTTCCACCACAAAGGAAAACATATCCAGTCTGTGACTTGGAAGTGTGCGGGTCCGACAGGTACCCAGCATCAGCATAGCCTACCAATGATAGGTCTTGATTCCTTCTATAAGACATCCCAAGATCTTTGGTCCCTTGCAGGTATCTGAAGACGTCCTTGATGCCTTTCCAATGTCTATTGGTAGGCTCAGAACTGTACCTAGCAAGCAAATTGACAGCGAACGCGATGTCCGGCCGTGTACAATTCGCGAGGTACATGAGTGCTCCAACGGCGCTCAAGTAAGGGAATTCCGGTCGCAGAATTTCCTCCCCCTCTTCCTTAGGCCTGAACGGGTCCTTATCTTGCTGCAAAGACCTTCCAATCATTGGGGTCTTTGAAGGATATGCCTTATCAAATCCAAATCTCTCCAACACCTTCTGGGTGTAGACAGACTGGTGCACTAGAATCCCAGCAGGGGAATGTGCAAGTTGCAGACCCAGAGATAACTTGGTTTTATCCAAATCCTTCATATCAAATTCCTACATCAGGTAAGAACTCGCTTCCTCAATATCTCTAGGTGTACCGATTATATTCAAATCGTCCACGTGCACCGAGATTATACAAGATCCATCTTGGATCACTGCTCGTGTAGCCCTTCTGATGAAGGAAAACACTCAAACAATTATAGCACATCTAACTAAACTGTTTAAGTCTATACAATGACTTTAAGAAGAACATTGAATAGACCCCGATTTGCTCTATCTTGGTTACCATATAGGTAAGCAGTGACAACATTCATCAATTTCATTGTTAAGTCCAGATTTACTGCCATTGAGATCAAGTATCTAAAGGTTATACCATCCATGACTAGGGAGTAAGTTTCCTCAATAATGACATCTGGTCATTGAGTGAACCATTGAGTGACGAGCCTTGCTTTTGTACAAAACCACCTCACTTATGAGGTAATTGCCTTCTACCAATCTTTCCAATCCAACCTTATTTTACAATCAGCAAGATTGTTAGGCCTAGGTCAGGATCTATGATTGAGGCAACTTTCTTAGCAAAGTTAATGTTGACAGTCGTCGTTGCTCGGTTCCTTGATTCCTTTATTTATATGATTTATGGCCATTTTGTCATGGGGCGCATCTGGCGCTACCTCTTGCTCTACCATTTTCCCATTACAGGAGCGAGGTCCTTTAGCTTTTCCGCGCCGATGTGTGTACTCACATCTCCGCTGGATGTTTCCTCAATAGGGACGTTTAAGTCCAGAATCCCGTGCACAGGACTTTCCGTACTTGCGCCAGGTCTCAATTGGCTCCCCTTTTGCTTACTAGGGGCTTTGGTGACTATCTGTGATAAATCTCTCTTATCCTTCTTCCTCAGGCGTCCCCGAGTACTTAGGATTTGAGAAACCGGATTTCGCGTCCTTTTAGAACTTTGAACGGGAGCGGGTGTACCATTAGTTAACTTCGGTATCTCAACCCTTCCGGTGCATTGCGCGGTGGCATATGCGAATTTTTCACAGTTTTCAAGTCACTAAAGTGATCAAGCAGTTGATTCGCTAATGCATGCAAATCTATTATCTTTTGGACTTATTTATTTCTCAACAGTGCGTGGGTCTTGAACGCGGATCCCCGTGGCTTGCCACGTTATTTCTCGACTTTTGTGATGTACAAATGTTAATGAACAAATGTTATCTTCATCGCATTTATGCAAGGGATTACCTGCTGTAATCCAGATTACCTACTGTAATCTAATACGATTTCCATAAATTGCAGATGGCCGGAATCGCCAACCGTCAGTTTGAAGAGCTTGCCCAGAATGGGTTGAACTATCTGACGTGGGCATCAGACGTGGAAATTTTCCTCGAATCCAGGGAGCTGACAAAGGTCATCGGCATAGGGTCCCAGGCGGCCATCGATGCCGTTACCCCTGCTCAGAATGTCGAAGCTCTGCATTTTCTGCGTCACCACCTCTGCGGTACCCTGAAAAATGAGTACATGGCTGAACGGAGTGCTTTGGCCCTCTGGAATCCTCTCAAGCAGCATTTCGAGCGACTAAAGTACACTGTTCGCCCACAGGCAGAGGCGGAGTGGACCCGACTGAGGTTTTAGGACTTCAAAACGGTGGGAGATTATAATTCGGCTTTGCACCGGATTTGTACCTCTCTTCTGTTGTGTGGTGTCACCATCACTGACACCCAGACTATTGAGAAGACTCTCTCTACTTTCCACCCCAATGCCTTACAGTCCTCGCGGAATTACCGCCAGGGAAAGTACACGCAGTATGCAGAGCTTGTGGACATACTCCAGGTGGAGGAGGCACATGATGAGGTCTTACGCAAGAACTCTCTCGCCCAACCACTTGGAGCGAGCTCTTGTCAGGAGGCCCATGCTAATGCCTATAAGTCTAGGGCGCCTCTCAAGAAGAAGATGGGCAAGAAGGGCAAGAAGGCACCTCGCCCCCCTCGCCAGGCTCAGCAGCATCAGCCAGGCAAGGGGGGGGGCAGAGGGCCCAGGATTGCTATCGTTGCGGCTCTACTGAACACTTCTCACGCCAGTGCCTTGCACCTAAGGAAGTTGTGGAAGCGTACAAGGCTAGTAAGAAGGGGCGTGAAACACACCTCGCCTTGATACAGTGGGAGGCATCCGCGGCACCCCTAGTGGCGCACACGCTCCTCCCATCACTTCCACCTCTTCCTTTGGATGCACCTACAGATGTGCCCATGGAGATAGCCCCGACTGTTACAACGAACGTCGGTGTCTCTATGGAGGTCGAGCACCTGGTGCTCCCTTCTGCACCTCGTGTTGGCACTAATGATGATCCTATACTCACTGAGGGGCAGTTTTCCTAGTTGGAGATTGAGTCTGAAGTGAATGGAGCGTTCTCTATGCCCCTCTAAGCTTCCACTCATTTATTTATCATGATTCCTTAGGCTATTTTGAGATACATTTGGTTTGTAATAAGCTCTATAAGAGCAATACATGTTCATTATTTCAACGCTTGAATGACATTTGGTTATCGTTCATTAATTCCTCTATTTAAATATGATGGCTTGTTATGTTCTGAGATATATGTGCATTTGTTCTGTAATGTTGCTACTTCCTCGCTTCATTATGTTAATTGCATGCAAATATTTTTGAAACACGTGTGGCGCCCCATGGAGGAAACATGCCTTGTTGACAATGGAACGACAAATACCATCCTGAGAGATGATAAGTACTTCGAGTCAATTCAAAAGTCTCCGGGTAGTATCATGACGATCGCCGGCTGCAGTCCGAAAATAGTTGGCTCCGGACGAGCTACTATTGTACTCCCCATGGGAACAACTTTGGTCATTAATGACGTGTTGTTGTGCCCAGAGTGTAAGGCCCGATATGTGGTACTGTTCTAGATCGAGGTGTTTCCACCCAGACCCGGGGACGGAGCACATATCGGTCCCACCGTGACATATGACGAAGTCGTATGCCCCGGATTTCCAACATGATATCACAACATTACAGATACAAGGATACAACATCTCATACAATCGGCATACAACTGCCTCAGATACAATACAACAGCGGAAGATACATGTCTGAGTACAGACTACAATCAAATGCCTACTGGCAGAGAGAAAACATCGATCCCATAACCACACGGGTCCAGTCCCTCCGCCGGGATCCGCCTAACTAGTCGTCGTCGAGTCTCCACGTGAAACGTCGATCACCATACCTGTTGTCGATTTAGAACCCTAAAAAGAGTTTGGGGGTAGTATCATGAGTACAGAGGTACTCATCATCCAACTGTAGTGGTCATATGACCTAGCAAGGACTTCATCACTCGTCATTCTAGGACAACTAGTAGTTTACGGTAAGGATGGGGTAAGTGGTGAGGTTGCTGCCGCACTAGCATTTATGAAGTGGCTAACGATCTAGAGAGTAAGATAAGAAGCCAAGAAATCGATGAGGAAGTCGCCTCCAACAAGTCTTGCTATCAACTACTTACGCAAGCATAACACCTATCCTATCCTTGTCCTCCTCTTCGCATCCCGACGAAGAAGAAGCAGTCAAGGCACATGTAACACCCTCACTGTCAGTGAACAGTAATCACGATTACTGTTCATCTCTACTGTTCAAAACTTTTGTTTGATCAGCTGGTTCAGTTCAAATTCAAATTCTCCTTTGATGTTGTTGCAAGCAAAGTGAACCATGGGCCTTGATCATCATGGATGAAAACAAAGTCCAAGCCATTTGAAATAAAATTCAAACAAACCCTAAAATGCCTTTTGATGAATATTAAAAATATGGTGACAATAAATCTTTTCCAAAAATCTTGGAACGACTTTTATAAAATCCCAAATAATCATTGGACCATGCCCATGTAATCATTGGTATTTATTGGGCTACTGAAAATTGAAAACAATTAATAACAGTAGCAATTCCAGGCCAATTGCTCATTTAATAATAAAACAAAAATGCAAAAGAGTTTATAAAAGTCTAATTCTTTTTGTGGCACTTCTTTATGGTGCTGCAATATTATTGGAGCAAGTTTCACATGTGGCAAAAATCATTTCAAAGCAAAACAAAAATTCCAAACATAAAAGAAAAGCAGAAAAGAATTAAAATGAATTAAGAGCAAGAGGCCCATCCCCCTCTTCCCCCTGGGCCAAACCAGCCCACCCCCAGGCCCAGCCCACCCGGCGCCCTCCTCCTTCCTCCTGTTCATGGGGGGGGGGGATTCGTGGAGGGCATCCTCCGGCTGAGCCACGCCGTGGCCACCGTGTCGGTCATCGACGCCGTCCTGGGGAGGATAAAGACGACCCCCTGCGCGCCCTTCACCCCCCGTTCCGCGAACCCTAGAACCACCCTTGAGCCGCCGCGCTAACCCTCCCCTGCGCCATTTCCCCCTTGCCCGAGCTCCCCGTCGACGCGTCGCGGCGGCCCGCATGGCCAACGGCCTCCTCGGCGACCAAGGTCTCGTCCAGCGCCTCCCCACCGACGAGTCCGCCTCCTCAGCCGTTTGCAGACGTTGACGACCCCCCCACCTCGCCGGATTTGAGCCCTCCTCACCCACGGTGCCGTCGACCTCGGCGCAAAATTCCTCACCGGCAACGCAAGTCCGGCCTCCCCGAGCTCTTCATCGTGCTCCCCGTGAGCTTCCGCACCCCCATCCTCTCCTTTCCCTTCATTGCACTCCGTAGTCGTCGCCCCGCGTAGCCTGCACTCCGGCCGTCGCCATTGATGGCGTGGAGATCAGCTCCGGCCGTCCCAAGCCCCCCTGACCTCCCCTCGGTGCGCGGCTACTACCCCTCGCTCGATCCCACCGCTCCCCGTACCGCCTGGCCACCGGAACCGGCCGTTGTGGCCTCGCCGCCGGGCTGCAGTCGCCGCCGGTGGGCGCAGGCTGTGGCTACGTGCCACTGACCTAGGGGGCCCACCCCGTTGTGTTAGCCTAATCCCCTAATTAAGTTAACCCTCCCCATGTGACACTTACAAGTGGGCCCAAGGCCATTAGTCATAAGCTAATATAAAATAACTGTTAGATTATAACCCTGTTAGACTGACTAGTGGGCCCCTGGCCTTTTAAGTAAATTAAAACTGTTAATTATATTTCTGTTACTATGACATGTGGGTCCATTGGATTCTTAGAATTAATAAAACCATTTTTATTAATTGTGAGGCTGGCCAGTGGGACCCACTGGTCAGTCTGACCTTGTCAACTCCCTCTGTGGATAATGTTGGATTTAATATTAAAAGAAATTCAGAAATTCTTTTAAAAATGATTTAAACTTCAGAAATGAATATCTTTTAAACCGTAACTCGGATCGAAAAACTTTATACATGAAAATTGATCAGAAAAATACAACGAATAAGAATACGCTATCCATACCTTCACCACACCCCCCTAACACACCGATCATCGACATTCTCCCCCTCCGGGCCGTCTGTCCGATGATTTGTCCGGTACTGATAAAGTATCCGGATGAATTTATTTCGAACACGAAAGTTGTTCGGAATAGTTCAACTAACACGGATACACCGCCCTTATGTTTGTCCGGTACCCACGACACCTCCGGCTTGATCCTTCCCCCTCCGGACGCCCTGTCCGGTAATCACCCGGAGCCGGTAGTTCATCCCCAGATGAATTCCCGCTCCGAGCCTGATACATCGTACTACGTTAGAACACCGACATCGATACATCGTACTACGTTAGAACACCGACATCGATACATCTGTCATGTCATGCATATGTTTGTATATTATTGCCGTGTATTTACTGTTTCCTCCCCCCTTAATCTCCGGTAGACCCCGCTGCTACCGCCGACTACACCGCTGCCGGGTACGACTACTTCGTCGACGACCCTGCCCCTACCGTCGAGCTTCCAGGAAAGCAGAGCCATTCTCTTCCCCAGATATCGCCTACCTTTCCGTACTTTCTTGCACTAGGCATTGTTACTGCTGCTGCTACGATTACAATCCTATTCAATTGCATAGCCTGATTTTGTCGCCCCTTGATGTACCTTTCTTATCCTATGCTGCCTGTTATACTTACACATTATTCAGCAGTGAGCCCTGCGCATTGTTAGCTAGGGTTAGATAGCGGGCCGTGATCACTATGGGAGCGATCGCGGATACTTTAAATACAACTGCACAGGTACGGTACAATGCAGACATCGCCAAAGGCCCCTATCTGGGTTATGCCTAGTCACCCTCAAGTGTGAGCTATCAAGGAGTAATCCTTGTACTCCACTCGAGGCTGACTTTGTCTTGCCGCCATAGGGTCCTGAACAGCGGTTGTCCTTAAGGTAAGAAGTCGGGCGACCCAACGGTGCCCGCGAGCGGTATTGTGTCGGGAACGACAGGGAGGGTACGACCGACGTTACTGGCGTGCTTGGCCCCTGCTCGTATCTCGCGAGAGTTACCAAACCACGCAAAAGTCGAGCTCTACCAAGAGCACACGCGAGACAAGGTAAGGAGACGGTTCACCTTGTCGGTAACCGCGCGCTTTGACGGGACGACAGGGCAGGCCTCGACGTTACCGGTGGGCCTTGTTGCTGTTCGTTGTCCGTTGTGTTGTTAGTCAGACAGCGATAACGGTTGTCTGCGAGATAATATTAAAATGCTAAATGGTTCGGCGGATGACTTGAGAGACTCGTTGGTCTGTACGCACTACCTACATGTGGGATTACGGTGTGGGCCCTCCGCGTCGTAGTTCGTCCGAAAGCTCTTCAGACGTCAGCAGTACTGCGGCCTGATCGCCGGGAGGTGGTCTTGTCTTCTTTGCTGCAGCAGGTGTGTTTGGATTTGCTTTTGCTTCACCGGCCAGACTCGCACCGTGCAGGAGCGTGCAAGGGTGAGGGACCTAGACCCCTTGGCGCATAGGATATAGTCCGGCGGATGGCCTCTCTGCTGAGCCTAGGATGGGCTGCGATGTGTCGGATAGCCTCGGTGGGGCGTTCCCTAACAAGGTTCACGCCACCCTGGAGATCCGAGCGTGCAGGCTGAACAGTAGTGCACCCCTGCAGGGAGTTTAATCTATTCGAATAGCCGTGTCCATGGTAACAGGACGATTTATGCTGAAGCTGGATCTTACCACTACAAACTATTACTATTAAACTGTATGGTTCCAGGTTTTCTTCCTCGCATGGGAGTCGAGGAGGGGAACTCAGAGGCATTATTATTATTAATCATTAGAACTTATATTATACAATGTTGCAGCAACTTCTGCTTCATTGTTACTTTATTGCTTTATATGAACTGTTGGCTGATTCTCTTCTCATGCTGCAAGACATCGTCAGAAGATGCTAGTCTTCGATAGGCCTAGCTCCTTACCCTTATTCTGATTTCTATCTTGCAGTCCACTATATACAGCCTCCCCTTTCCTTTGATACCAATGCATAATGCTTAGTAGCGGACGTAAGACTCGCGGGTATACTAGATACTCACCTGCTTGATTTCCTTTACTGTTTTGCCTGATCGGCCGCTGCAGTCGACGTTGGAGCCCAGGAGCAGGAGTACCCCGGAGGAGGATACTACTATGTCGAGACCCCCGCTGACCAGGACCAGGAGTAGTTTCGGAGGCTCCCAGGCAGGAGGCCTTGCCTTTTCGATCTGTATCTCTGATGTTATTTGTGCTAGCCTTCTTAAGGCATAACTTGACTAACTATGTCTGTACTCAGATATTATGGCTTGTATAACTTATGTATTCGGGTCCGCGTGACCCCCTTTTATTGTAACATATTGGTTTATCCTTTTGTGTTTAGTGTTGTGCTGTGATATTCTCACCGTGGCACCCTAATCTCAGCCGTGTACCTTGCGTGTATGATTACTGTACACGGATTAATTTTGGGGGCGTCACAGCACACACACACACGTTGATCAAGTTATATTAATATTATCTCAGTTGTTGTTGTCTATGAACAAGGAGTAGGTCTCAAGTCGTCCATAACCGTGGACACAGCTTCTCGAAAAGATTTAACCCTGCAGGGTTGTACCAACTGCCCATTACAAGGCTCCGCACGCTCGCCCATCTCTCTCAGTTGCTACCCATCACAGGTAACCATTTTATGATTTAGTCCCAAGAGATCCAGAACGACAGGTCCCTCTAACTAACAACGCACAAATCCGGGTGGCCCCCGGTGAGTCGACATCCAACCCAAAAGCCGGCCGCGCTCTCGAGTCGGCCTCTACCGTCTGGACGAGGTCGGGTTAGCTACCCAAACAGATGTGGGCAGCCCCCTAGCTTCCAGGTGTGGACCAACAAAGGAACTATGTCTCCGCTGGCCCGAGTTGTTTGAAAATCTGCGAGGTCGACACTCGCACACACACGTTTGCAAAAGGTAAAACCAGCTTGGGCCACCACTAGAAATGTTTGAAGCTAGATAGGTAAGAAGAGGGGACCCCATAAAATCCCACACGCGGTTAGGCACGCTCAGTCTTAAAACCAATACCCGGAACTCGGATCCTAGGTGACTCGAATGGAACAAAGCGTCGGGGCGGGATAGCCTAGACCTTCCATCCTTTGTCGAATATAGTCAACATTTATAATAAACATATCATCCATAACAATATAATAATGTGATATCCCAAACCAAAGAGTAACAGGGTAACATCGTAGCATCCTAAGCATGCATACTAAGCAGGGGCTGAGCAACGAGCAATAGTAACATAGCAGTACAAGGTTTGCTGGGAGGGGACATGGCTGTATCGGTTTGAAAGAGGCTGTAAACATGTGGTAGGATCAAACATCGAACCTATCCTATACTAGCATGCAAACCGCTGTTTGAAATAGAATGGATCATAAGTAATGTATAGTCCTTGCCTGTTGATAAGTCGGGTTCCGAAGGTGTAGTTGATCGCACGCTCGCATCGTCTCCGAAGGTACCCGCGGAAGCACACAAGACGATAAACACTGGAAAGCAATCAACGGTGCACCACTATTACTACGGAGCAATACAAGAGCAAGCAATAAACAAACAAGCATGGTCAAGTATGATGCGTGTCATTTTAATATCATGGCATGAATATAAGAACGAGTAAGTTTAAAAGAAGCATCGGGAAGCAATGGTGCTATGCTACCGACAACCTTCATATGCATTACGTTGGTGAGTTACGGATCCGAAGAATCCTTATGTTATAATTATTATGATGCATGATCATGGCATGTGCAAAAGACTAGAAAATAATATCAACAAGAATTACCCACACACGAGGATAACCTCAAGATGGGATTCCTTAACATAATCATAGATGCAATGACATGGCATGGTGTATGATGCACCTAATGCATTCTACTGCAAACAAATAAAATAAAGAGAGGGACAACGCTACCGAAAACTACGGTCATCGCAAGATCTACGATGCTCGAAACAAGAGATGAGTGCCAACGAAGGAGGGGAAGTGATGTTGTATCACCTATGGAACAAGTGTACAACATCACAGTGAGGGGTGCGACAAGTTGTTGGTCATGGAGTGATCAACAACATACGAAGATTCACAGACATCACCGATGAATATGCAAGCATCTCTCGACGATGGAAAAGGCAGTTGACATCACACAAGCTACATGGAACCAACTCAAACATATATGGAAACAATATGCCAAGGTGGAGCATTTGCATGTATGGAACACGAGGCAACGAAAAAGAACGGGGAATTGCACCCGTGTATCATCGTGAGGGGGGGGGGTAGGTGCAAGGAATACACCATCACCAAAATAATGCATGCCCATTTGATAAAAAGAATAGCACCATCATCTTCGTCACATTTTTCTACCCCAAAACGATATATGGCATGATATAGTTGGGGTAAGAATGCACATAGCACAAGCAAGCAAAAAGATGACAGAAATAAATCAATTCAAAAAGATTTAAATCAAAAAGCATAAAAAGAAAAGGAGGGAAGACTCCCTTGGGCTCATCTCGGCCAAAGAGGCCCAGCAAGCGCGGGGTGGCCGGCTAACCAGCGCCCACGGCGAGAAAAATCAAACGGGCCGAGCCCAGCTAAGACGCAGCAAAAAGAAAAAAAGGCAGCTTCAGCAGAGAAAAATAGAGCAAAAAGGAGCCGCTTGCGCCGGCTGGGATTCGATCCCTGGCTGCTCGGTTCGAACCACAAGTGCTCAACCACTGCACCACTGCTACTCCTTAAGATGAGAAACGAAACTAATAGAAAGTAAATTGGTAGACGCGACTATCTCTAAAACGAAACTGAAGAAACCGACAACAACTATCTCTGAACCTGAGCGCTGCAAAAAATACAGAAAAAGGGGGCGCCTTGAGCGGATGGGGACTCGAACCCACGCCCTCTCGGTTAGAACCTTAGCGCTCAGACCACTGGGCTACAACTCAATTCGAGAAAAACCTCGAGGCTGGAACAATAAGAACTAGCTACAGACGCTAAATGAATCTAAAGAAAAACTCACACTGAAACCTGACGGAAACTGAACTATGGTGACAGCGAGCAGGCGTTCCGAGAGGCCACGGGGAGAGGAGGAGTCATGTTGCGCATGCGCTGGCCGCCCACCGTCGGCGGCTGCACACCGGCTCGACCGATCCCGACCTGGATCGGGTCGCCGGGGCTGGCCGGCTCGGTTCCGACCACTGGCGCGTGGCGGCGGTCCGGCGGGGCAAGGGGAGGCGAGGAGGCGGGGAACGGGCGCGGAGGACAGCTTGGACTCGGGCAGCGGAGCTCCGGTCGCCGGCGGCTTCGGGAGGCAACGGCTGCGAGCTCGGCTCGGGCGCTAATGGCGGAGGCGGCGGCCTGCATGGCTGGGAGAGAGGGAGGTTAGAGGTGAGAGGAGTGCGAGCAGGGAGAGGAGAATGGGAGGCGGCGACCTGGGACGGGCGGCGCGCGGCTGCAGGCGGCGCGCTCCGGCGGCCGGAGTGGAGGCGGCGGCGCGGGCAGCTTCCACGGGAGGAGAGAGGAACGCTGGAGGTTGGGGGTGACGTGGAAAGCTCTTGGGCCGTCGGATCGCGGGATCGAACGGCTCAAAAAATCTGGGATCTAGGTTTTGACGAAAATTGGGGCAAAATCTCAGACCTGGGACTGGTTAGGTGCTTAGGGAAACCCTAAGTGGTGGGGTGGTATACTTATATCCCAGTTGGCTGGCAGTTTGCAAAAACATCCCGGTTTTTCTCTCGCGCGCGCGGTGCTCACGTTTCTGACCGCCGGGGGTCCGCAGTACCTCCGATTCGGGTAAAACTTCAAACTGCGCGATCAGCGCGTCGAGCCGGCGGCGTTGACCTCGCGTTGGAACCGTTCAGAGAACACTTTCCGGCGCGGTATAAAAATAACCCGTTTGATTATTAAACGGGGTTTTTCGTTCCGTTGGTTGCGGCTAGTCTCGTGCGGTTTTCGTGACGGTGATCGGGTGAAACCCGGTGTCGCAAAGGTCGAGTGTCAGGGTGGCAAGGGTCGGTTTCCGTCCGATACGAGATAAGAGGGGGTAAAATAATCGCCGATCGATAAATCGGGGATGCAAACACCGCAAACAAATCAGGAAATCAAACAATTCACACCGAAAACAATTTTTTTAATTTTTATGAAAACTGGCTGTTACACAGAGGCTACTCGTACTCTCTTGAGCTTTAGAGCTATCCGTGCTAATGGTTTTCATATTGAGACTGATGATGAGGGTGGTAAGGAATACCTCCTCATCACAAGGTGCGATGAAAATGGTACCAATGTCCTCGAAAGGCTTCCTTCATGGGACAGGGGGCTATACTACACAAAAATTGTAGCACCGCCCGTGTATGTTACCTTAAATACTCTTTCTCGAAGCTCTGAACTATTTTGCCTATGGCATGATAGATTAGGCCATCCTGGTCTGAGAATGATGAGGAACATAATTAACAACTCGAATGGTCACAATGTCAATGTGAAAAACTTCCCAAATCCCGATGATTTCGTGTGCTCCGCATGCGCTGCGGGGAAGTTAATCATTAGACCATCCCCCTTAAAGGTGAAGGATGTGAAGGGAATATGCCCGAGAGGCAATAATAAAGTGTTTATTATATTATTCCTTGTTTATGATAAACGTTTATTTCTCATGCTAGAATTGTATTAACCGGAAACGTTGATACATGTGTGTTTAATAAACAAACAATGGTTCCTAGTAAAGCCTCTCTTTTAACTAGCTCGTCGATTAACAGATGATCAAGGTTTCCTGATCATGAACATTGGATGTTGTTAATAACGGGATCATATCATTAGGAGAATGATGTGATGAATATATACCCAAACTAAGTATAACAATACGATCAAGTCATTTAGTTTATATTGTTATATCTTGCATTCGAAGTAATCTTGTTCCTTAGACCATGAGATCATGTCAATCACTAATACCGAAAGAATACTTTAATGACATCAAACGTCACACCGTAACAGGGTGACTATAAAGGTGGTGTTAGGTATTCGGAAAGTATTAGTTGAGGCTCATGGATCAAGAATGGGATTTGTCCATCCAAAATGACGGAGAGATATACTCTGGGCCCTCTCGGTGATATCACATTGACACCGCTTGCAAGCACGTGACTAGGTCACAAGAATGTCATATCACAGAACGAGTAAAATAGTACTTGTCGGAAACGAGATCGAACAAGGTATGGTTGATACCGATGATCGGATCTCGGACAAGTAAAATATCGCGAGACAAAGGGAATTAGTTACGACGTTGATGGTTCACACGATCACAAGATTCATCGTTGAATATATAGGAGTCATCACGGATCTCCAGATCCCGCTGTTGATTATTGATCGGAGAGGTGTCTCAATCATGTCTGTATTATTCGCGAACCGTAGGGTGACACACTTAAGGTTTGATGATGCATTTTGAGAGGATTAGGAATATTGAAGAATGTTTTGGACAGCACCGAAATTGTTTCGGGTAAAATTGAAATAGTTCAAGGGGTTTTTGTCGGATGGTTGTTAATAGAATTAACAAATGATTCGAGGTGAAATGTGCAAATGTTTGTTAATAGGATTAACAAATATTAAATAAAGAAATAGAAATGTTTTATTTATTTATTAAATAAAGCCTTTGGATTTTCCAAGTGGACAATTAAGGGAGCATGGGTGGGTGTGAGTGTGGCTTCCACTCACATCAAGAGGGGAAGAGGTGGAGGCACCATGAGTTGGCCGCACCCCCCTCTTGGGCTGCCCACTCCTCCCCTATAAAAGGAGGGTGAGGGCTTCCCCTCCATACACTTGCCTCACCTCCCTTCCTCTCCACCTGCTGCTCCATACCATGGTCTTCCGCTTGGCGAAGCCCTGACCGTGGGATTCTTCACCGCATCACGTTGTTGTGCTACTGGATTTCCGGGGATCCTCTACTTCCGCTGCCCCGCTGGATCGAGGAAACGGAGGTCGTCATCAAGCTGTACGTGTGACCGAGCACGGAGACGCTCATCGTACATCATCGCATTCTTGAGATCGGCAAGTGAACCACTACATCATCCACGAGATTTGATCTCGTAATGTTTTAAGTCTTCGAGGGTGAGTTCTTCTATGACATCCTACTCATTGCTTACATCTCCTAGATTAGATCTTGGCTTGTTGGTTGTTTATGCGTAGGAATTTTTTTGTTTTCCTTGCTACGAACCCTTCAGTGGTATCAGAGCCTCGTCTATGCGTAGATGGTTCGTACGAGTAGAACACATATGGATGTGGGCGTTGATGATCATGGTTTTGCCTCCTTTTGTATTTTGGATCCTAGTGGCATAGTGGGATGAAGCGGCCCGGACTAACCTTACATGTCCGCGTACATGAGACTTGTTCCACGACTGACATGCAACTTGTATTGCATAAGTGGCTGGCGGGTGTCTGTCTCTCTCACTATAGTTAGGACCTAATCTACAACGGGTTGTTAAAAATATGTTTTATCAACGTTGTGGTTTATGTTCGTAGGTATGAACGGTTCTATCTTCGTAAGCCAAAGCCACGTAAAATATGCAAAAATAAATTAGAGACGTCTAACTTGTTTTTGCAGGGCATGTGATGTGATATGGTCAATGTTACAAATTTGATGTATGAGATGATCCATTTTGTAAGTTATTGACATACCGGCAGGAGCCATATGGTTGTCTTATTATTTATGGCCTGCGTGTTGTATATCATATCCATGTGATATGTTGTAATTTGATGGACAATCAAGATGGAGGTGTCATGGACCTTGGTGCCACGCCGGTGGGATGATGAAGATCATACCATGATGCACAAGATGGAGATCAAGTGCAAGAAGGACCATATCATATCACATTATCCATGCATGTGATGTTAATCCTTTTATGCATCTTATTTTGCTTAGACCGCGACGGTAGCATTATAAGATGATCCCTCTCAATTAATATCAAGATAATAATGTGTTCTTCCTTAGTATGCACCGTTAAGAAAGTTCGTCGTTTCGAGACACCACGTGATGATCGGGTGTGATAGACTCTACGTTCGCATACAACGGGTGTTTTCAAGCCTAGCATGTACAGACATGGCCTTGAAACACACGCAATACAATGGTTCTACTTGGCGAGCCTAGCATGTACAGACATGGCCTCGGAACACGAATCGAAAGCTAAAGCATAAGTCATATGGATGATATGATGAACATGTCGATGTTCGCCTTTGCAGCTACATCATCTCACGTGATGATCGGTTTTGGTGTAGTGAATTTGCTTTGTGTAATCACCAAAACGACTAAGAGGGATGTTGTTTTTGAGTGGGAGTTCATGGGATATTTTTTTGAATTAACTTGAACTTAATTTATCATAAACTTAGTCTAAATAGTCTTTGCAAATATGTTGTAGATCATGGCGGCACCTACCTTCAATTTCAATATGTTCATGGAGAAAGAAAAGCTAGCGAACAATGGTAGCAACTTTACCAACTGGGCACTTAACCTGAGGATTCTCCTCACCGCTTGAAAGAAGCTCTATGTGCTTGATGCACCGCTAGGTGACCAGCCCGTTGATGATGCTTCTGATGAAGATAAAAATGTTTATCTGACTCAAAAATAAGACCACAATATAGTTCATTGCGGCATCCTTTATGGATTAGAACCAGAGCTGCGAAAACGTTTCAAGAACAACACTGCTTATGCTACAATGGGAGAATTGAAAATGATTTTCGATACCCATGCTGCAGTTGAGAGTTATGATGCTTCAGAAAAGTTCTTTAGCTGCATGATGGAAGAGAACAGCTTCGTCAGTGAGCATGTACTCAAAATGTCTGCGTACGCTGATAAGCTCATAGCCCTTGGAATAACGATTCCCAATGAGCTAGGGATACATCGTGTTCTTCAATCTCTGCCACCTAGTTACAAGAACTTTGTGATGAACTATAATATGCAAGGCATGAAGAAGTCTCTTCCTGAGCTTCTCTCGATGCTTAAAGCTGCTGAAGTGGAGATCAAGAAAGAGCATCAAGTGTTGATGATCAATAAGACCACTAGTTTCAAGAAAGGCAAGAAAGGCAAGCCAAAGGGCAACTTCAAGAAGGTTGGCAAGTCTGTTTCTACACCTGAGAAGAAAACCAAGAATGGTCCTAAGCCAGAGACTGAGTGCTTCTACTGCAAGGGCACTGGCCACTGGAAGCAAAACTGCCCCAAATATCTGGCAGATAAGAAGGCCGGCAAAGTGAACAAAGGTATATGTGATATACATGTTATTGATGTGTACCTTACTAGTACTCGCAGTAGCGCCTGGGTATTTGATACTGGTTCGGTTGCTCACATATGTAACTCGAAACAGAACTGCAGAATAAGCGACCACTAGCAAAGGATGAGGTGACGATGCGCGTCGGCAATGGATCAAGAGTTGATGTGATCGCCGTCGGCACGCTACCTCTTCGTTTACGGTCTGGATTAGTTATAAACCTGAATAAATGTTATCTGGTGCCTGCGTTGAGCATGAACATCATTTCTGGATCTTGCTTAATGCAGAGTGGTTATTCCTTTAAGTCCGAGAACAATGGTTGTTCGATTTATATGAATAATATCTTTTATGGTCACGCACCTGAGAAGAATGGTTTATTTCTTTTGAATCTTGATAGTATTGATACACATATTCATAGTGTGAATGCCAAAAGAATCAAGTTAAATGATGATATTGCTACTTACATGTGGCATTGCCGCTTAGGTCATATTGGTGTTAAACGCATGAAGAAGCTCCATTCTGATGGACTCTTAGAATCACTTGATTATGAATCATTTGAAACGTGTGAACCATGCCTTATGGGCAAGATGACTAGAATCCCGTTTTCAGGTTCTATGGAACGGGCGACAGACTTACTGGAAATCATACATACTGATGTGTGTGGACCAATGAGTGTATCGGCGCGCGGTGGATATCGTTATTTTGTCACTTTCACAGATGATTTGAGTAGATATGGATATATTTACTTAATGAAACACAAATCTGAGACGTTTGAAAAGTTCAAAGAATTTCAGTGTGAAGTTGAAAATCATCTTAGCAGAAAGATTAAATTTGTACGATCTGATCGTGGAGGTGAATATTTAAGTTACGAGTTTGGCATGCATATGAAACAATGTGGAATAGTTTCACAACTCACACCTGCCGGAACACCACATCGTAATGATGTTTCTGAACGTCGTAATCGTACTTTATTGGATATGGTTCGATCTATGATGTCTCTTACAGATTTGCCACTGTCATTTTGGGGTTATGCACTAGAGACCGCTGCATTCACTTTAAATAGGGCACCATCTAAATCCGTTGAAACGACACCGTATGAATTATGGTTTGGAAACAAACCTAAGCTGTCATTTCTAAAATTTTGGGGCTGCGATGTTTATGTGAAGAAGCTTCAACCTGATAAACTCGAACCCAAAGCGTAAAAATGCATCTTCATAGGATACCCTAAGGAAACAATGGGGTACACCTTCTATCACAGATCCGAAGGCAAGATTTTTGTTGCCAAGAATGGATCCTTTTTAGAGAAGGAGTTTCTCTCGAAAGGTGTGAATAGTAGGAAGGTAGAACTCGATGAGGTTATTGAACCTTCTCTTCTTGGAATGGCGAGTAGCGCAGCACCGGAAGTTGTTCCAGTGCCGACTCCGTCAGTTGAAGAGGGAACTAATGATCAAGATCATGAAACTCCAGAAGAGGAAACTACCGTGCTTCGCAGGTCAACTAGGGAACGTACAACTCCTGAACTGTATGGGAATCCCATCTTAAACTTCATGGTAGATGGAAGTGATGACCCTGCGACGTATGATGAAGCAATGATGAGCCCAGATTCCAACAAATGGCTTGAAGCCATGAAATCCGAAATGGGATCCATGTACGAAAACCAAGTTTGGACTTTGGTGGACTTACCCGATGACCGTAAGGCCGTTGAGAACAAATGGATTTTTAAAAAGAAAACTGATGCTGATGGTAATGTGACCGTCTATAAAGCACGACTTGTCGCAAAAGGTTTTCGACAAATTCAAGGAGTTGACTACGACGAGACCTTCTCACCAGTAGCGATGCTAAAGTCAGTTAGGATTATGTTAGCAATTGCTGCATTTTTCGATTATGAAATCTGGCAGATGGATGTCAAAACGGCATTCCTGAATGGTGACATTGAGGAAGAGTTGTATATGATGCAACCCAAAGGTTTTGTTGATCCTAAGGATGCTGACAAGGTATGCAAGCTTCAACATTCCATTTATGGACTGAAGAAAGCATCCCGGAGTTGGAACCTCCGTTTTGATAAGGTGATCAAAGAGTTTGGATTTGATCAAACGTACGGAGAAGCTTGTATCTACAAGAAAGTGAGTGGGAGCTCTGTAGAATTTCTAGTACTGTATGTGGATGACATATTGTTGATTGGAAATGATATAGAATTGTTAAAAGGTGTAAAAGGTTATTTGAGCAGTAGTTTTTTGATGAAAGACCTCGGTGAAGCAGCTTATATATTAGGCATCAAAATCTACAGGGATAGATCAAGACGCTTAATTGGACTTTCGCAAATTACATACATTGACAAGATTTTGAAGAAGTTCAGAATGGATAAAAGTAAGAAGGGGTTCTTACCAATGTTGCAAGGCAAGACGTTGAGTAAGACTCAATGTCCAGTTACAGCAGAAGATAGAGAGGAAATGAATAAGATTCCCTATGCTTCAGCTATAGGTTCTGTCATGTATGCTATGCTATGTACAAGACCAGATGTGGCACATGTTGTTAGTTTGACTAGCAGGTACCAATACGATCCAGGTTTGGAACACTGGGCGGCGGTCAAGAATATCCTTAAGTACTTGAGAAGAACTAAGGATATGTTTCTCGTGTATGGCGGTGAAGAAGAGCTCGTCGCAAGAGGTTACGTCGATGCTAGCTTCGTCACTGATCCGGATGACTCTAAGTCACAATCCGGATACGTATTTATTATGAATGGAGGAGCAGTAAGCTGGAGGAGTTCCAAGCAATCTGTGGTAGCGGGATCATCAACAGAAGCGGAATATGTTGCTGCCTCAGAGGCAACACATGAAGCAGTTTGGATGAAGGAATTCATATCCGAACTAGGTGTGGTTCCGAGTGCTTTGGATCCAATGATTATCTATTGTGACAACAATGGTGCCATTGCCAATGCTAAGGAACCAAGGTCTCACAAGAATTCCAAGCATATCAAGCGCCGTTTTCACTCCATCCGTGAGTATGTCAAGGATGGGGATGTGGAGATTTGCAAAGTACACACGGATCTGAATGTGGCAGATCCGTTGACTAAAACTCTCCCAAAGGCAAAACATGATAAACACCAGAACTCCATGGGTGTTAGATTCATTACTATGTAATATAGATTATTGCCCCTAGTGCAAGTGGGAGACTGAAGGGAATATGCCCGAGAGGCAATAATAAAGTGTTTATTATATTATTCCTTGTTTATGATAAACGTTTATTTCTCATGCTAGAATTGTATTAACCGGAAACGTTGATACATGTGTGTTTAATAAACAAACAATGGTTCCTAGTAAAGCCTCTCTTTTAACTAGCTCGTCGATTAACAGATGATCAAGGTTTCCTGATCATGAACATTGGATGTTGTTAATAACGGGATCATATCATTAGGAGAATGATGTGATGAATATATACCCAAACTAAGTATAACAATACGATCAAGTCATTTAGTTTATTGTTATATCTTGCATTCGAAGTAATCTTGTTCCTTAGACCATGAGATCATGTCAATCACTAATACCGAAAGAATACTTTAAGGACATCAAACGTCACACCGTAACAGGGTGACTATAAAGGTGGTGTTAGGTATTCGGAAAGTATTAGTTGAGGCTCATGGATCAAGAATGGGATTTGTCCATCCAAAATGACGGAGAGATATACTCTGGGCCCTCTCGGTGATATCACATTGACACCGCTTGCAAGCACGTGACTAGGTCACAAGAATGTCATATCACAGAACGAGTAAAAGAGTACTTGTCGGAAACGAGATCGAACAAGGTATGGTTGATACCGATGATCGGATCTCGGACAAGTAAAATATCGCGAGACAAAGGGAATTAGTTACGACGTTGATGGTTCACACGATCACAAGATTCATCGTTGAATATATAGGAGTCATCACGGATCTCCAGATCCCGCTGTTGATTATTGATCGGAGAGGTGTCTCAATCATGTCTGTATTATTCGCGAACCGTAGGGTGACACACTTAAGGTTTGATGATGCATTTTGA
Organism: Bromus sterilis; assembly: GCA_950022295.1. NCBI lineage: Eukaryota > Viridiplantae > Streptophyta > Magnoliopsida > Poales > Poaceae > Bromus > Bromus sterilis. The sequence continues at coordinate 111,523,682 of OX465598.1, forward strand.
GAGGATAAGGAATATTGAAGAATGTTTTGGACAACACCGAAATTGTTTCGGGTAAAATTGAAATAGTTCAAGGGGTTTTTGTCGGATGGTTGTTAATAGAATTAACAAATGATTTGAGGTGCAATGTGCAAATGTTTGTTAATAGGATTAACAAATATTAAATAAAGAAATAGAATTATTTATTTATTTATTAAATAAAACCTTTGGATTTTCCAAGTGGACAATTAAGGGAGCATGGGTGGGTGTGAGTGTGGCTTCCACTCACATCAAGAGGGGAAGAGGTGGAGGCACCATGAGTTGGCCGCACCCCCATCTTGGGCTGCCCACTCCTCCCCTATAAAAGGAGGGTGAGGGCTTCCACTCCCATACACTTGCCTCACCTCCCTTCCTCTCCACCTGCTGCTCCATACCATGGTCTTCCGCTTGGCGAAGCCCTGACCGTGGGATTCTTCACCGCATCACGTTTTTGTGCTGCTGGATTTCCGGGGATCCTCTACTTCCGCTGCCCCGCTAGATCGAGGGAACGGAGGTCGTCATCAAGCTGTACGTGTGACCGAGCACGGAGACGCTCAACGTACATCATCGCGATCTTGAGATCGGCAAGTGAACCACTACATCATCCATGAGATTTGATCTCGTAACGTTTTAAGTCTTCGAGGGTGAGTTCTTCTAGGACATCCTACTCGTTGCTTACATCTCCTAGATTAGATCTTGGCTTGTTGGTTGTTTATGCGTAGGAATTTTTTTTGTTTTCCTTGCTACGAACCCTTCAGTGGTATCAGAGCCTCGTCTATGCGTAGATGGTTTGTACGAGTAGAACACATATGGATGTGGGCGTTGATGATCATAGTTTTGCCCCCTTTTGTATTTTGGATCCTAGTGGCATAGTGGGATGAAGCAGCCCGGACTAACCTTACATGTCCGCGTACATGAGACTTGTTCCACGACTGACATGCAACTTGTATTTCATAAGTGGCTGGCGGGTGTCTGTCTCTCTCACTATAGTTAGGACCTAATCTACAACGGGTTGTTAAAAATATGTTTTATCAACGTTGTGGTTTATGTTCGTAGGTATGAACGGTTCTATCTTCGTAAGCCGAAGCCACGTAAAATATGCAAAAATAAATTAGAGACGTCTAACTTGTTTTTGCAGGGCATGTGATGTGATATGGTCAATGTTACAAATTTGATGTATGAGATGATCCATTTTGTAAGTTATTGACATACCGGCAGGAGCCATATGGTTGTCTTATTATTTATGGCCTGCGTGCTGTATATCATATCCATGTGATATGTTGTAATTTGATGGACAATCAAGATGGAGGTGCCATGGACCTTGGTGCCACGCCGGTGGGATGATGAAGATCATACCATGATGCACAAGATGGAGATCAAGTGCAAGAAGGACCATATCATATCACATTATCCATGCATGTGATGTTAATCCTTTTATGCATCTTATTTTGCTTAGACCGCGACGGTAGCATTATAAGATGATCCCTCTCAATTAATATCAAGATAATAATGTGTTCTTCCTTAGTATGCACCGTTAAGAAAGTTCGTCGTTTCGAGACACCACGTGATGATCGGGTGTGATAGACTCTACGTTCGCATACAACGGGTGTTTTCAAGCCTAGCATGTACAGACATGGCCTTGAAACACACGCAATACAATGGTTCTACTTGGCGAGCCTAGCATGTACAGACATGGCCTCGGAACACGAACCGAAAGGTAAAGCATAAGTCATATGGATGATATGATGAACATGTCGATGTTCGCCTTTGCAGCTACATCATCTCACGTGATGATCGGTTTTGGTGTAGTGAATTTGGTTTGTGTAATCACCAAAACGACTAAGAGGGATGTTGTTTTTGAGTGGGAGTTCATGGGATATTTTTTTGAATTAACTTGAACTTAATTTATCATAAACTTAGCCTAAATAGTCTTTGCAAATATGTTGTAGATCATGGCGGCACCTACCTTCAATTTCAATATGTTCATGGAGAAATAAAAGCTAGCGAACAATGGTAGCAACTTTAGCAACTGGGCACTTAACCTGAGGATTCTCCTCACCGCTTGAAAGAAGCTCTATGTGCTTGATGCACCGCTAGGTGACCAGCCCGTTGATGATGCTTCTGATGAAGATAAAAATGTTTATCTGACTCAAAAATAAGACCACAATATAGTTCATTGCGGCATCCTTTATGGATTAGAACCAGAGCTGCGAAAACGTTTCGAGAACAGCACTGCTTATGCTACAATGGGAGAATTGAAAATGATTTTCGATACCCATGCTGCAGTTGAGAGTTATGATGCTTCAGAAAAGTTCTTTAGCTGCATGATGGAAGAGAACAACTCCGTCAGTGAGCATGTACTCAAAATGTCTGCGTACGCTGATAAGCTCATAGTCTTGGGAATAACGATTCCCAATGAGCTAGGGATACCTCGTGTTCTTCAATCTCTGCCACCTAGTTACAAGAACTTTGTGATGAACTATAATATGAAAGGCATGAAGAAGTCTCTTCCTGAGCTTCTCTCGATGCTTAAAACTGCTGAAGTGGAGATCAAGAAAGAGCATCAAGTGTTGATGATCAATAAGACCACTAGTTTCAAGAAAGTCAAGAAAGGCAAGCCAAAAGGCAACTTCAAGAAGGTTGGCATGTCTGTTTCTACACCTGAGAAGAAAACCAAGAATGGTCCTAAGCCTGAGACTGAGTGCTTCTATTGCAAGGGCACTGGCCACTAGAAGAAAAAATGCCCCAAATATCTGGCAGATAAGAAGGCCGCTACTTACATGTTCATAGTGTGAATGCCAAAAGAATCAAGTTAAATGATGATATTGCTACTTACATGTGGCATTGCCGCTTAGGTCATATTGGTGTTAAACGCATGAAGAAGCTCCATTCTGATGGACTCTTAGAATCACTTGATTATGAATCATTTGAAACGTGTGAACAATGCCTTATGGGCAAGATGACTAGAACCCCGTTTTCAGGTTCTATGGAACGGGCGACAGACTTACTGGAAATCATACATACTGATGTGTGTGGACCAATGAGTGTATCGGCGCGCGGTGGATATCGTTATTTTGTCACTTTCACAGATGATTTGAGTAGATATGGATATATTTACTTAATGAAACACAAATCTGAGACGTTTGAAAAGTTCAAAGAATTTCAGTGTGAAGTTGAAAATCATCGCAACAGAAAGATTAAATTTCTACGATCTGATCATGGAGGTGAATATTTAAGTTACGAGTTTGGCATGCATATGAAACAATGAGGAATAGTTTCACAACTCACACCTGCCGGAACACCACAGCGTAATGGTGTTTCCGAACGTCGTAATCGTACTTTATTGGATATGGTTCGATCTATGATGTCTCTTACAGATTTGCCACTGTCATTTTGGGGTTATGCACTAGAGACCGCTGCATTCACTTTAAATAGGGCACCATCTAAATCCGTTGAAACGACACCGTATGAATTATGGTTTGGAAACAAACCTAAGCTTTCATTTCTAAAAGTTTGGGGCTGCGATGTTTATGTGAAGAAGCTTCAACCTGATAAACTCGAACCCAAAGCGGAAAATGCATCTTCATAGGATACCCTAAGGAAACAGTAGGGTACACCTTCTATCACAGATCCGAAGGCAAGATTTTCGTTGCCAAGAATGGATCCTTTTTAGAGAAGGAGTTTCTCTCGAAAGGTGTGAATAGTAGGAAGGTAGAACTCGATGAGGTTATTGAACCTTCTCTTCTTGGAATGGCGAGTAGCGCATCACCGGAAGTTGTTCCAGTGCCGACTCCGTCAGTTGAAGAGGGAACTAATGATCAAGATCATGAAACTCCAGAAGAGGAAACTACCGTGCTTCGCAGGTCAACTAGGGAACGTACAGCTCCTGAACTGTATGGGAATCCCGTCTTAAACTTCATGGTAGATGGAAGTGATGACCCTGCGACGTATGATGAAGCAATGATGAGCCCAGATTCCAACAAATGGCTTGAAGCCATGAAATCCGAAATGGGATCCATGTACGAAAACCAAGTTTGGACTTTGGTGGATGTTGTGGTGATGAACCTAACAATAGATATAGGGGTAGTAACGGAGCTATGAAGATCTGTACGCAAAGATGGTGACACCGGGAGGAATTATACAGGTTAGGCCTCTCCTCAGAGATAACAACCTTACTCCTGTCCCAAGTGTCTTGGGGTGTTTTTCTCGTATTGTTCTCTCTAAGAATGCCCCCTTACTGGGGTGAAGGGATGGGCTTATATAGAGTGCGCCACGTCCCTTCACTGTCCGGTAATGGGTTTGATTACAGGGTTAATGATAGCTATTATTACAATGAGAAATGTCTCCCCATTATTGTCATTCAAGTAGAGGTAACGCCTGTGGGTTTAATGTCTTGTAACTCCAGCTTCTCTTCTTCCTGTCCGAATATCATGCAGCTCGGCCTTTCCTGCTTCCGAGTAGCCAGCTTACTCGGATAGTAACGCCTTGCTCCGAGTGACGTCTTACTCGAGAAGTGACCTTGTCCGAATAAGGTTCCTCCTATAGTGGTGATGTCTTCCGAGTAAGCTAACCACTCGGAAGGGTTCGAATTCATCCGAGTAGTTCCTTACTCGGAAGGAAAAGAGGGGAAGGAATTCCATGTTTTTATTTTATGAGTATTTTCCAAGAGATGGTAGACCTAAGGATACCCCCTGATATAAGGCGCATGAGGGTATGCCTTAGGTATTACCACGACAGTAGCCCCCAAGTGCTTCTGGGTGCTCGCGTGAATTCATGAGGTATGCGGAGATCAAATTCAATGAGAGGACCGGAAGGACTTTATCGATGTTTGCACTATCCCCTCGATTATATGTAGGGTGAGTCGTTTTTTGGAAGGATTCGGCGACACTCAAGCGTCTCTCGGAAGAGGTGGACTGAGGCCTCGGAAGGCGTGTCTTGGGGTAAAAGGCCTTAAACCCCATATGTAACCAAATCCGTAAAGTCTGATATTTAAAGCATCATCTGACGAGCTTTAAACCGTGTCCCATAGGATATCAATTATTTACCCCTCACACCAGATCGTGCGGATAACCTGGCAATCTACGTCAGAGACGGATTATCAGCGTATTAGTTATTGGGAACTTCCTCTGTAGTGCTTTCCGAATGAATCAGAAAACACGACGATCTCGTCCGAGTTAGGGCTTACTCGGAGAAGTTGTTCGTTTGAACTGTCTTCCGAGTTGAGGTTTTACTCGGAGAAATTGTTGAGGGCATTTTTACTTCCGAGTTGTACTAACTTGGGGAAATCTTGCATGCTCTTCTAAGGGAGCGAATCTTTTTCCTGTCAGGGGATCTTTTCTGTCAGAGCGGCCCCTCGATTCCCGCGACAGTCAGTTACTTTATCATTAACTGCGCGCCTTTTAAGGAGGCTGGATTTGGGGGACCGTAACGGGCGCCCTCATTAATTGCCTTGGTAACCGTGTGAACCGCCCCCCTGTACCTATAAATATAGCTTCCCCTTCTTCTCTTTCTTTTAAGCACAGCGTTTGCTCCATCCTCTTCTCCGCCGGCGTCTCTCTAGATCGCGGATCCCTTCTCCCATTGGTGATCTTCGGGGCGCTCTTCGTGCCCGCGGGGTTCTTGTCCATTCATCCTCTGGGCCTCATGTCTGCGGGGGAATGGTTACCCTCTGTCGTCACGGCGGAGAACCTCCGGCGCTACCAAGACGAGGGGTTACTCCCTCGCCATGGCTGCCGTCTTCCAGGCCCAGGTGAGGTCGAACCTCGCCCTAGGGATGACGAGCGGGTTCTGCTTCTTTCCCATGTGGATAGGGGGTTTTATCTTCCTCCTCATCCTTTCTTGCTTGATTTTCTTGCCTTCACGGGATCTCAATTGCATCACATCGTTCCTAATTCCATCACGCTTCTGTCTAGCTTTTTTTCTTTGTGTGAGGGTTTCCTTGGTATCGATCCTCATTGGAATCTTTTCCGCACCATTTACACCATAAAGCCCCAGAAGATAAAGAATTCTGGGGAGCCAGAGATAAATTATCTTTGCGGGGGGTTGTTTTTGGCGAAGAGGCAGGGCATTCAGTATTTTGCTTCTAGCTTGCCTGATTCTGTGAAGAATTGGCAAAATAGCTGGTTTTACTGTAAGGTAGAGACTGCTCCTGGTACTCGGACATTACCCCCTTACTCGGACGTCCGGCTGGACGACTCCCGTGGTTGGAATCCCCGGTTGCTCGCTTCCGAGAAACAGCGGGTTCTACCACTGATGAGGGAAGTAGTGAGGATGAAGAAAGAGGGATTGGACGCCATGGATCTTATTTCTCTTTTCGTCACTCGGAGGATTCAGCCCCTGCAAGCCCGAGCTAGGAGGATGTGGGAGTACACGGGAGTTGATGATAGGACCCGCTATAGTAACTCGGCGATGTGTCAGAAGGAATTTGAGCAACTCATGAAGATTATTACCAGCGTGACTCATGGTGCACAGATGGATGGCCAAGTCAGACCCCTTGATATTAACCGTCCTCCGACTCTGGTGATTTTCTTTTATTTGGCCAGTCTTCTGAATGCTGCACTAGGTCGTGAATTATAACTTGGTTATTCTTTTGTCTGTTCTTCAGACAAACGTCGCTCCATCCCCGATTCCTTTGGCGCCGCGAAATCCTGAAGACGAGGACGAGGACTGCAACAACGACGCAGGACTCGGGATCGAAGATGACGAAGAGACTGAATCTGATGTAGTGCTACCCCGTACCACTGCCGAGCAGCGCTCCAAGAACAATCAGGATCGAGAGGCAGCTCGGGAGGGGTCCGTGCGGGGGACGAAGCGTCCCATGTCTCCGGGTAAAGGGGAGAAAAGCAGCAAAGCCGCCGCACTTAGCCCAAGCCATGGGAGGGTAGCTCCCATGAAGCAGCGGAAGACGCTTTCGACTCTTGGCGGGAAGAAAGTTAGTGCTCCGACAGATGCTGCCAAAACCCCCAAGAAGGCTTCCGAGTCAGGATCCTCTCAGGCTGCTCCTGCTGTTGCTCCCCCAAGACGAGCTCTTAAGATGGCTCGGAAGTAAGATCCGACAACTTTTCTCTTTTCCTTAGTAATTTTGCTGATTTAACATCCTTTATGTTGCAGTGTCCGTCCGAGTGGTTCCAAGTCACTTCCTGGTGTTGAGGTTCCTGATGCTGCGGCTTATGAAGATGTTAGCAACTGCGTTGTAACTGGTTTTCAGGTGTTGGATTCTATTCCTGAACAAACTCCAATCGATGGTGAGTATATATCTTCTTGGTTTTAACTTTCATTTTTGCTCGAGGCTTTGCTTACAGATTTTCTTTTGTTAGACATTGATATTGATCGTGACGCAGATCCGAGCCCAGCTGTAAATGAGACGGTTCTTTCTGCTCCCGACACACAGACTGCTCCGGGCACACAGACTGCTCCGGAAGGCTTGACCGATCAGGAGGTCACTATTCCTGCAGCGACGATTCCTCCTACTACCTCGGGGGTGAAGCAAGCTGAGAAGAGTTCCACCATCTCTGTTGCTGACCCCGGAGAAGCTCGGGCCCCTCCTCCTTCAATCACGGTTGATACCTTGCTTAAGGATACCGTTCTGGATGGATTGAAGGGGTCTTTGGTGAAAGCTTCAGAAATCGAGCTGCGGCTACGTGAGATGACTTCTGATGCTGCCGCGATAAAGGCCAAAATGCATGTAAGCAAATGCGCGAATTTTCCACTCACTGGGTGGATGTATTTCCGAGTTGTAGCCCCCAGGGCTCCGAGTAACTTCTTGGAGTTACTCGAAGTCTTATGCTGTAGGGACTATGAATTTGGAAATCTTCCAGTGGGGGCACTTCTTAGTGCACCCACTGGGTGTAGCCCCCAAGGCTCCGAGTAACTTCTTGGAGTTACTCGGAGTCTTATGCTGTAGGGACTATGAATTTGGAGATCTTCCAGTGGGGGCACTTCTTAGTGCACCCACTGGGTGTAGCCCCCAAGGCTCCGAGTAACTTCTTGGAGTTACTCGGAGTCTTATGCTGTAGGGACTATGAATTTGGAGATCTTCCAGGGGGCACTTCTTAGTGCACCCACTGGGTGTAGCCCCCAAGGCTCCGAGTAACTTCTTGGAGTTACTCGGAGTCTTATGCTGTAGAGACTTGGTCTTAAATAACTTTTCTTGTGTCAGGAGGCTTGCGAACTAGGCGCTGCATTTGTGAAACTACAGGGAGAGCATGAGGCATTGAAGAAAAAACATGCTGAGGATAATGGTGAGGCTCCGCTTCTTGTATCTTGAGAAGAAATTCGAGATTTTACATCATATGAGTACTTCTGATTATTGAATTTACAGAAGCTGCAAAGAAAGCGTTTGATGCGAAGGTAAAAGAGAATGAAGAATTTGTGAACAAGATGAAGAAGGAGATTGAACAAGCCGAGAAGCGTGCAAAGCAAATGGCTAGCCACAAGAAGGCTCTTGAGGAGAAGGAGAATGCTATCTCCAAGCTTCAGTCCGATCTGCAGAAACTTTCCGAGCTGCAGGCCAGAGATAAGGAGGAGCATGAAGCTGTGCTGGCTGCAGCTCGGGATTCCGTAAGAAGTGCTGAAGAGTATTGCACTGGGAGGCTTGCTGTGTTTAGCGAGATGCTGTCCAGTAAGACGCTGCTCTTTTCTGTGAATCCGACTTGTTTCTGCCTTGTGAATTTGATTTAATCTGTGCACCGTTGTTGTCTTTACAGTTTATTCTACCGATCCTGAAGCGGAAAAGACGCGTATGGACCAGTTTGCCGAGTTGATGCAGAAGGATAATTATACGCCCAAGACGACGGAATTTGCCTTATCCAGAGGTCTGCTGACCATGAGGTGCGCCAAAGCGAAGAAATACGCTGAAGAGACCATGGGTGCTGCCTTAGGGTTGAAGAATTACCTCTCGCCTGCTGAAGAAAGTCGCATGCATCTGGATACGGTTGTTCCTGTGCTTTAGGGTGCTCCGCAACAGATTGCTCGTTGGAAGAGGTCTTCAACACGGAGTGGTGCAAATTATGCTCTGGCTCTGACTAAGGCTCATTTTTCTGAAAAAGTTCATAATCTGGAACGAGTCGGAGAAGGTGATCCTGAGCATGGTCCGAGCTGTACAACTTTGTTATCCCGGTATGCTGAGACCGCAAGTCGGATTGTGAAGATCCCAGATCTTGATTTCTTCGTGGAATCTGCTGGAGTTACCAGTGAATCTGATGAGGCGAGTGATGCCTGATCGAGTTAAGGGAGAAACAGTTAAATTTGCCTCGGGATGCCGAGTGATTTTGTAATAAACAGTTTATGTCCTGTTGCTGTGCCCTGGGTGCACAGTATGTCTTAAAACTGATGCCTTTTATTAAAAATGCCTGACTCGTATGCGTGGATTTTTTTGCTTTAGCTAGTTATCTGCAAGGATATAGACCTATGTTTCTGACATCATCGTTTTTCGTGTTGTTGAAGTGCTTGGGGAGCCACTTAGACTTTCGTCCGGGCTGCGTGCCGCTTGAGAAAAACTTGAATTTTTCGTAACGTTAAGTAGCCCCCAAGTTGCTGAAGAGCGTGCAGCTCGGATGAAGAACTTGATTTTATCACAACGTTAAGTAGTCCCCAAGTTTCGATGAAGCTTGGTGGATCACTTAGTTTAAAATTATCTTAAGCTCTCGTCCGAGCTGCGTGCAGCTCGGATGAAGAACTTGATTTTATCACAACGTTAAGTAGTCCCCAAGTTTCGATGAAGCTTGGTGGATCACTTAGTTGAAAATTAGCTTGAGCTCTCGTCCGAGCTGCGTGCAGCTCGGATGAAGAACTTGATTTTATCACAACGTTAAGTAGTCCCCAAGTTTCGATGAAGCTTGGTGGATCACTTAGTTTAAAATTAGCTTAAGCTCTCGTCCGAGCTGCGTGCAGCTCGGATGAAGAACTTGATTTTATCACAACGTTAAGTAGCCCCCAAGTTTCGATGAAGCTTGGTGGATCTCTTAGTTGAAAATTAGCTTAAGCTCTCGTCCGAGCTGCGTGCAGCTCGGATGAAGAACTTGATTTTATCACAACGTTAAGTAGCCCCCAAGTTTCGATGAAGCTTGGTGGATCTCTTAGTTGAAAATTAGCTTAAGCTCTCGTCCGAGCTGCGTGCAACTCGGATGAAGAACTTGATTTTATCACAACGTTAAGTAGCCCCCAAGTGTCGATGAAGCTTGGTGGATCTCTTAGTTGAAAATTAGCTTAAGCTCTCGTCCGAGCTGCGTGCAGCTCGGATGAAGAACTTGATTTTATCACAACGTTAAGTAGCCCCCAAGTGTCGATGAAGCTTGGTGGATCACTTAGTTTAAAATTAGCTTAAGCTCTCGGATGAAGAACTTGATTTTATCTTTTCTGAGTGAAAAATACTGGGAATGTAAAGGATGGAGGTAAAGACTCTTTATTGAATTCATCTTGTAAGAATCTCATGCATAAAAGCGCCGCAACATTTGGGCGTTCCAGGCATGTGGCTCTTCTATATTATGTTGGGAATGTGCCCTAGAGGCAAATAAAATATGTTTTATCAAGCATATTCCATTAGTTCATAATACGTTTGATACTATGCTAGAACTGTATTAAGCGGAAACATTAATACAGGTGTGGTATACAAACAACCAGGTCCCTAGTTAACCCTAGTATACTAGTCCATTGGGCGATTGATGATCAAGGTTTCCTGATCATGAGACAATGGCGTCTGTTGACAATGGAGTCGTATCATTGGATAATGATATGATGGACATACACCCACCAGAAGTGTTGCGATGTGATCAAGTCACATAGTTCGACATTGCGATAACTATAACGTAGTGACCAGATCCTTTGACCGTAATGATCATACGTAATTGTCATCTATGAGGAGACTTTGATTTGTATCCCACCGCCTGACTGAAATATGCTGGCCATAACGGTGCACTTTGGGTATTCCGAAATAGATGGTTGATGAGTATGCAAATAGATCAAAGCGGGATTTTTCAATCCGTGTGACGGATAGGTACTCTGGGCCCACTCGGTGATATTGCATCATAAAGTTTGCAAACGTGTGACTAGGTCACGGAGTTGTAATATCACGGGAACGAGTAAACTTGTTTGTTGAGAACGAGGACGAACTAGGTATAGTGGATACCGATGATCAAACCTCGGACAAGCAAAGTACCATGGGACAAAGGGAACAGGCACACGGTTAACGGATCCAACAGCGATTGAAGTTCATTCGATGGAAGCGCAGGGGCTATCAAGGATTGTAACCAGGTCCAATTGATTAGTCATTGATTAATGAGAATTGTCTCGATCATGTCTGCTGTTTCCCGGACCGTAGGGTGTTACACTTAAGGGTACTCGACGCAGTAAGGATTGATTCGGGATCACCGGAGAAATTGGAGAGAACACCGGAATTGTTCCGGTGATGACCGGAATTGTTCCGATGAAGGCCGGAAGTTGTTCTGGGTATTTTGAAAGGTTCAAAATATATTTAATAATGTTTAATTAATGTTTTATTATTTAATTATCTGAATTAAATATTAAAATATAATTAAATATAATTAAAAATGAATTAAAAGGCATATGGGCCTCATAGGGCCCATTAGGGGGAGAGGGAGTCCTCCCCCATGGGCCATGGCGCCATGAGGGGGCCCACTCCCCTTATTGGTGCGCCCCCCCTCCCCTTGGGATTAGTCCCACATGGGAAGTTGAGGGGAGGTTGCCCCCCCTCCTTGACCGATATAAGGAGGGGTAGGGGTGCCCTTTTAATCATGATTTTTTTGAGAAAAGTTTCTCATCTCTCTCCCTCCTTTCTCCTTCCTTTGAGCGGACTCCCCTTGTTTGGAGGCTGCTCTGGGTTGGGGATTTCTCCACTATACGCACGCCGTCGTGCTGCTGGAATCGGGATCCGAATCCATCTTCTTTCCACTGCTCTACTGGTTCGGAGCCCGGAGGGACGTCGGGTATACTGTATGTGTATAATCCCGCGAGGCACTACACTTGTGGTGCTACTTCATCGTCGTGGTCGTATCGCGAGGTCTTCATCAGCAACGTTCCGACGGGGACGTAATCCCGTCATCGGTCTGCAAGGATCGGGTGGCTACAGGAGTCATCGTGGATCTGCGCGGCATCGGGGATTGCCGGTACGACTACACCAACCACGTTCATGCGGGAACGTTACCCGCTTAACGGACTACATACTGGTATGTGATCTATTTCTGTCCGTTACTTGCATCAGCATAGCATAGGTCTTGGGATTGGGTATCGTAGGTCAAGGAAAAATTTGTGTTTTCTGCCCCGAACCCCAGCAGTGGTATCATGAGCAAGGCTATGCGTAGATGTATTGTACGGATAGAACACATCTAGTATGTGGGCATAAATTCTCAATTGTTACCCTCTCACGTGTACTCATTTAGCGTTGCGGCAATGTTTGATGAAGCGGCCCCCGACCGACCTTACGCGTTTACGCGAGACTGGTTCCACGCTTGACATATGGCTTGTACCATATAAAGTGGCTGGGGGGGTGTCTGTCTCTCTGCATTAGCGATGCGAAGATGTTTGCAACGGAGGGCCCCGACAGGGGTGTAATAGAGACAATTGCGGGATTGGTGTTGTGGCTTGTTTTCGCAAGATAGAAAGCGGTTCTTTTCTCAAAACCCCTAGCAGCCACGTAAAACTTGCAAAAGATAAAGTAGAAAGGCGTTTTCAACTTTAATTTGCATGTCGGGGGGAATCATAGCATGTATGATTTATACTGTTGCATCCTGTTTTGCTAATATGTTAGATATACGACGGTAGCATAATAGGATGATCCCTCACTAATCCAACAAAGTGTCCTTCCTTAGTGAAGCACCATCTGGAAAGTTCTTCATTATGGAGGCATCACGTGTCACACGGGTGTCAAACATTTTTACGTTCACAAGAGATGGGTGGAGCAAGCCTAGCATGTCCAGAAACATGGCCTTGCATACGCAGCATATACTCACTAAGGTTATTGTGGCGAGCCTGGCATGTGCAGACATGGCCTCGGGACACAAGAGACCGAAAGGTCGAGCATGAGTCACATAGATGATGTGATTGGCATGATGGCCTACCTTGAACAACATACTGATGGTCGTGTCACACGGGGGAGGTATGTTCTTCAAGGATCGTGTAATCACTTAGAACAAACTATGAGGGATGTTTGTCTGAGTGGGAGTTCCAGAATTGTTTTTGAAACATGAACTCCATATTATGAACTTAATCTTCATGTCTTTGCAAATATCATTGTAGATAACGTCATACCAATGTTTAGAACTATGGCTCTTTTAGTATGATAGAACTTAAGGTAAATGGGTCTTACTTCATTGATGTGTACCAACACCATTAGAGACATACTCGTTAGTAATGACTTGTTAAACATAATACGAAGAACTGCTAGGAGATACACCTAATAACTCCGTATTCAAGGAAGATGATGATGAGTATCGTACTCACCGTCACTTATGAATGACTGTCCAATACACCATACTTCATTCTATGAGTCTGAATTGTGAATGCATGTTAACCAACACGTATGACGTGCTAGGTGAACTTGAAATCACTTGGTCACAAATCAGAGAAATGGAATATGAGTATATGGACGGGGTTTCTTTCAACTATGGTGGAAGGAACAACCTGCTGAGAAAGTCACTTGGAAAATGTATAAGATACATGGAACACCTTGTGTATAACTTGGACTACTGAATGACTGGTTACTTTGCGATAACTAGGGAGTTACATCCGCTTCCTCCTAGTTACAAAGACCATGTCTGGACTATGTCATGAAGGAGAATCGTTCACCTTTCATGAGGTCATGGTTAAAGTTAAGAACTTTAAGAGTAGAACCAATGCAGGAATGGTCATTGACGGAGAAGGTATATTTGATATACGAGTTATAAATGTCTTTCCCACGAAACACTAATTGCAGTTGATTAAGTATTCGATGCTTGAACTTACTGCTTGAGAGTGACTTGGAAGGGATGAGGTGACAATGTGTGCTGGCGGTAATCAAGATAGTTGATGGTCGACAACACTCTCCCTCTAAATCTATCAATTGATTAATATATGAATAAATTTTATGATCATTTGAATGAGGACTTTATTAGTGTGTCTTGCATCTCGCGAAGACAATTATTCATATTAGTGAGAAACAAGTCAGTTGTTCTCCTTTTATGAATGATATCTATTATGGTCACATTACGATTATGAATGAGTTATTCTTATGTTGATGATAATTGTTTGATCATTTATAAGAAATATTGTAATGCCAAGAAATATCTAGGCTTAATAATGACACTACAGTTTAAGTCATGAATGGTATGATGATGTCTTAAGATACTTGATCTCTTGACATATGCAAACCATGCCTCTGAGGTGAGATGACTAAAACCTCGCATTCTGGTAAAACGGAATGTGTACTGATTGTTGAGCATCATACATTGTGATGTATCGTATGTCAGCATGTAGTGAATTTCATTATTTCGTGAACTTCGTATGTGGAGTTAGATGAATATTTGTATTCACTAAATGAAACATGAGTCTGAAATAATTTGATATGATCAAAAGGGATTTCAGAGTAAAGATGGATATTAAATTAACAAGAAAGACAAGTCTCTACGATTTGATCAAAGTGACAAATGTTTTGAGTTAGTCTTGGGCATAAAGACTTGTGTGAAAGTTGTTCCAGAAATTTCAATGTCTTGAGACACTTCAATATGATTGACGTGCCTGAACATTGTGATCATATTCTATGAAAAAGTGTATGGTCTAAGTTATCTCTTACCAAGTTACGTTATTATTGTTTAGAGTTATTAATTTAATATGCGAACACTCACTTCAGCATAGGGAACCATCTGAGTTCGTGGAAACCAACACTATATATGTCATGGTGTGTTGTGGTTTCTAGGAAGCTTGATTTATGTAAGATAAATTATCTTTGTAGTGTATCCTTAGACAACTATGGATGCATCTTCCACAACTAGAACCAAAAGGAGCAAAACTTGTATTGCTATGTTTGGTGTTTGTCAAGAATTGTTCTTGATAAATGTGGTAATGGAAGAAAAGTGAAAGTTCAACCAAGGTAATTGACCTTGCCTCCAAATGTCAGAGTAGTGCAACGGAATATGTTCCGGAAGCAAGGCTCTACAATAAGAGGAGAAACTAATGATAAAGATCATGATGTTTTGAAGGGAGCTTTTACTAAGAAAGGTAGGATTCAAGAATATATATATTTGCCCTTGGTGCAAAATGATATTCATGATTCACTTGTCATGTTAATGGAACAAGACATTCCTACGAACTACAAAGAAGCGATGGTGGACCTAAGTACGAGATATGACTATGAGTCATGAAATCCTATGTTGAGTTACATTTCAGATTGCTTGAATCTTATCAAGTAAGGAGGTTACTTGATATTCACAATAACTTCAGAGTTATGAGGAATAAATGTGAACATCAAAGGGACGTCAAGATTGGTTTGTCACAAAGATTGTTTCTGACAAATTCAATGGGTTGACTACAATGTGTAGCAATGCTTGAGTCAAAGGGATATTCACTATGATGAATCCAGGATTGTTATCAATACCGTGACTTCCTCAAATCCTGTATTTGAAGAAGTGTTGTAATTGGTACAACCAGAAGGTTTTGGAAAAACATATGGATACTAGTGTCTCGTAAACTGAATTCTCGATTTGATGAATGATCAAAGGATTTTGGACTTAGCCAAAATATCGAGGAAACATGCATTTGCATGAAACTGAGTGGGAGCTGAATAGTTTCCTGAAACTTGATATATGTAGACGACATATTTTGAGTGGGAGCTATGGGAGTATTATCCTAGCCTTATATGTAAATGACATATTTGAGTAGGAGCCATGTGGTTAGTATCCTGAACTTAATATGTGTCTGACATATCTAAGTGGGAGCCATGTGGATGTTATCCTTGTCTTATATGTGGCTGACATATTTGAGTGGGAGAAATATGAGTGTTATCCTATAACTTAATATGTGCATGACATATTTGAGTGGGAGCATGATAACATTCTCATATATGGATAACATATTATGAATGGTGCAGTTTGTGTTAATGATTATTTGAATCGTTCATAAATGAAGATGAATAAAGTATTAAGCATTGAAGATCTATTAAGATAGATATGTGTTTAATAACATTGAGTCGTAATACTTTCCTGGATAAGATTCTGAAGGAGTTCAGAATGGGACAAGTCAAGAAGTGGTCCTTACTTGTATATCCAAGAGAAGTATTGAGTTAATCTCAGTACAAGAACAATGGTTAATGGTTAATGAAAGAAATGGATGTGTTGGATCCTCTATGCCTTTGTCATAGGTTCTTTCATATAAAACCAGAGTTTTGTACTCGACGTAATGTGACCCAAGTTCTTAGAAGTAAGAACATGTTGTGATATGATTTATGAGTAAATCATTGAACAAAGAGTTAACTTTATCCTTCAGTGTCTGAAGAGAACTGAGGATACATCTCAAATTTGTAAAGGATAGTGGACTTGACCATAAATGTTATGTTGGTTCAAGTTTTGACACTAACCTAGAAAATTGAGATATCATACTAATGAATTCCTAAGTTGAAAGAAACATGGTTAGACATCAAAGTTGCATACAATGCACTAAGGATTGAATCTACATTGATGTGGCTGCTTTAGAAGTAGCAGGAGTTATATTATGGCTTAAGAAGTTCGACTTCTGATTGAGTGAGTTTCAAGTGTGCATGACTATGGGAAAGTCCGCGTGACCCACCGGATGTCATTGCTATGACACAGCAAACGAAGTCTCACTTCACCGCCAAGTATATATACCTCATCATTATAGTGGATAATGAAGGAATGTCAAATTAGGTGACATTATGATTTGCAAAAGGACATACGGTTCTGAATGGTACCCAGACCGTTGATACAACCTCTTCCACGGGCAAGCATGATCAATAAAGAGTTATGATCCAGAGAAAATGCAACTAGTTTATTTGTACTCTAGTGCAAGTGGGAGACTGTTGGGAATGTGCCCTAGAGGCAAATAAAATATGTTTTATCGAGCATATTCCATTAGTTCATAATACGTTTGATACTATGCTAGAACTGTATTAAGCGGAAACATTAATACAGGTGTGGTATACAAACAACCAGGTCCCTAGTTAACCCTAGTATACTAGTCCATTGGGCGATTGATGATCAAGGTTTCCTGATCATGAGACAATGGCGTCTGTTGACAATGGAGTCGTATCATTGGATAATGATATGATGGACATACACCCACCAGAAGTGTTGCGATGTGATCAAGTCACATAGTTCGACATTGCGATAACTATAACGTAGTGACCAGATCCTTTGACCGTAATGATCATACGTAATTGTCATCTATGAGGAGACTTTGATTTGTATCCCACCGCCTGACTGAAATATGCTGGCCATAACGGTGCACTTTGGGTATTCCGAAATAGATGGTTGATGAGTATGCAAATAGATCAAAGCGGGATTTGTCAATCCGTGTGACGGATAGGTACTCTGGGCCCACTCGGTGATATTGCATCATAAAGTTTGCAAACGTGTGACTAGGTCACGGAGTTGTAATATCACGGGAACGAGTAAACTTGTTTGTTGAGAACAAGGACGAACTAGGTATAGTGGATACCGATGATCAAACCTCGGACAAGCAAAGTACCATGGGACAAAGGGAACAGGCACACGGTTAACGGATCCAACAGCGATTGAAGTTCATTCGATGGAAGCGCAGGGGCTATCAAGGATTGTAACCAGGTCCAATTGATTATTCATTGATTAATGAGAATTGTCTCGATCATGTATGCTGTTTCCCGGACCGTAGGGTGTTACACTTAAGGGTACTCGACGCAGTAAGGATTGATTCGGGATCACCGGAGAAATTGGAGAGAACACCGGAATTGTTTCGGTGATGACCGGAATTGTTCCGATGAAGGCCGGAAGTTGTTCTGGGTATTTTGAAAGGTTCAAAATATATTTAATAATGTTTAATTAATGTTTTATTATTTAATTATCTGAATTAAATATTAAAATATAATTAAATATAATTAAAAATGAATTAAAAGGCATATGGGCCTCATAGGGCCCATTAGGGGGAGAGGGAGTCCTCCCCCATGGGCCATGGCGCCATGAGGGGGCCCACCCCCCTTATTGGTGCGCCCCCCCCCCCCTCCCCTTGGGATTAGTCCCACATGGGAAGTTGAGGGGAGGTTGCCCCCCCTCCTTGACCTATATAAGGAGGGGTAGAGGTGCCCTTTTAATCATGAATTTTTTGAGAAAAGTTTCTCATCTCTCTCCCTCCTTTCTCCTTCCTTTGAGCGGACTCCCCTTGTTTGGAGGCTGCTCTGGGTTGGGGGTTTCTCCACTATACGCACGCCGTCGTGCTGCTGGAATCGGGATCCGAATCCATCTTCTTTCCGTTGCTCTACTGGTTCGGAGCCCGGAGGGACGTCGGGTATACTGTATGTGTATAATCCCGCGAGGCACTACACTTGTGGTGCTACTTCATCGTCGTGGTCGTATCGCGAGGTCTTCATCAGCAACGTTCCGACGGGGACGTAATCCCGTCATCGGTCTGCAAGGATCGGGTGGCTACAGGAGTCATCGTGGATCTGCGCGGCATCGGGGATTGCCGGTACGACTACACCAACCACGTTCATGCGGGAACGTTTCCCGCTTAACGGACTACATACTGGTATGTGATCTATTTCTGTCCGTTACTTGCATCAGCATAGCATAGGTCTTGGGATTGGGTATCGTAGGTCAAGGAAAAATTTGTGTTTTCTGCCCCGAACCCCAACATATTATTCGTTACATCATATAACGATAAGCTCCATTGCCTAAAACTCGGGTTACAATATAAGGACCCTCCAAGGGGGGGGGGCTAGCTTGTGATCGGAGGCTTGTCTGACACGCAAAACCATGTCACCTTCCTGAAAGGAGCGAGCTCGGATATGCCGCTCGTGATATCGCCGAAGATCTTGCTGATAAAATGCTGAGCGTGTTAGGGCTAAGTTTCTTTCTTCTTCTAGGAGGTCAACACCATCCTGCCGAGCTGTTTCTTCTTCTTCTTCAGTGTACTGGGTTATTCGGGGGGCGTTGTGCTTGAGGTCACTTGGGAGGACAGCCTCTGACCCGTACACCAGAAAAAAGGGAGTTGCTCGAGTTGATCGGTTTGGAGTTGTTCTCAGTCCCCATAATACTGAGGGGAGCTCTTGGACCCATGCTCCGGCTGCTTCCTTCAACTCCCGCATGAGACGCCGTTTGATTCCTTTCAAGATTAACCCATTTGCTCGTTCCACCTGTCCATTGGATTGAGGGTGTGCTACTGAGGCGAAGTTTACTCTGGTGCCCATGTTCCAGCAAAACTGCTTGAATTTGGCCGAATTGAAATTCGACCCGTTGTCGGTGATGATGTCATGAGGGACGCCAAAACGATGCACAATGCCTCGAATGAAGTTGACCGCTGTGGCTGAGTTCGAACTTTTTATTGGTTTTGCCTCTATCCATTTTGTAAACTTGTCCACGGCTACTAGGATATGCGTGAACCCGAATGTGCCTGTTTTCAGGGGCCCTATCATGTCCAACCCCCATGTAGCAAAAGGCCAAGCTAAGGGTATTGTTTTCAATTCGGAAGCTGGCTTGTGCAGCTGATTTGCATAGAACTGGCACCCCCTGCAATGATCAATGATGTTCTTGGCATATCTTAAAGCACTCGGCCAGAAGAATCCGACTCGGAAGGCTTTGGCTACGAGTGTCCGACTTGACGCGTGGTGACCGCATTCACCGGAGTGTATGTCTTGTAAGATGAGTCGGCCTTCTTCTTCCGAGATGCATCGCTGGGGGAGCTTTGTGACACTGTTTCTGTACAGCTCGTTGTTTATCACCGAGTAAGATTTTGCTTTTCGCACTACTTGCTTGGCTTGCACTTCATCCTCGGGCAGCTCCTGCTTTTGCAAGTATCTTAAAATGGGCAAGGACCACTCGGGAGGAATTACTTCTATGTCAAAGACAACATCCACCACTGCAGGAATATCTTCTCTGTCTGGAATGTTCCCGTCTGGTAGCATGCTTGGATCAACTTCCGAGTAAGGGTCTTCCTTTACGGTTGGTGCGTGTATGCATTCCAGATAGATTCCTGAGGGGATTTGACCCCGAGTGGATCCTAGCTTGGCTAGGTCGTCCGCTGCTTGGTTTTGGGACCTTGGGATGTGATGGAGCTCCATCCCATCAAATTTTTTCTCCAGTTTTCTGACTGCTACACAGTAGGTTGTCATTGATGCGCTTCGTATATCCCATTCTTTCATGACCTGGTTAATCACTAGGTCGGAATCTCCAAAAATCATCAACCTTCTGATTCCGAGCGAAATGGCCATCTGTAATCCATATAAAAGGGCCTCATACTCGGCTTCGTTATTTGTTGCGGGGAAATGGATTTGGAGGACAAATCTCATTTCATCCTTTCTTGGGGATACCAACAGTACTCCTCCTCCTGCCCCATTTAACATCTTTGATCCATCAAAAAACATAGTCCAGTGCTCAGGGATTGGTTGTGGGATGCTTTGTGCTTCTGTCCACTCGGCCAAAAAATCTACCAGAGCCTGTGATTTGATGGCTTTCTTGGGCTGGTACTGGATATCATAAGGTAAGAGGTCTAGTCCCCATTTTGCAATTCTGCCCGTGGCATATCTATTGTTCATTATCTCGGCCAAAGGAGCTTCTGAGACTACTGTGACCGAGTGGTCTTCAAAGTAATGAGCCAGCTTTTGAGATGCCATATGAATTCCCATTGCCAACTTCTGGTAATGAGGATATCGTTGTTTGGATGGCGTGAGGACCTCGGAGATGAAATACACATGCCTTTGAACCTTCTGTGCTTTTCCTTCCTCTTCTCTTTCCACCACTATAGCTATGCTAACGACTTGGCTTGTGGCGGCGATGTATAACAGGAGTGGCTCCTTATCCTTCGGTGCTGCGAGAACTGGCCGAGTTGCCAGCTGTTTTTTCAATTCTTCGAAGGCCACTGGAGCTTCTTCGGTCCACTTGAAGTTTGTCGATTTTTTCATTAGCTGATAGAGGGGGAGTGCTTTCTCTCCAAGTCGGGAAATGACTCGACTGAGTGCTGCAAGACACCCTGTCAATTTTTGGACATCTCGGAGTTTCTGAGGGGGTTTCATGTTTTGAATTGCTGCTATCTTTTCAGGATTAGCTTCGATTCCTCTTTCAGAGACCATGAATCCGAGTAGTTTTCCTGTTGGTACACCAAATACACACTTTTCTGGATTCAATTTGATGCTATAAGATCGCAGACTCTGAAAGGTTTCAACCAGATTAGCCAACAAGCTATTTCCTTCAGCTGACTTGATTACGATGTCATCAACATATACCTCAACATTTTTGCCAATCTGCCAAATCAAACAATTCTGCATCATGCGTTGATATGTCGCTCCTGCATTTTTAAGTCCAAATGGCATAGTGACATAGCAAAAACAGCCAAAAGGAGTTATAAATGCAGTTAGTATTTCGTCTCGTTCATATAATCGGATTTGATGATAGCCCGAGTATGCATCGACGACACATAGTCTTTCACATCCAGATGTGGAATCCACAATCTGATCAATGCGAGGAAGAGGAAAGTGATCCTTTGGACAAACTTTGTTGAGATGACGGAAATCAACACAAGTTCTCCAAGTTTTATCTTTCTTTGGAACCATCACGGGATTTGCTAACCACTCGGAATGAAACACTTCCCTGATGAATCCAGCTGCTAGCAATCTTGCTATTTCTTGTCCGATAGCTTTTCTTTTTTCCGATGAAAAACGCCTAAGGGACTCTTTTACTGGTCTTGCCTTTGGATCAACCCGTAATTTGTGCTCAGCCAACTCCCTTGGGACTCCGGGCATGTCAGATGGCTTCCACGCAAAAATATCCCAATTCTCACGGAGGAATTTGATGAGCTCGATTTCCTATTTAGGGTCCAAATCGGTGGCGATGTTGGTGTATTTGCTGTCATCGGAAGGATGTATCCGCACTTTTTTGGTCTCCCCTGCCGACTCAAATGAAGATGATTTCTTAGGCTGTAACAGCTCGGATGTGTTAACTGTTTTCTTCAACTCGGCAAACTCAACCTCTGCCATTTGCTGGTCGGCTATAAGTGATCCTTTCTGCAACAGTTCTTCTGCTTGTTCATAGTTTCCAGATATAGTGATCACACCTTTAGGACCGGGCATCTTCAACTTCAAATAGACATAACAAGGAATTTCCATGAACTTTGCATAAGCGGGACGTCCGAGTAGCGCATGATAAGCGCTCGGAAAGTCGACAACTTCAAAGGTAATCCTTTCTTTCCGAAAATTATCGGGTGTACCGAAAACTACATTCAGAGTAATCATCCCTAGTGAAAATGCTTTCTTTCCTGGGATGATCCCATGAAATTCCAAGTAACTGTTACTGAGTTTGGACATTGGAATGTTCATATCTCTTAAGGTACTAGCATATAAAAGATTTATGCCACTGCCTCCGTCCATTAAGACATTCCTTAGCCTAAAATTACCTTTTCCTGTTTCCACCAAGGGATCAACTATCAAAGCATGTCTTCCAGGATGAGGGATGTGAGGAGGGTGATCCGATTGATCAAACGTAATCGGAGTGTTTGCCCATTTCATATAACTCGGAACAGCGGGAGCCATTGCGTTAACCTCTCTGAACCTCAATTTTTCAATTCTTTTTTATTCTCGTCCTGCGAAAATTACCAATACTCCGTCTTCCCGAGGAAAACCTTCACTATCTAAATCTGGGCTTCTTTCCTTTTTCTTTCCCTTGTCCTGCTGGGACCCGGTCTTTGCATTTTTCTGCCCAGTGAAGTGACATCGGGAGACCTCGCCAGCTTCAAGCTTAACTCTTTGTACTTGACACCTTGCTTAAAGGCATGAATAGCCTGGAACTCGGAGACTCCCTCCTCCGAATTGTGGAGGGTGATCCATCTCTGAATGTATTCTCGAGTAGGCTCGTTATGACCTTGGATGCACAACTGTAATTCGGTCAACCCTCCTGGTCTCTTGTAGGTTCCTTCAAAGTTCTTGACGAAAACCCTGACAAAGTCCTCCCATGTCCAAATGCTGTTTGGTGGGAGCTGGTTTAGCCACGTTCGAGCTGAGCCTTCCAGCATCAGAGGAAGGTGCATCATGGCTATCTCGTCTCCACCACCTCCTATCTGGACTGCTATTCTGTAGTCATCCAACCACGTTTGTGGTTTGGCATCACCCCGGTATTTTTCCACTCCTTGCGCTATCCTGAAGCGAGGAGGGATTGAGGTTGATCTGATTCTCTCGCTGAAACAGACAGGGCCTGTAGCCATCGGATAACTAACTTGGTCTCGGCGATACATCCTCGCGCGATCTACTCGATTCTGTACCAGACAGCTTCGGGCGTCGTCTTCAATGTCTCGATATCTTTCCTCTCGGTGATCCATTCGGTGCTGCTCTTGGTCTCTCCTCCGAGCCGTGTACTCATCACCCCTCCTCCGAGCTGCGAACTCTTCATCTCTTCCCCGAGCTGTGTACTCATCACCTCTTCGGAACTCCGGATTGCGAAACTGCTCATGGCGATATTCATCATGAGGATTTCCCTTGTTCTGAGGTGAATGATTTCTGTTTTTCCGAGGGGTATAAACGGATTGAGAGGTGCCTGTGAGGGGCGGCTGAGAGTGAACTCGCTGTAGTGATTGACTGACTTCAGCGTTCTGCTCCACTTCTTTTTGCAACAATAATGCTAAATGTTCTATTCCTTCAGCTGCTGAGCCGCTCGGCTGCAAGGAGTTTGCGATCCGAGTAGCTGCTATTAGATTCTCCATTGGGGTATCCAGAGCTCGGAAGGGTTGATTTTCACCAATCCCCCGTAGTTGCCGACTGGTTCTACTCTGCTTAAGACGAGCTACTTCACGAGCCTGGTGCTCTAATGTATTTTGTAACTCGGATAAACGTTGTCGCTCAGCTAAATTGGTTAACCTAGCCGCTTCCAAATGCTGCCCTTCCGGAGTTGAGGTATCTATAGGGGTTTGCAACACTCGCTCTGCTGCCTCGGCCGTCCCTTGTTCTTCCCGAGTAAGGGGCCGCCGACTCGAACCTCCAAGCTCTAGACGTCTGAAAGCAGATGTTCGTCGACGTTCTCTTTCTCCGAGTGGAATCTCTTCATTGCCCCGAGCTGCTTCATTGGTCCTATCTCCCCCCTCTCTGGCCGGCGACGCCTAAGGTGGTGGAGTTCCGGCCATACAAACTTCTGCCATGATAACGGGAGTACCATTGCTCCCTTCTTGTTCGCCTTCTGGTTCCGAATCTGACATCAGAAGGTCTTCATCGTCTCCAGAGTTGAAGATGTGCATTAGGGACGCCGTCGGGCCCTCCTTCGCGATCAGCTCACTGATGGCCTGCTGCGCTGACTCCACAGAGTCGATGACTGCCACCTGCTGGATCGGACGGGGCTTGTTTCGATAGGGAACACGCGGGAGGCCTGACCTCTTCTTCTTGCGATGAACAGGCAACATGGCTTGGGCTTGAGGAAAACCTGGTAACTGGAAGCGAAGAGTTCCCGATTCATCGGCTCGAAAGTGCACGCTGCCTCTTAAAGGAAACAACTGTGCTTGGAGTGGCGCATCCGCCATCCAAGAAGAATCGTCAGCCACAAAGGCTAACGATCCAAAAGAAAACTTCTCGCCGCGGACGAGTTGAGGACCGAAGGATGACGAAGAAGACGAAAAGAATCCCATCTTTGCGGTTGCTGATCATCTCAGCCCCACGGTGGGCGCCAATTGTTGTGGTGATGAACCTAACAATAGATATAGGGGTAGTAACGGAGCTATGAAGATCTGTACGCAAAGATGGTGACACCGGGAGGAATTATACAGGTTAGGCCTCTCCTCAGAGATAACAACCTTACTCCTGTCCCAAGTGTCTTGGGGTGTTTTTCTCGTATTGTTCTCTCTAAGAATGCCCCCTTACTGGGGTGAAGGGATGGGCTTATATAGAGTGCGCCACGTCCCTTCACTGTCCGGTAATGCGTTTGATTACAGGGTTAATGATAGCTATTATTACAATGAGAAACGTCTCCCCATTATTGTCATTCAAGTAGGGGTAACGCATGTGGGTTTAATGTCTTGTAACTCCAGCTTCTCTTCTTCCTGTCCGAATATCATGCAGCTCGGCCTTTCCTGCTTCCGAGTAGCCAGCTTACTCGGATAGTAACTGAAGGGAATATGCCCGAGAGGCAATAATAAAGTGGTTATTATCTTATTCCATGTTTATGATAAATGTTTATTTTCATGCTATAATTGTGTTAACCGGAAACGTTAATACATGTGTGTTTAATAAACAGAGAAAAGGTTCCTAGTAATGCCTCTCTTTATACTAGCTTGTTGATTAACTGATGATCAAGGTTTCCTGGTCATGAACATTGGATGTTGTTAATAACAAGGTCATGTCATTGGAGAATGATGTGATGAACATACACCCACAGTAGTTATAGCAATACGATCATGTCATCAAGTTTCTATTGCTGTATCAAACTTTCACGAAGTAACTCTAATCCTTAGACCATGAGATCACGTCAATCACTGACACCGGAATAGTACTTTGATTCCATCAAACGTCACACCGTAACAGGGTGATTATAAAGGTGTCGTTGGGTACTTGGAAAGTGTTAGTTGAGGCTCGTGGATCAAGAGTGGGATTTGTCCATCCAGATGACGGAGAGATATACTCTGGGCCCTCTCGGTGATATCACATTGACATCGCTTGCAAGCACGTGACTGGCTCACGAGGATGTTATATCACGGAACGAGTAAAGAGTACTTGTCGGTAACGAGATCGAACTAGGTATGGATGATACCAAATGATCGGATCTCGAACAAGTAAAATATCGCGAGACAAAAGGAATTGGTTACGGAGTTTTGGTTCACACGATCACTAGTTCATCGTTGAGTAAGTGGGAGTCATCATGGATCTCCAGATCCCGCTGATGATTATTGATCAGAGAAGAGTCTCTGTCATGTCCATTTTATTCACGAACCGTAGGGTGACACACTTAAGGATTCGTTGACGCGTTTGAGTGGATACGGAACGCCAGAGAATATACTGGACAACACATGGACTGTTTTGATAAAACTGCTGGAATAGTTTCGGTATATCAAAATAGTGCAAGGGGATAATTGTTAATGTGTTCATTGAATGAAGTGTTCATCAATGAAGTACTCATTGAATGAAGTGTTCATTAATTTGAGTGACATTAAACAAGATAATTAAAAGTGTTTTAATGTGATAAACTCTTGGAATTTTGAGTGGAGAATTATGGAAGTTATGGGAATAATGTGTGACCCTTTGTTTTTGTGAGTGGGGAGTCCACCCACATGATGAGGGGAGAGGTGGGGGCACCTCTTGGGGCGTGCTACCCCTTGGGGGCTGCCTCCCCCTCCTATATATAGATGGGTGGAGACCCCTCTACACACTGATTCCTCCATCTCTCATATGCCCTTTGGTTGGCATCTTCCTCCCCTTGCTAGCTGATCCAGTTTCACGAGTACGGTGCTTAGGCGAAGCCCTGCTCAAGATCTTCTCTACCACCACCACCACTATGTTGTAGTGCTGCTGGAGTTCCCGAGGATCCACTTCTTCCGCTGCCCAACTGGAGCAAGGGGCGGAGGTCGTCGCTGATCCGTACGTGTGACCGATTACGGAGGCGCTGCCCGTTTGTGGCGCCCATCTTCATCACGACCTTGAGGTCGGCAAGTGATCGACTACATCACCCACGAGAATCGTTCTCGTTAAATCTTTTTGGTCTTCGAGGGTGAGTCCTTCTCAAACCGTTACAAGTTATCTCCTAGATGTGATCTTGGCAGTTGCAATCGTAGGAAAAATTTTGTTTTCTATGCAACGAACCCTTCAGTGGTATCAGAGCCAGGTTTATGCGTAGATGCTTTGTACGGTTAGAACACATAGAGATGTGGGCGTTGATCCTCTAGTTGTTACCCTCTTTTGTGCACTTGTTCATATTGCGGCAATGTTGGATTGAAGCGGCCCTAAGCGCAGATTGCGTGTCACGCTTGACATACGGCTTGTACCGTATAAAGTGGCTTTGGGGGTGTCAGTTTCTCTAACATTAGTGATATGGCATTTGCAACGGAGGGCCCTGGAAAGGGACGAAAAGAAACAACTAGCGAATCAACGTTGTGGTTCTTGTCCGTAGGTAAGATCGGTTCTTTCCTAGGAAGCCCAAAACCACGTAAAATTTGCAAAGATAATTTAGAAGCGTCTAACTTGTTTTTGCAGGGCATGTGATGTGATATGGTCATTGTTACAAAATTGTTGTATGAAATGAGATTTATTGTAAACAACCGGCAGAAGCCATATGGTTGTGTTTTTCCTTTTTTTAAGGCCTGCGTGCTGTAGATATATCCATGAGATATATTGTAATGGAGAAGGACGACCATGGTGGTGGTGCCATGGACCTTGGTGCCGCGCCGGTGGCATGATGGAGATCATACCAAGACGCACAAGATGGAGATCTAATGCGAGAAGGACCATATCATATCACATTATCCATGCATGTGATGTTTATCCTTTTATGCATCTTATTTTGCTTAGTTACGATCATGATCGCTTCGGTAGCATTATAAGATGATCCCTCTCACTTAATATCAAGATAATTATATGTTCTTCCTTAGTATGCACCGTTAAGAAAGTTCGTCGTTTCGAGACACCACGTGATGATCGGGTGTGATAGACTCTACGTTCGCATACAACGGGTGTTTTCAAGCCTAGCATGTACAGACATGGCCTTGAAACACATGCAAATACTAAGGTTCTACTTGGCGAGCCTAGCATGTACAGACATGGCCTCGGAACATGGACCGAAAGGTTAAGCACGAGTCATATGGATGATATGATGAACCATATTGAGATGCTCGCCATTGCAGCTACACTGCCTCACGTGATGATCGGTCGTGGTGTAGTGAATTTGGTTCGTGTAATCACCAAAGACGACTCGAGGGATGTTGTTTTTGAGTGGGAGTTAGATGAACTCATTTTATCATGAACTAAATCAAAGTGAATTTGCATAGTTCGTTGTAGTCATTGGCATTTGTTTACTACCTTTGCGCTTAGCTATAATTGAGATAATAGAACTATAGAATTCTGGATATTTAACTTTACGGACTGGTACCGTATTGTTTGAGTGTCAATCTAAAGTTTAAAGTCTTATTGCAAACTTTAGCAAACCTTGCTTACTCCATGAAGTTTAATAATGTGTATTAAATCGAGAGTAACAATTCCAGTGTTAGTGTCTAAGTATCACACTTGCCTCCATGATTCTTGATATTCAAATGTTGTTTGTTATTATCAAGGTTATCTAGGAGCTGAAAGGATTGTTTCAGAAACTATCATGTGTGGAAGATATAGCGATATCTGAAACAATGTTTAGTTGCAATGTGATAGAGTAAAATTTAGTGAGAAACATGTTCTCATATTGTATGAGAATTTGTGAAGGTTGGAGACACTATGTGTCCTAATCTCTCAAAAAGGTTTTGGGAACTAATATTGTACTCACAGTTTGTCCCTTTGAGCTATGGTAGTTTTGTCATGAAAGTTGTCATGATAGGATGAATGGAAGATGTAGGTAAAATGTTTACTACACTATAAGATTACTAAAGAATGGAATTTGGAAGAACACCAAACATTTGATGACGGTGATCTACATCAAAGTGAGAATCAAAGGGTGTTAGTATTTGACTAACACACTTTGGATTATGTGTCATATGAATGGTGCCACAAGTGATGTTGATAAATTCTTCTAAAAAGGAAAGGAATTGCTGAAAGAGGATCTAAAAAATATTTTGGCGAAAAAGAAAAAGGAAAAGATTGGAAATGTCCAGCTCGGGTATATAGATGATATACATGTTATGGGTATATTCATTGCTTGTTAAACAGCGTGATTCTTGAGTATTGGATACTGATTGGTTGGTATGAAGTGTCATACGGAACAACGCAATACAAGAGTTGCAATGGCCTGAGTAACTAGCAAATGAATATGGGATGATTCTCATCAAGAACAAAATAAAGTGTTATTGTGTTTATCGTTGGAATTAAACCTAGCCTTCAAGATTTATTTGAATAATTGTTATTCTGTTCTGGTGTTATACGAACAATAGTTGTTCAAATTATCACCATATTCATAGAAGATGGATGAACTCTATAAATCTTGTTGGAGAAATCACATCCATAATAACTGATGCTAAACATGTCGCAAGACAAATGATTATAAGATCACTTATGAGTGACACCACCGTTTGAATCATATTGGAAAGAAACACATGAAGAAACTCCATGGTGATGGAATTTTGGAGTCTTTTGATTTTGAATCAATTGACGGTTGTGAGAAATTTCTAGAGATGATTGAAACACCGTTTAAATCATATTGGAAAGATAACATGAAGAAACTCCATGTTGGTGGAATTTTGGAGTCTTTTGATTTTGAATCAATTGACGGTTGTGAGAAATTTCTAGAGATGATTGAAACACCGTTTAAATCATATTGGAAAGATAACATGAAGAAACTCCATGTTGGTGGAATTTTGGAGTCTTTTGATTTTGAATCAATTGACGCTTGTAAGAATTTCCTAGAAATGATTGAAACTCCGTTCATAGGCAAAGAAGAACGGACGACTAACTTATTGGACATTATACATGTTGATGTGTATAGTTCATTATGTGTAGCCATGTGTGGTGGGTCTTATAACTTCATATACTTTAACCAAGGATTTGAGTGGATATATGTGTATATTTACTTGATAAGGAAGAAGTATGAAATGTTTGAAAATGTTCAAATAAATTTCAAGATGAAGTGAAAATCATTGTAACGAGAAAATAAGAGTTTATGATTGGATCATAAAAGAAGATTTTTGAGTTAAAAGTTTAGCAAATGCCTGAGAGTTTAGGAATCGTTCCAAAAACTTGCATTTCCCGAAACACCATAGGAGTATGGAGTGTTCGAGAGATGTAATCAAACCTTGTTTGACATGGTAAGGATCAAAGGTGTTATTTATAAAATTGCCATTATATTTTAAGGATTAAGCTTTAGAGACTACCGCTTTTCACTGAAAAGAGCGCCATCGAGATCCGTTGAAATGACACCATATAAGTTATGGAATGGGATAAAACCCAATTTGTCTTTTCTTAAATTTTGGTATGCAAGGCATATGTAAAATGTTTACAACCAAAGTCGGATAAAATGCGTCTTTGTAAGTTATCCCAAAGTAACCGTTGGGTATTCCTCCATAACACTAAAGACAAAAGTGTTTTGTGGCTAAGTGCATCAAGTTTCTTGAGAAGGAATTTTTTTGCGATAAGTTAAGTGGGAGGACAGTAGAACTTCGATTAGGTTGTTGAACCTAAGCTTTAAGTGCTAAGTGGCGCAGCACCGGAAAGTGTCCCGGAAGCGGCCGCAATGCTCGAGGCTCCCGTGTCCCAAAGGTTGTGGTCACGGCGATCTAAGTTCCTATTGAACTGCGTAGATCGGGTGATCGATCAAATAGTAAGATTTGAGATTGAATCATTGTTATTTGATAATAATGGACCGACTACATGCAAAGAAGCGATGATGGGCCCTGACTCCGTCAAAATGGCTAGAAGCTATAAAATCCGTGATAGTTCCATACACGAGAAACCAAGTTTCTGAACTTGGAAGACCCTCTAGATACCGTGTTTGGATCTATAAAGAAACAGACGTGGATGTTCTCACATCTATGAAATATTCGACATATCGTTAAAATGGTTTACGATTATGTTCAGAGAGTTGGCTATGACAAGATTTGATCTTTCATAACGATATTTAGTCTGGATGGATTATTGTAGCAACCACTACATATGCTAGTTTTGGTATATGGTAGTTGAACAAACGGAACAACGTTCTTCTAATAGAATGGTTACCTAGGACGTGTACAGGACACGGTCCAAAGGGTTCTGTTAATTCAAAGGATGCTAAAATAGCATGCAAATTTCAATGGTTGAAATAAGCATTCGCGGAGTTGGAATTTTCATCATGATGAAATTGTTAAAACGTTTAGTTTCATCAGAGACGGTGAAGATGCTTGCTTTTGCAAGAAATTAAGTGGGAGCGCTGAGACATATTTCTAATACATTATGTAGAAGACATATTGTTGATTGGAAATGATGTATCTTTTATTGACATGGGTGAAGTTTCATTGAAAATTTGATTTTAATGGAAGATTTGGGCTAATATGGTCTATATAGATAGATTGAGGTGCTAATATGGTTGGGCCGAAGTACATATATGAAATATTGAATAAGTTCAATATGGAAACGACGAGAAAGGTTCTTGCCGCATGGAAACGGTTGAAGCGAGATTCAAATGTTTTGACACTTAGTGAGTAAAACCACATGAATGATTTGATCAATCATGTACACCATGATATGTACAATTCCAGAATGTCCTATGCTCTAAATGTTATGAGCATATACCAGAATGATTCATAAGATGATCATTGGACAATAGTAAAGATATCCTTACGTGCTTTGGAAGGACTAAGACTATATATTATGTATGTTGGACAATAGTTCATTGTAAAGTGTTACATTGATACTAGTTTTGTCGCAAGATACAATCTAAATTTATCTCAATTTTGGCGGTATGTTAAGGTGGCAAAATGTAATGGAAGAAAGTTCCATGATAGATTTGGAATAGTTCCAAATGGATTTGGATGAGTTCCAAAGTTAAGACATTATAACGAATACTACAACGAAAGGCTAAGTATATGACTGCTCTAGCAGCAGCAAAGGAGGGCATTTGTGTCAAGAAGTTTGTTTGACAAACTAGGTGTAGTTCAAAACGGGCTAATACTATGAAGATCTATTGTACGACAATAGATTCAACATGTTTTGAGCTCAAGGGACTAAGGTCTCACCGGAGGACCAAATTTATGCAATGCCATCTCATTGGTGAATGAGTGATGCGTAGAGACGCAAAGAAATGCAAATACACACGGACCTGAAGTGTCAGATCTGGAGATTAGGTTTACCACTAGCAATGCATATGGATAACAACTGAATGCCATAGGTGTTGGATGCGCAAGTACCAAACTAGATTATTGACTCTAGTGCAAGTGGGAGACTGAAGGGAATATGCCCGAGAGGCAATAATAAAGTGGTTATTATCTTATTCCATGTTTATGATAAATGTTTATTTTCATGCTATAATTGTGTTAACCGGAAACGTTAATACATGTGTGTTTAATAAACAGAGAAAAGGTTCCTAGTAATGCCTCTCTTTATACTAGCTTGTTGATTAACTGATGATCAAGGTTTCCTGGTCATGAACATTGGATGTTGTTAATAACAAGGTCATGTCATTGGAGAATGATGTGATGAACATACACCCACAGTAGTTATAGCAATACGATCATGTCATCAAGTTTCTATTGCTGTATCAAACTTTCACGAAGTAACTCTAATCCTTAGACCATGAGATCACGTCAATCACTGACACCGGAATAGTACTTTGATTCCATCAAACGTCACACCGTAACAGGGTGATTATAAAGGTGTCGTTGGGTACTTGGAAAGTGTTAGTTGAGGCTCGTGGATCAAGAGTGGGATTTGTCCATCCAGATGACGGAGAGATATACTCTGGGCCCTCTCGGTGATATCACATTGACATCGCTTGCAAGCACGTGACTGGCTCACGAGGATGTTATATCACGGAACGAGTAAAGAGTACTTGTCGGTAACGAGATCGAACTAGGTATGGATGATACCAAATGATCGGATCTCGGACAAGTAAAATATCGCGAGACAAAAGGAATTGGTTACGGAGTTTTGGTTCACACGATCACTAGTTCATCGTTGAGTAAGTGGGAGTCATCATGGATCTCCAGATCCCGCTGATGATTATTGATCAGAGAAGAGTCTCTGTCATGTCCATTTTATTCACGAACCGTAGGGTGACACACTTAAGGATTCGTTGGCGCGTTTGAGTGGATACGGAACGCCAGAGAATATACTGGACAACACATGGACTGTTTTGATAAAACTGCTGGAATAGTTTCGGTATATCAAAATAGTGCAAGGGGATAATTGTTAATGTGTTCATTGAATGAAGTGTTCATCAATGAAGTACTCATTGAATGAAGTGTTCATTAATTTGAGTGACATTAAACAAGATAATTAAAAGTGTTTTAATGTGATAAACTCTTGGAATTTTGAGTGGAGAATTATGGAAGTTATGGGAATAATGTGTGACCCTTTGTTTTTGTGAGTGGGGAGTCCACCCACATGATGAGGGGAGAGGTGGGGGCACCTCTTGGGGCGTGCTACCCCTTGGGGGCTGCCTCCCCCTCCTATATATAGATGGGTGGAGACCCCTCTACACACTGATTCCTCCATCTCTCATATGCCCTTTGGTTGGCATCTTCCTCCCCTTGCTAGCTGATCCAGTTTCACGAGTACGGTGCTTAGGAGAAGCCCTGCTCAAGATCTTCTCTACCACCACCACCACTATGTTGTAGTGCTGCTGGAGTTCCCGAGGATCCACTTCTTCCGCTGCCCAACTGGAGCAAGGGGCGGAGGTCGTCGCTGATCCGTACGTGTGACCGATTACGGAGGCGCTGCCCGTTTGTGGCGCCCATCTTCATCACGACCTTGAGGTCGGCAAGTGATCGACTACATCACCCACGAGAATCGTTCTCGTTAAATCTTTTTGGTCTTCGAGGGTGAGTCCTTCTCAAACCGTTACAAGTTATCTCCTAGATGTGATCTTGGCAGTTGCAATCGTAGGAAAATTTTTGTTTTCTATGCAACGAACCCTTCAGTAACGCCTTGCTCCGAGTGACGTCTTACTCGAGAAGTGACCTTGTCCGAATAAGGTTCCTCCTGTAGTGGTGATGTCTTCCGAGTAAGCTAACCACTCGGAAGGGTTCGAATTCATCCGAGTAGTTCCTTACTCGGAAGGAAAAGAGGGGAAGGAATTCCATGTTTTTATTTTATGAGTATTTTCCAAGAGATGGTAGACCTAAGGATACCCCCTGATATAAGGCGCATGAGGGTATGCCTTAGGTATTACCACGACAGTGGACTTACCCGATGACCGTAAGGCCGTTGAGAACAAATGGATTTTTAAAAAGAAAACTGATGCTGATGGTAATGTGACCGTCTATAAAGCTCGACTTGTCGCAAAAGGTTTTCGACAAATTCAAGGAGTTGACTACGATGAGACCTTCTCACCAGTAGCGATGCTAAAGTCAGTTAGGATTATGTTAGCAATTGCTGCATTTTTCGATTATGAAATCTGGCAGATGGATGTCAAAACGGCATTCCTAAATGGTGACATTGAGGAAGAGTTGTATATGATGCAACCCAAAGGTTTTGTTGATCCTAAGGATGCTGACAAGGTATGCAAGCTTCAACGTTCCATTTATGGACTGAAGAAAGCATCCCGGAGTTGGAACCTCCGTTTTGATAAGGTGATCAAAGAGTTTGGATTTGATCAAACGTACGGAGAAGCTTGTATGTACAAGAAAGTGAGTGGGAGCTCTGTAGCATTTCTAGTACTGTATGTGGATGACATATTGTTGATTGGAAATGATATAGAATTGTTAAAAGGTGTAAAATGTTATTTGAGCAGTAGTTTTTTTATGAAAGACCTCGGTGAAGCAGCTTATATATTAGGCATCAAAATCTACAGGGATAGATCAAGACGCTTAATTGGACTTTCGCAAATTACATACATTGACAAGATTTTGAAGAAGTTCAGAATGGATAAAAGTAAGAAGGGGTTCTTACCAATGTTGCAAGGCAAGACGTTGAGTAAGACTCAATGTCCAGTTACAGCAGAAGATAGAGAGGAAATATAAGATTCCCTATGCTTCAGCCATAGGTTCTGTCATGTATGCTATGCTATGTACAAGACCAGATGTGGCACATGTTGTTAGTTTGACTAGCAGGTACCAATCCGATCCAGGTTTGGAACACTGGGCGGCGGTCAAGAATATCCTTAAGTACTTGAGAAGAACTAAGGATATGTTTCTCGTGTATGGCGGTGAAGAAGAGCTCGTCGCAAGAGGTTACGTCGATGCTAGCTTCGTCACTGATCCGGATGACTCTAAGTCACAATCCGGATACGTATTTATTATGAATGGAGGAGCAGTAAGCTGGAGGAGTTCCAAGCAATCTGTGGTAGCGGGATCATCAACAGAAGCGGAATATGTTGCTTCCTCAGAGGCAACACATGAAGTAGTTTGGATGAAGGAATTCATATCCGAACTAGGTGTGGTTCCGAGTGCTTTGGACCCAATGGTTATCTATTGTGACAACAATGGTGCCATTGCCAATGCTAAGGAACCAAGGTCTCACAAGAATTCCAAGCATATCAAGCGCCGTTTTCACTCCATCCGTGAGTATGTCAAGGATGGGGATGTGAAGATTTGCAAAGTACACACGGATTTGAATGTGGCAGATCCGTTGACTAAAACTCTCCCAAAGGAAAAACATGATAAACACCAGAACTCCATGGGTGTTAGATTCATTACTATGTAATATAGATTATTTCCCCTAGTGCAAGTGGGAGACTGAAGGGAATATGCCCAAGAGGCAATAATAAAGTGTTTATTATATAATTCCTTGTTTATGATAAACGTTTATTTCTCATGCTAGAATTGTATTAACCGGAAACGTTGATACATGTGTGTTTAATAAACAAACAATGGTTCCTAGTAAAGCCTCTCTTTTAACTAGCTCGTCGATTAACAGATGATCAAGGTTTCCTGATCATGAACATTGGATGTTGTTAATAACGGGATCATATCATTAGGAGAATGATGTGATGAATATATACCCAAACTAAGTATAACAATACGATCAAGTCATTTAGTTTATATTGTTATATCTTGCATTCGAAGTAATCTTGTTCCTTAGACCATGAGATCATGTCAATCACTAATACCGAAAGAATACTTTAATGACATCAAACGTCACACCGTAACAGGGTGACTATAAAGGTGGTGTTAGGTATTCGGAAAGTATTAGTTGAGGCTCATGGATCAAGAATGGGATTTGTCCATCCAAAATGATGGAGAGATATACTCTGGGCCCTCTCGGTGATATCACATTGACACCGCTTGCAAGCACGTGACTAGGTCACAAGAATGTCATATCACAGAACGAGTAAAAGAGTACTTGTCGGAAACGAGATAAAACAAGGTATGGTTGATACAGATGATCGGATCTCGGACAAGTAAAATATCGCGAGACAAAGGGAATTAGTTACGACGTTGATGGTTCACACGATCACAAGATTCATCGTTGAATATATAGGAGTCATCACGGATCTCTAGATCCCGTTGTTGATTATTGATCGGAGAGGTGTCCCAATCATATCTTTATTATTCGCGAACCGTAGGGTGACACACTTAAGGTTTGATGATGCATTTTGAGAGGATAAGGAATATTGAAGAATGTTTTGGACAACACCGAAACTGTTTCGGGTAAAATTGAAATAGTTCAAGGGGTTTTTGTCGGATGGTTGTTAATAGAATTAAAAAATGATTCGAGGTGCAATGTGCAAATTTTTGTTAATAGGATTAACAAATATTAAATAAAGAAATAGAAATGTTTTATTTATTTATTAAAGAAAACCTTTGGATTTTCCAAGTGGACAATTAAGGGAGCATAGGTGGGTGTGAGTGTGGCTTCCACTCACATCAAGAGGGGAAGAGGTGGAGGCACCATGAGTTGGCCGCACCCCCCTCTTGGGCTGCCCACTCCTCCCCTATAAAAGGAGGGTGAGGGCTTCCCCTCCCATACACTTGCCTCACCTCCCTTCCTCTCCACCCGCTGCTCCATACCATGGTCTTCCGCTTGGCGAAGCCCTGACCGTGGGATTCTTCACCGCATCACGTTGTTGTGCTGCTGGATTTCCGGGGATCCTCTACTTCCGCTGCCCCGCTGGATCGAGGGAACGGAGGTCTTCATCAAGCTGTACGTGTGACCGAGCACGGAGACGCTCAACGTACATCATCGCGATCTTGAGATCGGCAAGTGAACCACTACATCATCCACGAGATTTGATCTCGTAACGTTTTAAGTCTTCGGGGGTGAGTTTTTCTATGACATCCTACTCGTTGCTTACATCTCCTAGATTAGATCTTGGCTTGTTGGTTGTTTATGCGTAGGAATTTTTTTTGTTTTCCTTGCTACAAACCCTTCAGGATGAAATCCTCGAGTTTTTGGAGCGCATCCAAGGGGATATATGCAGTCCGATTCATCCCCTCTCGGGGTTGTTTCGGTACTTTATGGTACTCATCGACACCACAAGGGCGTGGAGCGAGAGCGTAGTCGAAGTAGTCGTACACGCGACACAATCAAAGATGCGAAAAGTAAAGGGACACGGAGAAATAGTCTGGACTTTCTTCTTTATTATCAATTGGTGTCCCTCTCCATACAATACAATGGGTATATATAGGGGGGAGAGGGGTAGGTGGAGAGGACCAAACCCTAGAGGGAAAACCCTCACCCAAGAAAGGGTGTGGCCCGCACGGGGCATAGTCGGTTTCCCAACACTCCCCCTTGGTCCGTCATCCCGTATTGCCTACGTCTCAAAAACTCCGAAAACCCAGTGGGAAAAATATGGAGAAAGAGCACATAGAATACGTCTGCTCATGTTGCACGAATTGCCTCATAAAAAACCTCAATGTGAGAAACATCTGGAAAACTCACATAAGGGAAAAAGAGTACAATACACTCAACATCAGGTTGAGTACTCTATCATCCGGACAAAGATTTACAGATAGGGGGTGTGAAGAATCTCCCCCTGAGTCTGGAATTTCTCTAAGTCTCATCATACCGATTCCACGAACAAACCTTTCAAAAGATGACGCCGATAATGATTTAGTGAACAAATCAGC
The DNA here is from genome assembly GCA_950022295.1 of Bromus sterilis. NCBI lineage: Eukaryota > Viridiplantae > Streptophyta > Magnoliopsida > Poales > Poaceae > Bromus > Bromus sterilis. The sequence goes on from OX465598.1 coordinate 111,561,680, forward strand.
AAGATTGTCACATGACTTAGTATGAAAAATCCTCACCTCGTTCATCTTCTACAGATCATGCGCATAGAAGACCTTGGGGTTGATATGTTTAGTGAGATTGCTCTTCACATACCCTGACTAAACTTGTGCAACACAAGCTGCATTATCTTCATAGATAATGGTGGGGGTTTGTACGGTGTTCATCCCACACATCTGTTGAATGTGGTGAATCATCCGTCAAAGCCACACACACTCTCGTGATGCTTCATACATCGCTATGATTTCTGAGTGGTTCGTCGAAGTTGATACAAGACTTTGCTTAGAGGATTTCCAGGAAATTGCAGTTCCACCACAAAGGAAAACATATCCAGTCTGTGACTTGGAAGTGTGTGGGTCCGACAGGTACCCAGCATCAGCATAGCCTACCAATGATAGGTCTTGATTTCTTCTATAAAACAGCCCAAGATCTTTGGTCCCTTGCAGGTATCTGAAGACGTCCTTGATGCCTTTCCAATGTCTATTGGTAGGCTCAGAACTGTACCTAGCAAGAAAATTGACAGCGAACGCGATGTCCGGCCGTTTACAATTCGCGAGGTACATGAGTTCTCCAACGGCGCTCAAGTAGGGGAATTCCGGTCCCAGAATTTCCTCCCCCTCTTCCTTAGGCCTGAACGGGTCCTTATCTTGCTGCAAAGACCTCCCTATCATTGGGGTCTTGGGAGGATATGCCTTATCAAATCCAAATCTCTCCAACACCTTTTGGGTGTAGGCAGACTGGTGCACTAGAATCCCAGCAGGGGAATGTTCAAGTTGCAGACCCAGACAGAACTTGGTTTTACCCAAATCCTTCATTTCGACTTCCGACATCAGGTAGGAACTCGCTTCCTCAATATCTCTAGGTGTACCAATTATATTCAAATCGTCCACGTACACCGAGATTATACAGAATCCATCTTGGGATCGCCGTATAAAGACACATGGGCAATCATCGTTGCTCGTGTAACCCTTCTGGTGAAGGAAATCGCTTAAACGATTATACCACATCCTACCAGACTGTTTAAGTCTGTACAATGACTTCTTGAGAAGAACACTGTATAGACCCCGATTTTCTCTATCTTGATTCGGTATGGGGATACCTTCTGACACCTTCATGTAAATATCCGAATCCAGGTTACCATACAGGTAAGCAGTGACAAGATCCATCAATTTCATTGTTAAGTCCAGATTTACTGCCATTGAAATCAAATATCTAAAGGTTATACCATCCATGACTGGGGAGTAAGTTTCCTCAAAATCGACACCAGGTCGTTGAGTGAACCCTTGAGCAACGATCCTTGCTTTGTACCGAACCACCTCATTTCTCCCATTTCTCTTACGAACAAAAACCCACTTATGGCCAACAGGGCGGATGTGGGGAGGAGTTAGATGATAGAGGCGGGGGTGTCCCGATCTTTCGATGAGAGGTAAGTATCGATTTGTTGGAGTCGACTTTGACGATCCGACTACAAACGTGCAACGACGTTGCGCCTTAGCAATCGCTAAACCAATCTTCTGAAGGTTATTGACCACGCCGGAGCACGATCAACCTGACCACGAAGGTCTAGTGCCTGCAAGCAATCGAAGAACAAGCAAGAACTATGATAAAGCAATCTGAATATTGCGAATATGTAGATGAAGTATGAATAAAGTTGGGATTCCGAAAGCGGTCTTGATCTGGTCGTTGGACACAAACCGAGTACACGAAGATGCAACAATTAGCTAAGCAGTCTTTTTAACTAAAAGAAATCCAAAGAAAAACCCTAGGGGTTGATCTACTTATATAGGACTAAAGGGTGGAGGCCAAGGGGGTGGAAGGACGTCCCAAGGAGTCCTAAAACTAAACCTAGGTCGTACAAGGCACTTGGGCCCATGTGGAGGTGATGCAACACCTATTGAGTTGGACTTTGATTCGGATTCTGCTGATGGGTCGCACCGTTTTTGCAATATCTCCACGCTCCGAAGGAACTTGAAGGTGAAACCAATTGCGTTGGAAACTAGACGAGATAAGCTATCACCAGAAAAAAGAATCACCCAATTCGGAGTTCGTATGTAGAAACGGCGGCTGTTTGAAGTTGGGTATATCTCTGCAGTCCGAATCTGAGTCCATGACGTGAAAGACTTGGTCTCTATCTTCTCTTGGGCCAAAAGTGACGTGAAATAACTTCTTGTACAGCACACAATCATGCCCCTTTGTATTGACTTCATTTCTTGATCAAATATAGAGGAATTAATGGTCATATCCATGATAATTCTGTCCTCATCATCTTCATGCTTAAACATGCTCCAATGCTCATCCTTCTTGTCCATGCTAGGTCCCTCATTTGTCAGCAACAGAAATATATCGACGTTAGGCAGCATCATATTCACATGAACATTAGAAACATTACCAAGAAGCGAAAGTACCTGATAATTTAATTGGTGTGCACGATCTCTAGTAATTGGTCCAGTAGGTATATTAGCAGGGGTTGTGGCTGTAACTATGGTAGTCATGTCCTCATCATCCTCCCCTTCTTGAAAATAAAGCCGTCCCCGGCGTTTCTTAATCTGAAATGTGGCTAACAAAAGAGACAAGGTGTACATGTTGTATATATATATGTCATCCATTCTTACTTCCCTTAGTTTTTGGACATGTAACACATGTATATATGAGTAACTTTCATATGTCGTGAAATATAAACATATATGATCATCACAATACATAAACGACATGAAAGTATTGCAACTCAGTTTGCATATATAAGTGAAGCTCTTATTCATATCTAAAGATGTGCAATGCTCATCATTAAACCATCCCAATACCGGTGAAGAAACGTTAATGTTTTTCGAAGGACATGCTACAACAGGCTTAACTAAGTAGTCATGCAACAAGTCATTCGACGTAGAATCATCACCAAGATTAGAGGTCATATCAAAATGATTAAGAATTGCAAGTTTCATAATAGTAACATGATTATCCAAAATAGATGGTGTGCTCAAATCAACAGGTAACTCAAGACATGATGTATTCAAGTCTATTAGGCAAGCAACATCTTCATGTGAAGTTATGACATTCTCGAAAATTGGTTGTGTGATGAAACTACTGGATAGCTCAACACATGTTGCTTTTAAATCAGCAAGGTTCTCATGTGGAGGGGAAAGATCCATACCTTTGTCATTACCTTTTTGTGATGATAGATCAGATATTGGAGGAGTGCTTACGACAATTGATGTGGTTATGGAAGTGCTCATAGACCATAGAGGAACAACCTTCTCAACTTGTGGTATTTGCACATTCCGCTTGTTCGTCTTCTGGGCAACACGTCTGTCGATTTCCTGTTCAGCTTTACAAGGAAGACGAAACAAACGATCCATAGGATAACACTTTTCATGAATTAGGATATCATGAATGTCACGGTTTAAACCTTCCCAAAATATGTCCATGAAATATTCTTCACTTTCCTCTAAAAGAGAATGCAAGAATGTAGTTTCTAAAACATCATAATATTCTGAAACAGTTTTAGTACCTTGTTTTAAAATTTTTAATTTCCTAACCTTGTCACGAGTATAATAAGAGGGAACGAATCTATATCGCATAGCAAGTTTGAGATCATTCCAAGTATTAGGTATATAATCAGGATATAAACTACAATATTCATTCCACCAAATAGAAGCAAAATCTTTGAAAGCACTAATTGCAGTTTTTACTTTCTTATGCTCAAGAAAATTATGGGAAACAAATATATCATTTATTTCAAACTCCCACTCAATGTATAAATCAGGTCTTAGACGTCCATGAAAGTGTGGTATAGAAACAATAACCTGATCATGTGCATGCTTATGTGTGTTTACCTTTGGCAGTGACTGTTGTGTAGTTGTAGGTGGTGGCAAATCTCCAACTATAGTTGCCGCCCAAGAAGATCTAACTCCAGAACCTTCCATGATTAGTAGAAAACAAGAAACAAATCACAAGTATATATCCCTATGAACTACTAGGATGTGGTGGTAAAACGCTCACATGATAGCAAATATCAATGTCTTACTAGTTCTTACCATGCAGCAGGTGGTGATCGGCAACCAACGGTGTCAAAGAACTCCAAAGATTAAGTAGAGCGATTGCCAGGTGAACGCACGTATACACGATGTAGAAATATGTGGAGCTTGGAAGGCTTTAATATGGTGGCAAAAATATCAGCAATAATCAATTCAGAGATGCAAAATTGAATTAACGCTCAACGACGATACTGTGCTGGTCCTAGTCTAGACCGGACTAGAGACGCGAGCCTAGAACACTAATGTGGTCACGACGTAGCACAACTAGCAGCAATGAATGATATGAAGTAGCTCTGGATAGCAAGATATAAGTGAAGATCATCAAGAGAGCAAAGATAATGGTGAAAATAGGCTCCAAATCAAGATACACCAATATTCTCGCTACAACTTTCCTCTGAAATATATTTGCTAATTTTTTGATATTTTTTCCTCCAATAGGGCACTGACTTAAGCTTTCCGACGCAATAAGAATCACTCAATTTAGAGTTCGAATGAGGTGTCAAAAAATTGAGAATCAGCCCGAAATCTGACAAAAACTTTGTTCGGAAACTTTAGAGGTCAAAAAGTCCTTCTTAGAAGATGATCTGGAGTTTCAAATTACACACCAGCTCCAGAACTATTTAGAAGCGGCTCGGAAATATCTTTAATTTGAGTACTCGTGGAGCCAAAACGGACTTCGGATGACAAAGTTATGCCCGTTTTAGTGGACACTGCTCAAAACTGATTCCGACGAGATTTCAAATACGAGTTCAACTAGAGATATATCCGAAATTTTTCTTCTTTTTTCCTTTTTTCTTTCTTTTTTTCCTTTTTCTTTTTTCTCTCTTTTTTCAACTCTTTTTCTCTCTTTTTCTATGGTGGCTGGTAGAAGTAGGCAGCGGATGGGATGATGGTGCAGCGGCGGCGATGACTAACGTGAACAGAACTCGAAACTCTAAAGGACTAGATACTAAGACCAGCAACTAAACACGACGATGCAATCGGTAATTCAATAAAGCAAAGCACCGAAAAGAAAATTGCGAAGTCTCAGATTGGTTTGGGTATGATGATCTAATCCTATTTTTATGGCTTTTTGTGTGGATGATAGGTGATAAAAAAACAGATCTAATATATGGATGTGGAATTCTCACCGAGCAACCTGAAAACTGATACCACTTGATAGAGGCGGGGTGTCCCGATCTTTCGATGAGAGCTAAGTATCGATTTGTTGGAGTCGACTTTGACGATCCGACTACAAACGTGCAACGACGTTGCGCCTTAGCAATCGCTAAACCAATCTTCTGAAGGTTATTGACCACGCCGGAGCACGATCAACCTGACCACGAAGGTCTAGTGCCTGCAAGCAATCGAAGAACAAGCAAGAACTATGATAAAGCAATCTGAATATTGCGAATATGTAGATGAAGTATGAATAAAGTTGGGATTCCGAAAGCGGTCTTGATCTGGTCGTTGGACACAAACCGAGTACACGAAGATACAGCAATTAGCTAAGCAGTCTTTTTAACTAAAAAAAATCCAAAGAAAAACCCTAGGGGTTGATCTACTTATATAGGACTAAAGGGTGGAGGCCAAGGGGGTGTAAGGACGTCCCAAGGAGTCCTAAAACTAAACCTAGGTCGTACAAGGCACTTGGGCCCATGTGGAGGTGATGCAACACCTATTGAGTTGGACTTTGATTCGGATTCTGCTGCTGGGTCGCACCGTTTTTGCAATATCTCCACGCTCCGAAGGAACTTGAAGGTGAAACCAATTGCGTTGGAAACTAGACGAGATAAGCTATCACCAGAAAAAAGAATCACCCAATTAGGAGTTCGTATGTAGAAACGGCGGCTGTTTGAAGTTGGGTATATCTCTGCAGTCCGAATCTGAGTCCATGACGTGAAAGACTTGGTCTCTATCTTCTCTTGGGCCAAAAGTGACGTGAAATAACTTCTTGTACAGCACACAATCATGCCCCTTTGTATTGACTTCATTTCTTGATCAAATATAGAGGAATTAATGGTCATATCCATGATAATTCTGTCCTCATCATCTTCATGCTTGAACATGCTCCAATGCTCATCCTTCTTGTCCATGCTAGGTCCCTCATTTGTCAGCAACAGAAATATAAAGACGTTCGGCAACATCATATTCACATGAACATTAGAAACATTACCAAGAAGCGAAAGTACCTGATAATTTAATTGGTGTGTACGATCTCTAGTAATTGGTCCAGTAGGTATATTAGCAAGGGTTGTGGCTGTAACTATGGTAGTCATGTCCTCATCATTAGACTAACAGGTCCAAACACCTTCCGTTTGTTGAGAGATAATAATTCAGAGGTAACCGCCTTCTGCAAATCTTTCCAATCCGACCTCCTTTTACAATCCGCGAGACTGTTAGGCTCAGGGTCAGGATCTATGATTGAGAAAATTTTCTTAGCAAAGTTAATGTCGACAATTGCCATTGCTCGGTTCATTGAATCTCCCGTATTTATGTAATTTATGGCCATTTCGTCATGGGGCGCATCTGGCGCTACCTCTTGCTCTACCGTTTCCCCATTACAGGAGCGAGGTCCTTTAGCTTTTCCGCGCCGATGTGTGTACTCACATCTCCGCTGGATGTTCCCTCAATAGGGACGTTCAAGTCCGGAATCCCGTGCACAGGACTTTCCGTACTTGCGCCAGGTCTCAATTGGCTCCCCTTTTTGTTTCTCGGGGCTTTGGTGACTGTCTGAGATAAATCTCTCTTATCCTTCTTCGTCGGGTGTCCCCGATGATAACCCTCAACTGTAGGGGATCGAGATAGTCTTCGCGGGCAAGATAACCCAATTTATTGATTCGACACTTGGGGACACAAAGAATACGTACAGGCTTTGACAATTGAGTTGTCAATTCAACCACACCTGAAATAAACACTTGCTTGCACGAAAGTATTAGGAGCAACTGTGATACGGTGGTAGTAGTGGTGGTGATAATAGTGGTAATAGTGATAGTGGAACAGCAAAAGTAAAACAGCGAAAGTAAACAACTAGTAACCAGCAGAAAGAAAACACTGTAGGCTAGGGAGATGGATGGTTGGGCATTGCTTGGATGAGAACGAACATGCAACAGATTCTAACTTGGGCAAGGTTCACAGAAAACAAAGGATCATCTAGGCAAATATCAAACATCAGGCATGTATCCCAGGGTAGTTGTACGTGCTTGCAATAAGAACTTTGCACAACATCTTTTGTCCTTCCCTCCCGCTACGAACGGGGCCAAAAGGAACTTAGGGAAATTAAGGTCTCCTACAGCGGAGAACCGGAACAAAGCATTAACACTTCATGGATACACGGAATCCTCAAATTATAGTCCATCCCCTTTGGTGTCCCAGGCTGTCACCACTGGGATCGCCGGTTCCGGACTCTAATAGGTGCATACAACTCATAGATAGGATCAAGAACACCACAAACTCAAGAAACAAAAGGGTGATCAGATCTGAAATCATGGCACTCGGGCCCAAAGTGACAAGCAATAAGAGCAACAAGTTGTAACAGAGATGATAAACACCAAGTAGATGATAGGCAACATGCCCACAACAAATCTGATTGAACTATTACATGATCTAACTCATCCAATCCCTACCATCCCCTTTGCCTACAGCAGGGAATTACTCACACATGAAAGGAGAAGTCATGGATGGGTGATGGAGAGGTGATGACGATGACGATGGCGATGATTTCCCCCTCACCGAGGCCAATTCAGCCTCCAGATTAGCTCTCCGGAGAAGAACAGAGGGTTGCGGCGGCTCCGCGGCGTAGATCGAAGAAGCGACTCCTCCTTCGACGTTTCCTCGACGGGAGAATAAATAGGGGCCAAGGTAGGTCACCAGGGGGTGTGGGACCCACCCAGGAGGGCAGGTGGCGCGGCCAGGGGGTGGGGCCGCGCCAGGCACCCTCCTGGCTGCCCCCTGGCTGCCCTGTGGCCCCCCTTTGGCCTGACGGAAGCTTCCGGAACGCTGATTTTTAATATAATTTTTTGGGATTTTTCCAGCGTACATAAATATCGAGAAACCTGCACAAAAGAAAAACAGCACTGGTAGCTCTACTGAAAACGGCGTCAGTCCGGGTTAGTTTCGTCCAAATTATGCAAGAATGAAGTCAAAACAATAGCAAAAGTGTTTGGAAAAGTAGATACGTTTGAGACGTATCACCCGAGTACTTGGGATTTGAGAATCCGGATTTCGCGTCCTTTTAGGCCTTTGGACGAGAGTGGGTGTACCATTAGTTAACTTCGGTATCTCAACCCTTTCCGGAGCATTGCGCGCTGGCACATGCGATTTTGTCACAGTTTTCAAGTCACTAAAGTGATCAGGCAGTTGATTCACTAATGCATGCAAATCTATTATCTTTTGGACTTCTTTATTTGTCTCAGCAGTGCGTGGGTCATGAGCGTGGATCCCCGTGGCTTGCCACGTGATTTCTCGACTTTTATCATCAATGGGTTTATTATCTCCCCCTAAAGTCGAAAAAAGATCCTCGTCAAAAATGCAATCAGCAAAACGGTCGTATGACAATCACCTGTCATGGGGTCCAGATACCTGATTATGGACAGTCTCATAACCAACGTATATCCCCGACTTACGGAGCGGGCCCATTGCTGATCGCTGGGGTGGTGGTATCGGTACATACACCTGGCAACCGAACCTACGAAGGTGGGAAATTTTCGGTGCTGACCCCTGCGCAAGCTGCATTGGAGAATGGATGTTGTAGGCCGGTGGTCGAAAATTGATGAGTTTAGCAGCGTGCAACACAGCGTGCCCCCAACATGTAGTTGGTAAATTACAACCCTGAAGGAGCGGTCTGGCAATGAATTTAATCCTTTTTATCAAAGCCTCTGCAAGTCCATTTTGCGTATGGACATGCGGTACTGAGTGCTCGACTGCAATTCCCATTGCCCTGCAATAATCATCGAATGCCTTTGAAGTAAATTCTCCAGCATTGTCCATTCTGATGGACTTAATACGATAATCAGGGAATCTATTCCTCATTTCTATGATCTGAGAGATCAACTTTGCAAATGCATGGTTCCGTGTTGACAGCAGGCAAACATTGGACCATTTTGAGGAAGCGTCGATGAGTACCATAAAGTACCGAAACGACCTTGAGAGGGGCTGAATCGGACCGCATATGTCCCCTTGGATGCGCTCCAAAAACTCGGGGATTTCATCCTTCACCTTTAAGGGGGATGGTCTAATGATTAACTTCCCCGTAGCGCATGCGGAGCACAGGAAATCATCGGGATTCGGGAAGTTTTTCACATTGACATTGTGACCATTCGAGTTGTTAATTATGTTCCTCATCATTCTCAGACCGGGATGGCCTAATCTATCATGCCATAGGCAAAATAGTTCAGAGCTTCGAAAAACAGTCTTTAAGGTAACATACACGGGCGGTGCTACAATTTTTGTGTAGTATAGCCCCGTGTCCCATGAAGGAAGCCTTTCGAGGACATTGGTACCATTTTCATCGCGCCTTGTGATGAGGAGGTATTCCTTACCACCCTCGTCATCGGTCTCAATATGAAAACCATTAGCACGGATAGCTCTAAAGCTCAAGAGAGTGCGAGTAGCCTCTGGGCACAACAACGCGTCATTAATGACCAAAGTTGTTCCCATGGGGAGTACAATAGTAGCTCGTCCGGAGCCAACTATTTTCGAACCGCAGCCAGCGATCGTCATAATACTACCCGGAGACTTCTGAATTGACTCGAAGTACTTATCATCTCTCAGGATGGTATTTGTCGTTCCACTGTCAGCAAGGCATGTTTCCTCCATGGGGCGCCACACGTGTTTCAAAAATATTTGCATGCAATTAACATAATGAAGCGAGGAAGTAGAAACATTACAGAACAAATGCACATATATCTCAGAACATAACAAGCCATCATATTTAAATAGAGGAATTAATGAACGATAACCAAATGTCATTCAAGCGTCAAAATAATGAACATGTATTGCTCTTATAGAGCTTATTACAAACCAAATGTATCTCAAAATAGCCTAAGGAATCATGATAAATAAATGAGTGGAAGCTTAGAGGGGCATAGAGAACGCTCCATTCAGTTCAGACTCAATCTCCAACTGGGCAAACTGCTCCTCAGTGAGTATAGGATCATCATCAGTGCCAACACGAGGTGCAGAAGGGAGCACCATGTGCTCGACCTCCATAGAGACACCGACGTTCGTTGTAACAGTCGGGGCTATCTCCATGGGCACATCTGTAGGTGCATCCATAGGAAGAGGTGGAAGTGGTGGGAGGAGCGTGGGCGCCACTAGGGGTGCCGCGGATGCCTCCCACTGTATCGAGGCGAGGTGTGTTTCACGCCCCTTCTTACTAGCCTTGTACGCTTCCACAACTTCCTTAGGTGCAAGGCACTGGCGTGAGAAGTGAGAAGTAGAGCCGCAATGATAGCAATCCTGGGCCCTCTGCCCCTCCTTGCCTGGCTGATGCTGTTGAGCCTGGCGAGGGGGGCGAGGTGCCTTCTTGCCCTTCTTGCCCCTCTTCTTCTTGAGAGGCGCCCTAGCCTTATAGGAATTAGCATGGGCCTCCTGACGAGAGCTCGCTCCAAGTGGTTGGGCGAGAGAGTTCTTGTGTAAGACCTCATCATGTGCCTCCTCCACCTGGAGTATGTCCACAAGCTCTGCATACTGCGTGTACTTTCCCTGGCGGTAATTCCGCGAGGACTGTACGACATTGGGGTGGAAAGTAGAGAGAGTCTTCTCAATCTTCTGGGTGTCAGTGATGGTGACACCACACAATAGAAGAGAGGTACAAATCCAGTGCAAAGCCGAATTATAATCTCCCACCGTCTTGAAGTCCTGAAACCTCAGACGGGTCCACTCCGCCTCTGCCTGTGGGCGAACATTGTACTTTAGTCGCTCGAAACGCTGCTTGAGAGCATTCCAGAGGTCCAAAGCACTCTGTTCATCCATGTACTCATTTTTTAGGGTACTGCAGAGGTGGTGACGCAGAAAATGCAGAGCTTCGGCATTCTGAGCAGGGGTAACGGCATCGATGGCCGCCTGGGACCCTATGCCGATGACCTTTGTCAGCTCCTTGGATCCGAGGAAAATTTCCACGTCCGATGCACACGTCAGATAGTTCAACCCATTCTGGGCAAGCTCTTCAAACTGACGGTTGGCGATTCCGGCCATCTGCAATTTATGCAAATCGTATTAGATTACAGCAGGTAATCCCTTGCATAAATGCGATGAAGATAACATTTGTTCATTAACATGACGTTCCAGTATTGTTGATGATTTTAGCAGCGTGTAACACAGCGTGCTCCCAACATCTGGTTGGCAAAATACAACCCCGAAGGAGCGGTCTAGCAATGAATTTAATCAATTCCCTTGCAAGTCCGTTTTACATATGGACGTGTGGTACTGAATTCTCGACCGCAGTTCCCATTGTCATGGTTCCTTGTTGCATCAGGCAATCATTGGACCACTTAGAGAAGCGTCAATGTGTACCATAAAGTACCAAAACGACCCTAGGATGGGCTGAATTGGACAACATATGTCCCCTTGGATGTGTCCAAGTTGGGATTTCATCCTTCACTTTTAAGGGCACGGTCTAATGATTAACTTCCTCGTAGCGCATGCAGAGCACACAAAATCATCAGGATTCGAGAAGTTTTCACATTAACATTATGACCATCCGAGTTGTCAATTGTATTCATCATCATACTAAGACAGAGTAGCCTAATCTATCATGCCAGAGGCAAAATAGTTCTGAGCTTCGGAAGGTAGTGTACACAGGCAGTGCTACAATTATCGTGTAGCGTTGCCCGGTGTCCAATGGAGGAAAAAACTTTCAGTAACATGTTTACCACTTTCATCATGCTCGGTGAATTTGGGATATTCTGGCCAATCACAACACCGGTCTCAACAAGAGACTATTGGCGTGAATGTTTATGGAACTTAAGAGGTTGCGAGTGACTCGGGGTACAACGATGCATCACTTGATGATCAAAGTTGTTCCCTTGGGTTAGTATGATAGTGGCTCATCCGGAGCCAGATCGCAGCCAACGATTTTCATAACATTCCCTCGAGATTAAACTCAAAGAACATAATCTCTCTCAAAATGATATTTGTGTATCTTTTTCCACAAGACATGTTTACTCCATTGGGGGTGCCACACGTGTTCGAAGATATTGCTTTTAACGAATATAATGAAGCGAGGAAGTAGCAACATTACAAAACAAATGCATATATATCTTAGAACATAACAAGCCATCATATTTAAATAGAGGAATTAATGAACGATTACCAAATATCATTCAAGCATCGAAATAATGAATATGTCATGCTCTTATAGAGCTTACAGACAAAAAATTGTATCAAGAATGCCGAAGAGATCATAATATTTAGGAGACTAGGCAGAGTCAATGATTACATCATCGACTTGGGCCTAGATTTCAAGATGATTAAGCTTCTCCACATCTTAGGTTATTACCAAGGTAACAACATACTAAGCCAGTGTGGAGGGGGCGAGCAACAAGTGCTCTACCATGTCCACTTTCATGGGCATCGAGGCGGGGGCGCCAAGTGCTCTACCATGGGCACCTGCAGAGGTTCTTCCATGGGAGTCGATGGCGCCTCCCCCTGATATACCATCATAGCCAATGATGCCTCCCCCCGAACAATGTAGATACCCAAACTTGTAGCACCATACAAATTCCACTCTATACTCTCATGCGAGCGAACATTGTATTTCGTTCTGGCCAACAGCTATATGAAAGCATGCCAAAAGGGAGAAAACACTTTGTTCCTGCCGTGTACTCATTTTGCAAAGTATCGTAGAGATGGAATTTAAAGAAGGGCAACGCCCATACATACTCGTCAGGAGTAGTAGTGGTCGGACCAGCTGGGTCCTCAAGTTCAGGTCCGTTCGAGTAACTTCCGCTCGAGGACGGTTCCACGTGTTGTCCACGTAGAATAGTGGTGGTGTGTACCAGCTGGGTTCAAAAGCCTATCATTCACGAGAGTCGCTTGGACTCGATCGAGGACGATTTCTACATGCGATGTTCAGGTGGAGTAGTAGCTCGTTATAGATAAGCTTGGTGATCTCCCGGGTGATGATTCCGACCATCAACAACCTATGCAAATATTTCAAGATTACGGCAGGTAATCCTGTTACATCGGGTAATTTGATTACATCAGGTAATCCATTGCATATTGCGATGATGATACAAATTTATTCGTTAACATGATGTTCCAATATTTAAAAACGTGCTAACAATGATTCAAAGCGATTAAAAATAATTAAACAATTAATTCTAGCCATGAAAACATACAATACAAGCATGGTAAAGACGGAAACATGTTAAGCATATCACAAACAATTTGCACGGCGGAAACTGCAGCGCGGCCTGCAGGCACGCGGGCGGCTAGCAGTCATGGCACGCAGCTCGGTCAAGCGTTTTTGCGGCCGACATAACACGATGGGTAGCTCATACGCATGCTGCACACGGCCAAGTGTGGGGTCCACGCACTTGCATACTGCAAACAACCGCATATGTTCGCCCGTGTCTACTTAATGCAACACAAACACAACGACTGAGCTAGCACGATGGCCATGGCGAGCGCTGGTGTGCAGCAGGCACACGGATGCGCAATTGAGTCAGGCTAGACTTCCGTTGTGAGCAGGCGAGTGCGGCGACCAAGTGCAGCAGGGTGCGGTGACTAGCAGGATCACGGCAGCGGCTGCCTGCAATGCACAGAGGCGAGCGCGTCAGAGCGTGCACGAGACTCGCATAAAACCATGCATGTATGCAAAAATTATATCGCGGGCTGGCGCAAGACAACGGATCGAGGCGGCCAGTGCACGTAGTGAGCGCATGTCAGCGGGACACAACGATCAACTCGCGGGCTAGCGCGGGACAACATGTCGAGGCGACCGACGCACATTAGCGGGACGCAGCGATCAGCTCGCGGGCTAGCGCAGGATAACAGATCGAGGCGGTCAGCACAAACAGCGAGCGCAGCGGTCAACGCACGTCAGCGGGACGTGACAATCAACTCGCGGGCTTGTGCATGACAACAGGTCAAGGCGGCCAGCGTACGCAGCGACCAACTCACGGTTCAGATACGGCAAGATAAGCAACGTGCAAGCGTACATCAGGCACGCGTATGGAGCCAATGATAGATGCCATCTGGACAACATGTGCAGACTTGAGAAAGAAGAAGAAGAAAAAACGTGCATCATCGGGACACCACGATGTGTGTGCTGCGGGTACATCACAATGGTGTCGTGCACATCTGAGGCATCGCGGGGCTAAATAGTGCGGAGCTCAGTGTGTGGCTTGGCGGCTCAGCCGACCGGGCAACACACAATGAGTGACTCTATGGTAGCAATCAGCAATGTCGTGCTCATCAGAAGCACTTGTACATCAGGTACATGGATGATAAAAATTCATGTGTACATCCGGTACATCATGGTGGTGTCGTGCTTATCTGGAGCATACATATGCACCGTATTTTTATGATGTAGTCAGTAAAATTTCTCTTGATGCAAGATCGATCGGCATTATGCCGGCGACATCAGGTCTGCTCCGATCAAGCGAAAAAAATTCACATCATAGATCGAATAAATCCGAAAGAAGGTCAAGAACGGAATTAAGACAGATGTAAAACCGTTGTCGCGATCGGATCTAGATTGTACCTCCGCGATGAACGATGAGAGCCTGCTTGATGGAGGCTCGAGGAAGATCAGTCGGCGGAGCTCGTGCTGATAACGTGTTCCACAACCTTTGCCGGCGAGTCCGGTCCAAGGGCGTGAAGCGAGAGCGTAGTCGAAGTAGTCGTACACGCGGCACAATCACAGATGCGAAAAGTAAAGGGACACAGAAAAATAGTCTGGACTTGATCTTTATTATCAAATTCGTGTCTCTCTCCATACAATACATGAGTATATATATGTGGAGAGGGGGTAGATGGAGAGGACCAAACCCTAGAGGAAAAACCCCCACCCAAGAAAGGGTGGGGCCATGCGTGCCATATGGAAGATTTCCCAACACTTTTTAGATAAGTAGAGAATTAGAGAAATCGTTAATAGTGAGTAGTATTTTTGGCGGTGCCATATGCACTCATGCATGCATTCATTGGTTGCTAGAGAAGGCGAACCACATGACCAACCTAACCAACAAATCCAATCACGTCTTATTTATACATTTACCACGCTGCACTAGCAAGCTTGCGTTTGTTTGAAATGACTCATCTGCGACGTAACGAGAAACTAGTTCTGTCCTTCTTGTCACTGTTATTAGTTGTGTCATTGCTGCCGGTGCTCGACGTCGTCGGAGAATCACCACCACCAGCATCAGCATCAGCAGCGGCGGGAGGAGGGGAAGAATCAACGGCGGCATGCGGCAGTAGCACCTACAACTACCTTGGCGCGCTGCTGCGGCTGATGATCCCGTGCAAGGCGGCGGTGGCGCCCTTCAGCCCGGCGCCGCCCACCGACGAGTGCTGCTGGGCCGTTCGCGAGCTCGGGCAGCCATGCCTCTGCCTGCTCCTCGCCGGCCCGCCCATCTCCGGCGCCGACCGCCGAATGCTCATCCGCCTCCCCTCCCTATGCGCCGCCACCACCACCGACGACGACGACGACAGCGACCTGCGCCAAGATCTAGCCTCGTGCACCGCTACGTAGCACGTAGCGCCGTGCTGCTTTTCCTTGAGAGCATGCACTGAACATATTCCTACTAGCTACGAAACAAGCAAGCACTGACACGCAACAATGGAAAGTTAATTGCTTGATCTAACCTAAGCACCACTCGGCTGCTTTTGTTACGTACGTCCGCCTCCAGCTAACTCCACCTTCCGCACCTTTGCTTTTTATCTGCAGGAGATATACAAACCACCATTACTTTCCTGCAACCAGTTAACTATCATTGCATGGTGTTGATGATGCGATTGCGCATTGCAATGCAACAAAGAGGCTTGTTTCATGACACTAGCTAGATACGCAACCTCACATTACAGGAGCTAATTAATAACAATGTGCTACAACTTTAGACGATTTGACCCCCTTCATTTCCCACAGATAATGCAGTAATTTATAAGATGGAAAAATCTGAATTTAACACGTTACATCCTCGCCAACGAAAAAGGTGCACTATCTCAATGCTTGCATGATTTGATTTGATTTGATTCTCCACAAAAACAAAACAAAATATGTCCCTCAGGTTTTAGCAAGGCTCTGCCAGTCAACTTGTAAGATTCCTAGTCCTAAATAGCTTTCTTCCCATCTGCACACAAGAAATCTAGCGGAGAAAACCTGACCTTACCCACAGACATACCACAACCATCAGGTTGTCCAACAAATAAGGGCAGCTACCAAGCAAGCAAGCAATCAGCTGGTGCCAAGTCATTCTAAGCTTGCCCCCCTCAACTTACCTTGAGCAAATGTCCAAGCTATAATATATACCAAGGCCTCCTGCTCCACTTGATCACCCCTCCCTGTTCTTCTCCCATTCAATTACATCATCAGCTGCCACCCAGAGTCATAGCCACCCATCCTGGCCTGTATATAAAGGTCATCACATCACATACATCTCCATCACAACAGCCGCTCTCTTCATATGGATCCCAAAGTTGCTGTTGCTCTCACTCTGTCTCTCGTAGGTGGCTTAAGCACCTCCCTCGGTACGCACACATGCATCTTCCTTCATCCCTTCAGTTCTGCTGTATGTTCATATACTGTGATCACATATTCGTCATTGACATGAAGTGTTTAATTTGATGCATGCACTTCATTTGCCATTGTTTCCTTTCAAAAGTTGTACTCCCTCGATCCGTCCCATGATATAAGACGTTTTTGTAGTTCAAATTGAACTACAGAAACATCTTACATTATGGGACAGAGGTAGTAACTGATAGTGTGTTTTTTTTCTCTCTCTTTCCTTATGGTACATCTAACTCTTAAGCATGAAGGTTCATAGTGCATTCACATATGTCCTGTGAGAATGTTATGCTGGTCATTAGGATTGCTGTTTGTTCAAAGTGAAGATAATGATAATAACTAATGTTTTCAGTTTATGCTTAGCATCGAAGAGCTCAGAGAAAATAGACTGCTACTATTACATTGAGAATGGAATAAATTTGTGTACGCATGGATGAACAGCCCACCCGCTTTCGCAGCAGAATCCACTTAATCATCGTTCAAAGCCTACACGCTCCTCCATCTTCCCATTGTGTCTAGTTCTCCCTACCTTTCCTTGACACTAACTAGCCTTGCAGTCTAGGCTTATGTTTTCTAGAAAATGCTCCAGCTTTAAAAACTAACAAGTGTTCAATTAGTAAGCAAAGCAACTCAATATAATACAGTAACCAGGATCTAACGTGAATAGAGGGCCCATAAGCTGAAGTTTTATAGGTACGTGACAGCCAAAAGCAATTTTATTTCTCAATTGGAGCTTTGCCATAATTTATTTGGAGAGCGTTGGAATGATATATAGACTAGACAGATATCAAATGCAAGATGTTGTACCTCTTGATAGTGAGCATTTGCCTACTACTTTTTCCAATGATACTTTAATATTACTCATCAGGTGCACTACTGGCAATACTAAATCAGGCCCCAAACAACAGAACGCTCGGGATATTACAGGTGAAACCTACAACAATCTACTTAATTCTGACCATAAGATCACGTTCAAAGAACAACATTGCTTTATTTGTACACAAAACAACATTTAACAGTCGTTTTGACAACTCTTTTTAGGGATTTGCTACTGGACTCATGTTGAGCATGTCCTTCTTTGACTTGGCTTATGATGCTGTTAATGCAATTGGATTTCTGAAAGGCAACCTTTGGGTGAGTGTAAGCAAGATGTTTTGTCAGGCATTCGTACCATTGCTGATCTTTTTAGCCTTGCTATGCAGTTTTTTGCTGGAGCGCTTCTATTTTCAGCAATTGCCGATATTTTCCCTGAGCCAGAATGCAGCCCACCAGATGAAAATGACAAACAGGTATAAATCCCTCAACTTTGCTAACATCATTGTTCAGTCAATATTTATCAAAATAGTAACATAAGATTATCCATTACGGTTTTCAATTGGGGAAGAAGACTGTTAGCAGTACAGGACGGAAGGAACTTATGATGAGACACAGAAGAAGAGTTATATTTAGCGTAATTGTCACCGCAGTTGGTAAGTCTAATGTACTTTGGTAGCTTCATATATTGCACATTATGTTGATGTTTCTGCACTAAAGATAACTTATCAGTCATTCAAATGTAGGGAATCCACATTTTAGTACTGAGCTCGAGCATATTGAGTCCAAACAAATGTATGCGGCTTGTTCATACAGGACAGTGTACAGAAATATTAGGTTAAATGATTCAGATTGAATACCTAAATCCAATTTAAGATCATAGACATGATTTAAGAAGTGATGCTGGCAGCAAAATTTCAGGAGTATTTCAGTGCATAACAGAGTTATGACCGCTTTTCTGCTCCTGAGCTCAAATGCACATGGACGAACAGTGTCAAAAAAATATAACAAACTAAAAACATCTGATATGTTTTGGTAAAGAGCATCAACATGCGTTCTAACTGCCTGCAAAATTTTGCCAAGACATCTGTGGTTGTGGCTAAAAGAAGGAATTTGGCTTTTTTCTTTTTCTTTTTATGAGCGTTTGCTGTTCATAGAGGTGCATTTGAGCTCAGGAGCAGAGTAGCAATTTCGCCGAAAGTAGTTCTATTTCAAGAGCACCTTTTGAACTCCTAAAACTAACTCGAACTTGGCAAGGGATAGCAGCAGTAGTTTTACATAAAGTACGCATGTCAGAAAAAAAAACTAAAATAATCAAGCGCATGAAATTACAAAGTTATCAAAATTATTTGGGGCAATATATGCATATACACATTATGATATTACGATTTCCTACAAGTTTATTATTTTTAATGATTGCATTCATGAATGAGTTTCTAACGTTAACAGTTGCTGGTGTGAGTTTGCAAAACTTCCCGGTGGGTACTGCAGCGTTTCTCGGAACCGCAAAGGTATCTCACAGTTTTACATGTTTTTTGTTGAACATGCATAATGCATGAAATTTCTCACTTATGTTTTATGACGTAAGATAATTGAGAAAATACTGGTATGCATACCAAATTTGACGCAATCAGTAAATTGTTGTACTCCCTCCGATCCATAATAAGTGTCGCACATTTTGTACTAAGCTAGTACAAACTTTGTACTAGGTGAGCGACACTTATTATGGATCGGAGGGAGTATATTTTATCCTCAGTAACTTTTACAATAAGCTTCAATTAATGTTTGACTTCATGATAAAATTATTTGTTTGACTTCATGATAAAATTATCTTCTTGAGAACCATATATATACTGACTGGTATTATTTCTATTACATTATGTACCTGATAAATCATATTGAAGTATTGAACACTTCACACTCGATTTCATAGATAATTATGTTCTAGTAGAAATAATAATTCAGTGTACAGGTCATGTATCTAAAGATATTACATCTTCATTCGTGCATGTTATAGTAGAATAGCATTTTTGTTGTTATTCTAGACACATGTTTATTTTTAGCTATTGAATATCTATGAACATGAAACTGAATAATGGAGAATAGAAGTTTATGTTGTATATCACATTAATTTTATCTACTTTCAGGGATTCCGTGTTGGCCTTAACTTGGTTATTGCCATAGCTCTACACTACATCCCCGAGGTAATTGAATCTTTAATGGCTTTTAGATGGAATAGGAAATGGGAATAGAGCAGAAAATGTCATCCAAGTATCTACAATGACTCTAAACTATATCCCTTTTTATGGAAACTGGAAGCGGAACTTCCATTCCCAATCTCAATCAGCCACCGACATACATAATTGGGACTAGATACTCCCCACCTTTTTACTGTGCAAATGCATCACTGATCTGCCATTTAAGACACATAATAGTACAATACAACATATTGTGGTGAAGTTTTACATAGTTCTTATGGAAAGTTGTTATATTTCTCACGACATAGTTAAGTTTAGAAGACCAAGGAAACGGCTAATACTTCTAGCAATTTTCTGTTTATTTGCAGGGTATTGCTGTAGCACTTCCTGCATATTTTGCCACTTCAAGGTACTGTCTGTCTGGCTATCATTATTATACGATATGCATCATATATTATATACTCTCTCTCATTCACTGTTAATTGTCCCTGGCATGAGAAGTCTCAACTTTGAAATAACTATCCATCTCAAGGGGTCAATAGCATAGTTTATGAAATACTTCATTCTACCCCTACTTTAATGTGCTCTGGAGGAATGAAGTGCTTGTATTATCTTATTTATAGGTGTATCAGTGTATGCATTGCTATTTCTCATTAACTTGTTAGATATAATGTTTTCCTGGTCTGTGAGGAGACTTGCAGCAAAACAAGGAACTTCATATTTAACATGGCAGGGTTGAATTACATGTATTTTATAAAAAATCTCATCAAAGAGATCAGAAAATAGGAACAATTTAGTTGGTTTATTTAAAATGCTAGTCGAAGTAGTTATTACATAAAGAAGCATAATATTCATTTTATTAATCATATAATTGCTACAATACATAAAATGTTACTAGTATAATAAATCCTATGGTTACACTGATTTGGAAAGAAAATAAGCTTTACAGTTTCCTAATATTTTTATTTTGTTTGTGATGCAGCAAATGGCAAGCGTTTAAACTAGCAACACTTGCTGGTTTTGCAGAGCCAATAGGTGTAATTATCGTGGGTAGGTGGACTTTCTGTTTACTCTATTACTAGTGACTTGTTCCAAGCAATTGAGTTTCCTCCATGAGGTCATGATATATCAATCCCTTCTACTATCTGATTGAGAAGCTCAGTCATTGATAATGGATTGTGGAGCATACTAGACATAAAAGTTGCTCTAATTATTGAGATGCAAGAGCTGCATTAAAAAGCGAACAACCAGTAGCAACTAATCTTTCTCTAGCACTTATCTTTATTAGAAGCAGATTTTTTTTCCTTCAATGAGTAATAACATCTTTTGAAGGTTGAGTTCGTGCGCTTCATTTATATTTTCCTCTTTGTATCTCAAACAATGTATATAAAATTGTTCTTCTTGCAGCATACCTGTTTCCGAGCAACTTAAATCCAGAAATATTGGAAGGTCTACTTGGATTAGGTAATGAGTAATGAACAGTATGAAAATGTTACTAAGTTTTGATAAGTAACATAAATATTTATTCAAATTTACATTTTGTACAGTGGGCGGAGTGATGGCATTTCTGACACTGTATGAGATGCTACCATTAGCAATTGAATACGCTGGACGCAAGGATGCTGTGAAAGCTGTATTTGTTGGCATGGCTTTTATGTCGATGAGGTGTGTGATATTCGTATGATATGCAATGCAATTAAAATTACATAAGGCAATATATTTTATGTGTGTGAGGTGTGCATCTTCATCTTTCCAAGGGTAATTAACTAATTATGCATGTCAGCTTGTAGCTACAATTGGCCAAATTTTCCTGCAAAACTCAACCAAATCTGCCTCTCAATTTGGCCACACAAGATTCCCCCCCCCCCCCCCCCCCCCAAATTGCATTTGGCAAAATAAGGAACTAGATGGTGACCAGTACATGATTGGGATATCACGATTTTTCCCACAACAAGAACATGGAATCTGAAAAGAGATAAGGTGCATGCAAGACACAAAGGGAAAAATCCATCAGGTTTATTTAACCACTTGTTAGGAATCCTATGGAAATGGGGTGAAGGAATAAAACCCATAGGAATTTTGGTAGCCTTATTCTTTGATCCAAAGGGCCTCCATTGCACAAATTCCAAAGGATTAAAATCCTACAAAATTCCTATTAAAATCCTTCGATCCGGTGAGGGCTTTATAGTAGGGAATGCTATGCAAGATGGAAGTAATGCACAAACTTAGTATATTGAGTACATTATCAGTTTGTGATCCATATGTCAGTACTAAAAAATATCACAAAGGCCTTGTATGAAATTTACCTTCATATTTTCTTATAAACTTAATGGAATCTAGTACACAATAAAATTATCTAAAAAGACTTCAGAATACCAAAATTTGTTCATGACACGTTACATATATTTATGCCCACAAAATAAATAAACAACTGCTTCACACATATTTAAAGGACCATATTAGTAATAATATATAGAAAAAAATCATAAACATGTAGTGATATAAGGTCATAGTTTGATGAGCAATTGATACAAAGACCATAATTGGGTAAACATTATGTACAATGCACTGATACATACATTGACGTACCGGTATATGCCCTCATAGTCTGATACAACACACATATGTTTTATGAGCTTCAACAACTTGTCTATGTAGCCCTATAGCATTTACACCAGTTGCATTTTCCTTCACATCATTGCAAATATGTTTGGAAATGTATTTTAACGTGAAATGCAACTTCAATTGGCAGCTTGTACTTCCTGGAAATTAGTCTTCCAAAGGAGATGAGCGCTTAAAATTCAGTCTAACCCAACAAGTGCTATGGGAAAATGCATCATGGACTTGCAACAAGGTATAATTCCTTCTCCTTGACATTACTGTCATCCTATTTGTTAAGTAAATTTAACTCTGCCTATTCTTTACAAAATACAGTTTCCAAATTACTGAAAATAAATAATTGAACCTGCAAATGACATCGAATTATATTTCTTCATTTATGAAATTAAAGTGTCATAAATAGTGCTATCTAGTAACACTATCCCTATAAATTCCTTTTTCCTTTTTTTCAGTTCTGAACAAAAACCAAATTGTCGAAGATTTTTTCTTCCCCCACTTATCCTTAAGTCTGTGTCATACATTAAGAGTGAGATGAGTTTTCCAAATTCATCGTCTACAACAATATTTCTGAGTTAGTATGGCTGTGCACAGACATAACAATCCTTGAGGTATCATGAAAAGTTGAAAACCTATTAACGGGAAGGCACCTCTTAGCTACGAATGATCCTCAGCTACCCTCCACTCAAGTAACCAATTAAATTTGTCCAAAACAAGTCCCTAATACTAGAAACTGGTTGCACTAGAACTGGCATATATCAACTTAATTTTTTGTGTGTTCTTTTTAAACATAGATTCATTGGACCTTAGTGGTCCATGGGAAATGAAAGATGGGTAAATATTTGGAAAATCATATTTTCAGTGAGCTATACTTTTGCAAACCATGAACATAATTTCTATAAAAAGAAGACACAAGTACAAAGAATTGGTCAGGGGAAAATTTTTGGCCATCTTACCTTAGTATTTCATTTGTAGAACTGGTAAGACAACATGATCATATTGCAACATTGTATTTCTGTATTTTCTACAGGTGCTGATTGGAAGGATGTGCATACAACTACATGCCATGATATGTTTTTCTGCAATATATTACAATAACTTTCGAAGCAGGGCCTTCACCAATGTTCTCCAGTTGCATGGCTGCCATGACTGCAAGAAAATTATAGCTCTCAAACTCTGACAGGTCGTGTACATAACGAATAAAATTGTACTTACTGGAAGGAGAGAAAAAAATGTCTCATACGATGTAAATAACAGAAAAACAATTGATCTTAAGTGTACCCCGTGTGCTCCAATACATTGTACTTAGAAAATTACTTTATGCAAAGTTTAAAGTCAGTGACATGGTATTCTGCTGTCGATACATTGTTTTGGTAAGAGATAGCGTATGGATTTAGGCCAAACTCATGAGATATAGAGCATATTTTTTATATAATGGAAGCTTATTACCCCTGGTCTCTGTATCATAGATGCAATATAGCCTTATTTGATCGTTCATTAATTAGCGGCCAAACAATTGCCTCAACAGAAGTAGGGAGAGACCAAACCATAAAAAAATCCATCAAAACTATGTTTGGAAGGCTGTAGAGTTCAAGAAGTTGAATATAGTAGTATATTATAGACGATTTACACTAGCGGGCTATTGTCAAGTTTACAGAAGCTCTAAAGGGGGGCATTGGTTAGGATCTCATTGCTTTAGAAAAACTTAACATAAAACGAACTTTGCCTTTGCTGATATTTCATGGCCCAAACCAGGGATGAGGACAGTCTTACGCTCTTTAATTGGTTTACAATTTATTTTTTCACTTTTTAGTTTTTCCTCAGCGTCATCATCCTCTCTAAGCATTAAAATCAATGTTCTGTCACAAAAATCATATAATCAGTCTCTTTCAGGGTAATAATCCCAGTTGGTTAGTTCTCTGAAGTTTGGTAATAGGTAAATTTCATTTCCAGAACTACTTTAGTTTCCACATTAGACCCAATAACCAACTTAACTGAACAAAAATATTACAATTGGGCCAACATTTAAAAGTTTAGGGTAATAGGCTAATAGCAAATCTCTAGAACAACAATTTGAAAATAACAGCTGAATAGTAAAGGGGTTATTTCAATCATGATATAGGGGTTATTGCAAAGGCCTCATAGCGATCAACGATCCTTTCATGATATGCCCTGGCAGTCTGCCCCCTATACATTCCAATTGACCTTGAGTTGTATACATTCCACCAGATCCTTTCTTACCAACTTTGCTATAAGCATATAGTGAAACGGATCCTAGTACAAGGACATGTGCTCCCAAGAACTGAACTGGATTTATGAGATGGGTTCAGATTCCAATTTTAGAAAAGAACTGGAATTTTGTACGAGCCCATTACAAATCTAATTTTTCAGATTCCAGAAAAATGGCAGGGTAAATAAGAGAATTGGATCCATATCATGTCCACCTGCTAGAATTGAAATGCAATCACAACTACTTCAATTCAAGGTAGCCCCAGAGGGCAGAGGCCCAGACTTTGGAATTAGATTCCAGTACCATGTTTCTATGACACAATGCATATCACCAAAGCAGATAGTGCATTTCCTATACCTAACAGAAAAAGTGGGGACAGATCCGGGGGAACAATAGGTAAAACTAGCAAACGGGAAAACAGGACGCTCAATAATAAAGGTCGTGCGCACCTCCGAACCAGAACAAATCTGGGGCGGAACAGATCAGTGCGGCGCGCCCCCTTCGTGTGTCCACTGCAAAGCAGATCGGGGAAGGGGAGGGGACTGAGCGCGGTGTCTTGTGGCCATCGCCCTGCGGCATGCCATCCATCCAGTCGTCGAACCAACGGCAAGCGGGCAGGCAGCGGGCTGGTGGCGGCGGTGGTGGGAGGCGCGCTAAAAAAAATTATACAAGGCCAAAATAATGTTGCAGCGCGCGAAAGCGTGATGTTTTCTCAGGCGCTGTTGCCGTGTCGTTGTAAGAGCGTCTCCATCGGCAGTAAACTAGCGCGCTGTAAAACGCCGAACCAGCGCGCTGTAGAAGCTTTGCGTGCGCCATTTTCGAGCGGCCATTCCCAGAAGCTGTAAACGCGCGCGGCAATATACGGCGCGCAGACGCGCCTCCATCAGACGCGGCATCCTACAGCGCGCAAACACGCGCGCACACACAAACAGATTGATTGCAAGATCTAGAAAATAGCCTAAAATTAAACCGCGACGAACAGAAAATACATTGCGTTCAACAGAAATTAAAACTACAAACTACAAATGAAGCTACATTCTACGCTTCATCATCTTCATCGGAGGAGGTGTCCTCGGACTGCGTCCACAGGTCATCCCACCTCGATCCTTGTCGATGGTCTGCGGCCCCTCGAGCTGCGCGTTGATGAAGGATTTGCGCCGGCGGCGATCTTCCCGGTAGGCGCGCCGCTCGGCCCTTCTCGACCGGTAGAACTCGAGCTCCGCCTGCACATCCTACGGGAACTCCGCGCGCCACCTCGCCATGGCGCACTCGTCGTGCTCGGCGATGAGCAGGCGGCGCTGCACCTCGCGATGCAGGCGGCGGTCCTCCTCCGTGATAAGGCGCGGTGGTGGCGCGAGGAACTGCGCCTCCTCGAGCGTCTCCGTCTCGGGGAAATTCATCTGCTGGCGCGGGCGCCCGAGGCGCCATGCCGCCGCGTCGTACGCGCGCCGCCTCCTCCGGCGTGTTGAAGGTGTCGAGCGTGAGGCGGAAGCCGGCGGTGCGGATCTCGGCGTAGTAGAGCCCGTTCGGGCGCGGGCGCACGCCGGTGAAGCCGGAGGCGCTGCGCCGGCGAGACGGCATGGCGGCGGGGCGCGTGGCGGTTGGGCGGTGTGCGCGCGAGGAAGGGGATAAAGAAGAAGGGGAACGTTCCAGGTGCGCGCGCGTGGCGGTTGGGCACGGGCGACGCGCGGCTTTTGTAGCGCGCGCGCCACGACGCACGGGAGATTTGCCGCCCAACCTAGCGCAACAGCAGTGCGCGCGCCTAAAGATCCCGCGCGCGCGCTTTTTTTCCGCGCCTGCTGGAGGAGGATACAGCGCGCGCGTGGGGCAAAAAATCAGTTATTTTAGCGCTGCTCTATTTTAGCGCCACTGCTGGAGATGCTCTAACGCTTCAGCAAGCGCTGTAAAAATCAATTTGACAACAGAAATAAATGATTATTTTAAACATCAACAATATGGAAAATCATGAGTTGAGCAACATAGCATAGTTCAAAGTCATGGCATAGTCAAAATCACCTAAATCACCTAAAATCTTATCGCAAAAAAATCACCTAAAATCAAGATGTATAATTAACAAAACTAGGATTGACCGATAAAATATACTAGTTGAACGATCTAGTAATACCATATGAATTATTTGCATCTACATGAGGGGATTAAGTATTCATATTACCTTCGTAGATAACAAATCTTTGATGATGATCTCTTTGCAGCAAGAACGGGCTGGAGATCGTTCGAAGCTTCGTCCCCAGCGGAATCGTCAAAAAGTGTGTTCGCACACGAACACGACACCGTGTACCCTTGACACGGGGGTGATACACCACAACTCATGTTGAAGGAGACCTGTCTGGATGCGTGATATGTGAGCAGTCCGGCGGGCTTTTTTGTAGACCCGAAATCTCACACTCCCGGGAGGGACCCCGTCAAGGAGCACGACGGCTATGGGATGCCCTAGGTCGACCTGATCACCCATAGGGCCTCGAGGTTCGCCACCCTACAACAAAAAAGAACGAGGAAGAAAGATACAAAGGTAGGGTTACATGAACAAAAAAATAGATGTGTTTATTCAATTGGTGTTAACATTGTTCAATCGGTCATCACCTCTCATCTATATATGAGGCGGCCGGACTTTCCGTATAAGACAAGGGCTTGCAAAACCGACCAAGAGGCCACAACTTAGCCTGATTAATGTGTCCCACCAAGTTGGAGGGTGGGTCGGACTCTAGGTTAGAACATCTGACCAAGTCAAACATTGGATCGGATATTGAGTCAGACATTAACAGAAGACTTTTCTGATAAGTCGGCCATTGGGTCGGATATTAGGTCGGAATGTCCGACTTGTTTTCTTCAGCTTTTGTCCCTGTTTTTTTTAGGTGCACAGGTTGCATATAGGTTCGGATTAAAATGACTCAAATATCAAAATTGATCTGGTCGACATGGCGAAGACATTCCATGTAGAACACTCTTTCGTTTAAGGTCGTATTGAGGGCGTAATTGGTCGAATAGTACATTGAGTACCAAAAATTATTAGTTCAATCACAACTTCGACCCTAGAGATGGTCTCGGATAATGATGACCCAAAATTTAAAGATGTTTATTACAACAATACATAACTCTTTCATGTAGAGCATTTCCTCATTTGGGCGATCTTATATACCTTTTTTATCATGTCAGAAACTAGTGTCAACACTCTAAGAAGCGAAATTACGTATATTTATCCACCACCAAAGCGGAGTACATTACTGTCGTTTTATGTTCTACTCAACTCCTATCGATGAAACAAACTCTCAAAGACTATGACATGTATGTAAGGCATGTCCCTTTTCTATGTGATAACGAGAGCACCATCAAGATAACACACAACCTGGTCCAGACCGTCCAACACTCGAGGACAAAAAATCATGTTGCTAAGGGAGACATTGACCTTAGGCATGTTCATATGGATAAGAAAGTGGTAGACATATTTACCAAACCTCTAGATGAGAAGACTTTATATCGTTTGAGGAGTGATTTGAACATGCTAGATGCTTCAAATGTGAACTAATCACTCACTAGGATGCTTGCAAGGATTTGAGCTCTTTTGACTAACCCATGATTTCTCTCTTACGATGATCTTATAACATGGATACGTATGTTGCTCCTTGCATTGCATCTAACCTTGTCTAGGTATTTGGAAGGCTACACCATGACTAAGTTGCTTGCTTTCACTCCTATCATTGAGCAACTACTAGTAGGCCAAGTATCAAAGACGTTCTTGTTGTTTTCAAGGAACAAAAACCATGTCTTTGACATTTACATGATTCTTCATTTATGTGTGTATGTATATATATACTATATATATATGTGTAAAAAAAATCTCCACATCCTATCCCCACCTCTTTCTCTCTCTTCTCCCGATCCCTTTCCTCCCGCAACCTCCCCGCCTCCTACTGCGTCCGCCGCCTTCTCCCCGCGCCGCCCCGCTGCCACCCTGCCCTTCGCGTGCCTTCCCGGTCGAGCGCCGCTGTCCTCCATGCGCCATCGCGACCGACCATCCCTGCCTCCAACCGACCTCGCGCGTCTCCAGGTCGGACGCCGCCAGCCTCCGCGCACCCGCCGCGGCCATCTGTACCTCCAACGCCCAGGCGCCGTCGACCTCCACCCGCCGTCGAAGGCTGCAGGGAACGCGAGCAAGTTGTTGCCGCAGCAGGGCAACGGCGGTCATGGCCTCCATGCCAGTCGAACCGTTTAACTCTTTGTCGCTGCAAATTACTCCTTGATGTACTCCTGACCTCCGATCCCTTGCGGCAATAAGGCAAGTGTGGTGCACCATTTCCCCTCTTTCAATCGCAATGGATCCAAGTGGCCAGAGAGAAGCACATAAAGGTTCCAGTCAACATGTGAGACAAGCACCTAGACGCCGAAAAATTCGAGAAGGAGCAGCAAGCTGCTACCATGGGTTGAGGGTAGCACCAGGTTGCCGACGAGCTTCACATGGAATCTCCATGGTCCAAAAGAGAAAATGGAAAAGGGAAGGAGCACCGGCAGGCTCCGGAAATACTACTACTAATGATGATGTACTTGATCTACCGCTATACTACTACTTAGTACTACTCCGTACTACTTAATTCATTAGTGCTGGGATTTCCTTGGTGCTTTAAAAAATTAGTGATCTATTCGGTTTGTTGCTTCTGATCGGAAATCTCCAACGGCTCATAGGAGCGTATGCACCCACTAACTAGTAAAAGCAAAAAAAATTGAATTTTTTTTAAAAAAATCTGAATTTTTGTGGAATGCAATATGCTCATGCGTGTGACATCCGTGCAAAATTTCATGGTATTTTGAAAACCGCGTCCGCTTCTGATGTACTACATAATTGTTGGCCTACTCATCGCATGAATAAGAAACTTTTCTCTTCAGTCTCAGGACGCACACACACAAAGCTTTGTTCCATTACCACCTCTAACTCACTCACCAACATCTCACCACAAATGCAGCAAATGCACTCTCAAAAAGTACAAGAAACAAAAAACACTCGAAGACTCCAGAAAATTTGTGTAATGGGAATGAATCGTATTGCCCTCCAGAATGGCTCTGTGGGTTCTGACCCTTGGCTTTGTTTGTACGGCTGAGCCGCTTGTCTTTTACTTTTGCCAATTGTCTGTTGTTTGTTCAGTAGCGTGTTTGTGTTTCGTATACACATAGTAACAAGCAGACTTTGTATAACTTCTTATTAGCTGATTGCACAACAGATCTTTGTGATTACAAACCATGAAGCTATGGACTGGACATGTGACGTGGAGCCGGGCAGTACAAAAAACTTTTTTATTTATCGAGCAGTATTTTTAAATAATTTTTTACAGTACCATTGAGCAGCACAAACCTTTTCATTGTCAGGCAGTACAACTGACTCACCCCAGGGCAGTACGAAACTCTAATGAAAAGAAGTACAAGACACATGTCGATGGGAGTTGAGTTATGTGAACCTAATATACGAGCAATACAATCTAATCATTTTGAGCAAATACAAAAAAAAAATCACTGCAGGGCAATACGAAACTCGTATTCCACAGAAGTACAAGGCAAAGTTGTGTTCTTTAAAAAACGAGCAGTACAATTATTATTATTATTATTATTACTATCGGGTAGTACGGAACTCATATACACAGAAGTACAAGGTATATGTCGAGGGAATTTGAGTTCTCTGGAAAAAAATTATGGGAAATACAATTTAATCATTTTGAGCAGTACACAAACTTCTTTATTGCCGGGCAGTACGAAACTCATATTTCACAGAAATACAATACTATGTTTCCTTGGAACAGGAAAAATCTCGATATTTTGAATATTGTTCAAAAACCGTAAGAGAACAAAATAATTTCAAGATCTTATTGCAAATCTTTCTCTTGGGATCATGCTTGTCATCTACCATTCTTCAATTAGTTGTTCACAAGTGGCATTGTCACTTCAAGTGGTATTCACCTTGGTGATACTAATCCTATGCATGATTTACCATCTTGGTTCTCTTTGTAGGCTCTTGCATCTTCTTAAAATTATTCACCTGGATTCTCTAACCTTGTGTTTCTCATGTGTATGTCTTTAGGTAAGGTGTCAAAACCTCAAAGGTATCACGATTCTATTTTGATGTGTTTTCAAGTTAGAATCGTATGTCATATATGCTCTATTGATCATATCTTGTATTTTGATGCATTCCACCAAGACCCATCTGGCATGGAAGAATCCCACTACCTAGTCAATTTTGCATTTGCATTCTACAAGCATACTTTAAACTATGAACAATTCTAGGGGGGAGCTTCCATATATCACATGTTCATAAAAGCTTTATACTCCTGCATGTATGTTGTCATCAATTACCAAAAAGGGAGGGATCGAAAGTGCTCCATGCATCTCTTGGTGGTTTTGGTAATTAATGTCAACAAACATGTTTTGGAATAATGTTATCCTTGAGCCTATTTTCAGGAAGTCCAATTTTAGGTACACAAGAATTGTGGAGAAGGAACCCTATATGCATTGGAAAGGTGTTGGACTACCCCAAGCCTCCATTTATTTTTGAGTGATCCAAGATCATATTGAGTCCTAGGAAATTGCCAATACTATTAAAAGGGGATGAAGTGGATGAATAATGATTGGTTGTTAATGTGCTCAAGATTGTCCTCAAACCATCACCCACAGATCCACTATATCCTAAGCCAAAATGCCAACTCAGTCCCACCAAGTCAAACCCAGTCGGACCCACCGAGTTGATACAGATATAGTCGTTCCCTAAGTCATGACTCGGTCCAACTCGTTCCTATTCGGACCCACCGAGTCATCCAGATATAGTCGTTGGTTAAACCCTAGTGTTTCGGTACCACCGAGTAGGTCAGGATGGTTCCACCAATTTTTTTCTCTGCCTAGGTCAGGTTTCAACTGACGTTGTTTCGGAAATTCTGAAATACCACTCGGTCCCACCGGGATTCCTTCTGGACTCAGTGGTGACCAAGTCAACACGTTTATTCAGAAATTCCAAGTGGTTACAGCCGGAGCCACCGATCTATACAGAGTGCACTAGACATACATATCGAAGGCATCGAAGCACTTTATATCGGTTCGGGCGAAACACCAAATTTCAAAACTTTAGATTGTTCGTATCCGAGTGATTCCAGTTAGACCACCAGCTCGAGTGAGAGCGACCAGACTGAGCCTACACTTCCTATATACATCTATAATCTATAATCTATAATACCTAAATAGTTCATCTTCACTAACATATTTATCTTGACATGCAAGCTATCCACATCATCAAGTAGGTCCACCTATTGTCCACTAACTCTTCGTGCACATGGTTCCATTAAATCCGCATGCGCATGAAACCTATCACAATAAATATTAACTTTTTTATGCACCAAGCCTCAAGATTTAGAAGTGGTTTCTTTATATAAAATAATTATGAATTACCTCACATTTTATTTTTCTATGTGATATTTTTTGTATTGAATGCACATATGTAGTTGCTATCATTTTTTAGGTTTATCTAAGGGTGATGTCTCCACTCTCTTCACTCAACATTGTTTTCGTCTCCTATCGTCTCACCGGTATATATTCTCAAGGTAATAAATTAATAAAACAAATAGCACACTCATTTTTAGATTTCTCATCCTTAGAGTTTACTATGAACGATATTTCTTTCAAAAAATATTTAATAATTAAATTATACAAAGTTTCATAAACTCATATTTTAAAATATTAAATTATTTGTTAACAGTTATCGAAGTAACGCGTGGGTGTCATCTATTTTTTTGAGATAGGAGAGTCCATACACTACTAGGAAAAAAACTTATAGGTGGAGGCTTAAAAGTAGCACAACTAGCATAAATGCGCTACTGCTAATTTATAGTGGCACGACCTAAAAATACGCGCTACTGCTATAACATTAGCAGTAGCGTGTGGCGACAAACAATGTTGTTGCTATTGTGGTCCCCATAGAATCCACCATACTACTTATAGTAGTAGCGCGTGTCCCGGACACGTGCTACTACTAAATTTATAGGAGGATACAGAATGTGAAGCCGCGGGGATACCAGATCCCTTGGAGGAGTTCACCAACCAGCAAGAGCGTGACTTCATTAGGAACCGGTACAAGTGGGACAAGAAAAATAAGGTTTGGTACGAGGAAACTAATGAGATTAATGGCAATTGTGATTTTTGCACCTTATATTAGCTTGTGATCAAGTCAACTACACGTTGTAGTAACATTTTTAAACGGTGCACATTTCTTTTGCAGAAAGAGCAACACAAGCTTGCAGCCGAAATCGACTCATCATCTTAGTCATCGGCGAGGCCCAAGTCGGACACCCCTCTCAACCGGACCTTGAATATAATGAAGGGCCTCCCTTTGGCCAATCAGCCGTAGTATGGACGTGTGCATAGTGTTGGAGACAGTGCCATGTGGTAGTACTACTACCACGAGGACCTATAGGCAAAAATGCAAAGAAGGAAGTTTAGTTAGGTGAACATCGACGAGGAGTTGAAGCTTGCGATCGAGAAAAAAAAATAGCCGAGACAAAAAAGCAACCAAAGATGAGATGATCCAGCAGGCAGTTAGTGCAGCTTTAGCTACATGCAGAAGTTATTTTGTAGCTTTGGTTAATACCTTGATTCCATCTGTTACCGACTAGACGAACAAAAATACAGGAAAAATGGCAGCAAATTATGAAAGCTCAAGAATGATCAGAGGGGGAGGGGGTGAATGATCACTTCTAAAAAAAACTAAGGAACTTAGAAGGAATTCATGCAAACTGCGAAGGACTAAGAACATCTCGAAGGAAATACAGTATCGATGGTAATGCATAGCTCGAAAGAATTAAGGGCGAAGGGAAACATCGAAGGCATACAGGCTACGAGAGAATACTTAATTTAAATGTATGAAGGAAAACGAGCCTGACACGACGATGTTTGGTAAACCAGTTCACACTCTGCAAAGTGCTACGTCTGGTTGGAGGGACTGGTGATTGAACACCTGGAGCAAAACTCTCTCCGTCCTATTCTCCATTGCAACAAACTCCTCGAGCTTGTCCAGTTTTCACTCGTGGTAGATGATTCAGGACATCTCCGAGACCTTTACAAACTTCCTTCAGCAGTGACAATTACTCTTCGACTGCTTGACAGGCGACGCCTAACCGTCTAGGAGACTTGCAGTTCTCCAAGATAAAAAGATCGGCTAATCTCGACCTAAGTCATAGTGAATTGCTCAACTCAGCTCAGACTTGGGATTTTGGTTTTCTCTCGATGAATCTCTCTTGGGATGCTCACAAACTTCTGTCTTAGAATCTTCAGTGGAGCAGCCACCCCGAAATGGCGGGTAGGAGCGGGGTATTTATAGATGGCGATCCCGATGGGTAAAATGACTGAAGTGACCCGATGCAACCGCTTGACGCGTGTCCACAACGGTCGGATTCCAATCACTGCGCAACTTTACTTGAGGAACAAGTAAGCTTACTTACCGAACGAGTTCTCTCTCGAAGGCACGAAGTGCGATGACTTTTCCTTCGAGCTATTTACTCGACTCAGCACGATTTCTCTCGGTAGGCTTTTGTGGGTTTAGGTTGAGCAGAGCAAATTCACTTCGACTAAGATCTCAACTAGCAAACCCCTCTTGATAGTACGGTTTTTCTTACGACTCAAGAAAGTAAAGAGAAACTAGTAAAAAGACTAAGTCTTCGACCAGCTTCAGCTTTCTCCTCGTTGCGCTTTTACTCGAGAGAGACTTTTTCTTCGACTACATTTTTAGGGGTCGTCTTCCATCAAAGGGTTCGGTAGAAGACTGCAGCTCTGCTGCAGCGAGTTTTCCTTTGACCTTCTACTTGCAAACTCCATTCTTTCGGAACCTAAGTATCTGTTTATACTCGAAAACAATATTAGTTCCACTTCTGCTTTGTTCAACAATGTCCAAAACCTTCGGGGGCAAAACTTGCTCTTACAATCTCCCCCTTTTTGGACGATTGTTGACAAAACAGGCATCGATAAATAATTGAAAAAGTTTGAGTTTTCGATGATAAACCAGTGCTAAGGTCGATGAAAATACTTCCCCTTGATGTATGCACGGAAGATAAGAGTTTCCTGTCAAGTGCATATTTTGACAAGTAGAGTCGAGGGAAAAACATCAATAATCTTAGCGAGTGTAATTGCATTCCAGATAATATCCAATGAGAAACATGCAATCTCCTCGAATGACCTGTGAACTTATGTGAAAGATAACTTCCTGCAAAAGGTTAAGTATCGCAAGCAGCAGATAGATATCTTACGAAAAAGAGTAGCAGTTCACAGTCCTACTTAGAGTTAGTTACAACCAGATCGAATATGAATCGAAAGTTTGTTGAAACTACTCAGAAAACCTCAAATTTCAAAAGTTTGTCGAATGAAAAGCAAAGCCCTTAACCCCGTAGGCAACCTAATTTCTTCGATGCCACTACATCTCCCCCTTTTTATCACAACGTACAAAAAGTCGAGAGAATAGGGTCGAAAGAAATCCCTACTCGCTGTGGCGGCTCCGGATCCGGCGAGAGTCGACAGGAAATCTACATCAGGCACATGTCATTTTCTCGGTAGATCTCTTGTCTGTTGGGCATTGAAGAAACAGA
This sequence comes from Bromus sterilis, assembly GCA_950022295.1. NCBI lineage: Eukaryota > Viridiplantae > Streptophyta > Magnoliopsida > Poales > Poaceae > Bromus > Bromus sterilis. Next base: position 111,596,909 of record OX465598.1, read on the forward strand.
ATTGCGTATCTATTTCTACGGCTGAAGCCGAGTATATTGCTGCCGGTTCATGCTGCACTCAGATTCTGTGGCTCAAGCAAACGCTGAAAGATTATGGTATTCTTGTGAAGAAAATTCCATTGCTATGTGATAACGAGAGTGCTATGAAGATTGCCCATAATCCTGTGCAACACTCTCGAACGAAGCATATTGACATTCGTCATCATTTTCTTCGAGATCACGTTCAGCGAGAAGATATTGTTATCAGCCACTTACGCACCGAAGATCAATTGGCTGATATCTTTACGAAGCCCTTGGATGAAAAGAGGTTCTGTGCACTAAGGTGTGAGTTAAACATATTAGACTCACGCAATGTGCAGTAAGATCATAACTATCAGTACCATGTATTGTATGTTTTCCTTCTATGTTGTTTACTTACGTTATTTTTCTATCGTGTTTCTTTTTCGTTTGTTTTTGTTCGTTTGGTGTTGTCCTATACACTTACCACTCCGAGTCTTATCACTGTTTTCCCCTCGGATTGATTAAGCATCGGACCCTGTTTCCCTCTATTCTATCCCTACCCCATCTGTGCTTTACTCTCGTGAACATGTATATATGTACTCGATCAAGATTCCCTTCGAATGTCATTGATTCCGAAGGAAAATCTATCGAACGTTTATCTACTTTTATACTCGATGTTCGATGAGTTTGGTCTCGGACGTGGAGCAACTTTCTTTCGGTTCGTTGGGATTTTCCCGCGATTACCGCCACAAAATCCGTCCGTTGAATGCGGAGAGACGCGAAATCTGCGCCGTTGGATCAGATCTGACAGTTATGTCAAACCTCCACTCCCTATAAATACTGATCCCTGCCACCGGCTCAGACATCGCAATTTCCTCGACTTCGTCTCTCTGCTCCCGAAATTCTCTCTCGCGCGCCGCCGTGCTGCTCGTCGCCGTCGACTCCCTCGCCGCTTTGCTGCCGGAAGGAAGCCGCCGGAGACCTCCCCGTCGACGAGGAACTTATTCCACGTCGCCGTAGTCGCCGTACATCACCAAGTTAGGGTATGCACGGCTCTGGATACGATTCCAATCTTTCCTGTTCATTGTATCCAGATTTGTTCTTGATTTTCTCTCCTTTTCTTAGGTCTGTTTGATCTGTTTGGATCATTGAATCTTGGGAAATCAGTTTTCTAGCGTTTTCTGTCGATTCCCATCTGCGCTAGGTAAGAAATCCCTCGGAATCTCTCACTTTAGCAATTTCCTCAGAAATGTATCGATAAACTTGTGTTGTGCAATTCGTTCATACAGGTTCTTAGTTAGATTTTCACCCGATGGAAATCTAGCCTAGTACTTGCTTGAAAATTTTGCTGCAAGACATGCTTATCGATATGCTTACTGCACTCAAAATGATTTTCCTCGAAAACCGCTGGTACTTGTTCACAACTTTCCTATATTCCCTCGTACCTATCTTTTTCGCAGGAAAATGTCTGGGATCGAAGGAAATGTAAGAGCACCCAAGCGTGTAGGAGGCCGAACAAGAATCACCAACAACTCTGAAGGTTTATCAGAAGAGTTGATCGTCGAAAAGAAGTTAAGAACACCTGAAGGTTTTGAGGATGAACGTACGAGAGAAAACCGTCTGCAAGAGATTCGAAGACTTCAAGCGCTTCGTTGGTATGAGTACAAGTCTCTTATGCCACGCTGGGAGAGGCTGTTTGCTATGAAAAATCCTTGGTCTGATGTCAAAGCGTTAAGGCCAAAGTGGACGAAAGATAATCGACCACCTCCTCCAACTGATGCTTATCCATCCTCCCTGAAAACTCCTGCCGATTTTTAGGAGCTGGTTGATGCTCGGGAAGCGCGAGCACAGAAGAGAAAAGAAGCCAAAGCTAAAAAGGAGGCTGCTGCTGCTGAGGGCACCGTAGATGTTGGCCCAAGTGCCAAATCGAAGGCTGGCAAGAAATCAGCCAAGCGAAAGAAAAAGGTGGTAATTGTCTCGCCACCTGATGCGAGCTCTGATGAAGAAGTAAATTCAGATGATCAAGACCCTGGTACAGAGGCTGATGTCGAGGACATTCCTCTGAAAAAGAAGCTGAGCAGTAAGGGAATTAGGATCCAGGAGCCAGCTTCACAGGCTCCTCGAGCAAATATTGACTTGACCAACTTGGTCACTGATCCACCCATTTCATCTGCTCCTCCAGTTCAAGCTCGCCAACCAAAACCTTCGACTAAATCGAAGGGAAAGCAAGCTCAAGTTTCTGAGGATGAAGAAGCACTTATTCAACGTAGAGAAAGGCCGGCAAAGCAAAAAGAACAAGAAGCAAAGGACTTGACAAATTCCAAGCTCGTGAACTTTCACAGCCAGCCCAAGCATAAAAAGGCTCTGGTTGCTCAACAGCTAGGCATTCTTCATTTGGTCAGTGAAAAGTACCGACGACAAATTTCTGAAGTCAACATTCCTGTTGCACCGAAAGAAAAGGTCGTGGCCCCCAGCGCCACCGAGAAAATTGTGACTCCCACAGTCATGAAGGAAAAGGTTGCAGCCCCAAGTGCTGCGAAGAAAAATGCTGAGGCCCCAAGTGCCTCGAAGGATAAAGCTGTGGCCCCTAGTGCCGTCACCAAACCCATTGCTGCTGCCAAGGCCACCAAGGAGGCCGAGAAGAAAGCCAAGGAGGCTAGGCAAAAGGCTCAGAATGTTCCAGCTCCTCCAGCACCTGCTGCACCTGCTGTTTCCGGCCCTCGTGCCGATGAAGAGAGTTCCAACGAAGGAGAATCTGCTGCTCATGCTCCTTGGGATGCTGCTAATATTTCTCATATCCTCTGGAAGATGGCTACCACACCGAGCAGAGTCACTGTCGAGGATGATGTCCCTGCTGAAATCCAAGAGCATGTTGCTCGATACATGATTCGCTGGGAAGGATATATCACCCAAGATCGCAGGGACAAGGGGCAAGTGAATTTTTACTCCCGACAACTTCAAGAAGAAACCGAGGACATTGAGTCCCGTAAGTTTTTCAAATCCAAGATTGCCACCGCTGAAGCTTCCAGAAGGGCTCAGAAGGAAAATCTGACCGCTGTGTATGAAAAGGTTCGACAAATTGTGTCGGCCGTATGTAAAGAGCACAATGATGCCCTGTACAAGAGACAATCTCGTAAGAGAAAGTCTGCTTCTCCAACCTCTGCGCGTGGGACGCCAGAGATCGAGAAGATTGCAAAGAAGGCCAAGTCTACCGAGGTCGTTGCTGCATCAGCACGACAAGATACTGCACCAAACCCCACCAAGGAACCAACTCCTCCTCGTGAGAAAACTCCACCTCCACCTCGCCAACCCTCACCATCACCACCTCACGTCATTCCATCGACCACCCCTGCCCTCGAAACCCAAGATCATGCAGAGACCGAGCAAGATGGTCATGTCGAGCAAGAAACTCAAGTCCCCATTTCCTCTTCTCAGAAAGATTAATCCTCTGCCCAGACTCTGCATGAAGGAGAAAACGCTGATGTTGATATCACGACAGTTTCTTCTCGTCAAGATCCTGTCGAAGGAAATAGTTCTGGAGATGACCGTTCGAGTGCCAGTTATTCCTCCTCCTCATCAAGTTCCTCGAACGAAGAAATGGTTGATGCTTTTGCACAACTAGATGAAGATTTGGAGGCCATGGAAAATGAAGAGGCTGCACAAAATGCTAACACCGACGAAGGAGTTGCCGTCGAAGCACAGGCCGAGGAAAATGCACCTGAAGCCAACCCAGCTCAGGACATTGTAAACATTCCATCTTCCATTACTCGCCCTGCTGAGCCAGTTTTCCAGATGCCAGACAATGCTGACGAAGTTTTTCCTATTGATGAGCTGCTCCATTCTGCTCATCCGAGAGAAATGCTGCCACTGTTCCGCTCAGATGTTCCTCGTGGAGGCCCCATCTTCAAAAGGCGTGAACACAAGCCATTTTTCTTCGGGACCAATCCCTACGAGAAGCCCAGAAGTGCATATTCTCTTCGGTTTTGGACCCAAGAGCAAGCCATCTATTATACTCGTGTGCTGTACAATAAGGCTAGAGTGTTCGAACATCAATACCTCAATATGCCTTCGGTGTACTCCACTTCAAGTTTCGAGAATGTTGCCGAGACAATTGATGGTCTTCATGCTCACAAGATGTTTGCTCTCGATTGTGGCTACAATCCCGAGCTTATCAAGCAATTTTATGCAACGCTCCATGTCACTGGTGATCCCGAGAACTCGAAGACGTGGAAATTTGATTATATGATCCAAGGCCAAGTATTCCATATGACTGTCGATCAATTTCTGGCCATCATCAATTTACCTCGGTTCGAAGGATTACCACGCAAGCTTCATGACTTACCTGCTCGAACTCCTGCTGAATTTTCAACGATCATGAATCCAGATGTCGTAGGAGATACCTACCCGGCAGAGCCCAAGCCAAGACACTTAGTTTTTGAAGCAAAGGCATGGTTTTATATTCTTTCGAAGACTTTGATGCCAATGCTCGATGTGCACGATGACTTTCCTATTCCCAATGACGTACAACTTGCTCTGTTGAAGTTAGTCCACGGTCATCCTTTCGATTTTGAAGACTACTTCCTCGGAACTTTGGTGTCTTGTGCTGATGATCACAATTCCCACAAGCCGTATGCACTATGGCTGATGGCCATCTGCAATTACTCTCGGGACGTGCCATTCCCCGTGTCAATTTTCCCGAAGATTTTCACTCCACCTGTTAGGGAAGTATTACAGATTGTTGCTCGACCCAACGATCCATATGCTGAGCACACTGGCATCCGCACCCATTTGACTGAGTGAAATGTTCGCTCGAAGTTTATCAAGCCAGTGCATCACATGGAAGTTTCTCTTCGGTCCCAGCAAATGCTTCAACATCACATCAACCAAGATTTCATTCAGAAGCAAGCTTTGATGGACGAGATTAATCATTTGCGCAATATTACCATGAACAACAATCAGATGTTGCGTGAATGTCTTCATAGAGATTGGAAAGGACTGCGGAAGTTCAATTCCCTCGGTCAACTTCAACGATGTGGCTTCGAAGAATATCCTCCCCATCTGACCAGGAATTGGACTAATGATGATCGTGTCGATCGCCCGGATCCCAATATCCCTCGGCTGCCGAAGAACAGAGATGTCCTAAGTGTTGATGACTATTACCACATCACTTTGGACACCTTCTCCTCCGAGTCCGAGCAAGATGAAGCCCCTCGACGTCCAGAGAGAGTTTATACTCCACTCCCTCGAAGCCCCAGGACCCCGCCGGAATCACAGCTGGAATCTTTTGGAGATCAACACTCCTTCCGCACGAAGATCACTCCTCCAGGCGCTCGCCCAATTCGTCGTGCTCCCACGCTCGCCGAATCCTCTCGACGTCGCCGGAGCCGCCACAGCGAGTAGGGATTTCTTTCGACCCTATTCTCTCGACTTTTTGTACGTTGTGACAAAAAGGGGGAGATGTAGTGGCATCGAAGAAATTAGGTTGCCTACGGGGTTAAGGGCTTTGCTTTAACCCATATAGGGCCTTGTGCAACCTGTAGACCTTATCAGGATTCTTTGGGTCTTCAAAACCTGGTGGCTGCATAACATATACTTCTTCTTCGATTTCACCGTTAAGAAATGCACTTTTGACATCCATTTGATATAACAAAATACCATTGTAAGTGGCAAAAGCAAGCATGACACGAATGGATTCAAGTCGAGAAACTGGGGCATAAGTCTCACCGAAATCAATACCTTCGATTTGGGTGTAGCCTTGAGCAACCAATCGAGCTTTATTCCTTACCACAATGCCATCTTCATCTTGCTTGTTGCGAAAAATCCACTTCGTACCAATGATATTATGCTTCTTGGGATCAGGTCTATCAACAAGGGACTAGACTTTATTTCTCTCGAACTGATTAAGTTCTTCGAGCATTGCAGTCATCCAGTCTGAGTCCTTCATGGCTTCATCAAATTTCGATGGTTCTAGCATGGATACAAACGAGAAATTTCCACAGAAGTTAGCTAATCGAGTACGAGAACGAGTGGTGGGACGACCTGGAAATGAATCTCTTCGAGTATTGAGTCGACGTCCACTCTTCTTCGAACACGAGGTAAAACTCCTTCATCATCTTGCGGATTCGGTTGTCCTTCGGGATCAGCTTCTCCTTCGGATTGGACATTTTCTTCGTTTACGCGTTCTCCTTCGACCTGTACGTAATTTGCTTCAGGATGTTGATCTCCAACGCCCCGGGCTATGTGTGGGAACATTGGACCATCATCATCCTTGTTTGCTTGACGTGCATTTCCTTTGACAGGTCGAATATCTCCAATAGCCATGTACCTGATAACTTCATCCAAAGGTGGTTCATCCAGGTTAAGAGGTAATTGCTCTTTTTGAGAGCCGTTAGTTTCATCAAATCGAACATTTACAGTTTCTACAACTTTGCCAAGATGAGAGTTGTAAACTCTGTAAGTGTGAGAATTCGAACCATAACCTAGGAGAAAACCTTCGTCGGCCTTTGGGGCAAACTTGGAGCTGTGATTCATATCTCTGATATAACATGGAGCACCAAAAACCCTAAGATATGAAACATTTGGATTTTTACCAGTAATAAGTTCATGTGAAGTTTTCTTCAGAAACTTGTGCAGATAAACCTTGTTGATGATATGACATGCAGTATTGATTGCTTCAGCCCAGAACCTGATAGGAGTCTTGTATTCAGCAAGCATTGTTCTGGCCATTTCAATAAGTGTACGATTCTTTCTCTCGACCACACCATTTTGTTGTGGTGTATAAGCAGCCGAGAATTCATGAGTAAAACCATATTCATCAAGAAAATCTTCGATATGAGTGTTTTTGAATTATGTACCATTGTCACTTATGATATGCTTGAGAGATAATTCATATTCAGTCTGAGCTCTCTTTGCGAAAGTTTTGAAGATTTCAACAACCTTGCTTTTGTCATCTAGAAAGAACACCCAAGTATATCGAGAGAAATCATCAACAATAACCAGACCATACTTTTTACCTCCAAGACTAGCATAATTTTGAGGACCGAATAAATCCATATGAAGTAATTCAAGAGGACGAGTAGTGGTCATTATAGTTTTTGCTGAGTGATGTTTCTTGGCAATCTTTCCCGCTTCACAGGCACTGCATAGACGATCCTTATCGAATTTCACATTGTCAAATCCAACGATGTTCTTCTTCGAGATAAGAGTTTGAAGGTTTTTCATTCCTGCATGCCCAAGTCTTCGGTGCCATAACCAACCAGAAGTGGCTTTGGCCATTAAACATGTGGACACAGCAGGTCCCGAAGAAAAATCGACGACATAAAGATCACCTTTGCGATATCCTTCGAACACGAAGGAATAATCATCCTGTGAAAAGACAACACAACGAGAAGCAGAAAACAGTACAAGCATACCCATATCACAAAGTTTTGAGATAGACATAAGATTATATCCTAGAGATTGAACAAGCATAACCTTATCGATATGCTTATCCTTCGATATAGCAACCTTACCCAAACCAAGTACTTTTCCTTTGTTGTTGTCACCGAAGGTAATGTATCTCTATGAAGATTCAGTGAGTTTGTCTTCAGTGAACAAATCTTTGTCTCTGGTCATATGATTTGTACATCCACTATCCATGACCCATTCGGATCCACCGGAGACATAGCCCTGTAGAAGAATTAGTTCTTCTTAACCACCCACAAATGAGCAGGTGACTTAGAAGGCATGGAAGAGCTAGATGGTGCAGCAATATTATAGCGAACAGGATTGCATTGTCTATCTGGACCATCAAGCACACCATAAATATAATTCCTCGATGAGGGGTTAGAGTACTGATGAGTAACAACAACTTTGGTGTTATCGTTACGATGACGATAAACATTTCTATCGACACGATAGTATTCCTTCTGGGGAACATTTGAAGCAGGCACCAAAGGTTCATTTCTATCCTCAAGAGAATAGTAGTGATTTGGTGGTACCGAGGATTTTCCCTTCATAGAATGGTTAGGGGGCAGTTTTTCTACGAGAGATTTGCGAACCCAAATCTGTCGCTTATAGAAACCATTCTTCGGAGGAGTACCAACGAATTCAGCTGACACCTTTCCTTCCTGATCTTTGACAAGCTTGTAGTCAGAATCAAGTGATTCATCAACAATAGCTTTGTCAATTTTGCAACTGAAACCTGAAAGGTTAGCAATATCAATGGGCTTTTCTTTCGCAAGAACCCAGACAGTTTTAGGATACTGCTCGGGTTCCCAGTAGGTTCCATCAGGATTGATTTTCCTTTCGAAGCCAACTCCTTCGTTTCGGGGATTCCTGTGAAGAAGAGCTTTTCGTAGGATATCACATAGGTACTGGTGTCCCTGCACACTTTTGAACATGCCTGTTTCAAATAAATCTTTCAACCTGAGGAGTTCCTCGGTAATGGTTTCCTCGTTCGAGGGGTTAGTATCATCGATAACAATAGGTTGCTTTCCTTTCGATCTCTCGGAAATAGACTCAATTTTACTTCGTTCCAAACAGGTTAAGCAAGGTGAAGTAGATTCATTTTTAGCTTCTGAGCCTTGTTGAGCCATGAGCGTGAGGTTGACACTTTCCAACTCTTCATTAGCCTCTCTCAGTTTTTCGAGAGCCATTTTTCCTTGAAGGAATTCATAGGTTAGCTTCTCGTAGTCCACTGAGAGAAGATCATGACGAGAGGAAAGTTCATCATACTTTTCTTTCAGAGCAGTATGCTCATTCGACAAAGTTTGACCCTTCTCAATCTCATCGATCAACAAGGTCTCAGATTTTTGAATAGTTTCACTTAAAGAATCTAGCTCATCTTGTTGGATAGAAGCAATTTTGGCAAGTTTAGCATAACTTATCCTAGAGTTACTTTCATAAGCAGATCCATCAGAAGTATTGTAGGAATTCTTAGATGAGGATACCTTAGCCTTGGCCATGAAGCAGTAAGCTGGAGATTCATCTTCGCTGCTTTGGTTGGTGAAGAATGAACTTGAAGTCTTGCTCGAAGCAAATGCTAAACCAGCAACGCCATCAGATTCAAAACCAGAACCAGAACCAGATCTTGGGTTTGATTCAGCTTCGGAACCAGATGCATCATCTTCAGAGTTCATCTCTTTACCCAGATAAGCTTTGGCACGATGGGAATTCTTTCGTCGAGAGGAATGTGATTTCGAGGAAGAACCCTCTCGATGCTTGTGATACTTCTTCTTCTTGTCATCATCAGAACCGTCTTTCTTGTCTTTTCTCGACTTCGAATCATATCTCTTCGACTCATAGTTTTTGCTCGATCTGTGAGACTTGCTCGAAGAATTGCTGTGAGAATGCTTTGATCTATGTTCAATTTCCCAGAGAGGACAATCAACAATGAAATGACCTGGCTTCTTGCACTTATAGCAACAGTTATCTTTCGCTGAAGAGTTTCTGGATGATGATCGATACTGTGATGTATTGTTTGAGTGTCTTGAAGAGTAGTTTTTCTTCGGTGAAGAGGAGTTCCTTCTCTGAAAGCGATTGAATCTTCTCATTATCAGTGCCAGATCTTTTCCAATGTTCTCGGGGTCATCTGAGGCACAACCTGGTTCAGAACTAGCTTCAGGAGAGGAGTGATGTGAAGCTCTGGCCTTCAGTGCATGAGATTTTCTTCGTGTCCCATTAATATCATGTTTTTCATCTTCTTCCATCTCGAAGGTATTAAGTCTCTCGAGAATATCAGCGGCAACAAGATCCTTGAAATCAGTCCTTTCCTTGATCATCAGCACAATGTGATCGAAAGAATCATCAAGGGAACGGAGAAAAGTTCTGACAATAATCCGATTGGTAATGTCTTCGGCACCGAGAGAAATCAGTTCATTTGACAGCGCAGTGAGTCTGCTGTATATGGAGCTAACTTTTTCTCCCTCGTGGCTCTTGAAACGATAGAACTTGCTTCGAAGAGTGTCAATACGAGCATCTTTCTGAGTAGAGACACCTTCACCAATCTTCTCGAGATAATCCCAAACACCTTTGGCCGAAGGAATATTCTTGACCTCATGGTATTTCTCTGGAATCAGATGATTTGTTATGAAGACCCAGACTTCAGTATCTAGTTCTATCTTCTTTGCCTCTTCAGGAGTGATGGCATTTGTGTCCTTGACAGTTACACCATTTTTGACAACTTCCCAAGCGACAGAGTTGATAGCCATGATATTCCTCTTCATTTTGTCCTTCCAATAGGGATAGTCCTTCCCATTGAAGATAGGGATTGGTTCCCCCAAGCGAACAGCTGCAAACGACATTCTTGACAACACTCCAGGTTGTTAGACCAAAATACGCAGAGCGTAGGGAGTGCCTAGCTCTGATACCAATTGAAAGATCAAGAATGATCAGAGGGGGAGGGGGTGAATGATCACTTCTAAAAAAAACTAAGGAACTTAGAAGGAATTCATGCAAACTGCGAAGGACTAAGAACATCTCGAAGGAAATACAGTATCGAAGGTAATGCATAGCTCGAAAGAATTAAGGGCGAAGGGAAACATCGAAGGCATACAGGCTACGAGAGAATACTTAATTTAAATGTATGAAGGAAAACGAGCCTGACACGACGATGTTTGGTAAACCAGTTCACACTCTGCAAAGTGCTACGTCTGGTTGGAGGGACTGGTGATTGAACACCTGGAGCAAAACTCTATCCATCCTATTCTCCACTACAACAAACTCCTCGAGCTTGTCCAATTTTCACTCGTGGTAGATGATTCAGGACATCTCCGAGACCTTTACAAACTTCCTTCAGCAGTGACAATTACTCTTCGACTGCTTGACAGGCGACGCCTAATCGTCGAGGAGACTTGCAGTTCTCCAAGATAAAAAGATCGGCTAATCTCGACCTAAGTCATAGTGAATTGCTCAACTCAACTCAGACTTGGGATTTTGGTTTTCTCTCAATGAATCTCTCTTGGGATGCTCACAGACTTCTGTCTTAGAATCTTGAGTGGAGTGCCACCTCGAAATGGCGGGTAGGAGCGGGGTATTTATAGATGGCGATCCCGATGGGTAAAATGACTGAAGTGACCCGATGCAACCGCTTGACGCGTGTCCACAACGGTCGGATTCCAATCACTGCGCAACTTTACTTGAGGAACAAGTAAGCTTACTTACCGGACGAGTTCTCTCTCGAAGGCACGAAGTGCGATGACTTTGCCTTCGAGCTATTTACTCGACTCAGCACGATTTCTCTCGGTAGGCTTTTGTGGGTTTAGGTTGAGCAGAGCAAATTCACTTCGACTAAGATCTCAACTAGCAAACCCCTCTTGATAGTACGGTTTTTCTTACGACTCAAGAAAGTAAAGAGAAACTAGTAAAAAGACTAAGTCTTCGACCAGCTTCAGCTTTCTCCTCGTTGCGCTTTTACTCGAGAGAGACTTTTTCTTCGACTACATTTTTAGGGGTCGTCTTCCATCAAAGGGTTCGGTAGAAGACTGCAGCTCTGCTGCAGCGAGTTGTCCTTCGACCTTCTACTTGCAAACTCCATTCTTTCGGAACCTAAGTATCTGTTTATACTCGAAAACAATATTAGTTCCACTTCTGCTTTGTTCAACAATGTCCAAAACCTTCGGGGGCAAAACTTTCTCTTACAGATTATCCCTGTCCCAGCTTCGGCAGGAGGAACTCCTGAGCTCGACACCGGCCCTCAGGGTAATTATGTGTCGCACCAACATATCTATATTCTTCCTTTTTTGTTGCCTTTCGGATGTCTGATGCCACATACATGTCTTCGCAGACCGACAAAAACCCGTGCACCTTTACTGTACATGATCAACGGCCAGAGTTGGACGTGGGAAATGCAACGATACAGAAGCCTAAGGAACGGTCGTTCTACGGCCAGTCTATTCCCTTGACACCTTCAGGGTTTCCTTGTTGAGTGTCAAAGCGGGCCACGAGGATTTGGCTCCTCTGGTATGACTCGGGGGAGAGGACGACGAGACTCTGATGCGGCTTGGAGAATGCAAGGGTTGGATGTTGCTGTGGTCGAAGAGTCTTCTTCGTGTCGATCCGTCCGGGCTCACACCAACGACAACACATCACTAAGGTATGAACACCACCCCTCCTACGCAATTACCACCGCCTGTCGTGCTGGGTGAGATCCTTAGACGATGCGAGGAAGGGTGTCCAAGAGTGGATGATGAAGTCGCCCCTTTGGAACAAGCAATGGATGATGACATGGAGGAGGATGACCCTCTCTGGTTCCTCAATACCGACTATGACTGTGGAGGATATGATGAGCATGCGTATGATGAGATGGATGTTGTGTCGGAGCAAGAATGTCCTAGGGTTGATTGATGGAAGTCTCACTTCATGCAATCCTCGCAGGAAACGCCTCCAGATGCCGCCTCAAACCATCATGAATAAGGCGCAGGTCATCGTAAATGTTTGTTCAACCCGGCAATACTTGGGGTGGTGGTCAGGGACGCTATGCAAGACTCACAACATTTAGGCAAGAAGAAGGACATGAAGAGACTGGGGGAGGAGAGGCTCTGCATCCGATGATGCGCGAGAGATGATAATGGCTTCTCGCCCTTCGTTGGTTACCCAAAGTGGAAGGTGAGATGTAGGATAGCAGCAAGTTTCCCTTGGCAAAGATACCAAGGTTGAGATCGAACCAGTAGGACTCCGATAACTACAAGTAGGTGGTGAAGCGAGCAACGCGTCGTTTGAGATATTGCTCCCTTAACCTAGACCTGCACACACACAAGTAACTTTGCTCCTGACAAAGTTCAGAGAGGTTATCAATCTCTCCGGCCTTGTTGTTTACAAAGGATCAACGCAACAGATAATAGTGGTGATAATTGCAACTGGAAAGTAAAAGCAAGAAGTAAATTGAGCGTGTAAACAGTGATGGAAATATGGACCGGGGTCCCATGATGTTCACTAGTGATGTCTCTCTCCCAAAAGACGATAAAACTGCCATGCGAGGTAAACAAATCACAGCTGGGCAATTGACAGGATTACGGGCGCAAACCAATGCTAACTATGCTGCAAAGAAAGGAAGAGGCTCAAAAGCATGGGCGGTACGCCAAAATAAGTAGACCGAAATCCATCTGCATCTACTACTAATCATCCACTTTGAGATATCTATCCAGAACATCTCGCTGGTATTAAGTTGCGAGCCCCACCCAAAGTGTAAACCCAAAGCAACAAACAACTGCATTAAAAGAACTTTGCGTGAAGTAAACAATCCTTGCAACCGCGGTTACAAGCACCGTTGTTTTCCCCCTTGTAACAACATCACATCCCCTAGACTCATGTTTCTGTCACTCAAGCTAGTCATCAGGGGGCATGAACCCACAATCAAGCATAACGCTCCCTCTTGGAGTCACTACCTACTACTTGGCGAAAGCAATAAACAGCAACGGAGAACATGCAAGAATTAATCAAGAAAAAAAATATAAAAGATAAGAACCAAATATAGTACTCAATCACAATCTGAACATAGTCTGATAATCCATCAGATCCCAGCAAATTCAGCATAGCAACAGCATAAAGATTTACATATGTGCCTTGATCATGTAGGGCAACTCACAAGGTCTAATCCATGAAGAACAAAGAGGGAAGGAGAACATCACATAGCTACTGATCATGGACCCACGGTCCAAGGTGGACTACTCACGGATCATCCGGGAAGCATCCATGGTGGAGGAGAAGCTCCCGGAGGTCAATCCTCCCTCCGGCAGGGTGCCGGGAAGAGGTCTGCTGGTGCTCCCAATCTTGGAAGCGCGGCGGCGGCGGAACAGAGGCGAGATCGCGAAAAAGGGTTCTCTCTTAGGAAGTTTGTCAGATCCCTCTGTTAGGTATGTGCTAGGGTTAGCTAGTACCTTTGCATCATGCAAAAGTTTCAAAAAGAAACCTCAAAAATCAATTAAAAATCCAAATGGGAGAAGGAACACCCCACAGATGAATTAATTCGAAAGGCCAGATAAAAATATTTTCCAAAAATTCATGTTAGAGTTTTGAAAAGTCTTATAAATGAGTGTGATCACATTTCAAGTGATGTGGGACCCACCCCATGCTCATAGATTTTTCAAATATTCAAACAGTACCTTGGAAATAAAGAAATCCCCCTATTTGATTTAAACTTCAAATCATTTGAATTTTAAAAATGTTGAAAGTTTATGAGTGGCTAGTCTATATTATTATGAGGCCACATAAAAGTTTTCAGCATTTAATAAAATGGTTTGGTATTTTTATCAGAGCCAAAACAAATTACAGAAAACAGAAAGGAAAGATTAAACAGAATAAAAGGAAAAGGACTACCTGTCGCCTAAGCGAAACCGGCCCACCCAGCCCAGCAGGCCCAGAGGGGCACGGGGGTCTTCTTCCCCGTCCCGCGCCTCCAAGCTGCTCGGTGGAATGCCACCGAGCAAGCCGAGGGCGACACGTCGTCGTCGACGAGCTTCCAGGCCGCCCTGTGCCCTCTTCTCGCATCTGGAGCCGCCCTGGAGCAAGCCGCATCCATTCCCCCCCTCCAGAGCTTCCTCCTCCTCCTCCCGTGATCGATTTCGTCACCACCCGAGGGCGCCGCCGTTCACCGTCGCAAGAACTCGTGGCCATCGACGTCAAGGAGTCCAGCCAAGGTGTCCATCGCCTCCGCCGTCCTCGACTACGTCACCGTGCAGAAGGAATCGACCCGAGGAACTCCAGAGCCGCCGTCCCCTTCGTCGTCTTCAACTCCGGCCGCCGTGAAGAAAGTCGTCGAATCCGCCGCCGTTGAACCACCCCAGCCTTCTCCACCACCTCGACTGCGTTCAGGGTGAGCTTGCGCGTGAGCACCCCCTGTTTTCCCCCTCGTTTGCTCGCCCTAGCCGAATCCACCATGGACGCCGTAGCACGTCGCCGCCATGGACGACGATGAGGTCGCCCCTGTGCCCCTTCATCGCGTCCAGCGCACGCGTTTGGCTCCTGAGCACGTTAGCTTTCGAACGCAAGTGTTTTCAACTCGATCCGTGCATGATAGCTTCAACTACGACCTCGTCGCCGTACTGCTGCCGCCAGAGACGTCGCCGACGTCGATGCAGAGCTCCCCGTGAACCCCCGTTGCCTCCAGATGATGCGCGAGACGATGCTGAATCGAATGGAGTCCTTCCCGTGCTCTCCCGTGGACTCTAGCTCACTCCGGCAAGTCGCCGCCGTGGTCGAGTCGCCGGCGTTTAGCCGCCGGCGAGTTAGCCCTAAGCCCCCCCTGTTTCACCAGTTAAGTGACCCCCTGGGTCACTGACCAGTGGGCCCAGTGGCTTAATTAAGCCACTGGTTAAGTTAACCCAGCCGGGTTAATTAGCCCAGCCACTGACAGGGTGGCCCCACCTGTCAGCCCCCCCCTGACGTCAGCACTGACGCAGTAATTCGAATTTATGAATTTCCAGAAAAGAAAATGGTTTAACTAATTCCAGAAATTCCAGAAAATACCCCAAACTTTGGAAATTCATAGAAAATTCATATTAACTCCAAATTGGACAAATAATATATGAAAAATGATCAGGAGAAAATTATCTTTCCAAATATGCAACTTTCAACTCTGTTTGAGTTGAATTTAAAATGGGACCAGTAGCATATGTCATTTGCTTTATTTGAATTTAATTCAATTTCAAACCAAATGATTTTGCCACTTGTACCATGAAATTATGATGCAAATCAACCACACTTCAGAGGCATATCATACACATTTGAAGTTAATTCAAATTGATCAAACTATATCATATATAACTTGGTTAAGGTTGAATTCGAATGTGGAATTTGAATTTGCATTTAAAAATGCAATATATTCCACTTAAATGGAATTGCCTCACACATCAAAACTTATACTCCAAGCTTTAACATTCTATCATGTGCTTGAGCATTGCATTCATATTGATTGCTACTTCGTGCTTTGTTTGTCGAGTAGAGGTGGAACCGGAGCAAGAGGTCACCCCCTCCGCTGAAGATCCAGAGACCGAACCTCGTCAGCAAGGCAAGCAAAACCCCATTGATCATGTCGATAAAATCCCACTTCCCTCTCATGTCTCGCTTATGCATTGTATAGGATGATCACCATGTTACGATTCTACCGCATAGATGAACCCATTCCTTTGCATGACCTATCTTTTGTCACAGTAGTAAGCAAACCACAATCCTAGCAAATGTAGGAGTTGAATGATATCATGTGGCCCCTGCAAATGTTACTGCTTATTGCATGCTTAGTATGATTCCATGTTGTTACTGTGATGTGAGTCGGGATGGGAGTGATCATGTTGATGATGGTAGAAAAGTGTTGGTGAATCGACCCTAATACAAGGTGAACGATGAGAGGCTGTGTAGGAGTACACGGTGGGTTGTCTCGTTGAACACCGCCCTAAGTCCGAGTTCTTGTGTGGTGATCCAAGATGAAGAGTACAACCACACATTGGGCTCACTGACCCCTCTCAACCTATTAACTCATCCCTTTCGATGTCCAGATGTCGCAGTAGTTCGGAGTTCTGGTAGGCTTGTGGCCTGGATGCTAAGTGAGAGAACGGCTCATCCGAGACCGGCTTACGCACCACGCACACATCGCTTGGGTCCACTTCGGTAAACCGGCCGGGTTCACGATAGTGGTAGCCACCCAAGTAGGCGACTTTCTTGGACTAGATAGGCTGTGAGGTAACAGTTGTGGTGAGCATCCTCGCTGGCACCCCTTGAATGGTGTCGAGATCAAAGGCGGTAAATGATGGTCATGTGTGTGTAGCGGTACACCCTTGCAAGGTTAACAAAACTATTCGAATAGCCGCGTCCGCGGTTATGGACTACTTGGAAAGCTTAGCTTGATTATTAGATAACTTGAACCGGATACTTCTAAAACACACCAAGATAAGTGTGAGTGCTATGGCGTGCTTTCTCGTGGGGAAGTCGAGGAAGGCACCATAGTGGGGTATTGGTTGGTGAAAGTAGTGGACTCGTGTACGCTTCTTACCTCAAAGTCTGGTACTCGTAGTTCAGGATTAGCCAAGTCAAAGCTGGCATTTCTGCAAGTGAACCCCACATCCCTTACCTTGATACATGTGCATGAGTAGTATAGCTCCTATGTAAGTCTTGCTGAGTACGCCTTTGTACTCACGTTTGCTTAATATATGTTTTAGATGACGCCACTGACCCCGAAGGTGGCTTCTTCATCGAGCTGGACGACTGAAGTTAATCTAGTCTAGTCCCAGTCAGCAGACTGGTTCCCTCGTGGAGGGCTTTATGTTTGAATAAGGCTTCTTAAGCCAATTTGTTAAACTTGTCTGTACCCAGACATAATTTGCTTCCGTTTCGTGATGTAATGTTGGATCACATGTATGTGATCTCTGCGTGTACTCTATAAGAGTTAAATAAAGTTGTACACTTTGTAGAGAATTGCAATGGTACCTGCTGTTCATACAAGACATGTGTGCTGCGTGTATGTTTATAACATACATGTCTTTGTATGGGTTTTCGAGACCTTAGTTGTGTTCTGGCTGGCGGTCTTTCATACACCAAGTGGCCCTTAGATGTGCGCAGCTTGGGGCATCGCGATGCGATTGCTCGAGACTCCGTCTCGTGCACACTTTGTGGTATGATTGAGCCCGCCCTAGACCACGACTAAGTGATCGGGCTGGAGTAAGTCTATGTAAGAGTTTAGAGATAGTCGATAGTATGGTTGAGGCGACTTGTCTTTGAATATGGGAGTTCACCACCCATATCAGTAGACTTGTGTGCGTACGATGAGGACCCATTACAGTTGATCATCCGGCCTGGATGGGATGCCCCTCACGTACGATGCTTTCCGAGAATGTTCAGTGCTTGGCCTTGTCTGCTTAGACAAGTGGGTGCGGTTCTCGGCTCTCCATATGACTATGTCTTAACTGTACTTGCATACGCTAACCCCGGGTCCCGACAGACTTGGTATCAGAGCAGGACTGACTGTAGGACTAGTAGCCTTGGCCGAAGTCGAGTCTAGCTTGCTATAGTTATATAGTTACTCTGGGTATATAAGGGAACAACGTAAGGCTTCATTTTTCTCCTTACCCCCTTCGTTCTGAGTTCTGAGTCACCCTCATCTTACTCTACGGGAAGATAGGACTAGGCTCTCCTCTGTCTGATTAGCATATCTCGTTGATTGCTTCCTTATAGCCGTAGGAAAGTTGTGTCCAGGTTTTCCTAGCATTTTTGTAATGCTGAATTCTTACATCGTATTATGAAAGTGCTGTTTTGCATGATTGAAAGAAATTGTCATTTCTTACAATTACAGCCGTTATGCTGTCCGAGTCATTCCAGGTTTATCTCATAATCTGATGCATTTGCAAACTCTTGCTTTCTGTTTCAGATGGCAAATCTTCCCCCTCGGCAGATTGTTCGTTTGACCAGGTGCCTCGGTGTGCGTGGCCATCCCGCCACGTTGATCGAGATGATGTCCTACGTGGGATATCGATGGTATCCTGAGTACACCATCGAGGAGCAGTTCCACGACTTCAACCAGACGCAGTTCCACTGCATTGTCCGGATCTACCCGCACCACGTTGGAGTCACCCAGCCTATCCACTTTGGACATGGCATCGGCGTTACTGAGAACATGGCTGTGCAGGATGCTGCATATTCATGTATCACACTGCTGAGAGAGGAGCACACCCTACTGAGAGAGACTTCATTCCGCTATATCCCAGCTGCACTTCCAGGAGAAGAGGGATATTACACCGGACTCTACTCAGATCACTCTGCAGAGGATCCAGCACTCCAGGTGACTGCTAGGTTTGCTAGTGACAGAGATCGTGATGCACGTGCTCTCCGTTTTGAGCTCCACGCTACTCGTGTTCGTCTGTACCGGGCACTGATGCTCTTGGCACCCTTTGTGAGCGTGGGATCAGTGGAGTACGATGCGATCTATCCAGTGAGGACCCAGATGCCTTCTCGAGTTGCTTGGCCCGAGATTGGAGGAATTTTTCCACCCCGTGGTCCTTTGCTTCCACCCTACACTGGACCTAGGCCCCATCCTTGCCCAAATGGATATCAGGGTCCACAAGCCTCCGTGTTTTCCGATGGTCACCTCGAGCTACCGGGATACGCGGGTAACTTTTATGAGGACTACTATGGAGATGGAGATGAGTGAGACCGCCTGTGGTCTTACTTAGTGAGGATGTAGTAGTATCCTAGTATATTGTAAGCAAGGTGTCTAAGTTCCAGAGGCTTAGATAAATAATGTATAGGAAGTCAGAGTGCCTCTGAAGGATGTATCATCTTCATCACGTTTGTATTAGCTTGGTGCTTGTACTAAAACGATGTATGGTTTGTATGACAGCTTGTGAATATATGGCTTGTATGCTTTTATCACCATGTTGTCAAGATGATTACTTCCTTTGCTCTGTAATCCTTCCAGTACTTCAATACCTTGATTAGACTCTTCAAATCAACTCTGTTTGACTTTGGTTTTTCACCTTCAGGATGTCTCAAGGAACCCGTGGCCAGGTTGGTCGTAACCAAGGTCGTGGGAACGACCAGGAGGAAGGCAACCTCCCACCCCCACCCACGATGGCCCAAGTGCTGATGGAGGTCGAGAGGAACCGCCGTGACTCTCACCACCTGCTGGAAGCCATTGCACGCAACACCACTCAACAGCGCAATGAGCTGGTGTCTCTGAACGACTTCATCCGGCTTCATCCCCCGGTATTCAGTTACTCCACCGAGCCCCTTGACGCCGATGACTGGCTCCGCAGCATCGAGAGGAAGCTCCAAGCCGGTCATGTTGCAGATGGCGACAAGGTCAACTATGCCACCTATCATCTTGAAGGTGCAGCAAGCTCTTGGTGGGAGAATTTTCTGAATATGCGCCCAGTTGGACCACCTGCATCTTGGGAAGAGTTCTGTACGTCTTTCCGCGAGCACCATATTCCCAAAGGTCTCATGGACCGCAAGCGTGAGGAGTTCTATAACCTCACTCAAGGTAGAAGGACCGTGGACGAGTTTAGTCGTGAGTTCAACCGACTTGCTCGTTATGCAACCGAAGAAGTCTCCACCGACTCCAAGAAACAAGAGAGGTTCCGTCGTGGCCTCAACAGTGGACTCCGTCGCGAGCTCAACCTTCATGACTTTGCCACCTTCCAGGTCCTTGTCAACAAGGCCATCAAGGCAGAGGACATGAACATCCCCAACGATTTCCGCAAGCACCCTAGAGATGACGGTTCATCCAGTTCTGGCTCCCAGAAGCGCAAGATCTGGATCCCAAATAGCATGTTCCGCCAGAACAACCCACCGAGGCCATCCTATGCGGTGCCTCGTCCACCCACCCAGTTCCACCCAGCTCCACCAAACAACCCAGCTCCACGCACTGTTTTCGGAGCTTGCTACAAGTGTGGTCAGGCAGGCCACTACTCTCGCGAGTGCCCCCAGAACCAAGTCCAGCACCAGAATGCTCCACCACGTGCCGGAGGCAACAACAACAACAATGGTCGTGGCAAGCCACCCTAGAAGGTCTTCACCGCCAAACCCGCACCTCCCGCCAATCGTGGACGTCTGAACCAGATTGCAGCTGAAGAGACGGACGACACCACTGACGTCATTCTTGGTACGCTCCCAGTCAATTTTGTTCCTACTTCCGTTCTTTTCGACCCAGGAGCATCTCATTCATTCATGTCGGAAAGTTATGCACTTCGTCATGAGTTACCCTTTGTTGAATTGTCCACCCTGATGGTTATTCAAACTCCAGGGTCACGATGGCAAACTAATAGAGTAAGCCATGGTAATCAAATAGCAATTGAGGGTTTAGTATTCCTTGCTTCACTCATAGCCCTCAAGTCTTCAGACATTGATGTCATCCTTGGCATGGATTGGCTATCAAGACAGAATGCCTACCTGAATTGCAAAGGCAAATCCGTGAAACTCACCCACCCTTCAGGCAAAACCATCAACTATACCTCACCCAGAACGAGACACCAAGTGCATTCCTTGAATGTACTTCCCCTTCCCGAACTTGAAGATATTCAGGTGGTTCGTGACTTCCCGGATGTCTTTCCTGAAGAGCTGCCGGGTATGCCACCCGACAGATGTGTAGAGTTTATAGTGGATCTTGTTCCAGGAACCGCACCAATTTCCAAACGCCCATATAAAATGGCCCCACATGAGTTAGCTGAGCTAAAAACCCAACTGGATGCTTCTTTGGAAAAAGGCTTCATCCGCCCTAGCTCATCGCCATGGGGTTGCCCCGTTCTGTTCGTGAAGAAGAAAGATGGAACAGAAAGGATGTGCGTAGACTATCGTCCGCTAAATTTGGCGACGATAAAGAACAAATACCCACTGCCCAGGATCAATGATCTTTATGATCAACTTGCAGGATCCGCTGTCTTCTCAAAGATGGATTTGAGATTAGGTTATCATCAGATCCGAATCCGAAACGAGGACATTCCCAAAATGGCTTTTACTACTCGTTATGGTCTTTACGAGTACACCGTCATGTCCTTTGGTTTAACCAATGCCCCCGCCACATTCTCACGCTTGATGAATTCGATCTTCATGGAGTACCTAGATAAATTCGTTGTGGTTTATCTTGATGATATTCTCATCTACTCGAAGAACGAAGGAGATCATGCCGAACACTTAAGGCTGGTATTGATGAAACTTAGAGAGCATCGCCTGTACGCTAAATTCTCCAAGTGTGAATTCTGGCTACCAGAAGTGACCTACTTAGGCCACGTGATTTCTGCAAAAGGCATTGCTATGAATCCCGAGAGAGTTCAGGCCGTCCTTGACTGGACTCCACCTGAATCGGTTAAGCAAGTTAGAAGTTTTCTTGGCCTAGCCAGCTATTGCCGTCGCTTCGTCGAGAACTTTTCTAAAGTTGCAAAGCCTCTAACTGAACTCCTCAAGAAAGATAAGAAATTCTTATGGACTCCCAAGTGCGAGGAAAGCTTTCAGGAGCTAAAAAGAAGGTTGACTTCTGCACCCGTACTTGCACATCCAGACACCAAAAGAGATTTTGAGATCTATTGTGATGCATCACGGCAAGGGTTAGGATGCATACTTCTGCAAGATCGACATGTGGTAGCTTATGCTTCACGCCAGTTGCGGCCACATGAAGAGAACTATCCTACCCATGACCTTGAACTCGCTGCCGTAGTTCATGCTCTAACAACTTGGCGATATTACCTCCTTGGTAATCGTTGTGAGATTTATTCCGACCACCAAAGCCTCAAATATATTTTCACCCAGCCAGATCTTAATCTCAGGCAAAGACGCTGGATTGAGTTGATAAAAGATTACGACGTAGCAATTTCTTACACCCCAGGCAAAGCCAATGTCATGGCTGATGCCCTAAGTCGTAAGTCGTACTGTAACAACCTCATGTTGCAGCAGTATCAACCACTTCTTCATGAGGACTTTCGCAAGCTCAACCTTGAAATTGTTCCTCATGACTATCTTTCAACCTTGGTGGCGAAACCGACTCTTGAGGATCAGATTATAGTTGCCCAAAAGCGTGCACGAGGTGTTCGCCGGATCAAGGAGAACATTGCTAGCGGAGTTGCTAAATGTTTCTCCACAGATAGCAAAGGGACGGTATTCTTTGAAAATCGTCTAGTAGTACCTAAGAATAAGGAACTAAGGCAACTCATCCTCAAAGAAGCCCATGACACACCCCTCTCAATTCATCCCGGTAGCACAAAAATGTACCGAGATCTACGCCAGAGATTTTGGTGGACTAGGATGAAGAGAGACATTGCTCAATTTGTTGCCGAATGTGATGTTTGTCGTCGCATTAAGGCAGAACATCAAAGACCTGCTGGTACACTTCAACTTTTGTCTATTCCCGAGTGGAAATGGGACAAAGTCGGTATGGACTTCATCACAGGCTTTCCAAGAACCGAGAAAGGAAACAATGCCATCTTCGTTGTCGTAGATAGGCTTTCCAAAGTTGCTCACTTCCTTCCGGTTCGCGAGTCCATAACTGCTAGCCAGTTAGCGGACTTGTACATCTCCAGAATTGTATCCCTTCACGGTGTTCCTTTGGAAATCAATTCTGATCGCGGTAGCCTTTTCACCTCTAGATTTTGGGGAAGCTTCCAACGTGCTTTGGGAACTCATCTCTCCTTTAGTACGGCTTTCCATCCTCAGTCTAGCGGTCAAGTCGAAAGGGTTAACCAAATCCTTGAAGACATGCTCAGAGCTTGTGTTATCTCATTCGGAAAGAATTGGGAGAATTCTCTTCCATATGCCGAATTTGCTTATAACAATAGTTTTCAATCTAGTCTGAACATGGCTCCATTTGAACTCCTTTATGGACGACGATGTCGAACACCTTTAAACTGGTCTGAAACCGGTGAAAGACAATTCTTTGGACCGGATATGATCAAGGAAGCAGAAGAGCAAGTTCGCATTGTTCGTGATCAATTGAAAGCAGCCCAATCTCGTCAGAAAAGCTACTATGATCGTCATCATAGGCAGGAGAGCTACAATCTGGATGAGAAGGCTTACCTTCGGGTTACTCCTCTGAAGGGAACCCAACGTTTCGGTATCAAAGGCAAGTTGGCCCCACGTTACATCGGACCTTTCCGCATTCTAGCTAAACGTGGAGAAGTTGCCTACCAACTTGAACTACCCCCGCACCTTTCCCGAGTACACGATGTATTCCATGTGTCCCAACTCAGGCGTTGCTTCAAGGACCCCATCCGCGAAGTCGACCATGAAACGCTTGATATTCAGGATGACCTTTCTTATCGAGAATACCCCGTTCGTATTCTTGATTCAGCAGAGCGTGTCACTCGTCGTCAGAAGATTAGGTTTCTAAAAGTGCAATGGTCACACCACTCTGAAAGAGAAGCCACGTGGGAGAGAGAAGACCGTCTCAGTGCCGAGTACCCCACCTTCCTCCCGCAGACTTCTGAATCTCGGGACGAGATTCTTTTGAGTGGGGGCGAGTTGTCAGATCCCTCTGTTAGGTATGTGCTAGGGTTAGCTAGTACCTTTGCATCATGCAAAAGTTTCAAAAAGAAACCTCAAAAATCAATTCAAAATTCAAATGGGAGAAGGAACACCCCACAGATGAATTAATTCAAAAGGCCAGATAAAAATATTTTCCAAAAATTCATGTTAGAGTTTTGAAAAGTCTTATAAATGAGTGTGATCACATTTCAAGTGATGTGGGACCCACCCCATGCTCATAGATTTTTCAAATATTCAAACAGTACCTTGGAAATAAAGAAATCCCCCTATTTGATTTAAACTTCAAATCATTTGAATTTTAAAAATGTTGAAAGTTTATGAGTGGCTAGTCTATATTATTATGAGGCCACATAAAAGTTTTCAGCATTTAATAAAATGGTTTGGTATTTTTATCAGAGCCAAAACAAATTACAGAAAACAGAAAGGAAAGATTAAACAGAATAAAAGGAAAAGGACTACCTGTCGCCTAAGCGAAACCGGCCCACCCAGCCTAGCAGGCCCAGAGGGGCACGGGGGTCTTCTTCCCCGTCCCGCGCCTCCAAGCTGCTCGGTGGAATGCCACCGAGCAAGCCGAGGGCGACACGTCGTCGTCGACGAGCTTCCAGGCCGCCCCGTGCCCTCTTCTCGCACCTGGAGCCGCCCTGGAGCAAGCCGCATCCATTCCCCCCCCTCCAGAGCTTCCTCCTCCTCCTCCTCCCGTGATCGATTTCGTCACCACCCGAGGGCGCCGCCGTTCACCGTCGCAAGAACTCGTGGCCATCGACGTCAAGGAGTCCAGCCAAGGTGTCCATCGCCTCCGCCGTCCTCGACTACGTCACCGTGCAGAAGGAATCGACCCGAGGAACTCCAGAGCCGCCGTCCCCTTCGTCGTCTTCAACTCCGGCCGCCGTGAAGAAAGTCGTCGAATCCGCCGCCGTTGAACCACCCCAGCCTTCTCCACCACCTCGACTGCGTTCAGGGTGAGCTTGCGCGTGAGCACCCCCTGTTTTCCCCCTCGTTTGCTCGCCCTAGCCGAATCCACCATGGACGCCGTAGCACGTCGCCGCCATGGACGACGATGAGGTCGCCCCTGTGCCCCTTCATCGCGTCCAGCGCACGCGTTTGGCTCCTGAGCACGTTAGCTTTCGAACGCAAGTGTTTTCAACTCGATCCGTGCACGATAGCTTCAACTACGACCTCGTCGCCGTACTGCTGCCGCCGGAGACGTCGCCGACGTCGATGCAGAGCTCCCCGTGAACCCCCGTTGCCTCCAGATGATGCGCGAGACGATGCTGAATCGAATGGAGTCCTTCCCGTGCTCTCCCGTTGCCTCTAGCTCACTCCGGCAAGTCGCCGCCGTGGTCGAGTCGCCGGCGTTTAGCCGCCGGCGAGTTAGCCCTAAGCCCCCCCTGTTTCACCAGTTAAGTGACCCCCTGGGTCACTG
The DNA here is from genome assembly GCA_950022295.1 of Bromus sterilis. Lineage (NCBI taxonomy): Eukaryota > Viridiplantae > Streptophyta > Magnoliopsida > Poales > Poaceae > Bromus > Bromus sterilis. The sequence goes on from OX465598.1 coordinate 111,622,266, forward strand.
ACCAGTGGGCCCAGTGGCTTAATTAAGCCACTGGTTAAGTTAACCCAGCCGGGTTAATTAGCTCAGCCACTGACAGGGTGGCCCCACATGTCAGCCCCCCCCTGACGTCAGCACTGACGCAGTAATTCGAATTTATGAATTTCCAGAAAAGAAAATGGTTTAACTAATTCCAGAAATTCCAGAAAATACCCCAAACTTTGGAAATTCATAGAAAATTCATATTAACTCCAAATTGGACAAATAATATATGAAAAATGATCAGGAGAAAATTATCTTTCCAAATATGCAACTTTCAACTCTGTTTGAGTTGAATTTAAAATGGGACCAGTAGCATATGTCATTTGCTTTATTTGAATTTAATTCAATTTCAAACCAAATGATTTTGCCACTTGTACCATGAAATTATGATGCAAATCAACCACACTTCAGAGGCATATCATACACATTTGAAGTTAATTCAAATTGATCAAACTATATCATATATAACTTGGTTAAGGTTGAATTCGAATGTGGAATTTGAATTTGCATTTAAAAATGCAATATATTCCACTTAAATGGAATTGCCTCACACATCAAAACTTATACTCCAAGCTTTAACATTCTATCATGTGCTTGAGCATTGCATTCATATTGATTGCTACTTCGTGCTTTGTTTGTCGAGTAGAGGTGGAACCGGAGCAAGAGGTCACCCCCTCCGCTGAAGATCCAGAGACCGAACCTCGTCAGCAAGGCAAGCAAAACCCCATTGATCATGTCGATAAAATCCCACTTCCCTCTCATGTCTCGCTTATGCATTGTATAGGATGATCACCATGTTACGATTCTACCGCATAGATGAACCCATTCCTTTGCATGACCTATCTTTTGTCACAGTAGTAAGCAAACCACAATCCTAGCAAATGTAGGAGTTGAATGATATCATGTGGCCCCTGCAAATGTTACTGCTTATTGCATGCTTAGTATGATTCCATGTTGTTACTGTGATGTGAGTCGGGATGGGAGTGATCATGTTGATGATGGTAGAAAAGTGTTGGTGAATCGACCCTAATACAAGGTGAACGATGAGAGGCTGTGTAGGAGTACACGGTGGGTTGTCTCGTTGAACACCGCCCTAAGTCCGAGTTCTTGTGTGGTGATCCAAGATGAAGAGTACAACCACACATTGGGCTCACTGACCCCTCTCAACCTATTAACTCATCCCTTTCGATGTCCAGATGTCGCAGTAGTTCGGAGTTCTGGTAGGCTTGTGGCCTGGATGCTAAGTGAGAGAACGGCTCATCCGAGACCGGCTTACGCACCACGCACACATCGCTTGGGTCCACTTCGGTAAACCGGCCGGGTTCACGATAGTGGTAGCCACCCAAGTAGGCGACTTTCTTGGACTAGATAGGCTGTGAGGTAACAGTTGTGGTGAGCATCCTCGCTGGCACCCCTTGAATGGTGTCGAGATCAAAGGCGGTAAATGATGGTCATGTGTGTGTAGCGGTACACCCTTGCAAGGTTAACAAAACTATTCGAATAGCCGCGTCCGCGGTTATGGACTACTTGGAAAGCTTAGCTTGATTATTAGATAACTTGAACCGGATACTTCTAAAACACACCAAGATAAGTGTGAGTGCTATGGCGTGCTTTCTCGTGGGGAAGTCGAGGAAGGCACCATAGTGGGGTATTGGTTGGTGAAAGTAGTGGACTCGTGTACGCTTCTTACCTCAAAGTCTGGTACTCGTAGTTCAGGATTAGCCAAGTCAAAGCTGGCATTTCTGCAAGTGAACCCCACATCCCTTACCTTGATACATGTGCATGAGTAGTATAGCTCCTATGTAAGTCTTGCTGAGTACGCCTTTGTACTCACGTTTGCTTAATATATGTTTTAGATGACGCCACTGACCCCGAAGGTGGCTTCTTCATCGAGCTGGACGACTGAAGTTAATCTAGTCTAGTCCCAGTCAGCAGACTGGTTCCCTCGTGGAGGGCTTTATGTTTGAATAAGGCTTCTTAAGCCAATTTGTTAAACTTGTCTGTACCCAGACATAATTTGCTTCCGTTTCGTGATGTAATGTTGGATCACATGTATGTGATCTCTGCGTGTACTCTATAAGAGTTAAATAAAGTTGTACACTTTGTAGAGAATTGCAATGGTACCTGCTGTTCATACAAGACATGTGTGCTGCGTGTATGTTTATAACATACATGTCTTTGTATGGGTTTTCGAGACCTTAGTTGTGTTCTGGCTGGCGGTCTTTCATACACCAAGTGGCCCTTAGATGTGCGCAGCTTGGGGCATCGCGATGCGATTGCTCGAGACTCCGTCTCGTGCACACTTTGTGGTATGATTGAGCCCGCCCTAGACCACGACTAAGTGATCGGGCTGGAGTAAGTCTATGTAAGAGTTTAGAGATAGTCGATAGTATGGTTGAGGCGACTTGTCTTTGAATATGGGAGTTCACCACCCATATCAGTAGACTTGTGTGCGTACGATGAGGACCCATTACAGTTGATCATCCGGCCTGGATGGGATGCCCCTCACGTACGATGCTTTCCGAGAATGTTCAGTGCTTGGCCTTGTCTGCTTAGACAAGTGGGTGCGGTTCTCGGCTCTCCATATGACTATGTCTTAACTGTACTTGCATACGCTAACCCCGGGTCCCGACAAAGTTTCTCGTGACAGAGAATAAAGAGGCGAAGGGGGACAGCCAGGGGGCCCACCAGGGGTCCAGGCGCCCCCTGGCACGACCCCACCCTAGGGCGCGCCGGGAGGGTGCCTGGGGCCCTGGTGGGTCCCCTTTGACCCCTTCTTGGCGATTCCCGAAGCTTCTAAAGCGCTGATTTTTTTATTGTATTTTCCCGGAATTTTTGGAGCATTTTTAATACGGGGGAAACCTGAAATAGAAAAATAGTAGAAAACAAGAACTAGCACTGGGGAGCACTGAGTTAATAGGTTAGTGCAAATATGATCAAAATTGTATGAAAGTGTATATAAAACATAGGAATATCACACAAAACATGCATGGAGCAAGCAAAAATTATAGATACGCTTGGAACGTATCAACCGACAAGCTGCCAAAGATTCTAGGAGCCAGTCGGCTTCACCGACGGATTTTGCAGACCATGTACCGGCCAAAGGTGCGACGTTGCACCATGTCGCGGGCAAGCCGATCCTACCGACCGATCCCAGTCCCCTAGGCGGCCTGGTGGTGCGGCCTCCCCCTAGGCCGCGTCGGGTGGCCACCTGGGTGACAGGTGGCCCCCCCGGCTCTCCTTCGGGTGTAAGGAGTCTTCTGGAACGCTGATTTTTTGTATATTTTCCCATAATTGTTTGGGCACTTTATAAAAGGGGAAAACCTGAAATACAAAAACAAAAAAAAACAGGAACTGGCACTGTGGTGCACTGAGTTAATAGGTTATTCCAAATATGATCAAAAGTGTATGAAAGTGTATCTAAACATAGCAATATCACACAAAACATGCATGAAGCAAGCAGAAATTATAGATACGTTTGGGACGTATCAACATCCCCAAGCTTAATTTCTGCTCGTCCTCGATTAGGTAAATGATAACAAGCATAACTTCTGTGGTGACAAGCTACCAACCATATAAGAACTTTTAAGTAAAGCAATCAAGGTACGTAATTCAATTCAAATCATAACAGGCAAGAGTCTATATTAGAATTGAAACAAGCAACATAAGAACATTAAGGTTCAAGAGCTCTTGCTGTCCGTGACTCGAATGTCTCCAGATGGTGTTTGCGTGCAAGAAGTGGGAGATGGGAATACGAAAAAATATATTTATTTGTTGAGAACTCAATCTACTAAAGTTTCACACTTAGTCTTCTTTGGAATCTTATCTTGACTCGTCCCTAGACCACTAGCAAGGTACAAGTCAGATTGATCCACTCCCTTTCGATATTTTGAGAACTCATGCAATGGATGAGCGTAAGCAAGAGAGTTGACACTTAGGATGGCAAATAGAAAGATGGTGGAGGAGGAAGACAAAAAGGGTGTGAAAGGCTCACATCAATGAGGACAATCATAGGAGAGAGAAGGCCAAATGATAGGTATGATGTCAGGAGTAGGGATTGCCATGCAACAAATGCACATATGAGCTAAGAAAAGCTCTCCGATGGAACTAGTGGGGGTGCATCCAACTTGATCGCTCAAGAAGACCTAGAGCTCGTTTGAGGAGGCTCATCATTGGAATATACAAGCCAAGTTCTATAGTGTGAAGGACCCCACATAGCTATATGCATATATGACCATCTGATACGGTGAGGATCTCTCACTCCTCGTTGGTTACCCCAAGTAGAAGGTGAGATGTAGCGTAGCAGCAAATTTCCCTCGGTGAAGATACCAAGGTTATCGAACCAGTAGGACTCCAAGAGATACAAGAAGGTGACAACTGCACCAGATAGTTGACGTGGACCTGCACACAGCAACAAATAACTTTGCTCCCAACGAGTACAGAGGAGTTGTCAATTCCTCCAGCCTTGCTGTTTACAAAGGATTAACGCAAGAGATAATGATAGTGGCAACTGAAAGTAAATACTGAAAGTAAATTGATGGTGTAAACAATGATATGAAGATGGACCAAGGTCACGTGATTTTGACTAGTGATGTCTCTCTCTCCCAAAAGAAGATAAAAGTGCTAGCGAGGTAAACAAATCACAGTTGGGCAATTGACAGGATTATGAAGGGACCGCAATGCTAACTATGCTGCAAAGAAAGGAAGGGCTCAAAAGCAATGGGCATTACGCCAAGGTAAGTAGACCGAAATCCATCCGCATCTACTACGAATCATCCACCTTGAGATATCTATCCATAACATCTCGCTGGTATTAAGTTGCGAATCCCACCCAAAGTGTAAACTCAAAGCAACAGACAACTGCATTAAAATAACTTTGTGTAAAGTAAACAATCCTTGCACCCACGGATACAAGCACCGTTGTTTTATCCCTGGTGGCAACAACACATCCCATAGTCTCATGTTTCTGTCACTCAAGATAGACATCAAGGGGATGAACCCACAATCAAGCATAACGCTCCCTCTTGGAGTTGCAATAAATCACTTGGCCAAAGTAAAATACGGCAAAGGAGAACATGCAAGAATTTACTCAAGAACAAAATATAAAATAGAAGAACCAAATATATTACTCATCACAATCTGAACATAGTCTCATAATCCATCAGATCCCAACAAACTCAGCATAGCAACAGCAGAAAATTACAAAGGTGCCTCGATCATGTGAGGCAGCTCACGAGGACTCGAAAGTGGAGGCACAAAGAAGGGAGAGATAGATCACATAGCTACTGGTCACGGACCCATGGTCCAAGGGAAACTACTCACGGTACATACGGGAGGCGTCCATGGCTATGGATGGTCTCCCGGAGGGGGTAGCTTCTCCCGGCAGGGTGCCGGAGCAGCTTCTCCAGGCAACCCCGATCTTGAAACGGCGGCGGAGGCGGTACAGAGGCGAGATCGCGAAAGAGGGATTGATATTAGGGGTTTCCGTCACGGGGGGTAAATAGAGGCGAAGGGGGGCACCGAGAGGGGCCACATGGCAGTCAGGAGGGTGCTTGGCGCGGCCTAGGTTGGGGCCGCGCCACCTGCCCTCCTGGCTACCTGGTGGTGGCCCTCCTTCCCTCCTTTGGTGATTCCGGAAGCTTCCGTTGCGCTGATTTTTTATCTGATTTTCCCGGATTTTTTGGAGCACTTTTAATGGCCGGAAAACCTGAAATACAAAAACAGCAGAAAACAGCAACTGGCAGCTGGGTGCACTGGGTTAATAAATTAGTCCAAATATGCTCAAAACTGTATGAAAGTTCAAGCAAAACATGGCAAAGTCACACAAAACATGCATGGAGCAAGCAGAAATTATAGATACGTTTTGGACGTATCAACATCCCCAAGCTTAAATCCTGCTCGTCCTCGAGTAGGTAAATGATAACAAGCATAATTTATGTGGTGACATGCCACACAACCATATAAGGAATTTTAAGTAAAGCAATCAAAGCATGCAATTCAATTCAAGTCTTAACAAGCAAGAGTCTATATTAGCATTGACACAAGCAACAAAAGAAAAAAAAGGTGCAAGAGCTCTCGCTGTCCGTGACTCGAATGTCTCCAGATGGTGTTTGCGTGCAAGCAAGGGATAGGGAAATACGAGAGAAAAAAATAAGGTTGTTGAGAACAACTATCCACTAAAATTTCACACTCAGTCTCCTTTGGATTCTTATCTTGACTCGTCCCCAGACCACTAGCCAGGTACAAGTCAAACTGATCCACTCCCTTTCGATATTTTGAGCACTCATGCAATGGATGAGCGTGAGCAAGAAATTTTACACCTAAAAGGCGAAACAGAAAGAAGGTGGAGGAGGAAGACAAAAAGGGGTGTGAAAGGCTCACATCAATGAGGACAATCATAGGCGAGAGAAAGCCATATGATAGATATGATGTGAGGAGTAGGGATTGCCATGCAACGGATGCACATGCGAGCTAAAAGCTCTCCAAGGGAACTAGTGGGGGTGCATCCAACTTGCTTGTTCAAGAAGACCTAGAGCTCGTTTGAGGAGGTTCATCATTGGAATATACAAGCCAAGTTCTTTAGTGTGAAGGTCCCCACATAGCTATATGCATGATGATGATCTCTATGGAGTACAAGGGATAGAGGATGAAATACTAATGTGGATCTCTCAAAAGGAATAGTAGTGTGCCCCCTTCTCTCTTTTTATTTCTTTTTCTCTTTTTTCTATTATTTTTCAATTTTTTGGTTGCCTCAATGGCTCTTTCTATTTAACTATCATTTGTCCTCTTTGGGATCTTTTGTTTTTGTCCTCTTTGGGATCTTTTCCTCACTTTAGGGGCAACACTCTATATTTTACAAGAATATAGGAGATCTTTCACACTTTACAAAGGTACTCACATAAAGAAGATATAACTATGATGATGCGAATGTATGACATGAAGATCAAGTCATGAGAAGATGGATGTTGCATGGCAATGTATCTCGGAAATGTTGGATATGTGCCCTAGAGGCAAATTAATAAAGATATTTGTCTCATATCTGTTTGTTCATAATACGTTATATATTGTGCTAGCACTGTATTAAGCGGAAACATTAATACACGTGTGATATATAACAACCTGGTCCCTAGTTAAACTCAGGAATACTAGCTCATTGGGCAATTGATGATCAAGGTTTCCTGATCATGAGAACATAATAGTCTATTGACAATGAGGTCATATCATTAGGAGAATGATGTGATGGACACACACCCACCTTAATCATTGCAGTGTGATCAAGTCACATAAGTTCAGCATTGCGATGACTTAATAACATAGTGACTGAATCATTAGACCGTGATGATCATACATAATTGCTATCTATTAGGATGCTTTGAGTGCATTAACCGTTACACTTAAACATGGTAACTGAAAAGGTGTATCTTGGGTATTCCGAAGTAGATATGTTGAGGAGTATGAAATAGATCAGAGCGGGTTTTGTCAATCCGGGTGACGGATAGGTACTCTGGGCCCACTCGGTGGTGTTGCATCAATAGCTTGCAAGCAAGTGACTAGGTCACAAGAGATGTAATATTCACAGACGAGTAAACATGTTATGTCGGAGACGAGGAAGAACTAGGTATTGGATACCTACGATCATACCTCGGACAAACATAGTACCGAAGCACAAAGGGATCAAGTCATATTGTTAACGGTTCAACAACGATGAAGTTTATTCGATGGAAGCGTAGGGGCACATCAAGGATTGTAACCAGATCCCACATGATGGTCATTGGTCAGAGAGTGTCTCGATCATGTCTACTATTTCCCGGACCGTAGGGTGTCACACTTAAGGGCAATCGATGCATTAAGGATTGATTCGGGATCATCGGTGAAAAGAGAGAAAACACCGAAAATGTACCGGGAGGTGCCGGAAGCTGTTCCGGATATTTTGAAAGGTTAAAAATAATATATATTAATGTTTAAATATGTTTTATTATTTAATTGACAGAATTAAATATTAAAAATGATTTAAATAATTAATTAAAAAGGTGAAAAGGTATTTGGGCCTTAAAAGGCCCATGAGGGGAAAGGGGAGCCTCCCCCCTTGGGCTTGGCGCCAAGGGAGGGGCCCATCCCCCCTCCTAGCCGCACCACTCCCCCCTTTGGGGGTTTAGTCCCACATGAGGGAAGGGGAGGGGGTGGAGCCCCTCCTTGGCCTATATAAGGAGGGGTGGGTTCCTTTTTCAATATAACATTGAGTTTCTCTCTCTCTCTTTCTCCGACCTAGAGAGGACTCCCCTGGTTTGGAGTTTGCACCTGTTTGGGGGTTTCACCATCATCCGGACGCCGTCGCGCTGCCGGAATCGGGATACTGATCAATCTTCTTTCCGCTGCTCTTCTGGTTCGGAGCCCGGAGGGACGTCGGTTGCACCGTACGTGTGTAATCCCGCGAGGCACTACATGTGTGGTGCTACTTCATCGTCGGAGGTTCTTCAACACGACAGTGAGGTCGTAGGATCAGAGTCTACGCCAACCATGTTCGAGGAACGTTTCCCTCTTTCGGTCATCAAAGGTATGAACACCGATTCCTTCCGTTACATACATCAGCATAGCATAGATCTTGGGTTCGAGACTCGTAGGTAGGAAAAAAATTGTTTTCTGCGCCGATCCCCAACAGTGGTATCCGAGGAAGGCTATGCGTAGATGTATTGTACGGGTAGAACACATCTAGGATGTGGGAATCAATTCTCCAATTGTCACCCTCCCACGTGTACTCGTTTAGCGTTGCGGCAATGTCTTGATGAAGCGGCCCCGACCGACCTTACGCGTTTACGCGAGACTGGTTCCACGCTTGACATATGGCTTGTACCATATATGTGGCTGGGGGGGTGTCTGTCTCTCTAACATTAGCGACGCGAAGGAGTTTTCAACGGAGGGCCCCAACAGGGGTGTAATAGAGACGATTGCAGGATTGGTGTTGTGGCTTGTTTTCGCAGGATAGAAAGCGGCTCTCTCTCGAAACCCCTTAGCAGCCACGTAAAACTTGCAAAAGATAAAGTAGAAGGCGATTTAACTTTAATTTGCATGTAAGGGGGGGATCATAGCTTGTATGATTTACGGTTTTACTTCCTGTCTTGCTAATATGCTAGATATGCGACGGTAGCATGATAGGATAATCTCTCTCAATACCATGATTGTATTCTCCCTTAGTGGGCACCGCCTGGAAGGATATCTTTATGATAGGCAGGCCGTGACGATCGGGTGTCATACATACATTAGCGATCACATGAGGTTGGGTTTGGCAAGCCTAGCATATGCAGATATGGCCTTGCTGAACAGCCATACACTAAGGTTCGACTGGCAGGCTTGACATATGTAGATATGAGCTTGGGATATGGATGACCGAAAGGTTAAGCATGAGTCATATAACGGATATGATTGGCATGATGGCCTACCTAGGGAGATGTGTCGTCGGCCGTGTGATATTCGAGGACGATCATTCAAACTAGGATTATGTTAATCACTTAGTAAATTTGGAGAGATGTTTAACTAAGTGGGAGTTTTAGAATTAATTAAAATTGAACTCCAATTATGAACAAAGTCTAAATATGTGTTTTGCAAATAACCATTGTAGATGGCTGCACATCGCCCCTCATTCAACTTAGGGTCATTCCTAGACAAAGACAAACTGAAAATCGATGGGTCAAACTTCACCAACTGGTTCCGCACTCTGAGGATTCTCCTCGTTCCCCTCAAGATGGCATACGTACTAGAGGCCGCGTTAGGTGACGAACCACCAGCAGACGCTAGTCAGGATGAGAAGAATGTCTACCTGTCCAAGACGGATGATTACAACCTTGTCCAGAGTGGAATGATTTACTCCATGGAGGCTGAGCTGCAGAAACGCTTTGAGAGGATGGGTGCATATGAGATAATCACCGACCTCAAGGCCGTCTTTGCACCCCAAGACAGGGCTGAACGTGATGAGGCTTCTGAAGCTTTCTTCTCAGCAAAGATGGATGAACATAGCAGTGTTAGTGAGCACGTGGTCAAGATGTCTGGCTACGTTCAACGCTTGAATGCTCTGGAATGTCAGATTCCAGATGAACTTGCTGTTGATAGGGTGCTGCAGTCGCTGCCCCCTAGCTACAAAGGCTTTGTGTTGAACTACAACATGCAGGGGATGACTAAGACCCCTTCTGAGTTGTTCACATGCTGAAAACTGCTGAGGTTGAGATCAAGAAGGAGCATGCTGTATTCATGGTAAACAAGACCGTTGAATTCAAGAAGTCTGGCAAGAAGGAGAAGGGAAAGAAGGGAAGCCCGAAGAAGGGTGACAAGCCAGTTGTCAATCCTCGTAAGGCACCCAAACCTGGACCCAAGTCCGGCGTTGAGTGCTTCTACTGCAAGGGTGATGGTCACTGGAAACGCAACTTCCCCAAGTACCTAGAGGATAAGAAGGATGGCAAGATTGTCAGAAGAGACAAAGGTATATTTGATATACACCTTATTGATCTTTTCTTAACAAGCGCCGGGAACAAATCCTGGATATTTGATACAGGATCTGTTGCTCATATTTCTAACTCCACTCAGGGGCTACGGAATAGGCGACGCTTGATGAAAGATGAAGTGACGATGCGCGTGGGAAACGGCTGCCGGATTGAAGTGTTGGCGGTCGGCACGAAGCATCTTAGTCTCCCTTCGGGATTAGTTTTGTTGAATAAGTGCTACTATGTACCCGCATTGAGTGTGAACATTGTTAGTGGTTCTTGCTTGAAGCAAGACCACTATTCTTTTAAGTCAGATACAATTGGTTGTGCGATTTATAAGGATAATGTGTTTTATGTTCACGCACCGGAGAAAAATGGCTTATTCATTCTTAATCTCGATTGTGATATAGTTCATATTGATAACGTAGAGGCCAAAAGATTGAAACCTAGTGGCGAAGAACACATGACGATGTGGCATTGTCGACTTGGTCATATTGGTGAAAAGCGCATGAAGAAGCTTCATGATGATGGACTTCTGGAGTCATTGGATTTTGGATCCCTTGACACATGTGAACCATGCCTTTTGGGCAAGATGACAAGGACTCCATTCAATGGAACAATGGATCGTGCGGAAGACTTGTTAGGGATCATACATTCAGATGTATGTGGACCTATGAATGTCCCCACACGCAATGGTCTTCGTTACTTCGCGACCTTCACAGATAACTTAAGCAGATATGGGTATATCTACTTAATGAAACATAAGTCTGAAACCTTTGAAAGGTTCAAGGAATTTCAGAGTGAGGTCGAGAATCAACTCGGGAAGAAAATCAAGCACCTTCGATCCGATCGAGGGGGCGAGTATTTAAGTCACGAGTTTGGCGATCATCTTAAGACTTGTGGCATCGTACCACAACTTACGCCGGCAGGAACACCTCAGTGTAACGGTGTTTCTGAGCGACGTAATCGAACTCTATTGGATAGCGTACGATCGATGATGTCTCATACCGACTTACCTGTGTCATTCTAGGGGTATTCATTAGAAACTGCCGCTTACATTCTTAATAGGGCACCGTCCAAATCCGTAAAGACAACACCATTTGAGGAATGGCATGGCAAGAAACCAAAGTTGTCTCACTTAAAGATTTGGGGTTGTGAGGCTTATGTTAGGAAACTTCAGCCTGAAAAACTCGAATCAAAAGCGGATAAGTGCATCTTTGTGGGATATCCAAGGGAAACCGTTGGATACACCTTCTACAACCAGTCCGAGGCGGCGCTATTACATGATCTATCCCCAATGATGGCTCCCACCCCGCTCCCAATCCCTTAGCCCTAGCCTCCACCCCGTCGCCGGCGATCTCTACGTCCAACCATGAGATTTGAAATCGGCTCCCACCCTTCTCTTCAAGACGCTGTTTTGCATCGACTGATCTCCATTTCTATGGCGGTCCATGCATCAATCTCCTTGGGACTTGACTTTGCCCCGGGGATCAAGCTGGCTGATCATGTTCATCGGATCTTCAACCGCACGGTACACCCTGATGAATCTGGTCATTTTACTCTGGTAGTTTCTTTTGTGCGGCACTCCTTCCGTTTGATTGAAGATAATGCCAGTTTGGCGTTGGAAGCTGCCATTGGAGGGTTTTGTTCCAGGCTCAAGGTTTTCCATTTGCAAGATCGGGTTTATGGTTTTCATGTATCTTGCAAGGATGTGGGTTTTTTCATATACCATCAGAAGACTTTTGTTTTCCATCAATTTCATTTCTTGTTTCATCGTTGGGGTAATGGTGGACCTGATTGGAAGAAGGAATTTCGATGTTGGCAAGTGGAATGTGATGAGGAATGGACTCTGGTTAGTCCCTCCAAATGTCGTGCTAAATTAGGTTTAGATGCGATGGAGAAATCGCCATCCAAGTCGGCGTTCAAGTCCCCGATCTCCAAGCATAATAAAGTTAAATTTGCGACTTTTATGAACTATGAAGCTTGTAAGGGTTATCGTTTTCTCCCTACTGGTAGGGACACTCAAACTATTCTTGAAGCCGGTTACTCTTTTTCACGTCATGAAATATCACATCTTCATGTCAATACATCTGTTCATGATCGCCCTCCCTCGCCACCAACGTCGCCGGCGGCTTCCGCACGGTCAGTGATTCAGTTTGGTAGTTTTTCCGCCACCCCTATCGGTTCGAAAGCTGTTGATTCTAGCCCGGATCAGTCGGGATCACCTTCCATGCAATATTCGGTAGAAATTCCATCCAATGCGGAACTTGAAGATAGGGTTGTTTCGGCTGAGATTTTTTTCGGAGGAGAATAGGACTCCTATCTCGTCTAGGTTGGTGGATTATGATTCTGATCGTGATTCCCTGGTTAAGATCCCGTCACCTAAAGAGGCAGTTAAACAACTACAAAGTTTTGATGAGATGATTGAGGAGATGGCTGCTAGTTTCTGGGATTGCCAAAACTGCATCAGCATGGGCCATGCAACGAACGCGTGTACTAACCGGGTGCGTTGTAGACTGTGCTTCCGGTCCGGTCACGTAAAAAAAGAGTGCACATGCCTCATTAATGCAGCTCCTATCTGGGTGCTTAAAGTCCCATAAAAAACCTTTGGGAGTCGAGCCCCAGCTTTGTCCTCTCCCAACGATTCGGTTTCGCCACAAATACGCCCGAGCTCCCCCGCAAAAAACCCCAATCTTAGCAGCAGCATCTTCCCTGTTTCATCCTCATCGCCACCTTGCTCCCCTGCTTCGCCTCACAGGGCTCCGCCGCCTACATCGCCGCAGTGTTCCTCTGCGCCCATGGAAAACTTCGAGCTAGATCCTCGCCGTTTCCTCCCTGCGGGTCATGACATTGTGGATGGAGGTCTTGAGAGATTTCCTCGGACTTTCTACTCTGCGTCGCAACCTCCGCCCCGGATGCACGAGCACTACATGGTGGCGATTGTTGAGCCACCGCCGTCGGCGCACTTGGTTGGCTTCCGACGCGAGCAAGTGCTGCACTTCCTCACCCAGGAGCTTCATGTGATTGTTCCCTCCGCTTAGACCTGGTTCCAAGGGGTAGGCCTGTTTGAAGTTGAGAGTCCAGTTGTTTGGGCATCTTTTGTTGGGCATGCACCTTTTGCGCTGGGATTTGATGAACAAGGTGACGAGTTTTTCGTTAGATTCATCCCTCACAATGAAGGAGAAGGTTTCCGGGCTATTCATGGTCATCGTACTGGATGGCTCATGCTTATTGGTGTGCCTCTGGATTATAGAAATACTCGTTATCTTTTTGAGGTTATTGGCACTTTCGGGCAGTTCATTGAGTGGGATCACACTGACAGGCGCATGGTCTGCTCGCTGGTTCATGCCTCTTTCCCTGACAATGCTCTAGTGCCGTGGGATGTGGTCTTCAGGGAATTTGCTCCATGGGGTGGCACAGTGGTTTCTTGGACTGCATCAATCTATATTCTCACTGCCAATTTTTCTGACGCTGTCCTACCTGCGGATGAGGACTTTATGCCACTGGATGGAAACCCACATCCCATGCCAGGTCATATACCACCCCCTATTCCTGGCTGGGGTGCCCCACCATACCCTGCTTTGGGCTGGAATGAAGCTGCATTGCAACATCAACCACAACATGAACAAGGTAACAATGATGCTGCACTTGATGAGGATGTTGGATGGCCTTCTTGGGACGATGAGGTGGCAGCTGAGAATGAACCGGTAGATGTTATGCCCCCACAAGATCAGATTTCTATGGAGAACAATTCTTCTGCGGGCTCCAGTTCCTCTTCTGACTCTGAGGTGATTGAAGTTCAGGCGCCAAATGTGGAGGATCAAGAACCAGTTTATAACGCGCAGGACTGGGCCATTGTTCCATATAAGCCACAGGTCATTGTCCTGGACCCAATTCAGGAAATGGTCAGTCGTGTTCAGTTTGGTCCAGTTCTCCCTCCTCAAATGATCCTGGAACGAGCAATGTTGGATTTATTTCCCACTATCTCTGCACGGTTCATCCCTAAGTGTATCAGTATCCTACCCTCGACACTTCCTCCTTCTAGAGACTGGTCCCTACTTCTTCAGGTTGCAGATGAGGGCCAAATGCTGGTTTCTGAACCATTGAGGATTGAATTTCCCCCTGTGGACAGTTCTGCTATTGCTCCACCCAGCATTGTTCCTTCAGTGCCTGCTACACTGCTTGCGGCTAAGGAACCCTCTGTTGGTAAGAAGCGCCGCAATCGGCCCCCGCTGGTGCGCGATGATGATGACTTCTCCACACGAAGAATTACCAGAAGCTGCACAAAAAAGTCTGGCTTCAAGCCTACCTATGTTGTCCAGATGAAGCCCAGCCCTTTGAGGAAGCCACATGCTAAAAATCCAAGACTGCAAGCTCCTTCTGCTGCACAGACTGAAGAAGAACTTCAAATACCTCCGCCCACCCCAATCCGTGCAATGCAGGATCTGGGCATCTCCCTGGGCATCGCTCCATAAGATCTTACTACGTCCAAGCTTATGGCGGGACCGTCTGCTACAACCTTCCCTGATGTTTAATCATGATTAATACGCCTTTTATCTTTCATGGGGGTGTGGGGTGTAGTACTTATTGTCTTCTGTTTAGTCTGAACTATGGTTTTTCTGCCTGGTTCTTTTGGTACGGCTGCAATGGATGCTCTCATGTCTGTTATGCAGACATGCCTTTTGTTATAAACAATTACGTTCAGTATGAATAGTTCTCATTATCGTAATTGGGTGTTATGTGCTGGAATGTGCGTGGTCTGAATTCTGCTGAGAGACAGCGTGATGTGCGCGCGAAGATTGATGAAAGTGGCTGTTATATTCTTTGTCTGCAAGAAACCAAATGTGAAGATTTTGATCTTCGACTAGTCAGAAAGTTTTGTCCTCGTAGATTTGATAATTTTGCTTTCTCCCCTTCAGTGGGAGCTTCTGGTGAACTTATTGTGGTCTGGTGTTCATCCATGTTCAATGGAGCCCTGGTGGAGTCCAATCCTTTTGGCATTACAATATCATTCACCTCTGTCCATAATGCTGAAGTTTGGACTTTGGTCTCTGTCTATGGACCTTGTCAGGGTCCAATGAGGGATGAGTTTGTGCAATGGTTATATGATCTCAACATTCCTGATGGTGATAATTGGTTATTGTTAGGAGACTTTAATTTCATAAGATCATTAGAGAACAGAAACAGGCCTGGTGGTGATCTTAATGACATCTTTTTGTTCAATGAAATAATTGGCCACCCTGGGATTCTAGAACTTCCACTTAAAGGAAGAGCTTATACTTGGTCTAACATGCAGTATGAGCCTTTGCTGGAACAATTAGACTGGTTTTTTACTTCTATTTCTTGGGTCTCTGTTTATCCAAACACAATTGTCCTTCCCATGGCCAAGACCGCATCTGATCATGTGCCTTGTATTGTGTCCATTGACACAGATATCCCAAAGAGTAACCTTTTCAGGTTTGAAAACTTTTGGGCTGAGCTACCAGGGTTCATGGAATGTGTGCAGAATTCTTGGAATGCTCCTGTTATGGCTCACTCTGCTGCCATCACTCTGTCAAAGAAATTTAAAAGGCTCAGATATGCTCTTAAGAAGTGGTCCTTCAATATGGCATCTCTTAAAAAAGTCATTCTCAAATGCTCACAGGTGGTGTTAGCTTTTGATTCTTTGGAGGAATTTAGACCCCTAACTAGATCTGAGTTCAATTTCAGACAAATTGTGAAATCTCACCATGAGCATCTTCTCAGATTACAATTTTTATATTGGAGGCAAAGTTGTACTATCAGAGACATTAAAGTGGGAGAGGAGAATTCAAAATTCTTTCATGCTATGGCTTCTGAAAGAATGAGGAAGAATTCCATTTCTTCATTACATGCTCCTGATGGGGCTATTCTCTCTGATCATGAGCAGATGGCCAACTTGCTGTGGACTTCTTACAGAGAGTGAATGGGGGTTTCTCAAGGTATCCAAATGGATTTCAATCTCCCTGAATTAATCCACCCAGTGGAGGGTTTACCGGATTTGGCCTCTCCTTTCACTCAGTCTGAAATTAATGAGGTTCTCAAAGATCTTCCTGTAGATAGAGATCCTGGGCCGGATGGTTTCAATGGTTTATTCCTTAAGAAATGTTGGCCCATCATTCAATCTGACTTTATGAGTCTGATTTCTCAGTTTGCTGATGGTTCTCTCAAGTTGGAATGTCTCAATGGTTCTTTAATCACCTTGATTCCAAAAATGCTAGCTCCTGTTTGCCCTAATGATTTTAGGCCTATATCTTTGACTAACACCTGTCTGAAATTCCTCACAAAGTTACTTGCTAATAGACTTCAGAAGGTTATTCTTCAGTGTATTCACTTGAATCAATATGGTTTCCTTCAGTCAAGATCTATTCAAGATTGCTTAGCATGGGCTTTTGAGTACATCCACCAATGCAAACAGTCTAAAAGGCCATTACTAATTCTGAAGTTAGATTTTGCAAAAGCTTTTGACACCATTGAGCATGAGGCTGTTCTTCAGGTTTTGGAACACAAGGGGTTTTGTAAAAAATGGATCAGTTGGGTTAGAGAGATTTTAGGCTCTGGATCTTCATCCATCCTGTTGAATGGAGTGCCTGGTAAACAGTTCTATTGCAAGAGAGGGGTTAGACAAGGAGATCCTTTGTCTCCTCTTTTGTTTGTATTGGCTGCTGATCTTTTACAGTCAGTAGTTAATAAAATGCTCCATGATCAAATCCTGACATTGCCTATTCCTTCTCATGATCCTAATTACCCCATCATTCAGTATGCTGATGACACTATAATGATAATTCATGCTGATGAATCTCAGCTTTTGGCTATCAAGGATATGCTCATTAGGTTCCATGCTTCCACTTGTCTCAAAGTCAATTTGAATAAATCTTCTTTAATCCCCCTGAATGTTGATGAGGCTATGACTGCTCACCTTGATGAAGTTTTTGAGTGCTCCATTGGAAAAATTCCCTTCACTTACCTTGGTCTACCACTTGGTACCACCAGGCCTAAAATTCAGGATTTAATGCCTTTGGTAGACAGGATTGAAAGAAGACTCTCTACTAGTTATGCTATGTTGAACCAAGGGGCCAGGCTACAGTTACTCAATTCAGTCCTATCCTCCATGCCTATTTATCACCTTTGCAGTCTTGCTATCCCTCAGGGCATCTTCAAACAGCTAGAGAGAATTCAGAGACAATGCCTCTGGAGAGGAAACTCTGATACTCCAAGACAATCTCTTGATGCTTGGGAGCTTGTTTGCAGGCCCAAGAAGAAGGGTGGGCTGGGTATTATCAACGTGCAAGTGCAAAACAAAGCTCTACTCCTGAAGCATTTGCATAAGTTTTATAATAAGGTGAATGTTCCTTGGGTTTCCCTTATTTGGAAAACTTATTACAATGGCAATGCCCCCCATGCAACTATGCTTTGTGGATCCTTCTGGTGGAGGGATGTTCTCAAACTAAGTGACTTATATAGACCAGTGGTCTCTGTCATGGTTAATGATGGGGATTCTGCTCTTTTTTGGTCAGATGGGTGGCGCATCAATGGCTCATGTAGACCACTGAGGGATAGACTGCCTCATCTTTTCTCTTTTGTGAAAGATGACAAACTATCTGTTAAGGACTTTTTGAGCTTGGAGGATGAAGATCTTTTGTTTTACTTGCCACTCTCACAACAAGCTGCAGCTGAGTACTTCAGTCTCAAGGATTGGCTTCTTGATCTCCAGAGAGATCCTCAAGCTGCTGATTCTTGGCACTGGCCTGGTAAGCATGGCTATGCTGCCAAGGGGTTCTACAATCTTATGCATTCTCACATGCCATCTGATCAATCTTGTGCCTGGATATGGAGGAGTAAGTGTACCATGAAGATCAAAGTTTTTGGTTGGCTCTTGATGTTTGACAGATTAAATACTAAAGATCTACTTGTTAGGAGACACTGGAGATCACCCACCGAGGACAATTCTTGTGTGATTTGTCACTCACATGCCCTGGAAGACAGATTGCATCTGTTCTTCTCTTGCAACTTTAGCTGCGGAGTTTGGAACTACCTGCAAATTACATGGGGGGCCACTGGATCTTTGGATTCCTGTTTACAACAGGCCAAAGATTCATTTGGTCAGTCCTTCTTCATGGAGTTCATGCTTACTGCAACTTGATGTATTTGGATAGTCAGAAATGGGAAGACCTTCAGGAATGAGAGACCCTCTTTTCATTCCTGGAGAAGGCACTTTGTGCATGATATCACCTTGCTTTCACATAGATTGCAGGGAGATCCTAAAACTAGATTGATTTCTTGGATTAATTCCCTACAATAGTATAGGTAGGTTTAGAGTACTTCCTTTACTTTCTTTTCTGCTTTGTTCTATTCTTGTATTATTCTTTGAGAACTTTTGGTTCTCCCATGCAATAAAATACTGTGGAGCTCATGCTTCACAGTCTTAAAATTCAAAAAAAAACCAGTCTCAGGGCAAAATGTTTGTCGCCAAGACTGGATGCTTTCTTGAGAAAGAGTTTCTTTCGAAAGAATTGAGTAGGAGGAAAATAGACCTCAACGAGATGATTGACCAATCACTCCAAGTGGAAGAAATGGCAATGGAAGTTGTTCCGGAACCATCTTCCGTAGTGGGAGCTGAAGAGAATAGTCATCATGATATTCATAACGATCGTGACATACATGATGATCATGATCAAGATGAAGAGGATCCTATTGTACCCCGCAGGTCATCAAGAGCCCGAGTAAAAACTTAGTTTTATGGGCAACTTGTCAATGCAGTCATGTTAAATGAACCTGACGAACCTGCGAACTACAAAGAAGCAATGGAGGGACCCGAGTCCGAGAAATGGCTGGAAGCCATGAAATCCGAGATAGACTCCATGTATTCCAACAAAGTATGGACTTTGGTGGATATTCCCGAGGACCGAAAGGCCGTCGAGAATAAGTGGATATTCAGGAAAAAGACTGACGCAGACGGAAACATATCTGTCTATAAAGCTTGACTTGTCGCAAAAGGTTTCCGAAAAATTTAAGGAGTTGACTACGAAGAGACTTTCTCTCCCGTAGCGATGCTAAAGTCTATCCGGATATTGCTAGCAATTGCTGCCTATTACGATTATGAAATATGGCAGATGGATGTGAAAACCGCGTTCCTAAATGGCAACATTGAGGAAGAGTTGTATATGGTACAACCGGAAGGTTTTATTGATCCTGAGGACGCTGGTAAGGTATGCAAACTTCAACGGTCCATTTATGGGTTGAAGCAAGCATCTCGGAGCTGGAATCTTCGTTTTGATGAGGTGATCAAAGCTTTTGGATTTGTCCAAAATGAAGAAGAATTCTGTGTTTATAAGAAAGCGAGTGGGAACTCTGTGGAATTCCTAGTACTATATGTGGATGACATATTATTGATAGGGAATGATATGAAATTTCTAGAGGGGGTAAAGGAATATTTGAATGGACAATTTTCCATGAAGGACCTAGGTGAAACTGCATACATATTAGGCATTAAAATCTATAGAGATAGATCAAGACGCCTATTAGCACTGAGTCAGAGAACTTACCTTGAGAAGATATTGAAGAGGTTCAATATGGATAACGCCAAGAGAGGCCTCTTGCCCGTTATTAAAGGAAGTAAATTGAGTGTGACTCAATGCCCAGCAACAGCAAAAGAAAGGGAGGAAATTTCCTCAAAGCCTTATGCCTCAGCCATAGATTCTATCATGTATGCTATGCTGTGTACTCGACCAGATGTGGCCCTGGCGGTTAGTCTGACTAATCGTTTCCAAAGTAATCCTGGAATGGATCATTGGATTGCAGTGAAGAACGTCCTTAAGTACTTACGAAGAACTAAGGATCTGGTTCTTGTCTATGGAGGATGTGAAGAAGAGCTCGCCGTAACAGGTTACGTCGATGCCAGTCTTTGTACTGATCCCGATGACTCAAAATCCCAGACGGGATATGTGTTTATGTTGAATGGTGGTGCGATTAGCTGGAGGAGCGGCAAGCAGTCAGTCGTCGCCCAATCTACGATGGAGTCGGAGTATATTGCCGCTTGTGAAGCGTCAAATGAAGCGCATTGGCTGAAGAAGTTCGTCATCGAGCTTGGCGTATTTCCTAGTTGCACTGACCCTGTTAGCATTTATTGCGACAATACGGGTGCCATTGCTAACGCAAGGGATCCGAGGACTCACTCTACAGCCAAGCATATTCTCCGGCGTTTCCATGTGACGCGGGACTACCTCAAGGATGGTCATACTAGGATTTGCAAAATACATACGGATCTGAATCCGTCAGACCCAATGACTAAACCTCTTCCACAAGCCAAGTTTGAACAACACGGAGAGACTATTGGTGTTAGATACATACCTGATGTAAACTAGTGTAATTTGTACTCTAGTGCAAGTGGGAGACTGTTGGATATGTGCCCTAGAGGAAAATTAATAAAGATATTTGTCACATATCTGTTTGTTCATAATACGTTATATATTGTGCTAGAACTGTATTAAGCGGAAACATTAATACACGTGTGATATATAACAACCTGGTCCCTAGTTAAACTCAGGCATACTAGCTCATTGGGCAATTGATCATCAAGGTTTCCTGATCATGAGAACATAATAGTCTATTGAAAATGAGGTCATATCATTAGGAGAATGATGTGATGGACACACACCCACCTTAAGCATTGCAGTGTGATCAAGTCACATAAGTTCAGCATTGCGATGACTTAATAACATAGTGACTGAATCCTTAGACCGTGATGATCATACATAATTGCTATCTATTAGGATGCTTTGAGTGCATTAACCGTTACACTGAAACATGGTAACTGAAAAGGTGTATCTTGGGTATTCCGAAGTAGATATGTTGAGGAGTATGAAATAGATCAGAGCGGGATTTGTCAATCCGAGTAACGGATAGGTACTCTGGGCCCACTCAGTGGTGTTGCATCAATAGCTTGCAAGCAAGTGACTAGGTCACAAGAGATGTAATATTCACAGACGAGTAAACATGTTATGTCGGAGACGAGGAAGAACTAGGTATTGGATACCGATGATCATACCTCGGACAAACATAGTACCGAAGCACAAAGGGATCAAGTCATATTGTTAACGGTTCAACAACGATGAAGTTTATTCGATGGAAGCGTAGGGGCACATCAAGGATTGTAACCAGATCCCACATGATGGTCATTGTTCAGAGAGTGTCTCGATCATGTCTACTGTTTCCCAGACCGTAGGGTGTCACACTTAAGGGCAATCGATGCATTAAGGATTGATTCGGGATCATCGGTGAAAAGAGAGAAAACACCAGAAATGTACCGGGAGGTGCCGGAAGCTGTTACGGATATTTTGAAAGGTTCAAAATAATATATATTAATGTTTAAATATGTTTTATTATTTAATTGACAAAATTAAATATTAAAAATGATTTAAATAATTAATTAAAAAGGTGAAAAGGTATTTGGGCCTTAAAAGGCCCATGAGGGGAAAGGGGAGCCTCCCCCCTTGGGCTTGGCGCCAAGGGAGGGGCCCATCCCCCCTCCTAGTCGCACCACTCCCCCCTTTGGGGGTTTAGTCCCACATGGGGGATGGGGAGGGGGTGGAGCCCCTCCTTGGCCTATATAAGGAGGGGTGGGGGTGCCTTTTTCAATATAACATTGAGTTTCTCTCTCTCTCTCTCTTTCTCCGACCTAGAGCGGACTCCCCTGGTTTGGAGTTTGCACCTGGTTGGGGGTTTCACCATCATCCGGACGCCGCCGCGCTGTCGGAATCGGGATCCGGGTCAATCTTCTTTCCGCTGCTCTTCTGGTTCGGAGCCCGGAGGGACGTCGGTTGCACAGTACGTGTGTAATCCCGCGAGGCACTACACGTGTGGTGCTACTTCATCGTCGGAGGTTCTTCAACACGACAGGGAGGTCGTAGGATCAGAGTCTACGCCAACCACGTTCGAGGAGCGTTTCCCTCTTTCATTATTCAAAGGTATGAACACCGATTCCTTCCGTTACATACATCAGCATAGCATAGATCTTGGGTTCGGGACTCGTAGGTAGGAAAATTTTTGTTTTCTGCGCCGATCCCCAACAGGAAAGGCTATGTAAATGCCTTGTAGGTAGGTATGGTGGCTGTTTTGAGGAAAGATATAAGGAGGTTTATGATGACAGAGCGTATCGTGCCAAGGGTTTGGATGTACCGATGAAGGTGGACGCTAACTCTCGGAGTGAGAAGAGAGCAATGCACGACACAGGAGAGGCTAGAAAAAGTATAGGTGGGTGGAAGTGTCAACTTTCGAATATTCACATTAGTCCGAAGAACTCATGCACTTATTATCGGTAACTCTCAATCTAATCAAGAGGTTCACAAAGAGACAAGTATCCCGAGGAGGAGTGTATGGGGGTTTGGTTATCCTTGCGCATCCTCGACTCATGGTACATGAGTGTTCTCTAATATTCGAACTCTCCAGAGGTTAGTGATCCATCTAGTAGCTAGATTTCTCAACAGGGGTTTTTGGTTTTCGAAAAAGACACGGATTGCCCAAAATACGACATCTATCACTAATAGGCTCGAGCTCTTGACAGCAAAAGTTCAAACATTACTCTAATCAATACCTCAAAACTATTGCCAGTTACTACTACAAAGAGAAAATTAACTTCAACTACCTACTTCTAGTCAAGACACAAAACTCAGTGCAACAGGAAAACTCTCTAACAAGATAAAACATGCAACCTATAGAAAGTTCAACCTAAAACAAAAGAAAAGCTCCTGTAAAACTAAAGCACTACAACTAAACAAAGCAGCAGCGAAGAAAAGAAAAAGAACAACTCACAGCTAAAAGAATAAGCATGCAAATCCTATGAGGAGTTCTAATTCAAGTGGAGCGTGTATCTCTCCCACACAAAAGAGTAAGTAAGCTGGGATCTAACTTGTTACTACAACAAACAAAGCTAAATAAAACTAAAAACAAAACAAAACCTAAGAGCGAGACGCTCCAAGAATAGCACATAACGCATGAAGTGATAAAAATATAGTGTAACGAGAGACGAATTGATAATTGTTTATGAAGAAGGGGATGCTCGGGGGCATCCCTAAGCTTAGACGCTTGAGTCTCCTTGAGTATTTATTGGGGGTGCACATGGGCATCCCCAATCTTGAGCGTTTGACACTCCAAAATCTTCTTTCTTCATCTTCCATCGCACACTTGAAAACTCCCTTCATACATAACTCATTGTAGACTGATTAGAGAGGTTAGTACCCTACTAAAATAATTTTCCCTCTTCTGAAAATAAAGATAATCTTTAAGAGCTAATGTTTCTCAAGATTCCCAAAAAGTTTTTGCAAAGAAAAAAGCAAGCTTAAGGTTTGCAAAAGTAAGGAGAGACAAAACGTGGCAGAATCTGTGAAAAAGAGAACAATAGATAGAAACGAATTTTTTAGGGGTACTTCTGCATCTCAAATAAAAAAATTCAGAACATACGGAAGTTTCGTAATTGTATAGAGCACGCTGTGTAAAAAAGTCAGCTCAAAAAGATGTACTAGGATTTTTCTCTGATTTTTCTAGTCACGAGGACAGAATCTGTTTTCTGGACAACATGTCACAACTTTTACTTCCCTTGCCGTATGAGGCTATAAAAGGCACAAAGCTTGAAAAGTAAAGATACAATGATGTTGCTACAGTAGTAACAATCATCAAGACCACTAAAAACAGAAGAAAAGAAAAAATAAAAACCTAAATTCGTTGCGGGCTGCCTCCCGAAAGCGCTTCTTTAAAGCCATTAGCTAGGCTTAATGCAAAAGATCAAGTCTTTTCAAGAAAATAACTAGCCCGTGTGACGGACTCAAAAGGTAACTTAATCTTTTTCCTAGGGTAATGTTCCATCCCTCTCTGGAGAGGGAATTGAAATTTTATAATCCCTTCTTTCATGTCAAGAACAACACCAAATATGAGAAGAAACGGACGTCCCAAAATAATTGGACAAGAGGGCTCACACTCAATGTCCATAATAGTAAAATAAACGGGAACATAATTGTCATTGGCAATGATAAGAACATCGTCGATCTTCCCCAAAGGTTTCTTTACGGAAGAATCAACAAGACGAACATGAAAAGAACAAGGATCAAAAGGTTTCAATTCAAGCATATCATACATTCTTTTGGGCATAACAGAGGTACTTGCTCCAACATCACAAAGAGCATAACAAGAGAAGTTATTGAATTTGATTTTTATCATAGGATCCCAACCATCTTCTAGCTTCCTAGGTATGGAGGCTTCTAGTCTAAGCTTCTCCTCGCTAACTTTGATTAGAGCATTGGTGATATGCTCTGTGAAGGCAAGATTAAGTGTGCTAGTGTGGGGGTCTCTAAACATCTTGTGTAAAAAACCAATAACTTCAGATAAAGTGCAGTTTTCAAAGTCTAAGTCACTACTATCTATCAAGGAGGTAGTGATATCATTTAATCTCACTTGTTTGAAAGCCTCTATGATCATAGAGGTTTCTTCATCTATGGTTGAGGTGGTAGCATCACCATTGATAGGTCCAGTGGGACTAGGGGTGTGATGGGTGCTAACAGTTTGGACATCCTCAACTACTTGGATAGTAGCTACTGTGTGGTAGGTAGGAAGGCTCTTAATTCTATCCTCTTCCTCTTTTTCTCTAGCCCATCTTTCTTTGACTTTAGCCATCATCCTAATATTTTCATTGATTTGTAACTGGATAGCATTGATAGGAGTGACCTTACTCTCCTCGAGGGGAGAGGTTCTAATTTTCAACATCTCAACATCAAGGGCTAAGTTGTCTACCTTCAAACAAAGATTATCTAATTTAGCTAGTTTTTCTTCCACATTCTTGTTGAAGGCCTTTTGGGTAGTGATAAAGTATCTAAGCATACTCTCTAGTTCAGAAGTGGGGTTCTTGTTGCTAGGATAGGTGTTGTTGTTCCCATAAGTGGATGGAAACGGTCTAGGATTATAAGCAAAGTTGCCCCTATAAGCATTATTGTTAAAGTTGTTTCTAGAGATAAAGTTCACATCTACTTGTTCCTGAGCAACCAAAGAATTTAAAGGAACATCCTGAGGATCAATAGGAGCTTGCTTGGTAAGTAGAGACATGATAAGGTCAACCTTTTCATTTAGAGAGGAGATCTCCTCGACAAAATTTACCTTCTTACCAGTCGGAGATCTTATGGTGTGCCACCGAGAGTAGTTCATCATCTCATCAAGTAACTTTGTAGCAGCACCAAGTGTGCTTGACATAAAAGTTCCTCCTACGGCCGAATCTAACAGGTTCCGCGAGGTAAAGTTCAAGCCTGCATAAAAAGTCTGGATAACCATCCAGGTAGTCAGTCCATGTGTAGGGCAGTTCTTGACGAGCTTCTTCATACGTTCCCATGCTTGGGCAACGTGTTCATTATCCAATTGCCTGAAATTCATAATGTTACTCCTCAATTGAATAATTTTAGCAGGGGGATAATACTTCCCGATAAAAGCATTCTTGCACTTATCCCAAGAATCTATGCTATTCTTAGGAAAGAATTGAAACCAGATTTTAGCTTCATCCCTCAAAGAGAAAGGAAAAAGCTTAAGGTTAACAATTTCACCATCTACTTCTTTGTACTTTTGCGTATCACAAAGCTCAATAAAATTATTTAAGTGCAAAGCAACATCATCTCTAGCACCAGAGAATTGTTCTTTCATAGCAAGGTTTAGCAAATCAGGTTTAATCTCATAAGAAGGTGCTGAAGTGGCAGGTGTAGAAATAGGAGTGCAGATAAAGTCACTGTTGTTGTGACTAGTGAAGTCACACAACTTAGTGTTTTCATTGGAACCCATAGTAGCAGCAGGTATTTTTGGTATTTTTGATAAAGGACACAAAAGTAAAAACTGAAAGGTAAACTAACAAGACTAAAAAGCAAAGATAAAAGATAGTGTGCAACTCCCCTATCTTGTAGACTGGAGTCCCCGGCAACGGCGCTAGAAATTAGCTTGATACGGTGAGTATCTCTCACTCCTCGTTGGTTACCCCAAGTGGAAGGTGAGATGTAGCGTAGCAGCAAATTTCCCTCGGTGAAGATACCAAGGTTATCGAACCAGTAGGACTCCAAGAGATACAAGAAGGTGACAACGGCGCCAGATAGTTGACGTGGACTTGCACACAGCAACAAATAACTTTGCTCCCAACGAGTACAGAGGAGTTGTCAATTCCTCCGGCCTTGCTGTTTACAAAGGATTAACGCAAGAGATAATGATAGTGGCAACTGAAAGTAAATTGATGGTGTAAACAATGATATGAAGATGGACCAAGGTCACGTGATTTTCACTAGTGATGTCTCTCTCCCAAAAGACGATAAAAGTGCTTGCGAGGTAAACAAATCACAGTTGGGCAATTGACAGGATTATGAAGGCACCGCAATGCTAACTATGCTGCAAAGAAAGGAAGGGCTCAAAAGCAATGGGCAGTACGCCAAGGTAAGTAGACCGAAATCCATATCCATCTACTACGAATCATCCACCTTGAGATATCTATCCAGAACATATCGCTGGTATTAAGTTGCGAATACCACCCAAAGTGTAAACTCAAAGCAACAGACAACTGAATTAAAAGAACTTTGCGTAAAGTAAACAATCCTTGCACCCGCGGATACAAGCACCGTTGTTTTATCACTGGTGGCAACAACACATCCCCTAGTCTCATGTTTCTGTCACTCAAGCTAGACATCAAGGGGCTGAACCCACAATCAAGCATAACGCTCCCTCTTGGAGTTGCAATAAATCACTTGGCCAAAGTAAAATACGGCAACGGAGAACATGCAAGAATTTACTCAAGAACAAAATATAAAAGAGAAGAACCAAATATATTACTCATCACAATCTGAACATAGTCTCATAATCCATCAGATCCCAACAAACTCAGCATAGCAACAGAAGAAAATTACAAAGGTGCCTCGATCATGTGAGGCAGCTCACGAGGAATCGAAAGTGGAGGCACAAAGAAGGGAGAGATAGATCACATAGCTACTGGTCACGGACCCATGGTCCAAGGGAAACTACTCACGGTACATACAAGAGGCGTCTATGGCTATGGATGGTCTCCCGGAGGGGGTAGCTTCTCCCAGCAGGGTGCCGGAGCAGCTTCTCCAGGCAGCCCCGATCTTGAAACGGCGGCGACGGCGGTACAGAGGCGAGGTCGCGAAAGAGGGATTGATATTAGGGATTTCCGTCACGGGGGGTAAATATAGGCGAAGGGGGGGGCACCGAGAGGGGCCACAGGGAAGTCAGGAGGGTGCCTGGCGCGGCCTAGGGTGGGGCTGCGCCACCTGCCCTCCTGGCTGCCTGGTGGTGGCCCTCCTTCCCTCCTTTGGTGATTCCGGAAGCTTCCGTTGCGCTGATTTTTTATCTGATTTTCCCGGATTTCTTGGAGCACTTTGAATGGCCGGAAAACCCGAAATACAAAAACAGCAGAAAACAGCAACTGGCAGCTGGGTGCACTGGGTTAATATATTAGTCCAAATATGCTCAAAAGTGTATGAAAGTTCAAGCAAAACATGGAAAAGTCACACAAAACATGCATGGAGCAAGCAAAAATTATAGATACGTTTTGGACGTATCACCATCTCTATGGAGTACAAGGTATAAAGGGAGTATGAGTGTGGATCTTTCAAAATGAATAGTAGTGTTGCCCCCTTCTCTCTTTTTATTTTCTTTTTCTCTTTTTTATATTTTTTATATTTTTGATGGCCTCAATGGCTCTTTCTATTCAACTCTCATTTGTCCTCTTTGGGATCTTTTAAATTTACCCTCTTTGGGATCTTTTCCTCACTTAAGGGCAACACTCTATTTTACAAGAAGTATAAAAGATCTTCAAACTTTACAAGGTACTCAACATAAAGAAGATGTAGCTATCATGATGAATGCAAATGTATGCCTCTGCCAGTGTAGCAGGAACATGTATGACATGAAGATCTAGTCATGAGAAGGTGGATGTTGCATGGCAATGTATCTCGGAAAGGCTATGGAAATTCCTTGATAGGTAGGTGTGGTGGCTGTTTTGAGGACAGATATAAGGAGGTTTATGATGACATAGTGTATCATGCCAAGGGTTTGGATGCACTGGCGAGGTGGACGCCAACTCTCGGAGTGAGAAGAGGGCAATGCGCGGTACCGAAGAGGCTACCAAATATGAGGTGGTGGAAGTGCCAACTTTAAATACTTACATTAGTCCGAAGAACTCATGCACTTATTATCGGTAACTCTCAATCTAATGAGAAGGTTCAAAAAGAGACAAGTACCCCGAGGAGGAGTGTATGGGGGTTTGGTTTTCCTTGCGCATACTCGACTCATGGTACGTGAGTGTACTCTAATATCCGATCCCTTAAAAGATTAGTGATCCATCTAGTAGCTAGAGTTCTCAACTAGTTTTTGTAGTTTTTAAAAATAAACACGGATTGCCCAAAATACGACACCTATCACTAATATGCTAGAGCTCTTGACACCAAAATTTCAAACATTACTCAGAACAATACCTCAAAACTATTGCAAGTTACTACAACAATTGAATAGCAACCTCAATTACCTACTTAAAGACAAGACACAACTCAGTGCAACAACCAACTCTCTTAACAAGATAAATATGAAAACTAAAGAGAGTTCTAGCAAAAAAACTAAACAAAAGCTCTTGAAAAAGATAAACATGAAAACTAAGAGCTAAACATGACATCAGCTACAAAAAGATAAAGAACACACAACAAAGAGAAAGATAAGCATGAACATCCTATGATGTGTTGTAGTTTAAGTGTAGCGTGTTTCTCTCCCACACAAAGAAAGTTGGGTTCTATCTTGTTATGAACATAAAAAAAAACTAAAGATAACTAAAAACTAAAGAGCAAGACGCTCCAAGCAAAGCACATAATGCATGAAGTGCTAAAAATATAATGGAACGAAGGACGAACTGATAATTGTTGATGAAGAAGGGGATGCATGGGGGCATCCCCAAGCTTAGATGCTTGAGTCTCCTTGGATATTTCTTGGGGGTGCATGGGGGCATCCCCAAGCTTGAGCGTTTGACACTCCCGGATCTTCTTTCATCATCTTCCCTCGCACACTTGAAAACTCCCTTCATACGTAACTCATCATAAGCTGACTAGAGAGGTTAGTACCCACAATAAAACAATTTGCCTATACTGGAAATAAAGATTTTCTTGAAGGGCTATTGTTTCTCAAGACCGTCAAAAAGTTTTTGCAAATAAAAAGCTAGCGCAAGACTTGCAAAAGTGAGGAAAGGCAAAACATGGAAGAATCTATGAAAAACAGACCAGCAGGTAGTAAATAATTTTTTCGGGGTACTTCTTCAACTCAAATAAAAAAACTCAGAACATACGCTCGAAAGCCAATTGTATGGAGCACACTATCAAAAAAATCAGATCAAAAATATTATCTGATGATTTTAGGAGAAGTTTTCCGTCCAAGTACATAATCTGTTTTCTGGACAACATGTCGCAACTCTTGAACTTTTTTGCAATCGGAGGCTAAACTTGGCACAAAGCTTGAAAATAAAGATACAATGATGTTGCTACAGTAGTAACAATCATCAAGACCACTAAAAACTAAAATTAAAAACTTGAAGTAAAGATAACAAGGGTTGTCTCCCTAGAGCTCTTTCTTTATAGCCATAAAGATAGGCTTAAGATTTTAATGATGCTCTCAGAGGAATATGAGTTGAAGAACAAAAGAGAGCATCAAGAAGCAAATACCAAACACATTTAAGTCTAACATGCTTCTTATGCATGGGAATATTGCAATAGAATAATTCATTTAAGCACAAAGCAATAAGCATAGAAAGGGAAAACAAGTGCAGCTCCAAAACCTTCAACATAAAGAGAGGGAACTTGATATTATTGAAATATCTATAAGCATATGTTCCCCTCTCATAATAATTTTCAGTGGGATCATGAATAAACTCAACAATATAAGTATCACATAAAAAATTCTTATCATGATCCACAAGCATAGAAAATTTATTACTCCCCACATAAGCAAAATCCTTCTCATTATTAATAGTGGGAGCAAACTCAATAAAGTAGCTATGACATGAATCATTCTTATCGTGATCCACTTGCAAATATTTATTCTTTATAGCATAAGTGTCATCACAATAATCATCATAGATAGGAGGCAAAGTATCACCAAAATAAATTTCCTCATCAAAACTTGGGGCGCTAAAAAGATCATCTTCATCAAACATAGCAACCCCAAGCTTATAGCTTTGCATATCATTAGCATCAAAAGTATTCAAAGAATACATGCTAATAACATTATTACTATCATGAGTGTTATGCAAATAATAAAGCTCCATAGGATTTTTGATTTTCTCTTCAAACACGTCATGTCCCAACTCAAGATAGAGCTCATAAAGCTCTCTCAAATTTTTTGTTGTTGTTTTCCATAAGCCTAACCAGTGAAAATAAAAAGAAGAAACAAAAAGATTTAATTGCAAGATCTAAAGATATACCTTCAAGCACTCACCTCCCCCGACAACGGCGCTAAAAATAGCTTGATGTCTACGCACACTTCTATTCCTGTAGACTATGTTGGGCCTCCAAGCGCAGAGGTTTGTAGGACATCATCAATTTCCCTCAAGTGGATGACCTAAGGTTTATCGAACTCAGGGAAGTAGAGGTTGAAGATGGTCTCTCTCAAGCAACCCTGCAATTAAGATACAAGAAGTCTCTTGTGTCCCCAACACACCTAATACAACTAGGAGTTGTATAGGTGCACTAGTTCGGCGAAGAGATGGTAAAATATGGGTGATAGGTGTGGCAAAGAAAAGTAATATAAATCTGTAATAAAAAGTGCAGCAAGCAAACAAGTAGTAAACATGAGCGCAAACGGTATTGCAAAGGTGGAAACAAGGCCTAGGCTTCATACTTTCACTAGTGGCAACTCCCAACAACATTAACATAGTCTAATCACATGCTATTTCCACTAAAACATGCATTGAAGACAAACTCGGAGTTCATTCCTTTGTGATCAAGAGAAGACGAGAATTATGTAGGGCTACAAAAGCACACCTCAGAGTTCGTAAATCTCATCTATGGATTTCCCAATGTCACCGCAGCCATCCAAAGAGAGTACCACAATAACCACAACATATCTCAGATAGTCAAAGACAAGCACCAAGAGACTCTCAATCTTCAATGAATTCACAAAAGAGGAAATCACTCATGATAATATTCTTCTAACCCATGTCCAATAGACCGTTGTCACCATGGTCTCGGGGATTATACTAGATAAGATCAAGCGAGTACATCAATCCAATACATAGAGGAAGGGGAAATATCATGGGATCACCCTAGATTAACATAGCCTATGATCACAATGAAGATCACATCATGGGAGAGAGATAAGACCACATAGCTACTGGTAGAAACCTCAGCCCAGAGGAGGAACTACTCCCGCATCATGGAGGGAGGAATCAACGTTGATGGAGATGAATCCAGGGGCACTTCCCCGTCCCTGCAGGGTGACGACACAGGAATTATGGTCCCCCGAAGCTTGTTGGCGATGGCGGCGGAGATCGGAATTGCTTCTGGAGAAAAGGGTTTCAGAATTAAAGTTTTCGCGACGCGAGTATAAATAAGAGCCAAAGAAGGGCACCGGGGGTGGTCCCAGTCGCCTAGGCGGCCTGGTGGCGTGGCCTCCCCCTAGGCCGCGTCGGGTGGCCGCCTGGGTCATAGGTGCCCCCTCTGGCTCTCCTTCGGGAGTAAGGATTCTTCTGGAATGCTGCTTTTTTGTATATTTTTCCCAGAATTTTTTGGGCACTTTATAAAAGGGGAAAACCTGAAATACAAAAACAGCAGAAAACATGAACTGACACTGTGGTACACTGAGTTAATAGGTTAATCCAAATATGATCAAAAGTGTATGACAGTGTTTCTAAAACATAGCAATATCACACAAAACTTGCATGGAGCAAGCAAAACTTATAGATACGTTCGGGACGTATCAACTTGCTAAAAACCATATAAGAACTTTGTAAGTAAATAAATCAAGGTATGCGATTCAATTCAAGTCATAACACGCAAGAGTCTATATTAGCATTGAAACAAGCAACATAAGAACATAAAGGTGCAAGAGCTCTCGCTATCCGTGACTCGAATGTCTCCAGATGGTGTTTGCGTGCAAGAAGTGGGAGATGGGAATACGAGAAATAATATTTATTTATTGAGAACTCAATCTACTAAAGTTTCACAGTTAGTCTTCTTTGTAATCTTATCTTGACTCGTCCCCAGACCACTAGCCAGGTACAAGTCAATTTGATCCACTCCCTTTCGATATTTTGAGCACTCATGCAATGGATGAGCGTAGGCACGAGAGTTGACACTTAGGATGGCAAAGAGAAAGATATGGTGGAGGAGGAACACAAAAAGGGTGTGAAAGGCTCGCATCAATGAGGAAAATCATAGGCGAGAGAAGGCCAAATGATAGATATGATATGTGGAGTAGGGATTGCCATGCAATAGATGCACATATGAGCTAAGAAAAGCTCTCCAATGGAACTAGTGGGGGAGCATCCAACTTGCTCGCTCAAGAAGACATAGAGCTCGTTTGAGGAGGCTCATCATTTGAATATACAAGCCAAGTTCTATAATGTGAAGGTCCCACATAGCTATATGCATATATGATCATCTCTATGGAGTACAAGATATAGAGGGAATACGAGTGTGGATCTTTCAAAACGAATAGTAGTGTTGCCCCCTTCTCTCCTTTTATTTTCTTTTTGTCTTTTTATATTTTTTCTATTTTTTGTTGGTCTCAATGGCTCTTTCTATTTAACTCTCATTTGTCCTCTTTGGGATCGTTTCCTCACTTAAGGGCAACACTCTATTTTACAAGAAGTATAAAAGATCTTCAAACTTTACAAGGTACTCATCATAAAGAAGATGTAGCTATCATGATGTATGAAAATGTATGCCTCTGCCAGTGTAGCAGGAACATGTATGACATGAAGATCAAGTCATGAGAAGGTGGATGTTGCAGGGCAATATATCTCGGAAAGGCTATGGTAATGCCTTGATAGGTAGATATGGTGGCTGTGTTGAGGAAGGATATAAATAAGTTTATGACGACAGAGCGTATCATGCCAAGGGTTTGGATGCACCGGCGAGGTGGATGCCAACTCTCGGAGTGAGAAGAGGGCAACACGCGGTACCGAAGAGGCTAGCAAATATGAGGAGGTGGAAATTCAACTTTCAATACTTACATTAGTCCGAAGAACTCATGCACTTATTATCGGTAACTCTCAATCTAACGAGGAGGTTCACAAAGAGACAAGTACCCCGAGGAGGATTGTATGGGGGTTTGGTTATCCTTGTGCATGCTCGACTCATGGTACGTGAGTGTACTCTAATATCCGATCCCTCCAATGATTAGTGATCCATCTAGTAGCTAGAGTTCTAAAATAGTTTTTGTAGTTTTTGAAAATAAACACGGATTTCCCAAAATACGACACCTATCACTAATAGGCTAGAGCTCTTGACACCAAAATTTCAAACATTACTCACAACAATACCTCAAAACTATTGCAAGTTACTACTACAATTGAATAGCAACCTTAATTACCTACTTAAAGACAAGACACAACTCAGTGCAACAACCAACTCTCTTAACAAGATAAACATGAAAACTAAAGAGAGTTCCAACAACAAACTAAACTAAAGCTCTTGAAAAAGATAAACATGAAAACTAAGAGCTAAACATGACAACAACTACTAAAATATAAAGAACACACAACAAAGAAAGATAAGCATGAAAATCCTATGATGTGTTCTAGTTTGAAGTGGAGCGTGTTTCTCTCCCACACAAAGTAAGCTGGGTTCTAACTTGTTATGAACAGCAAGCATAGCAAAATAAAATTAAAAAGTAAACCTAAGAGCGAGACGCTCCAAGCATAGCACATAACGCATGAAGTGATAAAAATATAGTGAGACAGAGGACAAGCTGATGATTATTGATGGAGAAGGTGATGCACGTGGGCTTCCCCAAGCTTAGAAGCTTGAGTCTCCTTGAATATTTATTGGGGATGCGTGGGGCATCCCCAAGATTGAGCGTTTGAAACTTCTGGATCTTCTTTCATCA
Organism: Bromus sterilis; assembly: GCA_950022295.1. NCBI lineage: Eukaryota > Viridiplantae > Streptophyta > Magnoliopsida > Poales > Poaceae > Bromus > Bromus sterilis. The sequence goes on from OX465598.1 coordinate 111,656,885, forward strand.
TCTTCCCTCGCACACTTGAAAACTCCCTTCATACATAACTCATCATAAGCTGATTAGAGAGGTTAGTACCCTTAATAAAATTATTTGCCTCTACTGCAAATAAAGATTTTTTGAAGGGTACCATTTCTCAAGATTTCCAAAAAGGTTTTCCAAAGAAAAAGCTAGCGCTAGTCTTGCAAAAGTAAGGAAAGGCAAAACGTGGCAGAATCTGTGAAAAACAGACCAACTGGTAGTAAATAATATTTTCGGGGTACTTCTGCAACTCAAATCAAAAAACTCAGAACATACGCTCGAAATTCAATTGTATAGAGCATGATGTCAAAAAAATTCATATGAAAAAGATGATTTGGTGATTTTAGGCGAATTTTTCTGTCCAAGGACAGAATCTGTTTACTAAACAACATGTCACAATTTTGAACTTTCTTGCAATCGGAGGCTAAACTTGGCACAAATCTTGAAAATAAAGATACAATGATGTTGCTATAGTAGTAACAATCATCCAGACCACTAAAAACATAAGTTAAAACATCTTGGGTTGCCTCCCAACAAGCGCTTTCTTTCACGCCTTTAAGCTAGGCAAGAAGCAAAAAGATCAAGTTTTATCAAGTGAAAGAGAATAGCTAGCCCGTGTAACAGACTCAAAAGGTAACTTAATCTTCTTCCTAGGGAAGTGTTCTATCCCCTTTTTAAGAGGGAATTGAAATTTTGTATTCCCCTCTTTCATGTGAATAACAGCACCAACGGTGCGAAGAAAAGGACGTCCCAGAATAAATGGACATAAAGGTTCACACTCTATGTCCATAATAGTAAAATTAACGTGAACATAATTGTCATTGACAATGATAAGAACATCGTCAATATTCCCCAAAGATTTCTTTACGGAAGAATCAACGATGCGAACACCAAAAGAACAAGGATCAAAATGTTTCAATTCAAACATATCATACATTCTTTTGGGCATAACGGAGGTACTAGCTCCAACAACACATAAAGCATAACAAGAGGAGTTATTTAATTTAATTTTGATCATAGGATCCCAACCATCTTCTAGCTTCCTAGGTATGGAGGCTTCTACTCTAAGCTTCTCCTCCCTAGCTTTAATGAGAGCATTAGTGATATGCTCCGTGAAGGCAATTTAGTGTGCTAGTGTGGGGGTCTCTAGACATTTTGTGTAGTAAGCTAATAACTTTTGAGAGGGCGCAACTATCAAAATCAATGTCACTACTATCAAAGGCGGTAGTGGTGTCATCTAGGCTCACTTGTTTGAAAGCCTCTATGTTCATAGTAGTTTCTTCTTCTATGGTTGAGGTAATAGCATCACCATTAATAGGTCCAATGGGACTAGGAGTGTGTTGGGTGCTAAAATTTTGGGTGTCCTCAACAATTTGGATAGTAGCAACAGTGTGGTGAGTGGGAAGGCTCTTAATTCTATCTTCTTCCATGGGGATAACTTCTAGTTTGGCTTCCATTTGATTTATCAAAGTATATTGGGTGTGAGACATGTTTGAAACATAGGTTTCAGTAGCGGTAAGTCTAGTTTGGAGATTACAAATCTCACTATTCACGCTCTCAAGTTGCTTACTAATGTTTTGCAAAATGGAAGTGTGCTCACCTAATTGTCTGGAGAAGGCTTTGTTTTGTTCAAACTATGTGTGCATATAATTCTTGGTAGCCTTCTTTATCTCTACCAATTTATCATAGCTAGGTAAATCTCTTTCCTTATAAGTTTGAATATAGGAGTTATTGCCAGGATAAGTGTTGTTGTTTCCATAGTTGGATGGGAACGGTCTAGGATTGCTAGCAAAATTACCCCTATAAGCATTATTATTGAAGTTGTTTCTAGAGATAAATTTCACAGCTACTTGTTCTTGAGCAACCAAAGAATTTAAAGGGACATCATGAGGATCAATAGGAGATTGCTTGGTAAGTAGAGACATAATTAAGTCAACTTTTTCATTTAGGGAGGAAATCTCCTCGACAGAGTTTACCTTCCCACCTGTTGGAGCTCGTTCGGTTGGGAATAATTGGTAATCATCTCATCTAGGAGTTTTGTGGCAGCACCAAGTGTTGTTGACATAAAGGTTCCTCCCGCGGCCAAATCTAACAGGTTCCGCGAGGTAAAGTTCAAGCCTGCATAAAAATAGTGGATAACCATCCAAGTAGTCAAACCATGTGTAGGGCATTTTTTAACAAGAGATTTCATGCGTTCCCAAGCTTGGGCAACGTGTTCATTATCATATTGCTTAAAATTCATAATGTTACTCCTCAATTGCATAATTTTAGAAGGTGGGTAGTACCTCCCAATAAAAGCATCCTTGCACTTATCCCAAGAATCTATGATATTCCTAGGCAAGGATTGAAACTAGATTTTAGCTCCTTCCCTCAAAGAGAAAGGAAAAAGCTTAAGCTTAACAATATCACCTTCTACTTCTTTATACTTTTGCATATCACAGAGTTCAACAAAATTATTTAAGTGTAAAGCAACATCATCTCCAACACCGGAGAATTGTTCTCTCATAACAAGGTTCAGCAAGGCAGGTTTAATTTCATAAGAGGTAGCTGAAGTAGCAGGTGTAGCAATAGGAGTGCAAATAAAATCATTGTTGTTGTGACTAGTGAAGTCACACAACTTGGTGTTTTCAGTGGTACCCATAGTAGCGGCAAGTGTGACGAACAAGTTTTTTGTGATTTTTGATAAAGGACACTAAGATAAAAAATGAAAGGTAAACTAACAAGACTAAAAAGCAAAGGTAAAATATAGTGTGCAACTCCCCTATCTTATAGATTGGAGTCACCGGCAACAGCGCCAGAAATTTGCTTGATGCGCGCGAGATGATAATGGCTTCTCGCCCTTCGTTGGTTACCCCAAGTGGAAGGTGAGATGTAGGATAGCAACAAGTTTCCCTTGGCAAAGATACCAAGGTTGAGATCGAACCAGTAGGACTCCGATAACTACAAGTAGGTGGTGAAGCGAGCAATGCACCGTTTGAGATATTGATCCCTTTACCTGGACCTGCACACACACAAGTAACTTTGCTCCCAATGAAGTTCGGAGAGGTTGTCAATCTCTCTGGCCTTGTTGCTTCCAAAGGATCAACGCAACAGATAATAGTGGTGATAATTGCAACTAGAAAGTAAAAGCAAGAAGTAAATTGAGCGTGTAAACAGTGATGGAAATATGGACCGGGGTCCCATAATGTTCACTAGTTATGCCTCTCTCCCAAAATACGATAAAACTGCTATGCGAGGCAAAAAAATCACAGCTGGGCAATTGATACGTCCCAAACGTATCAATAATTTCTGCTTTCTCCATGCATGTTTTGTGTGATATTGCTATGATCTAGATACACTTTCATACACTTTTGATCATATTTGGACTAACTTATTAACTCAGTGCACCACAGTGCCAGTTCCTGCTTTCTCCTGTTTTTCTATTCTAGGTTTCCCCCATATTAAAAGTGCTCCAAAAATTAGGGAAAAATCAGAAAAAAAATCATTGCAACGGAACCTTCCATAGCCCCGAAGGAGGGCTAGAGGGGCCCCACCTGGCGCCCAGGCGGCCAGGTGGAGGGTGGGGCCGCGCCGGGTGGCCGCCTGGACACCTGGTGGCCCCCCTGGCCGCCCCCCTTCGCCTATTTAATCTCTGTGATGCGAAACCCCCGAGGACAGAACCCTTTTTCGTGATCTCGCCTCTGTTCCGCCGCCGCGCTTCCAAGATCGGGAGCGCCAACAGACTTCTTTCCGGCACCCTGCCGGAGGGAGGATTGACCTCTGGGAGCTTCCCCTTCACCATGGACGCTTCCCGAATGTACCGTGAGTAGTTTTCTTTGGACCATGGGCCCGTGATCAGTAGCTATGTGATGTTCTCCTCCCCTCTTTGTTCTTCATGGTTTAGTCCTCGTGAGCTTCCCTACATGATCAAGGCACATATGTAATCTTTCTGCCGTTGCTATGCTGAGTTTGCTGGGATCTGATAGATTATGAGATTATGTTCAGATTGTGATTGAGTAATATATTTGGTTCTTATCTTTTATATTGTTGTTCTTAAGAAATTCTTGCATGTTCTCCGTTGCTGTTTATTTCTTTGGCCAAGTAGTAGGTAGTGACTCCAAGAGGGAACGTTATGCTCGATTGTGGGTTCATGCCCCCGATGACACACTTGAGTGACAGAAACATGAGTCTAGGGGATGTGCTGTTGCCACAAGGGAGGAAAACAACAGTGCTTGTAACCGCGGTAGCAAGGATTGTTTACCTTATGCAAAGTGCTTTTTAATGCAGTTGTCTATTGCTTAGGGTTTACACTTTGGGTGGGGCTCGCAACTTAATACCAGCGAGATGTTCTGGATAGATACCTCAAGGTGGATGATTAGTACTAGATGCAGTTGGATTTCGGTCTACTTGTTTTGGCGTACTTCCCATGCTTTTGAGCCTCTTCCTTTCTTTGTAGCATAGTTAGCATTGCGGTGCGTTTTTAATCATGTCAATTGCCCAGCTGTAATTTGTTTACCTCACATAGCAGTTTTATTGTCTTTTGGGAGAGAGACATCACGGGACCCCGGTCCATATTCTCATTATTGTTTACACGCTTATTTACTTTCCTGTTTTACTTTATAGCTGCTACTTTTATCACTATTATCTGTTGTGTTGATCCTTTGTAAACAGCAAGGCCGGAGAGATTGAAAACCTGTCTATACTCCTTGGGAGCAAAGTTACTTTTGTTGTGTGCAGATCCACGTCAGTTTCGCCGCTGACACCTACTTATCATTGCCGGAGTCCTACGGGAGACAAACCCTATCCTCAACATAGGGGAAATTTGCCGCTCTCCTACATCTCACCTTACACTTGGGGTAACCAACGAGGGGGAGATATATATCCTTCATCAAGCAAATTTTTGGCGCCGTTGCTGGGGACTCTGAGTGCTAAGATAGGGGAGTTGCCCACTACCTTTTACCTTTGCTTTTTAGTCTTGTTAGTTTACCTTTCAGTTTTTATCTTTGTGTCCTTTATCAAAAATCACAAAAAAATTATTTATCTTGCTGTTAGTAGTCCTCTTTGTTTAGATGAACATGTTAAGACTTGGTGCTTTGCGGGAATCGGAAGTTCTCGATTTCCATCAAAAGGATGGAGAAAATATGAAGAAGGCATGGGACAAAATTTCTGAAGCACATAAAAGAATTATGCCTTGGATACCTATAAAAATTGTGCCTAGGAATTTTTACCATGGTATTTTTAAGTGGTGTAAACACTCTCTTGATATTATAGCTGAAGGAGACTTTTTAGAGTGTGATGAAGCTAGATCTCTTGATATTTTGCATGGTCTATCTAGTTATTTTGTTTATGATCGTAGTATTGATACTGTTATAGATAGACTTGCCACTATTGAAAAGAGGATGGATGCTCTAGACTTGAGAAAGGTACAAGAACTTAAGTCCAACAAGAAAGAAATGTTGGAGATAGATGATGATTGGGAGCCCTTTGTTAGGATTAGCATCTCTAACCAAGACTTCCTTGCTTTTTGTGATATTGGATCCATGGTTTCTATTATGCCAAAAATAGTTTATGATTCTTTGAAACTAGATATGAATAAATTGTCATATTATCATGAACATGCTAATGGAGATATTTCAGAGGTCAAATGAAAGGTAAAAGAAGTCCAAGTTGCATTCCTCCAGGTTGCACCGATGGATTACTTCATCATGGAGCCAAACCAAAGCAACATCGTGCTTGGGAGGGACTTCCTGCGAGTTCTGAAAGGCTTCATTGATATTGGTAACGGGCACATACGCTTACGCGGTAAGGAAAAAGGTAAGTACCTATTTCCTAGGAAGAAGAAGAACGAGCTTGTTGAAAATCAATTTGAAGGTTTTTATGACTCCGATGATCTTGGAGACCTTTGATTCTTCTTTTTCCTTATGCCTTGCTTAAAGGCGTAAAAGAAAGCGCTTGTTGGGAGGCAACCCAAGATGTTTTTATTTATGTTTTTAGTGGTCTTTATGATTGTTACTACTGTAGTAACATCATTCTATCTTTATTTTCAAGCTTTGTGCCAAGTTATAGCCTCATATGATAAGGGAAGGAAAAGTTGTGACATGCTGTCCAGAAAACAGATTCTGTCTGCTTGACGGAAAACATTGAAACAAATCACCAGTTTATATTTTTGAGCTGAATTTTTTACACAGCGTTCTCTATATAATTGAGAAACTTTCGTATGTTCTGAGTTTTTTGATTTGAGTTGCAGAAGTACCCCCAAAAAATTTATTTACTACCTGCTGTTCTGTTTTTCACAGATTCTGCCACGTTTTGCCTTTCCTTAATTTTGCAAACCTTAAGCTTGCTTTTTTTTTGCAAAAACGTTTTGGCAATCTTGAGAAACAGTAGCTCTTCAAGAATATCTTTATGTCCAGTGGGGAAAATTATTTTATTAATGGTACTAACCTCTCTAATCAGGTTATAATGAGTTATGTATGAAGGGAGTTTTCAAGTGTGCGATGGGAGATGATGAAAGAAGATCCGGGAGTGTCAAACACTCAATCTTGGGGATGCCCCCATGCATACCCAATAAATATTCGAGGAGACTCAAGCGTCTAAGCTTGGGGATGCCCCCGTGCATCCCCTTCTCCATCAACAATCATCAGTTCGTCCTTCGTCTCACTATATTTTTATCACTTCATGCGTTATGTGCTATGCTTGGAGCGTCTCACTCTTAGGTTTAATTTTTAGTTTTCTATATATTTTCTTGCTGTTCATAACAAGTTATACCCCAGATTACTTTTTGTGGGAGAGAAACACACTCCACTCCAATCTAGAACACATCATAGGATTTTTCATGCCTATCTTTTTACTGTTGTGTGTTCTTTATCTTTTCGTAGCTACCGCCATGTTTAGTTTTAGTCTTTTTTTTCTCTTTAGCAAGAGCCTTGTCTTTTGTTTAGTTTGTTTCTGGAACTCTCTTTAGTTTTCATGTTTATCTTGTTAAGAGAGTTGGTTGTTGCACTGAGTTGTGTCTTGTCTTGAAAGTAGGTAATTGAGATTGTTATTTAATTTTAGTAGTAACTTGCAATAGTTTTGAGGTATTGTTGTGAGTAATGTTTGAACTTTTGGTGTCAAGAGCTCTAGCCTATTAGTGATATGTGTCGTATTTTGGGAAATCCGTGTTTATTTTCAAAACCTACAAAACTTGATGAGAACTCTAGCTACTAGATGGATCACTAATCTTCTGAGGGATCGGATATTAGAGTACACTCACGTACCATGAGTCGAGGATGCGCAAGGATAACCAAACCCCCATACACTCCTCCTCGGGGTACTTGTCTCTTTGTGAACTTCCTTATTAGATTGAGAGTTACCGATAATAAGTGCATGAGTTCTTCGGACTAATGTAAGTATTGAAAGTTGACACATCCACCTCCTCATATTTGCTAGCCTCTTCCGTACCGTGTATTGCCTCCTTCTCACTCCTAGAGTTGGAGTCCACCTTCGCCGGTACATCCAAACCCTTGGCATGATACGCTCTGTCATCATAAACCTCCCTATATCTTTCCTCAAAACAACCACCATACCTACCTATCAAGGCATTTCCATAGCCTTTCCGAGATATATTGCCATGCAACATCCACCTCTTCATGACTTGATCTTCATGTCATACATGTTCCTGCTACACTGGCAGCGGCATATATTGCATACATCATGATAGCTACATCTTCTTTATGTTTGAGTACCTTGTAATGTGTGAAAGATCTTCAATACCCTCTTGTGAGTGTTGACCTTAAGTGAGGAAAAGATCCCAAAAGTGGACAAAATAAAAGATCCCAAAGAGGACGACAAATGAGAGTTAAATAGAAAGAGCCATTGAGGCCACCAAAAAAATACAAAAAAAAGAAAAAAGAGAGAAAAGGAAATAAAAAGAGAGAAAGGGGCAACACTACTATCATTTTGAAAGATCCACACTAGTACTCCCTCTTATCCTTGTACTCCATAGAGATGATCATACATGCATATAGCTATGTGGGGACCCTCACACTATAGAACTTGGCTTGCATATACCAAGGATGAGCCTCCTCAAACGAGCTCTAGGTCTTCATGAACGAGCAAGTTGGATGCAACCCCACTAGTTCTATTGGAGATCTTTCTTAGCTCATATGTGCATCCGTTGCATGGCAATCCCTACTCCTCACATCATATCTATCACTTAGCCCTCTCTCGCATATGATTGTCCTCATTGATGTGAGCCTTTCTCACCCTTTTTGTCTTCCTCCTCCACCATATTTCTCTCTTTTCCATCCTAAGTGTCAACTTTCGTGCTTACGCTCATCCATTGCATGAGTGCTCAGAATATCGAAAAGGAGTGGATCAAATTGACTTGTACCTGGCTAGTGGTATGGGGAAGAGTCAAGATAAGATTCCAAAGAAGACCAAGTTTGAAACTTTAGTAGATTGAGTTCTCAACTTAAAATACTTTTTTCTCGTAATCCCTAGCCCCTTTCTTGCACGCAAACACCATTTGGAGACATTCGAGTCACGGACAGTGAGAGCTCTTGCACCTAATGTTCTTATGTTGCTTGTTTCAATGCTAATATGGACTCTTGCATGTTATGACTTGAATTGAATCACCTACCTTGATTACTTTACTTTTCAAAGTTCTTATATGGTTGCTAGCATGTCACCACAGAAATTATGCTTGTTATCATTTACCTACTCGAGGACGAGCAGGAATTAAGCTTGGGGATGTTGATACGTCCCAAATGTATCGATAATTTCTGCTTGCTCCATGCATGTTTTGTGTGATATTACTATGATCTAGATACACTTTCATACACTTTTGATCATATTTGGACTAACTTATTAACTCAGTGCACCACAGTGTCAGTTCCTGTTTTATGCTGTTTTTCTATTCCAGGTTTCCCCCATATTAAAAGTGCTCCAAAAATTCGGGAAAAATCAGATAAAAAATCAGCGCAACGGAACCTTCCAGAGCCCCGAAGGAGTGCCAAAGGGGCCCCACCTGGCACCCAGGCGGCCTGGTGGCGCGGCCTAGGATGGGGCCGCGCCGGGTGGCCGCCTAGACACCTGGTGGCCCCCTGGCTGCCCACCTTTGCCTATTTAATCTCCGTGACGAGAAACCCCTGAGGACAGTACCCTTTTTAGCGATCTCGTCTCTGTTCCGCCGCCGCCGCTCTTCCAAGATCGGGAGCGCCAGCAGACTTCTTCCCGGCACCCTGCCGGAGGGAGGATTGACCTCCGGGAGCTTCCCCTTCACCATGTACGCTTCCCGGATGTGCCGTGAGTAGTTTTCTTTGGACCATGGGTCCGTGATCAGTAGCTATGTGATGTTCTCCTCCCATCTTTGTTCTTCATGGTTTAGTCCTCGTGAGCTGCCCTACATGATCGAGGCACATATGTAATCTTTTTGCTGTTGCTATGCTGAGTTTGCTGGGATCTGATGGATTATGAGATTATGTTCAGATTGTGATTGAGTAATATATTTGGTTCTTATCTTTATATTTTTGTTCCCAAGTAATTCTTGCATGTTCTCCGTTGTTGTTTATTGCTTTGTCCAGGTAGTAGGTAGTGACTCCAAGAGGGAACGTTATGCTCGATTGTGGGTTCATGCCCCCCGATGACACGCTTGAGTGACTGAAACATGAGTCTAGGGGATGTGTTGTTCCCACAAGGGGGAAAACAACGGTGCTTGTAACCGCGGTTGCACAGATTGTTTACTTTACGCAAACTGTTTTTAATGCAGTTGTCTATTGCTTTGGGTTTACACTTTGGGTGGGGCTCGCAACTTAATACCAGCGAGATGTTCTGGATAGATATCTCAAGGTGGATGATTAGTAGTAGATGCAGTTGGATTTCGGTCTACTTGTTTTGGCGTACTGCCCATGCTTTTGGGCCTCATCCTTTCTTTGTAGCATAGTTAGCATTGCGGTGCGTTTTAATCCTATCCAGAACATCTCGCTGGTATTAAGTTGCGAGCTCCAAAGCAACAGACAACTGCATTGAAATAACTTTGCGTAAAGTAAACAATCCTTGCAATCGCGGTTACAAGCACCGTTGTTTTCCCCCTTGTGGCAACACCACATCCCCTAGTCTCATGTTTCTGTCACTTAAGCTAGTCATGAGGGGGCATGAACCCACAATCAAGCATAACGCTCCCTCTCGGAGTCACTACCTACTACTTGGCGAAAGCAATAAACAGCAACAGAGAACATGCAGGAATTACTCAAGAACAAAAATATAAAACATAAGAACCAAATATATTACTCAATCACAATCTGAACATAGTCTCATAATCCATCAGATCCCACCAAACTCAGCATAGCAACAAAGAAAGAATTACATATGTGACTTGATCATGTAGGGCAGCTCACAAGGTCTAATCCATGAAGAACAAAGAGGGGAGGAGAACATCACATAACTACTGATCATGGACCCATGGTCAAAGGTGAACTACTCAAGGATCATCCGGGAAGCGTCCATGGTGGAGGAGAAGCTCCCGAAGGTCAATACTCCCTTTGGCAGTGTGCCGGGAAGAGGTCTCCTGGCGCTCCCGATCTTGGAAGCGTGGCGGAGGCGGAAAAGAGGAGAGAGCGCGAAAAAGGGTTCTCTCTTCGGAAGTTTCCCGTGACGGAGAATAAATAGGCGAAGGGGGCAGCCAGGGGGGGCACCAGGGGTCCAGGCGCCCCCTGGCGCCGCCCCACCCTAGGGTGCGCCAGGAGGGCGCCTGGGTCCCTGGTGGGTCCCCTCTGGCCCCTCCTTGGTGATTCCCGAAGCTTCCAAAGCGTTGATTTTTATTGTATTTTCCTGGATTTTTGGAGCATTTTTAATACGAGAGAAACCTGAAATAGAAAAACAGCAGAAAACAGGAACTTCCACGTGGGTGCACTGAGTTAATAGGTTAGTCCAAATATGATCAAAAGTGTATGAAAGTGTATATAAAACATAGCAATATCACACAAAACATGCATGGAGCAAGCAGAAATTATAGATACGTTTGGGACGTATCAGCCGACAAGCTGCCAAAGCTTCTAGGAGCCAGTCGGCTTCACCGACCGATTTTCAGACCGTGTACCGGCCAAAGGTGCGGCGTTGCACCATGTCTCGGGCAAGCCAATCCTACCGCCAAAACCGATAGAGGGCATATCAGTAGATTTTAGGATAGCACTACCATGTGCTATCGATATAGAAAAACCTTCTCGCCTCGAAGGATCCGAGATACCCACTTTTATGCGGTTCGTGTGCCTCAGGCCAAGTACTACGTCGACATACACCCCAAGAAAGTGTTCTTCCTGCGGTTTGATCACATCTTTTAGATGTTTATCACAAGGCAGCTCGATTTTATGATCGTCTGCCTTTTGCGATCCATATGAACTTCGTCATCAGGAGAGACCAAATCTCACAAATCTCGGTGGCGGATCCATACTACATGCATGAGTCTTCTTGAGTCTCGGTGACATTGAACTTCAAGGTACTAGGAAGTACACCAAAGAGTTAATGATAATGTATAAGGACAAGGAATCAATTCTCCTGCCTTATCATCTAATGTAAGCCATTGTCGGATTGCCCTTTCATTCATTTCAATCATTCCTTCGCTCATATGGAGGCTAATTTGAGGTGTATTTATTTTGCGCAGCGAGGGGCGCGCCATCCTTATCATTCTTTTCCCGCGAGTCTCCCATGTGGTGTATTTCGACTCGTCCAGAAACTTCCAGAAGAAGGACTACACCCCCATAATGAATATTATGGATTCTGTTCTCCAGGCCTTCAACATGAGGGGTGGCCACATCGATACCAGGAAACAAAGGAAGGGTGCGCCTGGTTTCGGGCATAAAATCAACTTCCCAGCGTCCATCAACCGATAGGAAGTACGAGCGATCGAATCTACGTCTTCCATCTGATGATGGAGTTTAGAAGGGATCGACAACGTCTTTGCATGACAACCAAAGATGATGAACATTTACGCAAATGGGAAAAAGCCTTAGGAGCCGAACCGCATTATAAACTCAAAGATGAATTCTTTCGCATCCAGAAGGACATTGCAATTCTCATGATAAAAGAACTCGTCGAAGAGAACAAGATGTTCCACCACGACCCTATATCGCGAGCTGACGTCCAAACTCGCGTAGGCATGCAACTTTTGACATGTTGCCGTTCACGAATCTAGGGTGCATCCTCCGGATATGGATGGATGGAACTTCTAGTGATTAACGATGTCGATGATGATGTATCGATTGAATTTTTACTTTATGAAGCGATGAAACTTTGTGATGTACGATCCTGCTGAACTTGCGTAACGCTAGCTAGTGAATTAGTTTGGGTACGATGAACCTGCTTAGATTATGTATGTTACCATATGTTGCATCTATTTGTTAACTCTTTCTCTTTGTGTTGCTCAAGTATATTATATTGCGTATTATTGTTGAATTCGCTTGATGAAGATGCATATCTAACAGGTACATAGATCATCGATGACGAAGAAGTGTTATGTCGTGTACACATGAGAGGTTCTAGGAGTGTACGACAAGTGGCCAGAGTGTCAGGTCCAAGTGTACCAGTTTCCGGGCGGCAACCAGAGAGGGTTTGATTCCAGAGGGGTAGCGGAAGCTAGTTACTTGAGGTTCACGCTAGCGAGAGAGAGGGATCAATGGGGCCGCCTCATGAGCTACTTTATAATTCCGCTCTTTCTCATAGTGATCGCTCTTCTCTTATATATCATATTTTAGATGGACGATGAAACATGTGCATGTTATGACCATGTAATTTCATGTATTCGAGAAGTGTGACAACTTTTATCGCTATTTCGAGATGATGACGAGAGACATCATTTGTGATGGACTATGATCATGGTGATATATATGATGATTAGACTATTGTATGTGTATTATATGATGAGATTTGTATGCCTATTATATGATGAGACTATTGTACGTATGACATAATACATACTATTGTATACTACCTATACAAATACGGAGAAAATATGCAGGAAAAAATAACAAAAAATAATATATATGAAAAAAAAATAACAGTAGCGCGTAGGCCCGGCCCTGATGGGGGGGGGGGGGGGGCGAGCGGGGCGGCTGCCCCGGGCCCCCAGATCCAAGGGGGACCCATCCTAGGTATGCGTGAGGAACCCTACTGCCAATGAAAGCGCCATTAGAGCACTCTTGGAGTTTTCCTGTGTCGCTGTGTGGAAGAAGAAAGTCGAAATGTTAATCCTGTAGCGAACTGGGCCTTGGGCCTTTGCATTCTTAATCCTATAACGGAAGTAGTTGTTGGGCGCTAACAAAACTGGTGGTTGGGCCACACCGTCTGAGGGCATGTTTCAGCTTGGAGTGACCCATTTCCCTTAAAAGAAAAAGCTGGAATGACCCATTTTGTTTTTGACAGATAGAGTTAGCGATCAGTTGATCAATATTGGTGTGCTCCTCTCTTGCACCACTGCAGCAGAGTCAAGTTTTAGGGTAGCACGACAATGGTCTTCTAGAAAATAAACAAAGTACCTTAACAAACTGAAGGACAAAACCCATATAAAATACTCATAGTAGAAGTTGTATCAAAATTAATTTATCAATTTTAAAAGGTTGATACCTTCTTATAAATCGATAGTGTCCAATCTACTTTATTTGGTGATATGTCCTACTTTTATCTTAATGTGTTCACATAAGATGGTGATACGTCCCAAACGTATCGATATGTTCTGCTTGCTCCATGCATGTTTTGTGTGATATTGCTATGATCTAGATACACTTTCCTACACTTTTGATCATATTTGGACTAACCTATTAACTCAGTGCACCCCAGTGCCAGTTTCTGTTTTCTGCTGTTTTTCTATTTCAGTTTTCCCCCATATAAAAAGTGCTCCAAAAATCCGGAAAAAAACAGATAAAAAAATCACCGTGAAGGAATCTTCTAGAGCCCCGAAGGAGGGCCACGGGGCCACCACCAGGTGCCCAGGCGGCCACCTGGCGCGGCCAGGGGCCTGGCCGCGCTAGGGGGGGGGGCGCCTGGACCCCTGGTGCCCCCTGATTGCCCCCTTCGCCTATTTATTCTCCGCCACGGAAACTTCCGAGGAGAGAAACCTTATTCGCAATCTCGCCTCTGTTCCGCCGCCGCCACTCTTCCAAGATCGGGAGCACCCTGCCGCGCTTCCAATCTCCCTTCCCGGCACCCTGCCGGAGGGAGGATCGACCCCCGGGAGCTTCCCCTCCACCATGGACGCTTCCTGTATGTGTCATGAGTAGTTTCCTTTGGACCATGGGTCCGTGATCAGTAGCTATGTAATGTTCTCCTCCCCTCTTTGTTCTTCATGGGTTAAACCTCGTGAGCTGCCCTACATGATCGAGGCACATATGTAATCTTTCTGCTTTTGCTATGCTGAGTTTGATGGGATCTGATGGATTATGAGATTATGTTCAGATTGTGATAGAGTAATATATTTGGTTTTTATCTCTTATATTTTTGTTCCTAAGTAATTCTTGCATGTTCTCCGTTGCTGTTTATTGCTTTGGACAAGTAGTAGGTAGTGACTCCAACAGGGAAGGTTATGCTCGATTGTGGGTACATGCCCCCTGATGACACGCTTGAGTGACAGAAACATGAGTCTAGGGGATGTGCTGTGGCCACAAGGGGGAAAACAACGGTGCTTGTAACCGCGGTTGCAAGGATTGTTTACCTTACGCAAAGTTCTTTTTAATGCAGTTGTCTGTTGCTTTTGGTTTACACTTTGGGTGGGGCTCGCAACTTAATACCAGCGAGATGTTCTGGATAGATTTCTCAAGGTGGATTATTAGTAGTAGATGCAAATGGATTTCGGTCTACTTATTTTGGCGTACTGCCCATGCTTATGAGCCTCTTCCCTTCTTCTATAGCATAGTTAGCATTGCGGTGCGTTTATAATCCTGTCAATTGCCCATCTGTAATTTTTTTACCTCGCATAGCAGTCTAATCGTCTTTTGGGAGAGAGACATCACTAGTGAACATCACGGGACCCCGGTCCATATTCTCATCACTGTTTACAAGATTATTTCCTTTTTCAGTATTTACTTTTAGTTGCTATCATTACCATTATCCTGTGTTTTTTATCCTTTGTAAACAACAAGACCGGAGAGATTGACAACCTCTCTGAACCTCGTTGGGAGCAAAGTTATTTGTATCGTGTGCAGGTCCGCGTCAGTTGCGCCGCTGAAACCTACTTATCATTGCCGGAGTCAGACTGGTCGATACTCTCAACCTCGGTATCTTCAACGAGGGAAACTTGTCGCTACGCTGCATCTCAACTTCCACTTGGGGTAACCAATGAAGGACGAGAAGCAATTATCATCTCTCGCGTATCAAGCAAATTTCTGGCACCGTTGCCAGGGACTCCGAGTGATAAGATAGGGGAGTTTCCCACTACCTTTTACCTTTACTTTTTTGTCTTGTTAGTTTACCTTTCAGTTTTTATCTTTGTGTCTTATATCAAAAATCACAAAAGAAATTATTTATCTTGCTGTTAGTAGTCCTCCTTGTTTAGATGAACATGTTAGGACTTGGTGCTTTGCGGGAATCGGAAGTTCTCGATTCCGTCAAAGGGATAACTATAAATTATGAAGCACACAAAATTATGCCTTGGATAACTATAAAAGATGTGCTTAGACATTTTTACCATGGTCTTTTTAAGTGGTGTAAACACTCTCTTGATATTATAGCTGAAGGAGATTTTTTAGAGTGTGATGAAGCTAGAGCTATTGATATTTTGCATGGTCTATCTAGTTATTTTGTTTATGATCGTAGTGTTGATACTGTTATAGATAGACTTGCCGCTATTGAAAAAAGGATGGATGCTCTAGATTTGAGAAAAGTAGAGACCAACAAGAAAGAGACGTTGGAGATAGATGATGATTGGGAGCCCTTTGTTAGGATTAGCATCTCCAACCAAGCCTTCCTTGCTTTTTGTGATATTGGATCCATAGTTTCTACCATGCCAAAAATAGTTTATGATTCTTTGAAACTAGATATGGATAAATTGTCATCTTATCATGAACATGCTAATGGAGATATTTCAGAGATTAAGGGAAAGGTAAAAGGAGTCCAAGTTGCATTCCTTCATAGGATTGCTCCGATGGATTTCTTCATCATGGAGCCAAACCAAAGCAACATTGTGCTTGGAAGGGACTTCCTCCGAGCTATGAAAGGCTTCATTGATATTGGTAACGGGTTCATATGCTTATGCGGTAAGGCGCACGGTAAGTACCTCTTTCCTAGGAAGAAGAAGAATGAGCTTATTGAAAATCAATTTGAAGGTTTATATGATTCCAACGATCTTGGAGACCTTTGATTCTTCTTTTTCCTTATGCCTAGCTTAAAGGCGTAAAAAAAGTGCTTGTTGGGAGGCAACCCAAGATGTTTTTACTTCTTTTTTTAGTGGTCTTGATGATTGTTACTACTGTAGCAACATCATTGTATCTTTATTTTCAAGCTTTGTGCCAAGTTATAGCCTCATATGACAAGGGAAGCGAAAGTTGTGACATGCTGTCCAGAAAATAGATTCTCTCTTTGTGACGGGGAAAATCGGATCCAATCACCAGTTCATCTTTTTGAGCTGAATTTTTTACACAGCGTGCTCTATACAATCGCGGAACTGATGTCTCTGCACGCTTCTATTCTTGTAGACTATGTTGGTACTCCAAGCACAGAGGTTTGTAGGACAGCAGCAATTTCCCTCAAGTGGATGACCTAAGGTTTATCGAACTCAGGGAAGTAGAGGTTGAAGATGGTCTCTCTCAAGCAACCCTGCAATTAAGATACAAGAAGTCTCTTGTGTCCCCAACACACCTAATACAACTAGGAGTTGTATAGGTGCACTAGTTCGGCGAAGAGATGGTAAAATATGGGTGATAGGTGTGATAAAACGAAGTAATAAAATTGAGTGCAGCAAAGAAACAAGTAACAAAAGTGAGTGCAGACGGTGTAACAATGATGGAAACGAGGCCTAAGCTTCATAATTTCACTAGTGGCAACTCCCAACAACATTAACATAGTCTCATCACATGATATTTCCCATAAAACATGCAATGGAGACGTACTCGGAAGTCATTCCTTTGTGGTCAAGAGAGGACGAGAATTGTGTAGGGCTACAAAAGCACACCTCAGAGTTCGTAGTTCTCAATCTATGGATTTCCCAATGTCACCGCGGCCATCCAAAGAGAGTACCACAATCACCACAATATATCTAAAGGATAGTCAAAGACAAGCACCAAGAGACTCTCAATCTTCAATCCACACACAAAAGAGAAAACCACTCATGATAATATTCTTCTAACCCATGTCCAATAGACCGCTGTCACCATGGTCTCGGGGATTATACTAGATAGGATCAAGTGAGTACATCAAATCCAATACATAGAAGAAGGAGAAACATCATGGGATCACCCTAGATTAACATAGTCAATGATCACAACAAAGATCACATCATGCGAGAGAGAGAAACCACATAGATCAAGATACAAGTCTTAGCCCCGAGGGGAAACTACTCACACATTGACATGGTGAGTGAGAGAGTTGTTGATGGAGAGGTGCAGCCTGGAGAAGATGAAGGAGACGGCGACGGTGGCGGCCACGGCGGCGGCGGCGCCCACGACCACAGCGGTAGCCACGACCCTTGGGGGCAGCGGCCCTTGGCTCCTTCTTCGTCCTTGGAGATGGTTCTTCTGTGGAGATTGATCTCCCCCTCAAGACAGCTGCAAGGGGGAGGAAGTTTCGTGGTGCCCTTTGACCTAGGTTTCCTCTCTTTATAGACTCTCGGATTCCCGTCATCCAGATTACGTCTTCTGTATTTCGGTGTTTCTGGAAGCGTCCGAACTCCGATTGGGCCGAATTTTATGTCTAAATCCACCGGAAAAAAATTCCCTACAACTTTGAACTTTGAAGTTTTTCCGTTTGGGGCGGTCTTATCGCGCTTCCGAGGCGATATTTAAAACCTGTCTGGCGGGGACAGATTTCGGGAGAGTTAGAGTCCAACTCCTACAAGGCTCCTTTTTATGATTTTTCCTTTATCCAAGTAATTTCTACACATAAAGTACAAAAACAAGAACTTGTGCACTCTTGCAACCATTAATAGGTTAGTTCCAAAATATGTTATAAAAAGATATGAAAGTGTATCAAAAGCATAGCAGTACCACACAAAACATGCATGGAGCAAGCAGAAATTATAGATACGTTTGGGACGTATCAACATCCCCAAACTTAATTCCTGCTCGTCCTCGAGTAGGTAAATGATAACAAGCATAATTTCAATGGTGACATCCCACACAAACATATAAGGACTTTAAGTAAAGCAATCAAAGCATGCAATTCAATTCAAGTCTTAACAAGCAAGAGTCTATATTAGCATTGACACAAGCAACAAAAGAACAAAGGGTGCAAGCGCTCTCGCTGTCCGTGACTCGAATGTCTCCAAATGGTGTTTGCGTGCAAGAAAGGGGATAGGGAATACGAGATGAAAAGTATTTTTGTTGAGAACTCAATCTACTAAAGTTTCACACTCGGTCTTCTTTGGAATCTTATCTTGACTCGTCCCCAGACCACTAGCCAGGTACAAGTCAATTTGGTCCACTCCTTTTCGATATTTTGAGCACTCATGCAATGGATGAGCGTAAGCACGAGAGTTGACACTTTGGATTGCAAAGAGAGAAATATGGTGGAGGAGGAAGACAAAAAGGGTGAGAAAGGCTCACATCAATGAGGACAACCATAGGCGAGAGAAGGCCATATGATAGATATGATGTGAGGAGTAGGGATTGCCATGCAACGGATGCACATAATAGCTAAGAAAAGCTCTGCAA
The DNA here is from genome assembly GCA_950022295.1 of Bromus sterilis. Taxonomy (NCBI): domain Eukaryota; kingdom Viridiplantae; phylum Streptophyta; class Magnoliopsida; order Poales; family Poaceae; genus Bromus; species Bromus sterilis. Next base: position 111,675,709 of record OX465598.1, read on the forward strand.
TGGAACTAGTGGGGGTGCATCCAACTTGCTTGTTCAAGAAGACCTAGAGCTCATTTGAGGAGGCTCATCATTGGAATATACAAGCCAAGTTTTATAGTGTGCAGGGTCCCCACGTAGCTATATGCATGTATGATGATCTCTATGGTGTACAAGGGATAGAGGATGAAGTACTAGTGTTGATCTCTCAAAAGAAATAGTAGTGTGCCCCCCCTTCTCTCTTTTTTTTCTTCTTTTTTTTTCTCTTTTTTCTATTTTTTTGTATTTTTTGGTGGCCTCAATAGCTCTTTCTATTTAACTCTCATTTGTCCTCTTTGGGATCTTTTGATTTTGTCCTCTTTGGGATCTTTTCCTCACTTTAGGGGCAACACTCTATATATTACAAGAAGTATAGAAGATCTTTCACACTTTACAAAGTACTCAAATCATAAAAAGATGTAACTATCATGATGTATGCAATATATGCCTCTGCCAGTGTAGCAGGAACATGTATGACATGAGGATCAAGTCATGAAGAGGTGGATGTTGCATGGCAATATATCTCGGAAAGGCTATGGAAATGCCTTGATAGGTAGGTATGGTGGCTATTTTTAGGAAAGATATAAGGAGGTTTATGATGACAGAGCGTATCATGCCAAGGGTTTGGATGTACCGGCGAAGGTGGATGCCAACTCTCGGAGTGAGAAGAAGGCAATGCACGGCACGGGAGAGGCTAGCAAAAATGAGGAGGTGGAAGTGTCAACTTTCAATACTTACATTAGTCCGAAGAACTCATGAACTTATTATCGGTAACTCTCAATCTAATAAGGAGGTTCACAAAGAGAGAAGTACCCCGAGGAGGAGTGTATGGGGGTTTGGTTATCCTTGCGCATCCTCGACTCATGGTACGTGAGTGTACTCTAATATCCGACCCCTCAGAAGAGTAGTGATCCATCTAGTAGCTAGAGTTCTCAACTAGTTTTGTAGGTTTTGAAAATAAACACGGATTGCCCAAAATACGACACCTATCACTAATAGGCTAGAGCTCTTGACACCAAAAGTTCAAACATTACTCACATCAATACCTCAAAACCATTGCAAGTTACTACTAAAATTAAATAGCAACCTCAATTACCTACTTTCAAGACAAGACATAACTCAGTGAAACAACCAACTCTCTTAACAAGATAAACATGAAAACTAAAGAGTGTTCCAGCGACAAACTAAAAAAAAGCCAAGGCTCTTGCTAAGACAAACTAAGACTAAAACTAGACATGACAGTAGCTACGAAAAGATAAAGAACACATAACAGCAAAAAGATAGGCATGAAGAATTCTACGGTGTGTTCTAGTTCAAACGGAGCGTGTTTCTCTCCCAGACAAAGTAAGACGTGATCTAACTTTTTATGAACAGCAAGCACAGCTAAAGAAAACTAAAAATAAAACCTAAGAGCGAGACGCTCCAAGCATAGCACATAACGCATGAAGTGATAAAAATATAGTGAGACGAAGGACGAACTGATGATTGTTGATGGAGAAGGGGATGAACGGGGGTATCCCCAAGCTTAGACGCTTGAGTCTCCTTGAATATTTGTTGGGGATGCATGGGGGCATCCCCAAGCTTGAGCGCTTGACACTCCTGAATCTTCTTTCATCATCTTCCATCGCAGACTTGAAAACTCCCTTCATACATAACTCATCATAAGCTGATTAGAGAGGTTAGTACCCTTAATAAATATTTTTTCCCTACTGGATATAAAGATATTCTTGAAGAGCTACTATTTCTCAAGATTTCCAAAAGGTTTTTGCAATGAAAAAGCAAGCTTAAGGTTTGCAAAAGTTAGGAGAGACAAAACGTGGCAGAATCTGTGAAAAACAGAATAGCAGGCAGTAAAGAATTTTTTAGGGTACTTCTGCAACTCAAATAAAAAAACTCAGAACATACGAAAGTTCCATGATTGTATAGAGCACGCTGTGTAAAAAATTCAGCTCAAAAAGATGAACTGGGATTTTTCTGTGATTTTTCTAGTCACGAGGACAGAATCTGTTTTCTGGACAGCATGTCACAACTTTCACTTCCCTTGTCATATGAGGCTATGAATGGCACAAAGCTTGAAAAGTAAAGATACAATGATGTTTCTACAGTAGTAACAATCATCAAGACCACTAAAAACAGAAGTAAAAAGAAAAAAAAGAAATCCTAAATTCGTTGCGGGCTGCCTTCCGAAAGCTCTTCTTTAAAGCCATTAGCTAGGCTTAAGATTTTAGTGATGCTCTCGTAGGAATAAGAGTTGAAGAACAAAAGAGAGCATCAAGAAGCAAATATCAAACACATTTTAGTCTAACATGCTTCATATGCAAAGGGATCTTATAGAAGAATAACTCATTGAAGCATAAAGATATTAGCATAGGAAGGCAAAACAAGTGCAACTTCAAAACTTTCAACATAAAGAGAGGGAATTTGATATTATTGAAATATCTATGAGCATATGTTCCCTCTCATAATAATTTTCAGTGGGATCATGAATAAACTCAACAATATAAGTATCACATAAAACTTTCTTATCATGATCCACAAGCATAGAAAATTTGTTACTCCCCACATAAGCAAAATCCTTCTCATTAGTAATAGTGGGAGCAAACTCAACAAAATAGCTATCACATGAATCATTCTTATCATGATGCACTTGCAAAATAGTATTATTTATAGCATAAGTTTCATCACAACAATCATCATAGATAGGAGAAAAAGTATCATCAAAATAAATTTCCTCATCAAAACTTGGGGGGCTAAAAGGATCATCTTCATAAAACGTAGCATCCCCAAGCTTATAACTTTGCATATCATTAGGATCAAAGGTATTCAAAGAAGACATACTAATAACATTGCAATAACATGAGTGTTGTGCAAATAATGAAGCTCCATAGGATTTTTGATTTTCTCTTCAAACACTTCATGTCCCAACTCAAGGTAGAGCTCATAAAGCTTTCTCATAATATTTTTGTTGTTTTCCATAATGCCTAACTAGTGAAAATAAAAACAAGAAACGAAAAGATTTAATTGCAAGATCTAAAGATATACCTTCAAGCACTCACCTCCCCGGCAACGGCGCCAGAAATAGCTTGATGTCTACGCACGCTTCTATTCTTGTAGACTATGTTGGGCCTCTAAGCGCAAAGGTTTGTAGGACAGCAGCAATTTCCCTCAAGTGGATGACGTAAGGTTTATCGAACTCAGGGAAGTAGAGGTTGAAGATGGTCTCTCTCAAGCAACCCTGCAATTAAGATACAAGAAGTCTCTTGTGTCCCCAACACACCTAATACAACTAGGAGTTGTATAGGTGCACTAGTTCAGCGAAGAGATGGTAAAATATGGGTGATAGGTGTGATAAAACGAAGTAATATAAATCTGTAATAAAAAGTGCAGCAAAGAAACAAGTAATAAAAGTGAGTTCAAATGGTGTAACAATGATGGAAACAAGGCCTAGGCTTTATACTTTCACTAGTGGCAACTCCCAACAACATTAACATAGTCTAATCACATGCTATTTCCACTAAAACATGCAATGGAGACGTACTCGGAAGTCATTCCTTTGTGGTCAAGAGAGGACGAGAATTGTGTAGGGCTACAAAAGCACACCTCAGAGTTCGTAGTTCTCAATCTATGGATTTCCCAATGTCACCGCGGCCATCCAAAGACAGTACCACAATGACCACAACATATCTAAAGGATAGTCAAAGACAAGCACCAAGAGACTCTCAATCTTCAATCCACACACAAAAGAGGAAATCACTCATGATAATATTCTTCTAACCCATGTCCAATAGACCGCTGTCACCATGGTCTCGGGGATTATACTAGATAGGATCAAGTGAGTACATCAAATCCAATACATAGAAGAAGGGGAAACATCATGGGATCACCCTAGATTAACATAGCCAATGATCACAACAAAGATCACATCATGGGAGAGAGAGAAACCACATAGATCAAGATACAAGCCTTAGCCCCGAGGGGGAACTACTCACACATGGACATGGTGAGTGAGAGAGAGTTGTTGATGGAGAGGTGCAGCCCGGAGAAGATGATGGAGACGGCGGCAGCGGCGCCCACGACCACGGCGGTGGGCACGGCCCTTGGGGGCAGCGGCCCTTGGCCCCTTCTTCTTCCTTGGAGACGGTGCTTCTGTGAAGATTGATCTCCCCCTCAAGAAGGCTGCCAAGGGTGAGGAAATTTCGTGGTGCCCTTTGACCTATGTTTCCTCTCTTTATATAGACTCTCGGATTCCCGTCATCCAGATTACGTCTTCTGTATTTCGGGTTTCTGGAAGCGTCCGAACTCCGATTGGGCCGACTTTTATGTCTAAATCCACCGGAAAAAAAATTCCCTACCACTTTGTAGTTTTAAGTTTTTCCGTTTGAGGCCGTCTTCTAGCACTTCCGAGGCGATCTTTAAAACCTGTCTGGTGGGGACAGATTTCGGGAGAGTTAGAGTCCAACTCCTACAAGGCTCCTTTTTGTGATTTTTCCTTTATCCAAGTAATTCCTACACATAAAGTACAAAAAAAGAACTTCTGCACTCTTGCAACCATTAATAGGTTAGTTCCAAAATATGTTATAAAAAGATATGAAAGTGTATCAAAAGCATAGCAATATCACACGAAACATACATGTAGCAAGCAGAAATTAAAGATACGTTTGGGACGTATCAGGAACTTTCATATGTTCCGAGTTTTTTTATTTGAGTTGCAGAAGTACCCCGAAAAATGCTCTACTACCTGATGTTATGTTTTTCACAGATTCTGCCACGTTTTGTCTCTCCTTACTTTTGCAAACCTTAAGCTTGCTTTTTCTTTGAAAAAAACTTTTGGAAATCTTGAGAAACAGTAGATCTTCAAGAATATCTTTATATCCAGCGGGAAAATATATTTTATTAAGGGTACTAACCTTTCTAATCAGCTTATGATGAGTTATGCATGAAGGAAGTTTTCAAGTGTGCGATGGAAGATGATGAAAGAAGATTCGGGAGTGTCAAGCTCTCAAGCTTGGGGATGCCCCCATGCATCCCCAATAAATATTAGAGGAGACTCAAGCGTCTAAGATTGGGGATACCCCCGTGCATCCCCTTCTCCATCAACAATCATCAGTTCGTCCTTCATCTCGCTACATTTTTATCACTTCATGCGTTATATGCTATGCTTGGAGCGTCTCGCTCTTAGTTTTTATTTTTAGTTTTCTTTAGCTTTGCTTGCTTTTCATAACAAGTTAGACCCCGTCTTACTTTGTGTGGGAGAGAAACACACCCCACTTTCAAAATATAGAACACATCATAGGATTTTTCATGCCTATCTTTTTGCTGTTGTGTGTTCTTTATCTTTTCGTAGCTATTGGCATTTAATTTTAGTTTTAGTTTGTCTTTATCAAGAGCCTTGGATTTTGTTTAGTTTTTTTTTCTGGATCTCTCTTTAGTCTTCATGTTTATCTTGCTAAGAGAGTTGGTCGTTGCACTGAGTTGTGTCTTGTCTTGAAAGTAGGTAATTGAGGTTGCTATTTAATTTTAGTAGTAACTTGAAATAGTTTTGAGGTATTGATGTGAGTAATGTTTGAACTTTTTGTGTCAAGATCTCTAGCCTATTAGTGACATCTTTCGTATTTTGGGCAATCCGTGTTTATTTTCAAAACCTACAAAACTAGTTGAGAACTCTAGCTACTAGATGGGTCGCTAATCTTTGGAGGGATCGGATATTAGAGTACACTCACGTACCATGAGCCGAGGATGCGCAAGGATAAACAACCCCCATACACTCCTCCTCGAGGTACTTGTCTCTTTGTGAACCACCTTATTAGATTGAGAGTTACCGATAATAAGTGCATGAGTTCTTCGGACTAATGTAAGTATTGAAAGTTGACACTTCCACCTCCTCATATTTGCTAGCCTCTCCTTTGCCGTTCATTGCCTTCTTCTCATTCCGAGAGTTGGCGTCCACCTTCGCCGGTACATCCAAACCCTTGGCATGATACGCTCTATCATCATAAACCTCCTTAGATCTTTCCTCAAAACAGCCACCATACCTACCTATCAAGGCATTTCCATAGCCTTTCCGAGATATATTGCCATGCAACATCCAACTTTTCATGACTTGATCTTCATGTCATACATGTTTTTGCTACACTGGAAGCGGCATACATTGCATACATCATGATAGCTACATATGCTTTATGATTTGAGTACCTTGTAAAGTGTGAAAGATCTTCTATACCCTCTTGTAAATTAGAGTGTTGCCCTTTGATGCTAGCAAGGAAGATACTTCTCTCGCTCCTCGTTGGTTACCCCAAGTGGAAGGTGAGATGTAGCATAGCAACAGAATTTCCCCTATGTAGAGGATAGGGTTTGTCTCCCGTAGGACTAGCAGAGATACAATAAGGTGGTAAAGTGAACAGTGGCGCCGAGGTTGCTAACTTCGCCTGGACCTGCACAGACAGCAAATAACTTTGCTCCCAAGTACAGAGGATTTCTCAATTCCTCCGGCCTTGCTGTTTACAAAGGATCAACGCAAGAGATAATAATAGTGGCAACTGAAAGTAAATTGAAAGTGTAACCAATGATGTGAATATGGACCGAGGTCCCGTGATGTTCACTAGTGATGTCTCTCTCCCAAAAGACGATAAAAGTGATAGTGAGGTAAACAAATCATAGCTGGGCAATTGACAGGATTATAAACGCACCGCAATGCTAACTATGCAACAAAAGAAAGGAAGAGGCTCAAAAGCAATGGGCAGTACGCCATGGTAAATAAACCGAACTCCATCTGCATCTACTATGAATCATCCACCTTGAGATATCTATCCAGAACATCTCGTTGGTATTAAGTTGTGAATCCCACCCAAAGTGTAAACTCAAAGCAACAGACAACTGCATTAAAAGAACCATGCATAAAGTAAACAATCCTTGCACCCGCAAGTACAAGCACCGTTGTTTTGTCCCTGGTGGCAACAACACATCCCCTAGTCTCATGTTTCTGTCACTCAAGCTAGACATCAAGGGGCTGAACCCACAATCAAGCATAACGCTCCCTCTTGGAGTTGCAACAAATCACTTGTTCAAAGTAAAATACGTCAACGGAGAACATGCAAGAATTTACTAAAGAACACAAATATAAAAGAGAACCAAATATATTAATCATCACAATCTGAACATAATCTCATAATCCATCAGATCCCAGCAAACTTAGCATAGCAACATAGAAAACTAGAAAAGTGCCTCGATCATGTGAGGCAGCTCACGAGGTCTCGAAAGTGGAAGCACAAATAGGGGAGGAGTACATCACATAGCTACTGGTCACGGACCCATGGTCCAAGGGGGACTACTCACGACACATCCGGGAGGCATCCATGGCGATGGATGGTCTCCCGGAGGGGATTCCTCCTTCCGGCAGGGTGCCGGGGCAGCTTCTCCTGGCAGCCCCGATCTTGAAACAGTGGTGGAGGCGGAACAGAGAGGAGAACGGGAATAGCAGATCGATATTTGGGGTTTCCGTCACGGGGGCTAAATATAGGCGAAGGGGGGCACCGAGGGGGCCACCAGGAAGCCAGGAGGCCTCCTGGCGCGGCCTAGGGTGGGGCCGCGCTAGGGACCCTCTTGGGCCCCTGGTGGTGGCTCTCCTGCCATATCTTGGTTATTCCGGAAGCTTCCGTGACGCTGATTTTTTATATAATTTTTTCGGGATTTATTGGGAACTTTTAATGGCCGGAAAACCTGAAATACAAAAACAGCAGAAAAACAGGAACTGGCAACTGGGTGCACTGAGTTAATAGGTTAGTCCAAATATGATAAAAAGTGTATGAAATTTCAAGCAAAACATGACAAAGTCACACAAAAGATGCATGGAGCAAGCAGAAATTATAGATACGTTTGGGACGTATCAACATCCCCAAGCTTAATTCCTGCTCGTCCTCGAGTAGGTAAATGATAACAAGAATAATTTCTGTGGTGACATGCCAACCATACATGGACCTTTTAAGTAAATCAACCAAAGCATGTAATTCAATTCAAGTCTTAACAAGCAAGAGTCTATATTAGCATTGCCACAAGTAACACAAGAACAAAAGGTGCAAGAGCTCTTGCTGTCCGTGACTCGAATGTCTCCAGATGGTGTTTGCGTGCAAGAAAGGGGATAGGGAATACGAGATAAAAATAATTGTTGAGAACCACTATCTATTAAAGTTGCACACTTAGTCTCCTTTGGATTCTTATCTTGACTCGTCCCTAGACCACTAGTCAGTTACAAGTCAATTTGATCCACTCCCTTTCGATATTTTGAGCACTCATGTAATGGATGAGCGTGAGAAAGAAAGTTGACACCTAAAAGGCGAAAGAGAAAGAAGGTGGAGGAGGAAGACAAAAAGGTGTGAAGGGCTCACATCAATGAGGACAAACAATCATAGGCGAGAGGAGGCCATATGATAGATATGATGTGATGAGTAGGGATTGCCATGCAACGGATGCACATGTGAGATAAAAGCTCTCCAAAGGAACTAGTGGGGTGCATCCAACTTGCTTGCTCATGAAGACCTAGAGCTCGTTTGAGGAGGCTCATCATTGGAATATACAAGCCAAGTTTATAGTGTGAAGGGTCCCCACATAGCTATATGCATGTATGAAGATTTCTATGGAGTACAAGGGATAGAGGATGAAGTACTAGTGTGGATCTCTCAAAAGGAATAGTAGTGTGCCCCCTTCTCTCTTTTTATTTTTCTTTTTTGTCTTTTTTTCTATTTTTTTGTATTTTTTGGTGGCCTCAATGGCTCTTTCTATTTCTCTCATTTGTCCTCTTTGGGATCTTTTGATTTTTTCCTCTTTGGGATCTTTTCCTCACTTTAGGGGCAACACTCTATATTTTACAAGAATATAGGAGATCATTCACATTTTACAAAGGTACTCACATAAAGAAAATTTAACTATCATGATGCAAATGTATGCCTCTGCCAGGGTAGCAGGATATGCAATGATACTAGCGTGTCATGTAGTAATGATTAGGGAAAGGCCCAACTAGCATGTGGCTCACCGATCAAGCAAGTGGCATGTATGACATGAAGATCAAGTCATGAGAAGATGGATGTTGCATGGCAATGTATCTCGGAAAGACTATGGAAATGCCTTGATAGGTAGGTATGGTGGCTATTTTGAGGAAAGATATAAGGAGGTTTATGATGACAGAGCGTATCATGCAAAGGGTTTGAATGTACCGGAGAAGGTGGACGCCAACTGTCGGAGTGAGAAGGAGGCAATGCACCGCACATGAGAGGCTAGAAAAATATGGGAAGGTGGAAGTATCAACTTTCGAATACTCACATTAGTCCGAAGAACTCATGCAATTATTATCGGTAACTCTCAATCTAATCAGGAGGTTCTCAAAGAGACAAGTACCCCGAGGAGGAGTGTATGGGGGTTTGGTTATCCTTGCGCATCCTCGACTCATGGTACGTGAGTGTACTCTAATATTCGAACCCTCCAGAGGTTAGTGATCCATCTAGTAGCTAGAGTTTTCAACAGGGGTTTTGGTTTTCGAAAACCACATGGATTGCCCAAAATACGACATCTATCACTAATAGGCTCGAGCTCTTGACACCAAAAGTTCAAACATTACTCCATTCAATACCTCAAAACTATTGCAAGTTACTACTACAAAGAGAATAGCAACTTCAACTACCTACTTTCTAGTCAAGAGACAAAACTCAGTGCAACAGGCAAACTCTCTAACAAGATAAAACATGTAACCTAGAGAAAGTTCAACCTAAGACAAGACAAAAGCTCTAGAAGAAAACTAAAGCACTATAACTAAACAGGCCAGCAGCTAAGAAAAGAAAAAGAACAACTCACAGCTAAGAGAATAAACATGCAAATCCTATGAGGAGTTCTAGTTCAAGTGGAGCGTTTTTCTCTCCCACACAAAAGAAATTTGGGTCTAACTTGTTATGAAAAACAAACAAAGAAAAAACAAACCTAAGAAAAGTAAAGAGCGAGACGCTCCAAGCATAGCACATAACGCATGAAGTGATAAAAATATAGTGCAACGAGGGACGAACTGATAATTGTTGATGAAGAAGGGGATGCACGGGGGCATCCCCAAGCTTAGACGCTTGAGTCTCCTTGAATATTTATTGGGGGTGCACATGAGCATCCCCAAGCTTGAGCGTTTGACACTCCAGGATCTTCTTTCATCATCTTCCATCGCACACTTGAAAACTCCCTTCATACATAACTCATTGTAAACTGATTAGAGAGGTTAGTACCGTATTAAAATAACTTTTCCCTTACTGGAAATAAAGATATTCTTGAAGAGCTATTGTTTCTCAAGATTTCCAAAAAGTTTTTGTGAAGAAAAAGAAAGCTCAAGGTTTGCAAAAGTAAAGAGAGACAAAAATTGGCAGAATCTGTGAAAAAACAAAACATCAGGTAGTAATTTTTTTAGGGATACTTCTGCAACTCAAATCAAATAACTCAGAACATACGAAAGTTCCATGATTGTATAGAGCACGTTGTGTAAATAATTCAGCTTAAAAATATGAACTGGGATTTTTCTACAATTTTTCCCGTCACGAGGACAGAATCTGTTTCCTGGACAGCATGTCACAACTTTCACTTCCCTTGTCATATGAGGCTATAAATGGCACAAAGCTTTAAAAGTAAAGATACAATGATGTTGCTACAGTAGTAACAATCATCAAGACCACTAAAAACAGAAGAAAAATAAAAAAGGAAAACCTAAATTCATTGCGGGCTGCCTCCCGAAAGCGCTTCTTTAAAGCCATTAGCTAGGCTTAAAGCAAAAGATCAAGTCTTATCAAGAAAATAACTAGCCCGTGTGACGGACTCAAAAGGCAACTTAATATTTTTCCTAGGGAAATGTTCCATCCCTTTCTTGAGAGGGAATTGGAATTTGATATTCCCCTCTTTCATGTCAATAACAACACTCACGGTGCGACGAAAAGGTTGTCCCAAAATAATTGGACAAGAAGGCTCACACTCAATGTCCATAATAGTAAAATCAATGGGAACATAATTGTCATTGATAATGATAAGAATATCGTCGATCTTACCCAAAGGTTTCTTTACGGAAGAATCGACAAGACGAACACCAAAAGAACAAGGATCAAAAGGTTTCAATTCAAGCATATCATACATTCTTTTGGGCATAACGGAGGTACTAGCTCCAATATCACAAAGAGCAAAGCAAGAGAAGTTATTCAATTTGATTTTTATCATAGGATCCCAACCATCTTATAGCTTCCTAGGTACGGAGGCTTCTAGTCTAAGCTTCTCTTCCCAAATTTCGATTAGAGCATTGGTGATATGCTCTGTGAAGGCAAGATTGAGTGTGCTAGTGTGGGGGTCTCTAGACATTATTTGTAGGAAACCAATAACTTCTGGTAAGGTGCAGTTGTAAAAGTCTAGATCACTACTATCTATCAAGGAGGTAGTGATATCATTTAGGCTCACTTGTTTGAAAGCCTCTATGTTCATTGAGGTTTCTTCATCTATTGTTGAGGTGGTAGCATCACAATTCATAGGTCCAGTGGGACTAGGGGTGTGATGGCTGCTAACAGTTTGGACATCCTCAACAACTTGGAGAGTATCTACTGTGTGGTAGGTAGGAAGGCTCTTAACTCTCTCTCCTTCCTCCTTTTCTCTTTCCCATCTCTCTTTAAGTTTTCCCAACATCCTAATGTTTTCATTAATTTGCACTTGGATAGCATTCATAGGAGTGGTCTTCCTCTCCTCGAGGGGGAGAAGTTCTAATTTTAAGCATCTAAACATCATGGGCTATGTTGTCTACCTTCGAAGAGAGGATATCTAATTTGTCTAATTTCTCTTCTACACTCTTGTTGAAGGCTTTTTGGGTAGTGATAAAGTCTGTAAGCATACTCTCTAGTTCAGAAGTGGAGTTTTTGGTGCTAGTATAAGTGTTGTTGTTCCCATAGTTGTTGGATGGGAAAGGTCTAGGGTTGTTGCTACCAAAATTACTCCTATAAGCATTATTTTTAAGTTGTTTCTAGAGATAAAGTTCACATCTACTTGTTCTTGAGAAACCAAGGAATTTAAAGGAACATCCTGAGGATCAATAGGAGCTTGCTTGGTAAGTAGAGACATGATTAAGTCAACCTTTTCATTAAGAGAGGAGATCTTCTCGACATAATTTACCTTCTTACCAGTTGGAGATCGTTCGGTGTGCCATTGAGAGTAGTTCAGGATCATCTCATCAAGTAGCTTCGTGGCAGCACCAAGTGTGGTTGACATAAAAGTTCCTCCCACGGCCGAGTCTAGCAGATTCCGTGAGGTAAAGTTTAAGCCTGCATAAAAAGTCTGGATAACCATCCAAGTAGTCAAACCATGTGTAGGGAAGTTCTTAACAAGAGATTTCATTCGTTCCCAAGCTTGGGCAACGTGTTCATTATACAATTGCCTAAAATTCATAATTTTACTTCTTAACTGGATAATTCTAGCAGGGGGATAGTACTTCCCAATAAAAGCATCCTTACACTTGTCCCATGAATCGATACTATTCTTAGGTAAGGATTGCAGCCACTCCTTGGCTCTTCCTCTCAAGGAGAAAGTAAAAAGCTTCAGCTTGACGATGTCTCCATCTACTTCCTTGTACTTTTGCATATCACAAAGCTCAACAAAATTATTTAAGTGCAAGGCAGCATCCTCTCCAGCACCTGAGAATTGATCTTTCATAACAATATTAAGCAAAGCAGGTTTAATTTCATAAGAAGGTGCTGAAGTGGCAGGTGGAGCAATAGGAGTGCAGATAAAGTCACTATTGTTGTGACTAGTGAAGTCACACAACTTAGTGTTTTCATTGGAACCCATAGTAGTAGCAGGTATTTTTGGTATTTTTGATGAGGGACACAAAAGCAAAAACTGAAAGGTAAACTAGCAAGACTAAAAAGCAAAGATAAAAGATAGTGTGCAACTCCACTATCTTGTAGGCTGGAATCCCCGGCAAAGGCGCCAGAAATTGCTTGATGCTAGCAAAGAAGATACTTCTCTCGCTCCACGTTGGTTACCCCAAGTGGAAGGTGAGATGTAGCGTAGCAGCAGAATTTCGCCTGTGTAGAGGATAGGGTTTGTCTCCCGTAGGGCTCGTAGAGATACAAGAAGGTGGTAAAGTGAACAGTGGCGCCAAGGTTGCTAACTTCGCCTGGACCTGCACGCACAGCAAATAACTTTTCTCCCAACGAGTACAGAGGAGTTGTCAATTCCTCCGGCCTTTCTGTTTACAAAGGATCAACGCAAGAGATAATAATAGTGGCAACTGAAAGTAAATTGAAAGTGTAAACAATGATGTGAATATGGACCGGGGTCCTGTGATGTTCACTAGTGATGTCTCTCTCCCAAAAGACGATAAAAGTACGCAAAAATAAGTAGACCGAAATCCATCTGCATCTACTACTAATCATCCACCTTGAGATATCTATCCAGAACATCTCGCAGGTATTAAGTTGCGAGCCCCACCCAAAGTGTAAACCCAAAGCAACAGACAACTGCATTAAAAAGAACTTTGTGTAAAGTAAACAATCCTTGCAACTGCGGTTACAAGCACCGTTGTTTTCCCCCTTGTGGCCACAGCACATCCCCTAGACTCATGTTTCTGTCACTCAAGCGTGTCATCAGGGGGCATGTACACACAATCGAGCATAACGTTCCCTCTTGGAGTCACTACCTACTACTTGGCCAAAGCAATAAACAACAACGGATACCATGCAAGAATTACTTAGGAACAAAAATATAAGAGATAAAAACCAAATATATTACTCTATCACAATCTGAACATAATCTCATAATCCATCAGATCCCATCAAACTCAGCATAGCAACAACAGGAGGATTACATATGTGCATCGATCATGTAGGGCAGCTCACGAGGTCTAAACCATGAAGAACAAAGAGGGGAGGAGAACATCACATAGATACTGATCACGGACCCATGGTCCAAGGTAGACTACTCACGGCACATCCGGGAAGCGTCCATGGTGGAGGAGAAGCTCCCGGAGGTCGATCCTCCCTTCGGCAGGGTGCCGGGAAGGGTCCCGACGGTGCTCCCGATCTTGTAAGCGCGTCGGCGGCGGAACATAGATGAGTTTGCGAAATAGGGTTCTGTCCTTAGATTTTTCCCATGATGAAGATTAAATAGGCGAAGGGGGCCAACCAGGGGGGCCACCAGCGGTCCAGGCGCCCCCTGGCGCGGCCAGGCCCTTGGCCGCGCCAAGTGGCCGCCTGGGCACCTGGTGGTGGCCCGCTGGCCCTCCTTCGGGGCACTGGAAGCTTCCGGCACGCTAATTTTTTATCTGATTTTCCCCGGATTTTTGGAGCACTTTTTATATGGGGAAAACCTAAAATAGAAAAACAGTAGAAAACATGAACTGGCGCTGGGGTGCACTGAGTTAGTAGGTTAGTCCAAATATGACCAAAAGTGTATGAAAGTGTATCTAGATCATAGCATCATCACACAAAATATGCATGGAACGAGCAGAAATTATTGATACGTTTGGGATGTATCAATGAGCCTCTTCCTTTCTTTTGTAGCATAGTTAGCATTGCGGTGCGTTTATAATCCTGTCAATTTCCCATCTGTAATATTTTTACCTCGCATAGCAGTCTTATCGTATTTTGGGAGAGAGACATCACTAGTGAACATCACGGGACGCCGGTCCATATTATCATCACTATTTAAAAGATTATTTCCTTTTTTAGTATTTACTTTCAGTTTCTATCATTATCATTATCCTGTGTTTTGATCCTTTGTAAACAACAAGACCGGAGAGATTGATAACCTCTCTGAACTTTGTTGGGAGAAAAGTTATTTGTGTCGTGTGCAGGTCCACGTCAGTTGCGCTGCTGACACCTACTTATCATTGTCGGAGTCCTACTGGTCGATACTCTCAACCTCGGTATCTTCACCGAGGGAAACTTTCCTCTACGCTGCATCTCACCTTCCACTTGGGGTAACGAACGAAGGGCGAGGAGAAATTATCATCTCTCGCGTATCAGATGGTTATATATTTTCTGTCATATCACTATTTTTCCATACTATCGGTTTCACTTATGAAAGAAAATAAATTCTTCGAAGCCACCCGTGAGCAAAATTTGCCTCATAGACGGTAAAGACAAAATTTACTTGATATCCTATGCAACTGCATCCGATGTCAACGACCAACATATGATATCATGTGCGCCATTACCAGAAATGCCATATCACCAACCTCACATAGCAGATCGATAGGAACCATACCGGAACAACATCCTTGTAAAGAATTTATGTCTTTTATTCTCATTATCAACATCAATGTTACTGAACTTGTGTCTAGAAATATTTAAAACTATTTTAGGCCCAATACTCAAGTTTCGCCCCGGCCCCCCGAAAACTCAAGACCGGCCTTGGTAGCACAGGTGTATATAGCAGCAGCGCGGCCCAAGAAGTAGCACGGGTTAAAAACAAGCGTTGTAGCTTTTATCAATAGGGGGGCCGAACCAACGCTATTGCTACCTTTGTGTAGAAGTAGCGCGGGATGGCCCCGTGCTACTGCTAAATGTTAGTTGTAGCGTCATATCAGTAGAACGTGTACTTGCACTACTGATAGGCCTTTTACCCGCGCTACTGCTAGGGTTTTCCCTAGTAGTGATACTTTGTGTTGAGATCATTGCATACCCATTCCACACCTTGAATCTTTGATCTCTCAACCCCTCATAGCATTCCAACCAAACAACTATATTTCCACAAGCTAAATCTTTGTGAGTTAGTTTGAGTGATGAGGGATTGATATTTGGAAGCACAAGGGAGAGGAGTTCTTCATCAACACTACACTCTTTACCTTTAATTTTGGAGGTTGGAGTGCCTCCTAGCTTGGCTAGTGAGTAGCTTGGAAGTCTTCAACATGCAAAGAAGCCCAGAAATTTGTACGGGCTCGGAGATTGCCTACTTTGTGAAGACATACACATAGTGAGGCTAGTCCTCTGCGGTTGTACGTCGATGGGATATGAAGGCTTGCTTATTTGTGGATCCTTCATGTGTGGAGCCCTGTGTGGACTCCCGCGAGTGTTATCTTATGTGTTTGAAGCCTCCACCAATGAGGATGCACGATAGCATCAACTATCGAAACCTCGGGGTAAAAATCCTCGGCGTCTCTTGTGTTTGTGATTCTCCAACTCTACCTCTTACATTCATGCAAAACCTCGTATGCTTTATTTTCGATCCTTTAATCTTGGTAGCATTGCATGTGTAGGTGTGTATTGATCTCTCTATCTTGTGCCAACTCTATCTTTCACCAAGAAATTATTAGTTGGTCCATGTTTTTTCTAATTGGCTATTCACCCCCCTCTAGACAAGCCCCTTTCGATCTTACAGATACGTTCATTTTGCATCACTATTTTCTGTTAAATATTGCTCTTTATCATTGATATGTTTCACAATATCTCTCAATTCTAATGACATTTACCCTTAATTTTGCATGACACACAAAGAGGGAAATCCCCAGGAATATACCTGACAACTGGAAATAAGCAGAAAATGGAAAAACTAATTTTCCTATGCCCAAAATTTTTTCAGAAGCCGGGAGCCGGAAGAGATAGTCAAGGGCCACACGCGCCCCTGGGTTGGCATGGCAGGGGCATGTGTGGCCCCTGGATGCCCCCTTTTGGCTATATCTCCCCCTAACCTAACTCTCATCGAGGGGATTTTATAGATTTGTTTTCACCGTCTCCGCGAGGTGGGACTTCGATGCGTCACTTTTGATCTTTGGCAGGCTGATTCTGCTGCAAATATTGCCTCTAGGAGGGGGAATTGAAGCCCTCTTCATCACCAACACTCAATTCATTGTTGGGGGATCTTCAACCAATTTATCACCAACACCCCCATTTCCATCCACCATTTTTGTGTTAACTTACTGATCTAGGATTAATTACTCATTATCCATCACTATATGATATTTCTAGTGTTGATTGCTACTTATAGTTGATGAGTAGAGGCTTAACTGCTGAGAGATTGATAATTTTAGATTGTAAATCATTCATATTCCTCTGCTGATTGGCTCATATGATGTGTTGTGAGTAGTTCATTACGTTGACATGTGACCAATCTCATTGCCAGTAATCTTGCGAAGTGGAATATTGTTCAATATTTTGATGTTATGTTGTGTTTTCATCCTCTAGTGGTGATGTGTGAATGTCGATTGTACATCACTTCACCTTCGTTGGCTTAGAGGAGAGCATTGTGTGATTAATTTATTTATGGTTAGACGAATGGAGTGAAATAATTAATCATGCCATAAGTTTATGAACTGTTGCTTGAGGGGTATGCTCACATTGATATTAGACATGATACTAATTAGTGGAGGATGCTAAACATCAAAGGGATGTACACCGTTGGATGCAAGAAGTTGAACATGTGAGTGATACGTCCAAAACGTATCTATAATTTCTGCTTGCTCCATGCATGTTTTGTGTGATATTACTATGATCTAGATACACTTTCATACACTTTTGATCATATTTGGACTAACCTATTAACTTAGTGCACCACAGTGCCAGTTCCTGTTTTCTGCTGTTTTTCTATTTCAGTTTTCCCCCATATAAAAAGTGCTCCAAAAATTTGGGAAAATCAGATAAAAAATCAGCGTAGAAGAACCTTCCAGATGAACCTAGGTGGGGCCAGAGGGCCACCACCAGGGGCCCAAGCGCCCTGGTGGCACGCCCCAGGGGCTGGCCGCGCCAGGGGGGCGTCTAGACCCCTGGTGGCCCCCCTGGCTGCCCCCCTTCGCCTATATATTCTCCGTGACGAGAAACCCTCGAGGTGAGAACCCTTTTTTGCGATCTCGCCTCTGTTCCGCCGTCGCCGCGCTTCCGAGATCGGGAGCACCAGCAGACTTCTTCCCGGCACCCTGCCGGAGGGAGGGCCGACCTCCGGGAGTCTCCTCTCCACCATGGATGCTTCCCGGATGTGTCGTGAGTAGTTTCCTTTGGACCATGGGTCCGTGATCAGTAGCTATGTGATGTTCTCCTCCCCTCTTTGTTCTTCATGGTTTAGACCTCGTGAGCTGCCCTACATGATCGAGGCACTTTTGTAATCTTTCTGCTGTTGCTATGCTGAGTTTGATGGGATCTGATGGATTATGAGATTATGTTCAGATTGTGATTGAGTAATATATTTGGTTCTTATCTCTTATATTTTTGCTCTTAAGTAATTCTTGCATGTTCTCCGTTGCTGTTTATTGCTTTGGCCAAGTAGTAGGTAGTAACCCCAAGAGGGAACGTTATGCTCGATTGTGGGTTCATGCCCCCTGATGACACGCTTGAGTGACAGAAACATGAGTCTAGGGGATGTGCTGTTGCCACAAGGGGGAAAACAACGGTGCTTGTAACCGCGGTTACAAGGATTGTTTACTTTACGCAAAGTGGTTTTTAATGCAGTTATATGTTGCTTTGGGTTTACACTTTCGGTGGGGCTCGCAACTTAATACCAGAGAGATATTCTGGATAGATATCTCAAGGTGGATGATTAGTAGTAGATGCAGTTGGATTTCGGTCTACTTATTTTGGCGTTCTGCCCATGCTTTTGAGCCTCTTCCTTTCTTTTGTAGCATAGTTAGCATTGCGGTGCGTTCATAATCCTGTCAATTTCCCTGCTGTAATTTGTTCACCTCGCATAGCAGTTTTATCATCTTTTGGGAGAGAGACATCACTAGTGAACATCACGTATCCCGGTCCATATCCTCATCACTGTTTCCACGCTCATTTACTTTTCTGATTTTACTTTCAGTTGCTATCATTATCCCTTGTGTTTGATCCTTTGTGAACAACAAGACCGGAGAGATGGACAACCTCTCTGAACTTCGTTGGTAAAAAAGTTATTTGTGTCTGTGTGCAGGTCCGCGTCAGTTGCGCCGCTGACACCTACTTATCATCTCCGGAGTCCTACTGGAGACAAACCTTGGTATCTTTACTGAGGGAAATTTGTTGTTGTGCTACATCACACCTTCCAGTTGGGGTTTACCAACGAAGGGCGAGAAATCACTATCATCACCTCGCACATCAGTGAGATTTTTTGGATCTTCAAAACTCCCTTTTATGTCATTGATATTAGGCATGATATTAATTTGTGGAGGAGGCTAAACATCAAAGGATGTAGACTGTTGGATACAAGCGGTTAAACGGGTGAGATTTATTGGATCTTCAAAACTCATTCCTTTTATATTGATATAGATTGTAGATATATGAAAGTTGACGTTCATGGGCGCATCATGTCTGACTTATTGTGAGGTACCGTTCCACCAGTGAGAATATACATAGCAGTATTGTCGGGGGAATGACCCCGGGTAGGGTCACCTAGGGGAAACAATTCATCGAAGCTAAGATCACCGACCTGATGGTCGCCGATCTAATCAAGGCCGAGATGATCAAGACTTGGCGCATAGTGGGCCGAACTGATCAGGTCGCAGGCCGATTGCCCCAAAGAGAGTGTAATCGGCCTCTGATACGTCCAAACGTATCTATAATTTCTGCTTGCTCCATGCATGTTTTGTGTGACTTTGCCATGTTTTGGTTGAACTTTATTACACTTTTAAACCAATTTGGACTAACCTACTAACTCAGTGCGCCCAGTTGCCAGCTTCTGGTTTTCTGCTGTTTTTGTTTTTCAGGTTTTCCGGCTGATTAAAGTGCCCAAAAAATTCCGCAAAAATTATATTAAAAATCAGCGGGCAGGAAGCTTCCGGAATAACCAAGGGAGAGAGCCGGGACCACCTCCAGGGAGCCAGAAGGGTCCCTGGCGCGGCCCCAACCCTAGGGCGCGCCAGGCACCCTCCTGGCTGCCCTGGGTGGCCCCTCGACGCCCCCCTTCGCCTATATAACCCCCTCGAGGTAGAAACCCCAGAACGAGAACTCTTTTTGGCGGAAACCTCTCTGTTCCGCCGCCGCCGCCGTTTTCAGATCGGGGCTGCCTGGAGAAGCTGCCCCGGCACCCTGCCGGGACGGGGAAGTGCCCCCGGATTCATCTCCATCGACGTTGCTTCCCTTCTCCATGAAGCGGGAGTAGTTCCTCCTCGGGGCTAAGGTCTTCTACAGTAGCTATGTGGTCTTCTCTCTCTCCCATGATGTGATATTGATTGTGATCATAGGCAATGTTAATCTAGGGTGATCCCATGATGTTTCCCCTTCTTCTATGTATTGGATTGATGTACTCAATTGATCTTATCTAGTATAATCTCCAAGACCATGGTGACAGCTGGTCTATTGCACATGGAATTAGAAGAATATTTTCATGAGTGATTTGCTCTTTTGTGTGTGGATTGAAGATTGAGAGTCTTTTGGTGCTTGTCTTTGACTATCCTTTAGATATGTTGTGGTGATTGTGGTACTCTCTTTGGATGGCCGCGGTGACATTGGGAAATCCATAGATTGAGAACTACG
The DNA here is from genome assembly GCA_950022295.1 of Bromus sterilis. NCBI lineage: Eukaryota > Viridiplantae > Streptophyta > Magnoliopsida > Poales > Poaceae > Bromus > Bromus sterilis. The sequence goes on from OX465598.1 coordinate 111,696,150, forward strand.
AACTTTGAGGTGTGCTTTTGTAGCCCTACACAATTCTCATCCTCTCTTGACCACAAAGGAATGACCTCCGAGTACGTCTCCATTGCATGTTTTATGGGAAATATCATGTGATTAGACTATGTTAATGTTGTTGGGAGTTGCCACTAGTGAAAGTATGAAGCCTAGGCCTTGTTTCCACCTTTGCAATACCGTTTGTGCTCACGTTTACCACTTGTTACCTTGCTGCACTTTTTATTCAGATTTATATTACCTTGCTTTACCGCACCTATCACCCATATTTTACCATCTCTTCGCCGAACTAGTGCACCTATACAACTCCTAGTTGTATTAGGTGTGTTGGGGACACAAGAGACTTCTTGTTTCTTAATTGCAGGGTTGCTTGAGAGAGACCATCTTCAACCTCTACTTCCCTGAGTTCGATAAACCTTAGGTCATCCACTTGAGGGAAATTGCTGCTGTCCTACAAACCTCTGCGCTTGGAGGCCCAACATAGTCTACAAGAATAGAAGTGTGTGTAGACATCAGCCTCACCTAGGATCATACGGCCGAAGAGAATAGAGCAATCTCCGAGCAGAATACCAGGTCGGACACCTGGTACAAGTTCATTCAATGCGCAATCCCTGAAGATCGGGGCTGTCAGGGGCGTGCGGTCTCCTCCAGTGCTGATCACGCGGATAGGCCGATAGGCCTAAGTCCCTAGCTCCACTTTTCACTAGCAAGGTCTACAAGATAGCGACATGTTGAGCCGCAAGTCTACCGGGTCATCAGGGAGAGCACTATGTGAGGACCCTAGCCTGTCTGAGACTGGCAGCTGGGCCCTCCCCTTTTTATATTTACCTTTGTATCCCGGGCTCGGCCTATAAGAGCCCCGGGTACCACTCCTGCGTGAGGGATGACGGAGCACTTATTGCAACTTCACCCAGCAAAGAGAGAGCAAGGAGAGAGTTGTGCTTAGAGCCCACTTCTCCTTCCTCTCAAACAGCTGAAGGAGCATTCATTCTAGCCAGAGTTATTGCATATAGCTAACTGTCACAACCCTAGTTTTGGTATGTGCTTTTATTAAAAGAAATAATTGCATCATGTTTAAATTCTTTGGTTTAAGAATTGGGGATTTGGAAAAGCCTCAAAAAGTATTTAAATAAAAGGCCAGATAAAAAGTTTTTCCAAAATTCCTCCAAACAATTTGGAAAAATCCTATAAATGAGTATGATCATTTTAAAAATGATTTGGAGTCAAACCCATGCTCATGGATTTTTCAAATATTCAAACAGAGGCCTGGAAATTAAATTTAAATGCTATTTGAATTGGATTCAAATAATTTGAATTCCATAAATCTTCAAAACTTGGGAGTGACTAGCTTTCTGTCACATATGTCCAAGATAAAATTTTGAGGATTTTTAAAAATGCTTTGATATTTTTTTCAGAGCAAAACAAATAAAAAAAGGCATAAAAAGAAAATAAACAAAAGGGCAGAGCCCACCTACATGGCCCATCTGGCAGTGGAAGAGGCCCGGCCCAAAGGGGCAGGGTCGTCTTCTTCGCGGGGACAGGCAGGCGAGCACCTGCGTGGCGAGCATGCCGCCGTCGGCAGCCCGCCCACGGCGCCCCCCTCGTCCCTATCTCCACACCGAGGAGCCCCTCGAAGCTCCCCTTCCTTTCCCCCCTCTGGAACCCTCTTCCCCCTCTCTCCCGTGCGATCCCGCGAGGAACCGAGAGCCCGACGTCGCCGCCGACGTGCGCCACCGTGGCCAGAGGCCACCCCTCGCCGCGCCAGCTTGTCCATTGTGCTCCTCTCCGTCGTCTTCGTCACCCAGCGCCATCAATTTCGCCGAGGAATCCCCGAGGACGCCGCCCCCTTCACCAACTCGCCGCCGGCCGCCGTGGCTACCTCCCCAAAATTCGTCGCCTGCCGGACATCCCAGAGCTCGCCGACGCCTTCTTAAAGCTCCTGGTGAGCGTGCGCTCCTCCTGACCCTCTTCGCGCTCGTCCCCATGCTTCCAGTCGCCCGCTCCGTCGAGCCCGAGCACGGCCGCCGCCTGTGCTCGATGCCGGCAAGGCTACGGTGCCCCCCGTGCCTCCCTGTGGACACCAGAAGACGCGGGTGTGCACTAGGAGCATTCCGGTGGTCTCCCCGTGCCTCCCCGTGGCCGGAGCCGCCTTCTCGAGCGGACGCCGCCGCGGCCAGAGGTCACCGGCGGCTAACCGCCGGCCGACCTGGCTAATCCCCTCCTAATCACTCGCTCTCTCTCACTGACAGGTCCCTAATCCCCTGTCAATTTCTAATTAAACGGGTTTTAACCCCAGAGTCATTGACAGGTGGGTCCCAGGCGTCAGTTTGACTGGTCAGCGCCCTGTGATGTCATCCTGACGTCAGCCTTGCGCAATAATCCCTTTTCTATTTAATAGATTTTCCAGAAAATGCTTAAATCTTTGAAATTCAATAACTTTTAATCCATAACTCCAAATCAAATAAATTATATATGAAAAATCATCAGAAAAATGCAAGGATTCCAAATATCATACTTTCATGGATGAAAAACACATCTATGATGATGAACCAGTAGCATTTAGCTATATGGCTTATTTGGAATAATTCAAATTAAATGTTTAAATCTTTTCAAATTAAATCTTTGCGATGCCACCCTTATCACATGAACATCAGAGGCATATCATACACATGACCACATGGTTTACCATGTCCAAACATTAGCAAATGCAACTTTGGCTAAATTGAACCACATTTGGAGTTTGAATTTGAATTTCTTATTCAAATCAACTCCAATTAACTTGTTGCAAATTGAACCTAGATCACATCAGTACCATGCCATGTTTCATTCTTGAATGTGCATTGCAATGTGATGTTTATACTTTGTTGTCTCGGTGTTTGCTTCTTCTCGATAGATCCATCGCCGGACGTAGTCCCTGTTTCTCCGAAGAGTGGCACCTCGAATCTCGACAATAAGGCAAGCAAACCCCCTTTGATCATATCTATAAAAACCCAGTTTCCCTCTTGTTCTCTTATGCATGATTAGGTGATTCACATGTTACCGTTCTATCGCTAGTTGAACCCATCCTTTGCATGACCTATCATTGCTACCACAGTATTAAGCAAAACTCAACCTAGCAGATACAAGATTGTTTGTGATCATCATGTGGCCCTTCATCCATGTTATGCTATGCCATGCTAGAGTTGTTTGCAATGAAGTTGATCCATCTGGGTGATGTATCAGGATGGTAGTGAACACATGCAACAAGGTGGTAACGTGTTGATGAAGTCACCCTAAAATAAGTGAACAATGAGAGGCTGTGTAGGAGTACACAGTGGGTTGTCTCATTTACACTGCCCTAGGCCCCGAGTTCTTGTGTTGTGATCCAAGACACAGATTACTACCACATGTTGGGCTCATTGACCCCTCTCGACCTATTAACTCACCCCGACTAAGGTCCAGGATTCGCATGGGTTAACTTTATTCTATTTGCTTTCATAACGTAGCACGGTTTTCGGCAAGCGCAGCACCATCCGTCGAGGTGGGCTTGTCTGACCGTCTATACATCGTCTGGGTCCTGAACGGAAACCCCGGCCGGATTCCTGATTGGGGTACAACTCAGATAGGCGATTCCCTGGACTAGAGTTGGAGCCGTGAGGTAAGTGTCGTGGTACTATCCTCGCCGACACCGCTTCAAGGTGACGAGTTCTAGGCGGTAAGTGGTAGCTACGTATGTGAAGAAGTACACCCCTGCAGGGTTAATGAACTATTCGAATAGCCGTGTCCGCGGTTATGGACTACTTGGAGATCTTTACTTGATTATTAGACAACTCAAATGGATACTTTAAAAATCGCAAGATAAGTGTGAGTGCTTTGGGTTGCTTCCTCGTGGGGAAGTCGAGGAAGGATCCATGGTTGTGTATTGATGTGGTGATCAAGACTAGATGGACTCGTGTGCGCCTCTCATCTCAACTCTATGTAGTCGTAGTACAGGATAGCCAAGTCAAAGCTTTCTGCATTACAAACCCACTTGCCTTTACCTTGGTACCTGAGCATGAGTAGTATAGTTCTGACGTAAGTCTTGCTGAGTACGACTTTGTACTCACGTTTGCTTATTCTATGTTTTAGAGACGAGACCACTGACCCTGATGGTGGTCTCCCCCTTCAAGCTCGACATCGACGAAGTTATGTAGTCCCAGACAGCAACCTGGTCCCTCTGGAGGGTCGTTGTGTTTTCTTAAAGGCTTCTTAAGCCATTTGTTAACCTTGTATTTACTAAGACATAATTTGCTTCCGTTGTTGTATGATGTAATGTTGGATCACAGTGATGTGATCTCTGCTTGTAATACTACTATATCTGCTCTGTTTAGCAGATGCAATAAAGCTATGAGTTTGTAGAGTTCATGTTATGTTACCTGCTGTTATACACTTGGCATGCATGCTGCGTGTATGTTTATATCATGCATGTCATGTGTGGGGTTCGATACCTTAGTTGTGTTCTCGCCGGCGGTCTTTTATACACCAAGTGGCCCTTAGATGTGCGCAGCTTGGGGCATCGCGATGCGATTTCTCGTGACTCTGTCACGTGGCACACTTTGTTGTATGGTTGAGCCCGCCCGAGACCCCGACTAAGAGATCGGGCTGGAGTCTGTTTATGTAAGTGTTAGGATTCAATCGATAATATGGTTGAGGCAACTTGTCTATGAGTATGGGATTTCAACACCCATAATCATTTAGACTTGTGAGCGGACGATGAGGACCCATCTCAGTTGATCATCCGGGCCTGGATGGGATGCCCCTCACGTTCGAGCTTTCCGAGAGTGTCTTGTACTTGGCCTTGTCTGCTTAGACAAGTGGGTATGGCTCTCGGCTCTCCATATGATTGAATTGTGACTGGAATTACATATGCAAACCCCGGGTCCCGACACAAACTCGGCAGGATTAGGGGTGTTATCTCTACGGAGATCCCCGAACCTGGGTACATCGCGGTGTCTTACTGTGTGTTCCCACTCTCGATTCCGGTACCAGCGACACTAACCTTGTTTTTTCCCCCTCTTTAGCCATCCCCATGGCATCTGCCGTTACATATCGACGACAGTTGGCGCCCACCGTGGGGCAGGCCGAGGCGTCGACTGGAGTTATGATCTGGACAGGACCATCATCTGCATCGCGCATGCGCTTCGCCTCCGGCCTGGTTATGAGGAGAGGAGCGTGGGACTACGTCATCGACAACGCCTCGCGGTTTGGGGCAGGAATGCCTCTGCCACGTGGCTTCATCATTCCTTTCGGCGGACATCGTGTTTTCGTTGCGGCACTTCCCGAGGTCTTCCCAAGGGAGGTACGGGCTCACCAATCCATTGCCAGGAGAGCCGGATGTTGTGGGAGCGGAGGGCACGACCGCGCACATCCGTACGGAGGTTATGATGACGGGAGCATCTAGTCGCCACAGTTCCACTTCAGCGACCCGAGCTGCGAGGGAAGCAGCTACTGCACCAGCGGGCCCAAACAACCCACTGGATGTGCTTTGCACTCTCGTGGATCTCCATGCCGATCCAGCTGTGGCTCATGCCGAGCTGGAGAAGGCGCGTCAGGCTCTGAAGGATAGACGCTGAAAAACATGAGAGTAGAACGCAGCGCACAACATCAAGCAGCGCGTCATCCCACCCCAGTGATAGATGAGCTTTGCATAGCTAGCCGAGAGGTCGGCAGAGAGTTGGGAGGAGCCCAGCAGCCCGCAGAAACCGCCATCATCGCGCCACAGATCTCATACAGCTCTCCCGTGAAGAACATGAGAGTTGCCGAGCAGATCGCCACCGAGCTGGAGCACCTGGAAGGAGAAGAGCTGCAAGAGAGGACGCGCCGGATGTGTGACCTCTTAGTAGTGGCAAACCAACAGCAAAAGACGGTCACCGAGCAGCAAGGGCCAGTGGCATCAAAATCATCTCGGGCAATTGCGGGCGCAACCCAGCCGAATGCTCCACCATGGCAGCACAGTCAGGCATCTTTGCCGCATGGTAGCCTGCACCGCAGTCGAAGGAATCAAGGGGCTGCAGGAGGCAGTCGGAGGGATGAGCCAGCAGTCAGTAGCAGGCACAATGAGAAACCGGCGACATTAGCTCGGCCGGCAATGAGTCAGCGCGTGGGTCCTCGGGCAATCGGGGAGAATGATGCAAGGCACCACATCGAGCAGTTGCAGGAGGACAAGCAGCCAGAAGACGATGCACCAGCGGGTCCGGCCTGTTTCGGCCCGCGCATTCGGCAAGAGCAGTTCCCCAAAGGCTTCACACTGCCTAGGGACACCCCCAAGTACAATGGATCGGTCAAGCCAGAGGATTGGATGGTCGATTATATGACCGCAGTCAGCATCACAGGAGGCAGTCGGCGTGTTGTAGTTCGCTATGCACCACTCATGCTTCAAGGTTCAGCTCGATCCTGGTTGAACAGTCTGCCCAACAATAGCATCAACTGCTGGAAAAAATTTGATGATGCGTTTGTTCGGAACTTAACCGACACGTATGAGCGCCCAGGTCTGCCCCGGCACCTGGCTTTATGTGTGCAAGGAAAGGACGAGCCCCTTCACGATTACCTTCAGCGGTGGAACAAGCTCAGAAACACTTGCGAGGGAGTTCATGAAATACAAGCCATCCAGTACTTCACTGACGGCTTCTTGGACGGGTAATTGTTGAAGCACAAGATCCTACGCAAGGAGATCACATCTCTTGGCCAATCTGATGAGAATAGACAATTCATTCGCCGTGTCTGATGCCGCAATGCGCCCGATCCAGTTGAGTCCCAGTGGTTTCATCCAAGAGCAATCCTCCGGTCAGCAGCAGCAGTCCACAAAAGCAAATGGGACGAACGGTCCCAATCGGCGCGAGATCTAGCGGAACAACAACTTTGGCAACAACAACAACACCCCCAACTTCAACAACAACAACAACACATGCTTCAACAAGAGGAAGGACGAGCATCCAGATGCCCAATATGGCAATCGGCAGGTGGCAGTGGTTCAACAGCAAGATTAAAAATGGGTTGCAGGAGGCAATCGGAGGTAGAAACCTGCAGAAAGACCGCAGGGCCCGATCATGCCCCCATACACCTTCGAGGACATGATGAACAAGCCATGAAAAATGCACAGTGGAGTCGGAAAGCCCGCATCTCACACCACTCGACAATGCATTTGGGTCGAGCGTCTGTCAAAGGGAGGAGCAGGAAATCTTCCCCCACCACCACCCCCACCCCCAGGTCCACCACCAGCAAATGCACGTCAGCGGTTCCTGCGCCAGGACGCAACATATGTGATCTTCACCAGCGATTCGGATGACAAGGGCAGCCGGAGAGCTCGAGAGCAGGCAGTCAATGCCACTATGCCAACAATTCCTCAGAAGATAAACTGGTCGAACAACATCATTGCATGGGGCCCATAGGACCACCCGAGCATAATGCCGAACCCAAGAAGTTATGCGCTCGTGGTGGATGCAATTGTGGCAGCACATTTGTACTGATGCAAGTTCACCAGGACCCTCATTGATGGAGGCAGTGCTATCAACATTCTATACCGATACACAATGATCAAGCTCGGCATCAGTGAGAGCGAGTTGGAACCCAGCAGGATCATCTTTCATGGTATAGTGCCCCGCCTTTCATGTACTCCTCTGGGCCGCATTCGGCCGGAGGTAGTGTTTGGTTCGGAGGAGAATTTCCGCCGAGAGTCGATCTGGTTCGAGGTGGCCGATCTGAACAACCCATAACACATTCTTCTTGGATCGTCTGCGATCGCCAAGTTCATGTTCAACATAATGCAGCCCTACCTGAAGATGAAGCTCCCAGGGCCGAATGGTCCAATCACTGTGTGCGGTGACTACAAGAAGTCACTAGAATGTTCATCCGCCGGCTCCAAGCTGGTCGATTCCCTGGTCATCGATGCAGAACGGTGCCAGCTCGACAAGGTCGTAGCAATGTCCCAAGCTCAGATGAAGGCACCCATGCCGAGCATGAAGACCAAGAGATCGGATGATGAGACTGCATTTCAGGCAGCCAAGGACAGCAAGAGGATTTCTCTGGACTCCTCTGACCCGACCAAGTGTGTCATCATTGGGGCTGGGCTCAGCAGAAAATAGGAAGGCGAGCTCGTCGAGTTCCTCCGTGAGAACCGAGAAATCTTTGCATGGTACCCACATGACATGCCTGGTGTACCGAGGGAACTCGCCGAGCACAAGCTTCACATCCGATCGGGATCCATGCCGATCAAGCAGCCACTTCGGCGCTTTTCAAAGGACAATAGAAGAGCAATCGGCGACGAGATCGCCAAGTTGCTCGCAACAGGATTTATCAAGGAAGTGTTCTACCCAGACTGGTTAGCAAATCCAGTTCTGGTTCCGAAGAAGAATGGAACTTGGCGCATGTTGATACGTCTCAAACGTATCTACTTTTCCAAACACTTTTGCTATTGTTATAAGTAAGCTTGCTTCACCACTACCACCACATGCTACTTCTACTGAGTCTGTTACTATGTCCGATACTTTTGATGATGCTTCCACTACTCTTGATGATGATAATTTTCATGGTCACTATATTGAAACAGAGACTGCTAAGGCTGCAGCAGAGCCCGAGACTGAGATACCTTCTACCTATATTCCTACTTGCAAAACTTTTGGTTACCCAGATTTAGATGAACTCAAGGAGAGACTCCTTGATGATGATTATGTTATTCTTGATGACGATCTTTGCAGGGAACTCAGAGAGTGTGCCGACTCTGACCCTGGAGCTGTTAAGGAGTTGCTCAAGAAGCACTCCATGAAGAACAAGAATATTCCTGATCCTAAATTTGCCACATCTCCTATATGCATCAATGATCCTGATTATGAATTCTCTGTTGATCTTTCACTTATATCTACAGTCGAGGCTGACCCTTTTTATGGCAGAGAGAATGATGATGTTATAACACACTTGACCAAACTTGTGAGTTAAGTGACCTATTTACTACTGATGAGAAGATATGAAACTTCTACGTGGCCAAGCTTTTTCCTTTTTCTTTAAAGGGAGATGCTAAATCATGGTACGATGCACTACCCTATGGTTCCATTGAGAGTCCTCAGAACTTAGTTCAATTTTTTGTTGATAAATATTTTCCTGCTCATATGCAACATGCTGCTTTGCAAAGAATCTATAACTTTAAACAGTTGCAGGATGAGCACCTCCCTAAAGCTTGGGGGAGGTATTGTGATTTAATTAAGGCTAGACCGGGACATGAAATCCCAAAGAATGAATTGCTTGATATATTTTATGCTGGTCTAACCGATGAATCCAGGTCCTATCTGGATAGTTGTGTTGGTTGTGTTTTCAGGGAAAGAACATCGGCCGATGGTGAAGAATTAATGAGGAAGATTGCCAAGAACCATGAAGATTGGTCTGTCCCTGAACCACCTCAACCACCAAAGAAGAGGGGCATGCTGGTTCTGAGCCCCGAAGATATGCAAGAAGCAAAGAAGTCTATTAAGGAGAAATGCATCAAAGCCGAAGATGTGAAGAATCTACCGCCTATCGAGAAGTTGTGTGAGCCTACTACTCACCCTCCCTTGGTAGAGGTACACTCTCTATTAGACTTTACTGAAAGTGACATCCCTAAAGGTAAGCCTCCCGACCAATGCTTAGATGAGCTTGATAATTTTATTATTAAGCAAGACAATTTTAATAGGAGGATACAAAGTCAGTTGCATGATAATTCTCTTGCTATCAAAAGTTTACTTGGTGTTCTTGAAAGAACAGTTAATGATGTTAAAGGTCTTGTTAAGCATTTTCATATGGTTCAAACTCAGCTTGAACAAATTTCTACTGTGCAAAAATATTTGCTTGCTAACAATGCCAAACAGGACATACAAGCTTATGGCATCAAGACCAGGGGTGGAACACACACCCAGGACCCACTCTATCCTGAGGGGCATCCAAAGAGGATCTAGCAAGATTCTCAAGTGCAAGTGGAAGACGAGATTGTTAGCTCTCCTAAGAAGAAAAAGAAGAAAAAGAAACACAAGGAAGCCGACAACTCTAATGATCCTATTACGAGTGAAGAACCTGATGTTGATCCCAACAGCATATCTACCTCCGATGCTGAAACTGAAGACGGTGCTGAGACCGAAGAAAATGATAAGGAGAAGAATGATCCTCCTGAGGTGCGTGAAGAAGAAGAACCCGTTAAACGCAAGAAGTACACAAGAGAAGACTTTGTAGCAAGAATACATGGGAAGGAAAGAAAACCATGGGTACAAAAACCCATGCCCTTTCCAGGTAAGTCTCTCAAATCTAAAGAAAAAGATCATTATAATAAATTTTGTGAATGGATGAAACCTCCTTTTCTGCAAATTCCTTTGACTGATGCTATCAAGTTACCTCCTTATTCCAAATATATGAAAGCTATTGTTACTAATAAAAGAAAAGTTACTAATGAGGCAATATCTACTATGCTTGCTAACTACTCTTTCAGAGGCAACATTCCTGAGAAGCTTGGTGATCCAGGTATACCCACCATTCCTTGCTCAATAAAAAATAATTATGTCAAGACGGCCTTATGTGATCTCGGAGCAGGGGTGAGTGTTATGACTTTTTATCTCTACAAAAGGCTATGTTTATATAAGCTAATCCCTACAGATATCTCTCTTCAGATGGTTGACAAATCAACAGCCGTCCCGATAGGTATTTTTGAGGATGTTCCCGTTGAAGTTGCTAATTGTTTAATTCTTACTGATTTTGTTGTGCTTGAAATGCCCGAGGATGGAAGTATGTCCATTATTCTTGGTATACCTTTTCTAAACACCGCAGGTGCCATTATTGATTGCAATAAAGGAAAGGTCACCTTTAACGTAGACGATAAAGAACACACGGTGTATTTTCCAAAGAAGATCGACAAAATGCATGGCCTTAACTCAATAGAGAATATCGAGACCGTGAAGATTGGAGAATGGGATTGTCCTATACACGTGCACCACAAATACAAAACCATTATGGTGGGGACAATGACCATTAAAGTGAAGGTGCAAGGATCACTTCATAAGAGGTGAGACTTTTTGTTCTATATATCATCGGTTCGTTGGTAAGACTTGATCAACCTTGCTAGTGAGCATGTTTTATATAGGCAAAAGGTGGAGCTTGTTATGTTTACATTTGCCTTATCTTTTATTCTCTTTGTTGTACCAAGCTTATATGTTTTTGAAGCTTCACAATTCTAATCACTGCTTCAAGTTTTCAGAAAGTTTCGCAGCTTTTTGAACTCCAGAAAAATTTGAACAGTGAAGTTTTCAGAAAAATTCCAAAAAAATTATATTAAAAATTTCCATGCCGGGAGTGACCCAGAGGCACCTGGGGATGACCAAGGGGCCACCAGTGGCCCAGCCGGCCAGCTGGCGCGGCCAGCCCCCTGGCCGCGCTCATAGGGCGCCTGGGGGCCACAGGTCCCACCTCCAGGTAAGCCTTCTTCCTCATCCCTTCCCTCTCTCCAAAAACACGAGTTATGCGCCTAGAACTTGCGTTCTTGCTCTCCTCCGTCCAGAATTTCGATCTCTCTCTACAACCCATCATTTGAGCTGAGATTTTGGAAAAATACTCCCTGGTATGCAACTCCTTCACCCCTCCAATTAGATTTTTGATTGGTGGTTTCATTTGCGAGTATTTAGTAGTGCTTGGTGTTGTTTAGATGAGCTTGCATGCATGTGTAGAAATTTATTTTCCAAGTTTTGATGCAAGTTTATGCCTTAGGTAAGTGATTCGAGTAGTTTTCCTCAACTCACTTTGTTTAAATCCTTGTTTTTGTGAATTGTCAAAAATTTCAGAAATGAGTTTGCTAGTAAAATAAAAGGGGTGTCTTGGGAAGAAGAAGCCCGAGCGCTCCGATCGAGTCACTAGAGCTGCAGCTTCACCCTCAGCAGTTAGGGTGAGCTATAATGAAGGTCATGTGCCCCTGGAGTTGTTGGAAGACACAAGTACAACATGTGCAATGATGTATCCGTGCGAAGATTTTCTTACAGCTGCGGGAATTAAGGAGGAATTTTATGGCCTTTGTGCCAATGCAGGTTTGACACGGCTAGCATTATGCCGCTTGGTACAATACAAGAATCTTACCTCCCGCTTTATTAGCAGTTTCCGTTATAACCATGATGCTGGAACCGTCGAGTTCAAACTTTATAATGATCTCATAGCTATGTCTTTGGCACAATTTTGTGATATAATAGGTGTGCCGAACGTTGGTCAGACAGCGAAGATGACCTCTCAGCCTTCCGAGTTGAGGACCCTCTTCAACTCCCTCTGTTACCAGGAGGAGACCGACATTCAGCGCACGAAGATTTCCAGCATTTTGTTTCCCCACCTCAGGTATTTTGTGTATTATATTGCTAGAGGGGTGTTGGCTCGTGACAACACGAGCAGTGGTTCTGCACCAGATTTCGCTATTTATGTGAACGCCCTCTCTAATAAGAATGATTATAATGTGGGTGCCTTAATTGCTCGGCGCCTTGTTACGAACAGTAACAAGGGTGACTTATATGGTGGTGTTTACACCTCACTTATCCTTGAGTCTCTTGAGCGCACCCCGCATCCTGATGATGTTCCCTTTTCATACGCAAGTCTCAATCTTGCTGCTATGAAGAGGCATAAGTTTGTTACCATGACTTCCCAGTTTGGTAACCTTGATTATATTTTGAGGTTTGAAAATACCATTACTCGTGAGATCTGTCTACCTACACCACTTTTGTTTGATAACGCTCGCAGGAACGGATGGTCCTTCAACTATATCCAGTTCGATGAGTTCATGGCTCATTACCAGCCGCATAACCCCATGGAGGGGGTTGTGCCCGACGAGGAGGAGCATGGTGAGTTCCCACCTTTCCAGGGAGAGACCTTCATCGAGCATGGCGAGGGGTCTTCTTCCGCTTGGAGCGCAGGACCTTCCTCATGGGAGGACCCGAGGACTTTGGTGTGCGCACCGAAAGGCTCATACGACTCCTGGACTTACCACTACCCCGGAGCAAGAGGCTCCTGGGGGCAGTAGATGCTGCCAACTTAGGCCAAAAGCTTAAGCTTGGTGGAGTACGTGCCCTTCTCACCTTTCCATTGTTTTATCCGTTTTTATTTTGTTTGCTTCGATCTTTTTTGAAGTTTTTGACCGTTCTTCTTTGTTCTTTTATTTTGCAAAAACAACAAAAAGATTTCTCTTTTCTTTTTCTTTCGCTAAACCTTTAAAAAACCCAAAAAGATTTCCTTTATCTCTTTAGTTTGCTTTGTTTTCAGAGTTCAGCTCGAGTCCGTGATGGCATTTGATTATATATTTCCTACATTCGGTCATGCAAGTGACAAGGCAGTAATGACGAAGATCGACGGAAAGGAAGCAACAAGGAAAACCAGTATGAACTCTTTTTGTTTCTACTTTTGTACATATGCATGTACTTATGATCTAGAGACCAGCTTGTAGCGACATAGTGTTATGTTTACAATGCTTTCCCAGTGTTCATGCTTTCTTTGTGGATGATCTCAAATAGCTAGGGTGCATAATATGTTGTTGGAATGATTTACATGCATTGCATTGCTCATGGTTTGGCATATTGAAGTGGTATTTCCCTTGGGAGAATTCTTGGATTGACTTGCCACATGTTCACACATGTTTATGACTAATATGTCTATCATGCCTTGATGACCTTTTTATTTCAGAATAGTTATATCACTTTCATGCCCGATTCAATGTTACCTTCTCGCTTTGCATGATTATGACAATTATTGCTCTCTAGTTGGTAGCTTCCCAGTCTTTTGCTAGCCTTCACTCGCACTAAGCGGAATTCTGCTTGTGTATCCAAACTCCTTTTCAAACCAGTTATTCCACTTGAGTCCACCATACCTACCTATATGTGGTATTTACCGGCCACTCCTAACTTAGACTTTCTTGTGCAATCTCGAAATTTATTCAAAAGCTTACCTTTTGCAACCGTACAAGCTCATGGTGCGGTGATGAAAAATCAGTATCTACCATGCCAAAAATATTTTGACGGAAGTTTTAACTAGTCAATAAAAAATGAGAGTTACACCTCCCCCATACTTGATGATGGAATGAAATGGACCAAATGTTGCTTATGATAGATGGAACGATACCCTCCTTCCATACTTGAGGCAAAATAAAAGGTTCCGTAGACCATTAAAGGAATTATGGATAAGGGAACGTGTGTAAGAAAAAGGCATTAATATGGTTGGCATGGGAGATATTGAGAGACCTTTACCGTTCACCGTTGACTGGAAAGTTGCACTTCTCAAAATAATTTTATCTCTGTTTGCAAAACCAAGAGCTCTGGCACATGTTTAGTCTTTGCTTCCTTTCACGGGTATTCAATCTTGCCATCAAAAATCCACGGTTCGAGAGTCTCGCCTTCTTTCTTCAAAGCACCAACTATTGAGAGCATAATTTGTTGAGGTTCGCAGCAGAAAACACAAATTTTTCTAACTAGCGTTCCCATAACCCAAGATCTAGCTAGTCGTATTACCGTAACGGAAAAGAGTGCGTAAATAACATACCTCGGGGTGTAGTCCGTTGCGCGGGAAACGTTCCCGCAAACGTGGTTGATGTAGCCGATCAAGTTTCACAGCCCCCTGGCTGTGTTGAGCACCAGGATGGGTGTAGTGCCACACATGTAGCACCTCGTAGTACTCGCACACGTACGAGACTCGATGACGACCTCCGTTCTCCGATCCAGCGAAGGTGGCGGAAGCAGACCTCCGGACGGAGCTTCGGCAGCACGACGACCTCCGATTCTAGCAGAGAAGCCTCAATTCCACTATAGGCTCACACTAGGGAGCCCACCGTGAAAGAGACAAGGGAGGGGAGAAGACCGGAGAAAACCGATCTCAATTCGGAGTAATATTTAATTTCTCACGAATTTCTGTGTATTAAATATGTGCACCCTGCCCATCTATATATAGGCAGAGGGGGAGGGAGTCAACCCCTCTCCCTTAGCAATGTGGGACTAAAGTCCCTTTGGAAAGGGGAGGTGGCCGGTCAAGGGGGGGGGAGGGGGCGCACCCCTCATGGGCCCTAGGGCCCATGGCGCCTCCCCCCTCTTTTCTTTTTCTTTTTTCCCTTTTATTTCCCCTAATGGGCCTTTTTCTCCACTAAGGCCCATTGCACATATTAATTAGAAATAAAATGATTTTAATTATTAATTCAATTAATTAATAACTAAAATATAATATTCCATGTCCCGGTGCTCCGGAACACCTTCCGGTTCACTCCGAACTTGTTCGGTTTAACACGGTACTTCTCCGATGTTGTTTCCTTTATTCTCTGGTTACTCCGATGGTTCCGAAAAGGTCTCCGATTTCATCGAGCCCTTAAGTGTGTTACCCTACGGTCCGAGAACACTCCAGTCATGACCGAGATGAGGCTACGGTCAATGATCATCAGCGGGACCTGGATGCCCATAATGACCCCTGTTCATTCCGGATATCAAACACCGATTGGACCTTACGCCGTATAGCATTCCCTTTGTCAGCGATACTGGATTGTTCCGAGATTCGATCAATGACATCATATGTCTGGTTCAACCTCGTTCTGAACTAATCCTCATTCACTCGTTCCCGTGATATTCATCCCCGTGACCTAGTCACACGCTGCAGCTTTATGGATGGAATCTCACCGAGTGGGCCCCGAGTATCTATCCATTATATGGATTGACAAATCCCGCTCTTGTAACAATACTCCTCAACATATCTCCACGGAATACCCAAGATACAACCGTTATGACCCGCATATTTCAGTCAGGTGGTGGCATGTAGGTCAAAGCATCCGGGAAGATAGCAATTATGCACGTACTCACGGTCAAAGGAACGGTCTACCACGTTCTTTAATTACAGCACTGAACCTTCACAAGATTTGATCATGCTGTAATGCTTACTTTGGGTAATGTTCATCACGTCACTTAACCAGTGAGGTGACCTCATAGTCAAGAGACTTAATTGTCCATGATCGCGAAACCACGGCCATCATGTTGACCATGAACTAGTTATCGATGTAGAGGCTAACATAATTTGATCACGGGGGTTTTCTATACCACACCTGTATCATTGTTTCACTGACACAGTTCTAGCACGGTATGAAACTGATTATGAACTTTCTTAGATATATTGGAATAATCATATATTATTTGCCTCTAGAGCATATATCCAACATAATTGTCATTCTTAGTGTAACATGCATTGTCCCAAATACTACATTGTCTTCTGCATGCTTGTTATATTGCTAGTCTGAAATTCTTAGTTCTAGTCTCCTTTAAAACTCCGGAGGAGTTTCTGTATTTATGTTTTGCTTCACTCATGGAGGCTAGCGAGATACCACTCTGATATGTTCAGGCTATGTGCATTGTGATCTTGTTTTGACTTTCATCTGCATATTATTTGCTTTAGTTTGTTTGTGATTGGTCACTTGAAAGAAGGATTGCTTCTTGCATTGTCCTCATAGCATTGTTTTGATACTTGCTAAACTCTTTTCGTAGTACCGGCTTATATATATCTTATGAAGAAAAAGAGTTTATCAAAGTTTTCTTTGTCGCGTCCAGTTCGTTGAACTGAATTGCTTGAGGACAAGCAATAGGCTAAGCTTGGGGGAGTTGATACGTCTCAAACGTATCTACTTTTCCAAACACTTTTGCTATTGTTTTGCCCTCATTCTTGCATGATTTGAGCTAAACTAACCGGGACTGACGCTGTTTTCAGCAGAGCTGCCTGTATGGTTTTATTGTGCGCAGGAAAATGGATTTTTGGACATCTCAGAAAATTCTCAAAAGAATACCAAAAAATCCACGCACCCGAAGGAGACCGGAGCCAGAAGATGGGCCAGAGGGCAGCCAGGGGGCCCCAGGCGCCCTGTGGGTGCGACTAGGGGTGGGGCCGCGCCGGGAGGCCGCCTGGGCGACTCCCCCTCCCCTGGTGCCCTACTTCGTCTCCTATTTATTCTCGTGACGAGGAAACTCTGAAACAGAAGTCGCTTTTCCAGAACCCGTCGCGGAGCCGCCGCCACCCTCTGTTCTTCCTCGGGAGGGCTAATCTGGAGGCTGATTTGGCCTCCGGGGAGGGGAGATCGTCGCCATCGTCATCACCATCACCAATCCATCGCCCCTCAATGACTTCTCTTCACATTTGTGAGTAATTCCCTGCTGTAGGCAAAGGGGATGGTAGGGATTGGATGAGATTGATCATGTAATAGTTCGTCAGATTGTTGGGGGCATAATGCCTATCATCTACTATGGTGTTTATCATCTTTGCTACAACTTGTTTCTCTTAATGCTTGTCACTTTGGGCCCGAGTGCCATGTTTTCATATCTGAACCACTTATGTTTTCATGAGTTTATTTATGTTCGAGATCCTATCTATGAGTTGTATGCACCTATTATGGTCCGGAACCGGCGATCCCAAAGGTGACAGCTTGGGACACCAAAGGGGATGGTCCATAATTTGAGGATTCCATGTATCCATTGAGTTTATTGCTTTGTTCCGGTGCTCTTTGACAGGAGCACCTTAATCTCCATAAGTTCCTTTTGGCCCCGTTCGTAACGGGATGGTACGACAAAAGATGTTGTGCAAGTTCTTATTGCAAGCACGCACAACTACCTATGGGATACATGCCTAATGTTTGATATTTTCCTAGATGATCATTACTTTTCTGTGTGCCTTGCATGATACGTCTCAAACGTATCTATAATTTCTGCTTGCTCCATGCATGTTTTGTGTGACTTTGCCATGATTTTCTTGAACTTTTATACACTTTTGAGCATATTTGGACTAATCTATTAACCCAGTGCACCCAGCTGTCAGTTCCTGTTTTCTGTTGTTTTTGTATTTCAGATTTTCCAGCCATTAAAAGTGCTCCAAAAATCCAGGAAAAGCAGATAAAAAATCAGCGTGGCGGAAGCTTCCGGAAACACCAAAGGAGCGGAGGGGGGCCACCACCAGGCAGCCAGGAGGGCAGGTGGCGCGGCCCCACCCTAGGTCGCGCCAGGGACCCTCCTGACTGCCTCGTGGGTCCCCTCGACACCCCCCTTCGCCTATATTTACCCCTCGGGGTGGAAACCCCTAATACGGACTCCTCTTTCGCGATCTCGCCTCTGTTCCGCCGCCGCCGCCGTTTCAAGATCGGGGCTGCCTGGAGAAGCTGCTCCGGCACCCTTCCGGGAGAAGCTACCCCCTCCGGGAGACCCTCCATAGTCATGGACGCCTCCCGTATGTACCGTGAGTAGTTTCCCTTGGACCATGGGTCCGTGACCAGTAGCTATGTGATCTATCTCTCCCTTCTTTGTGCCTCCACTTTCGAGACCTCGTGAGCTGCCTCACATGATCGAGGCACCTTTGTAATTTTCTGCCGTTGCTATGCTGAGTTTGTTGGGATCTGATGGATTATGAGACTATGTTCAGATTGTGATGAGTAATATATTTGGTTCTTATCTTTTGTATTTTGTTCTTGAGTAAATTCTTGCATGTTGTCTGTTGCCGTATTTTACTTTGGCCAAGTGATTTGTTGCAACTCCAAGAGGGAGCGTTATGCTTGATTGTGGGTTCAGCCCCTTGATGTCTAGCTTGAGTGACAGAACCATGAGACTAGGGGATGTGCTGTTGCCACCAAGGATAAAACAGCAGTGCTTGTATCCGCGGATGCAAGGATTGTTTACTTTACGCAAAGTTATTTTAATGCAGTTGTCTGTTGCTTTGAGTTTACACTTTGGGTGGGATTCGCAACTTAATACCAGCGAGATGTTCTGGATAGATATCTCAAGGTGGATGATTCATAGTAGACGCAGATGGATTTCGGTCTACTTATCTTGGCGTACTGCCCATTGCTTTTGAACCCTTCCTTTCTTTGTAGCATAGTTAGCATTGCGGTGCCTTCATAATCCTGTCAATTGCCCAACTGTGATTTGTTTACCTCGCTAGCACTTTTATCGTCTTTTGGGAGAGAGACATCACTAGTGAAAATCATGCGACCTTGGTCCATATTCATATCATTGTTTACACCCTCAATTTACTTTCAGTTGCCACTATCATTATCTCTTGCGTTGATCCTTTATAAATGGCAAGGCCGGAGGAATTGACAACTCCTCTGTACTCGTTGGGAGCAAAGTTATTTGTATCTGTGTGCAGGTCCAGGTGAGGTTAGCAACCTCGGCGCCATTTCTCACTTTACCACCTACTTGTATCCTTCGGAGTCCTACGGGAGACAAACCTTGGTATCTTTGCCAAGGGAAAACTTGTTGTTGCACTATATCCAACCCTGCACTTGGGGTAATCAACGAGGGCTTGAAGAGTACAACACTCTCTTGCCATCACCAAGTTTTCTGGCGCCGTTGCCGGGGACTCCAACCTACAAGATAGGGGAGTTGCACACTATCTTTTATCTTTGCTTTTTAGTCTTGTTAGTTTACCTTTCATTTTTTACCTTTGTGTCCCTTATAAAAAATACCAAAAATACCTATTACCTTGTCGGTAGTTACCACTATGGCAGGTCCTTTTGCCGTTGTTGAGGCAGAAGTACTTACCTTTACTCAAAGAGGTGGTGAAAGTTTGAAAGATGCTTGGTATAGAATTAATGATTCTCAAAAAAGAGCCACCAAGAAGCAATCCACTTCTATCTTGCTTAGAAATTTTTCTGTTGGGATCACTTCTCGGAATAGGTTTGTTTTAGACACTGCTATCAATGGGAACTTCGTAGAGGCCCCAGTTTGGGAAGCCCTTAATGTTATTGAAAATCTTGTTGGAAGTCTCCCAGTTGTTAGTATTAAGGAGGACATTACTTTAGCTCACATTATGAGAAAACTTGAAAAAATAGAGCTAGAGATGCCAAGTATAGATAGGGTGAATGAGTTGGATCGTAAGATTCAAGGGAATTTGAATAGGTTAGATAAATCCATGCAAAAAATTATCAAAACTTTGGAGACTATCAAATCTCTTGACAATGGACAGTGCAGCTTGAATTCCAGAGCGAATGCCAGAGTTGAGCATGATTTCAAGTTGGCGGGGGGTGGCCTTGAAGATCCGAGCAACATCGTTAGCCGTCGTATTAGCAATCGGCTTGGTTCGTAACTTGAAGAGCTTTTCATTCAGCTTCTGGACCCCAGTCTTGTACATGCATAGAGCACCTTTGACAAGGGGTAGTTGGGCATCCAGAGCCACAGCGAAGTCCTCAGAACTCCAGCCGGCATGAACATCAACTACTGTGCCTCTGACGCGGCGGGCTTCCTCCACAACAGCAGTGGAGGCAATGGTAGAGTTGGGCCAGGCATCTGATGAAAAGAGAAATGTCAGATCGAAGGGAAACAATGTCAGATCGGAATACAACAGCAAGCGGAAAGGATAAAATACCAGCAAGGGCGAGGTCCACTCGGTGGAGGCAAGCAAGGGCAAGGTCGGCATGTGCTTGGGCAGCTCGGAGGTCTTCCTGATGCTGGACAGCCATGTCTTCGACACGCTTGATGGCCAAGTCCTTTTCCTTCAATAGCTGACCTTCCACCTCGTGGCAGGCATCGACAAGCCTCTGCATTTCATGATCATGAGCAATTTTGGAGGCAGCAAGGTCTTTGGTCATTTTCTGGATCTTGTCCTGCAGTTCGGTCTCGACAGCAGCCAAACGTTGACGTTCCTGTGCAGCACTTCCGATCTGACCATCCTTCTCACCGAGTTGGGTCTCCAGCTGGGCGATTCTCTTTTGAGCAGCCTCCATCTCGGGGGCGTGGGCAGCAGCAGCTAAAGAAAGAGATGCGGTTAAGTTATTTCAGCAGTCGCAATCGGAAGATAAGCAAATAACAAGCAAAAATATACCTGTCAGCTCTTGGATATTTACAGCTTGAGCATCAGCATTTTTCTTCAGAGCGGCGATGGATTTTTGGCCCGCTGAATAAGTTGCCAAGATCTTATCAAAGACGGCCTGACGTCTTTCGCATATGGCCTGGAAAATTGGTTGGTCAAATCGAAGGTGCATAAGCAAATAAAAGAAAGTAAGATCCGAGCAGACTGCAAGCAATCGGCCCGAATCTCTGGGACTACACCCAGTGGGTGCGCTGGCGCGCCCCCATAGGAAGTTAAACTTACAAAAGCAGAGTGCTCGGGGGAAAGGATTTGGCCTAGGGCTCCAGTAGCAAAACTCCTAATATGGGTGGAGAGGCCACCCAATCGATGCATCAGATGGGCCGGGATTTTATCCTCGAACCTAGGAGGAGGACGAGTGGCAGGGTCAGAAGGAGGTCGGACGGGCGAGACGTCAAGCGCACCGGTATACGTCTCGCGGAACCGATCAGCCCGCGAGAGTTGATGTGTAGAGGCTGGCGGCTGGCGCACAACGGCACTGGAAGATGGAGGCATGTCAGTACTGGCCCCAGCGGGGACAATAGAAGCAATCGGGAATGATGAAGGAGCGTTCGGGTTGATGGGGGTGGCACTGGCGCTCCCCGATCCGGCTGCAGGAGCTAGATGTGCAGGAATAGTGGCCTAGGCTGAAGAAGCCCCAGGCTGAGCAGCATCTGCATCGGACCGGTCCATGATCGGCACATCGGGGTGCGCGATCCCAGATGGGTCGATGAGGATCGGAGCGGTAGCGGCGGTTGCTGCGGGAGTGGACGGCTGCGCTCCAGCAGTCGGACGCGGGGTAATCGCGGAGGTCGGTGGAGGAGCAGTCGGCCGCGCCTGTTTCGCGACGGCGACGACTTTTTGTTTCTTGGTCCGCTCGGCCTTGGAGGTGTCGGCGGCATCCCTTTTGTGCGAAGGCGCAGTGAGAGCGTTGGAAGTAGCGGAGGTTGCAGCGGATGCACTCGGAGGAACCTCAGGCACCACAAGGGGCACATTCGGAGGAACCCCAGGTGCGGCGGGAGCAACAGTTCGGGCAACCCTATATCACAGAAAGACAAGTTGAAAAAACAGATCGGACGCAAATAGAAGCACATAAAGCAAGAGCAAAGGAAAATACTCGGCAGCTCGGGGCAGACTGGCAGCAAACTTCGCCATAGTAAAGCTAGGAGGAGCAATGTTCAGAGGTGCAGGAGAAAGCACGGGGCCGGAGGACCTAGGAACAATCGGGGGAGGAGCTCGGTGTCCTGGTCTCTTGTTAATTTTCTTCGGGGGAGCCTTGGAGGGGCCAGCGACATCATCTGTTCGGGGGCGCTTTCCCGCGGCCGTCGTCTGTGCAATCGGTTGGGACTCTGAGCCGCAGTCACCAGGAGAATCAGCGTCACTACTCCACTCGGCCATGAAGCGTTGAATGGAGGAATCAGACTCACCTGGCTGATCGTGGCCAAGTCCGAGGGAGGCAATGCGGGCTTCTGTTTCAGAATCCGTTTCCTCCTCGAGCTCCAGGTCCTCGGCATCCTCTTCGGCGCGGTCAGGGTGGTAGCCAGAAGCGGCCTGCCCATCATGCATGGCCTTGGAGCTGAGGAATTCTTGGGGAGGAGTAGTCGATCAAAAAAAAGTGCAAGATCGGAAGCAGAGGCATACCACGGGGCATGTGCGGAGTCGGCTGTACGCCCTCAGTCCGAACTTGAAGGGTGCGGAGGCTTTGACATCGGCAACCAAATTCAGTCGGCGAATGAGATCCTCCTCGTCTATCTGGTGCGTAGAGATCCGGGTGGGGTCTAGGAACCGGCTCATATCGCAGATGCGGTGGCATCGGCGCTGCAGCGGAAGCACTCAGCGGCAGAGCCAGGTAGCAATCTGGTCGACAGGTTGTAGCCCTTCGGCCATCAACACTTGAATCCGAGCCATCTGGCGATACAGATAGGTGTCCCCATCACCGGGATTCTCGGACCAGCGGTGCTTGGTGGCCGGAG
The DNA here is from genome assembly GCA_950022295.1 of Bromus sterilis. NCBI lineage: Eukaryota > Viridiplantae > Streptophyta > Magnoliopsida > Poales > Poaceae > Bromus > Bromus sterilis. The sequence continues at coordinate 111,718,967 of OX465598.1, forward strand.
GTGGCAGGGAGAATTCAGGAAGATTCGGCAGATCCTTACCCTCTGGAGAGGAGACGTAGAAGAACCCCATTTTCCAGTCTTTGATAGACTGCGGCGGCTGGGGATGAGGATACAGGCCGGACTCGCGAAGGTAGAGGACAGCAGCTCCGCACTCGTCCATCACCTTCACTTCTTCTTTTCTCTGGGTCTCGGGGTCGACAGTATATACCCCGGTGCCCACTCGGAAGCTGTGGAAGTGGAAGATCCGGGACCAGAGGCCGACGGTGGGCCGCACTCCGAGGTAGCCCTCGCACAGCGTCACGAAGGCAGAGAGAAGCATGACGGCATTCGCCCCGAGGTGGTGCGGTTGCAGTCGAAAGAAATCCAAGAATGCGCAGAAGAATTGGCTCACTGGGAGCCCGAAGCCGCGCTGGAATTGTGTGAGGAAGACCACGCGCTCGCCGGCCTTGGGCGTGGGTGCGAGCTCGGGGCCTGGAACGCGGGTGTTGAGGTCTGTCGGGATCTTGCGCGACCGGCGGAGGAGAGCAATGTGCATCTTGTCGACGTTGGATCCCTTCCACAAACCCTTCAGACGGGCGGCGGCGGCGTCGTCCCCCATGGAAGCGTCGGACTCCATGGTGGGCGAGGAGGAATAAGACGACGAAGACGGTGGCGGCGGCGGCGGAAACCTAGATCCGCGTCCACCAATGGCGACAGAAGAAAGTGGCGGCGTTGGCGGCGGAGAACAGCGGGGAGGTCGTCGACGAGGTGGATCTAAGCTTCGCCGGCGGCAGGAGCAGCAGCGGAGAGCGCGATGTGGCGGCGGCGAAAGCAGAGGAGGAGAGCACAAGGAAGAAGATGAAGTGGACGGTGTGTGGCGCATCCCCACCCCTCGGGCTGTTTAAAGAGCCAACAGAGTGGTAGTGAGATCCGCTGCGCCGACTCAGTGGCCGGTGTGGCCGCGTGTATTTTTAGTGCATCACCAGTTCGGAGCACAGAGGATCCGGCGGAAGGGGCGGGACGTGCACGCGTGGCTCGAGGTGGCGGTTATGACATGTCAAATCATGGCACGTCGTTCCGCATTCCACGACGAATTCGAAGCGGCAAGTTTCGGTCAACATTCTAGTCAAACTAACCGTTGGCCAGATCGGCTGAGAGGACAAAGAGCAATCGCCAGATCGCGAGTAATCGGCCTGTTGAGAGCGACCGGTCAGAAGATCAAGAGCAATCGGCGGATCAAGAGAAATCGGCTTGTCGAGAGCAAAGAACAATCGGCAGATCGTGAGCAATCGGCCTATTGAGAGCAATTGGTCAGAAAGGAAGATTCAAAATTCAAGAGGCATGGAAGGAACCTGTGCAGGCCCCGCTGTCTCTTAGTTCGGCGGGACCTCCGCAGCTTCAGGGGCTACTGTTGGGGGAATGACCCTCGGGTAGGGTCACCCAGGGGAAACAATTCATCGAAGCTAAGATCACCGACCTAATGGTCGCCGATCTAATCAAGGCCAAGTTGATCAAGACTTGGCGCAGAGTGGGACGAACTGAATAGTTCGGAGGCCGATTGCCTCAAAGAGAGTGCAACCGGCCTCACCTAGGATCATTCGGCCGAAGATAATAGAACAATCTCCGAGCAGAATACCAGGTCGGACACCTGGTACAAGTTCATTCAATGCGCAATCCCTGAAGATCGGGGCTGTCAGAGGCGTGCGGTCTCCTCCAGCGCCGATCACGCGGACAGGCCGACATGCCTAAGTCCCTAGCTCCACTTTTCACTAGCAAGGTCTACAAGATAGCGACATGGTGAGCCGTAAGTCTAAACCGGGTCATCCGGGGGAGCACGATGTGAGGACCCTAGCGTGTCTGAGACTGGCAGCTGGGCACTCCCCTTTGTATATTTACCTTTGTACCCCGGGCTCGGCCTATAAGAGCCCCGGGTACCCCTCCTGCGTGAGGGACGACGGAACACTTATTGCAACTTCACCTACGACCAAAGAGAGAGAGCAAGGAGAGAGCTGTGCTTAGAACCCTCTTCTCCTTCCTCTCAAACAACTCAAGGAGCATTCATTGTAGTCAGAGTTATTGCATATAGCTAGCTCGGCAGGACTAGGGTGTTATCTCTACGGAGAGCCCCGAACCTGGGTACATCGCGGTGTCTCACTGTGTGTTCCCGCTCTCGATTTCGGTAACAGCGACACTAACCTCGGTATGTCCCCCTCTTTAGCCATCCCCATGGCATCTGCCGTTACATATCGACGACAAGTATTGCACCATAACAACAAAATATGAACACTGGTTTTTTGGCAGCGAGCACATGCATAAGAGATTGATTCCAATGAAAATACCACGGTTGTATTACAATATGGCCCTCATATTTCAGTTTCAACACATCTAATGCAACATGCTTCGAAGCTGGCGAGGGAGGAGGTCGAAGAAGAAGAAGAAGAAGAAGAAGAAGAAGAAAAAGAAGAAGAAGAAGAAGAAGAAAAAAGATGGACCTGTCACAAGGGTAGGCCCATCTGTCGATGGCAGAGCTTGCATCCGAGGGACCGAAGGTATTAAAAAACTAAAAACTAAAGATGGAGTTTCTACTCGCGAGTTCAAATGCTTCCTCGTGAACAATAACATTGAAAAAAAGTTAATTTTTTTGGAAACAAACATTGAAGAATTTTTTACATTCATACAAATTTTGGTGAAGGAAAAACATTCCAAAATGCTCTGAAATAAATAAACAAAATCGATGCTTTAAATAAGTTTTTGGTACTCTCTTCAATCCATAATAAGTGTCGCTCATCTAGTATAAAATTTATACTAGATTAGTACAAAATGAGTTACATTTATTATGAATCGAAAGGAGTAGCATTTTGAAGCAATGATAGTTTTTTTTGCCTAGAGCATTAGGAATGTTGTTTTTTCACGAAAATTTGCAAGTATGTAGAAAAATCAGCAATGTTTGTTACAGTAACAAAAAAAATCAGAAACCATACTGATATATTAATTCTAATAATGAAAACAGATGTGTGACACTTACAAATATTTTACAGCCGGACGATCGACTTTTTGAGCTTGCAACCTATTCTATTTCATGCCAAAAGGTCTTTATACATAAAAAGCTTCTGTTTTATTCAACTGTGCAAGGAACTTCATATGGTCCCCGCAAAAAAAAGGAACTTCATATGGGCATCCTTTCTAGGATGGCGTGTTTTGGTGATAGACTGATGATAGTACACAGTTTTCCTCCGAGTAAACCTGACTAGGCTGACGTAAACACCATAACTCTTTAATTTCATGCACCATAAACAGTTCCAGTAAACTACTCCTAGCTTACATCAATCGGAGTTCAGAAAAATCAGAATGGATGCAATACGCGCTGATATACCATACATTGTTCAAGCACGTACTAACTGGTTCCCATAATTAAACTTCTCTACATCAAAGATCTTGAACCTGGCAGACTGCTGCGACCAAATAGCCAGGAACTACATCAGCGGAACACAATCGACCAAGTGACCTTCAGAAGCATCTTGTAGTCACCGCATGTGACAGTCTCTTCATCATAACCATTGCTCCTTGGACTAAACTTAACAGTGCAGACAGATAACTCACCACCACCTAGAGCAGCAGCTGCTGCTGCAACAGTGAACGCCAGCATCTCATCCACAGAAACTCCTACTACACGCCGTGCTGTTTGTAGGACTCCATTGTGACCTGCAGTTAGGACGCCACTCACTTTGCTATCATGTAGCACAATGTCGCATGGGATGCTGCTAGTGCAGGCGACGATCTTCCCATGGAAATCATCAGGCCCCTCGAGGATCCTGACCTCAAGGGTGCCCTCCACCGACCTCCTCACAAATGTGTAGTTTAGATCCAATGTGCTGTGCATGCTGACAAGCGTTTCTGTTTCAACCACATATCTGGGTTTGTATGCCAGCCTGCGGATAGCATCCACCTCCATCAAGCCTTTACTTAGCCTATCATCACTGATCAGGCTCCCATGCGCATCCTTAACCTTCAGATTTATTTCAAAGAATATATCATCGCATACCATGAATCCACTCTTTGGGCCGGTCAAAACCAACGAATCATCCTGCAAAGCAGTTTGAATAAATAAATTCCAGGTTTGAATAATCCTTGCTTTGGGGCTCATTTGGCTATGTATTGAAAGACGAAACAAGGTAATTAGACTAGAAAAAATGTATGTTACATTTGTGCTCATGTATGCTGTTTACTCCTTTTCTTATTGTGCAGAGGTTGTAGTGCCAGAAACTTAGGCGCGGAAGTGTCGATAAATCCCTGGTTCTTAACAGTATTCACTAAAAGGCAACTAATTGAAGTATCAGAACATCAACATCATATCAGGATTACTTACAATACAGCATTTAGAAATAATCATTTTAGAAGTTCAGCACAATTTCTCAACTCAGAATTTCTCCATAAGGAAATTACCCCCATCTATACTTCTTATAAGACAAAACCCCACTATACATCATTTAAGTTGTCTATCTCAACATGCAAGCTATCCACATCATCTATTCTCTTAGCCAATCAATTATCCATGTCACCCACTTAGGTCATTTAAATTGTCTCTGTTCACATGCAAGCTATCCACATCATCCATTTCTTAGTCTATCAATTGTCCATGTCATCTCTACTAATATATTTATTAATCTCTATACGCAATCTCCATATCAACTATCTTTTAATCATTTTATTGTCCACCCTAACAATTTTTAATACACACATATTTTGGTTGCATCTTCACCTAAACAACTTAATGTATCATACTTATATACTTTTTATTTATGTATATAGTTTTCTTAGCAATTCCCGCTGCAACGCACGGGGTATACTTCTAGTTTTTTATAAACCAGAGGATTGACATAAGACAGTATCAGTAAATTGATATATTTTATGCGTCTGACAGTAATACCTTTGAGCTGATGAACTGGCAATTATCCTGGTCACGCTGGAATAAATAGATACATTTTCGATCAACATTGTCCCTGGCTAGGATGGTACCGTAGACATTGAGTGGGTAGCCATAGTCAGAGGAAACGATCTTGATGGAGACAACATTGACAGAGTTATTAAGCCGGAACTGTTCTCCGAAGATTGTATTAGTATGTTGCATGGGACCAACAGGTGCTGTCAAATGAGAGGAAAACTCATATGAAAGAGAGTAAAAAGAAGAGCACATAGGTGTAAATTGGACAGATCAAATCGAAGAAACCTGAAACAGGTGGTGCTTTTATCTTTTGCATAGTAATTTACTAGTAATACTGCAAGGCTCGGTTTTAATTATAAGTAATGTGCGTCCAAACAGAGCCCTATGAATTGAAAGTTGGACTCTTTGCTTTTGAATAATTTAGTGTGAATGCCATCTGAGGACTGAACTGATACTGACTGGTGTTTATATAATTATATGCAACCATCTAAATACCTTTTTGCAAGAGAACATCAAAACATCGGTTTTCATGAACTAGACATGCGTAACGAAGGCAACAATGTCAGAATGTAGCCAGACGAGGATGTCTGCAAGACCGTTCCATCTGCGTCGCTTAAAAAGCCTAGACGGCGTCGAGGATGGGACACAAAAATAAAGCAGGCTTGGCGGAGTTTTCCTGCCAACCCTGCTAGGCCTGAATAGCCTGCTAACACCAGCAGCTCACAACAAGAACGAAGCAAAAAACAACAGCGATGGGACACGCCGCCGATTCGCCACCGCAAGACTATCACCCCACTTTAGAGGTAACAAGAAATATATGCAATCCCCATATTTAATATACTACATACGTACTACCTCTGTCCCATAATGTAGTATCATTTTGCAAGCTATGCTAATTTGCAAAATAATACTATATTATGGAACGGAGGGAGTATGAAAGAAACTCCTCTAAGGATAATAACCAGGATGCTAAGAGTCTTTTTGGTTCTCGCCCGTGGTGGCCCTGCCAACCGTTTGGCGCGCCAATATCTTGGCGAGCAAATCGGCCGGCCGCATAGTGCCAATAAACTGGCTATGGAATGAACGGGAGACACTGCTGGGCCTGGGGCAAGCCAAATTATTGGAGGCCAACCAAACAGACGCTAAGAATCTGGTTAGGTGCATCAAGGAACCTCTATCTTCTTCACCTGAGGACTGACTATATCACTGAAGGGTCAACAATGCCAAAGTAATTCTGGTATGGGACAGTGGATAACCAAATGGAAGGGCAAAAAAAAAAGATTATGTTTTCCAGTACACACAGCTTGAAGAGGATTGCTGGAGATGAATTTGATATGTTTTATAACAATTAATCAAATCTGAATGCTGCGCTGTGTTCCTAGTCGTACTGCATGTCTGTATGTTGCAGAAACATTTGAAATCGTTGGATGGTTGGGTGTGTCGTGTTACAGTGAAAGTGAAATCCACGTGAAGGTCTAACAAAAAAGGATAGATTGTGATAAAGGAAGTGAAGGGGCGGGATTGGATTAGGAACGTACACTCCTCGTCGAGGTCGAAGTTGAATTTGTTGCCAAAGAAGAAGTAACGGGTGTTGATGAAATCTCCCTGCTTGGGGTCGTACTCGCAGAATCGCGGGTCCACGGGATCCTCCGCCGACATCTTCCACTGATACTCATCAGGGTTCCACCCTTTCGCGACGGCGAGAGAATCGCAATCGCTGCAGGCCATGGGAGAAGAACCTAGGGTTTTTTTTAGATGAGAAGAGGAAGAAGAAACTAAGCTAGGGTTTGATTTTTTTTTTCTTTTTGAGAAAACCACTCTAATTTATTGATCTACTTAAATATGCTGGAAGATACAACTCGAATCGTGAGGTTGAAGCAGCCACAGATGGCGCCCTCGAGGAAGACCTAGAGCAAACCTCACGATATTATGAGCATCTGAATTAAAGTTCCTACTTTCATGCATAAAATTACAAGAAACAAAACTAGATGAACGAAGCCGAATCTCCTGGATAATAGCTTTCCGATGTTGCCTTGAATGTCTTGGACCATGGTCTTGCAATCGCTGGAGATAGTGATGCTTTGAAAATCCAGATCCGCCGCTAGTGCCAAACCTTTCGTACAGGCCAATGCTCCAGTGTTGTCGGGTCATACATCCCTGGGATGACAAGAGCAGACGAGCCCAGAAAATTACCATTGTTGTCCCTGCAAATGGCCGCAACCGCGCCAACAGTACCCACTAGTAGAAAAAGGCACATTTGTCCCGGTTCCAGAGGCCCATTTGTCCCGGTTTCGGAACCGGGACTAAAGGGTCGTTACTAATGCCAAAACCTTTAGTCCCGGTTGGGCCACGAACCGGGACAGACGGGCCTCCACGTGGCCGCTGTGGCTTGCCCAGGCGGGAGGGCATTTTGTCCCGGTTGGTGCCACCAACCGGGACGGGTAGTTTTTTTAAATGGTGGGGGGTTTAGGGGGTTTTACAGGGGTTAATTTAGGGCTTTCATATATTGTTTAAGCTAGCTAATAAAAAGAGTTGTGTACTCTCTTATCACCATCTAAGAGAGAAAGGATTCATCTCATATATATCATCATGATCATAATTAATATCCAACACACAAAGGTCCTTTGCTAGTTTAACTTCGCTAATATCAAACACAAAGTTCCATTTTCATAATATTATACCTCGACTCCTCATATATATCACCTATGAGACTGCTCATCCTCACAAGGGTAAATATAAAAAAAACCAAAAGACACCTTCATTTCCATAATGTAATATGGAGAAGACCTTGTCCCAATCTTTTATATTCTTCCGAATCACTATCTGTTTCCAATTTTTTATTCTTAAGGAGCCACCATCACGTTCACTTTCAGTGGAGTAGTCAGTCTTGAAGAGTTCTTCCCATGGCCGCCGGCATCCACAACTGTAAGCCACAAATGTAAGCTCGCCTCTAGAAGGCATCGATCTAGGCACACATTTTTTCGGGATTTTCTGTTGAAAACATATGAGTAAAATACTTAGTAATGCGGTATAGTTAATCTTAGGGCAAAAGATTTCTGAAAATGATGAAGTAGTGACAGAACAGTAAAAAATCTCACCATGATATAGTTTGATACATATACCGGCAACAACTCGAGAACAAATGGAACATATGGAGTATAAGATTTTCTTGCAAAGCCAGTTACATCTTCAAGAAAGAAGATGTAATCATCTTGTTCATCCATGGTTAGCTCCACAACCCCACCATTATAGAAAGCATTATCAAATATCTTGCGTACATCCATCGGAGCATAGAGATAAACTGGCAATTATAACAAAGTTGTCAACTTGGGAAGCAAAGAAATAAGGAAAGGAAACAAGTAAAATTTGGTTAAGAAACTAACGTTGAGATAGAACCAGCTTCTTGTCGTCCACTAGCATCCAAATATCCTTATTTTTAAATACATCTCGGCGAGGTCCAAGATCAAAGGTTATTTGCATACCCTGTTGTAATGCATATGCCTTGCACAATGCATGTCAATTTGGACAAGCAAAATATGTGCACCAACATTTATTAGTGACATCAATGCTCAAAGTTATACCATGTTTCGTCGTCTTTAGTTTGACTTCCTTTGTTTCATTCTCTTGCCAATCATTGAATTTAACAAAGTCACATACTTGGCGTCTTGCATAGCATGGGATGCGCTAGTTGATTATAAAAAAATTACACGTCAAAACAAAAATTTAAGTGCGAAGCATGCTTAAATAAGAAGGATGATGTCGACGCAGAAGTTGTATATATATACCGTTATTTTTATGAAGTCACGGCTAAGCGTGAGGAAGAAATATATTTCTTCATCCCCATCCAACTTTGGATACCTGCTGTCGCACCGACCCGAGTTATCATCACAATAGGGGCACTGGACGAGTTGTTCATCGTCAGCCATTTTCTGTGTTCATATATAAAGATTAGTTCGGTGTCGGCGTCGGCGTCGTCTTGAGCCAAATGGCGAGATGGGAACGACGACTGGAAGGCGGGGGATTATATACCAAGAGAATAGGTCCCGGTTGGTTCAAAGTTAATACACACACAAAATTATGAACTCGAATAAAAATGCAGCAATAATATTTTAAAACAAGGTTGCATAGTGCCTCATAAGTAATACAACGGTAAACAACATGACTAATACAGTAAACAACGTCGGGTGCGGTGGAAGGTGGCCACCCAAAGAGAAGGAACCACCACGAACTCGTAGCTCGGATGAGATCCCTGAAGAACCTTCCAAGTCCTCCATGACCCGGCGTCCAACGCCACCAAGTAGCGACGGACGTACTCGTCCTCCTCCCTGACACGTCGGCGTACAATCCACTCGGGGGTCGGCTGTCTCCGCACCGACTGTGGCCCACGCGACCGGCACCAAAGAAGATTCGGGTCGACGACAGGACTCGGATTCCTCACTAAGCGGCGCGCCTCGGAGATCACCTCCCAGTGCCAGCCTGGGGGATCCCAGTCCCGAACATCGCCCATCCCATCAAACGGGTGCTCTCCGACGCGGCGACGACGGGGATGCGGGCCAGGCATCGTTGCCGAGAACTTATTTAATATATGCAAAAATTTATTAACATGAACGAGTGAAAAAAATTATACTAGCTAACTAACAAATTAACAAAATAAGAAAAAAAATACTTAGCGAATACGTCAAGGTTGTCTATCTATCTATATACTAGCTAACTATCTATATCTATTATACAAAGTATTATACACATCTATCTATCTATTAAATAAATTTTTGTCTTACAAAGTATTTTTGTCTTACAAATTATATATCTATCTATCTATATCTATTATACACAGATTCTACTCTATCAATTATATATATATATTTATTATTAGCTATATATATCTATATTTAATTATATATCTATTTATCTATCGATTTGCACAGATTCTATTGCTCTATCTATCTATCTATCTACCTATATCATATCATCTATTTATTAATCTATATCTATATCTATCATCTAGCTAGCGGGCCGGCGGCAAGATCTCGACTCACCAATGGGCGAGAGGCGCCGGCGACGTAGATCGAGGAGCGGGGCACGGCCGGCGTCGTGGAGGAATGTGGGGGGGGGGGGCGGCGTCGGTGGAGAGGAGAAAGGGGTCGGCCAGGCGCTCGGGCCGGGCGGCGGCGGCGTCGATGGAGGAAACAGGGCGGCGGAGGAACGGTGCGGCGGCGTCGGTGGATGAATGGAGCGGCGAAGTCATCGGCGACGGCGGGGGAGAAATCCGGCAGCCTGACAGCGTCGGTGTCGGCGTCGGCGTCGTCTTGAGCTACTAGCCTGCAAATGGCGAGATGGGAACGGCGGGCTCGAAGGCGAGGGATTATATAGCCAGAGCATTAGTCCCGGTTGGTGGCATCAACCGGTTCTAAAGGTGTGCATTTGTACCGGTTGATGCCAAGAACCGCGACCAATGCTACATTTTCAGCAGCCGAAAGGGCGGGAAACAGAGCCCATTGGTACCGGTTCGGGGCACCAACCGGAACTAAAGGGGTTCATTGGTACCGGTTGGTGCCACCAACCGGAACCAAAGGCCTTGCGCTGCGGCGCGGTGGGATGTTTAGTCCCACCTCGCTTGTCGAGGGACAGCCGGAGTGGTTTATAAGCGCTGATGCGTGTAACACTTCGAGCTCCTCTCAACCGCAGGCTTTCGTGCCTACACTGTTACTGCTTGCCTGTGGTCTTCTAGGCCTGCTGCGGGTCTGGATGCTGGCCCAATAGTGGGTTTCTAGTCGTATCCAGGCCGTGTCAGCCCAGTAGGTGGTATTATTTTTCTCTGAAAAAGGACCTTTAGTCCCGGTTGGTGCCTCCAACCGGTACTAAAGGCCTCTCCCACCGTAATTAACCACTAAAATTAGTACCACCTCGCTAGCCGAAGTGGAGTTAGACCTGTTTATAAGCACAAATCCGCATGGACTTATCGTAGCATACAAAGTTCACTAAAGGACACACACAGAAAAATTCATCTGTATCCAGTACTCTGTCCGGGAGAAATTCAGACGGACCTCGGTTGGTTGGCAGATTTGCCGGATCTGTCAACCAGACGAGGACCGTCTGAAATTCGCCATGACAGAGTACATGATATGGAGTATTCTTCTGTTGACGTCCTATAATGAAATTGCTATACTTTTTTTGTTTTTGTTTTCCAATCAAACAAAACACATGGTTTCCCCTACATACAGCCCGACGGTGGCTCATGAGTGCAAGGCTTTCAGACGAAAACTCATCTGTTACAAATACATTTCATTTTTCTAAACTTATTTCAACCCAAGACATTTTTTTCATTCAATATGCACCACTCAAAGCCACATACTAAAATTTCAACCCTTTCTGGCTTCATTTGCTATTTTTCATGCATTTAATGATTTATTTTGAGCTAAATGACCTTGAAATTAGAAAGCACTACAACTTAACTCAGAAAAGGTTGAAACTTGGCATGGTGTTATCATTTGACCCACATAACATGTGTGTAAAAGTTGAGACGATTACGGCAAAAACTGGATGCACTTCGTGTACAAACTGGACCATCTCTTTCAAAGTACAAGGGTTTCAGACGAAAACTCATCTGTTACAAAGACATTTCATTTTTATAAACTTATTTAAACCCAAGACTTTTCTTGCATTCAATATGCACCATTCAAAGCCACATACTAAAATTTCAACCGTTTCTGACTTCATTTGCTATTTTTCATGCATTTAATGATTTATTTTGAGCTAAATGACCTTGAAATTAGAAAGCACTACAACTGAACTCAGAAAAGGTTGAAACTTGGCATGGTGTCATCATTTGACCCACATAACATGTGTGCAAAAGTTGAGAGGATTACGGCAAAAACTGGATGCACTTCGTGTACAAACTGGACCATCTCTTTCAAAGTACAAGGGTTTCAGACGAAAACTCATCCGTTACAAAGACATTTCATTTTTCTAAACTTATTTCGACCCAAGACTTTTTTTGCATTCAATATGCACCATTCAAAGCCACATACTAAAATTTCAACCCTTTCTGACTTCATTTGCTATTTTTCATGCATTTAATGATTTATTTTGAGCTAAATGACCTTAAAATTAGAAAGCACTACAACTGAACTCAGACAAGGTTGAAACTTGGCATGGTGTCATCATTTGACCCACATAACATGTGTGCAAAAGTTGAGAGGATTACGGCAAAAACTGGATGCACTTCATGTACAAACTGGACCATCTCTTTCAAAGTACAAGGGTTTCAGACGAAAACTCATCTGTTACAAAGATATTTCATTTTTCTAAACTTATTTCAATCCAAGAATTTTTTGCATTCAATATGCACCATTCAAAGCCACATACTAAAATTTCAACCCTTTCTGACTTCATTTGCTACTTTTCATGTATTTAATGATTTATTTTGAGCTAAATGACCTTGAAATTAGAAAGCACTACAATTGAGCTCAGAAAAGGTTGAAACTTGGCATGGTGTCATCATTTGACCCACATAACATGTGTGCAAAAGTTGAGACGATTACGGCAAAAACTGGATGCACTTCGTGTACAAACTGGACCATCTCTTTCAAAGTACAAGGGTTTCAGACGAAAACTCATCTATTACAAAGACATTATAATATGCACCATTACATGAATTTTCAATAAGCACCATTCACTTTTTCTTCACTTTTGTGCTTTGCTTATTGCGCCGTAACCATGGATAGTCTTCATCTCTTAACAAGATGCTTGGATCAGCCTTGACTTTGAAGGGAGGAATTTCATGAAACTTTTCATAATCTTCAGACTTGTCTGTCTTGCCCTCCAATCCAAGGATGTATTTTTCTCCTGAAAGAACTATGTGGCGCTTTGGCTCATCGTATGACGTATTCGCTTCCTTATCTTTTCTTTTTCTCTGTTTGGTAGACATGTCCTTCACACAGAAAATCTGCGCCACATCATTGGCTAGGACGAATGGTTCGTCTGGGTACCCAAGATTGTTCAGATCCACTGTTGTCATTCCGTACTGTGGGTCTACCTGTACCCCTGACATATTGACCCATTTGCACTTAAACAAAGGGACCTTAAAATCATCTCCGTAGTCAAGTTCCCATATGTCTACTATGTAACCATAATATGTGTCCTTTCCGCTCTTGGTTGCTGCATCAAAGCGGACACCGTTGTTTTGGTTGGTGCTCTTTTGATCTTGGTCGATCGTGTAAAATGTATTCCCATTTATCTCGTATCCTTTGTAAGTCAATACAATCGAAGATGGTTTCTTGCACAACAAGTACAACTCATCATAAACTGTGTTGTCACCTCTGAGACGTGATTCCAACCAACTTCCGAAAGTCCTGATGTGTTCACGTGTAATCGAGTTATCAGACTGCTCCGGGTGTGTGGAGCGGAGACTGTTCATGTGTTCATCGACATACGGGGCCACCAAGGTAGAGTTCTGTAGAACTGTGTAGTGTGCTTTAGACCAAGAATGCCCGTCCCTGCATATTATTGAGCCCTTCCCAAGCATGCCTTTTCCAGTCAGTCTCCCCTCATACCGCGATTGAGGGAGACCAATCTTCTTAAGGCCAGGAATGAAGTCGACACAAAACCCAATGACATCCTCTGTTTGATGGCCCATGGAAATGCTTCCTTCTGGCCTAGCGCGGTTACGGACATATTTCTTTAGGACTCCCATGAACCTTTCAAAGGGGAACATGTTGTGTAGAAATACGGGGCCCAGAATGAAAATCTCGTCGACTAGATGAACAAGGACGCGCGTCATGATATTGAAGAAGGATGGTGGGAAAATCAGCTCGAAACTGACAAGACATTGCGCCACATCAGTCCTCAGCCTTGGTAGGATTTCTGGATCGATCACCTTCAGAGAGATTGCATTGAGGAATGCACATAGCTTCACAATGGCTAATCGAACAATTTCCGGTAGAAGCCCCCTCAATGCAACCGGAAGCAGTTGCGTCATAATCACGTGGCAGTCATGAGACTTTAGGTTAATCATGGCTCTCGAGAAACTGAAAGAGGATCATGAAGAACTGGAAAATGTTAATCTCTCTCTCATGGATCAACTAGGTTCTGAAGCTAAAACTGATTCTGCTTCACCATTCTTAACCTGTTTGGACCGAAGTAAAATTGAGTCTATGTACAAATTGTACAAAGGAAAAGAACCTATTGTTATTGATGATATTAATCCCTTAGATGAGGAAAACTCTGATGTTACCGAGGAACTCCTCAGGTTGAAAGATTTGTTTGAAACATGTATGTTCAAAAGTGTCCAGGGACACTAGTACCTATGTGATATCCTGAAGAAGGCTATCTTCATAGGAATCCTAGAAAGGAAGGTGTTGGTTTGGAAAGGAAGCTAAACCCTGATGATACTTACTGGGAACCTGAGCAGTACCCAAAAACTGTATGGGTCTTAGCTAAAGAAAATCCTATAGATATTGCTAACCTTTTAGGTTTCAACTGCAAAATTGATAAGGCAATTGTTGACGAGTCACTTGACTCTGACTATAAACTTATCAAAGATCAGGAAGGAAAAGTTTCGGCCGAATACATCGGTGCCCCTCCAAAGAATGGTTTCTATAAGAGACAAATTTGGGTGCGCAAGTCACTTGTTGAGAAAGTGCCTGCTAACCATTCTATGCAGGAAAAATCTTTGGTACCACCGAAACACTTCTATTCTCTTGAAGAGAGAAATGATTCGCCGGTTCCCGAATCAAATGTTCCTCAGAAGGAATACTATCATGTTGGTCATTATGTTTATCGTCATCGTGATAATAATGATAAGATTTCCTATGCTCATTCATACCCTAACCCTTAACAGAGGAATTATATTTATGGTGTACTTGATGGCCCCCTTGTCAATTTAATCCAATTCATTTTAATTCCGCTGCTTCAACAAGTGCTTCCATGCCTTATCAGTCACCTGCTCGTTTGTGGGTGGCTAAGAAGAACTAATTCTTCTACAGGGCTATGTCTCCGGTGGATCCGAATGGGTCATGGACAGTGGTTGCACTAATCATATGACCGGAGACAAAGAATTGTTCACCGAAGAAAAACTAACTCAATCTTCTCAAAGGTACATTACCTTCGGTGACAACAACAAGGGTAAAGTTCTTGGTTTGGGTAAGGTTGCTATATCTAAAGATAAGCATATTGACAAAGTTATGCTAGTTCAATCTCTTAGATATAATATGATGTCAATATCAAAGCTATGTGATATGGGTATGCTTGTACTGTTTTCTGCTTCGCGTTGTGTTGTGTTTTCACAGGATGATTATACATTTGTCTTCGAAGGCTACCGGAAGGGAGATTTATACATTGTTGATTTTGCTTCGGCTCCTTCTGTATCCACCTGTTTGATGGCAAAAGCTTCGTCAGGGTGGTTATGGCATAGAAGACATGGTCATGCAGGGATGAGAAATATCCAAACTCTTATGAAGAAGAATCATGTCATTGGATTCAGTGAAGTAAAATTTGACAAGAATAATCTCTGTAGTGCCTATGAAGAAGGGAAGCTTATCAAGAAACATCACTCAGCAAAGACAATTAGGACTACTACTCGTCCTCTTGAATTGCTTCATATGGATCTATTTGGTCCCCAAAACTATGGTAGTCTGGGAGGTAACAAGTATGGTCTCGTTATTGTTGATGATTTATCTTGCTTCACTTGGGTTTTCTTTCTAGATGACAAGAGCAAAGTTTTTGAGATTTCAAGTCATTCGCAAAGAGAGCTCAGAATGAATATGAATTGGAAGTGAAGCACATCAGAAGCGATAATGGAACTGAATTCAGGAATACTCATATTGAAGACTTTCTTGATGATTAAGGTATTACTCATGAATTTTCACCTTCTTATACACCTCAACAGAATGCTGTGGTTGAGAGAAAGAATCGTACTCTTATTGAGATGGCAAGAACCATGCTTGCTGAATACAAGACTCCTATTAGGTTCTGGGCCGAAGCAATTAATACTGCATGCCATATCATCAACAAGGTTTACCTTCACAAGTTCCTGAAGAAGACTTCACATGAGATTATCACTGGTAACAAGCCTAATGTTTCATACCTTAGGGTGTTTGGTGCTCCATGTTTTATTAGAGATATGAATCATAGCTCTAAATTTGCCCCTAAGGCACATGAAGGTTTTCTTCTAGGATATGGCTCAAACTCTCATACTTACAGAGTGTATAACTCCCACTTTGGGAAAGTTATGGAAACTGTAAATGTGAGGTTTGATGAAACTAATGACTCTCAAAAGGAGCATTTGCCTCATGATCTAGATGAACCTCCTCTAGATGAAGTGATCAGGTCCATGGCTACTGGAGAAATTCGTCTTGTCGAAGAAAATCACCGTCAAGTCAACAGGGATGATGATGGTCCAATGTTCCCACACATAGCCTGGGGCGCTGGAGATCAAAATCCTGAAAACAATGATGAACAGGACGAAGAAGAACCTATGAACAAAGAAAATGCAAATCCCGAAGGGAAAGCTTAACCCGAAGGACAAGATAATCCCAAAGGAAAAGCATATCCCGAAGGAGAACCTGAGCCACAAGTAAATGAAGTAGCTCTAACCCGAGTCCGAATAAGAGTTGATGTTGACTCGATCCTCGAAGACATTCGTCAACCATGTCTTCCCACTACTCGATCTCGCACTCGTTTTGCTAACTTTTTTGGAAATTTCTCATTTGTCTCCATGTTAGCACCATCAAAATTGATGAAGCCATGAAGGACTTAGACTGGTTAACTGCAATGATCGAAGAACTTAACCAATTTGAGAGAAATAAATTTTGGTCATTGGTTGAGAGACCTGATCCTACGAAGCATAATATCATTGGCACAAAATGATTTTTTTGCAACAAGCAAGATGAAGATGGTATTGTGGTAAGAAAAAAAGCACGACTAGTTCCACAAGGTTACACCCAAGTTGAAGGTATTGACTTTGGCGAAACTTATGCTCCAGTTGCTTGTCTCGAATCCATTCGTGTTATGCTTGCCTTTGCAAATTTCAAAGGTATTCTGCTATATCAAATGGACGTCAAAAGTAATTTTCTTAATGGTGAAATCGAGGAAGAAGTATATGTTATGCAACCTCCAAGTTTTGAAGACCCGAAGAACCTTGATATGGTGTACAGGTTGCACAAAGTTCTTTATGGGTTGAAACAAGCACCTCGTGCTTGGTATGAAACTCTAAAGGATTTTCTTCTCAAGAAGGGCTTCAAACCATGAACAACTGACCCAACTCTTTTCACTCACTCCTATAATGGTCATTTGTTTGTATGTCAAATATATGTAGATGATATTATCTTTGGCTGCACCAACCCTGATATTAGCAAAGAATTTGCCAAAATGATGTTGAAGAAATGAAATGTCTATGATGGGTGAATTGAATTTTTCCCCGGACTTCAGATTCATCAACAAAAGAGTGGGACTTTCATATCTCAGGACAAATATATTAAGGTTTGCGTAAAGAAGTTTGGTCTCGCTGGATGCAAAACTATCAATATCTATGCCAACCAGTGGATTTCTTGATGTAGATGAGAAGGGCAAACCCTTCGATCAGAAGAAATATTGGTCTATGATTGGTTCTCTTTCATATATCTGTGCATCGAGACCTGAGATTATGCTTTTAGTATGTATTTGTGCTCAATTTCAGGAGAATCCAAAGGAATCACTTCACATTGTTGTAAAGTGAATCCTTCGATATCTGTCTCACACACCTTCATTGGTTTTATGGTATCCCAAGGGCGCTCAGTTTGATCTAATTGGGTATTCTGATTCGGACTGGGTTGGTGATACACGAGAGAGGATAGTTGCTTCTCTCCCTTTGTTGGTTACCCCAAGTGGAAGGTGAGATGCAGCGTAGTGGCAAGTTTCCCTTGGTGAAGACACCATGGTTGAGTATAGACTAGTAGGACTCCAGTAATGATACGTAGGTGGTGAATGAAAAATGGCGCCGTTCACAACCGAGGTTGCTTACTTCACCTAGACCTGCACACAGACACAAATAACTTTGCTCCCAACAAAGTTCAGAGAGGTTGTCAATCTCTCTGGTCTTGTTCTTTACAAAGGATAAAAAACAAGGGCTAATGATAATGATAGCAACTGAAAGTAAATACTGAAAAGTAAATGAGCTTGTAAACAGTGATGAGAATATGGACCGGGGTCCCGTGTTTTCACTAGTGATGTCTCTCTCCCAAAAGACAATAAAATTGCTATGTGAGGTAAACAAATTACAGAAGGGCAATTGACAGGATTATAAATGCACCGCAATGCTAACTATGGTACAAAATAAAGGAAGAGGCTCATAAGCATGGGTAGTACGCCAAAATAAGTAGACCGAAGTCCATCCGCATCTACTAGTAATCATCCACCTTGAGATATATATCCAAAGCATCTCGCTGGTATTAAGTTGCGAGCCCACCCAAAGTGTAAACCCAAAGCAACAGACAACTGCATTAAAAAGAACTTTGCATAAAGTAAACAATCCTTGCAACCGCGGTTACAAGCACTGTTGTTTTCTCCCTTGTTGCCACAACACATCCCCTAGACTCATGTTTCTGTCGCTCAAGCGTGTCAACATGGGGCATGTACCCACAATCGAGCATAACGTTCCCTCTTGGAGACACTACCTACTACTTGGCCAAAGCAATAAACAGCAACAGAGAACATGCAAGAATTACTTAGGAACAAAAATATAATAGATAAAAATCAAATATATTACTCTATCACAATCTGAACATAATCCCATAATCCATCAGGTCCCATCAAACTCAGCATAGCAACAACAGAAAGATTACATATGTGCCTCGATCATGTAGGGCAGCTCACGAGGTCTAAACCATGAAGAACAAAGAGGGGAGGAGAACATCACATAGCTACTGATCACGGACCCATGGTCCAAGGTAGACTACTCATGGCACATCCGGGAAGCATCCATGGTGGAGGAGAAGCTCCCGGAGGTCGATCCTCCCTCCGGCAGGGTGCCGGGAAGGGTCCTGACGGTGCTCCCGATCTTGGAAGTGCGGAGGCGACGAAACAGAGGTGAGTTTGCGAAATAGGATTCTGTCTTCGGAGTTTTCCCGTGACGGAGATTAAATAGGCGAAGGGGGGCAGCCAGGGGGCCCACCAGGGTTCCAGGCGCCCCCCTGGCCGCGCCACGTGGCCGCATGGGCACCTGGTGGTGGCCCCCTGGCCCTCCTTCGTGGCACTGGAAGCTTCTGGCACGCTGATTTTTTTCTGATTTTTCCCGGATTTTTGGAGCACTTTTTATATGGGGAAAACATGAAATAGAAAAACAGCAGAAAACAGGAACTAGCACTAGGGTGCACTGAGTTAGTAGGTTAGTACAAATATGATCAGAAGTGTATGAAAGTGTATCTAGATCATAGAAATATCACACAAAACATGCATGGAACGAGCAGAAATTCTCGATACGTTTGGGACGTATCAACATCCCCAAGCTTAATTCATGGCCGTCCTCGAGTAGTGACGGGGATCAACCCCGGCAAATCCCATGGTCAGGGACCCCGGGTTAGTCATGAGATGCACAGGTTGGACGATAGCTCGTCGGTAAACAAGAAGGCTCGCTCCTGCTCGATATTATTGATGGGGGAGATGCGATTATAGTGGAGGCCAAGGCTGGAGCGCTCAAGGCTAGGGTTACAGGTGATCTTAGATGTGTTTGGCGTCGCCCCTCCTAGACCCTATATACCGGGCTAGGTCTCGGGGAGTTCAACTACGTGTACAGGTAAACTTTCCTAACCCTAGCTTGCTCTGTACGGCAGGTTTCACACCTTTTTTGTGAGTCATGGACTCCTACGTCGGTGCCAACTAGCGGGCCGAGGCTGTATTCTTCATGGGCCTTCTGTATTCATGGACACCAGGTAGGCTTATCTGTAGGAGTCGTGGGGTCACCCCCTCGTCAGTAGCCCCCGAGTGCCTGGGGGACTCGAAGAGTCGCGCAGGGACTCGAGTATATTCATTTGTCGGTTATTGGTATGCACGGTTCATCCGCGGGTCGCTGGCAGTCTGGTGGCCATGACAAAACCTGTTTCAAGGGATGCTAAGCTGAAAGGGCCCAAGGAGTCGACGGGTCGAGCCTTGGTGAATTGCACTTGGGAAAATACCACAGTAGCCCAATCAAACCCACGTCCCTCGACGTGAGCTTGGAACACTGGTGTCGAGAAAAAGTCCGGCCGCTTCAGGTCTTACGGTGTTCATTTGCCGCCAGTAATGTGCATAGCCTAAGGCGCGTCCGCCCGGCTTTTCTATCATGCGCAGCGCATGGGAAAGGTTGGGAGTGAAATCGCTCTTCGGCAAGTCCCAGCTTGGCCGTACTTCCCAGCGGGGTCTTACCTACACGCTAATCTTGCGTGGCATCTAGGCACAGTGTATCGTGTTCCAGGAATGTGTGTTTTTGAGGCGCGGAGCCTTATAGCATTGCACCCGCTTGAAACAAAACATCAAGCGAGATGTTCACTCATTCACCCGAGGAGCTTTGTTTCGAGTGCTTAGTCGGGAGGTTTTTCGCGAGTAATCACTTGAATGCTGTTTCGGCTCTTGAGGTGAGGGAGCACCTGAGACTCTTTAGCGCCGTATGGTCTTGGCGAGTGCATGTTTGTCTTACGTCGGGTTGAGGGAGCACCCGAGACTCTCATAAGTGCGAGTGGTCACTCGAGCACATGGCTGACCTTTAGGTGAGGGAGCACCCGGGATTCTTATGATGTACTCTCCCGATGGGAGTAAGATGTTTTTTCTTCATCAGGAAAAAGATTTGAGAGATGGAATCTCAGGGCCTTAATGTCTGTTTTCTTTTCTTCGCCGCTTGTCAGGGATAGCGATGCCTCTTTTTGATGGCTGTCAGGGCTCCTCTGTCAGTGAACCATCACTTCTTCATGACCGGTCATAATAATGGCCGCTGTGGCGTGCGGCAGGCGCCGGTTGAGTGTCCGATGCGCGCGTTGGAAACGCGCGTGAATTGACGCGTCTTGCACACAGTGCGTCCCGTGGGAAAGCATCTTGGTCTTGGAGTCCGAGACGTCTGCGACATTTGGTCTTTGAATTTAATTGTTGCTGTCATCTTGGCTTCTCTGTGCTTGAGGATTGTTGTTCTATAAATAAGCCTTTCTCTTCCACAGCGTTCCGCCTCTATCCAGCTTGCGGCTTTGCCTCTTCCTTCTTCTCTTGTTCCTCTCATGGCTCCCAAGCGGGTTGTTGGTCGTGGCCGTGTTCGTCGTGGCCGTGGTGGGCGTACACCACGCTCATGCCTTGGTGGTCACCATGGTGCGGCGCCAGTGCCTTCCTCTTCTCCCTTGGAGGAGGGATTCTGGCGCTATGACTTTATTTTACATGTTCGCGACCAAAGTGCCAATCGCGTTCTTCTTTCTTCTTCTTTTTCCACCATTGTCGCTGAACGTGGCTTGGATGGCTTGCTTCTGCATCTTCAAGGGAGCTGTCGATCTCCTTCTTATGTTGACTTGGAGGTTGATAGTTCTCGCTTGATTTTCCTTGGCTCTGGTTGGAGTTTGTTTGCTCGGCGATTGAATTTGCGAGATGGCGATGTGCTCAGCTGTCCCTTTGACGGCGAAAGCACTGTCACTGTCCGCGCGTTCGACCCGAGCGGCAACAACATGGATCCGCGCTGGAAGGAGTCGAGCGGCGACAGTTACACAAAGTCAAGGAGTCTTTCGCCTGCGTCTTCGACTGCTTCTTCCTCCAGGGACTCTTCTGGTGCTGGTGGTGAGCCTTCTTCAACTGCTTCCCCCTCTGGCTCTGAAGAAGACCTCGATGTCAAGCCACCGGTTAAACGAGCGCGGCAGGCGACCTTGTAGAACTGGAGGCAGCGGCGTCATCTTCGCCGGCAGCTTGGGCGGAGCTGGAGAAGAAGCTAGAGGAGCAGGAGAAGAAGCTGGTGGAGCATCGTCTTCAATGGCTCCGCAAATAAGTCGAGCTTCACCTTTTGTTATGTTATTGACATCATGAGCCTGCTGCTTCGACTCCTCCTTTGTCTGTGATGATGCTCTTGTACTAGAGTCAATTACCCCTCATGGGCATACATGTAGAAGTCATAATTCCTTGGGTGATTCCCTCTTGTAACAGGAGCTGCCTTCTATCCAAATGTAGTTGAGTCCTTTTGTACTGAAAATGATCCTTGTGATGTAAACTATGCTTGAGTCTTTTGCAATGGAATTTTATCTTTGGGCTTTTGCGCGGCCGAGAACTGTGTTCGAGTCCTGATCGGGAGCTGTGTTCGGGTCCTTGGAGATCGAGAGCTGTGTTCGAGTCCTTCGCCCAAACTTTGCAATGTGAGTTCTATTGGGTGCGCGACAGCGCTCCCGATGGGAGTAGCCCCCGAGGCTACGTTTGAGTTGTAGAGTCAAGCGTAGGCTTTAGATTTGTTTCCCTTGTCGTTCTTCCGTTAATTTCTGTCCTTTTATCGGGTGCGCGTCAGCGCTCCCGATGGGAGTAGCCCCCGAGTCTTTAGGTGATCGCTGGCGATCGGGTGAAGACTAAATGAGCCTGTGTCCTGTGCTTCCTCCAAAGATTCTTCAGAGTACTTGGTGCTCCATCTGATTGTTGTCATGTCTTTCGAGCCTTGTTTTCAGCTGGTGGGGCTGGCCGGGTATTTTTTACTTGAACGTTTTTTTTAAGCTTCAGACTGCGCAAATGGTCTTCGGGAGGCGATGGTCCTCGAGCTCCCGAGTGCTTGGATGTAGAGGTCGTGTGGGTGACGATAGCGTCCTTCGAGGGGAGTTCTTGTGCTCGAGTCCCCGAGTTTGTCGATGGTCGTCTCTCGGGTGTTGCACTCGAGACCCCGAGTGCTTTTGATGAAGATCGCGTAGGCGATAGCATCTCTTGGGGGGATTTTTCTCTTAAGCCCCGAGTTCTTTGGTTAAGATCGCGTAGGCGATAGCATTGCTCGGGGGGATTTTCCTCTTAAGCCCCCGAGTGCTTTGGTTAAGATCGCGTAGGCGATAGCGTCTCTCGGGGGGATTTTGCTCTTAAGCCCCCGAGTGCTTTGGTTAAGATCGCGTAGGCGATAGCGTTGCTCGGGGGAATTTTCTCTTAAGCCTCCGAGTGCTTTGGTTAAGATCGCGTAGGCGATAGCGTTGCTCGGGGGGATTTTGCTCTTAAACCCCCGAGTGCTTTGGTTAAGATCGCGTAGGCGATAGCGTTGCTCGGGGGGATTTTGCTCTTAAGCCCCCGAGTGCTTTGGTTAAGATCGCGTAGGCGATAGCGTTGCTCGGGGGGATTTTTCTCTTAAACCCCTGAGTGCTTTGGTTAAGATCGCGTAGGCGATAACGTTGCTCGGGGGGATTTTGCTCTTAAGCCCCCGAGTGCTTTGGTTAAGATCGCATAGGCGATAGCGTTGCTCGGGGGGATTTTGCTCTTAAACCCCCGAGTGCTTTGAGATGGCAGTATTTGGGCAACATTTATTTTATTGCGGTCAAGCGGTTACATGAGTTGCCAGTCATGTCCGACCGATAGGGGCTATGGATAGAACAGTCGCAAGTTTGCTACGTTCCATGGGTTGCCTACATCCTCGTCTGTCTTCGGGTTTCTCAGCCTGTAGGCGCCACCTCCAATGACTTCTGAGACTATGAATGGTCCTTCCCATTGGGGGGCGAGTTTATGGACCTTCTCTTGTATTAGTCGTAGGACTAGGTCACCTTTGTTGAAGGTTCTAGTGCGCAATCGACTGCTTTGGTAGGTACGTAGTTTGTCCTGGTACCCCTATGATTTTTCCAGGGTTGCGTCTCTTGCTTCGACAGCTGTATCTTTGTCATTTTTTAGTGCTTCTTCTGCTTCTTCTTCTTCGTATCCGGTGACCCGAGGTGCTCCGAACTTGAGGTCATGTGGTAGGAATGCCTCTGCCTCGTACACCATGAAGGGTGTGTATTGGGTCGCGGTGTTTGGTGTAGTTCGTAGGCTCCATAGGACCGCGGGGAGCTCTTCTACCCAGTTGCCTGCGGCTTGCTCGAGTGGTGCGAGGAGCCGTTTCTTGATTCCCCCGCAGACAAGGCCGTTTGATTTTTCTACCTGGCCGTTGGACTTCGGGTGCGCGACTGATGCATAATTGATTTTGATGCCCAGTTCTTCGCAGAAGTTCTGAAACTCTGCGGCTGTGAAGTTCATGCCGTTGTCCGTTGTGATGTTGTGTGGCACTCCGAATCTGAAGATGATCGACTTGATGAGTTGATAGCCGTGAGGGCTGTGGAGCTGGTGATGGGCACTGCTTCAATCCATTTAGTGAACTTGTCGACTGCGATGAGCAGGTGTGTCCTTCCGCCCTTTGATGATTTCTTGAGTGGGCCTACCATGTCGAGTCCCCAGGTGGCGAATGGCCAGGATAGTGGTATGGTCTTGAGTTCTGAGGCGGGAGCGTGTGGTCTGTTGGCGAATTTCTAGCAAGCGACACAACGTCGCACGATTTCCTCTGCGTTTTTCATGGCTGTGGGCCAGTAGAACCAAGCTCGGAACTCTTTGGACACGAGTACTCGACTGCTCGCGTGGTGCCCGCAGGTGCCTTCGTGGATTTCGAGAAGTAGGGCTTTGCCGTCCTCTTTGTCGATGCACCTTTGGATTATCTGGGTGATGCTGCGCTTGTATAGTTGTCGGTTGATCACCGTGAACGCCTTGGATCGTCGGCTGATGCGTCGTGCTTCGGCCATGTCTTGTGGTAGCGTGCCTTCGATTAGGAATCGGAGGAACGGTTTTGTCCAGACGGGGCCTTCGAGCTCTGTCGGAGCTGTGCTGTCGGATTTGCTGGTGCTTGCGCCTTCTGATGGGGTTGGTGCTGCCACCTGCGCCATTTCTGTTGCGTCTTTGCCGTCCACGACTGCTTCAGGTGTTGCTGCCTGTACCTTGATGGATCTCCAGCTGATGCTTTCAAGAAAAACGCCGGGTGGTACAGGCCCCCGGGTCGAACCGATGTTTGCGAGCTCGTCAGCTTCTGTGTTGTTGTCCCTGGTGATGTAGTTGAGCTCGCAACCGTCGAAACTTCCTTTGAGTTCGTTGTAGAGCTTTTGGTAGGCCGCCATGTTGTCGGCTATTGCGTTGCAGTCTCTCATCGTCTGCTGGACGACGAGATTGGAGTCCCCGTAAATTATGAGGCGAGTGGCTCCGCATGTTTTGGCCATGCGCATGCCATGGAGGAGTGCCTCGTATTCTGCTTCGTTGTTGGAGGCGTGACTGAAGTTGATCTGGAGGACATATTTCAGCTTTGTTCCTTTAGGGGAGATGAGCACAACTCCTGCCCCAACTCCTTGTTGTCTCTTGGACCCATCGAAGAACATTGACCATGAGCTTGATAGGTCTGGGGGGCCTGGTGTCTGAACGTCCGTCCACTCGACCAGGAAATCTGGGAGTACTTGGGCTTTGATGGCTGTTGGGTGCTTGAACTGCAGGTCCCGTGGGCTGAGCTCGATGTTCCACTCGGCGACTCGCCCAGTTGCTCCAGGGTTGTTGAGTATGTCAGCGAGTGGTGCGCTGCTCACGATTGTGATAGGGTGCTCGTCGAAGTAGTGGGACACCTTTCTTGAGGTCATGACGATGGCCAGTAGTAGCTTCTGATAGTGCGGGTACCGCTGCTGGGATTTGGTGAGGAGCATGCTGAGGTAGTAGATTGGTCTCTAGATGCTCTGGACCTTGCCTTCTTCTGCGCGTTCGACAACGAGCGATGTGCTTACTACACTTCTACGTGCTGCCACGTAGAGGTATAGCTTCTCTCGTTCCTTGGGTACCGCCAGGATTGTTGGGGTCGAGAGTGTCTTTTTCAGGTCCGCGAATGCTTAGCGGGCTCCCTCCGTCCACTCGAATTTCTCTCCTTTCCTGAGCAGCTGATAGAAAGGCAGCGTGCGTTCTCCCAGCCTGCTGATGAAGCGGCTTAGGGCTGCGAGTTTTCCAGTGAGTTGCTGTACTCCTTTGACATCGTTTGGTTCTTGCATGCGGGTGATGGATTGGACTTTCTCAGGGTTTGCCTCGATTCCTCGGGCAGAGACCATATAGCCAAGCAACTTTCCCGCCGGTACGCCGAATGCGCACTTCTTTGGGTTGAGTTTGATTCTGTATTTGTTGAGCGCCGTGAAGGTTTCGCGCAGGTCGCCGAGTAGTGCGGATGCTTTGTAGGTCTTGATGACGATGTCGTCCACATAGACTTGCATGTTCCTTCCGATTTTCTCCTTCAGGCAGGCCTGCATCATTCGTTGGTAAGTGGCGCCTGCGTTTTTGAGCCCGAAGGGCATGATTCTGTAGCAGAATACGCCATAGGGGGTGATGAACGATGTGTGCTCTTCGTCTTCTTCCTTCATCCTGATCTGGTTGTATCCTGAGTAAGCGTCGAGAAAGGAAAGTAGATCGCACCCTGCTGTTGAGTCGATTATCTGATCGATTCTAGGAAGGGGGGGAAGTGATCCTTCGGGCAATGCTTGTTGACTGGTCCGTAGTCGACACACATGCGCACCACGGTCGTGTCTTTCTTGGGCACCAACACTGGGTTGGCTATCCAGGTGGCTTTCTTCGTTTCTCGGATGAACTGAGCGTCGAGTAACCGGTTGACTTCCTCTCCGATTGCTCTGCGCTTGGGCTCCGAGAATCGTCTCAGCGCTTGCTTCACCGGCTCCGTGTTTTGCTTGATGCGTAGGGCGTGTTACGCGAATTCGCGTGGTATCCCAGGCATGTCGGCAGGGCACCAGGCGAATATTTCCCACTCATCTCGAAGGAAAGCGACGAGAGCCGTCGCCTGCTCCTCTGGTAGGTGGGCGTACACGCGGACTGTTTTTTCTGGGTCCGTCGTGTGCACTTGGTAAGTGACTGTGTCGCTGTCGATGCTGAAGTCTTGTCCGTACTCCCTGGATTCGCTTCGGTTCACCAATGGGAAGGTACTCTTGTCCTTCACCATGGCTATTTCTCTGAGTTCTTGTTCTGCTCCGAATGTGTCGGAGATTCTGTGGAAGTCACGATCACATTGATCTGATTTGATGAAGCTTCCGTTGATCGTGAGGACTCCTGATGATCCTGGCATCTTGAGCTTGAGGTAGGCGTAGTGTGGGACCGCCATGAACTGCGCGAACGCTGGCCGTCCCAATATGGCGTGATACTGCGATTTCCAGTCGAGTACCTCGAACTCGAGGACGTTCTTTGCAAAGTTGCGTCGGTTGCCGAAGACAACTTCGAGTTCGATGACTCCGAGGGATGTGGCTGCTTCTCCTGGGACTACCCCGTGTAACTCGGTGCTTTATTTTCTCCATACTGATCGTGGGATCAGCATCTTTTGCAGGGTGCTGGCGAAGATGATGTTCATGCTGCTGCCGCCGTCCATGAAGACCCTATCCATGTCGTACCCTCCGATTTGTGCATCGAGTACTAGGGGCGCATGCCCCGGTCTTGGGACTGCGGGTGGATGGTCGTCCTGTGAGAACGTGATGTTGGTCGCCGTGTCATGTAGCTGGTAGACTTTGATTATGTTTATGCTCTCAGCTGCTCTAGCCTGCAAGGTGTGGGCGTCGCGTTGTGCTTGCGGTACCCTTCCTTCTTGGATCATGAGCACCTGTTCTTGCAGCGGGCTGTGACGTCCTTCCGGGCTTGAGGTCGGCGATTGCTCGAGTCGTCGGTTGCGTCTGTCTTCTTTCTGCTTCTCCTTCTTGAGGTCGTCGGCTAGCTCGTTGAATAGGCGGTAGTCTCTCAAAGTGTGACCTGACCTAACGCATCCCCAGTCATCCTCGAAGCTGTGGATCCTGCAGGGTCCTGCTAGCTGCTCTCTAGCCGTGAGTTTTGCTAGATCCGGCGTGCCTCTTCCTTCTTGAGATTCTGAAGATCTGCTCGTGATCCTCCGGGTGTTCGTGGAAACGAGGGTCGGTTTCGATTCCTCGACTCATGTCTTGGTTCTTGATGAGGTTGGCGAATTCATCCGGCCTTTGATATGGGTCGTAGTACTCGCCTATAGGTGTCTCAGAGTCGTTGTCTTGGTTAGTGGCAGGTGCTCGCGCGACGACGTGGCGTCGAGTGGTCGTCGGTTGTGCGGCTGCGTGATGTGGCTCGTTCATTGGGGCCTCGCCGTAGATCTACCATGCGCGCCTTTTGGGTCGTCGATTCCTTCTTCCTTGGCGGTGGTTCTGCTGATCGCTGGATTCGATCTCGTAGTCGTCGTCTTGATGTGCGGCGGGTGCCCGGGCGGTGGTGGGTTGTCGAAAGATTTGCGAGTCCTCCGCTGTGCGTCGCGGTTCGTCGAGTAGAATTCCTTCGTAGAGGCCCCTCGCCGTTCTTCTTGGTCTTCGACTCCTTCGGCGTTGGCGCTGCACTTGGCCGTTACCGTAGTATCGGTCCTGGCACAACTGTAGCTCGAGTGGTCTTGATGGGGTGGCGGAGATGTCCGACGTGATCTTGAATCCTTCAAGTGGGCTAGATCTGGTTCTTGCCCTTGAGTTGTAGCTTGCTGAAGACGGGACCGCCGAGATCGTGATCCCAACTTGTGTAGTTCCCACAGACGGCGCCAATTGACGGGGATCAACCCCGGCAAATCCCATGGTCAGGGACCCTGGGTTAGTCATGAGATGCACAGGTTGGACGATAGCTCGTCGGCAAACAGGAAGGCTCGCTCTTGCTCGAAATTATTGATGGGGGAGATGCGATTATAGTGGAGGCCAAGGCTGGAGCGCTCAAGGCTAGGGTTACAGGTGATATTAGATGTGTTTGGCGTCGCCTCACCTAGCCCCTATATACCGGGCTAGGTCTCGGGGAGTTCAACTACGTGTACAGGTAAACTTTCCTAACCCTAGCTTGCTCCGTACGGCAGGTTTCGCACCTTCCTTGTGAGTCGTGGACTCCTACGTCGGTGCCAACTAGCGGGCCGAGGCTGTATTCTTCATGGGCCTTCTGTCTTCATCGACACCAGGTAGGCTTATCTGTAGGAGTCGTGGGTTCACCCCCTTGTCAAGTAGGTAAATGATAATAAACATAATTTCTGTAGTGACATGCTAGCAACCATATAAGAACTTTGAAAAGTAAAGAAATCAAGGTATGTGATTCAATTCAAGTCATAACATGCAAGTGTCTATATTAGCATTGAAACAAGTAACGAAAGAACATTAGGTGCAAGAGCTCTCGCTGTCCGTGACTCGAATGTCTCCAAATGGTGTTTGCGTGCAAGAAGGGGGATAGGGAATACGATAAAAAATATTTTTGTGTTGAGAACTCAATCGACTAAAGTTTCACACTTGGTATTCTTTTGGAAACATATCTTGACTCGTCCCCAGACCACTAGCCAGGTACAAGTCAATTTGATCCACTCCTTTTTGATATTTTGAGCACTCATGCAATGGATGAGCGTAATCACGAGAGTTGACACTTAGGATGGCAAAGAGAGAATATTGTGGAGGAGGAAGATAGAAAGGGTGAGAAAGGCTCACATCAATGAGGACAATCATAGGCGATAAGGCCAAATGATAGATATGATGTGAGGAGTAGGGATTGCCATGCAACGGATGCACATATGAGCTGAAAAGCTCTCCAATGGAACTAGTGGGGGTGCATCTAACTTTCTTGCTCATGAAGACCTATAGCTCTTTTGAGGAGGCTCATCCCTGGAATATGCAAGCCAAGTTCTATAGTGTGAAGTTCCCCACATAGCTATATGCATGATCATCTCTATGGAGTATAAGGATAAGAGGGAGTACTAGTGTGGATATTTCAAAAGGATAGTAGTGTTTCCACCTTTCTCTCTTTTTATTTTATTTTTCTCTTTTTTCTATTTTTCTGTATTTTTTGGTGGCCTCAATGGCTCTTTCTATTTAACTCTCATTTTTCCTCTTTGGGATCTTTTATTTTGTCCACTTTGGGATCTTTTCCTCACTTAAGGGCAACACTCTAATTTACAAGAGGGTATAGAAGATCTTTCACACTTTACAAGGTACTCCAATCAGAAAGAAGATGTAGCTATCATGATATATGCAATGTTTGCCGCTGCCAGTGTAGAAGGAACATGTATGAAATGAAGATCAAGTCATGAAAAGGTGGATGTTGCATGGCAATATATCTCGGAAAGGCTATGGAAATGCCTTGATAGGTAGGTATGGTGGCTGTTTTGAGGAAAGATATAAGGAGGTTTATGATGACAGAGCGTATCATGCCAAGGGTTTGGAAGTACCGGCGAAGGTGGACGCCAACTCTCAGAGTGAGAAGAAGGCAATGCACGACACAGGAGAGGCTACCAAATATGAGGAGGTGGAAGTGTCAACTTTCAATACTTACATTAGTTCGAAGAACTCATGCACTTATTATCGGTAAGTCCCAATCTAATGAGGAGGTTCACAAAGAGACAAGTACCCCGAGGAGGAGTGTATGGGGGTTTGGTTATCCTTGCGCATCCTCGACTCATGGTACGTGAGTGTACTCTAATATTCGATCCCTACAAAGATTAGCGATCCATCTAGTAGCTAGAGTTCTCAACTAGTTTTGTAGGTTTTGAAAATAAACACGGATTGGCCAAAATAAGACACCTATCACTAATAGGCTAGAGGTCCTGACACCAAAAGTTCAAACATTACTCACATCAATACGTCAAAACTACTGCAAGTTACTACTAAAATTAAATAGCAACCTCAATTACCTACTCTCAAAACAAGACACAACTCAATGCAACAACCAACTCTCTTAACAAGATAAACATGAAAACTAAAGAGAGTTCCAACAAAAAATTAAACAAAAGCCAAGGTTCTTGCTAAAGACAAACTAACACTAAAACTAAACATGGCAGTAGCTACGAAAAGATAAAGAACATACAACAACAAAAAGATTGGCATGAAAAATCCTATGATGTGTTCTAGATTTTGAAAGTGGAGCGTGTTTCTCTCCCACACAAAGTAAGACGGGGTCTAACTTGTTATGAACAGAAAGCAAAGCTAAAGAAAACTAAAATTAAAACCTAAGAGCGAGACGCTCCAAGCATAACACATAACGCATGAAGTGATACAAATATAGTGAGACGAAGGACGAACTGATGATTGTTGATGTAGAAGGGGATGCACGGGGGCATCCCCAAGCTTAGAAGCTTGAGTCTCCTTAAATATTTATTGGGGATGCATGGGGGCATCCCCAAGCTTGAGCGCTTGACACTCCTGGATCTTCTTTCACCATCTTCCATCGCACACTTGAAAACTCCCTTCATACATAACTCATCATAAGCTGATTAGAGAGATTAGTACCCTTAATAAAACAATTTTTCCCCATTGGATATAAAGATATTCTTTAAGAGCTATTGTTTCTCAAGATTGCCAAAAGGTTTTCGCAAAGAAAAAGCTAGCTTAAGGTTTGCAAAAGTTAGGAGAGATAAAACGTGGCAGAATCTATGAAAAACAAAACAACAGGTAGTAGAGAATTTTTTGGGGTACTTCTGCAACTCAAATAAAAAAACTCAGAACATACGAAATTTCCGCGATTGTATAGATCACACTGTGTAAAAAATTCAGCCTAAAAATATGAACTGGTGATTTGATCCGATTTTTCCCGTCACGAAGACTGAATCTGTTTTCTGGAAAGCATGTCACAACTTTCGCTTCCCTTGTCATATGAGGCTATAACTTGGCACAAAGCTTGAAAATAAAGATACAATGATGTTGCTACAGTAGTAACAATCATCAAGACCACTAAAAACAGAAGTAAAAACATCTTGGGTTGTCTCCCAACAAGCGCTTTCTTTTACCCCTTTAAGCTATGCATAAGGCAAAAGAAGAATCAAGTTTTATCAAGAGAAAGATAATAGCTAGCCCGTGTAACGGACTCAAAAGGTAACTTGATTTTCTTTCTAGGGAAGTGTTCCATCCCATTTTTGAGAGGGAATTGAAATTTTATATTTCCCTCTTTCATGTCAATGATGGCACCAACGGCGGAGAAAAGGATGTCCCAAAATAATTGGACATAAAGGTTCACACTCTATATCCATAATAATGAAATCAACGGGAAGATAGTTGTCATTGACAATGATAAGAACATCGTCGATCTTCCCCAAAGGTTTCTTTACGGAAGAATCGACAAGATGAACACCAAAAGAACAAGAATCAAAAGGTTTCAATTCAAACATATCATACATTCTTTTGGGCATGACGGAGGTGCTAGCTCTAACGTCACACAAAGCATAGCAAGAGAAGTTATTTAATTTAATTTTGATCATAGGGTCCCAACCATCATCTAGGTTCCTAGGTATGGAGGCTTCTATCCTTAGCTTCTTCTCCCTAGCTTTGATAAGAGCATTTGTGATATGGTCCGTGAAGGCAAGATTAAGTGTGCTAGTGTGGGGGTCTCTAGACATTTTGTGTAGCAAGCTAATAACTTCTGAGAGGGTGGAACTATCAAAATCAATATCACTACTATCAAAGGTGGTAGTAGTGTCATCTAAGCTCACATGTTTGAAACCCGCTATGTTCATAGGGGTTTCTTCTTCTACAGTTGAGGTATTAGCATAACCATCAATAGGTCCAATGGGATCAGGAGTGCATTGGGTGCTAATAGTTTCGGTATCCTCAACAATTTGGATAGTTGCAACTGTGTGGTGCATAGGAAGGCGATCTTATTTCTATCCTCTTCCTCTTTTTCTCTAGCCCATCTTTCTTTAAGTTTAGCCATCATCCTAATATTTTCATTAATTTATATCTGGATAACATTAATAGGGGTGACCTTGCTCTCCTCAAGGGGAGAGGTTCTAATTTTTAACATCTCAACATCAAGGGCTAAGATTTCTACCTTCAAACAAAGATTATCTAATTTAGCTATTTTTTCTTCCACATTCTTGTTGAAGGATTTTTGGGTAGTGATAAAGTCTCTAAGCATGTTTTCTAATTCAGAAGTGGGGTTCTTTTTGCTAGGGTAAGTGTTGTTGTTCGCATAAGTGGATGGAAACGGTCTAGGATTACTAGCAAAGTTGCCCCTGTTAGAATTATTATTAAAGTTGTTTCTAGGAATGAAGTTCACATCTACTTGTTCATGAGCAACCAAAGAATTTAAAGGAACATCATGAGGATCAATAGAGGGTTGCTTGGTAAGTAGAGACATAATTAAATCAAATTTATCATTTAGGGAGGTAATTTCCTCGACAGAATTTACCTTCCTACCTGTTGGAGTGCGTTCAGTGTGCCATTGGGAATAGTTGGTCATCATCTCATCGAGGAGTTTTGTGGCAGCACCGAGTGTAGTAGAAATAAAGGGTCCTCCCGTAGCTGAATCTAACAGGTTCCGCGAGGTAAAGTTCAAGCCTGCATAAAAAGTCTGGATAACCATCCAGGTAGTCAAATCATGTGTAGGGCATTTCTTAACAAGAGATTTCATACGTTCCCAAGCTTGGGTAACGTGTTCATTATCCAATTGCCTAAAATTCATAATGTTACTCCTCAATTGGATAATTTTAGCAGGTGGGTAGTACTTCCCAATAAAAGCATCTTTGCACTTATCCCAAGAATCTATGCTATGCCTAGGCAAAGATTGAAACCAGGTTTTAGCTTCTCCTCTCAGAGAGAAAGGAAAAGGCTTGATCTTAACAACATCACCTTCTACTCCTTTATACTTTTGCATATCATATAATTCAACAAAATTATTCAAGTGTAAAGCAGCATCATCTCCAACACCAGAGAATTGATCTCTCATAACAAGGTTTAGTAAAGCAGGTTTAATTTCATAAGAGGTAGCTGAAGTGGCAGGTGTGGCAATAGGAGTGCAGATAAAGTCTTTGTTGTTGTGACTGGTGAAGTCACACAACTTGGTGTTTTCAGTGGAACCCACAGTAGCAGCAAGTGTGGCAGATTTTTTTGTAATTTTTGATATAAGACACAAAGATAATAACAGAAAGGTAAACTAACAAGACTAAAAAGTAAAGGTAAAAGGTAGTGGGCAACTCCCCTATCTTATCACTCGGAGTACCCGGCAACGGCGCCAGAAATTTTCTTGATATGCGAGAGGGGATAATTGCTTCTTGCCCTTCGTTGGTTACCCCAAGTAGAAGGTGAGATGCAGCGTAGCGGCAAGTTTCCATTGGTGAAGACAACAAGGTTGAGTATCGACCAGTACGACTCCGGCAATGATAAGTAGGTGGTGAAGTGAACAATGGCGCCGTTCACAACAGAGGTTTCTTACTTCACCTGGACCTGCACACAGACACAAATAACTTTTCTCCCAACGAAGTTCAGAGAGGTTGTCAATCTCTCCGGTCTTGTTGTTTACAAAGGATAAAAAACAAGGGATAATGATAATGATAGCAACTGAAAGTAAATACTGAAAAGTAAATGAGCTTGTAAACAGTGATGAGAATATGGACCGGGGTCCCGTGATGTTCACTAGTGATGTCTCTCTCCCAAGAGACGATAAAACTGCTATGCGAGGTAAACAAATTACAGAAGGGCAATTGACAGGATTATAAATGCACCACAATGCTAACTATGCTACAAAAGGAAGGAAGAGGCTCATAAGCATGGGCAGTACGCCAAAATAAGTAGACCGAAATCCATCTGCATCTACTACTAATCATCCACCTTGAGATATCTATCCAGTACATCTCGCTGGTATTAAGTTGCGAGCCCCACCCAAAGTGTAAATCCAAAGCAACAGATAACTGCATTAAAAAGAACTTTGTGTAAAGTAAACAATCCTTGCAAGCACGGTTACAAGCAACGTTGTTTTCCCCCTTGTGGCCACAGCACATCCCCTAGACTCATGTTTCTGTCACTCAAGCGTGTCATCAAGGGGCATGTACCCACAATTGAGCATAATGTTCCCTCTTGGAGTCACTACCTACTACTTGGCCAAAGAAATAAACATCAACAGAGAACATGCAAGAATTACTTAGGAACAAAAATATAAGAGATAAAAACCAAATATATTACTCTATCACAATCTGAACATAATCCCATAATCCATCAGGTCCCATCAAACTCAGCATAGCAACAGCAGAAAGATTACATATGTGCCTCGATCATGTAGGGCAGCTCACGAGGTCTAAACCATGAAGAACAAAGAGGGGAGGAGAAAATCACATAGCTACTGATCACGGACCCATGGTCCAAGGTAGACTACTCATGGCACATCCGGGAAGCGTCCATGGCGGAGGAGAAGCTCTCGGAGGTCCAGGGCACTTGGTGGTGTCCCCCTGGCCCTCCTTCGGGGCACTGGAAGCTTCCGGCATGCTGAATTTTTATCTGATTTTTCCCGGATTTTTGGAGCACTTTTTATATGGGGAAAAACTGAAATAGAAAACAGCAGAAAACATGAACTGGCACTGGGGTGCACTGAGTTAGTAGGTTAGTCCAAATATGATCAAAAGTGTATGAAAGTGTATTTAGATCATAGAAATATCACACAAAACATGCATGGAACGAGCAGAAATTTTCGATACATTTGGGATGTATCAGCTGGTGATCGAGTTGATTGAACATCTACCTCAGGCACTTGTCATTTTCTTGGTAGATCTCTCGTGTGTTGGGCTGCAAAGAAGCAAAACTGTGTTTCAATATCTACTGCTGAAGCCGAATACATTGCTGCTGGCTCATGCTAGACTCAGATTCTTTGGCTCAAGCAGACACTAAAAGATTATGGAATTCATGTGAAGAAAATTCCTGTTTTATGTGATAATGATAGTGCTATCAAAATTGTTCATAATCAAGTACAACACTCTCGCACGAAAAACATTGATATTCGCCATCATTTTCTTCGTGATCATGTTCAGCGTGAAGATATTGTGATTAGTCATGTCAGAATCGAAGATCAACTAGCAGATATATTCACGAAACCATTTTATAAGAAGAGGTTCTGTGCATTGAGATGTGAGCTTGGTACTCTTAGACTCACTCAACGTTAAGTAAGGCTAAATCTCTCTTCTTATGTATATATTTATTACATATTATATGTTATGGTTCGCTTGTTTGTTTTTCTTAAGATTTTTCTTTTGATTCGCTTTGAGTTTTGTCCCCTAGACTTGTCACCTTTAGCTTCATTTGGTTGTTTGGTTTCGAGGTGATAAGATTCGAACCCTCTCCCCTCTATTCGTTTCCGTTTCCATTCTGTCTAAGTCTAAAATGGTCAAGAACATTTGAAAAGATATGCATTCTGCTTCGAACGTCATTAAGTTCTGAATCAAATGATATCAATTTTTATCGAAGTTTTTGCTCTTGGACGAGTGTTTTGATTTGGCCATTGAGATCTGTCAATCACGGGCCGTTGAGATTTTCTCGCGATCCGACTCTAAATCCACGCCATAGAATCCGTAGAGACAATCGTTGGGAGCCGTCCGATACGATTTGACAGATCCGTCAGATCGGCCTATGTAAGGCAGCCATCCCAGCGAAACGTAATTCCCCATGTCATCTCTCTTGCGATCCCCTTTGCGCCCGTGCGTGCCACCATACTCAACTCGCTCCCGCCGATGACCTCGCCGCTTTGCTGCCGGAAGGTCACCGCCTGGGGTCTTCCTCACCGCCGTGAGCACCGTCTTCACTGTTCCCGTCGCCGTAGTCATCCGCCGTCACCAAGTTAGAGTATGCCGGACTCGATCCGATCTCTCTCTCATCATGGTCTCATCTGTGAGATTGAACTCGATTTTCTTAGGGTTTGATGTTGATTTTATAGGGTTGTTCAGATCTTGTGGATTTCTTGCTTCGTGATAAACTTGTTTGTAGCATCCAAAGTTCTCACTCTGATTCATGTTAGATTTGTGTATTGATCCGTCGATCTGTTTGTCCTATGCTAGGTCACTTTGGCTCAAAATTTTCTAGCTCAGTACAAAGAAGATCGTGAATCATAACATCTTTTCCTGAATCTCTTGTCAAAATATTTTGTCAAAACCTTTGCTGGTGCTTGATCATGCCTATCTCTATTCTTTCGTTCCTATTTCTTCTTCACATGATGTCTGCCGATATGGATTTTGGGAATGAGTCCCCAGTGCTTGAAGAGGAAGCACATGTTGTTGTGGATCAGGACGCTCCAAAGAAAAGGAAAGGAGGCCAGACTAAAGAACTCAACAGTGCTCGCGGCATTCCACAGGCAGTCAGAGACAAGTTTGGATTTGACACCCCCGATGAAGAAACTTCCAATGAGAGGAAAATTAGACTGCAAGGGATTCGCCGCTACTGGGCAATCCGATGGTATAAGTACAGGAGGATACTCGAAGAGAAATGGACCATGCAATTTTCCTTTAGCCCACCTTTTCAGTACTGCATGCATATGTCTAGCACTACAATGCAAAAAACCGCCATCTCTAAGAACCCCGGATGACTAACCGAAAGAAAAAGCTCGTTTAGCAGTTCTGGCTGAAAAACTTCGTAAGAAGAAAGAGAAGGAATCGGCCAAATTGCGTGAGGCTGAACCTGCTGGAGAAGGAACCAGCACTCCGAAGAAAAAGTTTCGGAAGCTGAAAAAGAAGGCCGCATCACCTCCCTTGCCTTCACTGATGAAGAGCAAGAAAAACTGGTTGAAGCAGCTCTTCATGACTCCACCAAAGAAGAAGAAGATGATCCTTCCAGACATGCTGATGATGAGTCTGAAAAGGCTCCGGTTGCTCCACGTGAAAAGATTCGTGTTCCCCTAAATAAGAAGCCTGGTGAGAAACCAGCTACAAGAGGAATTCAGATTCGTGACCCTACAGACATGGTCATTTACACCACTCACCTGGTTGTTGAGAAGCCATTAGCTTCCAAGCCTCCCCCTCAAATTGTTCAAACAGAGAAGAGGTCAAAGAAAAAGCACGACCCGTCGAAGCAGACGAAAACTGCTGAAAAACAAGCTGCCGCTTCCAAGGCAAAAGGAACGGTGACAAAGCCAAACCCTTCCGTGGCCCAAGTTGCCAAGAGGCCATCTGAAGCTGAACTTCAGAAGAAGAACAAGGAAGAAGCCTTGGAGCGCCACAACTTGGCAAAGGAATCTGCTACTAAGGAAAGAGCAGCGAAGGACAAGAAGAATCTCGAAGCTGCCAACAAGGCTGTTGCTGAAGCTGACGCGAAGCGCAAGCTTGCCGAAGAAAAAGAGAACGAAAAGAAAGCTGTTGCTGAAGCTCAAAAGATTAGGGCCTCTAATCCGAAGAGAACGACATCTCTTGAGAAAATTGCTACTCGAACTGCTGAGAAGCGAGCAAGAGAAGCTCAGAAGCAACCTGTGGTATCCAAAGATCAGAAGAATATTGTTGAAGAGCCTAAGGGCCAAGATGGCATGGACTGCCACAGTGAACACAAGTTTCCAGATCCAAGGGAAGCTGAATTATGGGATGCTTTGGGCATCACCGAAGCTCTTTGGAAGAAGAGTGAAGCTAAAGAAGAATATGATGTTCCCAGCACTTTGTACATGCCCCCAGCCATTGAAGAAATAATTGTAAATCTGATGGCGAAGATGAAAGAACTATATGCTCTGAGAAAAGCTGAGTCAGCGAAGATTCACAAATATCAGAAGGCAGAGACCGAAGATGATGAGGACATCAAAGAATCTGTTTTGTCTCTCCTTCAGCAGGTCACCAACAAGAACTCTGCCACTAAGGAAGAAGTGGAGAATCAGAAAGGCAAGATTAAGAAAGCTGTAGAAAATCTTTGCCTCAGCCACAACAATGCTATTCTAGCTGCTGATTCGAGGAAGCGGAAGGCCAATGATGATATCATTGCAAAGAAGAACCAAGAGAAGAAAAGGCCTCGCATCATCTCTCTTGGCCACTGTCGTGGGAAAGTCACGGCAGATGTCCGTAGATTCGGACTTATTGTGGGACCTTTGTTGCGAGGCGAATTCGAAGGGAAAGTCGACATAGGCACAAGACTCGGCGAGTTACCCAGGTTCGGCCCCGACGGTGCGGTAAAGACCTACTCCTGCTTTATGAATATAGGGGGATCGACTCTTCAATAGGAAGAGTCGATCGTATCGATTACAGTGGTGATGTTTCGCCGGCTTAGTCTCGTTGAGATCTAGGCTCTGGAGCGAGTTGTCTAAACCTGGCTTGAGGTAAGTTCTGGCTCTGGATCCCGTGGTCCTCGTCTTATAAAGGTGTCGGGTCCCGGGATTCCTATAGTCCGACTCCTACACGATGTGGAGTTCTATTCTACTTTACAAGTTTTCTACGTGCTATACAAGGTAAGTCGAATTCCTTCTAGGGCTTCAATCTTCACGCTTGGCACGTCAGACTCCTGGCCGGATCTTCTCTATGGGCCTTCATATGTAAGTCGGCCCGGAGGTTCTTAATTCCGGGTCTATGGGCCTGATCCATCCCCTCGACATTAGCCCCCAGGATTGTTGTGATGCTTCAGTCTTCACAGCAATCTTCCTCCTGTCTTCTTTATTGCCACCGGCTCTTCATGGATCAAGGGCCGACTTTATGATTGTCATTGATTGGGAATCAAAGTCATCTCTCTTCAATCTTACTTCAATTCCTTGATCTTCATGGATTCGGCTCTTATGATAGAGTCGAACCAGTTATCATCTGGTGCTTTCACTAGAAGTCGACGCCTAACCCTTTTTTTTAGCTTCCCGTTTCTTCTTATTTGAACATTTCTCCTTTGACCTTTGGTCAAAGATTCGGTTTAGTTTTTATGATCACACTGCCAGAAACGCCGGTTAAAGGCATTGATGTTTGTAGTGGAAATCGAGGAGTCTTTTCATAAATGCCATCTACCTAGGGTAGTTATCCTTTGTTTATTGTGGCATTAATGGACCCTCTCCATGAATCTATAAATATCCCTTGGATAGCTTGATCTTTCAAGCGGATCCTATCCTTTTCTTCTTCCTCCTCCTTTCTCCATGGCCCCTAAGCTAGAGACCTCTTTGCCTTTGGCCTCCAATGAGCCCGATCCTCGTGAAAGTACCCGAGGTTGCGGCCGTGGTCGTGGTCGTGGCCGTGGTAGAGGTCGTGGTCGTGGCAGAGGTAGGGGAAGAAGTGCTCGTGCTGCCTCTCCTTCTGAATCTCCCCTTTCTTCTCCTGAGAGGAATGAATTCTTGGTTCATATCCGGACGATCCGTCGCTGGATCAAACTTCCTGAGTCTTTTTCACAATTTGTGTTTGACTCATCGCCTTCGGGTCTTTGGCTCCGATCTGATGGATGTCCTCATGGGCATGTCTGGGTAAAAGTTAGTTTTTCTAACCAAGGCACCATGTTTTTTGAGAAAGGTTGGAAAACTTTTCTTCGCTCCAGGAATATTTCTCGAGGAGACACCATTATCTTCAAGTTTGATGGTGAAGACACTTTGTCAGCTAGGATCTTTGACTCGGATGGAGACCGAGCCTGCTGTTGTGTGGAGAGCTCTAGTGATGAAGAGCTCCTTAGTGAAGAAGATGTTTCAACAGAGGATGAGGCCGACTCTGAAGAAGATGCTTGAAGCTATAGGTTTCTTTTTTAGTAGTAGTTTTCCAAGTTTGGATTTTGCTTGTAAGGTTGCTTCCTTTGATGTAAGATCCAGCTGGTTTTAATGAATGAAGTCTATGAACTTTTGCTGAGTCCATGAATTTATGAGTCG
The DNA here is from genome assembly GCA_950022295.1 of Bromus sterilis. NCBI lineage: Eukaryota > Viridiplantae > Streptophyta > Magnoliopsida > Poales > Poaceae > Bromus > Bromus sterilis. Next base: position 111,759,363 of record OX465598.1, read on the forward strand.
TTTTTTATTCCTGACTTGAAATGTTTTCTCGGAATATATGGGAGTCGACCACTTATGATAGTGTACGTATCTGTTGCCCCCTGAGTCGACTCAGAATAATGTAGTATCCGCTAATCGACTCATAGGATAGATCGACTTGTAACCCCCATGAGATGGTATGGTCATGTTTATATGCCGTACCGGGTCATCAAAAAAGACTTTGTGTTTATGAAACTTGCTTCGAAGTAGTGTAGCCCCCAAGTGTCGGGTTGTCTTGCCTGCAACAACCTGGGACTTACAATTTCTTGCATTTTTTTTGAAGTTTTACTCCCCAAGAGTCGGTATATTCAGCTGGGTGATGTACCGAGTCTTCTTTTGAGAAGAAACCTTGAAGTGTAGTCCCCAAGAGTCGGTACGTGCACCTGTTGTGCAGTGCCGAGTCACATAGGTCTATCTTTGAATCTGTCAAGTCATATAGACATGACACGATGGGTTTTTATTCCCAATATGTCGGCAAGAGCCGGCTTGACAAATGTCGATATGTATATGCATGGCAAAAATCCATCGTGACCGAAGTCGTCTTTATATATGCAGAGGATGCAAATGAAAAAACAATATGTGATGATGCTAATGTATGCAAAAAATATAAAGGCTCATATAGAAGTCGACTCTGGATTCATCTTTTCCTCATCTTCTCTTTGTTGAGAAGAATTTTGGGTTATCCATGAGTCAGAACTCCTCTGTATGCTGTCTCACATTGATCAGCGTTTTTCCGTTTGCATTAAAACTTCTTCTTAAGAGTTTCTAGCCGGGTTTCGCGTATTTAGATCGTATGAGCATAAGCTATACAGGCCAAGGCGTGTTTTGCCATTTCATGTATATTCCGGGATTTCTTCCGATAAGAGTCGATGAGTGACATCGAGTCCCCCTACTGCCCCTAAATAAGCTTATACACAATTATTTTTACATATATATGCCGAGTTTTCGGATAAAGAGTCAATGATTGTCATTGAACTCCCCGATTCCCCTTAATAAGCAATATACATGCTCATTATCAATAAAGGGGTAGATCAAGCCCCCAGGTCTCTGAGAAATAATAATGCAATGTATGCAAATGTATGATGCAAAAAATGAATGACGTGAAAAAAGTAAAGTAGAGTTTGGTATGGCAATAGCCTTTTGCGACTAGAAGTCGGCTTAGTTGTATGTGGCGAGAGCCAGTGCGACAGAAGTCGACTTATGTATATTTTGATGGCGAAAGCTGGCACGACCAATGTGGGCTTATATATATATATATATATATATATATATTGTGGCAAAAGCCAGTGCGACATATGTCGACTTGGTGAAGCGTACAGTAATGTTTCTGTTTCTACTCAAGTGTAATATGGACGGAGTTGTGCAATGTTCCACGGCCTGGGAGTCTCCTCCATACTTGTGCGCGTGTCCGCTTTCTCTCGTATACCCACAAGGTAGTAGGATCCATTGTACAAGTTCTTGCTGACCACAAACAGTCCTTCCCATGGAGAGGATAACTTGTGCATTCCATCTCTTTTCTGTATGAGTCGGAGCACCAAATCACCTTCCTGGAAAGTTCGACTTTTGATGCGACGGCTATGGTAGCGTCGTAGATCTTGTTGGTAGATAGCCGATTGAGCTGCAGCCAAATCTCGTTTTTCATCGAGGATATCCAAGCCGTCTTGTCTTGCTTTCTCATTTTCGGCTTCTACATAAGCAGTGGATCGAGGCGAGTCGTGACGTATGTCACTTGGGAGGACGGCTTCTGCTCCATAAACTAGGAAGAAGGGCGTATAGCCTGTCGACCTGTTGGGAGTCGTCTGGATGCTCCGTAAGACTGAGGGTAACTCCTCCTCCCAGCAACCCGACGTCCTTTTCAAAGGAACAACGAGTCGGGGTTTAATGCCTCGGAGGAACTCTTGGTTGGCTCTCTCGGGATTGTCCGTTGGACTGTGGATGTGCTACTGATGCAAGGTCGAGTAAGATGTGCTCGTTTTGGCAGAATCACTGCATAACCCCTTCTGATAGGTTAGAACCGTTATCAGTGATGATGGTGTGGGGATAGACGAATTTGTATATGATCTTTTTCAAGAATTTCAGTGTTGTTGCAGCGTCGCATTTGCTGACCGGCTCTGCTTCCACCCATTTGGTGAATTTGTCAACTACCACTAGTATGTGGGTATTCTTGTTGGCTGACCTTTTAAAAGGTCCCACCATATCAAGTCCCCATACCGCAAAGGGCCAAGTGATAGGTATCATCCTGAGTTCTTGAGCCGGTACGTGAGCATGTTTTGCATAGCGCTGACATCCATCACATTTCTTGACTATGTCCTCTGCATCCGCATGAGCTGTAAGCCAGTGAAACCGTGTCTAAAGGCTTTCGCTACAAGTGAACGAGAGCCGGCATGATGTCCGCAATCTCCAGAGTGTATTTCGTTCAGGATGGCTCTACCTTCTTCTGGTGAGACACATCTCTGAAAAATGTCTACGGCATTTCGCCGATGTAACTCACCATTGATGAGTACAAAGGATTGGCTTCTTCTGACGATTTGTTTGGCCAACATCTCATCTTGAGGAAGTATTCCTCGAGTCTTGTAATCCATGTAAGGTACGACCCAGGAGGGTGTAGCATGAATTGCTGCAACCAAGGCCGGCTCTGGATCTGGCTCTGCTATGTCTTGCTCTGTTGGTGGTTGTACAGACGGCTTTGTTAGGACATCCAAGAATACATTTGGAGGGACCGACTTTCGCTGAGAACCGAGTCGGGAGAGAGCATCTGCTGCTTCATTTTCCCTATGGTCCACGTGATCCACTTGGTATCCAACAAAAAATCTGGCTTGTCTTTGTACCTCTCGTCGATAAGCTGCCATTATGGGATTTTTGGAATCCCATTTTCCTAACACTTGTTGAGAAACGAGATCAGAGTCGCCATAGCACTGGATCCAATTTATGTTTATCTCACGAGCCAGCCGAAGTCCATGGAACAAGGCTTCATATTCCGCTGCATTGTTGGTACAAGTGAACTGCAGCTGTAGAACATAGCAGAATTTCTCCCCTTTAGGTGAGGTAAGAACCACGCCGGCTCCTGACCCTTGGAGCTGCCGGCTTCCATCGAAGTGCATCGTCCAATATTTGGTGACCGGCTTCTCTGGCGAGGTTTGTATTTTTGTCCAGTCATTGATGAAGTCGGCTAGCGCCTGGGACTTAATGGCCGTGCGCGGTTTGTATTTGATGTGATAAGCCCCCAACTCTATGGCCCACTTTGCAATCCTTCCCATTGCTTCCCTGTTTTGGATGATATCTGCAAGTGGTGCTGAGCTGGCCACAGTTATGGGTGCTCCTGGAAGTAGTGTTTAAGTTTCCGACTCGCCATGAATACACCAAGAACCAATTTCTGCCAGTGAGGATAGCGTTGCTTTGATAAAGTCAGAACCTCACTGACGTAATAAACTGGTCTTTGCAGAGGGTGCTCCTTGCCAACTTCCATACGCTCAACAACAACCACATCGCTGACCGCTCGATTGTTGGCTGCGATATAAAGTAACATAGGTTCTTTAGGTTTGGGCGCCGCCAGTATTGGAGCCTGGGATAGTTGTTTCTTCAGTGACTCTAGGGCCTGATCGGCTTCGTCATCCCAGACAAACGTTTCTGATTTCCTCAGGAGTCGATACAGGGGGATTGCCTTTTCACCAAGTCGGCTTATGAACTGTCTCAAAGCGGCTACACACCCTGTGAGTCGTTGAACTCCCTTTATTGAGGCTGGCTTCTGAAGATTCATGAAAGCGTTGATTTTCTCTGGGTTTGCCTCGATACCTCTCTCTGATACTATGTATCCAAGGAGTTTACCTGCAGGTACCCCAAAGGTGCATTTGGCCGGGTTTAACTTCATCTGATACTTGCGCAGATTTTTGAAGGTTTCTGTCAAGTCACTGATGAGTGAGTCGGCCAACTAGGATTTGATCACTATATCATCTACGTAAGCATGCACGTTGCGCCCAATCTGCTCTTTGAGGCAACTCTGCACAGTTCGCTGATATGTGGCTCCCGCTTTCTTAAGGCCGAAGGGCATGGAAGTGTAATAGTAGATCCCGAAAGGGGTGATGAAAGCCGTCTACTCTTGGTCCTCAAGGGCCATCTTGATCTGGTGATAGCCAGAATAGGCGTCAAGGAAGCATAGGAGCTCACATCCCGTAGTCGAGTCTATGATCTGGTCAATACGAGGCGGCGCGAAGGGATCCTTCGGGCAGGCTTTGTTTAAATCCATGTAGTCAATGCACATGCGCCAGGTCCCGTTCTTTTTCAAAACGAGGACCGGGTTTGCGAGCCATTCTGGATAAAATACTTCCATGATGAATCCGGCGGCGAGGAGCCGGGCTATCTCTTCCCCAATAGCGTTTCTCCTCTCGTCATTTTGGATCTATATTTAGGTGGTACTCAGCGAGTTCCCTCGGGACACCCGGCATATCAGAGGGTTTCCAGGCGAAGATGTCCCGATTCTCACGGAGGAACTCGATGAGCGTGCTTTCCTATTTATCAGATAGCTCTGTCCCGATGATGAACTGCTGAGAAGAGTCACCAGGGACAAAGTCGACTTTCTTCGTATCTTGAGCCGGTTGGAACTTGGGGTTGTTGTCGGGAGTCGGTTTCTTCAGGATTGTGGGATCTGCCGGGTCTACCTTTTCTTGGTATGCTGACAAGTCCTCTTTGGCATGCGTCGACTCGGCAAACTTGACATGTTGTTTGTCGCATTCCACTGCCCTAGACCGACTTCCATCGACGGTGATTGGGCCATTAGGACCCGGCATTTTTAGTTTCAGGTAAACATAACATGGCCGAGCCATGAATTTGGCATAAGCCGGTCTGCCCAAAATGGCGTGATATGGGCTCTCGAGTTTTACCACTTCAAAGGGTATGAGCTCGGAGCGAAAATTCTCGGCGTTTCCAAAAGCTGTCTCCAGGTAGACTTTGCCTATCGGGCGTGCCGACTTGCCTGGGACTATTCCATCGAAAACGGTGTCTGAGGGTTGCAGCTGTTTTTGGATTAGCCCCATCCTGCGAAAGGTTTCATAATAGAGGATGTTGATTCTGCTTCCTCCATCCATGAGCACTTTGTCAAGTGTGTATCCTCCAATTTGTGGAGAGAATACTAGAGCCAGGGCCCCTGGGTTTTCTACCACTGGGGGGTGGTCATCTATTGTCCAAGTGATTTGTTGTTCTGACAAATTGAGCCATCTAGCCCAAGCCGGTTCTGTAGTCACAGCCATAGCGGCTCTGCGTTGCAGATTTCTATCCCTCCTGCAACTGCTGGTGGTGAAAACGTGATATGATGCACGGTCGTGGAGTTGTTTCGGGTTTTCTTGGAATCCAGCAAGCCCGGACTGATTTTGTTGGGCTCCTCCTCTGGGTCCTTGGTGTTGAGGCATTGCGCCGGCTCCTGGGTAGCCAGGATTCTGGTTGTTGCCGCTCTGGCCGGCTCCCCCACCTGACCCGGGAGGTCCCTGGTTTCCACGTCGTGCGAATTCTTTCATGAAAAATCAATCTTCCCAGGTGTGATTAGCTGGGCGGCCGGGTTTACTATGGGTCGGGCAAGGACCCTTCATAGCTGCTTCATAGTTGTTCGGATGAAAGTTTCCTTCCGGCTTGCGGTAGTTGTTGCCCCCCCTGCTTCTGTCTTTGGGAGCCGACATTCGTGTTGGCCACCAAGTCAGAAGTAGTCTGATCAAGCCGTCGTTTGGTTTGTTGATTATGATTCTGGGATGTTTTGCCACCATTCTTGTTCTGGCTGGGTTTATACTGTTGTGGTTCATCATCCTTGGTTTTGTCAGACTCGGCGTATTTGATGATTGCGTTCATGAGCTCTCCTATGTCCTTGACTATTCTCTTGAGTCGGCCAAGTTTGTGGACTAGGGGCTCGAATTTGCAGTTCCTTTCCAAGACGATGACGGCTGTTTGGGCGGTGATAGTGTCTGAAGAGTGGATTATTTCTGCAACCCGTCGCGCCCAGCTCAGTGTCGACTCTCCTTCCTTCTAGACACAATGCTCCAAGTCGACAATAGTGGTAGCTCGCCGGCATGTGCCTTGGAAGTTCTGGATGAATTTTTCCTTGAGATCCGTCCAGGAGGTCACAGAATTTTCTGGGAGATTTTTGAACCATGTGCGAGCCGGCCCTTCCAGCATCACTGTGAGGTAACAGGCGCATACTCCTTTGCTGGCTTGCAGCAATTTCCATGGCTAGGCTATAAATTTCGATCCAAGCTGCCGGGTCCATGTCAGATGTATAGTTTGCGATCTTACGTGGGCCCTTAAAGTCCGATGGCAGGTGTGTATTATGGAGAGCCGGCACCAAGCATCGGTTGCCCACGGATCTGCTGGTGAACTCGGCGTCTTGGTCTTGGGGTGGAAGTTGGACCATCTGCTCTATCCGGCGTTCGGGGTAGAGGTTAGATGGTATATCTTGGATCCTTATTGCCCCCGGCGGGTCTGGTGGCGGGGCGTGGCGCTGGCGATGACTGCTCGAGCCGGCCGGAGCTGGTGAATCCACTTTCCGGATCACACTGCGATATGGGGTCTCATGTAGGTACTGAAATCCCTGTGAGTACTGTGCTTGTTGTGTGATTGCGGTTCTGAGCAGATCAATTGCCCCTCGGGTGGCCTGGTCTACCGGGGTGTCTCCGTGTATAGGCACGCTAGAGAGGTACCGTGTCGCTGCCACCACATTGGCCATGAGGTTATTATAGTGATTCGGGGGTGTATGTTACCGTTCCTGCCGCGGCGAGGGGACATGTTGTCTTGGTTGCGTGTACCCTGGGGGAGTCGACAGATTTGTGTCCTGGAATAATCTCCGTGCCGGGAGGTCAGCAGGGATCCGACTCGTGGGCCCTGCAGGGCGTGCGTTGGCGAGACTCAGTCTCTGTGCTTCTATCAATTCCGACTCATGTCGCAAGCGCCTGGATTCTTGGGCGAGTTGTGTTTCTCTTTCCACCATCTGTGCGTTCTGGGAGTTAATTTCTCTTCATATGCTCATCACCTGGGCCTTGAGCCCGTTGACCTTGGTTCTCCAAGCTTGCTAGTTTCTAGGTGTTATTGGCGCAGCTAAGGCTTCATCCAATGCATTTAGCGCATCTGAGAGGACTTCTGCTCCCGTAAGAACTTCTGGCTGTTCCCTATCTGGGTAAGGGGCCATGTTGTGAGTCTTCTCCACGTTCCGGTTCTGTGCTGCACCTTGAGCCGGTTGGCCTCCCTGCTCTTCGGTGCCTGCCATGAACACGGTCACGCAATATGGAAGCTCATACTGTGGAAAGTCGGGGTTATACTCGGTTATTCCGGTGCCTTGTATGTTGCTCCCGGTGGATCGGATGGAGCCGGTATCTGAGAAGCTTGTTTCACTGGGATGTGAGTCAGCGTCAAATGTTTCTCCGATGGTGTTGGGTGTCAGAGGGTCGAAAGAGCACGCCGGCTCCGGAGATCCAGTGATGAACCCGACAAAGGTGTGACTTGAGCCGACATGTCGTCGACTCGAGGTTTCCAGGGGGACTTCAGGATCCGGCTCTGGCTCAGATCCGTCTGTTCTCCCGATGAAGATGTGAATAGCTCCGACCAGGACCCGATAACCGGATTCGACAGAATCGGCATCAGACTCACAAGTTGAGTCGTCGATGCAGAGCCTTTCGCGCCGGCTCCTGGTGATTCGCCCGTTCACGAATCCTTCCATGCCTTGCAGAGATCCCCTTAGAATCTCAACACCTGCAGGCGTAGGCCCCACGGTGGGCGCCAACTGTCGTGGGAAAGTCACGGCAGATGTCTGTAGAGTCGGACTTATTGTGGGACCTTTGCTGTGAGGCGAATTCGAAGGGAAAGTCGACATAGGATCAAGACTCGGCGAGTTACCCAGGTTCGGCACCGACGGTGCGGTAAAGACCTACTCCTGCTTTATGACTATAGGGGGATCGACTCTTCAATAGGAAGAGTCGATCGTATCGATTACAGTGGTGATGTTTCGTCGGCTTAGTCTCGTTGAGATCTAGGCTCTGGAGCGAGTTGTCTAAACCTGGCTTAAGGTAAGTTTTGTCTCTGGCTCCCATAGTCCTCGGCTTATAAAGGTGCCGGGTCCCGGGATTCCTATAGTCCGACTCCTACACGATGTGGAGTTCTATTCTACTTTACAAGTTTTCTACGTGCTATACAAGGTAAGTCGAATTCCTTATAGGGCTTCAATCTTCACACTTGGCACGTCAGACTCCTGGTCGGGTCTTCTTTATGGGCCTTCATATGTAAGTCGGTCCGGAGGTTCTTAATGCCGGTTCTATGGGACTTATCCATCCCCCCGACAGCCGCCATGGCGGGGGCTCCCTTGTTGTGGGCATTGCTCTTGCCACCGGCAGGCCATGGCCGCACCCCGCGCGTGACCTACGCCTGGCCGCTACCCAGTGTGTGCGCGCTCACCTCGCTCGCAGCTGCTCGCCGTGCGCCCTCCACTGCCTCGCCATGGCCGCGGAAACCACGGCCGCGCCCACGCCCTACAGCGCGCCCCGGCCTGCCGCATATCGCCCGCGGTTGTACTGCTCGTTGCCCCGCCTCTGTCAACCATGCCTCACCGCGGCTCCTCCACTAGTGTTGGCCGGAACGGCCTCGCCATGCTCTGCCTCGCCGGCGGGCATGGATGTGGTTAGCGATGAGCTAATCCACCACCTCTCTGCCTCTGACCATTGGGCCCAAGGCCATAATATCAAGTTAAATATAACTGTTAGATTAAATAATCCCAGTGAGACTTACAGGTGGGCCCAGTCACTTAACTTAACCCCTGGATTAATTGGTTTAGTTAAAATGTCTCTGTCTCAATACTAGCTGGGTCCCACTAGCTAAATTAAATTAATTAAATTGGATAAAAGAAACATGGTATGACATGTGGGCCATCTTTAATGTTTAATAAAATAAAATAGGTTTGATTAGCCACTCTCTGTGACATGTAGGTCCCACTAGTCATAGACACTGTTCTGGATAAGGTTTAAATATATAATAAAGGAAATTCAAAAAAGGATTAAAATGGCTTAAAACTTTGAAATTTAATATCTTTTGAACCATAAGTCGGATTAAAATAATTTATATATGAAACTTGATCAAAAAAATACAACGAATACAAATATGTTGCCCGTATGTTCACCCCCCCCCCTATTACATACCAAACGTGGGACATTCCCCCTCCGGAATGCCTACCCGATAATTCCTAGTGCCGGTAAAACTTTTCGGATGAAAATGTTCTGAATATGAAAGTTGTACATAATGGATCTACGAGCACGGGTACACTATCCACATGTCTGTCAGATGTCTCTAACACTGCAGACATGGAACCTTCCCCTCCGGATCATCTGTCCGGTAATCAACCGGTACTGATGAGTCATTCCCAGATAAATTCCCGCTCCGCCTAAAAATACTTAACACTGCGTTAGAACACCGCCAACACTGCATTTTCCATGTCTTGTATTTGTATTTCTATTATTATCATGTATTTACTGTATCTCTCCCCTTATTCTTCGATAGTCTGTGATACTGCTGCTGACAACACCACCGAGTACGACTACTACGTCGACGACCGTACCCCTACCGTCGAGCTTCTAGGAAAGCAGTGCCCCTTCACCTCTCCCAGATATCACCTATCTATCTATATTTATCTGTTGCACTAGGTTACATTCCTATTCATTGCATAGCTTGTCATTGTCGTCCCTTTATGTACCTTCCTTATCCTATGCTGCCTAGTATATAAATATAATATTTAGCAGTTATCCCTGCGCAATGTTAATCAACTAGGTTTACTAATCGGGCCGCGATCACTCTAGGGAGTGGACGCGGAACACAAACGATTTAAATTGCTGCAACATGTACGATACAGAGTAGACGCCCAAGGGAACCTACAACGGCGAGACTCTGTCGAGTCACTTCCAGTTTGACTTACGAGTGGATGGACCCATATTTCACTCTCATCGCCGGCTCGGTAGCGTAGCATCACCGGGGTGATACGAGGATATGCCTCTTTAGTTCATTCCCCCTGATTTCTCTGTCGAACCACTTCAAGTGTACCATCGAGGGTGATTCCTCCTGGTTTCACTTGATGGTAGGCACCTGAATCAACTGGTGTCCTTAAAGGTAAGTAGTCGGGTGACCCAATGGTGCCCGCGAGAGGTATTGTTTCGGGATGGCAGGATAGGCGGAAACCAACTTGGGCCTAGTACTTGCTCGTTGGCCGTGAGATACCAAACCAAGAAAGTCGGGCTCCTCCAGGAGCACACGCGAGATAAGGTAAGGAGACGGTTCACCTTGTTGGTAACCGCACGCTTTGATAGGACGACAGGGTAGGCCCCGATGCACTGGTGGTCCTGGCTGCTGTTCGTTGTCCGTTGTGTTAACTAGTCGGGCAACGATAATGGTTGATCTGAGAGATAATAAAATGACTAACGGTTCGGTGGATGAATTGAGAGGTTGCAAAGGCCTGTACACACTACGTTCACGTGGGATAAGTGTTAGGGTTCAGGGCAGAAAACACAAATTTTTCATAACCTGCGATACCCAATCCCAAGACCTATGCTATGGCGATGCAAGTAACGGATGGAATAGGTCACATACCAGTATGTAGTCCGTTAAGAGGGAAATGTTCCCGCGTGAACGTGGTTGGTGTAGTCGTACCGGCAATCCCCGATCCCGCGCAGCTCCACGATGACTCCAGTAGTCACCCGATCCTTGAGACCGATCACGGGATTGCGTCCCCGTCGGAACGTTGTCAGTGAAGACCTTGCTATACGGCCACGACGATGAAGTAGCACCACCAGTGTAGTGCCTCTCAGGATTATACACATACAGTATACTCGACGTCCCTCGGGTCTCCGAACCAGAAGAGCAGCAGAAAAAAGATGGATTCGGATCCCGATTCCAGCAGCACGACGACGTGCGTATGGTGGAGAAATCCCCAACCAAGTGTAGACTCCAAACAAGGGGAGTCCACTCGAGGAAGGAGAAAGGAGGAAGGAAGAGAGAATTGATTGGATGAATAAAAGAGCACCCGTACCCCTCCTTATATAGGCTAAGGACGGGGGCAACCCCTCTCCCTCCCGGAGGTGGGACTAATCCCACCTAGGAGGGGGTGGCGCACCAAATAAGGGAGGTGGACCCTCTCTTGGCACCATGGCCCATGGGGGAAGACTCCCTCCTCTCCTAATGGGCCCTATGAGGCCCATGAGCCTTTTAATTCATCATTTAACCATTTATCCCCTAATGGTTACAATCCTTGATAGGTCCTGCGCTTCCATCGAATGAAACTTCGTCGTTATTGGATCCGTTTAACGTTGAGCATTATCGCTTTGTCCTGGGTACTTTGCTTGTCCAAGGTTTGATCATCGGTATCCAATATACCTAGTTCATCCTCGTTACCAACAAACAAGTTTACTCATTCCCGTGATATTACAACCCCGTGGCCTAGTCACGTGATTGCACAATCTTTATGATGTAATATCACCGAGTGGGCCCAGAGTACCTATCCATCACTCGGATGGACAAATCCCGCTTTGATCTATTTGCATACTCATCAACATATCTATTTCGGATACCCAAATTACACCATTATGGCCAGCATGTTTCAATCAGGCGGTGGGTTGCAAATCAAAGCATCCTCATAGATAGCAATTACGTATGATCATTACGGTCAAAGGATCTGGTCACTACGTTGTAGTTATCGCAATGTTGAAATATGTGACCTGATCACATTGCAATACTTCTGGTGGGTGTATGTCCATCATATCATTCTCCTGATGATATGACTCCATATTCAATAGCTTAATTGCTCATGATCAGGAAACCTTGATCATCAATTGCCCAATGGACTAGTATACTAGAGTTAACTAGGGACCTGGTTGTTTGTATACCACACGTGTATTAAGTTTTCCGCTTAATATAGTTATAGCATAGTATAAAACGTATTATGAACTGATGGAATATGCCAATAAAACATATTTTATTTGCCTCTAGGGCACATTCCCAACAGTCTCCCACTTGCACTAGAGTACAAATAATCTAGCTGCATTTTCTGTGGATCATAACTCCATATCATGTATATGGTTATATATCATGCTTGCTTGTGGAAAAGGTTGTATCAACGGTCTGGGTACCATTCAGATCCGTATGTATTTTGCAAATCATTAATGTCACCTAGTTTGAAATTCCTTCATTATCCATTATAATGATGAGGTATATATATCTGGCGGTAGAGCGAGAATTCGTTTGTTGTGTTTCAGCAATGACATCCGGTGGGTCACGCGAACGTTCCCATAGTCATGCACACTGAAACTCACTCAGTCAGAAGTCGAACTTCTTAAGCCATAATATAACTCTTGCTACTTCTCAAGCAGCCACATCAATGTAGATTTATTCCTTAGTGCATTGTATGCAACTTTGATGTCTAACCATGTTTTTTTTCAACTTAGGCATTCATTAGTATGATATCTCAATTTTCTAGGTTAGTGTCAGAACTTGAACCAACGTAACATTTATGGTCAAGTCCACTATCCTTTACAAATTAGAGTTGTATCCTCAGTTCTCTCCAGACACTGAAGGATAAACTTAACTCTTTGTTCAATGATTTACTCATAAATCATATCACAACGTGTTCTTCTTAATAAGAACTTGGGTCACATTACGTCGAGTACATAACTCTGGTTTGATATGAAAGAACCTATGACAAAGGCATAGAAGATGTAGCACATACATTTCTTTCATCTAACATTGTTATTGTACTGAGATTAACTCGATACTTTTCTTGGACATATACAAGTAAGAACTACTTCTTGACTTGTCTCATTCTGAACTGCTTTAGAATCTTATCCAGGAAAGTATTCCGACTCAATGTTATCAAACACATTCATCTATCTTGATAGATTTTAATGCTTAATACTTACTCATCTTCATTTATGAAAGATTCAAATAATCATTAATACCAACTACACCATTTACAATATGTTATCCATATATGAGAATGTTATCACTCTCCCACTCAAAATATGTCATGCACATATTAAGTTCAGGATAACACTCACATAGCTCCCACTCAAATATGTCAGTTACATATAAGGTACGTAAGGATAACATCCACATAGCCCCCACTCAGATAAGTCAGACACATATTAAGTTCAGGATAATAACCACATGGCTCCTACTCAAATATATCAGACACATATAAGACTAGGATAATACTCCCATAGCTCCCACTCAAAATATGTCGTCCACATATTAAGTTTAGGAAACTATTCAGCTCCCACTCTGTTTCATGCAAATGCATGTTTCCTCGATATTTTGGTGAAGTCCAAAAACCTTTGATCATTAATCAAATCAAGAATCCCGGTAACGAGACACTAGTATCCATATGTTCTTCAAAACCTTCTTGTTGTACTAATCACTGAAACATCCCAAACGTATCTATAATTTCTGCTTGCTCCATGCATGTTTTGTGTAATATTTTTATGATCTAGATACACTTTCATACAAATTTGATCATATTTGGACTAACCTATTAACTCAGTGCACCCCAGTGCCAGTTTATGTTTTCTGCTGTTTTTTTATTCCAGGTTTCCCCCATATTAAAAGTGCTCCAAAAATTCGGGAAAATTCGGATAAAAATCAGCGCAACGGAAGCTTCCGGAACCCCGAAGGAGGGTAGGGGGCCACCACCAGGTGCCCAGGCGGCCACCTGGAGCGACCTAGGGCTTGGCCGCGTCAGGGGAGTGCTTGTACTCGTGGTGCCCCCCCCTGGCTGCCCCCCTTCGCCTATATATTCCCCGTGACGTGAAACTTCCGAAGACAGAACCCTTTTTCGCGATCTCTCCTCTGTTCCACTGCCGCAGCACTTCCAAGATCGGGAGCGCCAGCAGACTTCTTCCCGGCACCCTGCCAGAGGGAGGATCGACCTCCGGGAGCTTCCCCTCCACCATGGACGCTTCCCGGATGTGCCGTGAGTAGTTTCCTTTGGACCATGGGTCCGTGATCAGTAGCTATGTGATGTTCTCCTCCCATCTTTGTTCTTCATAGTTCAGACCTCGTGAGCTGCCCTACATGATCGAGGCGCATATTTAATCTTTCTGCTGTTGTTATGCTGAGTTTGATGGGATCTGATGTATTATGAGATTATGTTCAGATTGTGATAGAGTAATATATTTGGTTCTTATCTCTTATATTTTTGTTCCTAAGTAATTCTTGCATGTTCTCCATTGCTGTTTATTGGTTTGGCCAAGTAGTAGGTAGTAACTCGAAGAGGGAACGTTATGCTCGATTGTGGGTTCATGCCCACTAATGACACGCTTGAGTGACAGAACATTAGTCTAGGGGTTGTGATGTTGCCACAAGGGGGAAAACAACAGTGCTTGTAACCGCGGTTGCAAGGATTGTTTACTTTACGCAAAGTGCTTTTTAATGCAGTTTTCTATTGCTTTGGGTTTACACTTTGGGTGGGGCTCGCAACTTAATACCAGCGAGATGTTCTGGATAGATATCTCAAGGTGGATGATTAGTAGTAGATGCAGTTGGATTTCAGTCTACTTATTTTTGCGTACCTCCCATGCTTTTGAGCCTCTTCCTTTCTTTGTAGCATAATTAGCATTGCGGTGCGTTTATAATCCTGTCAATTGCCCATCTGTAATTTGTTCACCTCGCATAGAAGTTTTATCGTCTTTTTGGAGAGAGACATCACTAGTGAACATCACGGGACCCCGGTCCATATTCTCATCACTGTTTATACGCTCATTTAATTTTTTGCTTTTACTTTCAGTTGCTATCATTATCATTATCCCTTGTGTTTTGATCATTTGTAAACAACAAGACCGGAGAGATTGAAAACCTCTCTGAACTTCGTTGGGAGCAAAGTTATTTGTGTCTGTGTGCAGGTCCACGTCAGTTGTGCCGCTGACACCTACTTATCATCTGCGGAGTCCTGCTGGTCGATACTCTCAACCTCGGTATCTTCACCAAGGGAAACTTGCCGCTACGCTGCATCTCACCTTCCACTTGGGGTAACCAAAGAAGGGCGAGAAGCAATCATCATCTCTCGCGTATCAAGCAAATTTCTGGCGCCGTTGCCGGGGACTCTGAGTGCTAAGATAGGGGAGTTTCCCAGTACCTTTTACCTTTGATTTTTAGTCTTGTTAGTTTACCTTTCAGTTTTTGCTTTAGTGTCCTTTATGAAAAATCAAATAAATATTTTCTACCTTTTGTCTTTGTTTGCCTACTGATGCTATCTTTATCATGGGTGCGGAACCACCCAAGTATGGTAGGATGGACATGCTTCACTTGGATCATCTTCGATCAATTTGTGTTCAAGCTAAAAACCCAACCAACTTGGTTGAGGGAAAATCATTGGATGAGCATGCTCATTATACGCTGCACCGCCTATCTTAGAAATGGAAATACTTATGGGATCAAATACATGTTTCTTATTGCCATGCTGAATCTTTGTGCCACATTTATGATTTTACCTGTTGTTCTAATATAGATCGTAAACACCTTCCTTTCCAATGTGAGTTTAATGAAAATGAGATCTTATCTTCTTATGTTAAAGGTGTTTATGATTACTTTGATGTTGAAAATATTGAAGAATTTGTTGCTTTTAAGGGTGCTTATGAGATTGCTTCTTTGATTGAAAAGTACCACGATACTATTTACAAGTCTGAAAACTTTGTAGTTCTTGCTTATTGATTCAAGAATTATACTTCCAATTCTTATATTGAGGATTCTAAAAATAAAATGTTTGCTACCCAAGAAGAGGCTAATGATTGCTTTGATGAGGAAACCCATGATTCCAACGACTCACTTGATACTTCCCTTTCTAATGAACTTAATACTTTCTTTGTTCATGGCCATGATGCCACTATGGATGACGCTTACGAAGATGAACTTGCTATAGTTCCTTATGTCAATCATGAAATTGTTGCTATCGCACCCACACTTGAGTGTCCTATTATCCTTTTGAAATCTCCAACTCCGGAGAATTTTTCTCTTATCAAAACTCAATGTGATGGGTTGCATTTATCTTATGATCCTAAAGACCGTGTTGAAAACTATACACGTGTGCTTGTAGGTCATGAACAACATGATTTATGTGATAGTTATATTCATGATGTTGTTCATTATACTACTGAAAATTATTTTGAGAGAGGGAAGTTTGGTTGTAGAAACTTCCATATTACTAAAACACCTCTCTTCATGTTGAAAGTTCTGAAGTTGTTCTTTTTCCACCTTCCTATGCATGTCACTTTGTGCTTCTTTGATTTATTTTCTTACAATATGCCTATGCATAGGAAGTGGGTTAGGCTTAAATGTGTTTCATATTTCATTCTTGATGCTCTCTTTTGCTTCAAAATTCTTATTCTTGTGAGAGCATCTTTCATAATCTTTATGCCTAGCTTAAAGGCGTAAAAGAAAGCGCTTTTTGGGAGGCAACCCAAGATGTTTATTTCTTTTCTTAGTGGTCTTGATGATTGTTACTACTGTAGCAACATCATTGTATCTATATTTTCAAGCTTTGTGCCAAGTTATAGCCTCTTATGATAAGGGAAGCAAAAGTTGTGACATGTTGTCCAGAAAACAGATTCTGTCTTCTTGACGGAACAAAAATCGGAACAAATCACCAGTTCATCTTTTCGAGCTTAATTTTTTACACATCATGCTCTATACAATTGTGAAACTTTCGTATGTTCTGAGTTTTCTTATTTGAGTTGCAGAAGTTCCCCGAAAAGATTCTCTACTACCTGCTATTCTGTTTTTCACAGATTCTGCCACGTTTTTCCTTTCCTTACTTTTGCAAACCTTAAGCTTGATTTTTCTTTGCAAAAACCTTTTAGCAATCTTGAGAAACAGTAGCTCTTCAAGAATATCTTTATATCCAGTGGGGAAAAATTATTTTATTAAGGGTACTAACCTCTCTAATCAGCTTATGATGAGTTATGTATGAAGGGATTTTTCAAGTGTGCGATGGAAGATGATGAAAGAAGATCCGGGAGTGTCAAGCGCTCAAGCTTGGGGATTCCCCATGCATCCCCAATAAATATTCAAGGAGACTCGAGCGTCTAAGCTTGGTGATGCCCCGTGCATCCCCTTCTCCATCAACAATCATCAGTTCGTCCTTCGTCTCACTATATTTTTATCACTTCATGCGTTATGTGCTATGCTTGGAGCGTCCCGCTCTTAGGTTTTAGTTTTAGTTTTCTTTAGCTTTGATTGATTTTCATAACAAGTTAGACCCCAACTTACTTTGTGTGGGAGAGAAACATGCTCCACTCCAATCTAGAACACATCATAGGATTTTGCATGCCTATCTTTTTCCTGTTGTGTGTTCTTTATCTTTTCGTAGCTACTGCCATGTTTAGTTTTAGTCTTAGTTTGTCTTTAGAAAGAGCCTTGGCTTTTGTTTAGTTTATTGTTGTAACTCTCTTTAGTTTTCATGTTTATCTTGTTAAGAGAGTTGGTTGTTGCACTGAGTTGTGTCTTGTCTTGAAAGTAGGTAATTGAGGTTGCTATTTAATTTTAGTAATAACTTGCAATAGTTTTGAGGTATTGGTGTGAGTAATGTTTGAAATTTTGGTGTCAAGAATCTAGACTATTAGTGATAGGTGTCGTATTTTGGGAAATCTGTGTGTATTTTCAAAACCTACAAAACTAGTTGAGAACTCTAGCTACTAGATGGATCGCTAATCTTTGGAGGGATCGGATATTAGAGTACAGTCACGTACCATGAGTCGAGGATACGCAAGGATAACCAAACCCCCATACACTCCTCCTCGGGGTACTTGTCTCTTTGTGAACCTCCTTATTAGATTGATAGTTGCCGATAATAAGTGCATGAGTTCTTCGGACTAATGTAAGTATTGAAAGTTGATACTTCTACCCCTCATATTTTCTAGCCTCTCCCATGTCGTGTATTGCCTTCTTCTCAATCCGAGAGTTGGCGTCCACCTTCACCGGTACATCCAAGCCCTTGGCATGATACACTCTGTCATCATAAACCTCCTTACATCTTTCCTCAAAACAACTACCATACCTACCTATCAAGGCATTTCCATAGCCTTTCCGAGATATATTGCCATGCAACATCCACCTCTTCATGAGACTTGATCTTCATGTCATACATGTTCCTGCTACACTGGCAGTGGCATACATTTCATACATCATGATAGCTACATCTTCTTTATGATTTGAGTACCTTGTAAAGTGTGAAAGGTCTTCTATACCCTCTTGTAAAATAGAGTGTTTCCCTTAAGTGAGGAAAAAATCCCAAAGTGGACAAAATAAAAGATCCCAAAGAGGAAAAATGAGAGTTAAATATAAAGAGCCATTGAGGCCACCAAAAAAATAAAAAAATAGAAAAAAGAGAAAAATAAATAAAAAGAGAGAAAGGGGAAACACTACTATCCTTTTGAAAGAACCACACTAGTACTCCCTCTTATCCTTGTACTCCATAGAGATGATCATTTCTTCATATAGCTATGTGGGGACCTTCACACTAAGAAGTTGGCTTGTGTATTCCAAGGATGAGCCTCCTCAAAAGAGCTCTAGGTCTTCCTGAGCGAGCAAGTTATATGCACCCCCACTAGTTCCATTGGAGAGATTTTTAGCTCATATGTGCATCCGTTGCATCGCAATCCCTACTCCTCACATCATATCTATCATTTGACCTTCTCGCCTATGATTGTCCTCATTGATGTGAGCCTTTCTCACCCTTTTTGTCTTCCTCCTCCACCACATTTCTCCCTTTGCCATTCTAAGTGTCAACTCTCGTGCTTACGCTCATCCATTGCATGAGTGCTCAAAATATCAAAAAGGAGTGGATCAAATTGACTTCTACCTGGCTAGTGGTATGGGAACGAGTCAAGATAAGATTCCAAAGAAGACCAAGTGTGAAACTTTAGTAGATTGAGTTCTCAACAAAAAATACTTTTTTCTCGTATTCCCTATCCCCCTTCTTGCATGCAAACACCATTTGGAGACATTCGAGTCACGGACAGTGAGAGCTCTTGCACCTAATATTCTTTCGTTGCTTGTTTCATGCTAATATAGAATCTTTCATGTTATGACTCAAATTGAATCACATACCTTGATTGCTTTACTTTTTAAAGTTCTTATATGGTTGCTAGCATGTCACTACTAAAATTATGCTTGTTATCATTTACCTATTCGAGGACGAGCAGAAATTACGATTGGGGATGTTGATACGTCCCAAATGTATCTATAATTTCTGCTTGATCCATGCATGTTTTGTGTGATATTGCTATGATCTAGATACACTTTCATATACTTTTGATCATATTTGGACTAACCTATTAACTCAGTGCACCCCAGTGCCAGTTTCTGTTTTCTACTGTTTTTTTTATTCCAGGTTTCCCCCATATTAAAAGTGCTCAAATTTTTTGGGAAAACTGGATAAAAAACAGCGCAACGGAAGCTTCCGGAACCCTGAAGGAGGGCCGGGGGGCCCACCACCAGGTGCCCAGGCGGCCACCTAGCACGGCCTAGGGCTTGTCTACGCCAGGGGGGCCCTGGACTCCTGGTGCCCCCTGGATGCCCCCCTTCGCCTATATATTTCCCGTGACGTGAAACTTCCGAAGACAAAACCCCTTTTCACGATCTCGCCTCTGTTCCGCCGCCGCCGCACTTCCAAGATCGGGAGCGCCAGCAGAATTCTTCCTGGCACCCTTCCGGAGGGAGGATCGACCTCCGGGAGCTTCCCCTCCACCATGGACACTTCCCGGATGTGCCGCGAGTAGTTTGCTTTGGACCATGGGTCTGTGATCAGTAGCTATGTGATGTTCTCCTCCCCTCTTTGTTCTTCATGGTTTAGACCTCGTGAGCTGCCGTACATGATCACGGCACATATGTAATATTTCTGTTGTTGCTATGCTGAGTTTGATGGGATCTGATGGATTATGAGATTATGTTCAGATTGTGATAGAGTAATATGTTTGGTTCTTATCTCTTATATTTTCGTTCCTAAGTAATTCTTGCATGTTCTCCGTTGTTGTTTATTGCTTTGGACAAGTAGTAGGTAGTAACTACAAGAGGGAACGTTATGCTCGATTGTGGGTTCATGCCCCCTGATGACACGCTTGAGTGACAGAAACATGAGTCTAGGGGATGTGTTGTTGCCACAAGGGGGGAACAACGGTGCTTGTAACAACGGTTGCAAGGACTGTTTAGTTTACGCAAAGTGATTTTTAATGCAATTGTCTCTTTCTTTGGGTTTACACTTTGGGTGGGGCTCGCAACCTAATACCAGCGAGATGTTCTGGATAGATATCTCAAGGTGGATGATTAGTAGTAGATGCAGTTGGATTTCGGTCTACTTATTTTGGCGTACCGCCCATGCTTTTGAGCCTCTTCCGTTCTTTGTAGCATAGTTAGCATTGTGGTGCGTTTATAATCCTGTCAATTGCCCATCTGTAATTTGTTCACCTCACATAGCAGTTTTATCATCTTTTGGGAGAGAGACATCACTAGTGAACATCACGGGAACCCGGTCCATATTATCATCACTGTTTACACGCTCATTTACTTTTCAGCTTTTACTTTCAGTTGCTATCATTATCATTATACCTTGTGTTTTGATCCTTTGTAAACAACAAGACCGGAGAGATTGACAACCTCTCTGAACTTTGTTGGGAGCAAAGTTATTTGTGTCTGTGTGCAGGTCCACGTCATTTGCGCCGCTGATACCTACTTATCATCTCCAGAGTCCTACTGGTCGATACTCTCAACCTTGGTATCTTCACCAAGGGAAACTTGTCGCTACGCTGCATCTCACTTTCCACTTGGGGTAACCAACGAAGGACGAGAAGAAATTATCATCTCTCGCGTATCAATCACAACACTTCTTCAAATGCAGGGATTTGAGGAAGTCACGGTATTGATAACAATTTTGGATCAATTGTAGTGAATATCCCATTGACTCAAGCATTGCTACATGTTGTAGTCAAACTATTGAATTTGTCAGAAACATTCTTTGTAACAAATCAATCTTGATGTCTTCTTTGATGTTCACATTTATTCCTTGTAACCATGAAGTTATTGGGGATATAAAGTAACCTCCTTACTTGATAAGATTCAAGCAATCTTAAATGAAACTCAATATAGGATTTCATGACTCGTAGTCATATCTCGTACTTAGCTCCACCATCACTTCTTTGTAGTTCATAGGTATGTCTTGTTCCGTTAACTTGTAAAGTAAATCATCAATACTATTTTTCACAAGGGCAAATATGTACTCTTGAATCAAACTTTTTTCAGTAAAAGTTTTAATGAAAACATCATGATCATTATCATTAGTTTCTCCTCTAATTGTAGACTTTTGCTTCTGGAACATATTCCGTTGTGCTACTCTGACATCTGGAGGCAAGGTCAATTACCTTGGTTAAACTTTCACTTTTCTTCCATTACCACATTTATCAAGAACAATTCTTGACAAACACCAAACTTAGCAATACAATTTTTGCTCCTTTTGGTTCTAGTTGTTGAAGATCCATCCATAGTTGTCTAAGGATACACTACAAAGATAATTTATCATATAAATCAAGCTTCCTAGAAACCCTGACACACCATAACATATATAGTGTTGGTTTCCACGAACTCAGATGGTTCCCTATACTGAAGTGAGTGTTTGCATATCAAATTAATAACTCTAAACAATAATAACGTAACTCGGTGAGACATAACTTAGACCATACACTATTCAATAGAGTATGATTACGATGTTCAGGCACATCAATAATATTGTAGTTTCCAAATATTGTAATTTGTGAAACAACTTTCACAAGTCTTTATGCCCAAGACTAACTCAAAACATCTGTCACATTGATCAGATCATAGAGACTTGTATTTCTTGTTAATTTAATATCCATCTTTGCTCTGAAATCCCTTTGGATCATATCAAATTATTTCAGACTCATGTTTCATTAGTGAATACACATATTCATATAAGTCCACATACGAAGTTCACAAAATAATGAAATGTTGATATACGATACATCACAATGTATGATATTCAACAATCAGTACACACTCTGTTTTACTAGAATGCGAGGTTTTAGTCATCTCACCTAAAGAGTCATGGTTTGCATGTGTCAAGAGATCAAGTATCCCAAGACTTCATCAAACCATTCATGACTTAAACTGTAGTGTCATTATTAAGTTTGGATAATTTCTTAGCATTACAATATTTCTTATAAATGATCAAACTACTATCATCAATATAAGAATAGCTTATTCATAACCTTAATGTGATCATAAAAGATATCATTCATAAAAGGAGAACAACTTACTTGTTACTCACTAATATGAATAATTGTCTTCACGAGATGCAAGACACACTAATAAAGTTCACATTAAAATGATAGTAAATTTATTCATATATTAATCAAATGATAGATGTAGAGGGAGAGTGTTGTCGACCATCAACTATCTTGATTATCGTTAGCACATATTGTCATCTCATCCCTTCCAAGCCACTCTCAAGCAGTAAGTTCAAGCATCGAATACTTAATCAACTGCAATTAGTGTTTTGTGGGGAAAGACATTTATAACTTGTATATCAAATATACTTTCTCCGTCAATGACTATTCCTGCATTGGTTCTACCTTCAAAGTTCTCAACTTTAACCTTGACCTCATGAAAGGTGAAAGATTCTACTTCATGACATAGTCTAGACGTGGTCTTTGTAGCTGGGAGGAAGCGGATGCAACTCCCCAACTATCGCAAAGTAACCAATCAATTTAGTAGTCCAAGTTGTACACAAGGTGTTCATGTATCTTATACATTTTCCAAGTGACTTTCTCAGCAGGTTGTTCCTTGCATCATGGTTGAAAGAAACCCCGTCCATATACTCATATTCCATTACTCTGATTTGTGACCTAGTGGTTTCAAGTTCACCTAGCACGTCATACGTGTTGGTTAACATGCATTCAAAATTCAAATTCATAGAATGAAGTATGGTGTATTGGACTGTCATTCATAAGTGACGGTGAGTACGATACTCATCATCATCTTCCTTAATTACGGAGTTATCAGGTGTATTTCCTAGCAGTTCTTATTACGTTTAGCAAGTCATTACTAATGAGTATGTCTCTAACAGTGTTGGTACACATTAATGAAGTAAGACCCATCTACCTTAAGTTCTTCATAACGCTAAAGAGCCTTAGTTATAAACATTTTAGGTATGCCATTATCTACAATGATATTTTCTTAGACATGAAGATTAAGTTCATAATATGTGGAGTTCAATTTTAGTTAATTCTAAAACTCCCACTTAGTACAACATCTCTCAAATTTACTGAGTGATTACACAATCCTCGAACACCATACCTCCCCCGATCGTCACGGCCATCAGTGTGTTGTTTAAGGTAGCCCATCATGCCAATCACGTCATCTATGTGACTCGTGCTCGATCTTTCGATCTACTATGTTCTAGGACCGCATCTACATACGTCAAGCCTGCCAATCCAACCTTAATGTTAGCTGTTCAGCAAGGCCATATCTGCATATGCTAGGCTTGCCAAACCCAACCTCATTCGAACATCGTTTAATATGTGTGACACCCGATATGTATGGTATGTCGGCCATATGGGCGAACCTTCCAGGTGGTGCACACTTTGGTAGAATACTTGTGTTTGGTATTTAAGAGGGATTATCTTATTGTGCTACCGTCGTTATATCTAGCATATTAGCAAAACATGATGCAACATTATAAATCATACAAGCTATAATTCCCCCGACATGCAAATTAAAGTTGAAAATCGCCTTTCTACTTTATCTTTTGCAAGTTTTACATGGCTGCTAGGGGTTTCAAGAAAAGAACCGTTTCTATCCTATGAAAACAAGCCACAACACCTATTCCGCAATTGTCTCTATTACACCCCTGTCGGGACCCTCCATTGCAAACGTCTTCGCAAAGCTAATGTTAGAGAGACAGACACCCTTGGTCACTTATATGGTACAAGCCATATGTCAAGCATGGAACCAGTCTCGCGTAAACGCGTAAGGTCGGTCGGGGCCGCTTCATCAGGACATGGCCGCAATGCTAAACGAGCACACGTGGGAGGGTAACAATTGGAGAATTGATCTCCACATACTAGATGTGTTCTATCCGTATAGTACATCATCTAAGCATACCCTTTCTCATGATACCACTATTGGGGTTCGGGGCAGAAAACACGAAATTTACATAACCTACGATACCCAATCCCAAGACCTATGCTATGGCGATGCAAGTAACAGATGCAATAGGTCACATACCAGTATGTAGTACGTTAAGCGGGAAACGTTCCCGCGTGAACGTGGTTGGTGTAGTCGTAGCGGCAATCCCCAATGTCGCGCAGCTCCACGATGACTCCAGTAGTCACCCGGTCCTTGAGACCGATAACAGGATTGCGTCCCCGTCGGAAACGTTGTCGGTGAAGACCACGCGATACGTCCACGACGATGAAGTAGCACCACAAGTGTAGTCCTTCGCGGTATTATACACATACAGTATACCCGACGTCCCTCCAGGCTCCGAACCAGAAAAGCAGCTGAAAGAAGAAGGATTCGGATCCCGATTCCAGCAGCACGACGACGTGCGTACGGTGGAGAAATACCCAACCAAGTGTAGACTCCAAACAAGGGGAGTCCACTCGAGGAAGGAGAAAGGAGGAAGGAAGAGAGAATTGATTGGATGAATAAAAGAGCACCCCTACCCCTCCTTATATAGGCCAATATTTAAATCATATTTTTAATATTTAATTCATTAATGAAATGCTAAAACATATTTAAATAATATTTTGAACAATTCAAAATCTCCAGAATCATTTTCGGCCTCCACCGGAAACAATTCCGGTGTTCTCTCTTATTTCTCCGGTGATCCCGAATCTATCCTTAATGCGTCGAATATCCGGTGTTCATGGATCGAGCGAGCGGCCTCGCTGCTTCGTCCCAGCGGGAACGAAGGACGGCGGCGCTGATGCAGCTGCCTCGCCGGCTGCCGGCTGGAGGTGGCCACCGGAGGGCGGCGCGGACATCGAGGGTGGTCGGTCTCGGGCGTGGGAGACGAGGGGCGGACGGATCCGGTGACGAACGGCGGCGTCGTGGCGGCCACGAGCTCCACCCGAGCTCGGGCTTTCCATGGCGGGCGGCGGCGCGATCCCTGCGCAGAGGAGGAGGGTGGCGGTCAGGAGGAGAGGGAGAAGGGGAGGAAGGAGAGGAGTGCGGGAGGAAACGGAGAGGAGGCCGGCGGCTGCGGCTTGCCGGCGACCGGCCGGATCGGGCGGCGCGTCCACGGGCAGAGGAGAGAGGAGGATTGGAGAGAGAGAGAGAAGAGAGGAAAGAAAAAGAAAAAAAAGGTGACGTGGCGCGACGCAGTTCGTCTAATCTGGATCCGACGGATCAGATCAGCGATCTGGATCTGAGAGGGGGTTGGCTGCAAAATTGGACTAGGGAAACCCTAGAAAGGGGTGGGAGTGTGGTGGTCTTTATATAGCCCGGTGGCTGGCAGTTTGCAAAAGCATCTCCGGTTTCTCTCTCGCGCGCGCGGTGCTCACGTTTCTTACCGCCGGGGGTCCGCAGTACCTCCGATTCGGGTAAAACTTCGAACTGCGCGATCAACGCGTCGAGCCGGAGGCGCTCACCTCGCGCTAGAACTGTTCCGAGAACACTTCCCGGCGCGCTATAAAAATAACCCGTTTAATTATTAAACGGGGTTTTTCGTTCCGTTGGCTTCGGCTGGTCTCGTGCGGTTTCCACGACGGTGATCGGGTGAAACCCGGTGTTGCAAAGGTCAAGTGTCAGGGTGGCAAGGGTCGGTCTCCGTCCGGTACGAGATAAGAGGGGCAAAAATAATCGCCGATCGATAAATCGGGGATGCAAACACCGCAAACAAATCAGACAATCAAACAATTCACGCCGAAAACAAAAATTTTAATTTTTGTGAAAACTGGGCTGTTACAATACAACACCACCAACAAGGGATCTCGTCCCGAGATCCAGGACGATCCGGGGGAGAGAAGTGAGAGAAAAGAGTCAACGATCTTCAACACCACCAACAAGGGACTCTGCTCCATGTCGACGTCGAACTTCTGTCGAGATAAATTTTCCGCACAGAGACGACATCGTCTGAATAACAAAAACGTCAGTGACAAGAGGAAGAACGATCGCGAAAACCAGATCAAGGGATAGTGATTTTTGACGCAAGTCGTAAAAACACCGGGAAAAAGGAGGGAGGGCAAAGGACGACCCAGATGATATCCGAAACCGGAGAAGCTAAAGGTACTACAGGAATTCCCACCTGAGCTCGGAATCGAGACAATACGCTGCAAGCAAGGCATTGTAATTATTCCGAACTCCACACACTCGAGATCCTAAAGTTTGAAAGGGATAAGACGAGAATAAAACACTTACGACACTTGTCCTGACCAAAGCAAGGGTAAGGAGTAAAAAGATTCCTACTCTCCGATAACTAACTTAGTAACTACAAAATAGTTTTTGTCTAGACTCGACTTCGGCCAGAGAAGGGATCCTACGGTCGGTAATGCTCTGATACCAAGTTGTAAGGCCCGATATGCGGTACTGTTTCAGATTCGGACGTTTCCGTCCGAACCCGAGGACGAAGCACATATCGGTCCCACCGCGACATATGACAAGGTCATATATCCCGGATTTCAACATGATATCACAGCATTACAGATACAAGGATACAACATCTCATACAATCGGCATACAACTGCCTTAAATACAATACAACAGCGGAAGATACAGGTCTGAGTACAGACTACAATCAAATGCCTACTGGCAAGGAGAAAAACATCGGTCCCATAACCACACGGGTCCAGGCCCTCCGCCGGGATCCGCCTAACTAGTCGTCGTCGAGTCTCCACGCGAAACGTCGATCACCATACCTGTTGTCGATCAAGAACCCTGAAAAGATTTTTGGGGTAGTATCATGAGTACAGAGGTACTCAGCATCCAACTGTAGTGGTCATCTGATCCAGCAAGGACTTCATCACTCGTCATTCTAGGACAACTAGTAGTTTACGGTAAGGATGGGGTAAGTGGTGAGGTTGCTGCCGCACTAGCATTTATGAAGTGGCTAACGATCTAGAGAGTAAGATAAGAAGCCAAGCATTCGATGAGGAATCGCCTCCAACAAGTCTGCTATCCACCTACATACGCAAACATAACACCTATCCTATCCTTGTCCTCCTCTTCGCATCCCGACGAAGAAGAAGCAGTCAAGGCACACACACGTTGATCAAGTTATATTAAGATTATCTCAGTTGTTGTTGTCTATGAACAAGGAGTAGGTCTCAAGTCGTCCATAACCGTGGACACGGCTTCTCGAAAAGATTTAACCCTGCAGGGGTGTACCAACTGCCCATTACAAGGCTCCGCACGCATGTCCATCTCTCTCAGTTGCTACCCATCACAGGCAACCATTTTATGATTTGGTCCCAAGAGATCCGAAACGACAGGTCCCTCTAACTAACAACGAACAAATCTGGGTGGCCCCCGGGGAGTCGACACCCAATCCAAAAGCTGGCCACGCTCTCGGATCGGACTCTTCCGTATGGCCAAGGTCGGGTTTAGTCTCACCTATATAACAGGGGACTTCCCTAGCTCACCAGTGTGGACCAACAAAGGAACTCTGTCTCTGATGGCCCGAGTTGTTTCAAAACCACTGGCTGCAGACCAGTACGCACACGGTTTCAAATGGTAAATCAGCTTGGGCCACCTCTCGAAATGTTTGAAGCTAGGTAGGTAAGAAAAGTGGACCTCATAGCATCCCACACGCGGTTAGGCACGCTCAGTCTTAAAACCAATACCCGAAACTCGGATCCTAGGTGACTCGAATGGAACAAAGCGTCCGGGCGGGATAGCCTAGACCTTCCATCCTTCGTCGAATATAATCAACATTATAATAATCATATCATCAATAACAATAATAATAATGTGATATCCCGAACCAAGGAGTAACAGGGTAACATCGTAGCATCCTAAGCATGCATACTAAGCAGGGGCTGAGCAACGAGCAATAGTAACATAGCAGTACATGGTTTGCTGGGAGGGGGACATGGCTGTATCGGTTTGAAAGAGGATGTAAACATGTGCTAGGATCAAACATCGAACCTAACCTACACTAGCATGAAAACCGCTGGTTGAAATAGAATGGATCATAAGTAATGTATAGTCCTTGCCTGTTGATAAGTCGGGTTCCGAAGGTGTAGTTGATCGCAAGCTCGCATCGTCTCCGAGAGGTACCCGCGGGAGCACACAAGAAGTAAACACTGGAAAGCAATCAACGGTGCACCACTATTACTACGGAGCAATACAAGATCAAAGAGACAACACAAGGCACGGCAACGCGATACGGATCTATCGTCGAGAACGGTTACTAACAGTTTAAGTGGGGTATCGGTCACACACAACGAATACCGCACGTTTACGGTGGTTCAAGTTGCTTAGCTACAGGTGATCAACCGACGGTTATTAACATGGCAACTCTAGCAAGACTGGCATGTCACACAATCATTTCAAGAGGTGAAGCAGAAAGTAAACTATCTACGCTAGTCAATTTAAGTGGGGCACAACCTAAACATGGCATAACACTAAGTGCCGCACGATGATTAACACATTTGGTACTGTTCTGTCCTAAACCTTATTTTAGGTTGGTTAACAACATCAAACAATAGCATAAACACAAAGTACACGAAAAACTAATCAACTTACATATAAAGAACACTCCAAACGGAGTTACGGTTAAAAAGATACAAGCAAAACAAGATACGGGCACAAACTGCCAACATCACGAAGCACACTTTAGAGCAATGCATAAACAGGTTAATCAATGCAAACATGCTCACAAATGACTTGCAATTAAAGTAGATATGACATGGAAGGCATGGCAAAAGGAATCATGCAAAAAGGCATCATAGATCAAAAGATATTAAGCAAACAACATGGCATCGCAAAGTAACAGACTTCGTGAAAAACAGAGGTGGCTGTCAAAAACAGCAGCATAGCAACTTTGGAGCTAAATATCTATATGACCAGGAATGCTAACATGAATATTCAATACATGTAATGAAAGTAGACATGATGCTTAACAATATGCAATTGGAATCACTCAATTCCGATAAACGGTCGCGACACACTCGTCGACCGAAGTTGCAACAAAATAACAGTTTCAGCAATAGCAGCACATTAACATCAGGATCACCACTTTGGAGCAAGATTTAATATAGCTAGAGCACCCAAATATGACAAGTTAAAGCATGGAAATGAAGTACACATGATGCTTAACACATAGGAGAAAGAATCAATGCAATATGCCTCATGGATTTGTTACAATCATCATGCAAAGTTGCAACAAAATAATAACAGCAGCACTTAACAGGAAAAACTAGCAGTTTAAGGGCCTGATGCCCTGTTCAGCACACAATTACACAATCAACATGAGCTCAAATGCAAAAACTTTCTACATACGAATGCTAGAGCACGCAAAACTGAGCAACTTTCGTTTTTGGGGCACGTTCATCGGAGCTACGTTTTAAGCGTTATTAACGGTGCAAAAACGAATCAGCAGCAGTTTTCCTCCAGACTTAGCAGAAATAACAGGGTGCTGGAAAAAAAACAGAGGCGAAATAATAAATAAAAAAATAAAAAAGGGGCTCACCCAAATGGGACAAGCCCATCTGGCTGCTAGAGGGGGGGGCCTGGCGCCTGGCTCGGGCTGGGCTGGCGGCCTGGTGCTGGGCCGCTTGGGGCTGCACCGGCCCAGCTCGCTGGATCGAGCGAGCGACCTCGCTGCTTCGTCCCAGCGGGAACGGAGGACGGCGGCGCTGATGCAGCTGCCTCGCCGGCTGCCGGCTGGAGGTGGCCATCGGAGGGCGGCGCGGACGTCGAGGGTGGTCAGGCTCGGGCCTGGGAGACGAGGGGCGGACGGATCCGGTGACGAACGGCGGCGTCGTGGCGGCCACGAGCTCTACCCGAGCTCGGGCTTTCCATGGCGGGCGGCGGCGCGATCCCTGCGCAGAGGAGGAGGGTAGCGGTCAGGAGGAGAGGGAGAAGGGGAGGAAGGAGAGGAGTGCGGGAGGAAACGGAGAGGAGGCCGGCGGCTGCGGCTTGCCGGCGACCGGCCGGATCGGGCGGCTCGTCCACTGGCAGAGGAGAGAGGAGGATTGGAGAGAGAGAGAAGAGCGGAAAGAAAAAGAAAAAAAGGTGACGTGGCGCGACGCAGTTCGTCTGATCTGGATCCGACGGATCAGATCAGCGGTCTGGATCTGAGAGGGGGTTGGCTGCAAAATTGGACTAGGGAAACCCTAGAAAGGGGTGGGAGTGTGGTGGTCTTTATATAGCCCCGGTGGCTGGCAGTTTGCAAAAACATCTCTGGTTTCTCTCTCGCGCGCGCGGTGCTCACGTTTCTGACCGCCGGGGGTCCACAGTACCTCCGATTCGGATAATACTTCGAACTAAGCGATCAGCGCGTCGAGCCGGAGGCGTTCACCTCGCGCTGGAACCGTTCCGAGAACACTTCCCGGCGCGCTATAAAAATAACCCGTTTAATTATTAAACGGGGTTTTTCGTTCCGTTGGTTGCGGCTGGTCTCGTGCGGTTTCCACGACGGTGATCGGGTGAAACCCGGTGTCGCAAAGGTCGAGTGTCAGGGTGGCAAGGGTCGGTCTCCGTCCGGTACAAGATAAGAGGGGGGAAAATAATCGCCGATCCATAAATCGGGGATGCAAACACCGCAAACAAATCAGACAATCAAACAATTCACGCCGAAAACAAAATTTTTAATTTTTTTGAAAACTGGGCTGTTACAACCTGTTTGTTTGTATACCACACATGTATTAAGGTTTCCTCTTAATACAGTTATAGCATAGTATAAAACATATCATGAACTAATGGAATATGCCAATAAAACATATTTTATTTGCCTCTAGGGCACATTCCCAACAATGAGTTATGGGCTCCCCTGCATCGTAGTTTCGTCTGAAAGCTCTTCAGAAGTCAGCAGTACCGCGGTCTGATTGCTAGGAAGCGGTGTGTCTTATTTGCTTGAGCTGTGGTATTTGCTTTTGCTCTCTCGGCAAGGCTCGCACCGTGCAGGAACGTGAAGGGTGAGGGTCCTACACCCCTGAGCGCATAGGTTTTAGTCCGGTGGATGGCCTCTCTACTGAGCCTAGGATGGGCTGCGACGTGTCGGATAGCCTCGGTGGGGCATGATACGTCTCAAACGTATCTACTTTTCCAAACACTTTCGCTATTGTTTTGCCCTCATTCTTGCATGATTTGAACTAAACTAACCCGGAATAACGCTGTTTTCAGCAGAGCTGCCTGTATCGTTTTATTGTGCGCAGGAAAAAGGATTTTTGGACATCTCAGAAAATTCCCAGAAAAATACCAAAGAATCCACGCACCCGAAGGAGCCCGGAGCCATAAGATGGGCCAGAGGGAAGCCAGGGGGCCCAGGCACCCTGTGGGCGCGGCCAGGGGTGGGGCCGCGCCGGGAGGCCGCCTGGGCGACTCCCCCCTCCCCTGGTGCCCTACTTTGGCTGCTATTTATTCCCGTGACGGGAAAACTCCGAAACAGAAATCACTTTTCCAGAACCCGTCGCGGAGCCGCCACCAACCTCTGTTCTTCCTCTGGAGGGCTAATCTGGAGGCTGATTTGGCTTCCGGAGAGGGGAGATTGTCTTCGTCGCCATCACCATCACCACTCCATCCTTCCTCCATGACTTCGCTTCACATGTGTGAGTAATTCCCTGCTGTAGGCAAAGGGGATGGTAGGGATTGGATGAGATTGATCATGTAATAGTTCGTTAGATTGTTGGGGGCATGTTGCCTATCATCTACTTTGGTGTTTATCATCTTTGCTACAACTTATTGTTCTTAATGCTTGTCACTTTGGGCCCGAGTGCCATGTTTTCAGATCTGAACCACTTATGTTTTCATGAGTTTATCTATGTTCAAGATCCTATCTATGAGTTGTATGCACCTATTATGGTCCGGAACCGGCGATTCCAAAGGTGACAACTTGAGACACCAAAGGGGATGGTCCATAATTTGAGGATTCCATGTATCAATTGAGTTTATTGCTTTGTTCCGGTGCTCTTTGACAGGAGCACCTTAATCTCCATAAGTTCCTTTTGGTCCCGTTCGTAGCGGGATGGTAGGACAAAAGATGTTGTGCAAGTTCTTATTGCAAGCACGCACAACTACCTATGGGATACATGCCTAATGTTTGATATTTGCCTAGATGATCATTACTTTTCTGTGTGCCTTGCCCCATCTTAGAATCTATTACATGTTCATTCTTATTCATGCATATTTCAGGTGCGGTTGAATTGAAAACTCAACTGTCAAAGCTTATAAATACTCTTTGTGTCCCCTTGTGTCGAATCAATAAATTGTGTTAACTTACCCGCGAGAACACTACAATCGATCCCCTACAGTTGAGGGTCATCAAGTACTGTTTTCTGGCGCCGTTGCCGGGGACCATCGCAATATTTATAAGTCTACTTGAAGTATCATGCCTTCCACACTTCATCTGCTATTGGTAAGAAAGGAGACCCCAAGGTTCCGATCCTACCATCCACTACAAGAAAAGGTACCGTTCTGAGTACCAGTGCTACGCTTGATTCACCTTCCGTTATAAGTAAGTTTGCTTTGCCACTACCACCACATGCTACTTCTACTGAGTCTGTTACTATGTCCAATACTTTTGATGATACTTGCACTACTCTTGATGATGATAATTTTCTTGGTCACTATATTGAAACTGAGACTGCTAAGGCTGCAGCAGAGCCCGAGACTGAGATACCTGCTACCTATATTCCTACTTGCAAAACTTTTGGTTACCTAGATTTAGATGAACTCAAGGAGAGACTCCTTGATGATGATTATTATATTCTCGATGATGATCTTTGCAGGGAACTCAGAGAGTGTGCCGACTCTGACCCTGGAGCTGTTAAGGATTTGCTCAAAAAGCACTCCATGAAGAACAAGAATATTCCTGATCCCAAATTTGCCACATCTCCTATATGCATCAATGATCCCGATTATGATTTCTCTGTTGATCTTTAACTTATATCTACATTCGAGACTGACCCTTTTTATGGCAGAGAGAACGATGATGCTATAGCACACCTGAGCAAACTTGCTGAGTTAGGTGACCTATTTACTACTGATGAGAAGATACGAAACTTCTACGTGGCCAAGCTTTTTCCTTTTTCTTTAATGGGAGACGCTAAATCATGGTACGATGCACTACCCTATGGTTCCATTGAGAGTCCTCAGGACTTAGTTCAATTTTTGTTGATAAATATTTTCCTGCTCATATGCAACATGCTGCTTTGCAAAGAATCTATAACTTTAAACAGTTGCAGGATGAGCACCTCCCTAAAGCTTGGGGGAGGTATTGTGATTTAATTAAGGCTAGACTGGGACATGAAGTCCCAAAGAATGAGTTACTTGATATATTTTATGCTGGTCTAACCGGTGAATCCAGGTCCTATTTGGATAGTTGTGCTGGTTGTGTTTTCAGGGAAAGAACACCAGCCGATGCTGAAGAACTAATGGGAAAGATTGCCAAGAACCATAAAGATTGGTCCATCCCTGAACCACCTCCACCACCGAAGAAGAGGGGCATGCTTATTCTGAGCCCCGGAGATATGCAAGAAGCAAAGAAGTCTATTAAGGAGAAAGGCATAAAAGTCGAAGACGTGAAGAATCTACCACCTATCAACAAGGTGTGTGAGGCTACTACTCACCCTCCCTTGGTAGAGGTACACTCTCTATTGGACTTTACTGAAAGTGACATCCCTAAAGGTAAGCCTCCTGACCAATGCTTAGATGAGCTTCATAATTTTATTATTAAGCAAGAAAATTTTAATAGGAGGATACAAAGTCAGTTGCATGATAATTCTCTTGCTATCAAAAGTTTACTGGTGTTCTTGAAAGAACAGTTAATGATGTTAAATGTCTTGTTAAGCGTTTCCATATGGTTCAAACTCAGCTTGAACAAATTTCTAATGTGCAAAAAGATTTTCTTGCTAACAATGCCAAACAGGACATACAAGCTTATGGCATCAAGACCAGGGGTGGAACACACACCCAGGACCCACTCTATCTTTAGGGGCATCCAAAGATGATCGAGCAAGATTCTCAAGTACAAGAAGAAGACGAGATTGTTAGCTCTCCTAAGAAGGAAAAGAAGAATAAGAAACACAAGGAAGCTAACAACTATAATGATCCTATTACAAGTGAAGAGCCTATTGTTGATCCCAACAGCATTTCTACGTCTGATGTTGAAACTGAAGATGGTGCTGAGTCCGAAGAAAATGATAAGGAGAAGAATGATCCTCCCGATGTGCGAGAGGAAGAAGCACCCGATACACACAAGAAGTACACAAGAGTAGACTTCATAGCAAGAAGACATGGGAAGGAAAGAGAACCGTGAGTACAAAAACCCATGCCCTTTCCAGGTAAGTCTCTAAAATCTAAAGAAGAAGAGCATTATAATAAATTTTGTGAATGGATGAAACCTCTTTTTTTGCAAATTCTTTTGACTGATGCTATCAAGTTACCTCCTTATTCCTAATACATGAAAGATATTGTTACTAATAAAATAAAAGTTCCTAATGAGACAATATGTACTATGCTTGCTAATTACTCTTTCAGAGGAAAGATTCCTATGAAGCTTGGTGATCCAGGTATACCCACCATTCCTTGCTCTATAAAAAATAATTATGTCAAGACTGCCATATGTGATCTCGGAGCAGGGGTGAGTGTTATGCGTTTTTCTCTTTAGAAAAGGCTATGTTTAGATAAGCTAATACCTACAGATATCTCTCTTCAGATGGGTGACAAATCATCAGCCGTCCCGATAGGTATTTTGAGGATGTTCCAGTTGAAGTTGCTAATTGTTTAATTCTTACTGATTTTGTTGTGCTTGACATGCCCGAGGATGGGAGCATGTCCATTATTCTTGGTAGACCTTCTCTTAACACCACAGGTGCTATTATTGATTGCAATAAAGTAAAGGTCACCTTCAACGTAGATGATAAAGAACACACGGTGTATTTTCCGAAGAAGATCGACAAAAGGCATGGCCTTAACACAATAGAGAATATCGAAACCGTGAAGATTGGAGAATGGGATTGTCCTTTACACGTGCACCATAAATACAAAACCATCATGGTGTGGAAAATGTCCATTAAAGTAAAGGTGAAATGATCACTTCATAAGAGGTGAGACTTTTTGTTCTATATATCGCCGGTTCGTTGGTAAGACTTGATCAACCTTGCTAGTGAGCATGTTTTATATAGGTAAAAAGTGGAGCTTGTTATGTTTTGATTTGCTTTAGATTTTCTTCTCTTTGTTGTACTAAGTTTATATGTTTTTTGAAACTTCAAAATTTTAATCACTGCTTCAAGTTTTCAGAAAGTTTCGCAGCTTTTTGAACTCCGGAAAATTTTCAATAGTGAAGTTTTCAGAAAAATTCCAGAAAAATTATATTAAAAATTTCCATGATGGGAGTCACCCAGAGGCACCTAGGGCTGACCAGGGGGGGCACCAGTGGCCCAGGCGTCCAGCTGGCGCGGCCAGGGGGCTGGCCGCGCCCACAGGGCGCCTAGGGCCCACAGGTCCCACCTCTAGGTAAGTTTTCTTCCTCCTCCCTTCTCTCTTTCCAAAAACACGAGTTCTGCACCTGGAACTTGCGTTCTTGCTCTCCTTCGTCCAGAATTTCGATCTCTCTCTCTCTCTACAACCCATCATTTGAGCTGAGATTTTGGACAAATACTCCCTGGTATGCAACTCCTTCACCCCTCCAATTAGATTTTTGATTGGTGGGTTCATTTGTGAGTATTTAGTAGTTCTTGGTGCCGTTTAGATGAGCTTGCATGCATATGTAGAAATTTATTTTCCAAGTTTTGATGCAAGTTTATGCCTTAGGTAAGTGAGTAGAGTAGTTTGCCTCAACTCACTTTGTTTAAATCCTTGTTTTTGTGAATTGTCAAAAAATTCAGAAATGAGTTTGCTAGGAAAAGCAAAGGGGTGGCTTGGGAAGAACAAACCCAAGCGCTCCGATCGTGTCACTAGAGCTGCAGCTTCACCCTCAGCAGTTAGGGGGAGATTTAATGAAGATCATGTGCCCCTGGAGTTGTTGGAAGACACAAGTCCAGCATGCGCAATGATGTATCCATGCGATGATTTTCTTACAGCTGCCGGAATTAAGGAGGAATTGTATGGCCTTTGTGCCAATGCAGGTTTGACACGGCTAGCATTATGCCGTGTGGTACAATACAAGACTCTTACCTCCCGCTTTGTAAGCAGTTTTCGTTATAACCATGATGCTGGAACCGTTGAGTTCAAACTTTATAATGATCTCATAGCTATGTCTTTGGCACAGTTTTGTGATATAATAGGTGTGTCGAACGTTGGTCAGACATCGAAGATGACCTCTCAGCCTTCCGAGTTGAGGACCCTATTCAACTCCCTTTGTTACCAGGAGGAGACCGACATTCAGCGCACGAAGATTTCCAGCATTTTCTTTCCCCACCTCAGGTATTTTGCGTATTATATTGCTAGAGGGGTGTTGCCTCGTGACAACACGAGCAGTGGTTCTGCACCATATTTGGCTATTTACGCGAACACCCTCTCTGATAAGAATGATTATAATGTGGGTGCCTTAATTGCTCGGCTCCTTGTTACGAACAGTAACGAGGGTGACTTATATGGTGGCGTTTACGCCACACTTATCCTTGAGTCTCTTGAGCACACCCCGCATCCTGATGATGTTCCCTTTTCATACGCAAGTCTCGATCTTGCCGCTATGAAGAGGCATAAGTTTGTTACCATGACTTCCCAGTTTGGTAACCTTGATTATATTTTGAGGTTTGAAAAGACCAGTATTCGTGAGATCCGTCTACCTGCACCACTTTTGTTTGATAACACTCGCAGGAATGGATGTTCCTTCAACGATATTCAGTTCGATGAGTTCATGGCTCATTACCAACCGCATAACCCCATGGAGGGGGTTGTGCCCGACGAGGAGGAGCATGGTGATTTCCCACCTTTCCAGGGAGAGACCTTCACCGAGCATGGCGAGGGGTCTTCTTCCGCATGGAGCGCAGGACCTTCCTCATGGGAGGACCCGAGGACTTCGGTGTACGCACCGGAGAGCTCATACGACTCCTGGACTTACCACTACCCCAGAGCAGGAGGCTCCTGGGGGCAGTAGCTGCTACCAACTTAGGCCAAAAGCCTAAGCTTGGGGGAGTACGTGCCCTTCTCACCTTTCCATTGTATTACCGTTTTTATGTTGTTTGCTTTGATCTTTCCGAAGTTTTTGCCCGTTCTTCTTTGATCTTTTATTATTCAAAAACAGCGAAAAGATTTCTCATTTCTTTTGTTTTCGTTAACCTTTGAAAAACCCAAATAGATTTCCTTTTTCTCTTTAGTTTGCTTTGTTTTCAGAGTTCAGATCGAGTCCGTGATGGCATTTGATTATATATTTCCTACGTTCGGTCGTGCAAGTGACAAGGCAGTAATGACGAAGATCGACGGAAGGGAAGCAACAAGGAGAACCGGTATGAACTCTTCTTGTTTCTACTTTTGTACATATGCCTGTACTTATGATCTAGAGACCAGCTTGTAGCGACATAGTGCTATGTTTACAATGCTTTCCCAGTGTTCATGCTTTCTTTGTGGCTAATCTTAAATAGCTAGGGTGCATAATATGTTGTTGGAATGATTTACATGCATTGAATTGTTCATGGTTTGGCATATTGAAGTGGTATTTCCCTTCGGAGAATTCTTGGATTGACTTGGCACATGTTCACACATCTTTATGACTGATATGACTATCATGCCTTGATGACCTTTTTATTTCAGAATAGTTATATCACTTTCATGCCCGATTCAATGTTGCTTTGTCGCTCTGCATGATTATGACAATTATTTCTCTCTAGTTGGTCGCTTCCCAGTCTTTTGCTAGCCTTATCTCACACTAAGCGGAATTTTTCTTGTGTATCTGATACGTCCAAAATGCATCACTATTTTATATAGTACTTCTTTCTTATTCATTGATATATTTCATGATATGATGCTATTCTTATGTTGTTTTGGCCTATTTTACACAGTTTGCAATTTTCCGGTAAAAAGTGGACGCTGAGTTGCTGAAGAAGAATACCTCCAAATTACCTGAAAATCGACGGAGGCTATTTTCCAGAAGGATCACGAAGACACGCAAAAGAGCGACCAGAGGGGGGCCACAGGGTGCCAAGGCGGCCACCTGGCGCGGCCCCCACCCTGGCCGCGCCGGGAGGGCGCCTGGACCCCGAGGCCACTCCCGACTCCCCCCTCTGGCCTATATACTCCTCGTCATCCAAAAACCCTAAAAAGGGAGAGTTGACGGAGTTCCTCCGCCGCTCCGTGGCGGAAACCTACAGAGAAGAAAAGCCATCTCTGGCGGGAAGATTCCGCCGGGGAGATCACCTCCCGGAAGGGGAGATCATCGCCATCGTCATCACCATCGTCACGGGCATCATCGAGATCATCATCAACATCATCCCCATCATCAGCACCATCTCCACCTCCATCCAATCTCATCTCACAATTGCAACTTGTGTTGTAATCCGTACTATCTATCCTCTCTACTCTATCGGTGTTGATTACTACTTTGTGGTGAATGCTATTGAGTTTTGTTGGAGAAATATTATTGTGTCCAGATTGTTTTTCATCTATTTATCTCCACTGATCATGATCTCTTTTATGTCTTGTGAGTAGTTACTTTAGTTCTTGAGGACATGGGAGAAGTCTAGTTGTTAGTAGTCATATGATGTTGAAGTAATATGTGTTGGTTGATATTTAAGTTGTGTTCTTATTTTCCTAGTGGTGTTGTGTGAGTCGAACACTCAACACTTCGCCTTATCAAGGACCTAGGGGAATACATTGTGTACAAAGAATGCTTACGGTGGGTTGCCGGAGTGACAGAAACCTAAACCCCAGTTTGCATGCTTTTGCACAAGCGAACAATGGATCATCGATCGTATTGCTATGGTTAGGCTTTTTCCTTAATTACTATCTTGTATTTGCGGATGCTTGCAAGGTGTGTAATCATAAGAGTACACTTATCTTAGTCTAGAGGGTGTACTAGCATAGATCCACCCACTCAACACTTATCAACACAGCACATAGTACCGATACGGAATATAGTGAAAGCACATGACTACCTCTCCCGTGTGTCCTCAAGAACACTTTAGCCTTTATAAGTTCAGTTGCTAGGCCTCTCCTTTGCTCAGAAAGGATTGGGCCACTCGTTACTCTCCAGTATCTTTTACTTTTCTCGTTTTTACTATCCTGTTGCTTATACCAAGAAAACACCTAAAAAGTTATCTTTCAGTGCTTGCAGTTATCTCCTTACCAAAGTCACTTGCTATTACCTTCTACTCCTCGTTGGGTTCGACACTCTTACTTATCGAAAACGCTGCAATAGATCCCTTTACGTTGAGGGTCATCAAGTAACGTTTTCTGGCGCCGTTGCCGGGGAGCGTAGCGCTACTGGTAAGTGAAGTTGGTAAGGAAGTTTTTATATTTCTGTTTGTAGTTTTTCTGTTGTTGTTTTTGTCCTTATGGACACCCCTACTCTTGGATCGTTGTTCTTGGGGAACCGCCCCACAACTAAGGTAGTCACTCCTGCCCCTACTGAAATTGTGCCTTATAAGATACCATCTGGTATTATCGATTATGTCTTAGCTAATCGCTATGCAGCAGACAGACATCCAGGTGAACACTTGCTATATTTATCACAACTATGTTCATTATTCAAGCTTGCAGGTGTGTCACTGGAGTTCGTTATGAAGAAATTATTCT
Source organism: Bromus sterilis (assembly GCA_950022295.1). NCBI lineage: Eukaryota > Viridiplantae > Streptophyta > Magnoliopsida > Poales > Poaceae > Bromus > Bromus sterilis. The sequence continues at coordinate 111,799,275 of OX465598.1, forward strand.
CCATATCGCTTACGGACAAAGCTTCAGATTGGTATAAGCTCCTCGATAACTCACATTCTCTTAATTGGGAAGAGCTTATGTCTCTCTTTTATACAAAGTTTTACCCTCTTCATGAAGTTCATCGAGACAGGAATTACATCTATAACTTTAGGTCTCGCAACGGAGAGAGCATCGCTCAAGCTTGGGGAGACTTAAATCCCTAATGTTCAAATGTCCTATCCATAATCTCCTTGAAGATATTATACTTACAAATTATTATGCCATGCTTTCTCGACAGGATAAGGAAATGCTGGATGCCTCCTCTAGCGGGGTATTTCAGACAAAGAGCGTTGAAGAAATATGGGATCTCATCGAAAGGATCCAGAAGAATACTGAAGACTGGGAAATTGATAAAGGTATTGAACCTGCTATAAATTATGAGCATGATTATATTGAGAGCTATGTGAAAACTGATTATTTTAATACCTTTTGCTCTAAGATTGGTCTGGATACCCATCTAATGATTGATTTTTGTAAGAACTTTGCTTCTCATGTTGATTCTTCTAAGATGAAGAAGGATCAGTACCATAAGCCTTTCAAAGAAGTGCCTATTGATATTCACGTTGCTGATCCTATTTTTCCTGCAGTTCTATATGAACACCCCCCCTTTTCCTTCAAGGATAAGGGAGCACTCTTTTGTGACAGACATCATAAATAAAAGTGAGAGAAGAACAGGCGAACCTGAGGACCAGATCAGAGTCGATCCTCAAGCTGCGATGGTTAAAGATTTAGTTACTAATGATGTTTCAGATTCTATTATAATTTTTTGTGCTGTTTCAACTAACATTGTCACAGCCAAGAATAAAAGCCCAATTTCAGGTACACCAGTTGTATCTGTTAAAATAGGAGATCACAATTATTACGGGCTATGCGATCTGGGATCAAGTGCTAGCGCGATTTCTTATTCGCTTTATCAAGAGATCATGGGTGAGATTTCACCCTGTGAACTCGAAGAGATTGATGTTACTATTCATCTTGCAAACAAAGCTACTATCTCTCCTATTGGGATTGTGAGAGATGTTGAAGTCCTATGCGGAAAGGTAAAGTATCCTACCGACTTTCTCGTACTTGGTTCAGTGCAAGATAGTTTTTGCCCTATTATTTTCGGTAGACCTTTTCTCAGAACTTGTGGAGCCATTATAGATTGCAAGAAAGGTAAAGTTTCTGTTGAATTCAATGGTGAGCCATATGAATTTAAATTTTCTAAGATCTCTAAGCAGCCTCGTGGTACTGAATTACCTAGTGATGATAAAATTATTGAAAGTATTGCTTCTATTGCTATTCCCCCTAATGATCCTTTGCAGCAATACATGGAGGACCACGAGAATGATACTCATATGCAGGAAAGAAATGAAATTGACGAAATCTTCTTGACACAACCTACTATCCTGAAGCACAACCTTACGGTTGAACCTTTAGGAATTCTATCCAAACCAAAAGAAGACCCGGTGTTTGATCTCAAACCTCTTCCCGATACGCTCAAGTATGCTTATTTAGATGAAAAGAAAGTATATCTTGTTATTATCAACTCTAACCTTTCAGGATATGAAGAAGAGCGATTATTGGAGATACTTCGTAAACACCGAGGTGCAATTGGCTATACCCTTGATGACCTTAAGGGAATTAGTCCATCTATCTTTCAACATACTATCAACCTCGAGCCTGATGCTAAACCTGTTGTTGACCATCAACGACGGTTGAATCCGAAGATGATGGATGTTGTGAGGACCGAAATCCTCAAGCTTCTAGCCGCAGGTATTATCTACCCTATAGCTGATAGTAAGTGGGTAAGTCCAGTTCATTGTGTTCCTAAGAAAGGAGGGACAACTGTAGTCCCTAATGATAAGAATGAACTAATACCTCAGAGAATTATTATTGGTTATAGAATGTGTATTGATTACAGGAAGTTGAACAAGGCAACTAGGAAGGACCACTACCCGCTGCCCTTCCCTTGTACTCCATAGAGATCATCATCATGCATATAGCTATGTGGGGACCTTCACACTATAGAACTTGGCTTGTATATTCCAATGATGAGACTCCTCAAACGAGCTCTAGGTCTTCTTGAGCAAGCAAGTTAGATGCACCCCCCCTAGTTCCCTTGGAGAGCTTTTAGCTCACATGTGCATCCGTTGCATGGCAATCCCTACTCCTCACATCATATCTATCATATGGCCTTCTCTCGCCTATGATTGTCCTCATTGATGTGAGCCTTTCACACCTTTTTATCTTCCTCCTCCACCTTCTTTCTGTTTCGCCTTTTAGGGGTCAACTTTCATGCTCACGCTCATCCATTGCATGAGTGCTCAAAATATCGAAAGGGAGTGGATCAGTTTGACGTGTACCTGGCTAGTGGTCTGGGGACGAGTCAAGATAAGAATCCGAAGGAGACTAAGTGTGAAACTTTAGTAGATAGTTGTTCTCAACAACCTTTCTCTCTCTCTTTTTCCCAGTCCCCTGCTTGCACGCAAACACCATCTGGAGACATTCGAGTCACGGACAGCGAGAGCTCTTGCACCTTTTGTTCTTTTGTTACTTGTGTCAATGCTAATATAGACTCTTGATTGTTAAGACTTGAATTGAATTGCATGCTTTGATTTCTTTACTTAAAAGTCCTTATATGGTTGTGTGGCATGTCACCACAGAAATTATGCTTGTTATCATTTACCTACTCGAGGACGAGCCGGAATTAAGCTTGGGGATGTTGATACATCCCAAACGTATCTACAATTTCTGCTTGCTCCATGCATGTTTTGTGTGACTTTGCCATGTTTTGCTTGAACTTTCATACACTTTTGAGCATATTTGGACTAATCTATTAACCCAGTGCACCCAGCTGCGAGTTGCTGTTTTCTGCTGTTTTTTTATTTCAGGGTTTCCGTCCATTAAAAGTGCTCCAAAAAATCCAGAAAACTCAGATTAAAAATCAGCGACACGGAAGCTTCCGGAAACACCAAAGGACGGAAGGGGGCCACCACAGGGACTCCAGAAGGGTCCCTGGCGCGGCCCCACCCTAGGCCGTGCTAGGGAGCCTCCTGGCTGCCCTGTGGCCCCTCTAGGTGCCCCCCTCTGCCTATATTTAGCCCTCGGGGTGGAAACCCCTAATATCAATCTCTTTTCTGCGATCTCGCCTCTGTACCGCCGCCGCCGCCGTTTCTAGATCGGGGCTGCCTGGAGAAGCTGCCCCGGCACCCTGCCGGGAGGAGGAACCCCCTCCGGGAGACCATCCATAGCCATGGACGCCTCACGTATGTACCGTGAGTAGTCTTCCTTGGACCATGGGCCCGTGACCAGTAGCTATGTGATGTACTTCTCTCCTCTTTGTGTTTCCACTTTTGAGACCTTGTGAGCTGCCTCACATGATCGAGGCACCTTTGTAATTTTCTGCTGTTGCTATGCTGAGTTTGTTGGGATCTGATGGATTATGAGACTATGTTCAGATTGTGATGAGTAATATATTTGGTTCTTCTCTTTTATATTTTGTTCTTGAGTAAATTCTTGCATGTTCAGAGTTGCCGTATTTTACTTTGGCCAAGTTATTTGTTGCAACTCCAAGAGGGAGTGTTATGCTTGATTGTGGGTTCAACCCCTTGATGTATAGCTTGAGTGACAGAAACATGAGACTAGGGGATGTGCTGTTGCCACCAGGGATAAAACAACGGTGCTTGTATCCGCGGGTGCAAGGATTGTTTACTTTACGCAAAGTTCTTTGAATGCAGTTGTCTGTTGCTTTGAGTTTACACTTTGGGTGGGACTCGGAACTTAATACCCCTGAGATGTTCTGGATAGATATCTCAAGGTGGATGATTCGTAGTAGATGCAATTGGATTTCGCTCTACTTACCTTGGCGTACTACCCATTTATTTTGAGCCCTTCCTTTCTTTGCAACATAGTTAGCATTGCGGTGCCTTCATAATCCTGTCAATTGCCAGCTGTGATTTGTTTACCTCGCTAGCACTTTTATCGTCTTTTGGGAGAGAGACATCACTAGTGAAAATCACGGGACCCCGGTCCATCTTCACATTATTGTTTACACCTTCAATTTACTTTCAGTCTTTACTTTCAGTTGTCACTATTATTATCTCTTGCGTTGATCCTTTGTAAACAGCAAGGCCGGAGGAATTGACAACTCCTCTGTACTTGTTGGGAGCAAAGTTATCTGTTGCTGCGTGCAGGTCTATGTCAACCGCCTAATCTCTGGCGCCGTTGTCACCTTCTTGTATCTCTTGGAGTCCTACTGGTTCGATAACCTTGGTATCTTCACCGAGGGAAATTTTCTGCTACGGTACATCTCACCTTCCACTTGGGGTAACCAACGAGGAGTGAGATAACTATCCTCATCGTATCAAGCCAATTTCTGGCGCCGTTGCCGGGGACCCCAGTCTACAAGATAGGGGAGTTGCACACTATCTTTTATCTTTGCTTTTTAGTCTTGTTAGTTTACCTTTCAGTTTTTACTTTTGTGTCCCTTATAAAAAATACCGAAAATACCTGTTGCTACTATGGGTTCCAATGAAAACACCAAGTTGTGTGACTTCACTAGTCACAACAACAGTGACTTTATCTGCACTACTATTGCTCCACCTGCCACTTCAACACCTTCTTATGAAATTAAACCTGCTTTACCGAATCTTGTTATGAAAGATCAATTCTCTGGTGCTAGAGATGTTGCTGCTTTGCATTTAAATAATTTTATTGAGCTTTGTGATATGCAAAAGTACAAAGAAGTAGATGGTGAAATTGTTAAGCTTAAGCTTTTTCCTTTCTCCTTGAGGGATGAAGCTAAAATCTGGCTGCAATCCTTACCCAAAAGCAACATCGATCCTGGAGTAAATGCAAAGATGCTTTTATAGGGAAGTACTATCCCACTGCTAAAATTATTCAATTGAGGAGTAACATTATGAATTTCAGGCAATTGGATAATGAACACGTTGCCCAGGCATGGGAACGTATGAAGACGCTTGTTAAGAACTGCCCCACACATGGACTGACTACCTGGATGGTTATCCAGACTTTTTATGCAGGCTTGAACTTTACCTCGCGGAAACTGTTAGATTCGGCCGCGGGAGGAACTTTTATGTCAACCACACTTGGTGCTGCCACAAAGCTACTTGATGAGATGATGCTGAACTACTCTCAGTGGCACACCGAAAGATCTCCAACTGGTAAGAAGGTAAATTCTGTCGAGGAGATCTCCTCTCTAAATGAAAAGGTTGACCTTATCATGTCTCTACTTACCAAGCAAGCTCCTATTGATCCTCAGGATGTTCCTTTAAATTCTTTGGTTGCTCAGGAACAAGTAGATGTGAACTTCATTGCTAGAAACAACTTTAATAATAATGCTTATCGGGGCAACTTTGCTAGTAATCCTAGACCGTTTCCATCCACTTATGGGAACAACAACACCTACCCTAGCAACAAGAACCCCATCTCTGAACTAGAGAGTATGCTTAGAGATTTTATCACTACCCAAAAAGCCTTCAACAAGAATGTGGAAGAAAAACTAGCTAAATTAGATTATCTTTGTTTGAAGGTAGACAACTTAGCCCTTGATGTTGAGATGTTAAAAATTAGAACCTCTCCCCTTGAGGAGAGTAAGGTCACTCCTATTAATTCTATCCAGCTACAAATCAATGAAAATATTATGATGATGGCTAAACTCAAAGAAAGACGGGCTAGAGAAAAATAGGAAGAAGAGAGAATTAAGAGCCTTCCTACCTACCACACAGTAGCCACTATCCAAGTAGTTGAGTATGTCCAAACTATTAGCACCCAATGCACCCCTAGTCCCATAGGACCTACCAATGGTGATGCTACCACCTCAACCATAGATGAAGAAACCTCTATGAACATAGAGGCTTTCAAACAAGTGAACCTAAATGATATCACTACCTCCTTGATAGATAGCAGTGACCTAGACTTTGACAACTGCACTTTACCTGAAGTTATTGGTTTTCCTACACAAGATGTCTAGTGACCCCCACGCTAGCACACTTAATCTTGCCTTCACAGAGCATATCACCAATGCTCTAATCAAAGTTAGGGAGGAGAAGCTTAGACTAGAAGCCTCCATCCCTAGGAAGCTAGAAGATGGTTGGGATCCTATGATAAAAATAAAATTGAATAACTTCTCTTGTTATGCTCTTTGTGATGTTGGAGCAAGTACCTCTGTTATGCCTAAAAGAATGTATGATATGCTTGAATTAAAACCTTTTGATTCCCGTTCTTTTGGTGTTCGTCTTGTTGATTCTTCCATAAAGAAACCTTTGGGGAAGATCGACGATGTTCTTATCATTGTCAATGACAATTATGTTCCCATTGATTTTACTATTATGGACATTGAATGTGAACCTTCTTGTCCAATTATTTTGGGACGCCCTTTTCTTCGCACAGTTGGTGCTGTTATTGACATGAAAAAGGGGAATATCAAATTCCAATTCCCTCTCAAGAAAGGGATGGAACATTTCCCGAGGAAAAAGATTAAGTTACCTTTTGAGTCCGTCACACGGGCTAGTTATTCTCTTGAAAAGACTTGATCTTCTGTTTTAAGCCTAGCTAATGGCTCTAAAGAAGCGCTTTCGGGAGGCAGCCCGCAACGAATTTAGGTTTTTATTTTTGCTTTTCTTCTGTTCTTAGTGGTCTTGATGATATTTACTACTATATCAACATCATTGTATCTTTACTTTTCAAGCTTTGTGCCTTTTATAGCCTCATACGACAAGGGAAGTGAAAGTTGTGACATGCTGTCCAGAAAACAGATTCTGTCCTCGTGACTAGAAAAATCAGAGAAAATCCCAGTTCATCTTTTTGAGCTGAAATTTTTACACAGAGTGCTCTATACAATTACGAAACTTTCATATGTTCTGAGTTTTTTGATTTGAGTTGCAGAAGTATCCCTAAAAAATTCTTTACTACCTGCTGTTCTGTTTTTCACAGATTCTGCCACATTTTGTCTCTCCTAACTTTTGCAAACCTTAAGCTTGCTTTTTCTTTGCAAAAACCTTTTGGAAATCTTGAGAAAAATTAGCTCTTCAAGGTTATCTTTATTTACAGTAAGGGAAAAATTATTTTAATAGGGTACTAACCTCTCTAATCAGTCTACAATGAGTTAAGTATGAAGAGAGTTTTCAAGTGCGCGATGGAAGATGATGAAAGAAGATATTGGAGTGTCAAACGCTCAAGCTTGGGGATGCACATGTGCACCCCACAATAAATATTCAAGGAGACTCAAGCGTCTTAGCTTGGGGATACCCGCGTGCACCCCCTTCTTCATCAACAATTATCAGTTCGTCTCTTGTCGCACTATATTTTTATCACTTCATGCGTTATGTGCTATGCTTGGAGCGTCTCGCTCTTAGGATTTATTTTTTTAGTTTTCTTTAGCTTTGCTTGCTGTTCGTAACAAGTTAGACCCCATCTTACTCTTTTGTGTGGGAGAGATACACGCTCCGCTTGAACTAGAACTCCTCATAGGATTTGCATTCTTATTCTTTTAGCTATGAGTTGTTCTTTTTCTTTTCTTAGCTGCTGCTCTGTTTAGTTGTAGTGCTTTAGTTTTTCTAGAGCTTTTATTTTGTTTTAGGTTGAAATTTCTATAGGTTGCATGTTTTATCTTGTTAGAAAGTTTGCCTGTTGCACTGAGTTTTGTGTCTTGACTAGAAAGTAGGTAGTTGAAGTTTCTATTCTCTTTGTAGTTGTAACTTGCAATAGTTTTGAGGTATTGACTAGAGTAATGTTTGAACTTTTGGTGTCAAGAGCTCGAGCCTATTAGTGTTAGATGTCGTATTTTAGGAAATTCGTGTGTTTTTCGAAAACCAAAAACCCCTGTTGAGAACTCTAGCTACTAGATGGATCACTAACCTCTGGAGGGTTCGAATATTAGAGTACACTCACGTACCATGAGTTGAGGATGCGCAAGGATAACCAAACCCCCATCCACTCCTCCTCGGGGTACTTGTCTCTTTGTGAACCTCCTGATTAGAACTAGAGTTACCGATAATAAGTGCATGAGTTCTTCGGACTAATGTGAGTATTCGAAAGTCGACACTTCCACCTTCCCATATTTTTCTAGCCTTTCCTGTGCCGTGCATTGCTTTCTTCTCACTCCGAGAGTTAGCGTGCACCTTCGCCGGTACATCCAAACCCTTGGCACGATACGCTCTGTCATCATAAGCCTCCTTATATCTTTCCTCAAAACAGCCACCATACCTACCTACAAGACATTTCCATAGCCTTTCCGAGATACATTGCCATGAAACATCCACCTTCTCATGACTTGATCTTCATGTCATACATTCTACTTGTTTGATCGATGAGCCGCATGCTAGTTGGGCCTTGCCCTAATCATTGCTACATGACGTGCTAGTATCATTGCATATCCTGCTACACCGGCAGAGGCATACATTTGCATCATGATAGTTACATCTTCTTTATGTGAGTACTTTTGTAAAGTGTGAAAGATCTTCTATACTCTTGTAATATATAGAGTGTTGCCCCTAAAGTGAGAAAAAGACTCAAAGATGACAAAATCAAAAGATCACAAAGAGGACAAATGAGAGAAATAGAAAGAGCCATTGAGGCCACCAAAAAAAATACAAAAAATAGAAAAAAGAGAAAAATAAAAATAAAAAGAGAGAAGGGGGCACACTACTATTTCTTTTGAGAGATCCACACTAGTACTTCATCCTCTATCCCTTGTACTTTATAGAGATCATCATCATGCATATAGCTATGTGGGGACCTTCACACTATAGAACTTGGCTTGTATATTCCAATGATGAGCCTCCTCAAACGAGCTCTAGGTCTTCTTGAGCAAGCAAGTTAGATGCACCCCACTAGTTCCCTTGGAGAGATTTTAGCTCACATGTGCATCCGTTGCATGGCAATCCCTACTCCTCACATCATATCTATCATATGGACTTCTCTCGCCTATGATTGTCCTCATTGATGTGAGCCTTTCACACCTTTTTGTCTTCCTCCTCCACCTTCTTTCTGTTTCGCCTTTTAGGTGTCAACTTTCTTGCTCACGCTCATCCATTGCATGAGTGCTCAAAATATCGAAAGGGTGTCGATCAGTTTGACTTGTACCCGTCTAGTGGTCTGGGGACGAGTCAAGATAAGAATCTGAAGGAGACTAAGTGTTAAACTTTAGTAGATAGTTGTTCTCAACAACCTTTTCTCTCTCTTTTTCCCAGTCTCTTGCTTGCACGCAAACACCATCTGGAGACATTCGAGTCATGGACAGCGAGAGCTCTTGCACCTTTTGTTCTTTTGTTACTTGTGTCAATGCTAATATAGACTCTTGCTTGTTAAGACTTGAATTGAATTGCATTCTTTGATTGCTTTACTTAAAAGTCCTTATATGGTTGTGTGGCATGTCACCACAGAAATTATGCTTGTTATCATTTACCTACTCGAGGACGAGCAGGAATTAAGCTTGGGGATGTTGATACGTCCCAAACGTATCTATAATTTCTGCTTGCTCCATGCATGTTTTGTGTGACTTTGCCATGTTTTGCTTGAACTTTCATACACTTTTGAGCATATTTGGACTAATCTATTAACCTAGTGCACCTAGCTGCCAGTTGCTATTGTCTGCTGTTTTTGTATTTTAGGTTTTCCGGCCATTAAAAGTGCTCCAAAAAATCCGGAAAAATCAGATAAAAAATCAGCGACAAGGAAGCTTCCGGAAACACCAAAGGAGGGAAGGGTGGCCACCACAGGGACTCCAGAAGGGTCGCTGGCGCGACCCCACCCTAGGCCGCGCCAGGGAGTCTCCTGGCTTCCCTGTGCCCCCTCTCGTTGCCCCCTCCGCCTATATTGAGCCCTTGGGGTGGAAACCCCTAATATCGATCTCTTTTCCGCGATCTCACCTCTGTACCGCCGCCGCCGTTTCTAGATCGGGGCTGCCTGGAGAAGCTTCCCCGGCACCCTGCCGGGAGGAGGAACCCCCTCCGGGAGACCATCCATAGCCATGGACGCCTCCCGTATGTACCGTGAGTAGTCTTCCTTGGACCATGGGTCCGTGACCAGTAGCTATGTGATGTACTTCTCTCCTCTTTGTGCTTACACTTTCGAGACCTCGTGAGCTGCCTCACATGATCGAGTCACCTTTGTAATTTTCTGCTGTTGCTATGCTGAGTTTGTTGGGATCTGATGGATTATGAGACTATGTTCAGATTGTGATGAGTAATATATTTGGTTCTTCTCTTTTATATTTTGTTCTTGAGTAAATTCTTGCATGTTCTCCGGTGCCGTATTTTACTTTGGCCAAGTGATTTGTTGCAACTCAAAGAGGGAGCGTTATGCTTGATTGTGGGTTCAGCCCCTTGATGTCTAGCTTGAGTGACAGAAACATGAGACTAGGGGATGTGCTGTTGCCACCAGGGATAAAACAACGGTGCTTGTATCCGCGGGTGCAAGGATTGTTTACTTTACGCAAAGTTCTTTTAATGCAGTTGTCTGTTGCTTTGAGTTTACACTTTTGGTGGGACTCGCAACTTAATACCAACGAGATGTTCTAGATAGATATCTCAAGGTGGATGATTCGTAGTAGATGCAGTTGGATTTCGGTCTACTTACCTTGGCGTACTGCCCATTGCTTTTGAGCCCTTCCTTTCTTTGCAACATAGTTAGCATTGCGGTGCCTTCATAATCCCGTCAATTGCCCAGCTGTGATTTGTTTATCTCGCTAGCACTTTTATCGTCTTTTGGGAGAGACATCACTAGTGAAAATCACGGGACCCCGGTCCATCTTCACATTATTGTTTACACCTTAAATTTACTTACAGTCTTTACTTTCAGTTGCCACTATTATTATCTCTTGCGTTGCTCCTTTGTAAACAGCAAGGCCGGAGGAATTGACAACTCCTCTATACTCGTTGGGAGCAAAGTTATCTGTTGCTGTGTGCAGGTCTACGTCAACCGCCTAATCTCTGGCGCCGTTTTCACCTTCTTGTATCTCTTGGAGTCCTACTAGTTCGATAACCTTGGTATCTTCAACGAGGGAAATTTGCTTCTACGCTACATCTCACCTTCCACTTGGGGTAACCAACGAGGAGTGAGATAACTATCCTCACCGTATCAAGCGTGCGTAGACATCACTTGCCGCCGCCGCGCTTCCAAGATCAGGAGCACCAGAAGACCTCTTCCCGGCACCCTGTCGGAGGGAGGATTGACCTTCGAGAGCTTCTCCATCACCATGAGCGCTTCCCGGATGTGCCGTGAGTAGTCCCCCTTGGACCATGGCTCCATGACCAGTAACTATGTGATGTCTTATCTTCAATCTTGTGCTTCAATTCTTAGCCCTTTTGAGTTGCCCTACATGATCAAGGAATCTATGTAATTCTTAGCCCTTCTGAGCTCATTCTTCTTTTCCTGGGGAAGAGATACATATCTGAGGCTTTCCCGCGAAAGCGTATTTGTCTGTTACCTATATCAATGAAGCCTTTTGTGGCTCGGAGGAAGTCCCTTCCAAGCACTATGTTTCCTTTGTAGTCCGGTGATACGTCCCAAACGTATCTATAATTTCTGCTTGTTCCATGCTCTTTTAGGTGACATTGCTGTGTGTTTTGCTACACTTTCATACCTTTTTACACATATTTGGACTAACCTACTAACTCAGTGCACCTAGTGCCAGTTTCTGTCTGCTGATGTCTCTAAGTTGCAGGTTTCTACCCATATTTACAAAGCTCCAAAAATTCCAAGAAAAACAGATAAAAAATTAGCGTGACGAAAGCTTCCGGAAACATGGAAGAAGGGCCAGAGGGGGGCCACACCCCTCCCAGGTGGCCAGGGGGCGCGACCCCACTCCTGGTCGCGCCAAGAGGGCGCCTGGGTGGTAGGGCCACCCCCTGGTGCCCCCTTCAGCCTATTTTTACCCCTCGCTCCAAAAACCCTCGTAGAGACCCCCGTATCGCGATTTTCCCCTCTGTTCCGCCGCTCCGCGCTCCCAAGATCGGGAGCACCAGAAGACCTCTTCACAACACCCTGCCGAAGGGAGGATTGACCTCTGGGAGCTTCTCCACCACCATGGACGCTTCTCGGATGTGCCGTGAGTAGTCCCCCTTGGACCATGGGTCCATGACCAGTAGCTATGTGACGTCTTCTCTCCAATCTTGTGCTTGAATTCTTAGCCCTTATGAGCTTCCCTGCATGTAAAAGCATCTATGTAATTCTTTCTGTTGTTGCTATGCTGTGTTTTCTGGGATCCGATGGATTATGAGATTATGTTTACATTGTGATGATTTATATATTTTGTTCTCCTTTTATATTTTGTCGTTGAGTAATTCTTGCATGTTTTCCGTTGCTTTTTATTGCTTTGGCCAAGTAGTAGATAGTAACTCAAAGAGGGAGCGTTATTCTTGATAGTGGGTTCATGCCCCCCGATGTCTAGCTTGAGTGACAGAAACATGAGACTAGGGGATGTGTTGTTTCCACCAGGGAGAAAACAACGGTGCTTGTAACCGCGGTTGCAAGGATTGTTTACCTTATGCAAAGTTTCTTAATGCAGTTGTCTGTTGCATTGAGTTCACACTTTGGGTGGGGCTCGCAACTTAATACCAGCGAGATGTTCTGGATAAATATCTCAAGGTGGATGATTAGTAAGTAGATGCAGTTGGATTTCGGTCTACTTGTCTTGGCGTACTGCCCATACTTTTGAGCCTCTAACTTTCTTTGCAGCATAATTAGCATTGTGGTGCGTTAGTAACTTTCTTTGCAGCATAATTAGCATCTGTAATTTTGCTCCGTGCTATCATTATCATTACCATCACGTGAAACCAACGAAGTTTAGAGAGGTTGTCAATCTCTCCGGTCTTGTTGTTTACAAAGGATAAACGCAAGGGATAATGATAGCAAATAAAAGCAGTAAAGTAAATTTAGCGTGGAAATAGTGATAAGGATATGGACCGGGATACGTGATGTTCGCTAGTGATGTCTCTCTCCCAAAAGACGATAAAATTGCTATGCGAGGTATACAAATTACAGAAAGGCAATTGACAGGATTATGAAAGCACCGCAATGCTAACTATGCTACAAAAGAAAGGAAGAGGTTCAAAAGCACGGGCTGTACGCCAAAATAAGTAGACCGAAATCCATCTGCATCTACTACTAATCATCCACCTTGAGATATCTATCCAGAACATCTCGCTGGTATTAAGTTGCAAGCCCCACCCAAAGTGTAAACCCAAAGCAACAGACAACTTCATTAAAAAGAACTCTGCGTAAAGTAAACAATCCTTGTAACCGCGGTTACAAGAACCGTTGTTTTCCCCCTTGTGGCAACAACACATCCCCTAGACTCATGTTTCTGTCACTCAAGCATGTCATCGGGGGGGCATGAACCCACAATCTAGCACAACGTTCCCTATTGGAGTCACTACCTACTACTTGGCCAAAGCAATAAACAGCAACGGAGAACATGCAAGAATTACTTAGGAACAAAAATATAAGAGATAAAAACCAAATATATTACTCTATCACAATCTGAACATAATCTCATAATCCATCAGATCCTATCAAACTCAACATAGCAATAGCAGAAATATTACAAAGGTGCCTCGATCATGTAGTGCAGCTCACGAGGTCTAAACAATGAAGATCAAAGAGGGGAGGAGAACATCACATAGCTACTGATCACGGACCCATGGTCCAAGAAAAACTACTCACGGGACATCCGGGGAGCAACCATGGTGGAGAGGAGACTCTCGGAGGTCAATCCTCCCTCCGGCAGGGTGCCGGGAAGAGGTCTTCTGGTGCTCCCGATCTTGGAAGCGCGGCGGCGGCGGAACAGAGGCGAGTTCGCGGAATAGGGTTCTGCTTCTGGAGTTTTCCCGTGACGGGGGATAAATAGGCGAAGGGGGGCAGCCAGAGGTGGACCAAGGGCCCCAGACGCCCCCCTGGCCCCTCCCGGGCTCTTCTCGAAGCTTCCTGTACGCTGATTTTTCCCGGAATTTTTCTGGCACTTTTTATATGGGGGAAAACTGAAATAGAAAAATAGCAGAAAACAGGAACTGACACTGGGGTGCACTGAGTTAATAGGTTAGTCCAAATATGATAAAAAGTGTATGAAAGTGTATCTAGATCATAGCAATCTCACAAAAAACATGCATGGAGCAAGCAGAAATTATAGATACGTTTTGGACGTATCAACATCCCCAAGCTTAATTCCTGCTCTTCCTCGAGTAGGTAAATGATAACAGCATAATTTCTGTGGTGACATGCTAGTAACCATAAAAGAACTTTGAAAAGTAAAGAAATCAAGGTTGGAGATTCAATTCAAGTCATAACATGCAAGAGTCTATATTAGCATTGAAACAAGTAACAAAAGAACATTAGGCGCAAGAGCTCTCGCTGTCCTGACTCGAATGTCTCCGAATGGTGTTTGCGTGCAAGAAAGGGGATAGGGAATACGAGAAAAAGGTATTTTTGTTGAGAACTCAATCTACTAAAGTTTCACACTTGGTCTTCTTTGGAATCTTATCTTGACTCGTCCCCAGACCACAAGCCAGGTACAAGTCAATTTGATCCACTCCTTTTTGATATTTCGAGCACTCATGCAACGGATGAGCGTAAGCACGAGAGTTGACACTTTGGATGGCAAAGAGAGAAGTATGGTGGAGGAGGAAGACAAAAAGGATGAGAAAGGCTCACATCAATGAGGACAATCATAGGCAAGAGATGCCAAATGATAGATATGATGTGAGGAGTAGGGATTGCCATGCAAAGGATGCACATACGAGCTAAGAATCTCTTCAATGGAACTATATGCAAGATAAACATCTCTATGGAGTACAAGGATATAGAGGAAGTACTAGTGTGGATCTCTCAAAAGGATAGTAGTGTTGCCCCTTTCTCTCTTTTTATTTCTTTTTCTCTTTTTCTATTTTTTGTATTTTTTGTGGCCTCAATGGCTCTTTCTATTTAACTCTCATTTGTCCTCTTTGGGATCTTTTAATTTGTCCACTTTGGGATCTTTTCCTCACTTAAGGGCAACACTCTATTTTACAAGATGGTAAAGGAGATCTTTCACACTTTACAAGGTACTCAAAACATAAAGAAGATGAAACTATAATGATGTATGCAATGTATGCCTCTGCCAGTGTAGCAGGGACATGTATGACATGAAGATCAAGTCATGAAGAGGTGGATGTTGCATGGCAATATATCTCGAAAGGCTATGGAAATGCCTTGATAGGTAGGTATGGTGTCTGTTTTGAGGAAAGATATAAGGAGGCTTATGATGACAAAGCGTATCATGCCAAGGGTTTGGATGTACCGGCGAAGGTGGACACCAACTCTCGGAGTGAGAAGAAGGCAATGCACGGCACAGGAAAGGCTAGCAAAATATGGGAAGGTGGAAATGTCAACTTTCAATACTTACATTAGTCCGAAGAACTCATGCACTTATTATCGGTAACTCTCAATCTAATAAGGAGGTTCACAAAGAGACAAGTACCCCGAGGAGGAGTGTATGGGTGTTTGGTTATCCTTGCGCATCCTCGACACATGGTACGTGAGTGTACTCTAATATTCGACCCCTCAGAAGAGTAGTGATCCATCTAGTAGCTAGAGTTGTCAACTAGTTTTTGTAGGTTTTGAAAATAAACACGTATTTCCCAAAATACGACACCTATCACTAATAGGCAAGATCTCTTGACACCAAAATTTCAAATATTACACACAACAATACCTCAAAACTATTGCAAGTTACTACGAGAATTAAATAGCAAGCTCAACTACCTACTTATCAAAACAAGACACAACTCAGTGCAACAACCAACACTCTTTAACAAGATAAACATGAAAACTAAAAAGAGTTCCAGCAACAAACTAAACAAAAGCCAAGGCTCTTGCTAAAGACAAACTAAAACTAAAACTAAACATGGCAGTAGCTATGGAAAGATAAAGAACACACAACAGCAAAAAGATAGGCAGGAAAAATCCTATGATGTGTTCTAAATTTTGAAAGCGGAGCGTGTTTCTCTCCCACACAAAGTAAGACAGGATCTAACTTGTTATGAACAGCAAGCAAATCTAAAGAAAACTAAAAACAAAACCTAAGAGCGAGACGCTCCAAGCATAGCACATAACGCATGAAGTGATAAAAATATAGTGATACGAAGGATGAACCGATGATTGTTCATGGAGAAGGGGATGCACAGGGGCATCCCCAAGCTTAGACGCTTGAGTCTCCTTGAATATTTATTGGGGATGCATGGGGGCATCCCCAAGCTTGAGCGCATGACACTCCTGGATCTTCTTTCATCATCTTCCATCGCACACTTGAAAACTCCCTTCATACATAACTCATCATAAGCTGATTAGAGAAGTTAGTACCCATAATAAATAATTTTCCCCACTGGATATAAAGATATTCTTGAAGATCTACTATTTCTAAAGAGTGCCAAACAGTTTTTGCAAAGAAAAAGCAAGCTTAAGGTTTGCAAAAGTTAGGAGAGACAAAACTTGGCAGAATCTGTGAAAAACAGAACAGCAGATAGTAAAGAAATTTTTAGGGGAACTTCTGCAACTCAAATAAAAAAACTCAGAACATACGGAAGTTTCGTAATTGTATATAGCATACTTTGTAAAAATTTCAGCTCAAAATGATGAACTGGGATTTTTATGGAATTTTTCTGGTCACGATGACAGAATCTGTTTTCTGGACAGCATGTCACAACTTTTACTTCCCTTGCCGTAAGAGGATATAACTTGGAACAAAGCTGAAAAATAAAGATACAATGATGTTGCTACATAAGTAACAAACATCAAGACACAACAAAAGCAAAAAGAAAAACCTAAATTCGTTGCGGGCTGCCTCCCGAAAGCGCTTCTTTAAAGCCATTAGCTAGGCATGATGCAAAAAGAAGAATCAAGTTTTATCAAGAGAAAGAGAATAACTAGCCCGTGTAACGGACTCAAAAGGTAACTTGATTTTATTTCTAGGGAAGTGTTCCATCCCTTTTTTGAATGGGAATTCAATTTTTATATTCCCCTCTTTCATGTCAATAACCGCACCAACGGTGCGAAGAAAAGGACGTCCCAAAATAATTGGACACAAAGGTTCACACTCTATATCCATAACAATAAAATCAACGGGAACATAATTGTCATTGACAATGATAAGAACATCGTCAATCTTCCCCAAAGGTTTCTTTATGGAAGAATCAACAAGACGAACACCAAAAGAACAAGGCTCAAAGGGCTTCAATTCAAACATATCAAATATTCTTTTGGGCATAACGGAGGTACTAGCGCCAACATCACATAAAGCATAGCAAGAGAAGTTATTTAATTTAATTTTGATCATAGGGTCCCAACCATCATCTAGCTTCCTAGGTATGGAGGCTTCTACTCTAAGCTTCTCCTCCCTAGCTTTGATGAGAGCATTTGTGATATGCTCCGTGAAGGCAAGATTAAGTGTGCTAGTGTGGGGGTCTCTAGACATTTTGTGTAGCAAGCTAATAACTTCCGAGAGGGTACAACTATCAAAATCAATATCACTACTATCAAAGGTGGTAGTAGTGTCGTCTAGGCTCACTTGTTTGAAACCCTCTATGTTCATAGGAGTTTCTTTATCTACGGTTGGGGTATTAGCATCACCATTAATAGGTCCAACGGGACTAGGAGTGCATTGGGTGCTAATAGTTTGAGTGTCCTCAACAATTTGGATAGTGGCAACTGTGTGGTGTGTAGGAAGGCTCTTAATTCTATCCTCTTACTCTTTTTCTCTAGCCCATCTTTCTTTGAGTTTAGCCATCATCCTAATCTTTTCATTGATTTGTAACTGGATAGCATTAATAGGAGTGGCTTTATTCTCCTTAAGGGGGGAGGTTCTAATTTTAAGCATCTCAATATCAAGGGCTAAGCTTTCTACCTTCAAAGAGAGATTATCTATTTTAGATAATTTCTCTTCTACATTTTTGTTGAAAGCTTTTTGGGTAGTGATAAAGTCTCTAAGCATGCTTTCTAATTCAGAAGAGGGGTTCTTGTTGCTAGGGTAGGTGTTGTTGTTCCCATAGTTGGATGGAAACGGTCTAGGATTACTAGCAAAATTTCTCCTATAAGCATTGTTGTTGAAATTGTTTCTAGCAATAATGTTCACATATACTTGTTCTTGAGCAACCAAAGAATTTAAAGGAACATCATGAGGATCAATAGAGGGTTGCTTGGTAAGTAGAGACATAATTAAGTCAACTTTTTCATTGAGGGAGGTAATTTCCTCGACAGAGTTTACCTTCCTACCTGTTGGAGCGCGTTCGGTGTGCCATTGGGAATAATTGGTCATCATCTCATCGAGAAGCTTTGTGGCAGCACCAAGTGTACTTGACATAAAGGTTACTCCCGCGGCCAAATCTAACAGGTTCCGCGAGGTAAAGTTCAAGCCTGCATAAAAAGTTTGGATAACCATCCAAGTAGTCAAACCATGTGTAGGGCATTTCTTAACAAGAGATTTCATTCGTTCCCAAGCTTGGGCAACGTGTTCATTATCCAATTGCTTAAAATTCATAATATTACACCTCAATTGGATAATCTTAGCAGGAGGGTAGTACTTCCCTATAAAAGCATCTTTGCACTTATCCCAAGAATCTATGCTATTTTTAGGCAAAGATTGAAACCAGATTTTAGCATCTCCCCTTAAAGAGAAAGGAAAGAGCTTGAGCTTAACAACATCACCTTCTACTTATTTATACTTTTGCATATCACATAATTCAACAAAATTATTCAAGTGTAAAGCAGCATCATCTCCAGCACCAGAGAATTGATCTCTCATAACAAGGTTTAGCAAAGTAGGATTAATTTCATAAGAGGTAGCTGAAGTGGCAGGTGTGGCAATGGGAGTGCAGATAAAGTCTTGGTTGTTGTGACTAGTGAAGTCACACAACTTGGTCTTTTCAATGGAACCCATAGTAGCAGCAAGTGTGGCAGATTTTTTTGTAGTTTTTGATAAAATACACAAAGATAAAAACTGAAAGATAAACTAACAAGACTAAAAAACAAAGGTAAAGGGTAGTGTGCAACTCCCCTCTTAACACTCGGAGTCCCCGGCAACGGCGCCAGAAAACTTGCTTGATGGCTTCTCGCCCCTTCGTTGGTTACCCCAAGTGAAAGGTTTGAGATGTAGTGCAGCAGCAGTTTTCCCTCAGTGAAGATACCAAGGTTTGTCTCCAGCAGGACTCCAGAGATGATAAGTAGGTGTCAGCGGCGCAACTGACGCGGACCTGCACACAGACACAGATAACTTTGTTCCCAACGAAGTTCAGACATGTTGTCAATCTCTCCGGTCTTGTTGTTTATAAAGGATAAACGCAAGGGATAATGATAGAAAATAAAAGCAGTAAAGTAAATGTAGTGTGGAAACAGTGATAAGGATATGAACCGGGATACGTGAAGTTCGCTAGTGATGTATCTCTCCCAAAAGACGATAAAATTGCTATGCGAGGTAAACAAATTACAGAAAGGCAATTGACAGGATTATGAACGCACCCCAATGCTAACTATGCTACAAAATAAAGGAAGAGGTTCAAAAGCACGGGCAATACGCCAAAATAAGTAGACCGAAATCCATCTGCATCTACTACTAATCATCCACCTTGAGATATCTATCCAGAACATCTCGCTGGTATTAAGTTGCGAGCCCCACCCAAAGTGTAAACCCAAAGCATTAGACAACTGCATTAAAAAGAACTCTGCGTAAAGTAAACAATCCTTGTAACCGCGGTTACAAGCACCGTTGTTTTCCCCCTTGTGGCAACAACACATCCCCTAGACTCATGTTTCTGTCACTCAAGCATGTCATCGGGGGGCATGAACCCACAATCTAGCAGAACGTTCCCTCTTGGAGTCACTACCTACTACTTGACCAAAGCAATAAACAGCAACGGAGAACATGCAAGAATTACTTAGGAACAAAAATATAAGAGATAAAAACCAAATATATTACTCTATCACAATCTGAACATAATCTCATAATCCATCAGATCCTATCAAACTAAACATAGCAATAGCAGAAATATTACAAAGGTGCCTCGATCATGTAGTGCAGCTCACGAGGTCTAAACAATGAAGATCAAAGAGGGGAGGAGAACATCACATAGCTACTGATCACGGACCCATGGTCCAAGGAAAACGACTCACGGGACATCCGGGGAGCATCCATGGTGGATAGGAGACTCCCGGAGGTCAATCCTCCCTCCGGCAGGGTGCCGGGAAGAGGTCTTCTGGTGCTCCCGATCTTGGAATCGCGGCGGCGGCGGAACAGAGGCGAGTTCGCGGAATAGGGTTCTTCTTCTGGAGTTTTCCCGTGACGGGGGATAAATAGGCGAAGGGGGGCAGCCAGAGGTGGACCAGGGGCCCAGGCGCCCCTGGCTCCCCTCTGGCCCCTCCCGAGCTCTTCTCGAAGCTTCCTGTACGCTGATTTTTCCTGTATTTTTCCCGGAATTTTTCTGGCACTTTTTATATGGGGGAAAACTGAAATAGAAAAACAGCAGAAAACAGGAACTGGCACTGGGGTGCACTGAGTTAATAGGTTAGTCCAAATATGATCAAAAGTGTATGAAAGTGTATGTAGATCATAGCAATATCACACAAAACATGCATGGAGAAAGCAGAAATTATAGATACGTTTTGGACGTATCACGCGGCCAGGGGCCTGGCCATGCCAGGGGGGCTCCTGGACTCCTCGTGCCCCCCTGGCTTCCCCCTTCGCCTATTTATTCTCCGTCATGGGGAAACTACAAAGACAAAACCCTAATTCGCAATCTCGCCTCTGTTCCGCCGCCTCCTGATACATGCAAAACCTATGTATAATTTCTGCTTGCTCCATGCCTCTTTAGTGTGATATTGCTATGATATTGATGAACTTCCATACACTTTTGATCATATTTGGACTAACCTATTAACTCAGTGCACCCCAGTGTCAGTTCCTGTTTTCTTCTATTTTTCTATTTCAGGTTTCCGCCATATTAAAAGTGCTCCAAAAATTCGGGGAAAATCCAATAAAAAATCAGCGTAGAAGAAGCTTCGGGAATCACCGAGGGGGCCACGGGGGACCCACCAGGGCCCCAGGCACCCTCCCGGCGCGCCCTAGGGTGGGGCCGCGCCAGGGGCCCGCCTGGACCCCTGGCTGCCCCCCTTCGCCCATATAATCCTAGTGACGTGAAACCCCCGTGATGGGAACACTTTTTCATGATCTCTCCTGTGTTCCGCCGCCTCCGCGCTTCCAAGATCGGGAGCACCAGAAGACCTCTTCCCGGCACCATGCCAGAGGGAGGAACCACCTCCGGGAGCTTCTCCACCACCATGGATGCTTCCCGGATGAACCGTGAGTAGTCCACCTTGGACCATGGGTCTATGATCAGTAGCTATGTTATGTTCTCCTCCCCTCTTTGTTCTTCATGGATTAGACCTCATGAGATGCCCTACATGATCGAGGCACATATGTAATATTTCTGTTGTTGCTATGCTGAGTTTGCTAGGATCCGATGGGTTATGGGATTACGTTCAGACTGTGTTTGAGTAATATATTTGATTCTCCTCTTTTATATTTATGTTCTAGAGTAATTCTTGAATTATCTCCATTGTTGTTTATTGCTTTGGCCATGTAGTAGGTAGTGACTCCAAGAGGGAGCGTTATGCATGATTGTGGGTTCATGCCCCCCGATGACTAGCTTGAGTGACAGAAACATGAGTCTAGGGGATGTGCTGTTGCCACAAGGGGGAAAACAACGGTGCTAATACTTGCGGGTGCAAGGATTGTTTACTTTACGTTGCTTTGAGTTTACACTTTGGGTGGGATTCACAACTTAACACCAGCGAGATGTTCTGGATAGATATCTCAAGGTGGATGATTAGTAGGTAGATGCAGATGTATTTCGGTCTACTTGTCTTGGCGTATCGCCCATGCTTTTGAGCCTCTACCTTTCTTCATAGCATAATTAGCATTGGTTTGCGCACATAATCCTTTCAATT
This sequence comes from Bromus sterilis, assembly GCA_950022295.1. Classification (NCBI taxonomy): domain Eukaryota; kingdom Viridiplantae; phylum Streptophyta; class Magnoliopsida; order Poales; family Poaceae; genus Bromus; species Bromus sterilis. Next base: position 111,821,286 of record OX465598.1, read on the forward strand.
GCCCAGCTGTAATTTGTTTACCTCGCATGGCTATTTTATCTTCTTTTGGGAGAGAGACATCACTAGTGAACATCATAGGACCTCGGTCCATATTTCCAATACCGTTTACACCCACTATCAATTTACTGTTGTATTTACTTTTCTGTTGCTATTAGTATCATTATTATTCCGTGCGTTTTATCCTTTGTAAACAACAAGGCCGGAGGAATTGACAACTCCTCTGTACTCGTTGGAAAGCAAATCTACTTGTTGTGTGTGCAGGTCCAGGTGAAGTTAGCAACCTAGGTTGTAAACGACGCCATTGTTCACTTTACCACCTTCTTGTCGATCTTGGAGTCCTACTGGTCGATCCTCAACCTTAGCATCTTCGCTAAGGGAAATTGCTGCTATCTACATCTCAACCTTCCACTTTGGGTAACCAACGAGGGGGCAAGAAATCGTACCATCAAAAGAAATTTCCGGCGCCGTTGCCGGGGACTCCACTCTTCAAGATAGGGGAGTTGCACACTATCTTTTATCTTTGATTTTTAGTCTTGTTAGTTTACCTTTCAGTTTTTGCTTTAGTGTCCTTCATCAAACATTCAATTTTTTTAGTATGTCTAGTTCCTTACTTGCCAATCAATGTCTGACTTCTTTGAAACCAGATCTTATTGGATGGAGGATTCATCGAGGATCAACAAAAGTGGTACAAGGAACACCGCTTGTCTCAAAAGGGGATACACTTATGGAAACAAATACACCAGTTGTATGAGTATGCTAGAAACTTGTGCTCAATATATAATATATCTTTCTACATGGATGAATCTTGTTGCTTTATGAGGCACAACCACCTTTCTTTCCAATGTGAGTACAATGATGATGAAACCTTAGCTTCTTATGCTAAAGTAAACTATGATTTTTATGATGCAGAGCCAATAGAACAATTTGTTGCTTATAAGGGTGCCTATGAAATTACTTCTCTTCTTAGAAATATTGATGATGCCCCTTACAAATCTGAGAGTCTTGCTATACTTAACTATTGTTTGGAAAATTACGATGCAAATTATTATATTACTGATCATCTTGAGAGAATCTCTCGCCCAAAGGAAGAGACTAATGTTTTGCAGGACTCTGTGGAAGAAGAAATTGTTGAACCCGAAAGCCCTTTGGATGAAAAAGAGGAGGAGAGTGACGAACAAAAGGAGGAAGAATGGAGCCATCCATGTCTACCTTCTAATGAGAGTAACTCTTTGACTCTTACCTTATATGAGTGTTATGATCCTATGGATTCTTTTGAAATATCCCTTTTTGATGAAGTTGATGCCTTCTATGCTTATGGCCATGATGCCACTATGGATGATGCTTACGGAGATGAACTTGCTATAGTTCCTCATGTTAAGCAGGAAATTTTTGCTGTTTCACCCACACTTGATTGTCCTATTATCCTTTTTAAATCTGCAACTCATATTCCGGAGAATTGTGCTCTTATCAAGGCTCAATGTGATGGGTTGCATTTATCTTATAATCCTAATGACCGTGTTGAAAACTATACATGTGTAATTATAGGTCATGAACAACATGATTTATGTGATAGTTATATTCTTGATGTTGTTCATGATACTACTGAAAATTATTTTGAGAGAGGGAAGTTTGGTTGTAGAAATTTCCATATTACTAAAACTCCTCTCTTTATGTTGAAAGTTTTAAAGTTCTTCTTGTTCCACCTTCCTATGCTGGTTTCTTTGTGCTTCTTTGATTTATTTTCTTACAAGATGCCTATGCACAGGAATTGGGTTAGGCTTAAATGTGTTCCATATTTGCTTCTTGATGCTCTCTTTTGCTTAAAAATTCTTATTCTTGTGAGAGCATCTTCTATAATCAATAAGCCTAGCTAATGGCTTTAAAGAAGCGCTTTCGGGAGGCAGCCCGCAACGAATTTAGGTTTTCCTTTTTGTTTTTCTTATGTTTTTAGTGGTCTTGATGATTGTTACTACTGTATCAACATCATTGTATCTTTACTTTTCAAGCTTTGTGCCATTTATAGCCACATATGACAAGGGAAGTGAAAGTTGTGACATGCTGTCCAGAATACAGATTCTGTCCTCGTGACTAGAAAAATAACAGAATAATCTCAGTTCATCTTTTTGAGCTAAATTTTTTACACAGTGTGATCTATACAATTACGAAACTTTCATATGTTCTGAGTTTTTTTATTTGAGTTGCAGAAGTATCCCTAAAAAATTCTTTACTACCTGCTGGTCTCTTTTTCACAGATTCTGTCCTGTTTTGCCCTTTCTTCGTTTTGCAAACCTTAAGCTTGATTTTTCTTTGCAAAAACTTTTTGGAAATCTTTAGAAACAGTAGCTCTTCAAGAATATCTTTATTTCCAGTAGTGAAAAATTATTTTATTATGGGTACTAACCTCGCTAATCAGATTATGATGAGTTATGTATGAAGGGAGTTTTCAAGTGTGCGAGGGAAGATGATGAAATAAGATTCAGGAGTGTCAAGCGCTCAAGCTTGGGGATTCCCCAATGCATCCCCAAGAAATATTCAAGGATACTCAAGCGTCTAAGCTTGGGGATGCCCCCATGCATCCCCTTCTCCATCAACAATTATCAGTTCGTCTTTCGTTTCACTATATTTTTATCACTTCCTGTGTTATGTGCTATACTTGGAGCGTCTCACTCTTAGGTTTTATTTTTTGTTTTCTTTAGCTTTGCTTGCTGTTCATAACAAGTTAGAACCCAGCTTTCTTTGTGTGGGAGAGAAACACGCTCCACTTTCAAAATCTAGAACACAACATATAATTTTACATGCTTATCCTTGCTGTGTGTGTTCTTTATCTTTTTCATAGCTACTGCCATGTTTAGCTCTTAGTTTTTTTTGAATTTTAAGACTGTGAAGCATGAGCTCCACAGTATTTTATTGCATGGGAGAACCAAAAGTTCTCAAAGAATAGTACAAGGGAATAGTAAAACAGAACAAGAAAATAAAGGAAATCTAAACCTACCTATACTATTGCAGTGAATTGATCCAAGAAATCAGTCTATTTTTAGGATCTCCCTGCAATCTATGTGAAAGCAGGGTGATATCATGCAGAAAGTGCCTTCTCCAGGAATGAAAATAAGGTCTCTCATTCCTGAAGGTTTTCCCATTTCTGACTATCCAGATACACCAAAGAGCTTTCATGCTTATCTTTTCAAAGAGATTTTGTTTAGTTTGTTGCTGGAACTCTCTTGAGTTTTCATGTTTATCTTGTTTAGAGAGTTTGCCTGTTGCACTGAGTTTTGTGTCTTGACTTGAAGTAGGTAATTGAGGTTGCTATTCTTTTGTAGTAGTAACTTGCAATAGTTTTGAGGTATTGTTTTGAGTAATGTTTGGAATTTTGGTGTCAAGAGCTTTAGCCTATTAGTGATAGATGTCGTATTTTGGGCAATCCGTGTTTATTTTCAAAACTTACAAAATTAGGTGAGAACTTTAGCTACTAGATGGATCACTACTCTTCTGAGGGGTCGAATATTAGAGTACACTCACGTACCATGAGTCGAGGATGAGCAAGGATAACCAAACCCCCATACACACCTCCTCCGGGTACTTGTCTCTTTGTGAACCTCCTTATTAGATTGAGAGTTACCGATAATAAGTGCATGAGTTCTTTGGAATAATGTGAGTATTCGAAAGTTGACACTTCCACCTTCCCATATTTTTCTAGCCTCTCCTGTGCCATGCATTGCTTTCTTCTCACTCCGAGAGTTGGCGTCCACCTTCGCCGGTACATCCAAACCCTTGGCATGATACACTCTGTCATCATAAACCTCCTTATATCCGTCCTCAAAACAGCCACCATACCTACCTATCAATGCATTTCCATAGCCTTTACGAGATATATTGCCATGCAACATCCATCCTCTCATGACTTGATCTTCATGTCATACATGCTACTTGCTTGATCGATGAGCCGCATGCTAGTTGGGCTTTGCCCTAATCATTGCTACATGACACGCTAGTATCATTGCATATCCTGCTACACTGGCAGAGGCATACATTTGCATACATCATGATAGTTACATCTTCTTTATGATTTGAGTACTTTGTAAAGTGTGAAAGATCTTCTATACTTTTTGTAATATATAGAGTGTTGCCCCTAAAGTGAGGAAAAGATCCCAAAGTGTCCAAATTAAAAGATCCCAAAGAGGACAAATGAGAGAAATATAAAGAGCCATTGAGGCCACCAAAAAATACAAAAAAATAGAAAAAAGAGAAAAAGAAATAAAAAGAGAGAAGGGGGCACACTACTATTCCTTTTGAGAGATCCACACTCGTACTCCCTCTTATATCTTGTACTCCATAAAGATTATCATTCATGCATATAGCTATGTGGGGACCTTCACACACTATAGAACTTGGCTTGTATATTCCAATGATGAGCCACCTCAAATGAGCTATTGGTCTTCTTGAGCAAGCAAGTTGGATGCACCCCCACTAGTTCCCTTGGAGAGATTTTAGCTCATATGTGCATTCGTTGCATGGCAATACTTACTCCTCACATCATATCTATCATTTGGCTTTCTCTCGCCTATGATTGTCCTCATTGATGTGAGCCTTTCACACCCTTTTGTCTTCCTCCTCCACCATATTCTCTCTTTGCCATCCTAAGTGTCAACTTTCTTGCTTACACTCATCCATTGCATGAGTGCTCAAAATGTCGAAAAGGAGTGGATCATTTTGACTTGTACCTGGCTAGTGGTCTGGGGATGAGTTAAGATAAGATTCCAAAGAAGACCAAGTGTGAAACTTTAGTAGATTGAGTTCTCAACACAAAAATACCTTTTCTCATATATCCCTATCCCCTTTCTTGCACGCAAACACCATTTGGAAACATTCGAGTCACGGACAACGAGAGCTCTTGCACCCTTATGTTCTTATGTTGCTTGTTTCAATGCTAAATATAGACTCTTGCCTGTTATAACTTGAATTGAATTACATACCTTGATTGCTCTACTTAAAGGTTCTTATATGGTTGTTATCATGTCTCCACAGAAATTATGCTTTTATCATTTACCTACTCGAGGACGAGCAGGAATTAAGCTTGGGGATGTTGATACGTCCAAAACGTATCTATAATTTCGGATTGCTCCATGCCTCTTTTGTGTGATATTGCTATGATATTGATGAACTTCCATACACCTTTGATCATATTTTGACTAACCTATTAACTCAATGCACCCCAGTGCCAGTTCCTATTTTCTGCTGTTTTTCTCTTTCAGGTTTCCCCCATATTAAAAGTGCTCCAAAAATTCGGGAGAAATCCAATAAAAAATCAGCGTAGAAGAAGCTTCGGGAATCACCGAGGGGGGGGGGGGCAGAGGGGACCCACCAGGGCCCTAGGTGCCCTCCTGGCACGCCCTAGGGTGGGGCCGGGCCAGGGGGCCGTCTGGACCCCTGGTGTCCCCCCTGGCTGCCCCCCTTCGCCCATATAATCCTCGTGACGTGAAACCCCCTTGACGGGAACCATTTTTTGCGATCTCTCCTCTGTTCCGCCACCGCCGCACTTCCAAGATCGGGAGCACCAGAAGACCTCTTCCCGGCACCCTGCCGGAGGTAGGAACCACCTCCGGGAGCTTCTCCACCAACATGGATGCTTCCCGGATGAACCGTGAGTAGTCCACCTTGGACCATGGGTCTATGATCAGTAGCTATGTGATGTTCTCCTCCCCTCTTTGTTCTTCATGGATTAGACCTCGTCATCTGCCCTACATGATCGAGGCATATATGTAATATTTCTGTTGTTGCTATGCTGAGTTTGCTGGGATCCGATGGATTATGAGATTATGTTCAGATTGTGTTTGAGTAATATATTTGATTCTCCTCTTTTATATTTATGTTCTAGAGTAATTCTTTCATGTTCTCGGTTGCTGTTTATTGCTTTGGACAAGTAGTAGGTAGTGACTCCAAGAGGGAGCGTTATGCATGATTGTGGGTTCATGCCCCCCGATGACTAGCTTGAGTGACAGAAACATGATTCTAGGGGATGTGATGTTTCCAAAAGGGGGAAAACAACGGTGCTTGTACTTGCGGGTGCAAGGATTGTTTACTTTACGCAAAGTTCTTTAATGAAGTTATCCGTTGCTTTGAGTTTACACTTTGGGTGGGATTCACAACTTAATACCAGAGAGATGTTCTGGATAGATATGTCAAGGTGTATGATTAGTAGGTAGATGCAGATGGATTTCGGTCTACTTGTCTTGGCGTACCGCCCATGCTTTTGAGCCTCTTCCTTTCTTCATAGCATAATTAGCATTGGTTTGCGCACATAATCCTGTCAATTGCCCAGCTGTATTTTTTTTACCTCGCATGGCTATTTTATCGTCTTTTGAGAGAGAGACATCACTAGTGAACATCATAGGACCCCAGTCCATATTTCCAATACTGTTTACACCCACTATCAATTTACTGCTTTATTTACTTTTATGTTGCTATCACTATCATTATTATCCCGTGCGTTTTATCCTTTGTAAACAACAAGGCCGTAGGAATTGACAACTCCTCTGTACTCGTTGGGAAGCAAAGCTACTTGTTGTGTGTGCAGGTCCAAGTGAAGTTAGCAACCTAGGTTGTAAACGGCGCCAATGTTCACTTTACCACCTTCTTGTCGATCTTGGAGTCCTACTGGTCGATCCTCAACCTTAGCATCTTCGCTAAGGGAAATTGCCGCTATCTACATCTCAACCTTCCACTTTGGGTAACCAACGAGGGGGAAAGAAATCGTACCATCACCTCCGCGCTTCCAAGATCGGGTGCACCGTCAGGACCCTTCCCGGCACCCTGCTGGAGGGAGTATCGACCTCCGGGAGCTTCTCCTCCACCATGGATGCTTCCCGGATGTGCAGTGAGTAGTCTACCTTGGACCATGGATCTGTGATCAGTAGCTATGTGATGTTCTCCTCCCCTCTTTGTTCTTCATTGTTTAGACCTCGTGAGCTTCCCTACATGATCGAGGCACATATGTAATAGTTCTGTTGTTGCTATGTTGAGTTTGATGGGATCCGATGGATTATGAGATTATGTTCAGATCGTGATAGAGTAATATATTTGGTTTTTGTTCTCTTATATTTGTGTTCCTAAGTAATTCTTGCATGTTCTCCATTACTGTTTATTGCTTTGGCCAAGTGGTGGATAGTGACTCCAATAGGGAACGTTATGCTCGATTGTGGGTACATGCCCCCTGATGACACACTTGAGTGAGAGAAACATGAGTCTATTGGATGTGATGTGGCCACAAGCGGAAAACAACGGTGCTTGTAACCGCGGTAGCAAGGATTGTTTACTTTACGCAAAGTTATTTTTAATGCAGTTGTCTGTTGCTTTGGGTTTACACTTTGGGTGGGAGTCGCAACCTAATACCAGCGAGATGTTCTGGATAGATATCTCAAGGTGGATGATTAGTAGTAGATTTAGATGGATTTCGGTCTACTTATTTTGGCGTACTGCCCATGCTTATGAGCCTCTTCCTTTCTTTTGTTGCATAGTTAGCACTGCGGTGCGTTTATAATCCTAACAATTTCCCGTCTGTAATTTGTTTACCTCGCATAGTAGTTTTATCGTATTTTGGGAGAGAGACATCACTAGTGAACATCACGGGACCCCGGTCCATATCCTCATCACTGTTTACAAGCCTATTAATTTTTTCAGTATTTACTTTCAGTTGCTATCATTATCATTATCCCTTATGTGTTTGACCCTTTGTAAACAACAAGACCGGAGTGATTGACAACCTCTCTGAACTTCGTTGGGAGCAAAGTTAATTGTATCGTGTGCCGGTCCGCGTCAGGTGCGCCGCTGACACCTACTTATCATCGCCAGTGTCCTATGGGGGACAAACCCTATCCTCTACATAGGGGAAATTTGCTGCTATCCTACATCTCACCTTCCACTTGGGGCAACCAACGAAGGGCGAGAAGCCATTACCACTTCCACGCCATCATCTCCCGATCTGATTGGGGCCTCCATATGTAGCCGAGTGCTTCCGCTGCAGCGCCGGTACCACAGGATCTGTGACATGAGCAATCGGTGGGATCCGACTCGGATCACCACCCACAGCCTGAAAGAAGACGAACTGGTTCGGCGGTGCGCCTGCAGACTGATGCCCCCCTCCTCAGCCCATATAGGTTTGGGCTGAAAACTTACGACTGGGCTCATCCTCCTCCCACGGTACGAATCCATTTCAGATCTGCTATTCTTGCTGGTTATGCTTTCTCTAAGGTTGATTCCGATCGGCTGCTTTCGCATCACTTCATCGGTTCCAATGTGATGCAAGATGGGCAGGCTCTCTCCGTCTACCACCCCGACTGTGCCACCGAGGACGCTGAAGACTTGGAGCTTATGGTGGAATCGGACCACGAGACTGAGGCCCCGCACCGTGATACGTCCCAAACGTTTCGATAATTTCTGCTTGCTCCATGCATGTTTTGTGTGATATTGCTATGATCTAGATACACTTTCATACACTTTTGATCATATTTGGACTAACCTATTAACTCAATGCACCACAGTGCTAATTCGTGTTTTCTGCTGCTTTTCTATTTCAGTTTCCCCCCATATTAAAAGTGCTCCAAAAATTCATGAAAAATCAGATAAAAAATCAGCACAACGAAAGCTTCCGGAAGAACCTGGGTGGGGGCCTAGAGGGCCACCACCAGGGACCCAGGCGGCCACATGGCGCCTCCTAGGGTCTGGCAGCGCCAGGGGGGGGGGCTGGACCCCTGGTGGCCCCCCTAGCTTCCCCCCTTCGCCTATATATTCCCCGTGACGTGTAACTTCCGAAAAGTAAACCCTTTTTCGCGATCTCGCCTATGTTCCGCCGCCGCCACGCTTCCAAGATCGGGAGCGCCAACAGACCTCTTCTCGGCACCCTGCCCGAGGGAGGATTGACCTCCGGGAGCTTCCCTTCCACCATGGACGCTTCTCGGATGATCCGTGAGTAGTCTCCCTTGGACCATGGGTCCGTGATCAGTAGCTATGTGGTGTTATCCTCCCCTCTTTGTTCTTCATGGTTTAGACCTCGTGAGCTGCCCTACATGATCGAGGCACATATGTAATTTTCTGTTGTTGCTATGTTGAGTTTGCCGGGATCTGATGGATTATGAGACTATTTTCAGATTGTGATTGAGTAATATATTTGATTTTTATCTTTTATATTTTTGTTCCTAAGTAATTCTTGCATGCTCTCTGTTCCTGTTTATTTCTTTGGCCAAGTAGTAGGTAGTGACTCCAAGAGGGAATGTTATGCTCGATTGTGGGTTCATGCCCCCCGATGACACACTTTAGTGACAAAAACATGAGTCTAGGGGATGTGTTGTTGCAACAAGGGGGAAATGAACGGTGCTTGTAACCGCGGTTGCAAGGATTGTGTACTTTAAGCAAAGTGCTTTTTAATGCAGTTGTCTGTTGCTTTGGGTTTACTCTTTGGGTGGGACTTGCAACTTAATACCAGCGAGATGTTCTGGATAGATATCTCAAGGTGGATGATTAGTAGTAGATGCAGTTGGATTTTGGTCTACTTATTTTGGCGTACCGCCCATGCTTTTGAGCATCATCCTTTCTTTGTAGCATAGTTAGCATTGCGGTGCGTTTTTAATCCTGTCAATTGCCCAGCTGTGATTTGTTTACCTCGCATAGCAGTCTTATCGTCTTTTGGGAGAGTGACATCACTAGTGAACATCACGGGACCCCGTTCCATATTCTCATCACTGTTTACACACTCTTTTATTTTCCATTTTTGCTTTCTAGTTGCTATCACCATTATCATTATCCCTTGCATTTGATCCTTTGTGAACAACAAGGCCGGAGAGATTGACAACCTCTCTGTACTCGTCGGGAAGCAAAGTTATTTGTATTGTGTGCAGGTCCACGTCAATTGCGTTGTTGGCACCTACTTATCATTGTCGGAGTCCTACTAGAGACAAACCTTGGTATCTTCATCGAGGGAAATTTGCCGCTACACCGCATCTAACCTTCCACTTGGGATAACCAACAAGGATAAACCATCAAGCAAATTTCAGCTGGGGACTCCGAGTGTTAAGATAGGGGAGTTGCACACTATCCTTTACCTTTGCTTTTTAGTCTTGTTAGTTTACCTTTAAGTTTTTATCTTTGTGTCCTATATCAAAAATAACAAAAAAATTATTTATCTTGCTAGTAGCTGTCATTATGTCTGGTCCCTTTGCCTTTGTTGAGACAGAGGTTCTCACCTTTAAACAAAAAGGTGGAGAAAGTTTAAAAGATGCTTGGTATAGAATTAATGATTCTCAAAAAAGAGCCACCAAGAAGCAATCCACCATTATCCTGCTTAGAATTTTTTATGTTGGAATTACTCCGTGGAATAGGTTCATTCAAGATACTGCTATCAATGGGAATTTCCTAGAAGCCCCAATTTTGGAATCCCTTAATGTTATTGAAAATCTTGTTGGAAATCTCCTTCTTGCTTGCATTCAAGAGGATATCACTCTAGTTCACATTATGAAGAAACTTGAAAAGATAGAACTAGAAATACCAAGCATAAGTAGGATAAATGAGTTGGATCGCAAGATTCAAGGGAATTTGAATAGACTTGATAGCTCCATGAATAAAATTATTAAAACTTTGGAGACCATCAAATTCCATGATTTGGATCCTTCTAGGATAGATAAGATTGAGGAAATCATTGACACGTGGGGAAATACCTTCTCCTCAATCAAAACAAAAAAGGTAGAGACTACGACAAGGAAGGAACCTAAGTTCAATTATGTCCCTAAGGTTCCTCGACCCAAAAATAATCCACCCATTGCCAAAGGAGTTGAAACTGTGAAAACTTTGGAAGAAATACCCCTTTTTGATAAATTTATAAATGAAACTCCCATTGATTTTTCGCCTTTTGGTTTTATCCCTAGAAGCATCTTTATTAGGCCTTTATTTGAAAGACCTCTTAAGACTAGTTGTACAATTGAAGAGCTTTTTGATGATCTAGATGATGGTTCGATTGATACAACTTGATCTTTTGCTTTATGCCTAGATTAAAGGCGTAAAAGAAAGCGCTTGTTGGGAGGCAACCCAAGATGTTTTTTTCTTATGTTTTTAGTGGTTTTGATGATTGTTACTATTGTAGGAACATCATTGTATCTTTATTTTCAAGCTTGGTGCCAAGTTATAGCCTCTTATGATAAGGGAAGCAAAAGTTGTGACATGCTGTCCAGAAAACAGATTCTGACATGCTGAGTTTGCTGGGATCTAACGGATTATGAGACTATGTTCAGATTGTGATTGAGTAACATATTTGGTTTTTATCTTTTATATTTTTGTTCCTAAGTAATTCTTGCATGCTCTCCGTTGTAGATGCAGTTGGATTTCGGTCTACTTATTTTGGCGTACCGCCCATGCTTTTGAGCCTCGTCCTTTCTTTATAGCATAATTAGCATTGTGGTGCATTTTTAATCCTGTCAATTGCCTAGCTGTGATTTTTTACCTCGCATAGCAGTCTTATCATCTTTTGGGAGAGAGACATCACTAGTGAACATCACGGGACCCCGGTCCATATTCTCTTCACTGTTTACACTCTCTTTTATTTTCATGCTTTTACTTTCTAGTTGCTATCACCTTTATCATTATCCCTTGCGTTTGATCCTTTGTGAACAACAAGGCCGGAGAGATTGACAACCTCGCTGTACTCGTTGGGAAGAAAAGTTATTTTTATTGTGTGCAGGTCCACGTCAATTGCGCCGTTGGCACCTACTTATCATTGTCAGAGTCCTACTGGATATAAACCTTGGTATCTTCACTGAGGGAAATTTGCCGCTAGACCGCATCTAACCTTCCACTTGGGGGTAACCAACGAGGATAGACCATCACATCGCTACCTTCGGACTTGGATACAACCAGCTGGGCACGTCCGATTCCTCCATCAAACGCTTCATGGATGAGTGGGGGGGGATAGCGATGCTGATGATGCTCCTGGTGATTATGGCGCAGAATTCCGCCCGACTGCGCAGATGGTGGCCAAAGGGAACGTCCCCAGGTGGACCATGCTCCTGGCCCATCAGCCAAAATTACAAAGAAAGGTTCCAAGTGTTCGAGGAGCCAGGCTTCGCCGCTGGCTGCGCCTAGGCCGACTGGCCCGACACTGAATGAGGCACCTCTAGACATTGCTCCTCTGCGCTTCTCCATGGCCAACTTTGCTGCCAGTCTGCCTCGAGCCGCCGGGTAATTCACTCATTCTTATTTCTGTCGTGTTTATTTTGTCCGATTACGGTATCTGACGTGTATTTCTCTGGATTGCAGGGCTCCACGTGATGCCAACGCCGCAGCGACCCATAGCTCCTCCGATTGCGCGTCCTGTTACTTCGGCTACCACCTTCAGGCCCATTCCTTCACGTAAACGAGCTGCTGCCGCCCATACCACCAAGGCCGAGAGGGCCAAAAATCAGAAAGCCGCCGCTGTGACTCAAACGAAAAAAGATGAGCCCCCTCCGAGCTCTATGCCCGCTACGGGTCTGACTACTGGCTCACAATCGGCTGCTCCTGCTGTGGCTTTCGCTGCTAATATCCTGATCCTGATCGACCAGTCCGGGATCGTGCACTCTGACGTGCCGGTCGTGGACTTGACTGAAGCAGGTACTGATTCGCCCCGGACATCTCCAGGACGGGCCACTACTGCTCAAGATGTGCCTCCTATAGCCAGATCGGAGGAGACTGCTGCTGCCACCGCTGATCCATCTGCCGCTGCTCTTGTAGGCCCGCAGGTCACCTATCCGATTGCCTCCCTCGCCGCTGGTCAGGTTAGTGCCTTAGTTCCCAAATCCACTGCTCCGGTCCGCAAGATCTCGTGGGTCGACCAATTTCTTCCATCATACATTGGTAATGCTGATGCCACACCGGATGCATCGCTCTCCGACTCCGAGCCTGCTCGTCCAGCTGGGTCCCTTGATCAAGTTCCTGCCCAAACTCAGCGCCGATTGGGTGGCCTTGCCACCCGTCTCAAATACTTTGCCAAGGGGGCCCTTTCGGAGGTGCTCACCATATAGCATTCCACTGTGCTAAGTTTGTAATCTCTTGGGGGGGCGCCAGCGCACCCATTGGGTGTAGTCCCTGAGATTCGGGCCGATTGCTTGCAATCAACTCGGATCTTCACTTTTCAATTTTTTCCCTTTGGAACTAACTGCGCCATTTTTCAGGCCGTCAGCCGAAGGCGACATCGTGTTTTTGATGAGCTGCTGGCCGCTTATTCAGCGGGCCAGAAAAATCTTGCCAACTTGAAGAAAAAATCTGATGCCCAAACCTTTTAGATCCAGGAGATGACAGGTGACAATCTGTTGATTGCCTTATCTTCCCGTGCCTTATTTTCTTGCTTTCGATTGCTGACGCATTCTAACTTTGTTGCATTCTATCCTTAGCCATTGCTGCTCATCTGCCCGAGCTGGAGGCAGCCCAGAAGAGGGCTGCCAAGCTGGAAAACCAGCTCGGTGAAAAATCAGCTCAGCTCGGGACTGCTGAAAAGGAGCGCGGCAGACTAATAAACCACAACTGCAGGGGATCGAGATAGTCTTCGCGGGTAAGAATAACCCAATTTATAGATTCGACTCAAGGGGAGCCAAAGAATATCCACAAGCTTTGACAGTGGAGTTGTCAATTCCACAGCACCTGAGATATACTTACTTGCAACAAGATATTAATAATAAATATGATATGGAAGTGATGGTAGCAACGGAAATAGTGGTGGTGAAACAGCGATAGTAAAATAGCAAAAGCAAACAACTAGTAACCAGCAGAATTAAAAACACTGTAGGCTAGGGAGATGGATGGTTGGGCGCTGCATGGATAAGAAACATCATGTATTTGACTTGGGGAAAGGCACACAGAAAAGCAATGATCATCTAGGCATAAATCAAACATTAGGCATGTACCCCACATGTAGTTGTACGTGCTTGCAATAAGAACTTGCACAACATCTTTTGTCCTACCATCCCGCTACGAACGGGGCCAAAAGGAACTTATGGAGATTAAGGTGCTCCTGTCAAAGAGCACCGGAACAAAGCATTAACAATCAATGGATACATGGAATCCTCAAACTATAATCCATCCCCTTTGGTGTCCCAAGCTGTCACCTTTGGGATCGCCGGTTCCGGACTAGAACAGGTGCATAAAACTCATAGATAGGATCAAGAACACAAATATATTCATGCAAACATATAGGGTTCAGATCTGAAATCATGGCACTCGGGCCCAAAGTGACAAGCATTAAGAGCAACAAGTTGAAGCAAAGATGATAAACAACAATCTAGATGATAGGCAACATGCCCCAACAATCTGATAAATTATTACATGATCTAGCTCATCCAATCCCTACCATCCCCTTTGCCTACAACAGGGAATTACTCACACATGGATGGAGAAGTCATGGAGGGCGGATGGAGTGGTGATGATGATGACGATGGCGATGATCTCCCCTCACCGGAGGCAAAAACAGCCTCCAGATTAGCCCTCCCGGAGAAGAATAGAGGGTGGCGGCGGCTCCACGACGAGAATTGGGAAAACGACTTCTGTTTCGGGGTTTTTTCCGTCACGGGAATAAATAGGGGCCTCGGTAGGGCACCAGAGGAGGGGGCAGTCGCCCAGGCGGTCAAATGGCGTGACCCACCCCTGGCCGCGCCAGCAGGGCGCCTGGGGCCCCCCTTCTGGCTCCGGGCTCCTTCGGGTGCGTGAATTTTTTGGTATTTTTCTGGGAATTTTCTGGGATGTCCAAAAATCTATTTTCCTGCGCATAATAAAACCATACAGGCAGCTTTGCTGAAAACAACGTCAGTCCGGGTTAGTTTAGCTCAAATCATGCAAGAATGAGCGCAAAACAATAGCAAAAGTGTTTGGAAAAGTAGATACGTTTAAGACGTATCACAGACTGCTTGCTGTTGAGGTCGAGCTTCAGGCGTAGACCCAAAAGCTGACGAGTGATGTTGCCAGCATGAATGCTGCCCACGCCAGTGACCTGCAGAAACTTGTGGATGCCCGAACTGAGAAAGAAGAGAACTTGCAGAAGGAGAGGGATGCCGCTGTGAAGCGCGCTGAGGATGCAGCTGAGCGCTACCAAACGGAACTTCAAGCTACTCAAGCAAAAACTGAGCTAGCTCTCGCCAGTTTGTAGAGGGTTGACGCTACTCTTGCTGGTAAGTTACTTTTTTGTACAGACATCTTGCCCTCCGACCTGATCTTCTTTTCTTCTGATATGATCTTCTTTTCTTCCGATCTGATATTTGCTGATTGTTTGTGCCAGGCGCGTGGCCTGATGGCGGAGAAGTTAATAGGTTTAGTTGGGATGCCTCCCCTATTAACCGTGCCAATAAACGATTCTTGATTACCCACAAGTCTAGGGGATCAGCTGTAGCTTTTTGATAAATAAGGATGTCGATCCCACGAGGATCAGAAGGTGTTGATAAGTGACACAAGATAAGGAAAGGCTGCAAACACTCAAAGGTAAATATTTAGGGGTTTTTGGTTTAAGCGATAGAAAAGTAAAATACAAGCAAAGTAAACAGGGTAACTCAGGAGTAGCAAGTGGCCCAATCCTTTCACAAGGATAAGCCTAGGAACTAAACTTATAAAAGCTAAAGCGTTCTTGAGAACACACGGGAGAGATAGTCAAGTTACTTTCACCATACTTCGCCAAGTAATATGTATTGTGTTGATAAGAGTTGGTGTGTGGATCAATGCTAGTACACCTTCTAGACTAAGATAAGTGTACTCTTATGATTACACACCTTGCAAGCATCCGCAAATACAAGGTAGTAATTAAGGCATAAGCCTAACCACAACATTACGATCAAGGATCCATAACTCCCTTGTGCAAAAGTGTGCGAATTGGGGTTCACGTTTCTGTCACTCCGGCAACCCACCATAAGCATCCTTTGTGCACAATGTACTCCCCTAGGCCCATTAAAGGTGAAGTGTTAAGTGTTCGACTCACATAACACCACTAGAGAAATAACAACACAACTTAAGTATCAAACAACACATAATACTTCTACATCATATGACTACTAATAACTAGACTTCTCCCATGTTCTCAAGAACTAAAGTAACTACTCACAAGACATAAAAGAGATCATGATCAGAGGTGATAGATGGGTGGCAAACAATCTGGACACAATGATAATTCTCCAACAAAACTCAATAGCATTCACCACAAAGTAGTAATCAACACCAACAGAGTAGCGGGGATAGATAGTACGGATTACAACACAAGTTGCAATTGTGAGATGAGATGGGATGGTGATGGAGATGGTGCTGATGTTGGAGATGATGTTGATGATGATCTCGATGATGCCCGTGACGGTGATGATGATGATGGCGACGATCTCCCATTCCAGGAGGTGATCTCCCTGGCGGAATCTGCCCGCCGGAGATGGATTTTCTCCTCTGTAGGTTTCCGCCCCGTGACGGCGACGAAACGCGTAAACTCTTCTTCTTTTAGGGTTTTCACCCCAGGGGGGTCTTATAGGCGAGAGGGGGCAGGGAGGGGGCCCACCAGGCATCCAGGAGGGTGCATGGCGCGGCCAGGAGGGTGGCCGCGCCAGGCACCCTTCTGGCTGCCTGGTGGGTCCCCTCACCTCCATCTTCGGTGATCCCCAGTCAATTCCCATAAAACTATTCCCCATAAATTTTCATCGTATTTGGACTTGATCTGATTAAGCAACTTGGTTTCCACTTTTCACCGCTGAATCCTGGTTCTGCTGCTTCGGCATCGGAAAGTTGTAAACTGTGTAAAACAAGCCAAAACAACATAAGAACAATACTTTAAAGTGGAATATATCAATAAATAGGATGAAATTACAATATAAAATAGTGAATCTTTTTGGACGTATCAACTCCCCCAAGCTTAGACCTCGCTTGTCCCCAAGCGATTACTGAGCTCAGTAAACCTGTCCACAAGTTTAGAGAGTGAAGTGTCGATAAAAGAATACGGACAAGAAGCATCAAGATTTCTCACCAAGCTGAAGCATCCTCAACAACAACCTCAACTCATAAGGTCCTTATGAGAAAGTAGTAACAATTATAACAAAGTAGGACCTGGAAAACTCATCAAATCATGGCAAACATAGCCTTGGTCAAGGAACAACTAATAACTTTTACTTTTGCTCTTTCACTCATAAAGTAACCAGTTGAAGCTTTTGAAAGAACATGTTATTAGTCAAGAAGTGCACATGTTAACACAAAGGAAGATGTTTACTCAGCATAAGCTTTTGTAAACAACTCACTTATCAAAAGATAATGTCAACAAAGATGTAACATGCTAACTATCAATGCATCTTTGTATGCAAGAATCTTTATTAACATCAAATGTCTGTTCTCTCTCAAGAAGTAAGGAAGTAGGAAGGACTGACTCAACACAAAATAAAGGATAAACCCCGTGCAAAAGGGTAAGCAGGGAAAACTCATGTGCCATCTCTAGATCAAACAGAAATAAAAACAGACTTTTGGGAGGTGCATGATCCGTCAACGACTGCTGATGGATAACTCACTCACTTCATGATTTGGACAAGTTTCGAGGAACGGCTCCCATGCGGGGACGATCACATCCCCTTAAATTCCTTTGTTTATCACTCATAAATGGGCGAAGGAACTTGTGTGTTTAGTATTTATCTTTTACGAGCTGGGCACTCATGCCAGTCCTTCTCGTATTAGGGGTTTGCAGATTAGACATGAAATCCCAAGATAAAACTTGTCCAAATTAAGAAGATCATGGGTTACCCACCACTTCCTCATGAGCTGAATCAGTGGCACAAAACAGAAGATTTTGAACATCTAGAGATAGCACACAAATTATATACTTTAGGAGTGGTAGTGGAATAACAAAAATAGGAAGGTATGGTGGACTCAAGTGGAAGATGTTGGTTTCAGGGTATGGAAGTACAAGCAGAATTCCGCTTAGTACATAGCTTTGGCTAGCAAGGATTTGAGAGACCAGACAATTGATGACAACTTAGATGCAAGCAATACAAAGCATAAACATTAAAACTAGTATGAAACATCAAGTTGTCTTCCTTGTCAACATAACACTTCAAGCATAATAACACAAAGGTTTTGGCTATGTCGCTACTTTGAGAAAAACATGCTTGTTGTTATGACCAAAGCTATACTTGCCAAGATTTAAATAAAGTTTTCGAAGCCATACCTGATATAAGGTCAATACTCCCCATAAGAATCAGCTTATAATGTCGATTACGTGAAGAGAATACCAAGTGCAGCGAAGAAACCAATGGACTTCTCATTAATATTCCTTCATAGACGATTCCACACTCACGGATACAAAGCTCTCCACAAAAGGAGTGATAGACCTCAAAGCAACACCTATTTCATAAAGTAACTTCCCTAGACATGATACGACTCTACTTGACTCCTAAAGACAAAGATAAAGATAAAGATACTCGGCACTCCCCCAAGCTTGGAACAAGCTAAGGGGATGCCATTACCCGAAGAGATTTACTCCTCATTATTGTTGTGGTTGTTTCTTCAGATCCCTAATGACACGGCGAAGGGTTTGGTTCTCTAACTCCAAGACTTCCACTTGTATTTTTAGTACACGGAAATCTTCAATGAGTTGGTTGGTGATGCGGTAGGCTTCGGAGATGGTGGAAAGCGTGCGTTGATCTTCAAGTGAAGTGGAGGGCCCTGAAAGGTTAAGAGAAAGATCATATTGAGGTTGGACAGATCACACCATGATGGGATTTCTTGGACCTCCTTGTTGTTGGGCAGTGATAGTCTTGACTTCCTCTCTCACGGCGCGCTCCATCTCCACTTGTCTTGCGGCAATTTCTTCTTCGGTAGCCCAATCAACGCGCTCCATCTCCACTTATCCTTCTGAACTTGACGTAGACGCTATCCCAAGAAGTCCTCTCCGCTCGAGCCACAAGAAGACATCTCTAGCAACAACTTTTCACCCTGGCAGAAATAGACCGAGAAAGAAAACACGCGAAATTGAGAGATACGGTGTCGGAACGATCCGGGCAAATATATAGCAAAAATTTCCTTAACAGAAGGAAGCTTTCAAGCCTTGGTGGAGTCGGAGTCGGAGTCCAGGGCACCCAGGAGGGTGCCTGGCGCGGCCAGGAGGGGGGGGGGGCGCTAGGAGGCCTCCTGGGCCCCCTGGAGTTCCTCTCCGGCTCCACTGGGGCTTGGTATTTTCCTAATTTTGCAAAAACTTTGGAAAGTAAACTTTTATTGACGTTCGCGATGTTTCCTTACCGTAATACATACATTTTCTTATTCTGCTCCTGCCGGAGTTTGAAACTGGGTTGCAATATGTTCTTCATGAGTTCTTGTATATATCATGTTCACATCCATATTGATAGGATCACCTGCCATGTAATGTTTGAGTCTTTGTCCATTCACAACTTGAGGTTTGGTGCCTTCGAAATTATTGATCTTGATTGCACCAGACCGATATACTTCTTCGATAAGAAAAGGTCCTTCCCATCTGGAAAGTAGTTTACCTAGACAAAACCTGAAACGGGATCTAAACAACAAAACTTTATCACCAACATTAAATTCACGTTTCAGAGTTCTTTTATCGTGCCACTTCTTTATCTTTTCCTTGAACATTTTAGCGCTCTCGTAAGCTTCACTCCTCCACTCATCTAGAGAAGTCAAGTTCAAGAGACGCTTTTCACTGGCTAACTTTGGGTCAGCATTTAGCTCTCTGACAGCCCAGAAAGCCTTGTGCTCTAACTCTAATGGTAAATGGCAAGCCTTGCCATAGACCATTTTATACGGAGACATGCCCACGGGGTTTATGTAAGCAGTTCTATACGCCCACAAAGCATCTCCTAACTTCTTTGACCAGTCCTTTCTAGAACTGTTTACTGTCTTTTGTAAGATCAACTTGATCTCCCTATTGGTGAGCTCAACTTGCCCACTAGTTTGAGGGTGGTACGGTGATGCAATCCTATGATTGACATCGTACTTGGCTAGAGCTTTCCTAAAAGCTCCGTGCGTGAAGTGTGACCCTCCATCTGTCATGAGGTACCTTGGTACTCCAAACCTAGGAAAAATTACATCCTTGAGCATTTTCAAAGATGTCTTGTGATCAACACTCTCAGTGGGGATTGCTTCAACCCACTTGGTTACATAATCAACAACAACTAAGATGTGTGTATACTTGTGTGAAGGAGGAAAAGGACCCATAAAATCAAAACCCCAGCAATCGAAAGGTTCGATCACTAGTGAGTAATTCATAGGCATATCATTTCTCCTACTAATGTTACCAACTCTCTGACACTTATCACAAGATAGAACGTACCTTAATAAGAGTAGGCCAATAAAAACCTGATTGTAAACCTTTATGTGCGGTCCTTTCACCGGCATGATGTCCTCCATAGGGACTATCGTGACATTGTCGAAAAACGTCCTGCTGCTCGTGCTCCGGTATACATCTTCTCACGATCCCGTCTGGACCCTCTTTGAAAAGATGTGGATCATCCCAAAAGTAGTGCCTCAAATCCGTGAAGAATTTCTTCCTCTACTGAAATGTAAAACCTGGAGGCAAAACCTTTGCAACGATAAAATTAGCATAATCTGCAAACCAAGGGTCGGAATGAGGTTGTACTTTTACAACAACAAGTTGTTCATCTGGGAAACTGTCGTTGACTGGAATAGGATCGTGCGGAATATCTTCCATCCTTGAAAGATTATCCTCCACCGGATTGTCTTCTCCTTTTCTATCAACAATCTGTAAATCAAATTCTTGAAGGAGTACACATCTAATGAGTCTTGGTTTGGCGTCCTTTTTCTGCATAAGATACTTTGATGTCCCTTGGATAGGGCATCCTTTCAATAGCTTCAATCTTTGCCTTGTCCACTTCGATTCCCCTTTCGGAAATCTTGTGTCCAAGAACTATCCCTTCGTTAACCATGAAATGGCACTTCTCCCAGTTGAGCACCAAATTCATTTCTTCACATCTTTGCAAAACTTTATTAAGATTGTGGAGACAGTGGTCAAAGGAGTTTCCATCGACGGAAAAGTCATCCATGAAAACTTCTACAATCTCCTCACAGAAACCATGAAATATTGCAGACATACACCTCTGAAAAGTAGCAGGTGCATTACATAAACCAAAAGGCATGCACCTATAAGCATAAGTACCGTAAGGACACGTAAAGGTGGTCTTCTCTTGATCCGCGGTGTTAACGTGAATCTGGGAGAAGCCAGGATACCCATCAAGATAGCAGAAGTGGGTGTTTTTAGACAGCCGCTCGAGCATCTGATCAATAAGGGCAGAGGATAGTGGTCCTTCCTGGTGGCCTTGTTCAACTTCCTGAAATCAATACACATTCTATATCCAATAATAGTCCTCTGAGGTATTAGTTCATTTTATCATTAGGAACAACAGTTATACCTCCTTTCTTAGGAACACAATTAACGGGACTTACCCACTTACTATCAGCTATAGGATAGATGATACCTGCGGCTAGAAGTTTGAGAACCTCCGTCCTAACCACGTCCTTCGTCTTTGGGTTCAACCGTCGTTGATGATCAACAGCTGGTTTAGCATCAGGCTCGAGATTGATAGTATGTTGGCAAATGGATGGACTAATACCCTTGAGATCATCAAGAGTATAGCCAATAGCACCTCGGTGTCTGCGGAGTGTCTCCAATAATCGATCCTCTTCATACCCTGAAAGGTTAGAATTTATAATAACAGGATATACTTTCTTTTCATCTAAATAAGCATACTTGAGCGTATCGGGTAGTGGTTTTAGATCAAACACCGGGTCTTATTTTGGTTGCGAGAGGATTCCTAAAGGTTCAACCGGGAGGTTGTGCTTCAGGATAGGAATTTCTCTTAAAAATATGTCTTCTAGTTCATCCCTCTCCTGCATATGTATGTCATTCTCGTGGTCTTCCATAAATTGCTGCAAAGTATCATTAGGAGGAATAGCAATAGAAGAAATTTCTTCAATAATTTTGTCATTACTTGACAAGTCAGTACCACGAGGCTGCTTAGAAAACTTAGAAAAATTAAATTCATACGGCTCACCGTTGAATTCAACAGAAACTTTACCTTTCTTGCAATCTATTATAGCTCCACAAGTGCCGAGGAAGGGCCTACCAAAGATAATAGGGCAAAAACTATCTTGCACTGAACCAAGTACAAGAAAGCCAGTAGGATATTTTACCTTCCCGCAGAGTACCTCAACATCTCTCACAATCCCAACTGGAGAGATTGTTTGTCTATTTGCAAGATGAATCGTGACATCAATGTCCTCGATCTCACACGGCTGAATCTCGTGCATGATCTCTTGATAAAGTGTAAAGGGAATAGCGCTGACGCTGGATCCCAAATCACATAGCCCATAATAATTATGATTTCCTATTTTGACAGATACAACTGGTGTACCTGAAATTGGGCCTCTGTTCTTGGCTGTGACAATGTTAGTGGAAACAACACAAAAACTAATAGTGGATTCTTTAATATCACTGGTTACCAGATCCTTGACCATTGCAACTTGAGGCTTGACCTTGATCATGTCCTCAGGTTCGCCAGTCATCCTTCCGTTCTTGTTCAGAATACCTGTAAAAAAAGAGTGCTCCTTTATCCTTGAGGGATAAGGAGGCTGTTCATACACAACTGCAGGTAAAACAGGATCAGTAACATTAATCTCAATAGGTGACTCCTTGAAAGGTTTATGATGTTGACTCTCATTCTTCTTAGAAGAATCAATATGAGAAGCAAAGTCCTTGCAAAAGTCAACCATTAGCTGGGAATCAAGACCAATTTTAGAGCAAAAGGTATTAAAGTAACCAGTCTTCACATAGCTCTCAATGTAATCATGCTCATAGTTTATAGCGGGTTCAATACCTTTATCAATTTCCCAGTCTTCAGTGTTCTTCTGGATCCTTTCTATAAGATCCCATTTTTCTTCCACACTTCTGGTCTGGAATACCCCGCTAGAGGAGGCATCCAACATCTCCTTGTCCTGACGAGAAAGCCTGGCATAAAAATTTGTATGTATAATTTCCTTGGGGAGCTCATGGTTTGGAAATTTGAGCATCAGGGACTTCAGTCTCCCCCAAGCTTGAGCGATGCTCTCTCTGTCGCGAGACCAAAATTTATAGATGTAGTTCCTGTCTTGGTGAATTTCACGAAGAGGATAAAACTTTGCATAAAAGAGAGACATAAGCTCTGGCCATTCAAGCAGATCAGAATTATCGAGTAGCTTATACCAATCTGAAGCTTTATCTTTAAGTGATATGGAGAATAGTTTCTTCATGACGAACTCCATCGTTACACCTGCAAGCTTGAATAAAGAACATAATTGTGATAAATATAGCAGGTGTTCTCCCGGATGTCCTTCTCCTGTATAACGATTAGACAAGACATGATCAATAATACCAGGTGGTATTTTATAGGGCACAATTTCAGTAGGGGTAGGAGTGACCACCACAGTCGTGGGGCGGCTCCTTACCAGCAACGAACCAACAGTAGCAGGGTCCATAAGGACTGAGAGTAACAACATAAAATAAAGGTTTCCTTACCGGCTTCACTTACCAATAGCGCTACACTCCCCGGCAACGGCGCCAGAAAAGCTCGTTGATGGCGGAGAAGTTAATATGTTTAGTTGGGATGCCTCCCCTGTTAACAACGCCAATAAACGATTCTTGATAACCCACAAGTCTAGGGGACCAGTTGTAGCTTTTCTATAAATAAGGATGTCGATCCCACGAGGAGTAGAAGGTGTTGATAAGTGACACAAGATAAGGAAAGGATGCAAACACTCAAAGGTAAATATTTAGGGTTTTTTGGTTTAAGCGACAGAAAAGTAAAAGACAATCAAAGTAAATAGGGTAACTGAGGAGTAGAAAGTGGGCCAATCCTTTCACAAGGATAAGCCTAGGAACTAAACTTATAAAAGCTAAAGCGCTCCTGAGAACACACGAGAGAGATAGTCAAGTTACTTTCACCATACTTCGCCAAGTAATATGTATTGTGTTGATAAGTGTTGGTGGTGGATCAATGCTAGTACACCTTCTAGACTAAGATAAGTGTTCTCTTATGATTACACACCTTGCAAGCATCCGCAAATACAAGGTAGTAATTAAGGCATAAGCCTAACCACAACATTACGATCAAGGATCCATAACTCCCTTGTGCAAAAGTGTGCGAATTGGGGTTCACGTTTCTGTCACTCCGGCAACCCACCATAAGCATCCTTTATGCACAATGTACTCCCCTAGGCCCATTAAAGGTGAAGTGTTAAGTGTTCGACTCACATAACACCACTAGAGAAATAACAACACAACTTAAGTATCAAACAACACATAATACTTCAACATCATATGACTACTAATAACTAGACTTCTCCCATGTTCTCAAGAACTAAAGTAACTACTCACAAGACATAAAAGAGATCATGATCAGAGGTGATAGATGGGTGGCAAACAATCTGGACACAATGATAATTCTCCAACAAAACTCAATAGCATTCACCACAAAGTAGTAATCAACACCAACAGAGTAGCGGGGTTAGATAGTACGGATTACAACACAAGTTGCAATTGTGAGATGAGATGGGATGGTGATGGAGATGGTGCTGATGTTGGAGATGATGTTGATGATGATCTCGATGATCCCCGTGACGGTGATGATGATGATGGCGACGATCTCCCATTCCGGGAGGTGATCTCCCCGGCGGAATCTGCCCGCCGGAGATGGATTTTCTCCTCTGTAGGTTTCCGCCCCGTGACGGCGACGAAACGCGTAAACTCTTCTTCTTTTAGGGTTTTCACCCCGGGGGGGTCTTATAGGCGAGAGGGGCACCGAGGGGGCCCACCAGGCATCCAGGAGGGTGCCTGGCGCGGACAGGAGGGGGGCCGCGCCAGGCACCCTTCTGGCTTCCTGGTGGGTCCCCTCACCTCCATCTTCGGTGATCCCCAGTCAATTCCCATAAAACTATTCCCCGTAAATTTTCATCGTATTTGGACTTGATCTGATTCAGCAACTTGGTGTCCACTTTTCACCGCTGAATCCTGGTTCTGCTGCTTCGGCATTGGAAAGTTGTAAACTATGTAAAACAAGCCAAAACAACATAAGAACAATACTTTAAAGTGGAATATATCAATGAATAGGATGAAATTACAATATAAAATAGTGATTCTTTTCGGACGTATCATGGACCAACTCTCAGACTGCTGCTGCTCAAGCTGTGGCCGAGAGCCGACAAGCTCGCAGTGTGGAGAATGCTGATGCTACTGCAGCTTGGGGCCTAAAGGACTTAGTTGCCGCTCCACACGCCTGGCTGCCTCTGGTGAAAGGTGCTCTCTGCGCCTTAAAGACTGGCGTCCAAAAGCTCAATGCGACTCTGGCCGAAACGGGCGGCGACGATTGCTGGCGAAACCACTGAGGAAGTAGCTCGGAACCTGAAGGCCACGCCTCGGCAAGTCGCAGTTATGCTCAATTCGGTCGTCCGAACTGGCATATGGTTGCTCTTTACATTGTGGCGAGTTGGTATCCTAACCTGGATCTGAGCCTGGTAGGTGCTCTGCGGGCTGGGTCAGAAGAAAGTGTTGGTGCGGTTTGGCCGTGAATCTGTCAGCGCGCCGAAGAGCTCGGAAACGTCATCGACCCATTGGAGAACACTCCTTATCTCGAGGATGATGGTATGCCGATTCCCGCGCCCTCTATGAGTGAGCTTATCTACACTAGCAGTGAGCATGGAACTCACGCTTTGCCTGCTCACCGGCGGTCTTCTACATCAACTTCCGAGCAATATGCCCGCACTTCCGAGAGTGAAGGTTCGTCCGACAAGCAATCAAAGAGTGCTGCTCAAGACCCTCCGATTACTCCTCAGCCTGAAGCTACTGCGACCTCTACTCTGACTGCTCCTGCGCGAGAGGTTACTGTACCACCCTCCGGTGCTCTGATTGCTCTATATGCTCCGACTGCTTGAATCGGGCCCCTATGGTTTCCTGCTTACTTTTAAACAACTTTGGTGAAACTCTAAGTGCACCCGCTGAGGGTCACTTTCATGTAATAATTAACATTCGTTCAATCGGCCCAGTTTGCTTGTGAACACAGTGTTTGCTCTTTATGAATTTTCTCTTGCCTTTGAGTTTTCAAGTCGTTTGCCTTTTTTCTTCCTGAGTCAAATATTCCTGCCAACCACAGAGCCGACCTGCGGTTTGCAGTTGAGTCAGAGAATAGACCTCGAAGGAATTGGAAAAGTACTTCTAGGCTTTGATCTCTTGACGTAAAGGTAAGGGTTTTTGAACGGGCCGATTGCAACCTGCCAACTGTTGGCCAGCCGGTCTGGTCGCAGTCGGTTGCGTCTGCCCTCGGCCAATCCCAAACTAAGTATACTTTGGAATGAAGATCTTCTGATTGATTGTTCTGATTGGCCACACTCCCTGACATTACAGCCGGCCTGCGGTATGCATTCGGTTCGAGCTGGCATACAAACAAACCCACCGCTCATCTGGTCTTTTCCCAAGGTACACCCATTTTGGGGTAACCGATCAGTCACCGGATCCGCTTTTGCCGACCCTAGGATTGGATATGAATGCTGAATGCACATCTTTTATCTCTTAGGTTCAACCGAATGTAGTCTCATGGACGCACGGTGATTCTCATTGATAATTTTGCAAGGCAAGAATACAATGATAATGTTCAACTATAAAACGGACATAACAGGTCAGCGTTCTAGGGACGCTCCGTTTCAGTTCCTGAAGTGTCCACACATCGTGTCGGCTTTCTGCAGTCGATGAGGTAGTATGCATTGTTCTTGAATGCTCGACTCCCGATGAATGGACCTTCCCAAGGGGAGGACAACTTGTGCTGGCCCACCGACTTCTGGATTCGGCGGAGCACCAAGTCACCCTCACGAAAAGCTAGGGGACGGATCTTATTGTTGTGGTAGTGGCACAACTCCTGCTGGTATATTGCCAACCTGGATAAAGCCAAGAGGCATGCTTCTTCTTTCAGATCGACGCCGTCCTCTCGAGATTCCTTGGCTTCAGCCTCCGTGTACATGGCGTGATGAGGTGAGTCGAACTCGATATCAGAAGGAATGATTGCCTCCGCGCCATATACAAGGAAGAAGGGAGTGAATCCAGTTGAACGGTTTGGTGTAGTGCGCAGACTCCAAAGCACAGCTGGCAGCTCGTCAATCCATGCTCCGAGTGCTCTATGAAGTGGTTTGACCAATCTTGGCTTGATCCCGGATAGAATGAGTCCATTTGCCCGCTTTGCTTGACCATTTGATTGTGGGTGAGCTACAGATGCCACATCCAACCGAATGCCTTGCTGGGATGCATACCGAGCTAACGCCCCTTTTGCAAAGTTCGTGCCATTGTCAGTGATGATGTTGTTCGGCAATCCATATCTGGTTGCGATATCCGCTATGAATCTTATTGCAGTCGGTCCGTCTAGCTTCCTGATTGGCCTTGCCTCGATACACTTGGTAAACTTTTCCACTGTCACCAGCAAATTTGTCATGCCACCTCTGGCTGTTTTGAATGGTCCGACCATGTCCAATCCCCAGACTGCAAAGGGCCATGTGATCGGGATTGTTTTGAGTGTTGAGACTGGTTGATGACTTTTGGCTTTAAATCTTTGGCAACCATTGCAATGCTTCACTAACTCTTCTGCTGCTGCTTTCACAGACGGCCAGTAGAAACCATGTAGGAAAGCCTTGGCAACTATTGCTGTAGCTGATGCGTGGTGGCCGCACTCACCCTGGTGAATATCTCGCAGCAGCTCCATCCCCTTGTCCTCTTCAACACAGCACTGGAGAACTCCAGTGACACTGCGGTGCACTAGCTCATTTTTGATGATGGTGGATGCTCCAGATCGGCGTTGGATCTGCCGAGCTTCTACTTCGTCTTGGGGGAGAGTGCCATCAACCAAGAAATCTCTAAGCGGTTTTGTCCATGAAGGTGCGGTGACGATCACCATTACAACAACTGCCACTGAGACAAGTGCTTCGACTTCGACTGTTGGTAGCTCGGAGGATGTGGAGCCGACTGCATCTTGCATGACCACATCAGTCCCCGAGCTGACGATAGCAGCCCCTGGTGTGTAGTCGGCAGCCCCTGGTGTGGCCGAATGCTCTCCCAGACTTGGCTTCTTGGCTGATTTTACTGCTTCCATCTCTGCCATCTTCAGGTCGGCCTGAATAAAGATGGACCCTGATTCTTGGGAAGGCTTGATAGATGGCTTCTGAATGTGCTCCAGGGAGATGCCTGTTGGTATGGCCTTTCTTGTGGATCCCAACTTGGACAGTGTGTCTGCCGCTTCATTTTCAGCTCGGCGAACGTGATGGAATTCACATCCCTCAAAGAAACCACAAAGTTGTTGCACTAGGGATCTGTAGCTTGCCATGTTTGCATCCATTGCATCTCAACCGCCTGTGCATTGCTGCACCACCAGATCGGAGTCTCCATAACATAGAATCCACCGAATGTCGATCTCTTTGGCTAGTCGGATACCATGAACCAGTGCTTCATACTCAGCTACATTGTTTGATGCTGCGAAATGGATCTGCAACATACATTTGAGCCGATCACCATTTAGGGAAGTGAGAACAATACCAACCCCTAGTCCGGATTTCATTTTGGAGCCATCAAAGTGCATTTGCCAGAAGTTTGAGTCCAGACAGGGGGGCTCATACTGAGTTTTCGCCCAATCGACGAGGAAATCTGCTAAGGCTTGGGACTTGATTGAAGTGTGCGGCTCATACTTGATGCCATGGTTTCCAATCTCGATGGCTGATGTCTACGCACGCTTCTATTCTTGTAGACTATGTTGGGCCTCCAAGCGCAGAGGTTTGTAGGACAACAACAATTTCCCTCAAGTGTATGACCTAAGGTTTATCGAACTCAGGGAAGTAGAGGTTTAAGATGGTCTCTCTCAAGCAACCCTGCAATTAAGATACAAGAAGTCTCTTGTGTCCCCAACACACCTAATACAACTAGGGGTTGTATAGGTGCACTAGTTCGGCGAAGAGATGGTAAAATACGAGTGATAGGTGTGGCAAAGCAAGGTAATATACATCTGTAATAAAAAGTGCAGCAAGAAAACATGTAGTAAACGTGAGCGCAAACAGTATTGCAATGGTGGAAGCAAGGCCTAGGCTTCATACTTTCACTAGTGGCAACTCCAAACAACATTAACATAGTCTAATCACATGATATTTCCCATAAAATATGCAATGGAGACGCACTCGGAGGTCATTCCTTTGTGGTCAAGAGAGGACGAGAATTATGTAGGGCTACAAAAGCACACCTCAAAGTTCTTAGTTCTCAATCTATGGATTTCCCAATGTCACCGCGGCCATCCAAAGAGAGTACCACAATCACCACAACATATCTCAAGGATAGTCAAAGACAAGCACCAAGAGACTCTCAATCTTCAATCAACACACAAAAGAGGAAATCACTCATGATAATATTCTTTTAACCCATGTCCAATAGACCGCTGTCACCATGGTCTCGGGGATTATACTAGATAAGATCAAGTGAGTACATCAATCCAATACATAGAGGAAGGGGAAATATCATGGGATCACCCTAGATTAACATAGCCTATGATCACAACGAAGATCACATCATGGGAGAGAGAGAAGAACACATAGCTACTGGTAGAAACCTCAGCCCCGAGGAGGAACTACTCCCGCTTCATGGAGGGAGGAAGCAACGTCGATGGAGATGAATCCTGGGGCACTTCCCCATCCCGGCAGGGTGCCGGCACAGGAATTCTTCCCCCCCAAAAACTTGATGGTGATGGCGGCGGAGATCGGAATTGCTTCTGGAGAAAAGGGGTCTGGAATGAGGGTTTCCTCCGCGGGGGTAAAAATAGGGCCAAAGGGGGGCACCAGGGGGGCCACAGGGCAGCCAGGAGGGTGCCCGGCGCGACCTAGGGTGGGGCCGCGCCAGGGACCCTTCTGGAGTCCCTGTGGTGGCCCTCCCTTCCTTCCTTGGTGATTCCGGAAGCTTCCGGGACGCTGATTTTTTATATAATTTTTCCGAAATTTTTGGAGCACTTTTAATGGCCGGAAAACCTAAAATACAAAAACAGCAGAAAACAGGAACTGGCAACTGGGTGCACTAAATTAATAGGTTAGTCCAAATATGCTCAAAAGTGTATGAAAGTTCAAGCAAAACATAGCAAAGTCACACAAAACATGCATGGAGCAAGCAGAAATTATAGATACGTTTGGGACGTATTAACATCCCCAAGCTTAATTCCTGCTCGTCCTCGAGTAGGTAAATGATAACAAGCATAATTTCTGTGGTGACATGCCACACAACCATATAAGGAATTTTAAGTAAACCAATCAAAGCATGCAATTCAATTCAAGTCTTAACAAGAAAGAGTCTATATTAGCATTGACACAAGCAACAAAAGAACAAAAGGTGCAAGAGCTCCCGCTGTCTGTGACTCGAATGTCTCCAAATGGTGTTTGCGTGCAAGAAAGGGGATAGGGATATACGAGAGAGTAAAACATAGTTTTTATTGTTGAGAACTTAATATACTAAAGTTTCACACTTGGTCTTCTTTGGAATCTTATCTTGACTCATCCCCAGACCACTAGCCAGGTACAAGTCAAAATGATCCGCTCCTTTTCGATATTTTGAGCACTCATGCAATGGATGCGCGTAAGCAAGAAAGTTGACACTTAGGATGGCAAAGAGAAAAATATGGTGGAGGAGGAAGACAAAAAGGATGAGAAAGGCTCACATCAATGAGGACAATCATAGGCGAGAGAGCCAAATGATAGATATGATGTGAGGAGTAGGGATTGCCATGCAACGGATGCACATGTGAGCTAAAATCTCTCCAAGGGAACTAGTGGGGGTGCATCCAACTTGCTTGCTCAAGAAGACCTAGAGCTCGTTTGAGGAGGCTCATCATTGGAATATACAAGCCAAGTTCTATAGTGTGAAGGGTCCCCACGTAGCTATATGCATGTATGATAACCTCTATGGAGTACAAGGGATAGAGGATGAAGGACTAGTGTGGATCTCTCAAAAGGAATAGTAGTGTGCCCCCTTCTCTCTTTTTATTTTTCTTTTTCTCTTTTTTCTATTTTTTGGTGGCCTCAATGGCTCTTTCTATTTAACTCTCATTTTTCCTATTTGGGATCTTTTGATTTTGTCCTCTTTGGGATCTTTTCCTCACTTTAGGGGCAACACTCTATATTTTACAAGAATATAGGAGATCTTTCACACTTTACAAAGGTACTCACATAAAGAAGATATAACTATCATGATGCAAATGTATGCCTCTGCCAGGATAGCATGATATACAATGATACTAGCGCGTCATGTAGCAATGATTAGGGCAAGACCCAACTAGCATGCGGCTCATCGGTCAAGCAAGTAGCATGTATGACATGAAGATCAAGTCATGAGAAGGTGGATGTTGCACGGCAATGTATCTCAGAAAGGCTATGGAAATGCCTTGATAGGTAGGTATGGTGGCTGTTTTGAGGAAAGATATAAGGAGGTTTATGATGACAGAGCGTATCATGCCAATGGTTTGGATGTACCGGCGAAGGTG
The DNA here is from genome assembly GCA_950022295.1 of Bromus sterilis. Classification (NCBI taxonomy): domain Eukaryota; kingdom Viridiplantae; phylum Streptophyta; class Magnoliopsida; order Poales; family Poaceae; genus Bromus; species Bromus sterilis. The sequence goes on from OX465598.1 coordinate 111,852,845, forward strand.
GACGCCAACTTTCGGAGTGAGAATAAGGCAATGCACGGCATAGGAGAGGCTAGCAAATATGAGGAGGTGGAAGTGTCAACTTTCAATACTTACATTAGTCTGAAGAACTCATGCACTTATTATCGGTAACTCTCAATCTAATAAGGAGGTTCACAAAGAGACAAGTACCCCGAGGAGGAGTGTATGGGGGTTTGGTTATCCTTGCGCATCCTCGACTCATGGTACGTGAGTTTACTCTAATATTCGACCCCTCAGAAGAGTAGTGATCCATCTAGTAGCTAGAGTTCTCAACTAGTTTCGTAGGTTTTAAAAAATAACACGGATTGCCCAAGATACGACACCTATCACTAATAGGCTAGAGCTCTTGACACAAAAATTTCAAACATTACTCACATCAATACCTCAAAACTATTGCAAGTTACTACTAAAATTAAATAGCAACCTCAATTACCTAGTTTCAAGACAAGACACAACTCAGTGCAACAACCAACTCTCTTAACAAGATAAACATGAAAACTAAAGAGAGTTCCAGAAATAAACTAAACAAAAGCCAAGGATCTTGCTAAAGACAAACTAAAACTAAAACTAAACATGGCAGTAGCTATGAAAAGATAAAGAACACACAACAGCAAAAAGATAGGCATGAAAAATCCTGTGATGTGTTCTAGCTTTTGAAAGTGGAGCGTGTTTCTTTCCGACACAAAGTAAGATGGGATCTAACTTGTTATGAACAGCAAGCAAAGCTAAAGAAACGAAAAATAAAACCTAAGAGCGAGACGCTCCAAGCATAGCACATAACGCATGAAGTGATAAAAATATAGTGAGACGAAGGACGAATTGATGATTGTTGATGGAGACGGGGATGCACGGGGGCATCCCCAAGCTTAGATGCTTGAGTCTCCTTGAATATTTATTGGGGATGGATGGGGGCATCCCTAAGCTTGAGCGCTTGACACTCCCGGATCTTCTTTCATCATCTTCCATCGCACACTTGAAAACTCCCTTCATACATAACTCAACATAAGCTGATTAGAGAGGTTAGTACCCTTAATAAAATAAATTTTCCCCACTGGATATAAAGATATTCTTGAAGATCTACTGTTTATCAAGATGGCCAAAAAGTTTTTGCAAAGAAAAAGCAAGCTTAAGGTTTGCAAAAGTTAGGAGAGACAAAACGTGGCAGAATCTGTGAAAAACAGAACAACAGGTAGTAAAGAATTTTTTAGGGGTACTTCTTCAACTCAAATAAAAAACTCAGAACATACGAAAGTTCTGTGATTTGATATAGCATGCCGTGTAAAAAATTCAGCTCAAAAAGATGAACTGGTGATTTTATCTGATTTTTCCCGTCACGAGGACAAAATCTGTTTTCTGGACAGCATGTCACAACTTTCACTTCCCTTGTCATATGAGGCTATAACTTGGCACAAAGCTTGAAAATAAAGATACAATGATGTTGCTATAGTAGTAAAAATCATCAAGACCACTAAGAACAGAAAGTAAAAACTCAAAGTAAAGATAACAAGGGTTGTCTCCCTAGAGCTCTTTCTTTATAGCCATAAAGATAGGCTTAAGATTTTAATGATGCTCTCGTGGGAATAGGATTTGAGGAACAAAAGAGAGAATCAAGAAGCAAATACCAAAAACATTTATGTCTAACATGCTTCCTATGCAAAGGGATCTTGTAGAGAAATAACTCATTGAAGCATAAAGATATTAGCATAGCAAGGCAAAATAAATGCAACTTCAAAACCTTCAACATAAAGAGAGGGAACTTGATATTATTGGAATATCTATAAGCATATGTTCCCCTCTCGTAATAATTTTCAGTGGGATCATGAATAAACTCAACAATATAAGTATCACATAAATCACTTTTACCATGATCCACATGCAAAAGGGTACTCTTACTCTCCACATGAGCATAATCTTTCTCATTGGTAATAGTGGGAGTAGGACTATCATAAACAACTTGAAAACAATAGATTAATTGTGTATTGGGAAGATGGTGTTCAACAAGGGAGTAATTCCCTCCATTATTATGACAAGTTTCATAAGGATAATTTCTCCTTATGTCATAGGTACCTTTATAATCACTATAGATAGGAGTTATAACATCATCACAGTAGAGAAGAGCATTATCATTGCTAGCAACTATATTTGTAAACATGTTGTCTTTATTCTTACTAGCAAAAGAATTATCAATTACCACATCACTAATGGGTAAAGGACTTTCAATCCTATCATCCCCAAGCTTAGAGCTTTCCATATCATCACTCTTAGAGTTGGTACCAAAAAGATTTTCAAGATCATAAGTAGCATTATCATCATTTTCCCAATCACAAAAAGTAACATGCATATCATAATCGAAATCATCTTCAATAGTGCCTACGGACTTAACATCAGGATAATAATGAATGCAATCAACCTCACCGTCCTCCAAAATTTTCTGTCCGTTAGGATAAAAATTGATGCGAGGGATGTGCTCAGGCCAGGTTGATACCCATTCTTCTTCCTTCTTGCTCCTCTTCCTCCTCTTCTTAGAAACAATAGGGGAAACTTGGGAAAAACTCTCCTTTTTATTAGTAGAGATATAAGAGACATTTTTATACTTGGGTAAAGTTCCCTCCTTTCTAATCTTACTTATGTAATCATTTTCATGGCAATTAACAACACAATAGAGATGGCAATTTTGCAAAGTGTTGCTAATTCCTAAGGCATTAACATCTAGCCAAGAAGTCTTTTCTGATAACTCTTCACACATCAAAAATAACATAAGTTCATCATAAAGATCAGAAGTGATCATGTTATCACACAACTGGTTAACAGTTATGTTTTGAAAGTTCATGCATTGAAAATTGAAGTGAACCTCTATACAACAAAGTTCACAAGTAAAAGGATAAAGGCCACACAATTCTCTAGCAATTTCATTTAAATCTTTGACCCAAGTGATTGTTCCTTCATGCTTATGTTGCTTACAATACTTCTCTTCTTCAATCATAGGCCTTTTACAAGGTCTATCCACTCCACAAAAATTAACATGCTTATATAAAACTTCATTTTCAGGAATTGGATCATACATGTTGCAATCATCATGAACAATTTCATTTTCTTTGCAAATATCTTTAAAAGGTTCATGATGCTTGATCCAATTATTCTTAGGCATATTAATATGTGAAGCAAAAGATTTGAGAAAATCAACAAGGAGTTGAGAATCAAGCCCAAACTTAGCACTAAACTTATTAAAACTTGCAGTTTCAACAAAGGACTTAATGCAATCATACTCATAATTTATACCTGACTCTTTACCATTATCGATCTCCCAATCTTCAGTATTGCGTTGAATTCTTTCAAGGAGTTCCCATTCAGCATCAATCTTTTCGTTTGTGAAAGAACCCATAGAGGAAGCATCGAGCAAGTCTCTATCCTGTCGAGAGAGCCTTGCATAGAAATTAGTAATAATTATATCTTTCGGGAGCCCATGGTTATGACATTTTAGCATTAAAGTTTTCAGTCTCCCCCAAGCTTGAGCTATGCTCTCTCCATCGTGAGGATATAAATAATAAATATAATTCCTATTCTCATGAACTTCATGAAGAGGATAAAACTTGGAGTAAGAGAGAGACTGGATCTCTTCCCAATCCCGTAGGTGAGAATAATCTAGTAGCCTATACCATTCCAATGCTTTTCCTTTCAGTGACAAGGCAAACAATTTCTTCATGAATTCACCTCTTGTCAAACCTGAAATCTTAAATAACTCACAAAGTTCTGTAAGTTTGAACAAATGAATACTAGGATTGACTGTCCCATCATAAAAACCATTAATAATTATTTCAACTATCCCAAGTGGTATTTTGAACGGGATACATTCAATAGGTGGAGGAGACTTCTCTACCACGGGTGTGGTAAATCGGCCTTCCCCAAACAGCGAACTAAGAGTGCAGTTTTCCATAAACATAACTAGTGAAAAGTAAAAACAAGAAACAAAAAGATTTAATTGCAAGATCTAAAGATATACCTTCAAGCACTCACCTCCCCAACAACGGCGCCAGAAATAGCTTGATGTCTACGCACGTTTCTATTCTTGTAGACTATGTTGGGCCTCCAAGCGCAGAGGTTTGTAGGACAGCAGCAATTTCCCTCAAGTGGATGACCTAAGGTTTATCGAACTCAGGGAAGTAGAGGTTGAAGATGGTCTCTCTCAAGCAACCCTGCAATTAAGATACAAGAATTCTCTTGTGTCCCCAACACACCTAATACAACTAGGAGTTGTATAGGTGCACTAGTTCGGCGAAGAGATGGTAAAATACGAGTGATAGGTGTGGCAAAGCAAGGTAATATAAATCTGTAATAAAACGTGCAGCAAGAAAACATGTAGTAAACGTGAGCGCAAACGGTATTGCAATGGTGGAAACAAGGCCTAGGCTTCATACTTTCACTAGTGGCAACTCCCAACAACATTAACATAGTCTAATCACATGATATTTCCCATAAAACATGCAATGGAGACGCACTCGGAGGTCATTCCTTTGTGGTCAAGAGAGGACGAGAATTATGTAGGGCTACAAAAGCACACCTCAAAGTTCTTAGTTCTCAATCTATGGATTTCCCAATGTCACCGCGGCCATCCAAAGAGAGTACCACAATCACCACAACATATCTCAAGGATAGTCAAAGACAAGCACCAAGAGACTCTCAATCTTCAATCAACACACAAAAGAGGAAATCAGTCATGATAATATTCTTCTAAGCCATGTCCATTAGACCGCTGTCACCATGGTCTCGGGGATTATAATAGATAAGATCAAGTGAGTACATCAATCCAATACATAGAGGAAGGGAAAATATCATGGGATCACCCTAGATTAACATAGCCTATGATCACAACGAAGATCACATCATGGGAGAGAGAGAAGAACACATAGCTACTGGTAGAAACCTCAGCCCCGAGGAGGAACTACCCTCGCTTCATAGAGGGAGGAAGCAACGTCGATGGAGATGAAGCCGGAGAATTCTGCCCCCCCCCCCCCGAAACTTGATGGTGATGGCGGCGGAGATCGGAATTGCTTCTGGAGAAAAGGGGTCTGGAATCAGGGTTTCCTCCGCGGGGGTAAAAATAGGGCCAAAGGGGGGCACCAGGGGGGCCACAGGGCATCCAGGAGGGTGCCCGACGCGGCCTAGGGTGGGGCCGCGCCAGGGACCCTTCTGGAGTCCATGTGGTGGCCCTCCCCTCCTTCCTTGGTGATTCCGGAAGCTTCCGGGACGCTGATTTTTTATAAAAAAATTCCGGAATTTTTGGGGCACTTTTAATGGCCGGAAAACCTAAAATACAAAAACAGCAGAAAATAGGAACTGGCAACTGGGTGCAATGAGTTAATAGGTTAGTCCAAATATGCTCAAAAGTGTATGAAAGTTCAAGCAAAACATGGCAAAGTCACACAAAAGATGCATGGAGAAAGCAGAAATTATAGATACGTTTGGGACGTATCAATGGCCCATTTTGCCACTCAGACAGATGCATCCCGATTGCCTATGATTTCTGCCAGTGGTGTCGAGCTAACAACTATAATCGGATGCGCCTAGAAGTAAGGCTTCAGTCTATTTGCCGCCATGTACACACCCTAGCACATCTTCTGGTAGTGGGGGTAGTTTTTCTTGGAGGTTGAGAGCACTTCGATGACATAGTATACTGGCCTCTAGACCGACTGTGCTCTGTCCTTTTCAGGAAAGCTCAACCACCATGACAATACTGATCACCCGAGTGGTGGCTGCGATGTATACCATCATTGGCTCCTTCTCAATCGAAGCTGGTAGTACTAACGCAGTGGATAGCATACGCTTGAGCTCTTTGAATGCTTCGTTCGCTTGCTGATACGTCCAAAACGTATCTATAATTTCTGCTTGCTCCATGCATGTTTTGTGTGATATTGCTATGATCTAGATACACTTTCTTACACTTTTGATCATATTTGGACTAACCTATTAACTCAGTGCACCCCAGTGCCAGTTCTTGTTTTCTGCTGTTTTTCTATTTCAGTTTTCCCTCATATAAAAAGTGCCAGAAAAATTTGGGAAAATTCAGATAAAAAATCAGCGTGAAGCAAGCTTCACGAAGAGCCGGAGTGGGGCCAGAGGGGAGCCAGGGGGGCCCAGGCGGCCACCCGGCGCGGCCCCACCCCTGGTCGCGCCAGGGGGGTCGCCTGGGGCCCCTAGTCCACCTCTGGCTGCCCCCCTTCGCCTATTTATTCTCCGTCACGGGGAAACTCCAAAAGAAGAACCCTATCTCGCAAACTCGCCTCTGTTCCGCCGCCGCCGCGCTTCCGAGATCGGGAGCACCAGAAGACCTCTTCCCGGCACCCTGCCGGAGGGAGGATTGACCTCCGGGAGTCTCCTCTCCACCATGGATGCTCCCCGGGTGTCTCGTGAGTAGTTTTCCTTGGACCATGGGTCCGTGATCAGTAGCTATGTGATGTTCTCCTCCCCTCTTTGATCTTCATTGTTTAGACCTCGTGAGCTGCCCTACATGATCGAGGCACTTTTGTAATATTTCTGCTGTTGCTATGCTGAGTTTGATGGGATCTGATGGATTATGAGATTATGTTCAGATTGTGATAGAGTAATATATTTGGTTTTTATCTCTTATATTTTTGTTCCTAAGTAATTCTTGCATGTTCTCCGTTGATGTTTATTGCTTTGGCCAAGTAGTAGGTAGTGACTCCAAGAGGGAACATTGTGCTCGATTGTGGGTTCATGCCCCCCGATGACATGCTTGAGTGACAGAAACATGAGTCTAGGGGATGTGCTGTTGCCACAAGGGGGAAAACAACGGTGCTTGTAACCGCGGTTACAAGGATTGTTTACTTTACGCAAAGTTCTTTTTAATCCAGTTGTCTGTTGCTTTGGGTTTATACTTTTGGTGGGGCTCGCAACTTAATACCAGCGAGATGTTCTGAATAGATATCTCAAGGTGGATGATTAGTAGTAGATGCAGTTGGATTACGGTCTACTTATTTTGGCGTACTGCCCGTGCTTTTGAACCTCTTCCTTTCTTTTGTAGCATAGTTAGCATTGCGGTGCGTTCATAATCCTGTCAATTGCCCTTCTGTAATTTGTTTACCTCGCATAGCAGTTTAATCGTCTTTTGGGAGAGATACATCACTAGTGAACATCACGTATACCGGTCCATATCCTTATTACCGTTTCCACGCTATATTTACTTTACTGCTTTTACTTGCTATCATTACCCCTTGTGTTTTACCCTTTGTGAACAACAAGACCGGAGAGATTGACAACCTCTCTGAACTTTGTTGGGAACAAAGTTATCTGTGTCTGTGTGCAGGTCCACGTCAGTTGCGCCGCTGACACCTACTTATCATCTCTGGAGTCCTACTGGAGACAAACCTTGGTATCTTCACCGAGGGAAACTTGTTGCTGCGCTACATCTCCACCTTCCACTTGGGGTAACCAACGAAGGGCGAGAAGCCATCACTTGCGGGGTCCAAGTGAACTTATCTGTCTTCTTCATCCCTTGGTACATAGGGATTGCTTTCTCTCCTAGCCGACTGAGGAATCGGCCGAGCGACGCCAAGCATCCGATGAACTTCTGGACGTCCTTGAGGTTTCTGGGCTTGTTCATCCGCTCAATTGTTGCAATCTTCTCGGGGTTGCATTCGATTCCTCTATCAGACACTAGGAATCCGAGCAGTTTGTCGGCTGGAACGCCGAATACACACTTCTCTAGATTGAGCTTGATCTTGTAATTGCGCAGATTTGCAAACGTTTCTCAGAGATCTTCGAGAAAGGTCGACCCTTGGATTGACTTGAACCAAAGGTCATCTACATACACATGAATGTTCCGGCCAAGCTAAGGTCAGACACATCGCTGCATAGTACGCTGATAAGTCGCGCTGCCATTTTTCAGGCCAAAGGGCATGGTGATATAGCAGTACACCCCAAATGGGGTGATGAATGCAGTTTTTATTTGATCTTCTACAACAAGATTGATCTGGTGATAGCCAGTTGTGGCACCCAGAAAAGATAAAAGCTACCAGCCAATTGTAGAGTCAATTACTTGATCAATACGGGGCAAAGCAAAAGGATCCTTGGGGCAGGCCTTATTCGGGCAAGTGTAATCGATACACACGCGCCAAGTTCCATTCTTCTTCATAACCAGAACTGGGTTTCTAACCAGTCCGGATAGAAAACTTCCATGATGAAACCAACTGCGAGCAACTTGGAGATCTCCTCACCGGTTGCTCTTCTCTTGTCTTCAGAAAAACGTCGAAGTGGCTGCTTATCGTCTTGGATCCAGGTCGGATGTGAAGCTTGTGCTCGACGAGTTCCCTCGGTACTCCACACATGTCTTGTGGAGACCATGCAAATATGTCTCGGTTCTCATGGAGAACTCGACGAGCTCGCCTTCCTATTTGCTGCTCAGTCCAGCTCTGATGATTACGCACTTGCTCGGGTCGGAGGGGTCCAGAGCAATCCTCTTGCTATCCTTGGCTGCTTGAAACGTGGTCTCATCGTCCGATCTCTTGGTCTTCGCACTCGATAGGGGTGCTTTCATCTGAGCTTGAGCCATTGCCACGACCTTGTCGAGCTGGCGCCGCTCTGCATCGATGATCAGGGAATCGACCAGCTTGGAACCGGCAGATAAGCACTCAAGGGACTTCTTGTAATCGCCGCACACAGTGATGACGCCATTCGGTCCTAGGAGCTTCATCTTCAGGTATGGCTGGAAAACGTTCAACATGAACTTGGTCATTGCGAGCAATCCGATCAAAAGGGGATACAGACTACTCAGATAGGCCACCTCGAACCAGATCGGCTCGTGTGACACCCTGGATTTTGGAACTTTCTATTTCCAATTTTTTTTTCTGATTTATCTCTGGATTTGCCATTTGATTGGATTTTGAGCAACTCTTTGGACTTGAACTTGAGCATATTTTCTCTCCATGCTCAAGTAGCCCTTGTTTCCAAGCCTCTCCCCTATCATTCCACTAACCCATCCCATCCAAGCCACCATATACTCAAGCCATGTATTCCTTTTCCAATAAAGGGAATATTCCTATTATTTGAGGATTGTGAAGCAACCCCTATTTTTATTGCTCCATAAATCCCCAAATAAATCCCTCAAAGCCTTGATGCCATCTCTAGCCAAATTGTCGAAAAACATTGCATGGCCCCAGTGGATTTTTCCTCTAGAGAAAATCATTTGTCTCTGGGGCAGAATGGAGCATTGTGAAGGGAGTGCCATTTATCTTGATCCATTGCTGGTGAAACTTTTTGTGCAAACTGATATGATCATATCATTGGCCTACCCCAAATTCCACCACCATTTGCTTAGCCAAACTCCCACAATAAATTCCTAAAGATTTCATGCAGAAAAGGGCATTGTGAAGGAAGTGCAAGCTAGGGGCTCCCAATTTCCTTGAAACTTTTTGTGCTTGATTCCACCACCAAATAACCCCACCAAACCAAGTTTGAGCCAAATCCCATCATCCATGTGACTGCATCAGCATGTGGAAGTTTCTAGTCAGAGGGAAACCTTGTGAAGCAAGTACTAGCTAGGTGTACCCAATGAGCATGAAATTTTACACACATGAGCACACCCCCAAATTACCCAGCTCCGCAAAATCTGTGCCCATTTCATCCGGCAGAAAAGATGCCAGGTTCAAAAATGTATTTCTGACCCAGTTGGGCACTTGCAAAGGAAGTACATTGTTGCTTTGGCCATTTGAGCTGCAACTCTCCAGATCAATAGTCCTTTCCATACCAAAACAATGTGACAACCTGCCACCCTCCCCCTAATCACCTTGTGACCCCACCCTATGCCCCAATTTGCTGTATCGACCTCCTTCTTGAGATAGAGATCAGCACAAGGCTCCCCTTGCCCAGTCCTTGGCACCCCAGTGATACCCCAGTGATCACCCCCAGAAGGACCACCCCCAGACATGCTTGGCCACGATGAAACCTCCCCCAGGTGCACCAGGCCAGGGTGGCCACGCCCCTGGCATGCATCCGACGTGCTCTGGGCGCGCCCCGAGGCCGCCCGACGCGTCACCCTCGTGCTCCAGTGCCTCTGCGTCGCCTAGCCGCTGTACTGCCGCGCCGCAAGATTTTGCCCCTCACATGCGTCCATCCCCTCCGCATTTCCCTCGCCGGATTCTCTATGCAGCTCACCGCGAACCAGAGCACGGCGGCACAGTGAGCCCAGTCCCGTCGCCATCGCCCCTGACGCCCTCGCCTTCCCCCCGTTGCCTCCTACGCCCACGCGTGCTCCACGCCACCCCTTGAACCCACTCGAAGCTCCTCGAGCTCGCCAGCTCGCCCCCGCCATGGCCGCATCTGAGCGTCGGGTTCCGGCCACGCGCATGTCCCTTCCCCTATAAATGGAGCATGCCACGGCCCGCAGCTCACCACCAGCAGCCCCACCATCACTCCAATTGACCCCCCAGGCCAATAGATTGAAGCCCCTAGGCCCTTCTTCCCCGCCTCCAGTCAGTAGCGCCGTCGCTCTGCCCTTGACGGCTTGAGCGCGCTCCCGTGTCCCTTCGGAGAAGATAAGTGCACGGCTGAGTTCCTGGTGACCCACTGGTGCCTCCCCAACTCATCGCGTACTCGATTGACACCGAAAATGACAACCTCGCCGGATCCCGTGCACTGGCCGCCGCCGCCGCGACGACCCTCCCGTAGTCGTCCGGCCACCTCTAGACAAGCCGCGGGTACGGGTGAGATCGCCGTGGAGCGCTCGACCACCCTGCACACTCGCCGCCCTCAGCCGCGGCCTCCTCGCCGGAGTTCGCCGCTGGTTAGCTTGCCCTCCTCTGTTTTCCCTCCCCCTCTCTCTAAACCTGACGGGTTGGCCCCACCCGTTAGCCTCCCAGCTCCACCCGAAGGGGTACGCAAGTGGAGGCGCCTTATCCAAATACGCCTTCGACGTCACCCTTGAGCATTTTCCAGAAAATGATTTAAAATCAATTTAAATCATTATTTTGACCAGGACTTTGACCATGAATAACTCCTAAACCACAAGTCCAGTTGAGTCGATTCTTTTTGCACTGGATTGCTCTGGTTCCCCTCTTTATTTTGGCATAGGTTTTGTGCATGATCTTCTATTGTTAGTTGCTGGTCTAATAAAGTTGTATTTGACCCTTTTTCTCCGTGCCTTTTTATAATATGTTTTTTAGGGTTTACTTGTTGAAGATCAGGAGCTTTCCCCTCCACCTTGTTGGTGAAAGGAAAGCCACAATTTCTTTTGGACCTTTGTAAAGCTTTGACGTGCCTTAAAATTTGCCGTAACCTCCGGTGATTTGATCAGGGATGCTCATATAATTGGACCATTGTTGTGATGCTATCCTTGCGAGGTTATGCTTGATCAGGTTATCATCATGCTATGACTTGACCATGTCACTGTCATGAGATGCATTGATCATGTTGTTATCATGCTATGCTTTGAGCATGTCATCACTATGTTATGCTTGTATGCATCGTAACCTTAGGCCATGCTCATGCTATGCTACATGTTAATATCATGTTGATCGTCTTAACCTGGTTAAATTAATCACATAAACATGCCTGGAAATGATACAACTATAACCATGCCTTGGATTGTTCCGCATTATGTTGCTATAAACTTATATTGTTATGTTGCACTTGATACTTGTTGTGTATGGTGTCGGAGATATGCTTTGTGCCAAGTTGATCAGGTGCCACCGAACCGAACTTATCAGTGCAGCCACACTAGCCTGTATGGGAAGGCCTTGGCTCGGTCTATCGGTGGGTCTCTTATGTGTATCACCAAGGTGGGAAGGCTATGCGCGCGTGGATTATCCTGATCAGGTAAGCGGCGGTAGTCTTGAGAGCTGGTTGTTGATTTGGGCCCGTCCCCGATTGGGAAAAAGTTTATGGACCATGCGATGGTCGGTTGCCATGCGATGGAAGCTGTGTCTGGAGGACACAGCGCTACCCACGGGATGACTTGTGAAGCATGTCGGGTGATACGGTAAGGGGGACAATGGTAGAACGGTCTCGTTGGAGATATTCTAGTCCATTCTGTGGGAGACCCTATGCCCTGAGCTATTTTTCGGCAGTCTTAGGGGACCTCTGCATTCTTTTTATCAACACTGTCTCATGCTCTGAGCTGATTCTTGGTTGGCCGTCTTGAGCAGTGCTTGAGTTATGCCAGTAAACGTCCCAGATCAGAGTTGTAAAAACCGTTCTGGTGGCTACTGGGTTATTCGCTGGTTTTTGCAAAGGGTTCAGATGGTCATCGACTACCGCTAAAAGTTTTGAAGTGATGAACTTTCTATCGCTTGTTATCAGTTTTCGCCCCATTGGATTTCCTCATTGGTTCTTCATTTGTTTCTTTGGTGTCACTTTATTTTCCCCCTGATGGAAGGTTTCTCATAATCCTGCATACCTCGAAGATCCAGTGAAAGATCGCAGAGCATCGTAAAGGTCATCAAGTCAAGAAGGGTTCGCACGGAATCCGTTGGGAATATTTGGATCCAGTATGAGTTCTGCTCGAATAAATCATTTGTATCAAGACTGCACCAACTGCGATATCCGTGAACATTAAAGCAAAGGAAAATATAAATTTTGACCCAGGAATATCTGCGTCCAAGGCATGACCTACACCAGCTACAATCTTACCCAAGGCAAATTATTTCGGTATATTCCGGAAGACGGTCAGAACGGATCATGAGGCCCATATCCAGCAAATAAATGATTGGAAGAATGACCCCCACTAAATTTTGTCAGTTGTGTACACATGCTATCATGGAAAAGCTTCGGACATAAGGAACCTCAGTTTTCTGTGAGAAGATACTGGGCACAATCGACATGTACAGTGTATCCACCTTCTTCAGTACGCTACTGGGATATCTTCTGGCCAAGACATTCAACCTTCCACCACAAGCCACCGAGTAAAGTTTATGGTACAAGATAACCAGTCATGCTTAGTACGCCCATGATGGATTCCAGCACAAGCCCCCAACTGTCTACAGTAAACTTGCCGCAGAAGCTCCAGCACAAGTGTCCGAGGTGACCATAGTGCAAAGAGGTAAGCTTCCGTGGTAAGATGACTTAGCCTTCTTCAGCAAGCTACCAAGGCATATTCCCGTGAATGACACCCACCTTCTCCAGCAAGCTACCCCGGCCAAGCTTCGCAGACAAACTACCCAGTCTTCCTTGACACGTCATCATGCCTGCAACGGTATTGTCAAAAATCCAGTTATTCAAAAGTAGTAAAGGCCTCAGCATCGTCAGGACCCGCACATTTCATGGGCATTTTTCTCAAGGATGCGAGCTACTCCGGTGTGGATACACCATGCTCGTAATCAAGAAAGAGTTATACACATGAACAGCGGTGAGGACCACAACTCTCGGGAGACAAGTCAGCAGAAGAATCAGATACCCACCTCAGCCAGGAAGGAAGACCGAGAAAGTCATGAAGTAACACCCAGAGGAAAGAAAGAAACAAATCATTTGACCTTGCCCCAATCACGAGGGACAATCCTCACGTCCGACAAGGCCCCGAAGAACGTTAATCTTGAGGCCCCATGTATTGCAACCATTGTTATCAGGAGCCAAGGGACAAAAGGTGAAGGTAACCTGTCTGTCTCAGAGGAAGATGCCGACAGAATAAGAAGCCGTTATGCAAGAAATACAAAGAAAGAATGTTGACATGAAGCCAGTACAAGAGGATGATTGTCGCAATATCAAGACCCAGGGAAGACAGACATGGCCCATGTAGAATCTCGCTGCAATATCTGCTACCAGGGTAAGCCTGCACCTCGCAAGCTATCAAAAGTATGCAACTCTTGCAAGCCCGACGAGTGCGGCAAAAGGATGAACCGTATGGACCTCAGGGTCAAATTTTGCCTCGATCAGTTGAAGTCATATGGACCACAATAGACACCTACAACAAAGAAATCCCACTTATGGGCAAAGGACCGCGTACCCAGCCCGTCAGCCCGAGCCGTTGCTCAAGTTTGGAATTGTCCGTCTTGCCGGGATACCCCAGTCTGCTTCGCTGAAGACCACCTACCCAACTCAGCATTTTGACTATAAGGACCGCGTCAGAACATAACACAGTCTATTGCCACTCATGGATACGGCAACATGACAAATGAATCTCAGTATGAGGAAACGTTCAGAATTGGTACCTCGACCCAAAAATTCATACTCAAGATAGACAAGCCAAAGCAAAACGAGGCAACCCCAGATGCAGACATTCCAGGTCCCGCACCCTGGGACACCTCGATGCTAAGCATTCTGAGATACCAGCTACCCATGAAGGCCAAGCCTTTTTCTCAAAGAGGCCAATACAAAGGATTCAAGACCATGTCGCAAATAAGGTCCAAGATACCCCGAGAATAGTATGGGTATCGTCAGCATTCAGCTTATAACAAGACATCTCGTTACCATGCAAGTCAAAAGACATGAGGATGGAAGTCGGAACGAAAGGATCTGCTATATCAAGGAAGAACATTCAGTCAGAGATATGGATTGGGTGAAGCAAGCCCCCTGAGCCAAAGATATTGGATACTACTGAGGGAAGAATATGCAGTAAAAAGGAAATCCGAGATGCAATAAGTTTCCTAAGGACGGTAAGTTTGCAATGTTTCTCTGAGCAACCAAATCTCGAGGACGAGATTTTTCTAAGGGGGGTAGGTTTGTGAAACCCTGGATTTTGAAACTTTCTTTTTCCAAAAAAACTTTTCCTGATTTATCTCTGAATTTGCCATTTGATTTGATTTTGAGCAACTCTTTGGACTTGAACTTGAGAATATTTTCTCTCCATGCTCAAGTAGCCCTTGTTTACAAGCCTCTGCCATATCATCCCACTGACCCATCCCATTCAAGCCACCATATACTCAAGCCATGTATTCCTTTTCCAATAAAAGGAATATTCCTATTATTTGAGGATTGTGAAGCAACCCCTATTTTTATTGCTCCATAAATCCCCAAATAAATCCCTCATAGCCTTGATGCCATCTCTAGCCAAATTATCCAAAAACATTGCATGGCCCAAGTGGATTTTTCCTCTAGAAAAATTCATTTGTTCGTGGGGGCAGAATGGAGCACTGTGAAGGGAGTGCCATTTATCTTGGTCCATTACTGGTGAAACATTTTGTGCAAACTCATATGATCATATCATTGGCCTACACCAAATTCCACCATCATTTGCTTAGCCAAACTCCCACAATAAATTCCTAAAGATTTTATGCAGAAAGGGCATTGTGAAGGAAGTGCAAGCTAGGGGCTCCCAATTGCCTTGAAACTTATTGTGCTTGATTCCACCAACAAATAATGTAACCAAACCAAGTTTGAGCCAAATCTCATCATCCATGTGAGTGCATCAGCATGTGGAAGTTTCTGGTCAGAGGAAAACCCTGTGAAGCAAGTACTATCTAGCTGTACCCAATGACCATGAAATTTTACACACATGAGCACACCGCCAAATAAACCAGCTCCACCAAATTTGAGCCCATTTCATCTAGAAGAAAAGATGCCAGCTTCAACAATGTGTTTCTGACCCATTTGGGCACTTGCAAAGGAAGTACATTGTTGCTTTGGCCATTTGAGCTGAAACTCTCCAGATCAATAGTCCTTTGCACCAAAAAACCATGTGACAACCTGCCACCCTCCGTCTAATCACCTTGTGACCCCAGCTTGTTCCCCAAGTTCGTTGTATCCAACTCCTTCTTGAGATAGAGATCAGCACAGGGCTCCCCTTGCCCAGTCCTTGGCACCCCAGTGATCACCCCAGAAGGACCACCCCCAAACATGCTTGGTCACGATGAAACCTCCCCCAGGTGCACCAGCCCAGGGTGGACACGCCCCTGGCATGCAGCCGGCGTGCTCGGGGCGCGCCCCGAGGCCGCCCGACGCGTCGCCCTCGCGCTCCAGTGCCTCCGCGTAGCCTAGCCGCTGTCCTGCCGCCCTGCAAGGCTTTGACCGTCACACGCGTCGCTCCCCTCCGCGTTTCCCTCGCCGGATTCGCTCTGTAGCTCGCCACAAACCAGAGCACGATGGCACAGTGAGCCCCATCCCGTCGCAATCGCCCCTGACGCCCTCGCCTCCCCCCTTGCCTCATGCGCCCACGCGTGCTCCACGCCACCCCTTGAACCCACTCAAAGCTCCTCGAGCTCGCCAGATCGCCCCCGCCATGGACGCATCTGAGCGTCGGGTTTCGGCCACGCGCATCTCCCTTCCCCTATAAATGGAGCATGCCACAGCCCACAGCTCACCACCAGCAGCCCCACCATCACCCCAATTGACCCCCACGCCAAGAGAGCGAAGCCCCTAGGCACTTCTTCCCCGCCTCCGGTCAGTAGAGCCACCGCTTTTCCCTTGACGGCTTGAGAGCGCTCCCGTGTCCCTCCGGCTAAGTTAAGTGCACGGCTGAGTTCCTGGTGACCCACTGGTGCCTCCCCAACTCACCGCGTACTCGATTGACGCCGGAAACGACAACCTCGCCGGAGCCCATGGACTGGCCGCTGCCGCGACGAATCTCCCGTAGTCGTCCGGCCACCTCTGGATAAGCCGCTGGTACGGGTGAGCTCACCGTGGAGCGATCGACCACCCTGCACCCTCTCCGCCCTCAGCCGCGGCCTCCTCGCCGGAGTTCACCGCCGGTGAGCTCACCCTCCTCTGTTTTCCTTCCCCCTCTCTCTAAACCTGACGGGTTGTCCCCACCCGTCAGCCTCCTAGCTCCACACGAAGTGGTACGCAAGTGGAGGCGCCTTTTCCAAATACGCCTTTGACGTCACCCCTGAGCATTTTCCAGAAAATGATTTAAAATCAATTTAAATCATTAATTTGACCAGGACTTTGACCATGAATAACTCATAAACCACAAGTCCAATTGAGTTGATTCTTTTTGCTCTGGATTTCTCTGGTTCCCCTCTTTATTTTGGCATAGGTTTTCTTCCATGATCTTATGTTGTTATTTGCCGGTCAAATAAAGTAGTATTTGACCCTTTTTCTCCGTGCCTTTTTATAATATGTTTTTCAGGGTTTTCTTGTTGAAGACCACGAGCTTTCCCCTCCACCTTGTTGGTGAAAGGCAATCCACAATTTCTTTTGCACCTTTGTAAAGCTTTGACGTGCCTTAAAATTTGTCGTAACCTTCGGTGATTTGATCAGGGATGCTCATACAATTGGACCATTGTTGTGATGCTATCCTTGCGAGGCTATGCTTCATCATGTTATCATCATGCTATGCCTTGACCATGTCACTATCATGAGATGCGTTGATCATGTTGTTATCATGCTATGCTTTGAGAATGTCATCACTATGTTATTCTTGTATGCATCGTAACCTTTAGCCATGCTCATGCTATGCTACATGTTAATATCATGTTGATCGTCTTAACCTGGTTAAGTTAATCACATAAACATGCCTGTAAATGATACAACTATAAACGTACATTGGGTTGTTCCGCATTATGTTGCTATAAACTTATATTGTTATGTTGCACCTGATACTTGTTGTGTATGCTGTCGGAGACATGCTTTGTGCCAAGTTGATCAGGTGCCACCGAACCGAACATATCAGTGCAGCCACACTCGCCTGTATAGGAAGGCCTTGGCTCAGTCTATCGGTGGGTCTCTTATGTGTATCACCAAGGTGGGAAGGCTATGCGCGCGTGGATTATCCTGGTCAGGTAAGCGGCGGTAGTCTTGAGCGCCGGTTGTTGATTTGGGCCCGTCCCCGATTGGGAAAAAGTTTATGGACCATGCGATGGTCGGTTGCCATGCGATGGCAGGTGTGTCTGGAGGACACGGGGCTACCCACGGCATGACTTGCGAAGCATGTTGGGTGATACGGTAAGGGGGACACCGGTACAACGGTTTCGTTGGAGATATCCTAGTCCATTCCTTGGGAGACGTTCGAAGGTACTGGATGGAGGAAGAGCTACATAGTGTGGGTAAAGTGCACAAACTCTGCAGAGTCACACAAATCTATTCGAATAGCCGATTCCACGGCATTGGGCACAGTTCGTACTAGGTCACACATGGGATCAACATGAGTTCGGTTGGAGGATCGTGCTAGGTTGTTGGTCATGCGATGACCTGGTGCTTGAGGACTCCGAGGTAAGCCACATGATCATGCGATGATCATGTGGGGTCCATGTGACCATAAACAATGGTTGATTTTGTATTAGTCTTAATGCTGATAATATGCCTGATGATTATCTGTTTGCCTGATGTTGGTGCTCACATGTTTACCTCATTAATATACTCGAACCTACTATTGGCATGTTATTGTTTTGCCTTGGTGCTTTGGTTGTTGTGAGCTTGCAAGTACATTCGATTTACTGACCTGACGTGTAATGCCAGATTTGCAGGCAATGCTTTGGATGCGTAGGACGCCGTTCCCGGTGTTTGCGAGCTAGGAGGTTTCCTAGCCAGTGTCCCTGTGGATTGGACTTCATCACCGTCGCTGTTGTTCCGCTACCGAGTTATTCCGTTGCTAGAGAGTTATGACTGCTGCTTGATGTAGATCCGTGGCTAGGTTGGGGAGCAAGATTGTTCTTCGCCTCGCTCCGCCAGCGTTGTAATAACCCCTTGTACCCGTATCTTTGGCAATAGAAAGCTGTTCAGTTCTATATCAAGCAGTGCCGTGTTCCAGAAGACGTGATCTCTGGGCTGGAGCACGGGGCGTTCCGGTCCTCTGAGCCGGGGTGCCACAGCTTGCGACATAAATTTTCTTCCGTGCCGAACACGACATCCAGCCGAATGCGGCCCAATGGAGTGCATGAAAGGTCGGGCATAATGCCGTGGAATGTGGTCCGACTGGGCTGCAACTCACTCTCGCTGATGCCGAGCTTGATCATGGTGTCGCGGTAGAGGATGTTGATGGCACTGCCCCCATCAATAAGGGTTCTGGTGGATCGGCATGAATACTTTGGTGCTGCCAAAACTTCATCTACCTCTAGTGCATAAAATCCCGGATTCAGCATCAGTCCTGGGTGGTCTTCCCTGCTCCATGTGATAACACTGTCCGACCAGTTCATGTACTGGGGGACTGCTGGCATGGTGGCATTGACTGCCTGGTCACGGGATCTCCGATTGGCCTTGTCATCTGACTCACTGGTAAAGTTCATGTATGCTGCATGTTGGCGCGGGAACTGATTGTGCGCATTCGGTGGTGGTGGGTGGTGGGAGGTTTCCTGCTCCTCCTTCCGACAGACGCTTTACCCAGATGCATTGCCGAGTGGTATGTGATGCGGGCTTGCTGACTCCACTATGCATCTTGCATGGCTGGTTCATCATGTCCTCGAATGTATAAGGGGCCCGAATTGGCCCTTGCGGTCTCTCTGCAGGTTTCTGCCTCCGACTTCCTCCCGCAGCGCCTGGTGCATCTTGCTGTTGGACTCCTGCTACCTGCCGATTTCCATATTGCGCATCCGGATGCTCATCCTTCCTCTTGTTGAATCCATTGTTGTTGTTGAAGTTGGGGGTGGTGTTGTTGAAGTTGTTGTTGCGCTGCATCTCACGCCGATTGGGACCCGGGCCTCCTGCCTCTGCCAATTGCTGCTGCTGCCCGGAGGACTGCCCCTGAATGAGGCCGTTGGCACTCAATTTAATCTGGCGCATTGCAAAATCGCAAGCGGCGAACGAATTGGCTATCTTCATCAGATTGGCCAAAGATGTGATCTCCTTGCGCAGGAGCTTGTGCTACAACATTGACCCATCCAAGCATCCGTCAGTGAAGTACTGAATGGCTTGGATTTCATGAACTCACCCGCAAGTGTTTCTGAGTTTGATCCACCGCTAGAGGTAATCACGAAGGGGCTTGTCCTTTCCTTGCACACACAACGCCAGGTGCCGGGGCAGACCTGGTCGCTCATACGTGCCAGTGAAATTGCGCACGAATGCGTCATCAAAATCCTCCCAACAATTGATGCTGTTGCTGGGCAAGCTGTTCAACCAGGACCGAGCTGACCCTTGGAGCATGAGGGGTGCATAACAAACTGCCACGCACCGACTGCCTCCCGCAATGCCGACTGCGGTCGTGTAATCGACCAGACAATCCTACGGTTTGACTGATCCATTGTACTTGGGGTGTCCCTGGGCAACGTGAAACCTTTGGGGAACTTTACTTGCCGAATGCGCGGTCCAAAACAGGACGGACCCGCTGGTGCATCATCCTCTGGCTGCTGATCTTGCTGCAGCTGCTCAATGTGATGCCTTGCATCGTTGCCCGCGATTGCTCGGGGTGCTATACGCCGACTCATTGCGGGCCGAACTGATGCTTCCGGTTGCTCTTGATGCCGGCTGTTCACTGCTGGTTCGTCCCTTCGGCTGTGCCCAACCCCTTGATTCCTCCGACTACAAAGTTGACTCCCATGCGGCGAAGATGCCTGCCTTTGCTACCAAGGTGGCGCATTCTGCTGGTTTGCACCCGAGGTCGGCCGAACTGATCTTGACGCCACGGGGGTAGCTCGATGGCTGCCTTCTGCTGCTGTCTTGTTGCTGCCAGAAGGTCGTGCATTCAGCGTGTCCTCTCTCGCAGCTCCTCTCCCTCCAAGTGCTCTAGCTCTTGGGAAATCTTCTTAGCGGCTCTCATGTTCTTCACATGAGAGCTATATGCGAGCTGTGGGGCGATGGTGGATGATGCTGGTTGCTGGGCCCTTGCCATCTCTCTACCGACCTCTCGGCCGGTGTCACGAAGATCCTCTAACACTGGTGGGGGGATGACGCGTGGCACAATGCCATGCGCGATGTTACACTCCCGAACTGTGCCTTCCAGACGAAATTTTTCAACGTCCATCCGATCTGATTGCTCGGCCAAGGCTTGGCGAGCTCTTTCCAGCTCGGCGTGATCCACTGCTGGATCTACGCTGAGGCCCACGCGAGTGCGAATCACATCTTGTGGATTGATCGGGCCTGTGGCAGCGTTGGCTACATCTTTCGCAGCTCGGGCTGCGGTGCTTGTGTTGCTGTGGCGAATCGATGCTCCCGCCATCATGACCTCCGCACGGACGTGCGAAGTCGTGCCCCCCGATTCCACAGAGGACTCACTGTGAGGCAGCGAGTTTGCGAGACCGAAGAACACCCGTACCTCCCTGGGATATACCTCTGGAAGGGCTGCAACAAAAACACGGTGGCTACCGAATGGCACAATGACGCCACGCGGCATGGGCATTTATGTCCCGAACCGCGAGGCGTTGTCGATGACGTAATCCCATGCCCTATACCTGAGAACCAGGCCGTAAGCAAAGCGCGCGATCGATGCAGAGGATGGTCCCATACGGATCATAACTCCAGTTGACACCTCGGCCTGCCCCACGGTGGACGCCAACTGTCGTCGATATGTGACGGCATATGCCATGGGGATGGCTAAAGAGAGGGACAAACCAAGGTGAGTGTCGATGGTGCCGGAATCGAGAGTGGGGACAAGCACAGTGAGACACCGCGATGTACCCAGGTTCGGGGCTCTCCGTAGAGATAACACCCCTAGTCCTGCCAAGCTAGCTATAAGCAATAACTCGAGCTACAATGAATGCTCCATGAGCTGTATGGGAGGAAGGAGAAGAGAGCTCTAAGAAAAACTCTCTCCTTGCTCTCTCTTTGGTGTGTGAAATGAAGTAAATGCGACCGTCCCCTCACGCGGGAGGGATCCCTGGGGCTCTTATAGCCCGAGCCCAGGGTATTACAGTAATCTCCCGTTGTTCCAGGGCCCAGCTGTAAGCCTCTAGAGGGCTGCTGGGTCCCGCCGACTGCGCCCTTTAAGGGTGCCAGGCGGTGGAAAGCTGTGACCCTACTTTGTCGTGGAATCTCTGTATGTAGGTTTGGAATGCTCTAAGACTAGCCTCGCGGCTGCCTCAACGCCTTGTCGCCTCCACCGCCCTGTCAATTGCTATGTCGAGGGAACATCATGGTCTGACAGGTCAGCATGGTACTGTTTTGTCTGCTATGCGGATCTCTCGGTATCACCTATTGATGACCTCAGGCCGGGTGCGCCCATCCGGCCCAAGGTCAACTCTCATGGATATCTCGGATGGTGATGTATCTTCTTGGGTCGAATGCACTTAGGTGAGGCCAATTGCTTTCTCTTAGGGCAATCAGCTTCCGACCTAATCAGCTCGGCCCTTTGGAGATTGATCTTGTGCTTGTTCCGTCTTCTTCTAGATCGGCGATCCTCAGATCGACGGTCTTTAGGTTGGCCTTGACCAGATCGTCCTTCCTCCGGATGACGGTCTTCAGGTCGACCCCGATCAGCTCGGCCTCACTTAGATCGGCGGTCATCAGATCAGTAATCTACGTCTTGAAATGTTATTTCGCCTGGGTGATCCTACCCCAGGGTCATTCCCACGACAATTGCCCAGCTGTAATTTGTTCACCCAACTTAGCTATTTTATCGTCTTTTGGGAGAGCGACATCACTAGTGAACATCATGGGACCCCGGTCCATATTTCCACCACTGTTTACACCTCACTTTATTTCCTGCTTTATTTCCTTTTAGTTACGATCACCATTATTATTCCCCTTGTATTTTGATCCTTTGTAAACGACAAATCTGGAGAGATTGACAACCTCTCTGTACTCGTTGGGAGCAAAGTTATTTGCTTTTGTGTGCAGGTCAAGGTTAAGTAAGCAACCCTCGGTTGTGAATGGCGCCATTGTTCACTTTACCACCTACTTGTCGATCCTTGGAGTCCTACCGAATTCGATAAACCTTGCAGTCCTCATGTAAGGGAAACTTGCTGCTAGGGTACATCTCAACCTTCCACTTGGGGTAACCAACGAGGGGCGAGAAGCCATCACCTACTCAAAGTAAGACACACGTTTAGTGCAATAGTCGAACTCTAAACAAGATAAGCATGAAACTCAAGGGAGTACTAAAAACAATATCCTAAACAATAGCTCTTAAATATAAGCATGAAAAACAAGAGCTAAACATGACAGTAGGTAGAAATAGTAAAGAACACTCAACAAATACTGTAATGAAAACTATGAGCATTCTAAGAAAAAGTTGTGAGAACCTGGAAATGATTTCCAGACCCTCCTGTGTTTAATTGTCAACCTAGGATCATTGTTGACAACACAGCGAAATGCTATCATTGCAGAATACATAAACGTATTACAAGTAGCATAACTTGCCATCAAGCATACATATAAATTTATTACAATCAGGAAACAACGGAAAGTAAAAATGCGTAGCGACTCCATCTCAGCCACAGGCAGTCGAAGTAGTCCACGTGACCTCACTCCTACGGATCGCCATAGTAGTCGTAATCATCACCTTCATCTTCATGGAACTCTGTTTCAACAAAATTATTGCCATGAGTACATTTCGTACTCAACATGCCTCCCGGGAAAGGACCTAGTAACTACATGAGGCTTCAAAGGAAGGCTGTATGGTTCTTTTTTGTAAAAGCTAGTTTTGTTTGAAAAGCATAATAGTTTGATAAAGTGGTTTTAGACGAAAACAACATTTTCTCCATCATAACTTTCAACAAGGTGAGGATCCTCGATCCACTCACATCCTTCATAGGTTCCAAGAATAGGGGCAAAGAGGGAATAAGCAAGACAGGTTCCCATATGTCAAGAAAGATTCATGTGCCGTCCATGACCGTGGATACGGCTATTAAAATAGTTTTACACTCTGCAGATTATTTTATATACCGTCTTGTTGCCACCAGTGGCCGCTGGCGTAGTACACTATTTTGTATACCGTCGGGGAGATTGTGACGAGGTCTTTCATTAGACCCACCCTTACTATGACATGCCCACTAGGTTTCACAAGGCAGTAACCGCAGTTCACAGTCCTTGCCCCCTTTTGTTCCGAGGTTCTCCTCGCAAGGCGGATATCCCATCTGTGGTACGGCGATGACGATAATAAGGGTGAACTAACTAATTAACCAAGCTAGTGCCCATATAGCATGTGGTTGTACTGTTATCACAATCTTCAAATCCAAGACTTATTGGGCCTCATGCGGCACGGACGACGGATTGCCCCCTTCACTTTGTGAAGGGTAGACAATCGCTCCTTCAATCCTTGATCCAGCTGTCGCCCGCGCCGATATTTAGATGGTAAGCTTCACCCAGAGTAGAAGAGAGTAGACAAAGTAAAAAAATGGCCAACCGGCCTAGCTTAGAAAGCTCAGTAACAAGTGTCGGGGGAATGATACCCGGGTAGGGTCACCCAGACGAAAGCAATATTTCAAGACAAGGTTGGGGCCGATTGGGCTGCTGCTGGGCCGAGCTAGGTAGTCGCATGGGCAATCGGCCATGCCGAATGCGAGCAGTCGGCCCAGGCGCAATCGGCTTACCCTTCAATCGGCTCAAGAGTTGACCTTGTCCAGCTCGGAGCCCCTAGTACAAGGTCATAAATGCATGATCCCGAGAGATCTGGGTGGCAGTAAGCTAAGTCACTTCGCCGATCTGTCAGAGGAGAGTTGTCACCCTTTTCCTCCGAATCCGGAGACAGTACGACAAGACCAGAGATCATAGCTCCACTATTCACTCATCATAACCTAGAAGCTACAGCATGGGCAGCCGCTTGACAAGTCCGGATCAACCGGAGATTTGAAGTCGGTGGACCCCTGCCGATGAGAGGATGACAGCTGGGGCCAGTACCCGACTGAAATGACCGTAGTACCCCGAGCTCACACTATAACAGCCCGGGGTACCCCTCCCGCGAGAGGGAAGCCCCATTCGCATTTACTTCCCACAGTAGTTCCCGTAGAGAAGCAGAAGAGAACCATGCCCATGGCAGGTCTCTTCTTCCTCTGAACAGCTCCAGGAGCATTGATTGTAGTTCGTAAGATCAATTATAGCAAGTAGACAAGCCGGAGTAGGGGTGTTATCTCTCCGGAGAGCCCCGAACCTGGGTACATCGTGGTGTCCTTAATCGTGCTTGTGCCAACCCGTTTCCAGCACCATCGACATAGTTCTCCCTCGAGTCTTCCCCTCTCTTTAGCCATCCCCATGGCATCTGTTGTTACTAAACGACAACAGTTGGCGCCTGATACGTCCAAAACTTATCTATAATTTCTGCTTGCTCTATGCCTCTTTTGTGTGATATTGCTATGATATAGATTAACTTCCATACACTTTTGATCACATTTGGACTAACCTATTAACTCAGTGCACCCCAGTGCCAGTTCCTGTTTTCTGCTGTTTTTCTATTTCAGGTTTCACCCTTATTAGAAGTACCTGAAAAATTGCAGGAAAAATATAGGAAAAATCAGCGTATCGGAAGCTTCGCGAAGAGCCCGAGAGGGGCCAGAGGGGAGCCAGGGGCCCCCAGGCGGCCAGAGTGCGCGGCCCCACCCCTGGCCGCGCCAGGGGGGGGGGCTGGAGCCCCTGGCCCACCTCTGACTGCCCCCTTTCGCCTATTTATTCCCCGTGACGAGAAACCCTCGGGGACGAAACCCTTTTTTGCGATCTCTCCTCTGTTCCGCCACCGCCGCGCTTCCAAGATCAGGAGCACTAGAAGACCTCTTCCCGGCACCCTGCCGGAGGGAGGAATCACCTCCGGAAGCTTCTCCACCACCATGGATGCTTCCAGAATGAACCGTGAGTAGTCCACCATGGACCATGGGTCTATGATCAGTAGCTATGTGATGTTCTCCTCCCCTCTTTGTTATTCATAGATTAGACCTCGTGAGCTTCCCTACATGATCGAGGCACATATGCAATCTTTCTGCTGTTGCTATGCTGAGTTTGCTGGGATCCGATGGATTATGAGATTATTTTTAGATTGTGATTGAGTTATATATTTGATTATATTCTTTTATATTTATGTTCTTGAGTAATTCTTGCATGTTCTCCGTTGTTGTTTATTGCTTTGGCCAAGTAGTAGGTAGTGACTCCAAGAGGGAGCGTTATGCATGATTGTGGGTTCATGCCACCCGATGACTAGCTTGAGTGACAGAAACATGAGTCTACGGGATGTGTTGTTGCCACAAGTGGAAAACAATGGTGCTTGTACTTGCGGGTGCAAGGATTTTTTACTTTACGCAAAGTTCTTTAACGCAGTTGTCTGTTGCTTTGAGTTTACACTCTGGGTGGGATTCGCAACTTAATACCAGCGAGATGTTCTTGATAGATATCTCAAGGTGGATGATTAGTGGGTAGATGCAGATGAATTTCGGTCTACGTGTCTTGGCGTACGACCCATGCTTTTGAGCCTCTTCCTTTCTGTTTCACATAATTAGCATTGGTTTGCGCACATAATCCTGTCAATTGCCCAACTGTGATTTGTTTACCTCGCATGGCTATTTTATCGTCTTTTGGGAGAGAGACATCACTAGTGAACATCATAGGACCCCGGTCCATATTACCACCACTGTTTACACTATCAATTTACTTTCAGTATTTACTTTTCAGTTTCTATCACTATATTTATTATCCCGTGCGTTTTATACTTCGTAAACAACAAGGCCGGAGGAATTGACAACTCCTCTGTACTCGTTGGGAAGCAAACCAATCTGTGTGTGTGCAGGTCCAGGTGAAGTAAGCAACCTTGAGTTGTGAACGGCGCCATTGTTCACTTCACCACCTACTTGTCGACGTTGGAGTCCTACTGGTTTGATACTTCAAACCTTAGCATCTTCGCTAAGGGAAACTTGCTGCTATCTACATCTCACCTTCCACTTGGGGTAACCAACGGGGGCGAGAAGTTATCTCGTGTATCAAGCAAATTTCTGGCGCCGTTTCCAGGGACTCCACTCTTCAAGATATGGGAGTTGCACACTATCTTTTATCTTTGCTTTTTAGTCTTGTTAGTTTACCTTTCTGTTTTTGCTTTAGTGTATTTTATAAAAAATAAAAAAATAGTTATCTTGCTTGCTGCTGCTATGGGTTCCTCTGAGAACACCAAGTTGTGTGACTTCACTAGTCACAACAACAGTGACTTTTTTTGCACTCCTATTGTTACACCTGCTACTTCAACACCTTCTTATGAGATTAAACGTGCTTTGCTGAACCTTGCTATGAAAGATCAATTCTCTGGTGCTAGAGATGCTGCTGCTTTGCATTTAAATAATTTTATTGAGCTTTGTGATAGGCAAAAGTACAAAGAAGTAGATGGTGATATTGTTAAGCTTAAGCTTTTTCCTTTTTCCTTGAGGGATGAAGCTAAAATCTGGTTTCAATCCTTGCCTAAGAATAGCATAGATTCTTGGGATAAGTGCAAGGATGCTTTTATCGGGAAGTACTATCCCCCTGCTAAGATTATCCAGTTGAGGAGATTTATTATGAATTTTAAACAATTGGATAATGAACACGTTGCCCAAGCTTGGGAACGCATGAAATATCTTGTTAAGAATTGCCTTACGCATGGTTTGACTACTTGGATGGTTATCCAGACTTTTTATGCAGGCTTGAACTTTACCTCGCGGAACCTGCTAGATTCGGCCGCGGGAGGAACCTTTATGTCAACTACACTTGGTGCTTCCACAAAACTTCTCGATGAGATGATGACCAACTATTCCCAATGGCACACCGAAAGAGCTCCAACAGGTAGGAAGGTAAACTCTGTCGAGGAGATCTCCTCGCTAAATGAAAAAGTTGACTTGATTATGTCTCTACTTACCAAGCAATCTCCTATTGATCCTCAAAATGTTCCTTTAAATTCTTTGATTGCTCAGGATCAAGTAGATTTGAACTTCATCTCTAGAAACAACTTCAACAACAATGCTTATAGGAGTTACTTTGGTAGCAATCCTAGAACGTTCCCCTCGAACTATTATGGGAACAACAACACTTATCCTAGCACCAAAAACTCCACTTCTGAATTAGAGAGTAGGCTTAAAGACTTTATCACTACACAAAAATCCTTCAACAAGAGTGTAGAGGAAAAACTAGACAAACTAGACACCCTCTCGTCGAAGGTAGACAATTTAGCCCACGAAGTAGAATTGCTTAAAATTAGAACTTCTCCCCTTGAGGAGAGGAAGGTCACTCCAATGAATGCTATCCAATTGCAAATTAATGAAAACATTAGGATGATGGCTAAACTCAAAGAGAGATGGGCTAGAGAAAAGGAGGAATAAGATAGAATTAAGAGCCTTCCTACACACCATGCTGTTGCTACTATCCAAGTGGTTGAGGATATCCAAACTCTTAGCACCCAATGCACCCCTAGTCCCATAGGACCTATTAATGGTGATGCTATGACCTCAACCGTAGAAGAAGAAATTCCTATGACTATAGAAGCTACCAAACAAGTGAGCCTAAAGGACACCACTACTACTCTACTTGATAGTAGTGACCTTGATTTTGATAATTTCACCCTTTCTGAAGTTATTCGTTTCCTTCACAAGATGTCTAGAGACCCCCACACTAGCACACTTAATCTTGCCTTCACGGAGCATATCACTAATGCTCTCATCAAAGCTAGGGAGGAGAAGCTTAGGGTAGAAGCCTCCATACCTAGAAAGCTAGAAGATGGTTGGGATCCTATGATTAAAATTAAGTTGAATAACTTTTCTTGCTTTGCTTTATGTGATGTTGGAGCTAGTACCTCTGTTATGCCCAAAAAATGTATGATATATTTGAGTTGAAACCTTTTGATGCTTGTTCTTTTGGTGTTCGTCTTGTCGATTCTTCCGTAAAGAAACCTTTGAGGAAGATAGATGATGTTCTTATCATTGTCAATGATAATTACGTTCCCGTTTATTTTACTATTATGGACATTGAATGTGAACCTTCTTGTCCAATTATTTTGGGACGTCCTTTTCTTCGCACCGTGGGTGCTGTTATTGATATGAAAGAAGGGATTATAAAATTCCAATTCCCTCTCGAGAAAGGGATGGAACACTTCCATAGGAAAAAGATTAAGTTGCCTTTTGAGTCCGTCACACGGGCTAGTTACTTTCTTGAAAACACTTGATCTATTTGCATTAAGCCTAGCTAATGGCTTTAAAGAAGCGCTTTCGGGAGGCAGCCTGCAACGAATTTAGGATTTCCTTTTTGTTTTTATTCTGTTCTTAGAGGTCTTGATGATTGTTAATACTGTAGAAACATCATTGTATCTTTACTTTTCAAGCTTTGTGCCTTTTATAGCCTCATACGACAAGGGAAGTAAAAGTTGTGACATGCTGTCCAGAAAACAGATTCTGTCCTCGTTACTAGAAAAATCACAGAAAAATCCCAGTTCATCTTTTTGAGCTGAATTTTGTGCACAGCGTGCTCTATACAATTATGAAACTTTCGTATGTTCTGAGTTTTTTGATTTAAGTTTCATAAGTATCCCTAACAAATTCTTTACTACCTGCTGGTCTGTTTTTCACAGATTCTGTCCTGTTTTGACTTTTCTTCGTTTTGCAAACCTTAAGCTTGCTTTTTCTTTGCAAAAACCTTTTGGCTCTCTTGAGAAACAGTATCTCTTCAAGATTATCTTTATTTCCAGTAGAGAAAAAATTATTTTATTATGGTTACTAACCTCGCTAATCAGATTATGATGAGTTATGTATGAAGGGAGTTTTCAAGTGTGCGAGGGAAGATGATGAAAGAAGATTAAGAAGTGTCAAGCGTTCAGGCTTGGGGATGATCCCATGCATCCCCAAGAAATATTCCAGGAGACTCAAGCGTCTAAGCTTGGGGATGCCCCCGTGCATCCCCTTCGCCATCAACAATTATCAGTTCGTCTTTCGTTTCACTATATTTTTATCACTTCATGCGTTATGTGCTATTCTTGGAGCGTCTCGCTCTTAGTTTTTTTTTGTTTTCTTTATATTTGCTTGCTGTTCATAACAAGTTAGAACCCAGCTTTCTTTGTGTGGGAGAGAAACACGCTCCACTTCCAAAATTTAGAACACAACATAGGATTTTTTCTTCTTATCTTTTCTGTGTTTGTTCTTTATCTTTTTCGTAGATGCTGTCATGTTTTGCTCTTAGCTTTCATGCTTATCTTTTTAAAGAGCTTTTGTTTAGTTTGTTGTTGGAACTCTCTTGAGTTTTCATGTTTATCTTGCTTAGAGAGTTTGCCTGTTGCACTGAGTTTTGTGTCTTGACTTGAAGTAGGTAATTGAGGTGCTATTCTTTTGTAGTAGTAACTTGCAAAAGTTTTGAGGTATTGTTTTGAGTAATGTTTGGACTTTTGGTGTCAAGAGATTTAGCCTATTAGTGATAGATGTCGTATTTTGGGAAATCCGTGTTTATTTTCAAAACCAACAAATTAGTTGAGAACACTAGCTACTAGCTGGATCACTACTCTTCTGAGGGGTCGAATATTAGAGTACACTCACGTACCATGAGTCGAGGATGCGCAAGGATAACCAAACCCCCATACACTCCTCCTCTGGGTACTTGTCTCTTTGTAAAACCTCCGTATTAGATTGAGAGTTACCGATAATAAGTGCATGATTTCTTCGGACTAATGTGAGTATTCGAAAGTTGACACTTCCACCTTCCCATATTTTGCTAGCCTCTCCTGTGCCGTGCATTGCTTTGTTCTCACTCCGAGAGTTGGCGTCCACCTTCGCCGGTACATCCAAACCCTTGGCACGATACGCTCTGTCATCATAAGCCTCCTTATATCCTTCCTCAAAACAGCCACCATACCTACCTATCAAGGCATTTCCATAGCCTTTCCGAGATACATTGCCATGCAACATCCACCTTCTCATGACTTGATCTTCATGTCATACATGATACTTGCTTGATCGATGAGCCGCATGCTAGTTGGGCCTTGCCCTAATCATTGCTACATGACGCGCTAGTATCATTGCATATCCTGCTACACTGGCAGAGGCATACATTTGCATACATCATGATAGTTACATTTTCTTTATGATTTGAGTACTTTGTAAAGTGTGAAAGATCTTCTATACTTTTTGTAATATATAGAGTGTTGCCCCTAAAGTGAGGAAAATACCCCAAAGTGGACAAAATTAAAAGATCCCAAAGTGGACAAATTAAAAGATCCCAAAGAGAACAAATGAGAGTTAAATAGAAAGAGCCATTGAGGCCACCAAAAAAATACAAAAAAGTAGAAAAAAGAGAAAGAAAAAAAAGAAATAAAAAGAGAGAAGGGGGCACACTACTATTCCTTTTGATAGATCCACACTCGTACTCCTTCTTATATCTTGTACTCCATAGAGATTATCATTCATGCATATAGCTATGTGGGGACCTTCACACTATAGAACTTGGCTTGTTTATTCCAATGAGGAGCCTCCTCAAATGAGCTCCAGGTCTTCTTGAGCAAGCAAGTTGGATGCACCCCCACTAGTTCCATTGGAGAGCTTTTAGCTCATATGTGCATCCGTTGCATGGCAATCCCTACTCCTCACATCATATCTATCATTTAGCTTTCTCTCGCTTATGGTTGTCCTCATTGATGTGAGCCTTTCACACCTTTTTTGTCTTCCTCCTCCACCTTATTATCTATTTTCAATCCTAAGTGTCAACTTTCTTGGTTACGCTCATCCATTGCATGAGTGCTCAAAATATCGAAAAGGAGTGGATCATTTTGACTTGTACCTGGCTAGTGGTCTGGGGATGAGTCAAGATAAGATTCCAAAGAAGACCAAGTGTGACACTTTAGTAGATTGAGTTCTCAACATAAAAATACTTTCTCTCGTATATCCCTATCCCCTTTCTTGCACGCAAACACCATTTGGAGACATTCGAGTCACGGACAGCGAGAGCTCTTGCACCTTTATGTTCTTATGTTGCTTGTTTCAATACTAGATATAGACTCTTGCCTGTTATGACTTGAATTGAATTGCATGCTTTAATTGCTTTACTTACAAAGTTCTTATATGGTTGTTAGCATGTCACCACAGAAATTATGCTTGTTATGATTTACCTACTCGAGGACGAGCAGGAATTAAGCTTGGGGATGTTGATACGTCCAAAACTTATCTATAATTTCTGCTTGCTCCATGCCTCTTTTGTGTGATATTGCTATGATATAGATGAACTTCCATACACTTTCGATCATATTTGGACTAACCTATTAACTCAGTGCACCCCAGTGCCGGTTCCTGTTTTCTGCTGTTTTTCTATTTCAGGTTTCCCCTTATTAAAAGTACCAGAAAAATTCCGGGAAAAATATAGGAAAAATCAACGTACCGGAAGCTTCGCGAAGAGCCTGAGAGGGGCCAGAGGGGAGCCAGGGGGGCCCCAGGCGGCCTGAGGGCGCGGCCCCACCGCTGGCCGCGCCAGGGGTCGGCTGGAGCCCCTGGTCCACCTCTGGCTGCCCCCTTTCGCCTATTTATTCCCCGTGACAAGAAACCCTCGGGGACGGAACCCTTTTTGGCGATCTCTCGTCCGTTCCGCCGGCGCCGCGGTCCCAAGATCGGGAGCACCAGAAGACCTCTTCCCGGCACCCTGTCGGAGGGAGGAATCACCTCCGAGAGCTTTTCCACCACCATGGATGCTTCCCAGATGAACCGTGAGTAGTCCACCTTGGACCATGGGTCCATGATCAGTAGCTATGTGATGTTCTCCTCCCCTCTTTGTTCTTCATGGATTAGACCTCGTGAGCTTCCCTACATGATCGAGGCACATATGTAATATTTCTGCTGTTGCTATGCTGAGTTTGCTGGGATCCGATGGATTATGAGATTATGTTCAGATTGTGATTGAGTTATATATTTGATTCTCTTCTTTTATATTTATGCTCTTGAGTAATTCTTGAATGTTCTCTGTTGCTGTTTATTGATTTGGCCAAGTAGTAGGTAGTGACTCCAAGAGGGAGCGTTATGCATGATTGTGGGTTCATGCCCCCCGATGACTAGCTTGAGTGACAGAAACATGAGTCTAGTGGATGTGTTGTTGCCACAAGGGGGAAAACAACGGTGCTTATACTTGCGGGTGCAAGGATTGTTTACTTTACGCAAAGTTCTTTAATGCAGTTTTCTATTGCTTTGAATTTACACTTTGGGTGGGATTCGCAACTTAATACCAGCGAGATGTTCTGGATAGATATCTCAAGGTGGATGATTAGTGGGTAGATGCAGATGGATTTCGGTCTACTTGTCTTGGCATACCGCCCATGCTTTTGAGCCTCTTCCTTTCAGTTTCACATAATTAGCATTGGTTTGCGCACATAATCATGTCAATTTCCCAGCTGTGATTTGTTTACCTCGCATGGCTATTTTATCGTCTTTTGGGAGAGAGACATCACTAGTGAACATCATAGGACCCCGGTCCTTATTACCACCACTGTTTACACTATCAATTTACTTTCAGTATTTACTTTTCAGTTGCTATCACCATCATTACTATCCCGTGCGTTTTATCCTTCGTAAACAACAAGGCCGGAGGAATTGACAACTCTTGTGTACTCGTTGGGAAGCGAAGCTATCTGTGTGTGTGCAGGTCCAGGTGAAGTAAGCAACCTTGAGTTGTGAACGACACCATTGTTCACTTCACCACCTACTTGTCGACGTTGGAGTCCTACTGGTTCGATACTTCAAACCTTAGCATCTTCGCTAAGGGAAACTTGCTGCTATCTACATCTCACCTTCCACTTGGGGTAACCAACGGGGGCAAGAAGTTATCTCGTGTATCAGCGCCCACCGTGGGGCAGACCGAGGCGTCGACTGGAGTTCTGATCCGGACGGGATCTTCCTCGTCATCGAGCATGAGCTACGCCTCTGTCCTGATCTTTAGGCGTGGGGCAGTGGACTACGCTGCGCGGTTTGGGGTCGGCGCACCCCTGCCTCCCGGTGTTTCAGTGCCGATCGGCAGTCATCGCCTCTTCATCAGCTGCTTCCCTGAGGCGTATCCCAAGGAGGTGTGTGTCTTCTCTAGTGCCACGGATCCACTCCTGACCAGGGGCTGCACGGCAGCTCCCGGCGGAGCGGAGCCGCGTGTGCACGCAACCGTCATGATGGCTGGGACGACTGCATCAAGCAACCAAGGTGCGGCAAGCGCAGCGAGGAAAGCAAAGGAGGTCGCGGACGCCGCGGAAAGAGTCGGCATCAGTGCGTTGCGGGATGTGTTGTACACACCCGTGAACAGGAATGGTGACCCCCGATCCGGTCCACACCGATCTGGAGACGGCACGGCTTGCTCTCGCCCGCAGAGCCGAGCATGTGCTGGCAGAAGAGCGCAGGCTGGGAGCCATCACCAGAGAGTACAATGCAGCTCACGCCAGCCAACGGCGGCCGATTGCACCTGCGGTCTTAGAGGATCTCAGGAGTAGAGGTCGCGCAGTCGGCAAAGAGCTGTCAGGAGCCGAGCAGCCGGCAACATCACCATTTGTCCAGCGGCCAACATAAAACACGCTCGACAAGAATTTGCGAGCTGCCGAGCAGATTGCGAATGAGCTGGAGGATTTGGAAGGCGAAGAGCGGCGCCAGCAAACTCGCCGAATGCGCGAGCTGCTGGCGTCGGCAAAGCAGCAGCAGCAAGCGGCGTTGGATGATCCGGTTGCAGGACCTGAGGCATCAAGAAGGACTGCGAGGCCGGTTCCGGGGGCCAGCCAACGACCGAATGCTTCGCGGCAGAACAGGCAGCAAGGCCAGTCCCGACGTGAGAGTAGGGTCAGGAGCAATCGGGGTCCCCCGATCATGAACAGAAGAGCAGAGGAGCCGGCTGTAAGTAGCAAGCGCAATGACCCACCTCGTTAGCCAGAAGCAAGACCAGCAATCAGCAATCGGCTCGGCGCTCGCCAGATTGGCGAGAATGATGCCAGGAATCGCATCGAGCTGTTGGAAAGAGATGCACAACAGGAAGAGGAGGGAGCAGCCGGCCCAACGTGTTTCAGACACCGCATTCGGACCGAGCAGTTCCCCAAAGGGTTCACCTTGCCCAGAGATACCCCCAAGTACAATGGTTCCGTTAAGCCAGAGGACTGGCTGACAGATTACATGACCGAAGTCGGCATCGTCGGCGGCAGTCGGCGTGTAGCTGTATGCTACGCTCCTCTAATGCTGCAGGGGTCTGCTCAGACTTGGCTGAACAGTTTGCCCGGCAACAGCATCAATTGCTGGGAGGATTTCTCGGAAGCCTTCATTCGCAACTTCACTGGCACATATGATCGGCCGCATCTTCCTCGGCAGCTCGCCCTCTGCGTGCAAGGCAAGGACGAGCCACTCCGAGAGTATCTAGCTCGGTGGATCAAGTTGAAGAATTCATGTGAAGGAGTCCATGAGATACAGGCCATCAAATATTTCACTGATGGATGCTTGGAAGGATCAATACTGAATCACAAGCTGCTCCGCAAAGATTTTTCATCATTGGCCGAGCTCATGAGGGTCGCCAACGCGTTTGCTGTCTCTGACTCCGCGAGGAGTGAGCCCATTCAGCTCGGTGTTGGCGGCGTGGTTCAGACGCAAGGGGCTGCACAAGCGGCAGAGGCAGGGAGCCAGGGGCTCAGTCGGCGAGAGCGCAGAGATAACAATCGGAACAACAACAACAACCAGCAGAATAGCGGAAAGAGGAAGGATGAGCAGCCAGACGCTTAGTATGGCAGTCGGCAGGTGGCCGCTGTCCAAGACCAAGAGGAACAAGGGGCTGCCGGAGGCAGTCGGAAGATGAAGCAGAATGCGAAGCCGTAGTGGCTGATGAAGCCCAAGTATACATTCGAGGACATGCTGGATCAGCCATGCAAAATGCATAGCAGCCCAGGCAAGCCAGCGGCGCATACCACCCGACAATGTGATTTTGTCAAGCGCATAGCGAAGGGAGAAGCATTACCACCTCCACCCCCACCACCACCTCAGAACAGAGCGCCACCTCAGGCGCAGAACCAGTTCCTGCGACAAGATGACGCATGCATGATCTTCACCAGCGAGTCAAGTGACAAGGGCAGTCGGAGAGCCCGAGCTCAGGAGGTCAATGCCACCATGCCCCCGATTCCCCAGTACATGCATTGGTCGGATTGCAAGATTACCTGGGGCAGGGAGGATCACCCAAGTATCATGCCGAATCTGGGCACCTATCCGCTCGTGGTGTATGCCCTGTTTGCGGCCCCCAAGTTTTCATGTCTGTTTTCCCGAGTGCTCATTGATCCAGGGAGCACAATCAACATTCTGTACAGAGACACGATGATCAAGTTGGGACTCACAGAGAGGGATTTGGAGCGCTGTCGGACGACTTTCCATGGGATCGTCCCTGGTTTGTCATGCACCCCTATGGGCCGCATTCGGCTGGATGTGATCTTTGGCACGGAGGAGAACTTCAGGAGAGAGCCGATCTGGTTCGAGGTCGTCAACCTCAACAGCCCATACCATGCCCTCTTGGGATTGCCAGCGATCGCCAAGTTCATGCTCAATGCATATGAGCCCTACCTGAAGATGAAGCTCCCAGGGCCAAACGACATCATCACTGTCACCGGGGACTTCAGGAAGTCCCTCGAGTGCTCGTCAGCTGGTGCAAATTTGGCCGATTCCTTGGTGGTAGCCGAAGAGAAGCGTCAAATCGACAAGATGGTTGCAATGGCTCAAGCTCAAAGCAAGGTTCCCCTTCCAGTCGGCCCAGCCAAGAGAGCAGATGAAGAGACCACTTTCCAGTCGGCCAAGGACAGCAAGAAGGTTGCTCTAGATCCCTCCGACCCAACCAAGTTCGTTGTGGTCGGAGTAGGACTTAGCAACAAATAGGAAAGCGAGCTCGTCGAGTTCCTCCATGAGAACCGGGACATCTTTGCATGGTCTTGACAAGACATGCCTGTAGTGCCGAGGGAACTCGCCGAGCACAAGCTCCACATTCGGCCAGGTTCTAAACCGGTCAAGCAACCCCTTCGACGTTTTTCTGAAGACAAGGGAAGAGAAATCGGCGAGGAGGTCGCCAAGCTCAAGGCTGCAGGCTTCATCATGGAGGTGTCTACCCCGAGTGGCTGGCAAACCCAGTCCTCGTAATGAAGAAGAACAAGACATGGCGCATGTGTATCGATTACACCTGCCTGAACAAGTCATGCCCCAAGGATCCGTTTGCTCTGCCCCGTATAGATCAAGTCATTGACTCTACGGCTAGCTGCGAGCTTTTGTCATTTATGGATGCCACTGCTGGCTATCACCAGATAAAACTTGCTGTGGAAGATCAAATAAAAACTGCCTTTATAACCCCCTTTGGGGCTTATTGCTATATCACCATGCCTTTCGGCCTGAAGAATGGAGGTGCTACCTATCAGCGCACTATCCAGCGATGCACGCATTCCTAGCTCGGCAGAAACTTGCATGTGTATGTAGATGATTTGGTAGTGAAGATGATCAAAGGAGTCACACTCCTCGACGACCTCAAGGATACATTCGCCAACCTACGCACCTACAAGATCAAGATGAATCCAGAGAAGTGTGTGTTTGGCGTTCCAGCTAGCAAACTCTTGAGATTTCTCATTTTTGAAAGAGGAATCGAATGCAATCCCGAGAAGATAGCCGCAATCGAACGAATGGACCGGCCCAAGAATTTGAAGCAAGTGCAGAAGTTCACCGGTTGCTTGGCGCCACTCAGTCGATTTCTCAGTCAGCTGGGAGAGAAGGCAATCCCACTATATCAGCTCATGAAGAAGATGGAGAAGTTCACACAGACTCCACAAGCAGATGAATCATTCAAAGAGCTGAAGCGTATGCTCTCCACCGCGCCAATTCTGGCCGCTCCGATTGAGAAGGAGTCGATGATGTTATATATCGCGGCAACCAATCGGGTGATCAGTGCAGTGATGGTGGTGGAGCGTCCTGATAAGGACAAAGCGCAACAGATTCAGCGGCCAGTTTATTACATCAGCGAGGTGCTCTCAGTATCCAAGCAAAATTATCCCCATTACCAGAAGATGTGCTATGGAGTCTACATGGCGGACAAAAGATTGAAGCCCTATTTCCATGCTCATCCGATTATGGTGGTCAGCTCGGCTCCACTAGCTGACATCATTGGCAGTAGGGATGCAACCGACAGAGTGGCCAAATGGGCAATTGAGATCGCCTCTCATGGCATACAGTACGATCCAAGAACAACAATCAAATCCCAAGCATTGGCCGATTTCCTGGTGGACTGGGCTGAAACTCAATATATGTCACCCGTCCCAGGATCGGGTTTTTGGAGAATGCACTTTGATGGATCCAAGACGAAGAATGGCCTAGGGGCTGGCATTGTTCTCACATCGCCAAAAGGAGACCGACTGCACTATGTGCTGCAAATCCACTTCGCAGCATCCAACAATGTTGCCGAGTATGAGGCCCTTGTGCATGGCATCAAGCTGGCCAAGGAGATCGGCATCCGGAACATAGAGTGTTTCGGCGACTCCGACCTGGTGGTGCAGCAGTGTACAGGCAATTGGGATGCAAAGGATGCAAATATGGCGAGCTACCGTTTCCTGGTGCAGCAGCTCAGCGGATATTTTGAAGGCTGTGAATTTCATCACGTGCCCAGAGCAAACAATGAAGCAGCGGATGCCCTATCCAAGCTCGGCTCCACCAGGCAAAGAATTCCGCCAGGGGTATCACTGGAGCACATCAAGAAGCCATCCATCACGCCTTCTCCAGAGTGCGAATCCATCTTCATATCAGAAACCGACCTGGAGGCATTAAGGCAAGCAAAACTGGTCCAGCCAATGAAGATCCCGACTCTGAAGAAGCAATCGAACGCCCAAGGAGCTGCGGCCTCGGCAAAGCCAGCAGAACCAGGGGCTGCCGATTCCAGCAAAAATAAGAAGTCCAAGGCAAAAGCAGCAGCATCACCAGGTATCGGGAACTCATCCGAGCTGTTGACACCAGGGGCTGCCGATTGCGATCCAAAGACACCGAGTCCAAGAGAAGAGCCATTAGATTCTGAGGCTCCAGTCTCAACAGAGCAGGTAACACCAGGGGCTACTGACGACAAGCTAGCTGTCGAAATCGTCAGCTCAGAGATTGAATCCGAGATGATAGAAGCACAACAGGCCGAGCCAGAGGAGGCAGTCGTACCACAACAGGCAATGGTCATGGTGGTTGTCACTGCTCCAACCTGGGCACAACCGATCAGAGATTTCCTGGTCGACGGGACTCTTCCCCCAGATGAAGTCGAAGCTAGGCAAATCCAGCGCCGATCTGGTGCATACACCATCATCAACAATGAGCTGATGCACAGAAGCGCAACCGGAGTTCTCGAGCGATGTGTAGAAGAGGACAAGGGGCTGGAGCTGCTTCGGGACATTCATCAAGGTGAATGCGTCCATCATGCATCAGCAACAACAATCGTAGCCAAGGCATTTCGCCATGGTTTCTACTGCCAGACAACGCGAGCAGCGGCAGAGCATCTGGTGAAGCACTGCAATGGTTGTCAGCGGTTCAAAGCCAAGAGTCATCTCCCGGCATCGGCACTCAAAACAATCCCAATAACATGGCCATTTGCAGTATGGGGACTGGACATGGTTGGGCCATTCAAGCGAGCAAGGGGTGGTTTAACTCACCTACTTGTGGCAGTTGACAAATTCACAAATTGGATTGAAGCACGTCCGATCAAGATGATGGATGTTCCGACAGCGGTCAGGTTCATCGCCGACATCACGAGCAGATACGGAGTTCCCCACAGCATCATCACCGACAACGGCACAAACTTTGCAAAGGGAGCATTGGCTCGGTATGCATCCGAGTACGGCATTCGGCTCGATGTGGCATCCGTAGCACACCCCCAGTCGAATGGCCAAGCAGAAAGAGCAAATGGCCTCATCTTGGCAAGCATCAAACCCCGATTGATTGAGCCACTTGAAAGAGCGCCTGGAGCATGGATTGATGAGCTTTCGGCAGTTTTGTGGAGCTTGAGAACCACAACAAATCGATCAAAGGATTCACCCCATACTTCCTAGTGTATGGCTCAGAAGCAGTCATCCCGGCCGACATTGAGTTTGACTCACCACGGCACGCCTTATACACTGAAGCAGAAGCCAAGGAAGCTCGAGAAGACTGTGTTGATCTAAAGGAAGAAGCCTGCCTGCTGGCTCTGTCCAGGTCGGCAATTTACCAGCAAAGGCTGCGGCACTACCGCAGCAAGAAGATTCGCCCCTCGCTTTCCGTGAGGGCGATTTGGTGCTCCGCCGAATCCAGAAGTCAAATGGTCAGCACAAGTTGTCCTCACCTTGGGAAGGTCCTTTCATCGTCAGCCGAGCACTCAAGAACAATGCATATTACCTCATCGATTGCACACAAGGCACTCGGCACAAGGACACGTCATGAGTTGAGACGCAACGTCCCTGGAACGCCAAGCTGTTATGCCCGTTTTACAGTTGAGTCGTACGAATGTATTTATGCTATCAAGCAATCAATCAGTAAAGTTGTTATGCATCTGAGAGATAGCATTCGATTGACTTTATATGGTTATTTCGTTTTCAAGAAAGCCTCATTCGGCAACGCCTTGTCATCCCCGAGAGGTGCGAAAAATCTCACTCGGGGACTGGCCGACCATACGGTCACAAAGTATAAGGTGAAAGTCCATGAGTACTGCAGGTTCGGAACCAAGCTAGCACGTGACACGAGCACATATCACAAGTTGGTTGTGGCATCGATGAAGCGACGGCTGGTCGGACCTGCGGTATCACACCGCGAACTTAAAAACACCCTGGAAAGAGAACCACAGCCGACGGCGCCATTCGTCGATTGCGTCCCCGATCAATGCACCAAGCAATCGGCAAGAAGCAATCGGCTGACTAATTCTATGCAGAATCCTTCTGCGCTAACGCTTGAGCAGCACAACCTCAGTGACCAAACCCAGAGCGGAGCACGATCCTGTGAGCCGACATTAGACCGCACGTCAGCTGTCGGCGAACATGGAATCGTACCCCCAAGGGAAAATGGCAAAGAGCAAAAGCTAAAAAGCAGAAAGCATGAAGTCGATCACATAAGAAAGTCATGCAATAAGCAAAGATAACAGCCTCAAGGTCGAATAGGTTCATTACATCAAACCAACCCCAGTGGGTGTCCTCGGAATCTTGCAAGTCTTGTGAAAGTTTGCAGTAAAGGAAATAAAGTAAACTAGCTATGCGTCGGGAGCAGTAGAGATTGGAGCAGTCGCCGTTGTGGCTGAAGTGGTTGGAGCTGTCGGCGGTGCAGTCGAGGCAGTCGGAGCAGTGGATGGCGCTTGTGTAATGGCCGGAATTGCTTGCTCCGGCACAGTCGGACCCTCTTGCATAGCTTCCGATTGCTCTGGCCCCGTCGAATCTTCCTTTGCCTTGGAAGGCTCAACATCGGCTAGCTTGGCGCTAGTCCTTCCTGAGGTAGCCTTGGGCGAAGTGTGAGAGGAGCTGCTGCCAGATAGGTCATCATGATACAAGTGGGAACTTGAAGAGCGAGCTGGTTGACTTCCTTGACCTCCTCGGGCGCGGTCGCCAGCAGAAGGGCTGTCATCGGCCAGAGCAGCTATCGACAGTGGAGCAACCGTCATCCCAGCATTGTCAAGGATAGGAGTGTACTCAGTATGAGGGAACCACCCATCCATGGTCGTGGCAAGGCGGTTTACCTGGGAATAGGCGCTCTCAAGGAGATCCGACGCCCCATATCGCATGGTGTAAAGCCGAGCTAAGATTAGCTTGGGATACCAGCTCAGCACGGTCTGAAGCGCCGTCTCTGCGCCAATCTGAGCTTCCCAGTCAAGCAAAGCCTCGATCCGGCGGGGAGCAGCTTTCAGTAGCAGCAGCACCTGGTCATGTGTAGCATTGGGGGCATCTCCTTGCTCTGAATCTTCCTCGTCAGACTCGTTGGTGCCTGTTGAGGACCCTTCGCCATGGCGCATGCGCCCGAGTGCATGCTTCAGTTCGACGGGCCTCTAAAGCAGCTCGACAAGCTTCTGGACACCCAGTTTGAATGCGAAGACGCTGCCAAGAATCACGGGGATGCGAGCCTCGGTGGCAATGATGAATTCCCGAGGATTCCATCCCTCGGCTTCGGTCCTCACCGGCCAGCCCTCTTTTGCTCGGATTTGCCTTTCTTCCGTAACGGCATGCTGAGCAGCGGGCTCTGAGGCAGGCCAGTGCTCTGTACCAGAGGGTTAAGCGTGAGAAGATGCAAAAGAGAGGAAATCGTCAAGAAAACCGAGACAAGAAAGATAGCTCACCAGAAAGAAGGGAATCCATCTCGCGCAGTCTCTCGAGATTAGCTCGGGCCTCGCGTCGGGCCTTGGTTAGTTCGTCGTTGTGGTGCAGCGTCATGGCGTCCATCTTGGCCACTGCGTCATCTCGTTCTGCTTGCAGAGCGGTCCGAGAAGTCACCGCAGCATCGCGCTCTGAGCGCAAGACCTCAGCAATCGTGGCGTGCGCCGAGATCACCGCCTCCAGCTCGGTTTTATGGCCGGATTTCAGAGAGGTCACCTCTCCCCGCAGCCGCTCGGCAGTGCGAGACAGATCGGTTTATGCGGCTCGCAGGCGCTCAAGTTCCTGCCGAGCAGCGGCAAGCTCGGGGCCTTGACGGCCGAGCTGCTCCACCAGCTCAGCTACCCGGCCCTGAAGAGCGGGATAGTGGGCAAGGATGCAGCAGCAGCTGCAATATCGTTCAGAAGAAAAAGTCAGAACCAGAGGACGAAACCAATCGGTTGGGGATTAGCAGAATTACCTGTTAGCTCGGCGACCTTTGCAGTCTGCTGGTTCACTTGGAGCTGAGCAGAGGCGAGGAGTCGCATGCTGGCGGAGTAGGACTCGAGCAAATTCTCAAAGACATGGCGCTTCTCCTTGGAGGCAGCCTGTGTTTAAGGGGAAAGTCAATCGCAAAAAAAAGAGAGAGAGCAAAAGTCGAAAGGAGATCCGAGCTGATTCCAGGCAATCGACCCGAATCTCGAGGACTACACCCACTCGAGGGCAGATCCACCGATCTGAGGACGGCATGAGAAAACACGAATCAGAAGAAGATCCGAGCTGATTGCAAGCAATCGGCCCGAATCTCGGGGACTACACCCAGTGGGTGCGCTTGCGCGCCCCCACTTAGAAAAGAGAACTTATAGTATGATTGCGGTCGATGAGCTCGAGCTCCTGAAGCACGTCAGCAGAGAGTGCCTTCACTCGGTCATAGGACGAAGCCATAGTGCCTTGAGAGGCCAAAGGAAAGCGGCCCGAGGCGTCGGGCTCGGGGCCAGCAGGACCGGTGCGAGAGTAGGCCACGCGGTAGTGATCCACCGAGTGCATCTGTGATTCAGGAGCAGCAGAGGAGGTCTTGATACGTCCAAAACGTATCTATAATTTATGCTTGCTCCATGCATGTTTTGTGTGATATTGCTATGATCTAGATACACTTTCATACACTTTTGATCATATTTGGACTAACCTATTAACTCAGTGCACCACAGTGCCAGTTCCTGTTTTCTGCTGTATTTCTATTTCAGTTTCCCCCATATAAAAAGTGCCAGAAAAATTTCGGGAAAAATATAGGAAAAATCAGCGTACAGGAAGCTTCGCGAAGAGCCCGAGTGCGCCCAGGGGGGATCCAGGGGTGGCCCAGGCGGCCACCCGGCGCGGCCACCCCCTGGGCCGCGCCAGGGGGGGCGCTTGGGGCCCCTGGTCCACCTCTGGCTGCCTCCCTTCGCCTATATATTCTCCGTCACGGGAAACTTCCGAAGACATAACCCTTTTTCGCGATCTATCCTCTGTTCCTCCGCCGCCGCGCTTCCGAGATCGGGAGCACCAGAAGACCTCTTCCCGGCACCCTGCCGGAGGGAGGGCCGACCTCCGGGAGTCTCCTCTCCACCATGGATGCTCCCCGGATGTCTCGTGAGTAGTTTTCCTTGGACCATGGGTTCGTGTTCAGTAGCTATGTGATGTTCTCCTCCCCTCTTTGTTCTTCATGGTTTAGACCTCGTGAGCTGCCCTACATGATCGAGGCACTTTTGTAATCTTTCTGCTGTTGCTATGCTGAGTTTGATGGGATCTGATGGATTATGAGATTATGTTTAGATTGTGATTGAGTAATATATTTGG
Organism: Bromus sterilis; assembly: GCA_950022295.1. Classification (NCBI taxonomy): domain Eukaryota; kingdom Viridiplantae; phylum Streptophyta; class Magnoliopsida; order Poales; family Poaceae; genus Bromus; species Bromus sterilis. Next base: position 111,896,643 of record OX465598.1, read on the forward strand.
TTTTTATCTCTTATATTTTTGTTCCTAAGTAATTCTTGCATGTTCTCCGTTGCTGTTTATTGCTTTGGCCAAGTAGTAGGTAGTAACCCCAAGAGGGAACGTTATGCTCGATTGTGGGTTCATGCCCCCCGATGACACGCTTGAGTGACAGAAACATGAGTCTAGGGGATGTGCTATTGCCACAAGGGGGAAAACAACGGTGCTTGTAACCGCGGTTGCAAGGATTGTTTACTTTACGCAAAGTGCTTTTTAATGCAGTTGTTTGTTGCTTTGGGTTTACACTTTGGGTGGGGCTCGCAACTTAATACCAGCGAGATGTTCTGGATAGATATCTCAAGGTGGATGATTATTAGTAGATGCAATTGGATTTCAGTCTACTTATTTTGGCGTACTGCCCGTGCTTTTGAGCCTCTTCCTTTATTTTGTAGCATAGTTAGCATTGCGGTGCGTTCATAATCCTGTCAATTGCCCTTATGTAATTTGTTTACCTCGCATAGCAGTTTTATCGTCTTTTGGGAGAGAGACATCACTAGTGAACATCATGTATCCCGGTCCATATCCTCATTACTGTTTCCACGCTCATTTACTTTTCTGCTTTTACTTTCAGTTGCTATCATTATCCCTTGTGTTTGATCCTTTGTGAACAACAAGACCGGAGAGATTGACAACCTCTCTGAACTTCGTTGGGAACAAAGTTATTTGTGTCTGTGTGCAGGTCCGCATCAGTTGCGCCGCTGACACCTACTTATCATCTCTGGAGTCCTACTGGAGACAAACCTTGGTATCTTTACTGAGGGAAATTTGCTGCTGTGCTACATCACGCCTTCGACTTGGGGCTCACCAACGAAGGTCGAGAAGACTACACCCGTCAACTCTCGCGCCATCAAGCAAATTTCTGGCGCCGTTGACGTCGACTCCGAGTGCTAAGATAGGGGAGTTGCACACTACCCTTTACCTTTGTTTTTTTGTCTTGTTAGTTTACCTTTCAGTTTTTATCTTTGTGTCTTATATCAAAAATCACAAAAAATATATTTTTATTTATCTTGCTAGTAGTTGTCATTATGTCTGGACCTTTTTCCTTTGTTGAGAGAGAGGTTCTCACCTTTAAACAAAAAGGTGGTGAAAGTTTAAAAGATGCTTGGTATAGAATTAATGATTCTCAAATAAAAGCCACCAAGAAGCAATCCACTACTATCCTGCTTAGAAATTTTTATGTCGGGATTACTCCTTGGAATAGGTTCATATTAGATACTGCTATCAATGGGAATTTCCTAGAAGCCCAGATTTGGGAGTCTCTTAATGTTATTGAAAATCTTGTTGGAAATCTCCCTATTGCTAGCATACAAGAAGATATAACTCTAGCTCACATTATGAAGAAACTTGAAAAGATAGAGTTAGAAATACCAAGTATAACTAGGATAAATGAGTTGGATCGCAAGATTCAAGGGAATTTGAATAAGCTTGATAGCTCCATGCTTAAAATTATTAAAACTTTGGAGGTCATCAAATCCCGTGATACGGATCTTTCTAGGATTGATAAGATTGAGGAAATCATTAATACTCTAGGAACTACTTTTTCCTCAATCAAACCAAAAATGGTCGAGACTTTAGCAAGAAGGTAACCTAAGTTCAATTATGTCCCTAGGGTTCCCTGACCTAAAAATAAACCACCCATTGCCAAAGAAGTTGAAACCGTGAAAACTTTGGAAGAAATACCTCTCTTTGATATATTTATAAATGAATCTTCCATTGATTTTCCCCCTTTTGGTTTTCTCCCTAGAAGTATCATCATTAGGCCTTTATTTGAAAGACCTCTTAAGACTATTCGTACAATTGAAGATCTTTTTGATGATCTTGATAATGACTCGATTGATACAACTTGATCTTTTGCATCATGCCTAGCTTAAAGGCATAAAAGAAAGCGCTTTCGGGAGGCATCCCGCAACGAATTTAGGTTTATTTTTGCTTTTTGTTGTGTCTTGATGTTTGTTACTACTGTAGAAACATCATTGTATACTTTGTGCCCAGTTATAGCCTCTTATGATAAGGTAAGCAAAAGTTGTGACGTGCTGTCCAGAAAACAGATTCTGTCCCTTGACAGAAAAATTCGAATCAAATCACCAGATAATCTTTTTGATTTGAATTATTTTGACAGAATTCGCTATACAATTGTGAAACTTCCGTATGTTCTGAGTTTTTTGATTTGAGTTTCAGAAGTGCCCCTAAAAATTCTTTACTACCTGCTGTTCTGTTTTTCACAGATTCTGCCACGTTTTGTCTCTCCTAACTGTTGCAAACCTTAAGCTTGCTTTTTCTTTGCAAAAACTTTTTGGCACTCTTGAGAAACAGTAGCTCTTCAAGAATATCTTTATATCCAGTGGGGAAAAAATTATTTTATTAATGGTACTAACCTCTCTAATCAGCTTATGATGAGTTATGTATGAAGGGAGTTTTCAAGTGTGCGATGGAAGATTATGAAAGAAGATCCAGGAGTGTCAAGCGCTCAAGCTTGGGGATGCCCCCATGCATCCCCAATAAATATTCAAGGAGACTCAAGCATCTAAGCTTGGGGATGCCCCCGTGCATCCCCTTCTCCATCAACAATCATCAGTTCGTCCTTTGTCTCACTATATTTTTATCACTTCATGCGTTATGTGCTATGCTTGGAGCGTCTCGCTCTTAGGTTTTATTTTTAGTTTTCTTTAGCTTTTCTTGCTGTTCATAACAAGTTATATCCCGTCTTACTTTGTGTGGGAGAGAAACACGCTCCACTTTCAAAATCTAGAACACATCATAGGATTTTTCCTGCTTATCTTTTTGCTGTTGTGTGTCCTTTATCTTTTCGTAGCTGCTGCCATGTCTAGTTTTAGTCTTAGTTTTTCTTAGCAAGAGCCTTGGCTTTTGTTTAGTTTGTCGCTGGAACTCTCTTTAGTTTTCATGTTTATCTTGTTAAGAGAGTTGGTTGTTGCACTGAGTTATGTCTTGTCTTGAAAGTAGGTAATTGAGGTTGCTATTTAATTTTAGTAGTAACTTGCAATGGTTTTGAGGTATTGTTGTGAGTAATGTTTGAACTTTTGGTGTCAAGAGCTCTAGCCTATTAGTGATAGTTGTCGTATTTTGGGCAATCCGTGTGTTTTTTCAAAACCTAGAAAACTAGTTGAGAACTCTAGCTACTAGATGGATCACTAATCTTTGGAGGGATCGAATATTAGAGAACACTCACGTACCATGAGTCGAGGATGCGCAAGGATAACCAAACCCCCATACACTCCTCCTCGGGGTACTTGTCTCTTTGTGAACCCCCTTTTTAGATTGAGAGTTACCGATAATAAGTGCATGAGTTCTTCAGACTAATGTAAGTATTGAAAGTTGACACTTCCACCTTCCCATATTTTGCTAGCCTCTCCCGTGCCGTGCATTGCCTTCTTCTCACTCCGAGAGTTGGTGTCCACCTTCGCCGGTACATTCAAACCCTTGGCATGATACGCTCTGTCATCATAAACCTCCTTATATCTTTCCTCAAAACAGCCACCATACCTACCTATCAAGGCATTTCCATAGCCTTTCCGAGATATATTGCCATGCAACATCCACCTCTTCATGACTTGATCTTCATGTCATACATGTTCCTGCTACACCGGCAGCGACATACATTGCATACATCATGATAGTTACGTCTTCTTTATGATTTTGAGTACCTTGTAAAGTGTGAAAGATCTCCTTTACCTTCTTGTAAAATAGAGTGTTGCCCTTAAGTGAGGAAAAGATCCCAAAGTGGACACAATAAAAGATCCTAAAGAGGACAAATGAGAGTAAAATAGAAAGAGCCATTGAGGCCACAAAAAAATACAAAAAAATAGAAAAAAGAGAAAAAGAAATAAAAAGAGAGAAAGGGGCAACACTACTATCCTTTTGAGAGATCCACACTAGTACTCCCTTTTATATCCTTGTACTCCATAGAGATGATCATTATGCATATAGCTATGTGGGGACCTTCACACTATAGAACTTGGCTTGCATATTCCAAGGATGAGCCTCCTCAAACGAGCTCTAGGTATTCATGAGCGAGCTATTTAGATGCACCCCCACTAGTTCCATTGGAGAGCTTCCTAGCTCCTATGTGCATCCGTTGCATGGCAATCCCTACTCCTCACATCATATCTATCATTTGGCATCTCTTGCCTATGATTGTCCTCGTTGACGTGAGCCTTTCTCATCCTTTTTGTCTTCCTCCTCCGTACTTCTCTCTTTGCCATCCTAAGTGTCAACTCTCGTACTTACGCTCATCCATTGCATGAGTGCTCAAAATATTGAAAAAGGAGTGGATAAAATTGACTTGTACCTGGCTAGTGGTCCGGGGACGAGTCAAGATAAGATTCCAGAAAAAGACCAAGTGTGAAACTTTAGTAGATTGAGTTCTCAACAAATAAATGTTTTTCTCGTATTCCCTATCCCCCTTCTTGCACGCAAACACCATTTGGAGACATTCGAGTCACGGACAGCGAGAGCTCTTGCACCTAATGTTCTTTCGTTACTTGTTTCAATGCTAATATAGACTCTTGCATGTTATGACTGTTGGGGTTCGGGGCAGAAAACACAAATTTTTCCTTGACTTACGATACCCAATCCCAAGACCTATGCTATGCTGATGCAAGTAACGGACAGAAATAGATCACATACCAGTATGTAGTCCGTTAAGCGGGAAACGTTCCCGCATGAACGTGGTTGGTGTAGTCGTACCGGCAATCCCCGATGCCGCGCAGATCCACGATGACTCCTGTAGCCACCCGATCCTTGCAGACCGATGACGGGATTACGTCCCCGTCGGAACGTTGCTGATGACGACCTCGCGATAGGACCACAACGATGAAGTAGCACCACAAGTGTAGTGCCTCGCGGGATTATACACATACAGTATACCCGACGTCCCTCCGGGCTCCGAACCAGTAGAGCAGCGGAAAGAAGATGGATTCGGATCCCGATTCCAGCAGTACGACGGCGTGCGTATAGTGGAGAAATCCCCAACCCAGAGCAGCCTCCAAACAAGGGGAGTCCACTCAGAGGAAGGAGAAAGGAGGGAGAGAGATGAGAAACTTTTCTCAAAAATTCATGATTAAAAGGGCACCTCTACCCCTCCTTATATAGGCCAAGGAGGGGTGACACCCCCCTTCCCCTTCCGGGGTGGGACTAATCCCAAGGGGGGGGGGGTTATGGCGCACCAATAAGGGGGGTGGGCCCCCTCATGGCGCCATGGCCCATGGGGGAGGACTCCCTCTCCCCCTAATGGGCCCTATGAGGCCCATATGCCTTTTAATTCCTTTTTAATTATATTTAAATACATTTTAATATTTAATTCAGATAATTAAATAATAAAACATATATTAAACATTATTAAATATATTTTGAACCTTTCAAAATACCCAGAACAACTTCCGGCCTTCATCGGAACAATTCCGGTCATCACCGGAACAATTCCGGTGTTCTCTCCAATTTCTCCGGTGATCCCGAATCAATCCTTACTGCGTCGAGTACCCTTAAGTGTAACACCCTACGGTCCGGGAAACAGCAGACATGATCGAGACAACTCTCATTGATCAATGACTAATCAATTGGACCTGGTTACAATCCTTGATAGCCCCTGCGCTTCCATCGAATGAACTTCAATCGCTGTTGGATCCGTTAACCGTGTGCCTGTTCCCTTTGTCCCATGGTACTTTGCTTGTCCGAGGTTTGATCATCGGTATCCAATATACCTAGTTCGTCCTCGTTCTCAACAAACAAGTTTACTCGTTCCCGTGATATTACAACTCCGTGACCTAGTCACACGTTTGCAAACTTTATGATGTAACATCACCGAGTGGGCCCAGAGTACCTATCCGTCACACGGATGGACAAATCCCGCTTTGATCTATTTGCATACTCATCAACCATCTATTTCGGAATACCCAAAGTGCACCGTTATAGCAGGCATATTTCAGTCAGGCGGTGGGATACAAATCAAAGTCTCCTCATAGATGACAATTACGTATGATCATTACGGTCAAAGGATCTGGTCACTACGTTATAGTTATCGCAATGTCGAACTATGTGACTTGATCACATCGCAACACTTCTGGTGGGTGTATGTCCATCATATCATTATCCAATGATACGACTCCATTGTCAACAGACGCCATTGTCTCATGATCAGGAAACCTTGATCATCAATAGCCCAATGGACTAGTATACTAGGGTTAACTAGGGACCTGGTTGTTTGTATACCACACCTGTATTAATGTTTCCACTTAATACAGTTCTAGCATAGTATCAAACGTATTATGAACTAATCGAATATGCTCGATAAAACATATTTTATTTGCCTCTAGGGCACATTCCCAACAGTCTCCCACTTGCACTAGAGTACAAATAATCTAGTTGCATTTTCTCTGGATCATAACTCCTTATTGATCATGCTTGCCCGTGGAAGAGGTTGTATCAACGGTCTGGGTACCATTCAGAACCGTATGTCCTTTTGCAAATCATAATGTCACCTAATTTGACATTCCTTCATTATCCACTATAATGATGAGGTATATATATTTGGCGGTGAAGTGAGACTTCGGTTGCTGTGTCATAGCAATGACATCCGGTGGGTCACGCGAACTTTCCCATAGTCATGCACACTTGAAACTCACTCAATCATAAGTCGAACTTCTTAAGCCATAATATAACTCCTGCTACTTCTAAAGCAGCCACATCAATGTAGATTCAATCCTTAGTGCATTGTATGCAACTTTGATGTCTAACCATGTTTCTTTCAACTTAGGCATTCATTAGTATGATATCTCAATTTTCTAGGTTAGTGTCAAAACTTGAACCAGCATAACATTTATGGTCAAGTCCACTATCCTTTTCAAATTTGAGATGTATCCTCAGTTCTCTCCAGACACTGAAGGATAAACTTAACTCTTTGTTCAATGATTTACTCATAAATCATATCACAGCATGTTCTTACTACTAAGAACTTGGGTCACATTACGTCGAGTACATAACTCTGGTTTTATATGAAAGAACCTATGACAAAGGCATAGAGGATCCAACACATCCATTTCTTTCATTAACCATTAACCATTGTTTCTGTACTGAGATTAACTCAACACTTCTCTTGGATATACAAGTAAGGACCACTTCTTGACTTGTCCCATTCTGAACTCCTTCAGAATCTTATCCAGGAAAGTATTACGACTCAATGTTATTAAACACATATCTATCTTAATAGATCTTCAATGCTTAATACTTTATTCATCTTCATTTATGAAAGATTCAAATAATCATTAACACCAACTGCACCATTCATAATATGTTATCCATATATGAGAATGTTATCATGCTCCCACTCAAATATGTCATGCACATATTAAGTTATAGGATAACACTCATATTGCTCCCACTCAAATATGTCAGCCACATATAAGACAAGGATAACATCCACATGGCTCCCACTTAGATATGTCAGACACATATTAAGTTCAGAATACTAACCACATGGCTCCTACTCAAATATGTCATTTACATATAAGGCTAGGATAATACTCCCATAGCTCCCACTCAAAATATGTCGTCTACATATTAAGTTTCAGGAAACTATTTAGCTCCCACTCAGTTTCATGCAAATGCATGTTTCCTCGATATTTTGGTTAAGTCCAAAAACCTTTGATCATTCATCAAATCGAGAATTCAGTTTATGAGACACTAGTATCCATATGTTTTTCCAAAACCTTCTTGTTGTACCAATTACAACACTTCTTCAAATACAGGATTTGAGGAAGTCACGGTATTGATAACAATCCTGGATCAATCGTAGTGAATATCCCTTTGACTCAAGCATTGCTACACATTGTAGTCAACCCATTGAATTTGTCAGAAACAATCTTTGTGAAAAACCAATCTTGACGTCCCTTTGATGTTCACATTTATTCCTCATAACTCTGAAGTTATTGTGAATATCAAGTAACCTCCTTACTTGATAAGATTCAAGCAATCTTAAATGTAACTCAACATAGGATTTCATGACTCATAGTCATATCTCGTACTTAGGTCCACCATCGCTTCTTTGTAGTTCGTAGGAATGTCTTGTTCCATTAACATGACAAGTGAATCATGAATATCATTTTGCACCAGGGGCAAATATATATTCTTGAATCCTACCTTTCTCAGTAAAAGCTCCCATCAGAAGGTCATGATCATTATCATTAGTTTCTCCTCTTATTGTAGAGTTTTGCTTTCAGAACAAATTCCGTTGCACTACTCTGACATTTGGAGGCAAGGTCAATTACCTTGGTTGAACTTTCACTTTTCTTCCATTACCACATTTATCAAGAACAATTCTTGACAAACACCAAACATAGCAATACAAGTTTTGCTCCTTTTGGTTCTAGTTGTGGAAGATGCATCCATAGTTGTCTAAGGATACACTACAAAGATAATTTATCTTACATAAATCAAGCTTCCTAGAAACCACAACACACCATGACATATATAGTGTTGGTTTCCACGAACTCAGATGGTTCCCTATGCTGAAGTGAGTGTTTGCATATTAAATTAATAACTCTAAACAATAATAACGTAACTTGGTAAGAGATAACTTAGACCATACACTTTTCGATAGAATATGATCACAATGTTCACGCACGTCAATCATATTGAAGTGTCGCAAGACATTGCAATTTGTGGAACAACTTTCACACAAGTCTTTATGCCCAAGACTAACTCAAAACATTTGTCACTTTGATCAAATCGTAGAGACTTGTCTTTCTTGTTAATTTAATATCCATCTTTAATCTGAAATCCCTTTTGATCATATCAAATTATTTCAGACTCATGTTTCATTAGTGAATACATATATTCATCTAAGTCCCCATACGAAGTTCATGAAATAATGAAATTCACCACATGCTGACATACGATACATCACAATGTATGATACTCAACAATCAGTACACATTCCGTTTTACCAGAATGCGAGGTTTTAGTCATCTCACCTCAAAGGCATGGTTTGTATATGTCAAGAGATCAAGTATCTTAAGACATCATCATACCATTCATGACTTAAACTGTAGTGTCATTATTAAGCCTGGATATTTCTTGGCATTGCAATATTTCTTATAAATGATCAAACAACTATCATCAATATAAGAATAGCTCATTCATAATCGTAATGTGACCATAATAGATATCATTCATAAAAGGAGAACAACTGACTTGTTTCTCACTAATATGAATAATTGTCTTCGCAAGATGCAAGACACACTAATAAAGTCCTCATTCAAACGATCATAAAATTTATTCATATATTAATCAATTGATAGATGTAGAGGGAGAGTGTTGTCGACCATCAACTATCTTGATTGCCGTCAGCACACATTGTCACCTCATCCCTTCCAAGCCACTCTCAAGCAGTAAGTTCATGCATCGAATACTTAATCAACCGCAATTAGTGTTTCGTGGGAAAGACATTTATAACTCGTATATCAAATATACCTTCTCCGTCAATGACCATTCCTGCATTGGTTCTACTCTTAAAGTTCTTAACTTTAACCATGACCTCATGACAGGTGAACGATTCTCCTTCATGACATAGTCCAGACATGGTCTTTGTAACTAGGAGGAAGCGGATGTAACTCCCTAGTTATCGCAAAGTAACCAGTCATTCAGTAGTCCAAGTTATACACAAGGTGTTCCATGTATCTTATACATTTTCCAAGTGACTTTCTCAGCAGGTTGTTCCTTCCACCATAGTTGAAAGAAACCCCGTCCATATACTCATATTCCATTACTCTGATTTGTGACCAAGTGCTTTCAAGTTCACCTAGCACGTCATACGTGTTGGTTAACATGCATTCACAATTCAGACTCATAGAATGAAGTATGGTGTATTGGACAGTCATTCATAAGTGACGGTGAGTACGATACTCATCATCATCTTCCTTGAATACGGAGTTAACAGGTGTATCTCCTAGCAGTTTTTCGTATTATGTTTAGCAAGTCATTACTAATGAGTATGTCTCTAATGGTGTTGGTACACATCAATGAAGTAGGACCCATTTACCTTAACTTCTATCATACTAAAAGAGCCACAGTTCTAAACATTGGTATGACATTATCTACAATGATATTTGCAAAGACATGAAGATTAAGTTCATAATATGGAGTTCATGTTTCAAAAACAATTCTGGAACTCCCACTCAGACAAACATCCCTCATAGTTTATTCTAAGTGATTACACGATCCTTGAAGAACATACCTCCCCCGTGTGACACGACCATCAGTATGTTGTTCAAGGTAGGCCATCATGCCAATCACATCATCCATGTGACTCATGCTCGACCTTTCGGTCTCTTGTGTCCCGAGGCCATAATGAAGAACTTTCCAGATGGCGCTTCACTAAGGAAGGACACTTTGTTGGATTAGTGAGGGATCATCCTATTATGCTACCGTCGTATATCTAACATATTAGCAAAATAGGATGCAACAGTATAAATCATACATGCTATGATTCCCCCCGACATGCAAATTAAAGTTGAAAACGCCTTTCTACTTTATCTTTTGCAAGTTTTACGTGGCTGCTAGGGGTTTCGAGAAAAGAACCGCTTTCTATCCTGCGAAAACAAGCCACAACACCAATCCCGCAATTGTCTCTATTACACCCCTGTCGGGGCCCTCCGTTGCAAACATCTTCGCATCGCTAATGCAGAGAGACAGACACCCCCCCAGCCACTTTATATGGTACAAGCCATATGTCAAGCGTGGAACCAGTCTCGCGTAAACGCGTAAGGTCGGTCGGGGGCCGCTTCATCAAACATTGCCGCAATGCTAAATGAGTACACGTGAGAGGGTAACAATTGAGAATTTATGCCCACATACTAGATGTGTTCTATTCGTACAATACATCTATGCATAGCCTTGCTCTGATACCACTGTTGGGGTTCGGGGCAGAAAACACAAATTTTTCCTTGACCTACGATACCCAATCCCAAGACCTATGCTATGCTGATGCAAGTAACGGATAGAAATAGATCACATACCAGTATGTAGTCTGTTAAGCGGGAAACGTTCCCGCATGAACGTGGTTGGTGTAGTCGTACCGGCAATCCCCGATGCCGCGCAGATCCACGATGACTCCTGTAGCCACCCGATCCTTGCAGACCGATGAAGGGATTACGTCACCGTCGGAACGTTGCTGATGAAGACCTCGCGATACGACCACGACGATGAAGTAGCACCACAAGTGTAGTGCCTCGCGGGATTATACACATACAGTATACCCGACGTCCCTCCGGGATCCGAACTAGTAGAGCAGCGGAAAGAAGATGGATTCGGATCCCGATTCCAGCAGCACGACGGCGTGCGTATAGTGGAGAAATCCCCAACCCAGAGCAGCCTCCAAACAAGGGGAGTCCACTCAGAGGAAGGAGAAAGGAGGGAGAGAGATGAGAAACTTTTCTCAAAAATTCATGATTAAAAGGGCACCTCTACCCCTCCTTATATAGGCCAAGGAGGGGTGACACCCCCCGTCCCCTTCCGGGGTGGGACTAATCCCAAGGGGGGGGGGGTTATGGCGCACCAATAAGGGGGGTGGGCCCCCTCATGGCGCCATGGCCCATGGGGGAGGACTCCCTCTCCCCCTAATGGGCCCTATGAGGCCCATATGCCTTTTAATTCATTTTTAATTATATTTAAATACATTTTAATACTTAATTCAGATAATTAAATAATAAAACATATATTAAACATTATTAAATATATTTTGAACCTTTCAAAATACCCAGAACAACTTCCGGCCTTCATCGGAACAATTCCGGTCATCACCGGAACAATTCCGGTGTTCTCTCCAATTTCTCCGGTGATCCCGAATCAATCCTTACTGCGTCGAGTACCCTTAAGTGTAACACCCTACGGTCCGGGAAACAGCAGACATGATCGAGACAACTCTCATTGATCAATGACTAATCAATTGGACCTGGTTACAATCCTTGATAGCCCCTGCGCTTCCATCGAATGAACTTCAATCGCTGTTGGATCCGTTAACCGTGTGCCTGTTCCCTTTGTCCCATGGTACTTTGCTTGTCCGAGGTTTGATCATCGGTATCCAATATACCTAGTTCGTCCTCGTTCTCAACAAACAAGTCTACTCGTTCCCGTGATATTACAACTCCGTGACCTAGTCACACGTTTGCAAACTTTATGATGTAACATCACCGAGTGGGCCCAGAGTACCTATCCGTCACACGGATGGACAAATCCCGCTTTGATCTATTTGCATACTCATCAACCATCTATTTCGGAATACCCAAAGTGCACCGTTATAGCCAGCATATTTCAGTCAGGCGGTGGGATACAAATCAAAGTCTCCTCATAGATGACAATTACGTATGATCATTACGGTCAAAGGATCTGGTCACTACGTTATAGTTATCGCAATGTCGAACTATGTGACTTGATCACATCGCAACACTTCTGGTGGGTGTATGTCCATCATATCATTATCCAATGATACGACTCCATTGTCAACAGACGCCATTGTCTCATGATCAGGAAACCTTGATCATCAATAGCCCAATGGACTAGTATACTAGGGTTAACTAGGGACCTGGTTGTTTGTATACCACACCTGTATTAATGTTTCCGCTTAATACAGTTCTAGCATAGTATCAAACGTATTATGAACTAATGGAATATGCTCGATAAAACATATTTTATTTGCCTCTAGGGCACATTCCCAACAATGACTTGAATTGAGTTTCTAACCTCGATTGCTTTACTTTTCAAAGTTCTTATATGGTTGCTAGCATGTCACCACAGAAATTATGCCGTTATCATTTACCTACTCGAGGACGAGCAGGAATTAAGCTTGGGGATGTTGATACGTCCAAAACGTATCTATAATTTCTGCTTGCTCCATGCATGTTTTGTGTGATATTGCTATGATCTAGATACACTTTCATACACTTTTGATCATATTTGGACTAACCTATTAACTCAGTGCACCACAGTGCCAGTTCCTGTTTTCTGCTGTGTTTCTATTTCAGTTTTCCCCCATATAAAAAGTGCCAGAAAAATTCCGGGAAAAATATAGGAAAAATCAGCGTACAGGAAGCTTCGCGAAGAGCCCGAGTGGGGCCAAAGGGGAGCCAGGGGTGGCCCAGGCGGCCACCCGGCGCGGCCACCCCCTGGGACGCGCCAGGGGGACTCCTGGGGCCCCTGGTCCACCTCTGGCTGCACCCCTTCGCCTATATATTCTCCGTCACGGGAAACTTCCGAAGACAGAACCCTTTTTCGCGATCTCTCCTCTGTTCCGGCGCCGCCGCGCTTCCGATATCGGGAGCACCAGAAGACCTCTTCCCGGCACCCTGCTGGAGGGAGGGCCAACCTCCGGGTGTCTCCTCTCCAGCATGGATGCTCCCCGGAAGCTCCCCGGATGTCTCGTGAGTAGTTTTCCTTGGACCATGGGTCCGTGATCAGTAGATATGTGATGTTCTCCTCCCCTCTTTGTTCTTCATGGTTTAGACCTCGTGAGTTGCCCTACATGATCGAGGCACTTTTGTAATCTTTCTGCTGTTGCTATGCTGAGTTTGATGTGATCTGATGGATTATGAGATTATGTTCAGATTGTGATTGAGTAATTTATTTGGTTTTTATCTCTTATATTTTTGTTCCTAAGTAATTCTTGCATGTTCTCCGTTGCTGTTTATTGCATTGGCCAAGTAGTAGGTAGTAACCCCAAGAGGGAACGTTATGCTCGATTGTGGGTTCATGCCCTCCGATGACACGCTTGAGTGACAGAAACATGAGTCTAGGGGATGTGTTGTTGCCACAAGGGGGAAAACAACGGTGCTTGTAAGCGCGGTTGCAAGGATTGTTTGCTTTACGCAAAGTGCTTTTTAATGCAGTTATCTGTTGCTTTGGGTTTACACTTTGGGTGGGGCTCGCAACTTAATACCAGCGAGATGTTCTGGATAGATATCTCAAGGTGGATGATTAGTAGTAGATGCAGTTGGATTTCGGTCTACTTATTTTGGCGTACTTCCCGTGCTTTTGAGCCTCTTCCTTTATTTTGTAGCATAGTTAGCATTGCGGTGCGTTCATAATCCTGTCAATTGCCCTTCTGTAATTTGTTTACCTCGCATAGCAGTTTTATCGTCTTTTGGGAGAGAGACATCACTAGTGAGCATCACGTATCCCGGTCCATATCCTCATTACTGTTTCCATGCTCATTTACTTTTCTGCTTTTACTTTCAGTTGCTATCATTATCCCTTGTGTTTGATCCTTTGTGAACAACAAGACCGAAGAGGTTGACAACCTCTCTGAACTTCTTTGGGAACAAAGTTATTTGTGTCTGTGTGCAGGTCCGCGTCAGTTGCGCCGCTGACACCTACTTATTATCTCTGGAGTCCTACTGGAGACAAACCTTGGTATCTTTACTGAGGGAAATTTGCTGTTGTGCTACATAACGCCTTCGACTTGGGGCTCACCAACGAAGGGCGAGAAGACTACACCCGTCAACTCTCGCGCCATCAGGTCTTCTCTGACGTCGGCTGAGGGATCACAGCCTTGGAAGCAGTAGCAGTCGAGGTTGGAGCCGAGGTTCCTATGGAGACAATAACACTTGGGGTCGGCGCAGTTGTGGGAGGAAGAGATACTGTAACAATCGACGGAGTGGTTGTGATGATGGCGTGAGGGACTTGATCGGAGGAGCGCCTCGGGGAAGGAGTAATCGGAGGATCCGACTGCAATCCCTCGGCGTCGGCGGCCTCCAGGTCGACGATGTCCTTGGGAGCCACTGAAGCCTTGGGCAGAGGCTTGCTTGGAAGCTTTCTCGGAGGCTTGGCGAGGTCGGAACAAGCTCTCTTGGCTTTGCGCTCGGCATCTTTTGTTGAAAGAGGAGCAATCGACGGACTTTTTCTGGTGCCGTCGGCGTGGACAGAGGTCGCAGAAGGAATCGGGCCGGTGAAGGCAGGAACTTCACGATCGATGTCGTCCAGGTCGATAGCAGCCCTGAGTAGAAAGGAGAAATAAGCAACAGAGAAAAGAAGAACGCAAAGGAAGAGGAGGAAGGACAGGTTATTACCCAACGGACATAGGACCTCCTCGGGGCATCCGGAAGCACAGGGGCAGAATGTCCAGGGGGGCATCGTGCAGAACAAGGCCGACCTTGGGTTTCACACCGGGACCCTTCCCAGTCTGAGCCCGAGTGCGCCTAGTCTGAGGGGCCTTCCCTTTCGGAACAGCCACCGCAGCCTTTGCACCCTTGCTCGTTGCAGCACCAGATGTCGAGCCATCAGCTCGGAGTCGTTTGAGCGGCGCCTTCTTGGGTTCGGGATGCGAATCTGCACCGGAACCTTCAACTTTTGAGGCGCTATCATCATCACTCCACTCATCCAGAAAGCGTTCGAAGGAGGAGTCATGCATACCCCCTTGGTCTGCCGCACTGGCGTCGGCGGGGTCGTCCTCGGCGTCGGAGTCGGAAGCAGGGGAGTCGTTATACTCGAGGTCGGTTGGGTCATCCTCCTCGCGATCAGGGGCGAAGGAGCCGGCAACCTGGCTGTATTGCATCACGGCAGTCACAATGAAGTACTAGAAGATGAACAAGGTATCAGAAAAGCAAATGAGCAACTGAGAAATCGGTCAAAGAGAGAAAGCAATCGGACATACCACTGGAGGATGAACCCCGCGCTGAAGGCATTTCAGGCCGAATCAGAACGGTTTCTGCGTCGGGGTGGTGGTGAGTGCTTTCACTCGGAGGCGCAGCGCTCTGCTGCTCAGTTTCTTGGTACAGATCCGAGTGGGATCCCTCCAGGTAGCCATGTCGCAGATCCGGTGCACTCGGCGCTGAAGCGGGAGCGCTCGGACCTGAAGCCAGGTGGCCACGAGGTCGTACGCCTGCAGGCCATCTTTCTCCAGCTGAGCAATCCGAGCTACCTGGGCATCGATGTCGCAGTCGCCGACTCCGAGATTGGTTGACCACTGGTATTTCTCAATCGGTGGAGCAAGCTGGAATTCGGGCAGATTGATGAGGTCGGGGCCT
The DNA here is from genome assembly GCA_950022295.1 of Bromus sterilis. Taxonomy (NCBI): domain Eukaryota; kingdom Viridiplantae; phylum Streptophyta; class Magnoliopsida; order Poales; family Poaceae; genus Bromus; species Bromus sterilis. The sequence continues at coordinate 111,912,707 of OX465598.1, forward strand.
TGGTCGGGAGATCGGACATAAAAGAAGGTGGTTTGCCAGTCTTTGACAGATTGGATGATGGCAGGGGACTCATAGCCCTGCTTGCTGGAGTAGAGAATGCAGCTGCCGCAATCGGTCATGGCGGTCTCATGGATTGGTGGTTTGTCTTCTCCCTCCGGATTCGGCAACATGTTCCCGGTCCAAGCCATGTGACCTCGGAGGGGGAAGATGCGCTTCCACAGCCCGATGCTCGGCCGAATGCTGAGGTAGCCCTCACAGAGAGCGACGAATCCCGACATCGTCATAATAAAGTTGTCGACGAGGTGATGCGGTTGCAATCGGTGGAAGTCGAGGAACTCCCGGAAGAACGTGCTCACCGGCAGCCTGAAGCCGCGCTCGAAGTGCGCAACGTAGACCACGCGCTCACCGGCGCGCGGCTCTGGCATGATCTCCTCGCCGGGAGCACGCCATTGGATGCCGGCCGACATCTTGCGTGCATGTAGCAGTTGGCGGATCTCGTCGTCGTTGACGGTGGAGCCTTTCCACCGGCCACGGCTGGCGGCGGATTTCTCATCCGTGGCGGCCATGGTGTCCTCCAGGGCGGCGGAGGAATAAACCGAAAAGAGGGGCAAGGAGAGGCCGATGGAAAATGCTAGAAAGTGGAGGCGCGGCGGCGGTGGAGCGCGCGAGCGGGAAGCAGAGAGGTGGTGCGGTGCGGCGGTGCCACGGGCGCGCGAAACAGAGGTTGCCGGAGCAAGAAAATCGCGGCGGCGCGAGGAGGAGAGCCAAGGAGAGGAAGAAGAAGTGGGAGAGATGAGCCCGAGGAGCCCCCCCTTGGCTTATATGGGCGGCGGGGGTGAGTGGGATCGTGGGTGCGGTTCGTGTGGCCCGGTGTGGCCGCGTGTATCAGGAGGTGGATCGGCGGTTTCGGGACAGAAGATCGTGGCGCAGAAGGCGAGGCGTGTGCAGTAACGTCCCGTCACGCGTGGGCTGTGGGGCCGGGAGCATTAACTGCCCCGGGGAATCGAAAACGACGTGCGACATGGGTTGGTCAGACTTTGGTCAAAAGTAACCGTTGGAAAGGAAATCGACCGAGCCAGATCTCAGGTCGGCGAGAGTTTTCCAGAAAAAGTTTTTCAGAGAAGCACGAGAGCAGTCGGCAAGGCTGTGGTCGAGGTCGGAGAAAGGATATTGAACCAGTGCAGAGCCGGTCGCCCGAGCATGATCTCCAAGCTGAGAGTTCAGCTCGGGTTGAGAAACCCGATGAGGCCAGAATAGTCAAAGCAGTACAGAGCTAGTCGCCCGGGCATGATCTCCGAGCTGAGCGTTCAGCTCGGATTGAGGAACCCGATGAGGCCAGAGCAATCAAAGCATGAAGAGAAGAAAAGAAAAACTGCAAAGGCCCCGCAGTCAAGCAACCGTGGGACCCTTATAGCTTTAGGGGCTAGTGTCAGGGGAATGATACCCGGGTAGGGTCACCTAGACGAAAGAAATATTTCAAGAAAAGGTTGGGTCCAATTGGGCTGCTGCTGGGCCGAGCTAGGCAGTCGAATGGCCGATTGCCCTCAGGCAATCGGCCATGCCGAATGCGAGCAGTCGGCCCAGGCGCAATCGGCTCAAGAGTTGACCTTGTCAAGGTCGGAGCCCCTGGTACAAGGTCATAAATGCATGATCCAGAGATGTCACAACCCCAAGTTAGGTATGTGCTAGGATTAGCAAGTCACTTTGCATCATGTTAAAAATTTCAAAAGAAATCAATTGGAATCAAATTCAAACTCAAATGGGAGAAGGAACACCCCCCAGATGAATTAATTCAAAAGGCCAGAAATAAATCTTCTCCAAAAATTCATGTTGGATTTTCGAAAAGTTTTATAAATGAGTGTGATCACATATCAAGTGATGTGGGACCCACCCCATGCTCATGGATTTTTCAAATATTCAAAACGGACCATGGAATTAATCAAAAACCCCTATTTGATTTAAAATTCAAATGTTTTGAATTTTAAAAAGTGCCAAACTTTACAAGTGGCTAGCCTAATATATTATGAGGCCATCTAAAAAGTTTTAGCATTTAATAAAATGCCTAACTATTTATTTAGCACAGCAAAACAAATTACAGAAAAGAAAAACAGAAAGGAAAGATTAAACCGAAAAGAAAATAGAGAAAACCTTACCTGACGCCTAGGCGAAGCGAGCCCATCTAGCCCAGCCGGCCCAAAGGGGCACAGGGGTCTTCTTCCCCACCCCGCGCCTCCAAGCTGCTCGGTGGAATGCCACCGAGCTAGCCGCGCATGTCGTCGCTCTCCCAGCCGCCACCTGCCCCTCTGGAGCCTCCTAGATGCGCCTCGCAGCTCCTGGAGACGCCGTGCGTCCATTCCCCCCTCCAGAGCCTCTCCCTCTCTCTCTCTCGCCGAGTTCGACGACGACCCGAGCGCCGCCGTCGCCATGGATTGAAGCCCGCGTGGCCACCATCGTCCCCGAGCCGCGACGTCGTGTCCCTCGTCTCCGCCGTCCTCGACTACGTCACCTTGCGCAAGGAATCGTCCCGAGGAGCCCCAGAGCCGCCGCCCCCTTCGTCGTCTTCAACTCCGGCCGCCGCGGATCCACTTCGAATTCCGGCGCCACCGTGACCTCCCCTCCTCCATCAGCTGCTCCGTCGTGTTCCTAGCACCACGGTGAGCTTTTCCCCCAACCCATCGAAGCCCCGCTCGCCCTCTGTGCCTTTCCACCATGAGAGCCGAAGCATCCCGCCGCCGTGGTCCATATCGGCGAGCCCCCGCTACGCAATCGAGCTCGCCGCCATGTCCATGGTGATCCCCTTGCCCCGCTGCTCCGTTTGCACCTACGCCCGCTCCAAATGGCGCACCCCAGCGAGTTTCACCTCGAACCCATGGCTCCGCCGCCGCCAAAGCTCAACGCCGCCGACGTTCCGGTGAACCCCTGCGGCTTGCTATGCTCAGCTTGACGCGGACGTGCTCGGGCTCCCGTTTGGTGGTCTCTGCGCACCAAATGGTGGCCGGAGCCACCGTCCCGTGCGTCGCCGTCGTGCTGGATGATCGCCGGCGACTTGCCGCCGGTGAGATCCACGTGGCCGGCGTGATTAGCCCCTAATCCAACCCCCTGGGCCACTGACCAGTGGGCCCAGGCCACTAACTAATCCCTGGTTAGTTTAAACTAAACGGGTTAGTTAACTAACCCACCGACAGTGAGGCCCCACATGTCAGCACCCCCCTTACGTCAGCCTGAAGACATGCCTACACAGTAAATCAAATAATTGATTTATTTAAATCCAGAAAATCCAGAAAAAGGCTTAATCTTTGGAAATTCATGGAAAATTCATATTAACTCCAAATTTGACATCTAATATATGAAAAATGATCAGGAGAAAATAATCTATCCAAATATACAACTTTCAACTATGTTTGAGTTGAATTTAAAATGGGACCAGTAGCATTTGCTATTTGGTTTAATTGGAATTTAATCAAATTAAATTCAAATACTTTTGCAATTTGAACCTTAGCAACATGCCACTTTTCACTTGAACATGAGAGGCATATCATACACATATCAAGATGAGTTACATTGATCAAACAATAGCTTTTGCAACTTGGCTAAATTGAATTCAAATTGGAGTTTGAATTTGCAATTCATCTGCAATATACTCCATTTAAATGGAATTGCCTCACACATCCGAAGCATGCAAACCAAGTTTCAACCTTCAACCATGTGCTTGTGCATTGTATTTACTTTGCTACCTTGTTTGTTGTTTGTCGAGTAGAAGTTGAACCGGAACAGGAGGCTGCCCCCTTCGTTGAAGATCCCGAGACTGAACCTCGTCAGCAAGGCAAGCAAACCCCCATTGATCATGTCGATAAAATCCCACTTCCCTTTCATGTCTCGCTTATGCATTGTATAGGATGATTACCATGCTACGTTTCTACCGCATAGATGAACCCATTCCTTTGCATGACCTATCATTTGTCACAGTAGTAAGCAAACCACAATCCTAGCAAATGTAGGAGTTGATTGATATCATGTGACCCCTACAACTGTTACTTCTTATTGCATGCTTAGAGTGGTACAATGTTGATACTGTTATGTGAGTTGGGATGGTAGTGATCATGTTGATGATGGTGGAAATGTGTTGGTGAATCTACCCTAATACAAGGTGAACGATGAGAGGCTGTGTAGGAGTACACAGTGGGTTGTCTCGTTGAACACCGCCCTAAGTCCGAGTTCTTGTGTGGTGATCCAAGTTGAAGAGTACAACCACACATTGGGCTCACTGACCCCTCTCAACCTATTAACTCATCCCTTTCGATGTCCAGATGTCGCAGTAGTTCGGAGTTCTGGTAGGCTTGTGGCCTGGCTGCTAAGTGAGAGAACGGCTCAACCGAGACCGGCTTATGCACCACGCACACATCACCTGGGTCCACTTCGATAAACCGTCCGGGTTCACGATAGTGGTAGCCAATCCAGGTAGGCGGCTTTCTTGGACTAGATCGGCTATGAGCTAACAGTTGTGGTGAGCATCCTCGCTGACACCCCTTGAATGGTGTCGAGATCAAAGGCGGTAACTGATGGTCATGTGTGTGTAGCGGTACACCCCTGCAGGGTAAACAAAACTATTCGAATAGTCGCGTCCACGGTAAGGGACTGCTGGGAAAGCTTAGCTTGATTATTAGACAACTTGAACTGGATACTTTTAAAACTTTCCAAGATAAGCGTGAGTGCTATGGCATGCTTTCTCGTGGGGAAGTCGAGGAAGGCACCATAGTGGTGTAATTGGTTGGAGACATGTAGTGGACTCGTGTACGCTTCTTACCTCAAGTCTGGTACTCGTAGTTCAGGACTAGCCAAGTCAAAGCTGGCACTTCTGCATTTGAAACCCACCTCCCTTTACCTTGATACATGTGCATGAGTAGTATAGTTCCTACGTAAGTCTTGCTGAGTACGACTTTGTACTCACGTTTTCTTATTCTATGTTTTAGATGAACCCACTGTCCCCGAAGGTGGATTATTCCTCGAGATCGATGACTGAAGACCAAGCTAGTGTAGTCCCAGTCAGACGACTGGTTCCCTCGTGGAGGGCTTGTGTTTAAATAAGGCTTCTTAAGCCATTTGTTAAACTTGTCTGTACTCAGACCTACTTTGCTTACGCTTGTTTGTTGTAATGTTGGATCACAGACTTGTGATCTCTGTGTGCACTCTGTGAGAGTTATCAATAAAATGTATACTTTGTAGAGAATTGCTATGATACCTGCTGTTCATACAAGGCATGTGTGCTGCGTGTATGTTTATAACATGCATGTCTTTTGTAACAGCCCAGTTTTCATAAAAATTAAAAATTTTGTTTTTGGTGTGAATTGTTTGATTGTCTGATTTGTTTGTGATGTTTGCATCCCCGATTTATCGATCGGCGATTATTTTTCCCCCTCTTATCTCGTATCGGGCGAAGACCGACCTTTGCCACCCTGACACTCGACCTTTGCGGGGTTTCGCCCGATCACCGTCGCGAAAACCGCATGAGACCAGCCGCAGCCAACGGAACGAAAACCCCGTTTAATAATTAAACAGGTTATTTTTATAGCGCGCCGGAAAGTGTGCTCGGAACGGTTCCAGCGCGAAGTGAACGCCTCCGGCTCGGCGCGCTGATCGCGCAGTTTGATGTTTTACCCGAATCGGAGGTACTGCGGACCCCGGCGGTCAGAAACGTGAGCACCGCACGCGCGAGATAAAAACCGGGGATGTTTGTGCAAACTGCCAGCCACCGGGGCTATATAAAGACCACCACACTCCCACCATTTCTAGGGTTTCCCTAGCACAAAATTTGCAGCCACCCCCCTCCACTTTGCCCAGTTTGCCTCCCAGATCCCAGAATATTCGGGCCGTTCGATCTCGCGATCGGACGCACCGGAGTGCGCCACGTCAGCCCAGCCTTCTCCTCTCTCCTCTCCCGCAGCCAGCCCGTGGAGGCACCTCACCGCCGCCGTCCGCAGCACGTCGGCCAGCACGCCGGCAGCCGACGCCACAGGCCACCACCCCGGCGAGCTCTCCTCTCCTCCCTCCTTCCTCTTCTTCCCCCTGCCCTCCTCTCTCACCCGCGGCTCCCTCCTCCCCGTTGCAGGTCACCGTAGCAAGCCGCCATGGCCATGGACGGCGCGGCCTCGACCTCAGCCGCCACCTCCTGGAACTCGCCGCCGGCTTCGGCTGGCGCCGGATCCACCCCTGCCCCTCTGCACCGCGCCCGATCCGCCCCTCCTCGGCCCCGCAACACCGCCTCCCAGCACCGGCCGGCGCGCCGCTCACCGCCGCCGGCGAGGTCCCGGACGGGATCGGGAACGACCCGATCCAACAGCCCCAGCCGCTGCGTGTTGCCAGGTGGGCCGGCCTCATCCCCAGGCCTAGCCGGCGCCTCCCTCCCAGCGGCCAGCCCGAGCCCAAGCCGCCAGGCCTCCCAGGCCACTGTTGGGCCGAAGCCCATGGGTGCGGGCCCGTCCTCGCCAGGTTTTTTTCCTGGTGACTAGAATTTCTGCCAAGTCATGTGCTGTTTTGCTGCTGTAATCAGTTTTGCGCTTCGTTTAACGTGCGAACCGTAGCCCGGATGAACGTGCCCCCAAAACGAAAGTTGCTCAGTTTTGCGTGCTCTAGCATTCGTATGTAGAAAGTTTTTCCGTTTGAGGTTGTCTTGATTGTGTAATTGTGTGTTGAAGTGGGCATCAGGCCGTTAAACTGCTAATTTTTCCTGTTAAGTGTTGTTGTTTATATTTTATTGCAACTTTGCATGATGATTGTGACTCATCCATGAGGCCTATTGCATTGATTCTTTCTCCTATGTGTTAAGCATCATGTGTACTTCAATTCCGTGCTTTAACTTGCCATGTTTGGGTGCTTTAGCTGTATTAAATCTTGCTCCAAAGTGGTATCCTGATGTTATTGTGCTGTTGTTGCTGAAACTGTTATTTTGTTGCATCTTCGGTCGACGAGTGTGTCGCGACCGTTTATCGGAATTGAGTGATTCCAATTGCATATTGTTAAGCATCATGTATACTTTCATTAAATGTATTGCATCTTCATGTTAGCATTACTGGTCATATAGTTATTCAGCTCCAAAGTTGCTATGCTGCTGTTTTTGACAGCCACCTCAGTTTTTCACTAAGTCTGTTACTTTGCGATGCCATGTTGTTTGCTTAATATCTTTTGATCTATGATGCCTATTTGCATGATTATTTTTGCCATGCCTTACCTGTCATGTCTACTTTATTTCCATGTCATTTGTGAGCATGTTTGCATTGATTATCATGTTTGTGCATTGATCTGAAGTGTGCTTCGTGATGTTGGCAGATTGTGCCTGTAACTTGTTTTGCTTGTATCTTTTTAACCGTAACTCCGTTTGGGGTGTTCTTTATATGTAACTTGATTAGTTTTTCGTGTAATTTGTGTTTATGATATTGTTTTCTGCTGTTAATCAACCTAAAATATGGTTTAGGACAGAACAGTACCAAATCTTTTAATCATCGTGCGGCACTTAGTGTATGCCATGTTTAGGTTGTGCCTCACTTAAATTGACTAGCATAGGTAGTTTACTTTGTGCTTCACCTCTTGAAATGTTTGTGTGATATGCCATGCTTGCTTGAGTTGCCATGTTAACAACCTTTGTTGATCACCTGTAGCTCAACAACTTGAACCATTCAATACGTGCGGTATCGTCGTGTGTGACGAGTACTCCACTTAAATTGTTAGTAACCGCTCTCGACGGTAGGTGCGATGTCTCGTGTTGCTTCTTGTTGATGCTTGCTCGTGTTTTCCTCGTAGTAATAGAGTGCTTTCTCGTTGATTGTTTTCCAGTGTTTACCGTCTTGTGTGCTTCCGCGGGTACCTCTCGGAGACGATGCGAGCTTGCGATCGACTACACCTTCGGAACCCGACTTATCAACAGGCAAGGACTATACATTACTTATGATCCATTCTATTTCAACCAGCGGTTTGCATGCTAGTCTAGGTTAGGTTCGATGTTTGATCCTACCACATGTTTACAACCTCTTTCAAACCGATACAGCCATGTCCCCTCCCAGCAAACCTTGTACTGCCATGTTACTATTGCTCGTTGCTCAGCCCCTGCTTAGTATGCATGCTTAGGATGCTACGATGTTACCCTGTTACTCCTTGGTTTGGGATATCACATTATTATATTGTTGTTGATGATATGATTATTATAATGTTGACTATATTCGACGAAGGATGGAAGGTCTAGGCTATCCCGCCCCGACGCTTTGTTCCATTCGAGTCACCTAGGATCCGAGTTCCGGGTATTGGTTTTAAGACTGAGCGTGCCTAACCGCGTGTGGGATTTTATGGGGTCCCCTCTTCTTACCTATCTAGCTTCAAACATTTCTAGTGGTGGCCCCAGCTGGTTTTACCTTTTGCAAAACGTGTGTGTGCGAGTGTCGACCTCGCAGATTTTCAAACAACTCGGGCCAGCGGAGACATGGTTTCTTTGTTGGTCCACACCTGGAAGCTAGGGGGCTTCCCACATCTGTTTGGGTAGCTAACCCGACCTCGTCCAGACGGTAGAGGCCGATTCGAGAGCGCGGCCGGCTTTTGAGTTGGATGTCGACTCACCGGGGGCCACCCGGATTTGTGTGTTGTTAGTTAGAGGGACCTGTCGTTCCGGATCTCTTGGGACTAAATCATAAAATGGTTGCCTATCATGGGTAGCAACTAAGAGAGATGGGCGTGCGTGCGGAGCCTCGTAATGGGCAGTTGGTACACCCCTGCAGGGTTAAATCTTTTCGAGAAGCCGTGTCCACGGTTATGGACGAATTGAGACCTACTCCTTGTTCATAGACAACAACAACTGAGATAATCTTAATATAACTTGATCAACGTGTGTGTGTGCCTTGTCTGCTTCTTCTTCGTCGGGATGCGAAGAGGAGGACAAGGATAGGATAGGTGTTATGTTTGTGTAAGTAGTTGATAGCAAGACTTGTTGGAGGCGATTCCTCATCGAATGCTTGGCTTCTTACCTTACTCTCTAGATCGTTAGCCACTTCATAAATGCTAGTGCGGCAGCAACCTCACCACTTACCCCATCCTTACCGTAAACTACTAGTTTTCCTAGAATGACGAGTGATGAAGTCCTTGCTGGGTCAGATGACCACTACAGTTGGATGCTCAGTACTTCTGTACTCATGATACTACCCCCAAACTCTTTTCAGGGTTCTTGATCGACAACAGGTATGGTGATCGACGTTTCACGTGGAGACTCGACGACGACTAGTTAGGCGGATCCCGGCGGAGGGCCTGGACCCGTGTGGTTATGAGATCGATGTTTTCTCTTTGCCACTAGGCATTTTGTTGTAGTCTTTGCCCAGACATGTACCTTCCGCTGTTGTATTGTATTTGAGGCAGTTGTATGCCGATTGTATGAGATGTTGTATCCTGTATCTGTAATGTTGTGATATCATGTTGGAAATCCGGGGCATATGGCTTTGTCATATGTCGCGGTGGGACCGATATGTGCTTCGTCCCCGGATCTGGGTGGAAACACCTAGATCTGGAACAGTACCGCATATCGGGCCTTACATCTTTGTATGGGTTTTCGAGACCTTAGTTGTGATCCGGCTGGCGGTCTTTTATACACCAAGTGGCCCATAGATGTGCCCAGCTTGGGGCATCGCGATGAGATTGCCCAAGACTCTGTCTCGTGCACACTTTGTTGTATGATCGAGCCCGCCCTAGACCCCGACTAAGTGATCGGGCTGGAGTAAGTCTATGTAAGAGCTATGAGATAGTCGATAGTATGGTTGAGGCGACTTGTCTGTCAATATGGAAGTTCATCACCCATATCATTTAGACTTGTGTGCGGATGATGAGGACCCATCTCAGTTGATCATCCGGCCTGGATGGGATGCCCCTCACGTACGATGCTTTCCGAGAACGTTCTGTGCTTGGCCTTGTCTGCTTAGACAAGTGGGTACGGTTCTTGGCTCTCCATATGACTATGTCGTAGCGGGACTTGCATACACTAACCCCGGGTCCCGACAGACTTGGTATCAGAGCAGGACTGACTGTAGGATTATCAGCCTTGGCCGAAGTTGAGTCTAGTTTGCTATAGTTATATAGTTACTCTGGTTATATAGGGGAACAACGTAATCTGATGCATTTGCAAACTCCTTCTTTCTGTTTCAGATGGCAGATCTTCCCCCTCGGCAGATTGTTCGTTTGACTAGGTGCCTCGGTGTGCGAGGGCATCCCGCCATGCTGATCGAGATGATATCCTTCATTGGATACCGATGATACCCTGAGTACACAGTTGAGGAGCAGTTCCTTGACTTCAACCAGACCCAGTTCCACTGCATTGTCAGGATCTACCCGCACCACACTGGAGTCACTCAGCCTATCCACTTTGGACATGGCATTGGCATGACTGAGAACATGGTTGTGCAGGATGTTGCATACTCATGTATTACCCTGCTGAGAGAGGATCACGCTTTGCTCGGAGACACATCTTTCCGCTATATCCCTGCTGCACTTCCAGGAGAAGAGGGGTATTACACCGGACTGTACACAGATCACTCTTTGGAGGATCCTTTGCTTCAGATCACTGCTCGGCACGCTTGTGATAGAGATCGTGATGCACGTGCCCTTCGTTTTGAGCTTCACGCCACCCGTTTCCATCTATATCGAGCACTTACACTCCTGGCTCATTTTGTGAGTGTTGGATCAGTGGAGTATGATGCTATCTACCCAGTCAGGACACAGATGCCTTCTCGAGATTCTTGGCCCGAGATTGGAGGCATTTTTCCACCCCGTGGTCCTCTGCTTCCACCCTACGCTGGACCTAGGCCCCATCCTTGCCCAAATGGATATCAGGGTCCACAGGCCTCCGTGTTTTCCGATGGTCACCTTCAGCTACCGGGTTACGCGGGTAACTTGTACGAGAACTACTATGGAGATGGAGATGAGTGAGACCGCCTGTGGTCTTACTTTAGTGAGGATGTAGTAGTATCTTAGTATATTGTACGCAAGGTGTTCTAAGTTCCAGAGGCTTAGATAAATAATGTATAGGAAGTCAGAGTGCCTCTAAAGGATGTATCATCTTCATCACGTTTGTATTAGCTTGGAGCTTGTACTAAAACGATGTATGGTTTGTATGACAGCTTGTGAATATATGGCTTGTATGCTTTTATCACCATGTTGTCAAGATGATTACTTCCTTTTCTCTGTGATTCTTCCAGTACCTTCAATACCTTGTTTAGACTCTTCCAATAAACTCTGTTTGACTTTGGTTTTCATCTTCAGGATGTCTCAAGGAAACCCGTGGCCAGCTTGGTCATGCCCATGGTCGTGGGAATGATCCGGAGGAAGGCAATCTTCCACCCCCACCCACGACGGCTCAGTTTCTGATGGAGGTTGAGAGGAACCGCCGAGACTCTCACCATTTGCTGGAGGTCATTGCCCGCAACACCACTCAGCAGCGCAACGAGTTGGTGTCTTTGAACGACTTCATCCGGCTTCATCCCTCGGTTTTCAGCTACTCCACCGAGCCCCTTGACGCCGATGACTGGCTTCGCAGCATCGAGAGGAAGCTCCAGGAAGGCCATGTTGCGGATGGTGACAGCGTCAGCTATGCCACTTACCACCTTGAGGGTGCAGCTAGCTCTTGGTGGGAGAATTTCCTGAACATGCGTCCCGCTGGACCGCCCACAACTTGGGATGAGTTCTGCACTTCATTCTGTGAGCACCACATCCCAAAGGGTCTTATGGACCGCAAGCGTGAGGAGTTCTGCAACCTCACCCAAGGCAGAAGGAATGTTGACGAGTTTAGTCGTGAGTTCAACCGACTTGCTCGTTATGCTACTGAAGAGGTCTCCACCGACTCCAAGAAGCAAGAGAGGTTCCGCCGTGGACTCAATTCCGGACTCCGTCGTGAGATCAACCTACATGAATTCACCACCTTCCAGGTCCTTGTCAACAAGGCCATCAAGGCGGAGGACATGAACACCCCCAATGACTTCCGCAAACACCCTAGAGATGATGGTTCATCCAGTTCAGGCTCTCAGAAGCGCAAGATCTGGATCCCCAACAACATGTTTCGCCAGAACAACCCACCGAGGCCATCCTATGTGGCGCCTCGTCCACCAGCTTCGTTCCACCCAGCTCCACTGAAAAACCCAGCTCCACGCACTGTCTTTGGAGCCTGCTACAAGTGTGGTCAGGCAGGCCACTACTCCCACGAGTGTCCCCAGAACCAGATCCAGAATCAGAATGCTCCACCCCGTGCCGGAGGGAAGAACAATGGTCGTGGCAAGCCACCCCCGAAGGTCTTCACCACCAAACCCGCTCCTCCCGCCAATCGTGGACGTGTGAACCAGATATCAGCTGAAGAGACTGACGACACTTCTGACGTCATTCTTGGTACGCTCCCAGTCAATTATGTTCCTACTTCCGTTCTTTTCGACCCAGGAGCATCCCATTCATTCATGTCGGAAAGTTATGCACTTCGTCATGAGTTATCTTTTGTTGAATTCTCCACCCCAATGATTATTCAAACTCCAGGGTCAAGATGGAAAACTAATAGAGTAAGCCGTGGTAATCAAATTGCAATTGAGGGTTTAGTATTCCTTGCTTCACTCATAGCCCTCAAGTCTTCAGAAATCGATGTAATCCTTGGCATGGATTGGCTATCCAGGCAGAATGCCTACCTAGATTGCAAAGGCAAATCCGTGAAACTAACCCACCCTTCAGGAAAGACAGTCAACTATACCTCACCCAGAACAAGAACCCAGGTGCATTCCTTGAATGTACTTCCCCTTCCCGAACTTGAAGATATTCCGGTGGTTCGTGACTTCCCGGACGTCTTTCCTGAAGAGCTGTCGGGAATGCCACCCGACAGATGTGTAGAGTTCATAGTGGATCTTATGCCAGGAACCGCACCAATTTCCAGACGCCCATACAAAATGGCCCCACGTGAGTTAGCTGAGCTTAAAATCCAACTTGAAGCTTTGCTGGCAAAAGGCTTCATCCGCCCTAGCTCATCGCCATGGGGTTGCCCCGTTCTGTTCGTAACAAAGAAAGATGGAACAGAAAGGATGTGCGTAGACTATCGCTCGCTAGATCTAGCGACGATAAAGAACAAGTACCCACTGCCCAGGATCAATGATCTTTATGATCAACTTGCTGGATCCTCTGTCTTCTCCAAGATGGATTTGAGATTAGGTTATCATCAAATCAAAATCCGAAACGAGGACATTCCCAAAACGGCTTTCACTACTCGTTATGGTCTTTATGAGTACACCGTCATGTCCTTCGGTTTAACCAATGCCCCCGCCACTTTCTCACGCATGATGAATTCGATCTTCATGGAGTACCTAGATAAATTTGTTGCAGTTTATCTCAATGACATTCTCATCTACTCGAAGAACGAAGAAGAACATGCTGAACATCTAAGGCTGGTATTGATGAAACTTAGAGAACACCGCCTGTATGCTAAATTATCCAAGTGTGAATTTTGGCTACCAGAAGTGACCTACTTAGTCCACGTGATTTCTGCAAAAGGCATTGCTGTGAATCCCGAGAGAGTTCAGGCCGTCCTTGACTGGACTCCACCTGAATCAGTTAAGCAAGTTAGGAGTTTTCTTTGCCTAGCCAGCTATTGCCGCCGCTTCGTCGAGAACTTTTCTAAAGTTGCAAAGCCTCTAACTGAACTCCTCAAGAAAGATAAGAAATTCCAATGGACTCCCAAGTGCGAGGAAAGCTTTCAAGAGCTAAAAAGAAGATTGACTTCTGCACCCGAACTTGCGCCTCCAGACACCAAAAAGACATGTGGTAGCTTATGCTTCACGCCAGTTGCGTCCACATGAAGAGAACTATCCTACCCATGACCTTGAACTCGCTGCCGTAGTTCATGCCCTGGCAACTTGGCGGCATTAACTCCTTGGTAATCGTTGTGAGATCTATTCCGACCACCAAAGCCTCAAATACATTTTCACCCAGCCAGATCTTAATCTTAGGCAAAGACGCTGGATTGAGTTGATAAAAGATTACGACATAGGAATTTCTTACACCCCAGGAAAAGCCAATGTCATGGCTGATGCACTAAGTCGAAAGTCGTATTGTAACAACCTCATGTTACAACAGTATCAACCACTTCTTCATGAGGAATTTTGCGAACTCAATCTTGAGATTGTTCCTCATGGCTATCTTTCTACCTTTGTGGCGAAACCAACTCTTGAGGATCAAATCATGGTTGCCCAAAGGCGTGCACGAGGTGTTCGCCGGATCAAGGAGAACATTGCTAGCGGAGTTGCTAGATGTTTCTCCACAGATAGTAAAGGAACGGTATTCCTTGGAAATCGTTTGATAGTGCCTAAGAATAGGGAACTAAGGCAACTCATCCTCAAGGAAGCCCATGACACACCCCTCTCGATTCATCCCGGTAGCACAAAAATGTACCGAGATCTACGCCAGAGATTTTGGTGGACTAGGATGAAGAGAGACATTGCTCGATTTGTTGCCGAATGTGATGTTTTTCGTCGCATCAAGGCGGGACATCAAAGACCTGCTGGTACACTTCAACCTTTGCCTATTCCAGAATGGAAATGGGACAAAGTCGGTATGGACTTCATCACCGGCTTTCCAAAAACCCAGAAAGGAAACCATGCCATCTTCGTTGTCATAGATAGGCTTTCCAAAGTTGCTCACTTCCTTCCAGTTTGCGAGTCTATAACTGCTAGCCAGTTAGCGGACTTGTACGTCTCTAGAATTGTTTCCCTTCATGGTGTTCCTTTGGAAATCAATTCTGATCGTGGTAGCCTTTTCACCTCTAGATTTTGGGGAAGCTTTCAGAATGCCATGGGAACTCATCTCTCCTTTAGTACGGCTTTCCATCCTCAGTCTAGCGGTCAAGTCGAAAGGGTTAACCAAATTCTTGAAGACATGCTCAGAGCTTGTGTTATCTCATTCGGAAAGAATTGGGACAATTCTCTTCCATTCGCCGAATTTGCTTATAACAATGGTTTCCAATCTAGTCTGAACATGGCTCCTTTTGAACTCCTCTATGGACGACGATGTCGAACACCCCTAAACTGGTCAGAAACCGGTGAAAGACAATTCTTTGGACCGGACATGATCATGGAAGCAGAAGAGCAAGTTCGCATTGTTCGTGATCAATTGAAAGCAGCCCAGTCTCGTCAGAAAAGCTACTATGATCGTCATCATAGGCAAGAGAGCTACAATCTGGATGAGAAGGCTTACCTTCGGGTTACTCCTCTGAAGGGAACCCAACGTTTCGGTATCAAAGGCAAGTTGGCCCCACGTTACATCGGACCTTTCCGCATTCTTGCTAAACGTGGAGAAGTTTCCTACCAACTTGAACTACCCCCGCACCTTTCCCGAGTACATGATGTATTCCATGTGTCACAACTCAGGCGTTGCTTCAAGGACCCCATTCGCGAAGTCGACCATGAAACGCTTGATCTCCAAGATGACCTTTCGTATCGAGAGTACCCCGTTCGTATTCTTGATTCCGCAGAGCGTGTCACTCGTCGTCAGAAGATTAAGTTTCTGAAAGTGCAATGGTCACACCACTCTGAGAGAGAAGCCACGTGGGAAAGAGAACACCGTCTCCGTGCCGAGTATCCCTCCTTCCTCCCGCAGACTTCTGAATCTCGGGATGAGATTCTTTTGAGTGGGGGCGAGTTGTCACAACCCCAAGTTAGGTATGTGCTAGGATTAGCAAGTCACTTTGCATCATGTTAAAAATTTCAAAAGAAATCAATTGGAATCAAATTCAAACTCAAATGGGAGAAGGAACACCCCCTAGATGAATTAATTCAAAAGGCCAGAAATAAATCTTCTCCAAAAATTCATGTTGGATTTTTGAGAAGTCTTATAAATGAGTGTGATCACATATCAAGTGATGTGGGACCCACCCCATGCTCATGGATTTTTCAAATATTCAAACAGGACCTTGGAATTAATCAAAAACCTTTATTTGATTTAAAATTCAAATGTTTTGAATTTTAAAAAGTGCCAAACTTTACAAGTGGCTAGCCTAATATATTATGAGGCCATTGAAAAAGTTTTAGCATTTAATAAAATGCCTAGATATTTATTTAGCACAGCAAAACAAATTACAGAAAATAAAAACAGAAAGGAAAGACTAAACAGAAAAGAAAATAGAGAAAACCTTACCTGACGCCTAGGCGAAGCCAGCCCATCTGGTCCAGCCGGCCCAAAGGGGCACAGGGGTCTTCTTCCCCACCCCGCGCCTCCAAGCTGCTCGGTGGAATGCCACCGAGCTAGCCGCGCACGTCGTCGCTCTCCCAGCCGCCACCTGCCCCTCTGGAGCCTCCTAGACGTGCCTCACAGCTCCTGGAAACGCCGTGCGTCCATTCCCCCACTCCAGAGCCTCTCCCTCTCTCTCTCTCTCTCTCGTCGAGTTCGATGACGACCCGAGCGCCGCCGTCGCCATGGATTGAAGTCCGTGTGGCCACCGTCGTCCCCGAGCCGCGTCGTCGTGTCCCTCGTCTCCGCCGTCCTCGACTACGTCACCTTGCGCAAGGAATCGTCCCGAGGAGCCCCAGAGCCACCGCCCCCTTCGTCGTCTTCAACTCCGGCCGCCGCGGATCCACTTCGAATTCTGGCGCCACCGCGACCTCCCCGCCTCCATCAGCTGCTCCGTCGTGTTCCTAGCACCACTGTGAGCTTTTCCCCTAACCCATCGAAGCCCCGCTCGCCCTCTGTGCCTTTCCACCATGAGAGCCGAAGCATCCCGCCGCCGTGGTCCATGTCGGCGAGCCCCCGCTACGCAATCGAGATCGCCGCCATGTCCATGGTGATCCCCTTGCTCCGCTGCTCCGTTTGCACCTACGCCCGCTCCAAATGGCGCACCCCAGTGAGTTTCACCTCGAACCCGTGGCTCCGCCGACAACGTTCCGGTGAACCCCCGCGGCCTTGCTATGCTCAGCTTGACGCGGACGTGCTCGGGCTCTCGTTTGCTGGATGGTCGCCGGCGACTTGCCGCCGGTGAGATCCACGTGGCCGGCATGATTAGCCCCTAATCCAACCCCCTGGGCCACTGACCAGTGGGCCCGGGCCACTAACTAATCACTGGTTAGTTTAAACTAACCGGGTTAGTTAACTAACCCACTGACAGTGAGGCCCCACATGTCAGCACCCCCCTTACGTCAGCCTGACGACATGCCTACGCAGTAAATCGAATAATTGATTTATTTAAATCAAGAAAATCCAGAAAAAGGCTTAAACTTTGGAAATTCATAGAAAAAACATATTAACTCCAAATTTGACATATAATATATGAAAAATCATCAGGAGAAAATAATCTATCCAAATATACAACTTTCAACTATGATTGAGTTGAATTTAAAATGGTACCGGTAGCATTTGCTATTTGGTTTAATTGGAATTTAATCAAATTAAATTCAAATGCTTTTGCAATTTGAACCTTACAACATGCCACTTTTCACTTGAACATCAGAGGCATATCATACACATATCAAGATGAGTTACATTGATCAAACAATAGATTTTCCAACTTGCCTAAATTGAATTCAAATTGGAGTTTGAATTTGCAATTCATCTGCAATATACTCCGTTTAAATGGAATTGCCTCACACATCAGAAGCATGCAAACCAAGTTTCAACCTTCAACCATGTGCTTGTGCATTGTATTTACTTTGCTACCTTGTTTGTTGTTTGTCGAGTAGAAGTTGAACCAGAACAGGAGGCTGCCCCCTTCGTTGAAGATCCCGAGACTGAACCTCGTCAGCAAGGCAAGCAAACCCCATTGATCATGTCGATAAAATCCCACTTCCCTCTCATGTCTCACTTATGCATTGTATAGGATGATTACCATGCTACGTTTCTACCGCATAGATGAACCCATTCCTTTGCATGACCTATCATTTGTCACAGTAGTAAGCAAACCACAATCCTAGCAAATGTAGGAGTTGAATGATATCATGTGACCCCTACAACTATTACTGCTTATTGCATGCTTAGAGTGGTACAATGTTGATACTGTTATGTGAGTCGGGATGGTAGCGATCATGTTGATGATGGTGGAAATGTGTTGGTGAATCTACCCTAATACAAGGTGAACGATGAGAGGTTGTGTAGGAGTACACAGTGGGTTGTCTCGTTGAACACCGCCCTAAGTCCGAGTTCTTGTGTGGTGATCCAAGATGAAGATTACAACCACACATTGGGCTCACTGACCCCTCTCAACCTTTAACTCATCCCTTTCGATGTCCAGATGTCGCAGTAGTTCGGAGTTCTGGTAGGCTTGTGGCCTGGCTGCTAAGTGAGAGAACGGCTCAACCGAGACCGGCTTATGCACCACGCACACATCACCTGGGTCCACTTCGGTAAACCGGCCGGGTTCACGATAGTGGTAGACAATCCAGGTAGGCGGCTTTCTTGGACTAGATCGGCTATGAGCTAACAGTTGTGGTGAGCATCCTCGCTGACACCCCTTGAATGGTGTCGAGATCAAAGGCGGTAACTGATGGTCATGTGTGTGTAGCGGTACACCCCTGCAGGGTAAACAAAACTATTCGAATAGTCGCGTCCGCGGTAAGGGACTGCTGGGAAAGCTTAGCTTGATTATTAGACAACTTGAACTGGATACTTTTAAAACTTTCCAAGATAAGCGTGAGTGCTATGGCATGATTTCTCGTGGGGAAGTCGAGGAAGGCACCATAGTGGTGTAATTGGTTGGAGACATGTAGTGGACTCGTGTACGCTTCTTACCTCAAGTCTGGTACTCGTAGTTCAGGACTAGCCAAGTCAAAGCTGGCACTTCTGCATTTGAACCCCACCTCCCTTTACCTTGATACATGTGCATGAGTAGTATAGTTCCTACGTAAGTCTTGCTGAGTACGACTTTGTACTCACGTTTTCTTATTCTATGTTTTAGATGAACCCACTGTCCCCGAAGGTGGATTATTCCTCGAGATCGACGACTGAAGACCAAGCTAGTGTAGTCCCAGTCAGACGACGGGTTCCCTCGTGGAGGGCTTGTGTTTAAATAAGGCTTCTTAAGCCATTTGTTAAACTTGTCTGTACTCAGACCTACTTTGCTTACGCTTGTTTGTTGTAATGTTGGATCACAGACTTGTGATCTCTGTGTGCACTCTGTGAGAGTTATCAATAAAATGTATACTTTGTAGAGAATTGCAATGATACCTGCTGTTCATACAAGGCATGTGTGCTGCGTGTATGTTTATAACATGCATGTCTTTGTATGGGTTTTCGAGACCTTAGTTGTGATCTGGCTGGCGGTCTTTTATACACCAAGTGGCCCTTAGATGTGCGCAGCTTGGGGCATCGCGATGCGACTTCTCGAGACTCTGTCTCGTGCACACTTTGTTGTATGATCGAGCCCGCCCTAGACCCCGACTAAGTGATCGGGCTGGAGTAAGTCTATGTAAGAGCTATGAGATAGTCGATAGTATGGTTGAGGCGACTTGTCTGTGAATATGGAAGTTCATCACCCATATCATTTAGACTTGTGTGCAGACGATGAGGACCCATCTCAGTTGATCATCCGGCCTGGATGGGATGCCCCTCACGTACGATGCTTTCCGAGAACGTTCTGTGCTTGGCCTTGTCTGCTTAGACAAGTGGGTACGGTTCTCGGCTCTCCATATGACTATGTCGTAGCAGGACTTGCAAACACTAACCCCGGGTCCCGACACGAGAGATCCGGGTGTCAGTAAGCTAAGTCACTTCGCCGATCTGTCAGAGGAGAGTTGTCACCATTTTCCTCCGAATTCGGAAACAGGACAACAAGACCAGAGATCATAGCTCCACTATTCACTCATCATAACCTAGAAGCTACAGCATGGGCATCCACTTGACAAGTCCGGATCAACCGGAGATTTGTAGTCGGTGGACCCCAGCCAACGAGAGGATGACAGCTGGGGCCAGTACCCGACTGAAATGAACGTAGTACCTCAAGCTCACACTATAAGAGCCCGAGGTACCCCTCCTGCGAGAGGGACACCCCATTCGCATTTACTTCCCACAGTAGTTCCCGTAGAGAAGCAGAAGAGAACCATGCCCATGGAAGGTCTCGTCTTCCTCTGAACAGCTCCAGGAGCAGTGATCGTAGTTCGTAAGATCAATTATAGCAAACAGACAAGCAGGAGTAGGGGTGTTATCTCTCCGGAGAGCCCCGAACCTGGGTACATCGTGGTGTCCTTCATCGTGCTTGTGCCCAACCCGTTTCCGGCACCATCGACATAGTTCTCCCTCGAGTCTTCCCCTCTCTTTCAAGTGTTAATGATTCAAAGATCATTCAGATAAGCGCCTATAGAATAATTAGCATGGCTAAGCATTTCTACTCTACTAGATTACCATATAATTCTACTTAGGTGTCAAGTAGATAGGCGACAATAGGATCATGATAATGTGTCAATTGACACGCTTGCCACAAGATAAAATAGCATGCAATAGTGGTTATAAAATACAATGCAATTTTATAAAACATAGGATAAGCATGATCAAAGAGGGAGGCATGCCTTATTTGTTGAATCCTTATTTGGTAACTTGAGTCTGTCCAAATAAAGGTGGATCAAGAAGAAACCATCGGCCTCGTGGTGAAGGAAATGGGCTAAGTCCCAAATGGAAAGGATATAAAGAAAGAAGGAAAAGCAAAACAGATTGGGCTAGACCCATTTGTTTTGGAAGAAAAGAAAAGAAGGTGGGCCTCACACAGGAAAGAAAAATAAGATATATTGTGTTAGAGAATTTTGGCTAGAGTTTGAGAGAGGAAAATAATTAGATTTTCCCTTTTAGGAAAAATATAAAAAATAGAAGACTAGAAAATCAAATAAAATTCCAAAATAAAAATGCGGATAATTTAATATGACAACACAGGAAAAACATATCGGCGAAAAGGGAACAATAAAAATCAAATTTTAATTTTGGTTGGTATTTAATCAAATTAAAACCTCCAAATTTATGAAAACTCAATTTAATCTTTTAATATCCAAATAAAAACAAACGAAATTTTCTGACCCTACTTTTTGGAAATATTTTTCTTAAACATTCCGACCATCGGGATGTTACAAATCTACCCCCCTTAAAACTCAAATAAAAAAACTCATAACAGGTGGTAGCATTACAATTATATAGAGCATACTGTCAAACAAATTCAGATAAAAAAATATGATCTGATAATTTTTAAAGATTTTTGCAATGAAGCAAACAAAATCTGTTTTCTGAGTAGCATGTCACAACTTTTGATCTACTTGCCACCGGAGGCTAAAACTTGGCATAAAGCTTGAAAATAAAGATACAATGATGTTTCTATAGTAGTAACAAGTATCAAGACCACTAAAACTGGAAGTAAAAACATTTTGGGTTGCCTCCCAATAAGCGCTTTCTTTTATGCCTTTGAGCTAGGCACAAGCGTTATGAAAGATGCTCACAAAAGAATAATGATTTGAAGCAAAAGAGATCATCAAGAAGAAAAATATGAAACACATTTAAGTCTAACCCACTTCATATGCATGGGAAACTTGTAAACAAATAAATCATGAAAACACAAAGTAACAAGCATAGGAAGGTAAAAGAAGAAGAACCTCCAAACTTTCATCATAAAGAGAGGTGTTTTTGTAACATGAAAGTTTCTACAACCAAACTTTCCTCTGTAAAAATAATTTTAAGTAGCATCATGAACACCATACAGAATATAACTATCATATAAAGCATGTTGTTCATGACCTACAAAGACATGTATATTATTTTCAATCCAGTCGCTAGGATCATAGGATAAATGCATCCCATCACATTGAGCCTTAATAAGAGCACAATTCTCCGGAATATGAGTTGGAGATTTCGAAAGGATAATAGGACAATCTAGTGTGGGTGCAATAGCAACAATTTCATGCTTAACACGAGGAACTATAGCAAGTTCATTTGCGTACGCATCATCCATAGTGGCATCTTGGTCAAAAACACAACAAGTATCAAGTTCTTCAGAAAGGGATATTTCAAGTGAGTCCTCGAAATCATAGTATTCCTCATCATAGAAATCATTAAAACATTTTATTTTTTAAACCCTCAATATAATCATTGCAAACATAATTCTTCAAGCAATACTCAAGCACAACAAAATTTTCAGACTTGTGAAAAGTATCATAATACTTTTCAATCAAAGATGCTATCTCATAAGCACCGTTAAAAGCAACAAATTCTTCAATCTTTTCAACATCAAAGTAATCATAAAAACCTTTAGCAGAAGAATATAGGATCTCATTTTTATTAAACTCACATTGGAAAGGAAGGTGTTTATGACATTTTTTAGAGCAACAAGTAAAATCATAAATATGGCACAAATATTCAGCATAGCAAGATTTTTTTTGTATTTGATCCCATAAGTGTTTCCCTTTCAGAGATAAGCGGTGTCGCGTATAATGAGCATGTTCATTCAATGACTTTCCCTCAACCATGTAGGTTGGGTTTTTAGCGCGATCACAAATAGATCAGAGACGATCCAAGTGAAAAGTGTCCGTCCTACCATATTTGGGTGGTTCCGCACCCATTGTGAGGATAGCATAAGTAGGCAGAGAAAAACAAAGACAAAAGGTAGAACATAATTTTTTGGTTTTTTCATAATGACACACAAGTAAAGACAAAATCTGGAAAGTAAACTAACAAGACTAAAAAGCAAAGATAAAAGGTAGTGTGCAAATCACCTATCTTGAAGACTGGAATCCCCGGCAACGGCAGCAGAAATTTGTCTTGATTGGTGTAAATAATACCTCCTCATTAGTTACCCCAAGTGGAACGTTATGATGTAGATAACAACAAATTTCCCTCGGTGAAGATACCAAGGTTATCAATCCAGTAGGATTCCAAGAGAGCTACAAGTAGGTGACAACGACGCCAAAAATGTTGTTGGCGTGGAGTTGACGTAGACCTACACACAAGAACACAAATAAATTTGCTCCCAACGAGTTCACAGAGGTTGTCAATCTCACCGGCCTTGTTGTTACAAAGGATAAAAAACAAGGATGGAAATAATAGTTGCAGCTGAAAGGAAAATAAAAACAGTAAAAGTGAATGGTGTAAACTATGGAGGCAATATGGACCGGGGTCCCATGACTTTCACCAGTGATGTCACTCTCCCAAAAGACGATAAACAACTATGTTGGGTGAACAAATTACAACTAGGAAATTGACCAAATTACAAACGCACCACAATGCTAATTATGCTACTAGAAAGTAAAGAGGCTCAATCGTATGGGTATTACACAAAACAAGTAGACCATTTGTCCATCAGCATCTACTCACTAATCATCCACCTTGGGATATCTATGCAGAACATCTCGTTGGTATTAAGTTGCGAATCGCAACCACATTGTAGGTTGATACGTCCCAAATGTATCTATAATTTATGCTTGTTCCATGCTCTTTTAGGTGACATTGCTATGTGTTTTGCTACACTTTCATATCTTATTACACATATTGGACTAACCTACTAACTCAGTGCACCCAGTGCCAGTTTCTGTCTGCTGATGTATGTGAATTGCAGGTTTTTATCCATATTTACAAAGCTCCAAATATTCCAACAAAAATATATAAAAAATCAGCATGACAGAAGCTTCTGGAATCACTTAAGGAGGGCCAGAGGGGGGCCACCCCCTCCCAGGCGGACAGGGGGCGCGACCCCACACTAGGTCGCGCCACCAGGGCGCCTGGGGGGAGGGGCCTCCCCCTGGTGCCCCCCTTCGGCCTATATTTACACCCCGTCACGAAAATTCTCGGAGAGAACCCCGCATCGCGATTATCACCTCTGTTCCTCCGCCGCCTCACTTCCAAGATCGGGAGCACCAAAAGACCTCTTCTCGGCACCCTGCCGAAGGGAGGATTGACCTCCGGGAGCTTCTCCACCACCATGAGCGCTTCCTGAATGTGCTGTGAGTAGTCCCCCTCGGACCATGGGTCCATGACCAGTAGCTATGTGATGTATTCTCTCCAATCTTGTGCATAAATTCTTAGCCCTTGTGAGTTGCCCTACATGATCAAGGCATCTTTGTAATTATTTTTTCTATTGCTATGATGTGTTTGCCGGGATCCGATGGATTATGAGATTATGTTCAGATTGTGATGAGTTATATATTTGGTTCTCCTTTTATATTTTGTTCTTGAGAAATTCTTGCATGTTCTCAGTTGCTTTTTATTGCTTTGGCCAAGTAGTAGATAGTAACTCCAAGAGGGAGTGCTATGCTGGACTGTGGGTTCATGCCCCCCCCCCCCGATGTCTAGCTTGAACACCGTGAAGGGATACAATTCTAGAGACGTACAAGTCCGCTAACTGGCTAGCAGTTATGGACTCGCGAACTGGAAGGAAGTGAGCAACTTTGGAAAGCCTATCTATGACAACGAAGATGGCATCGTTTCCTTTCTGGGTTTTTGGAAAGCCGGTGATGAAGTCCATACCGACTTTGTCCCATTTCCACTCTGGAATAGGCAAAGGTTGAAGTGTACCAGCAGGTCTTTCATGTTCTTCCTTAATGCGACGACAAACATCACATTCGGCAACAAATTGAGCAATGTCTCTCTTCATCCTAGTCCACCAAAATCTCTGGCGTAGATCTCGGTACATTTTTGTGCTACCGGGATGAATCGAGAGGGGTGTGTCATGGGCTTCTTTGAGGATGAGTTGCCTTAGTTCCCTATTCTTAGGTACTACCAAACGATTTTCAAAGAATACCGTTCCCTTGCTATCTGTGGAGAAACATTTAGCAACTCCGCTAGCAATGTTCTCCTTGATCCGGCGAACACCTCGTGCACGCCTTTGGGCAACTATGATTTGATCCTCAAGGGTTGGTTTCGCCACCAAGGTAGAAAGATAGCCATGAGGAACAATCTCAAGATTGAGCTTGCGAAATTCCTCATGAAGAAGTGGTTGATACTGTTGTAACATAAGGTTGTTACAATACGACTTACGACTTAGTGTATCAGCCATGACATTGGCTTTGCCTGGGGTGTAAGAAATTCCTAAGTCATAATCTTTTATCAACTCAATCCAGCGTCTTTGCCTGAGATTAAGATCTGGCTGGGTGAAAATGTATTTGAGGCTTTGGTGATCGGAATAGATCTCACAACGATTACCAAGGAGGTAATGTCGCCAAGTTGTTAGGGCATGAACTACGGCAGCGAGTTCAAGGTCATGGGTAGGATAGTTCTCTTCATGTGGCCGCAACTGGCGTGAAGCATAAGCTACCACATGTCGATCTTGCAGAAGTATACATCCTAACCCTTGCCGTGATGCATCACAGTAGATCTCGAAATCCTTTTTGGTGTCTGGAGGTGCAAGTACCGGTGCAGAAGTCAGTCTTCTTTTTAGCTCTTGAAAGCTTTCCTCGCACTTGGGAGTCCATAGGAATTTCTTATCTTTCTTGAGGATTTCAGTTAGAGGCTTTGCAACTTTAGAAAAGTTCTCGACGAAGCAACGGCAATAGCTGGCTAGGCCAAGAAAGCTCCTAACTTGCTTAACCGATTCAGGTGGAGTCCAGTCAAGGACGACCTGAACTCTCTCGGGATTCATAGCAATGCCTTTTGCAGAAATCATGTGGCCTAAGTAGGTCACTTCTGGTAGCCAAAATTCACACTTGGAGAATTTAGCATACAGGCGATGCTCTCTAAGTTTCATCAATACCAGCCTTAGGTGCTCGGCATGTTCTTCTTCGTTCTTCGAGTAGATGAGAATGTCATCGAGATAAACCACAACAAATTTATCTAAGTACTCCATGAAGATCGAATTCATCATGCGTGAGAAAGTGGCGGGGGCATTGGTTAAACCAAAGGACATGACGGTGTACTCGTAAAGACCATAACGAGTAGTAAAAGCCGTTTTGGGAATGTCCTTGTTTCAGATTTTGATCTGATGATAACCTAATCTCAAATCCATCTTGGAGAAGACAGAGGATCCTGCAAGTTGATCATAAAGATCATTGATCCTGAGCAATGGGTACTTTTTCTTTATCGTCACTAAATTTAGCGGGCGATAGTCTACGCACATCCTTTCTGTTCCATCTTTCTTCGTTACGAACAGAAAGGGGCAACCCCATGGCGATGAGCTAGGGCGGATGAAGCCTTTTTCCAGCAAAGCCTCCAGTTGGGTTTTAAGCTCAGCTAACTCACGTGAGGCCATTTTGTATGGGCGTCTAGAAATTGGTGCGGTTCCTGGCACAAGATCCACTATAAACTCTACACATCTGTCGGGTGGCATGCCCGGAAGCTCTTCAGGAAAGACATCCGGGAAGTCATGAACCACCGGAACATCTTCAAGGTCGGGAAGGGGAAGTACATTCAAAGAATGCACTTGGGTTCTTGTTCTGGGTGAGGTGTAGTTGATGGTCTTGCCTGAAGGGTGGGTGAGTTTCACTGATTTGCCTTTGCAATCTAGGTAGGCATTCTGTCTTGATAGCCAATCCATGCCAAGGATGACATCAATATCTGAAGATTTGAGGGCTATGAGGGAAGCAAGGAATACTAAACCCTCAATCGCAATTTGATTACCATGGCTTACTCTATTAGTTTTCCATCTTGACCCTGGAGTTTGAATAATCATAGGGGTGGACAATTCAACAAAGGATAACTCATGACGAAGTGCATAACTTTCCGACATGAATGAATGAGATGCTCCTGGGTCGAAAAGAACGGAAGTAGGAACATAATTGACTGGGAGCGTACCAAGAATGATGTCAGTGGTGTCGTCAGTCTCTTCGGCGGCAATCTGGTTCACACGTCCACGAGTGGCGGGAGGAGCGGGTTTAGTGGTGTAGACCTTCTGGGGTGGCTTTCCACGACCATTGTTGTTCCCTCCGGCACGGGGTGGAGCATTCTGATTCTGGAGCTGGTTCTGGGGACACTCGGGAGAGTAGTGGCCTGCCTGACCACACTTGTAACAGGCTCCAAAAATAGTGCGTGGAGCTGGGTTGTTTGGTGGAGCTGGGTGGAACTGAGTTGGTGGACGAGGCGCCACATAGGATGGCCTCGGTGGGTTGTTCTAGCGGAACATACTGTTGGGGATCCAGATCTTGCGCTTCTGGGAACCGGAACTGGATGAACCATCGTCTCTAGGGTGTTTGCAAAAGTCGTTGGGGGTGTTCATGTCCTCTGCCTTGATGGCCTTGTTGACAAGGACCTGGAAGGTGGCAAAGTCATGTAGGTTGAGCCCACGACGGAGTCCGGAATTGAGTCCACGACGGAACCTCTCTTGCTTCTTTGCGTCGGTGGAGACCTCTTCAGTAGCATAGCGAGCCAATCGGTTGAACTCACGACTAAACTCGTCAACGGTCCTCCTGCCTTGGGTGAGGTTACAGAACTCCTCGCGCTTGCGGTCCATAAGACCCTTTGGAATGTGGTGCTCGCGGAAGGAAGTGCAGAATTCATCCCAAGATGCGGGCGGTCCAATGGGACGCATATTCAGGAAGTTCTCCCACCAAGAGCTAGCTGCACCTTCAAGGTGATAGGTGGCATAGCTGACCTTGTCGCCATCTGCAACATGGCCTGCCTGGAGCTTCCTCTTGATGCTGCGAAGCCAGTCATCGGCGTCAAGGGGCTCGGTGGAGTAACTGAAAACCGGGGGATGAAGCCGGATGAAGTCGTTCAGAGACACCAACTCGTTGCGCTGCTGAGTGGTGTTGCGGGCAATGACCTCCAGCAAATGGTGAGAGTCTCGGCGGTTCCTCTCAACCTCCATCAGAACCTGAGCCATCGTGGGTGGGGGTGGAAGGTTGCCTTCCTCCTGTTCATTCCCACGACCCTGGTTACGACCAAGCTGGCCACGGGTTCCTTGAGACATCCTGAAGGTGAAAACCAAAGTCAAACAGAGTTGATTGGAAGAATCTAATCAAGGTATTGAAGTACTGGAAGGATTACAGAGCAAAGGAAGTAATCATCTTGACAACATGGTGATAAAAGCATACAAGCCATATATTCATAAGCTGGCATACAAACCATACATCGTTTTAGTACAAGCACCAAGCTAATACAAACGTGATGAAGATGATACATCCTTCAGAGGCACTCTGACTTCCTATACATTATTTATCTAAGCCTCTGGAACTTAGACACCTTGCGTACAATATACTAAGATACTACTACATCCTCACTAAGTAAGACCACAGGCGGTCTCACTCATCTCCATCTCCATAGTAGTCCTCGTAAAAGTTACCCGCGTATCCTGGTAGTTGAAGGTGACCATCGGAAAACACGGAGGACTATGGACCCTGATATCCATTTGGGCAAGGATGGGGCCTAGGTCCAGCGTAGGGTGGAAGCAAAGGACCACGGGGTGGAAAAATGCCTCCAATCTCGGGCCAAGCAACTCGAGAAGGCATCTGAGTCCTCACAGGGTAGATAGCATCATACTCGACTGATCCAACGCTCACGAAGGGTGCCAAGAGTGTCAGTGCTCGATACAGACGAACACGGGTGGCGTGAAGCTCAAAATGGAGAGCGCGTGCATCACGATCTCGATCACTAGCAAACCTAGCAGTCATCTGAAGTACTGGATCTTCTGCAGAGTGATCTGAGTAGAGTCCGGTGTAATACCCCTCCTCTCCTGGAAGTGCAGCAGGGATATAGCGGAACGAGGTCTCTCTCAGCATAGTGTGCTCCTCTCTCAGCAGAGTAATACATGAGTATGCAGCATCCTGCACAGCCATGTTCTCAGTCATGCCAATGCCATGTCCAAAGTGGATAGGCTGAGTGACTCCAAGGTGGTGCGGGTAGATCCTGACAATGCAGTGGAACTGGGTCTGGTTGAAGTCGTGGAACTGCTCCTCGACGGTGTACTCAGGGTACCACCGATATCCCACATAGGACATCATCTCGATCAACGTGGCGGGATGGCCACACACACCGAGGCACCTGGTCAAACGAACAATCTGCCGAGGGGGAAGATCTGCCATCTGAAACAGAAAGAAGGAGTTTGCAAATGCATCAGATTATGAGATAAACCTCGAATGACTCGGACAACATAACGGCTGTAATTGTAAGAAATGTCTTTTCTTGCAATGTAAAAACAGCACTTACATACGATGTAAGAAATCAAGAAGCACAACAACTCTAATGAAACGAACACAACCTTCCCACGGCTACAAGGAACCAAACAACAAGATGTTCTAGTCAGACAGAAGAGAGCCTAGTCCTATCTTCCTGTAGAATAAGATGAGGGTGACTCAGAACTCAGAACGAAGGGGTTAAGGAGAAAAAAGAAGCCTTACGTTGTTCCCTTATATACCCAGAGTAACTATATAACTATAGAAGGCTAGACTCGACTTTGGCCAAGGCTGCTAGTCCTACAGTCAGTCCTGCTCTGATACCAAGTCTGTCGGGACCCGGGGTTAGCGTATGCAAGTCCCGCTACGACATAGTCATATGGAGAGCCGAGAACCGTACCCACTTGTCTAAGCAGACAAGGCCAAGCACAGAACGTTCTCGGAAAGCATCATACGTGAGGGGCATCCCATCCAGGCCGGATGATCAACTGAGATGGGTCCTCATCTTCCGCACACAAGTCTAATAATATGGGTGATGAACTCCCATATTCACAGACAAGTCGCCTCAACCATACTATCGACTATCTCATAACTCTTACATAGAGTTACTCCAGCCCGATCACTTAGTCGGGGTCTAGGGCGGGCTCGATCATACCACAAAGTGTGCACGAGACGGAGTCTCGAACAATCGCATCGGGATGCCCCAAGCTGCGCACATCTAAGGGCCACTTGGTGTATGAAAGACCGCCAGCCAGATCACAACTAAGGTCTCGAAAACCCATACAAAGACATGCATGTTATAAACATACACGCAGCACACATGCCTTGTATGAACAGTAGGTATCATTGCAATTCTCTACAAATTATACATTTTATTGATAACTCTTACAGAGTGCACACAGAGACCACAAGTATGTGATCCAACATTACAACAACAAGCGGAAGCAAAGTATGTCTGAGTACAGACAAGTTTAACAAATGGCTTAAGAAGCCTTATTTAAACACAAGCCCTCCACGAGGGAACCAGTCGTCTGACTGGGACTAGACTAGCTTGATCTTCAGTCGTCGAGCTCGATGAAGAAGCCACCTTCGGGGTCAGTGGGTTCATCTCAAACATAGATTAAGCAAACGTGAGTACAAAATCGTACTCAGCAAGACTTACATAGGAGCTATATTACTCATGCACATGTATCAAGGTAAAGGGAGGTGGGGTTCACTTGAAGAAGTGCCAGCTTTGACTTGGCCAGTCCTGAACTACGAGTACCAGACTTTGAGGTAAGAAGCGTACACAAGTCCACTACTTTCTCCAACCAATTACACCACTATGGTGCCTTCCTCGACTTCCCCACGAGAAAGCACGCCATAGCACTCACACTTATCTTGGTGTGTTTTAGAAGTATCCAGTTCAAGTTGTCTAATAATCCAACTAAGCTTTCCAAGCAGTCCTTAACCGCGGACGCGGCTATTCGAATAGTTTTGTTAACCCTGCAGGGGTGTACCGCTACACATACATGATCATCAGTTACTGTAGGGGAACGCAACAGAAAACAAAAATTTTCGGTATAGCGAGCACGCCCAGGACCACTATGGAGACGCATACAAGGTTTTGATCTGATCGTTACCGACTCGTAGCGCAGCGGGAAGTAGAGTCGATGAAGATCGTCGGTGCAGATCCCCGCAGCTAGGATTTACAACCTCCCAACCGCGAGAATGTATTCCCTCGTGTGCCCCACGAACAGCGCTCCGGGAGGCGGTCGGACAGTCCCTCGGACGATGTCACGGACAGCCCTTCGGGAGGACCCTCGAAACTCGATCTGTAACTCGGACAGCCCTTCGGGAGGACCCTCGAAACTCGATCTGTAACTCGGACAGCCCTTCGGGAGGCACACTCGAACTAAGATCGAAACAACGACCTCTCTACCAAGTTGCACACATACGGTGTCAGCTATCCAGCAGGGCTTCGCCGTCCAGAACTAGTTCCTGCCGGAACCCAGACAGCCTTTCGGCTCTACGAAACTCTTTCGTGTGAGGGAGAGAAGAAGCCAGATAATTGCATGGCATGTGATGAGAACTCAAGTGAGAGCTTGGATCAAGGATATGGGGCTGCCCTCACACCTCTATTTATAGGAAACCCAAGGGGGCTTTCTTGGCTCCCAAGTCCTTCTAGAAGGCTTTCCAAAAATATCTCAAGTAGTACTTTTTACTATTCATGACACCACTTTTTCGCGTCCGAAAAATCCGAAAATATTTTTGTGGGTCTTAGAATAATTCCAACACCCACCAAAATGATTTTCGGCGCGTTCCGAAACAATTCCAGATTAGTGATTTTCATCTGCGAAAAGCAACCTAAGCATTTCCGGCAGCTCCGGAACATTTCCGGCAGCTCCGAAATATTTCCGAAAAAAATATTTTAATCTTTTCTCCAGAAAAATTCCAGAAGTTACCAGAACAATTCTGGCACTCTCCAAAATTACCAGATGCTCTCCGAAACCTTTTCGGCTTAGTGGTTTACCCCGAAACAACTTTTCGGTTTTCTCTCTCGGAACTTTTCCGCCGTCTCCGAAACCTTTCCGGTGACTTTATCTCAGACTCCCTGTCTAGTATTCAACAGATAGATGACCCTTAAGCGTGTGACCCTGTAGGTTCGATGAAGTATAGACATGACCAGAACACTTTCCGATCAATGATCAATAGCGGAACCGAGGACATCCATATTGATCCCTATACCCATACGAAGAATTATTCGAGTGAACCTTTAGTTGTTGTGTGCTATTCCTGTTGCTTCGCGATATATTACAAATACCCGAGGTGAGACTTATTGGCATCCCCGTGAATCAACAACTTGTCCACTATGCCAGTTACCTCGTTCCTGGTATTGTTCTCTTTTCTCGTTCCCGCGTTCCGGCATCCCTGTGATCAAATCACACTGTGTCTGGCCAGACGATGGTGGATACCGTAACACCGAGAGGGCCCTAAGAATATCTCTCCAACGACGGAGGAGCAAATCCCAATCTCGAGCTACCTAGTTCCTTGTCATACTTTTCCGTGAACCCGCAAGCTGCCGTAATAGCCACCCTTTTACAGATGACGTTTAACAAAACCCCAAAGTTCACGAAGCAAGTACGAAGGAACTCGATACTCTCATGGTCTAAGGAATTATGCAAACGCACAACTTTCTCTGTGTTATTAACCATTAACTTGTGACGAATGTATCTCATAGCATAACATCAATTCGGGTCGATTCAACACAAATGTTCTTCTAACATTGTGCCCTCAACATTGCCGGCATAGACATGCCCATGATCAGGAAAACAGGATCATCATGCAATACATGAGCCAGTCTTAGAGGCATGACTAGGAATACATTTTACTGTTTATTATACCACACGTGCACATGAGTTTCCCTCCGAGCCTCGTGGATATTGCAGACTCGAGAATCATTGCAGTTATAGCATGGAACATAAACATTCATTACAAACTCGGAGATACAAAATAACTGTTATTACTGCCTCTAGGGCATATCTCCTACAGACTCCCACTTGCACTAGAGTCATAATCCAGTTACATGGCTTCCCTAACACCAATGGCTATCCGGTGCTGCTCATGCTTTGCTCGTGGTAGAGGCTTTGTCATCGGGTCTGACACGTTCAGATCCGTGTGAACTTTGCGTACTTTCACTAAACCCGCTTCGACATGATGTCGAATGAGTTTATATTTGCGTTCAATATGTCTTGTCTTATGGTGCGAACTTGGCTCCCTTGCCTGAGCCACGGCGCCACTATTATCACAATAGATCTCCACCGGGTCCAGAGCACTTGGAACCACACCAAGGTCTTCAAGAAATTGCTTGATCCATACCGCCTCTTTGGAGGCTTCTGAAGCAGCAACATATTCCGCCTCTGTCGTAGAATCCGCCACAGTCTTTTGTTTGGAACTTTTCCAATCAACTGCGCCGCCGTTCAATATGAAAACATAGCCTGATTGAGATTTGAAGTCATCTGGGTCAGTCATGAAGCCTGCATCAGTGTAACCACTTACAATGAGCTCTTCATCACCTCCGTACACAAGGAGTAAATCCTTGGTCCGTTTGAGGTACTTAAGAATACCCTTGACTGCGGCCCAGTGTTCCAATCCTGGATCACTTTGGTACCGGCTGCTAACACTTAGCGCATATGAAACGTCCGGTCTTGTACATAGCATGGCATACATAATAGAACCAACTGCCGAGGCATATGGAACATCATTCATTTGTACTCGCTCATCGAGAGTCCGAGGACACTGATTCTTGCAAAGCACTGTGCCAGGTGACATGGGGAGTAGGCCTTTCTTGGAGTTCTCCATGTTGAACCTTTTCAACACCTTTTCAATGTACGTGCTTTGGCTAAGCGCTATTAGGCGTCTTGATCTATCTCTATAGATCCTAATGCCCAATACATATGCCGCTTCGCCTAAGTCTTTCATTGAAAAACTCCTTTTCAATGAGTCTTTTATTTCGCTAAGGAAATTCACATCATTTCCAATCAACAATATGTCATCCACATACAAGATTAGAAATGCTTTTGCGCTCCCACTAAACTTCTTGTAAACACAAGATTCTTCGTCATTCCTGATGAAGCCAAACCGTTTGACTACTTCATCAAAATGAATGTTCCAGCTCCTTGATGCTTGCTTCAGACCATAAATGGCTTTCTGAAGCTTGCATACCTTTTTAGCATCCTTATGAATGACAAAACCTTCTGGCTGTATCATGTATACATCCTCTTTGAGGTTTCCATTTAGGAAAGCCGTTTTGACGTCCATCTGCCATATTTCATAGTCGAAATAAGCAGCAATTGCTAGTAATATCCGTACAGACCTAAGCATAGCTACTGGCGAGAACGTCTCGTCGTAGTCCACTCCTGGAACTTGCGTGAACCCTTTCGCGACAAGTCTAGCTTTGTGGATAGTAATGTTACCATCCGCGTCCGTCTTTCTTTTGAAAATCCATTTACAACCAATGGGCTTTACGCCTTCTGGAAGTTCTTCCAAGTTCCAAACTTGGTTTTCGTACATGGATTCCATCTCGGATTTCATGGCTCTGTGCCATTCCCTTGAGCTGGGGCCCGCCATCGCTTCTTTGTAGTGCGCAGGTTCATCGTCTTCAAGAATGAAGATTTCATCATGAAACCACTCAGGTGGCTGGACAGCCCTACCTGATCTACGCGGTTCAGTTACAACATTGTCTGAAGTTTTTGCATTATATGCGACAACTTCCGGCTCGGTTGTAGGGATAATTTGCGGAATTACTTCCGGTTCTTTAGCCATAGCAACGGTCGCCGAAGATTCACTAATCTCATTAAGTTGTACTGTCCTCCCACTTACTTCTTTGGCGAGAAACTCTTTCTCAAGAAAGACTCCGCTTTTAGCGACAAACACTTTGTGCTCGGAGGGTAGGTAGAAGGAATACCCAATTGTTTCTTTTGGATAACCTACAAAGTTACATTTGTCTGATCTGGGATCGAGTTTGGTTGGTTGTAAACGTTTTACAAGTACCTCACATCCCCAAATTTTAAGGTGCGACAAACTGGGTTTCTTCCCATTCCACATCTCATGTGGTGTCGTTTCAACAGACTTAGACGGTGCTCGGTTTAGTGTGTGAGCGGCAGTTTCTAGTGCGTGACCCCAAAAAGATATCGGCAGATCTGTAAGAGACATCATCGACCTTACCATGTCTAACAAGGTTCGGTTACGTCTTTCCGATACTCCATTTCGCTGTGGAGTTCCGGGAGGCGTAAGCTGTGAAACGATTCCACGGTCACTTAGATGTTGGCCAAACTCATGACTAAGGTATTCGCCTCCGCGATCAGACCGCAGAAACTTAATCTTTTTGTCACGATGATTTTCTACCTCATTCTGAAATTCCTTGAACTTTTCAAAGGTTTCTGACTTATGCTTCATCAAGTAGATGTAGCCATACCGACTTAAATCATCAGTAAAAGTCACGAAGTAGAAATACCCACCCCGTGCGGCTGTGCTCATTGGACCACATACATCACTATGTATTATTTCCAATAATTCACCCGCCCGTTCAGGATGACCCTTGAACGGCATCTTGGTCATTTTTCCCATTAGACAAGCTTCACATGTGTCAAATGATTCAAAATCAAAGGACGGTAAAACTCCATCTCTTTGGAGTCTTTGCATGCGTTTCTTTCCGATGTGGCCAAGCCGACAGTGCCACAAATAAGTGGTTGTGGTATCAACCTTCTTAAGGCGTTTAGCATTCATGTTAAAGACATCATTTTCACATTCAAGATTTAGTATGAAAAGGCCCCCAACAATGGGTGCAAATCCATAAAACATATCCTTACAATAAAGTGAACAACCATTGTTCTCAGACTTGTACGAATACCCATCGTGTACTAAACATGATCCAGAGATAATGTTTCTACACAATAGTGGAACAAAATAACATTTATTTAGCTCTAAGATAAATCCTGAAGGGAGACGTAGAGGCATAATGCCGACGGCTTGAGCGGCGATCCCAGCGCCGTTCCCGACGCGCATCATGACTTCATTCTTTGCTAGCTTGCGGACCTTCTGCAGTCCCTGTATCGAGTTGCAAATGTGAGCAACCGATCCGGTATCAAATACCCAAGACTTAGAATTTTCGCTAGCAAGCAAAACATCAATGACATTAACTTGTATAACAATTATACCTTTTCCGGTTTTCCCGGACTTCTTATCGGCCAGATACTTCTTGCAGTTTCTCTTCCAGTGTCCTGTGCCCTTGCAGTAGAAGCACTCAGTTTCATTCTTGGCTCCGCCCTTAGAGTTGCTTTGGGAGCCGGTCTTACCGGCACCCTTGCCCTTCTTTGGCTTGCCTTTCTTTTTGAAACTGGCGGTTTTATTCACAAGCAACACTTGCTTGTGATTTTTCCGCAGTCCTTCTTCCACAGTTTTCAGCATGGCGAGCACCTCTTCTGGTGTTTTCTCCATCCCACTCATGTTGTAATTCATGACAAAACCGTTGTAAGACGGGGGGAGTGAAGAAAGCATCATGTCCATCATATGGGATGCTGGAATTGGAAATTCCAGGGTTTTAAGCCTTTCAGCATAGCCAATCATTTTGACTATGTGTTCGCCAACTGAACCGCCCTCAGCCATCTTTAAATTCATCAAGATATTCATGATATCAAAACGTTCAGACCTTGCGGTTTCCTTGTACAGAGCATCCAATTCCCGGATCATATCACGGGGTTTATGGAATTCAAAACGTTTTTGGAGCTCTGGACTCATGCAAGCTAGCATGAGGCACTGTACTGCGTTGTGATCATCATCCTGAGTGGCCCAGACATTTTGTTCATCTTCCGAGGCACCTGCCGCCGGTTTAGCTGGAAGAGCTTTTTCAAGCACATAGATTTTCTTAGCGCTCCTGAGGACAATCCTCAGGTTACGGACCCAGTCCGCATAGTTGTTTCCAGTCGCAGCTAACTTTTCTTTCTCTAACAATGGCCCCAAGTTGAAAGCGGTGTTGCGAGCCATTTGATCTACAACGGTAAACACAAGTTTCACTTAGACTTTGTTCATAATGATTTTTGCACTAGTGAATAAACAATTTTATTCTAAAGTGTGCTCCCACTTAAATCAATATCTCTCAAAATTGATTATGAGTGATTCAAGATCCAAATATCAATACAACGCCATAGAATCATCATCTCATGACGAGGATTTTGATTTGGTAGGCCAACTTGCCGATCACATCTCTATGTGACTCTTGTTCATCTTTCGATGCGTGTGTTCCGAGCTCAGGACGATCCTGCCATGAACGTCAAGACAACCAAGTGATCCTGCTGCGAGGTCTGACCTCACCCGCCTTACATTTCTCCAATCGTTCGTACCCATGCATCCATGGCGCACCCCGAGAGTATAGATGCTGTGACGGCGCTACACTTGGGAGAACACTAACTACTTGATATTTTAAGTGAGAGATCACCCTAATAAAAAGCGACTACCGCGCAATCAAGAAGGGTGCAACATAAGGGATAAACATCCCATGCAATTCATAATAGCATGATATGGTATAGCCCCTTCTGACGGAGAAGTCAAGTATTTCTTCGTCTTTGGCATTTGCGTCGGAGTTCACCTTCGCGAAGATTGCCACCACCTTGTCGATGCACCAAATAATATTGCTATCTTTATAGCAA
The DNA here is from genome assembly GCA_950022295.1 of Bromus sterilis. NCBI lineage: Eukaryota > Viridiplantae > Streptophyta > Magnoliopsida > Poales > Poaceae > Bromus > Bromus sterilis. Next base: position 111,949,923 of record OX465598.1, read on the forward strand.
ATGAATAAGTGCATTACCTAAGGTTGACACGCAGGTCATTAAAGTGACAATCATATGGCTCCAGCCATCATGCCGAATCATGACACGCAGGTCATGTTAATAAATTTACATTATATAGTCATCTCATACATAATCGAATTAATATGAGCTTTGCTATACCACATCACATGCACATCCTGCAAAAACAAGTTAGACGCCTCTAAACCGGTTTACGCAAAATTTTATTTTACGTGGCTTCTAAGGTTTTGACTTAAACCGCAACTACCAACGTTTTATCATCAAGTATGATTATTCAAGTCACTAGATTAACATTGCGGGGTGTATGAAGCACGAGATAATAAAATCTCGAACCCCATACTGAACTTCGTCATACGCGTGATCCCCGTGCAGATCATATCTGCATTGCCCTTTAGTCTGCGAATTTCATCTTTCTTTTGACTATGGCGGAACCCAAAGAACTGATAGCACTTCGTTGATCAATCAGGATCGCGGATTGCCAGAACTTTGTAAAATTCCACCATGCTGTCTCGAGATCAGAAATACGCAAATTCTAGGGAAGCAACAAGAATATCGGGTAACAGATTTCATCTGCCACCCGCATAAATAATTTTCAGCAATAGATCTGATCTACTCCAAAATTATATTATGCAATACCCATACATCTCCATGTATTCTAGATCATAACATGCATCTACGCATAGCACGGCTCTGATACCACTGTAGGGGAACGCAACAGAAAACAAAAAATTTCGGTATAGCGAGCACGCCCAGGACCACTATGGAGACGCATACAAGGTTTTGATCTGATCGTTACCGACTCGTAGCGCAGCGGGAAGTAGAGTCGATGAAGATCGTCGGTGCAGATCCCCGCAGCTAGGATTTACAACCTCCCAACCGCGAGAATGTATTCCCTCGTGTGCCCCACGAACAGCGCTCCGGGAGGCGGTCGGACAGTCCCTCGGACGATGTCACGGACAGCCCTTCGGGAGGACCCTCGAAACTCGATCTGTAACTCGGACAGCCCTTCGGGAGGACCCTCGAAACTCGATCTGTAACTCGGACAGCCCTTCGGGAGGCACACTCGAACTAAGATCGAAACAACGACCTCTCTACCAAGTTGCACACATACGGTGTCAGCTATCCAGCAGGGCTTCGCCGTCCAGAACTAGTTCCTGCCGGAACCCAGACAGCCTTTCGGCTCTACGAAACTCTTTCGTGTGAGGGAGAGAAGAAGCCAGATAATTGCATGGCATGTGATGAGAACTCAAGTGAGAGCTTGGATCAAGGATATGGGGCTGCCCTCACACCTCTATTTATAGGAAACCCAAGGGGGCTTTCTTGGCTCCCAAGTCCTTCTAGAAGGCTTTCCAAAAATATCTCAAGTAGTACTTTTTACTATTCATGACACCACTTTTTCGCGTCCGAAAAATCCGAAAATATTTTTGTGGGTCTTAGAATAATTCCAACACCCACCAAAATGATTTTCGGCGCGTTCCGAAACAATTCCAGATTAGTGATTTTCATCTGCGAAAAGCAACCTAAGCATTTCCGGCAGCTCCGGAACATTTCCGGCAGCTCCGAAATATTTCCGAAAAAAATATTTTAATCTTTTCTCCAGAAAAATTCCAGAAGTTACCAGAACAATTCTGGCACTCTCCAAAATTACCAGATGCTCTCCGAAACCTTTTCGGCTTAGTGGTTTACCCCGAAACAACTTTTCGGTTTTCTCTCTCGGAACTTTTCCGCCGTCTCCGAAACCTTTCCGGTGACTTTATCTCAGACTCCCTGTCTAGTATTCAACAGATAGATGACCCTTAAGCGTGTGACCCTGTAGGTTCGATGAAGTATAGACATGACCAGAACACTTTCCGATCAATGATCAATAGCGGAACCGAGGACATCCATATTGATCCCTATACCCATACGAAGAATTATTCGAGTGAACCTTTAGTTGTTGTGTGCTATTCCTGTTGCTTCGCGATATATTACAAATACCCGAGGTGAGACTTATTGGCATCCCCGTGAATCAACAACTTGTCCACTATGCCAGTTACCTCGTTCCTGGTATTGTTCTCTTTTCTCGTTCCCGCGTTCCGGCATCCCTGTGATCAAATCACACTGTGTCTGGCCAGACGATGGTGGATACCGTAACACCGAGAGGGCCCTAAGAATATCTCTCCAACGACGGAGGAGCAAATCCCAATCTCGAGCTACCTAGTTCCTTGTCATACTTTTCCGTGAACCCGCAAGCTGCCGTAATAGCCACCCTTTTACAGATGACGTTTAACAAAACCCCAAAGTTCACGAAGCAAGTACGAAGGAACTCGATACTCTCATGGTCTAAGGAATTATGCAAACGCACAACTTTCTCTGTGTTATTAACCATTAACTTGTGACGAATGTATCTCATAGCATAACATCAATTCGGGTCGATTCAACACAAATGTTCTTCTAACATTGTGCCCTCAACATTGCCGGCATAGACATGCCCATGATCAGGAAAACAGGATCATCATGCAATACATGAGCCAGTCTTAGAGGCATGACTAGGAATACATTTTACTGTTTATTATACCACACGTGCACATGAGTTTCCCTCCGAGCCTCGTGGATATTGCAGACTCGAGAATCATTGCAGTTATAGCATGGAACATAAACATTCATTACAAACTCGGAGATACAAAATAACTGTTATTACTGCCTCTAGGGCATATCTCCTACAGTTACCGCCTTTGTACTCGACACCGTTCAAGAAGTGTCGGCGAGGATGCTCACCACAACTGTTACCTCATAGCCTATCTAGTCCGAGAAAGCCGCTGTAACAACCCAGATTTCACAAAAATTAAAATTTTTGTTTTCGGTGTGTATTGTTTGATTGTCTGATTTGTTTGCGGTGTTTGCATCCCCGATTTATCGATCGGCGATTATTTTCCCCCCTCTTATCTCGTATCGGACGGAGACCGACCCTTGCCACCCTGACACTCGACCTTTGCGACACCGGGTTTCACCCGAGCACCGTCGCAACCGGCACAAGTCCAGCCATCGCCACCGGAACAAAAAACCCCGTTTAATAATTAAACGGGATATTTTTATAGCGCGCCGGAAAATGTTGTCGGAACGTCACCGCAGTGAGGTACGATCGAAGAGCTCGACGCGCTGAGCGCGTGGTTCGAGATTTCGTCGGAATCGGAGTCCGTATGCACCTTCGGCGGTCACGAACGTATTCACCGGACACGCGAGAGGGGTACCGAGGGCGTTTGCGTCAACTGGCCAGCCAACCAGCCCTATATAAAGACCACCAGCCTCCCACACCCAATTAGGGTTTACCCCATGGAAAATTGTAGCCACCCCCCTCCTTTTGCACAAAATTAGCCCCAAAACACCCCAAATCCGAAACCCTAGCACATCTTCTGATCTGGACCGTCAGATCTCAGATCTGACGGCCCCAGAGGCCTCCACGTTGCTCCAGCAGCCTCCCAACCGATCCGGGCCGCGTCGGGCCCGCTGCTCCGCCGCCAGGCCCGCTGGAGCCCATCCACGCCGCCTCACCCGGCCTCCTCCCCGTGCAGCCATGGAGTTCCCCGCCGCCTCGCGCCGCCGGCTGCCGGCGAGCAGCCGGGCCACCTCCTCTCCTCTCCGCGCCCCCTTCCCTCTCCCCTGCTTCCTCTCACCCGCCGCCGTCCTCTGTCTGCAGGCCGCCGCGCCGTTGCTGCCATGGATGGCCGAGCCCGAGCCGGCGAGCTCGAGCCGCGCCGCTGAGGAGCCGCGCCGGCGCCCCCAACCGCCATGGAACCCCGGATCCGGCCTCCTCTGCCCCGTGCCGTCCCGCCCGTCTGCGCGCCGCCCTCCTCGCCGCCGGTGGCCGGCGAGCCACCGGGGAACCGCCGCCGTCGCACCGCTGCTGGAGACGGGGACGAGGTCCCGAGCGCCGCTCCAGCCCCTCCGCTCGTGGGCCACCGCAGCCGGCCGGCCCAGCCAGGCCAGGTGGCCGAGTCGGCGCCAGCCCAGCCAGGCCGGCCTCTCCAGGCCAGTGGGCCTCGGCCCAAGTGGTGAGGTCCTTTTTTTGTTTTTTTTTGTTTTTGTTGTTTATTTTTTTTCCTGTCTAACCCCTCCGAATTTCTGCTAAGTCCTAATAATTACTGCTGTGATCAGTTTTGCGATTAGATTTGCGGTAAATCTGTAGCTCGGATCGCGTTGCGCCCAAAAGACGAATTGCTTAGAATTGCGTGTACTTTAATCTGTCTTTTGTGAGTTAATTGTTTTGAGGTTGTTTAGATATAGTTTTTGCTGTTCAAAGTGGGCATCAGGCCGTTAATTGCATTTATTTCCTGTTATTGAGCTGCTGTTGTTATTTTGTTGCAACTTTGCATGTTGATTGTAAGAAATCCATGAGGCCTATTGCATTGATTCCTTTTGCGTTGCGTTAAGCAATGTTTGTACTTCAGTTTCATGCATTCACATGCCATAATTTCCTGCTGCATAATGTTTATTTCTTGCTCCAAAGTAGCTATCATGATGTTATTGTGCTGCTATTGCCTGAAACTGTTATTTTGTTGCAACTTCGGATGACGATTGCTTCGCAACCGTTCATCGGAATTGAGTGATTCCACTTGCATTTTGTTAAGCATGATGTCTACTTTCATCCCATGTATTTCTATGTCATGTTGATGCACTTTTGCATATAGATTTACCCCTGTTTTTACAGCATGTGTGCATAAATTGTTTTGCTTATATCTTTTTAACCGTAACTCCGTTTGGGGTGTTCTTTATATGTAACTTGATTAGTTTTTCGTGGTCTTTCTGTTTATGCTATTGTTTGCTGTTGTTAACCAAGATAAAATATGGTTTAGGACAGAACAGTACCAAACCTTTTAATCATCGTGTGGCACTTAGTGTTAAGCCATGTATAGGATTGTGCCCCACTTAAATTGTCTAGCATAGATAGTTTATTTTGTGCTTCACCTTTTGAAATGTTTGTGTGCTATGCCATGCTTGCTTGATTTGCCATGTTAACAACCTTTGTTGATCACCTGTAGCTAAATAACTTGAACCACCATAAAGGTGCGGTATCGTCGTGTGTGACGAGTACTCCACTTAAATTGTTAGTAACCGCTCTCGACGGTAGGTGCGATATCTCGTGTTGCTTCTTGTTGATGCTTGCTCTTGTATTGCTCCGTAGTAATAGTGGTGCACCGTTGATTGTTTTCCAGTGTTTACTTCTTCTGTGCTCCCGCGGGTACCTCTCGGAGACGTTGCGAGCGTGCGATCGACTACACCTTCGGAACCCGACTTATCAACAGGCAAGGACTTGCATTACTTATGATCCATTCTATTTCAACCAGCGGTTTGCATGCTAGTATAGGTTAGGTTCGATGTTTGATCCTACCACATGTTTACAGCCTCTTTCAAACCGATACAGCCATGTCCCTTCCCAGCAAACCATGTACTGCTATGTTACTATTGCTCGTTGCTCAGCCCCTGCTTAGTATGCATGCTTAGGATGCTACGATGTTACCCTGTTACTCTTTGGGTTGGGATATCACATGATCATTATTATATTATTGTTGATGATATGATTATTATTATAATGTTGACTATATTCGACGAAGAATGGAAGGTCTAGGCTATCCCGCCCCGACGCTTTGTTCCATTCGAGTCACCTAGGATCCGAGTTCCGGGTATTGGTTTTAAGACTGAGCGTGCCTAACCGCGTGTGGGATTTTATGGGGTCCCCTCTTCTTACCTACCTAGCTTCAAGCATTTCTAGTGGTGGCCCAAGCTGATTTACCATTTGAAATCGTGTGTGTCCTGGTCGTACGCCAGTTGTTTACAAACAAACCAGGGCCAGGAGGACATAGTTTCTTGGCTGGCCCACCTTGTCCGACTGAGGACCCGGTTATCCCAATGTGTGATGAATCGGGTATCCAAACCCGAGACAGACGGTAGAGACCAGGTCGAGAGAGCGGCCGGCTCCTGAGCTGGATGTCGACTCACCGGGGGCCACCCGGATTTGTTCGTTGTTAGTTAGAGGGACCTGTCGTTTCGGATCTCTTGGAACTAAATCATAAAATGGTTGCCTATAATGGGTAGCAACGAAGAGTGATGGACGTGCGTGCGGAGCCTCGTAATGGGCAGTTGGTACACCCCTGCAGGGTTAAATCTTTTCGAGAAGCCGTGTCCACGGTTATGGACGACTTGAGACCTACGTCGTGTTCATAGACAACAATAACTGAGATAATCTTATTATAACTTGATCAACGTGTGGGTGCCTTGACTGCTTCTTCTTCGTCGGGATGCGAAGAGGAGGACAAGGATAGGATAGGTGTTATGTTTGCGTAAGTAGTTGATAGCAAGACTTGTTGGAGGCGATTCCTCATCGAATGCTTGGCTTCTTATCTTACTCTCTAGATCGTTAGCCACTTCATAAATGCTAGTGCGGCAGCAACCTCACCACTTACCCCTTCCTTACCGTAAACTACTAGTTGTCCTAGAATGACGAGTGATGAAGTCCTTGCTGGGTCAGATGACCACTACAGTTGGATGCTGAGTACCTCTGTACTCATGATACTACCCCCAAACTCTTTTCAGGGTTCTGATCGACAACAGGTATGGTGATCGACGTTTCACGTGGAGACTCGACGACGACTAGTTAGGCGGATCCCGGCGGACGGCCTGGACCCGTGTGGTTATGGGATCGATGCTTTTCTCTTTGCCAGTAGGCATTTGCGTGTAGTCTGTACTCAGACATGTATCTTCCGCTGTTGTATTATATTTGAGGCAGTTGTATGCCAATTGTATGAGATGTTGTATCCTTGTATCTGTAATGTTGTGATATCATGTTGGAAATCCGGGGCATATGGCTTTGTCATATGTCGCGGTGGGTCCGATATGTGCTTCGTCCTCGGGTTCGGGCGGAAACGTCTGAATCTGAAATAGTACCGCATATCGGGCCTTACAACCGCCTACCTGGGTTGGCTACCACTATTGTGAACCCGACCGGTTTACCGAAGTGGACCCAAGTGATGTGTGCGTGGTGCATCAGCCGGTCTCGGATGAGCCGTTCTCTCACTTAGCAGCCAGGCCACAGACCTACCAGAACTCCGAACTATTGCGACATCTGGACATCGAAAGGGATGAGTTAGTAAGTTGGGAGGGGTCAGTGAGCCCAATGTGTGGTTGTACTCTTCATCTTGGATCACCACACAAGAACTCGGACTTAGGGCGGTGTTCAACGAGACAACCCACCGTGTACTCCTACACAGCCTCTCATTGTTCACCTTGTATTAGGGTAGATTCACCAACACCTTTCTACCACCATCATCATGATCACTACCATCCCGACTCACATAACAGTATCATCATGGTATCACTCTAAGCATGCAATAAGCAGTAACAATTGCAGGGGCCACATGATATCAATCAACTCCTACAGTTGCTAGGATTGTGGTTTGCCTACTACTGTGACAAATGATAGGTCATGCAAAGGAATGGGTTCATCTATGCGTTAGAAACGTAGCATGGTAATCATCCTATACAATGCATAAGCGAGACATGAGAGGGAAGTGGGATTTTATCGACATGATCAATGGGGGTTTGCTTGCCTTGCTGACGAGGTTCGGGTTCGGGGTCTTCAACGAAGGGGGCAGCCTCCTGTTCCGGTTCCACCTCTACTCGACAAACAACAAACAAGGTAGCAAAGTAAATACAGTGCACAATCACATGATTGAAGGTTGAAACTTGATGTATATATTTTGATGTGTGAAGCAATTCCATTTAAATGGAGTATATTGCAAATTGAATTGCAAATTCAAACTCCAATTTGAATTCATTTTAGCCAAGTTATAAAGGACATTGTTTGATCAAGTTGAACCAATTTGAAAATGTGTATGATATGCCTCTGATGTGTGATTGAAATTTAGTATGTTGCCATGGTTCAAGTTTCAAAAGTATTTGAAAAGAATTTGATTTAATTCCATTTAAATCAAATACAAAATGCTACTGATCACATTTTAAATTCAACTCAAACATGGTTGAAAGTTTGATATTTGGAAAGCTTATTTTCTCCTGATCATTTTTCATATATTATTTGTTAAATTTGGAGTTGATATGAGTTTTCTATGAATTTCCAAAGTTTTAGCCTTTTCTGGAATTTCTGTAATTTCTTGATTTCTTTTTATTCTGTAAATTCATTTACTGCGTCAGCATGACCTCATGCTGGCGTCAGGGGGCCACTGACAAGGGGGTCCCACCTGTAAGTGTCACTGTGTTAATTAAAACGATTTAAAACGTTTATTAAAACTAAACATAGGAGATTAGCAGGGCTGGGCCCACATGTCAGCCTCTGTAAGGGGGGGGGTTAGCATTAAGCTAATCATGGGTTAAGGCTAACCCACCGGCGGTTGACGCCGGTGGCCTGGCCACAGCGGCGCACACGGGGAGGGTGCTCCCGACCACCAATTCGCACGCCGAGACCACCAGAAGGTAGCCCTCGAACGTGCGCTTCACCTAGGCGAGTCGGGTGACCACGGGGAGGCCCGACGTGACGGCGGCGACCTGAACGGCGGCGGTCCGAGGCACGGTTGAGAATTGGATCAAGCTAGGGGGCTCTTCATGGCGCTGGGCTAGTCGGGATCGAACCAGAAGAGCTCTGCGTAGACGATGGACATGGCCGCGGGAACAAATGCTTAACGGAGACTCGTCGTCGACGAGCACGGCGGCGCTGCTCTTCTGCGCTCATGGTGAAATGAGCTAGAGGAAGAAAAGGTGGTCGTGGCTTGAGGGGAAAGACGCATGTCCTCACCACGGATGCGATGGGGTGGCTAGCTGGCTCGGAGAAGCTTCGGTGGCGGCGAATCGAAGAGTTCGAGCTCCGGCGGTCGGCGGTGATCTGATGAACCTGGCGTCGCTTCTAGTCCAAATTGGAGCTCCTGCTTCTGCTAGTCGACGAAGACGAGGACGGGGAGGAGGATGGACACACCAGCTTGAGCCCTAGGTGACGTTGGCTGCGAGTTCCATGGCCATGGCCTGCGGCTGCTCTCGGTGAAGCTTGCGGGAGAGAAGGAGAGGGGTGGATAGACACTGCACTGAGGGGGAAACGGTGCACGACGCAAAGGGGGTTCTCTAGGACACCGAGGGGAGGACACGGGGTCTCTGGAAGCTTGAAGGCGTCGAGGTGGCGTCCACGGCTGCTCGGCCTCTCCAGCGAGCTGGTTGGAGGCGTGGGGAGAGGAAGAAGACCCTGCTGCCCGTGGCGGGTTGGGCTGGGCCAGGTAAGTGGGCCAACAGGCCAGAAGCCAGGTAAGTTCCTTTTTCTTTTCTCTCTGTTTTATTTTTCTGTTATATGTTGGCCTTGCGAAAATAAATAGCTGGGCATTTTTAAAAATGTTGAAACTTTTTATATGGCCTCATATTATATTAGACTAGCCACTTATAAAGTTTGGCCCTTTTTAAAATTCAAATAATTTGAATCTTAACTCAAATAGAGGTTTTTGATTAATTCCAAGGCACTGTTTGAATATTTGAAAAATCCATGAGTATGGGGTGGGTCCCACATCACTTGATATGTGATCACACTCATTTATAAGACTTTTCAAAAATCTAACATGAATTTTTGGAGAAGATTTTTATCTGGCCTTTTGAATTAATTCATCTGGGGGGGTTCCTTCTCCGATTTTGCTTTTGAATTTGATTTCAAAGATTTCTTTTGAAATTTTGAGATGAATGCAAGTGACTTGATCCTAGCACATTACCTAACAGAGGGTTCTGACATTACGCAAAGTTTGTTAATGCAGTTATATATTGCTTTGGGTTTACACTTTGGGTAAGGCTTGCAACTTAATACCAGCGAGATGTTCTGGATATGTATCTCAAGGTGGATGATTAGTGAGTAGATGCAGTTGAATTTTGGTCTACTTGTCTTGGCGTACTGCCCATACTTTTGAGCCTCTAACTTTATTTGCAGCATAATTAGCATTTCGGCGTGTTTATAATTCTGTCAATTTCCCAGCTGTAATTTGTTCACCCAACAAAGCTATTTTATCGTCTTTTGGGAGAGAGACATCACTAGTGAACATCATGGGACCCCGGTCCATATTTCCACCATTGTTTACACCTCACTCTATTTACCGCTTTATTTCCTTTCAGTTGCTATCACCACAACTATTTTCCCCTTGTGTTTGATCCTTTGTAAACAATAAGGCCAGAGAGATTGACAACCTCTCTGACTCATTGGGAGCAAAGTTCTTTGCTTTTGTGTGCAGGTCCAGGAAAAGTGAGTAACTGATCTCAAACAACGCCTTGCTCGTTTGACCACCTTCTTGTCGACCCTTGGAGTCCGCCGAAGACAAACCTTGGTATCTTCACCGAGGGAAATTTGCTGTTACACTACTTCTCAACCTTCCACTTGGGTTAGCCAACAAGGAGCACTACTTCAGTGCCATCATAGGCTCAAAGAAACATACAATTGCCTTAACACTCTATGCGTAATGTAAGAAATCCTTGCAACCACAGTTACAAGCACCGCTGTCTCCCTGGTGGCAACAACACATCCCCTAGTCTTATGTTTCTGTCACTCAAGGTAAACATCGGGGGCCATGAACCCACAATCAAGCATAACGCTCCCTATTGGAGTTGCAATCTACTACTTGGCCAAAGCAACAAACGCAACAGAGAACTAATATAAAGGTAAACCAAATATATTACTCATCGCAAACTGAACATAATCTCATAATCCATTGGATCCCAACAAACACAGCATATCCAAACAGGAACTAATACAAAGGTGCCTTGATCATGATAGGCAACTCACAAGGGCTAAACATTGAAGCACAAGATTGGAGAGAACACATAACATAGCTACTAGTCATGGACCCATGGTCCAAGGGGGACTACTCACGGCACATCCCAGAGGCAATAATGGTGATGGAGAGGCCTCCGGAGGTCAATCCTCCCTTCGGCAAGGTGTCGGGTCAACTTCTCCTTGCGATCGAAATCGCTTCCACGGCGGAACAGTGGACGAAATCACGTAACGGGGAACTCCTCGAGGGTTCCCTCCTCGGGATGTAAATATAGGCCAAAGGGGGCATGAGGGGTGCCCCCCTGGTCCAGGCAGCCAGAGGGCGCGGCCACCCCCCTGGCCGCGCCAGGCAGCCGCCTGGGCTGGGGATGGCCCGCCTCGGGGCCTCCTTCGGTCTTTTGGAGACTTATGTTGTGGATATTTTTTTGGTAATTTTTCTGGAATTTCCCGAGCACTTTTATTTTTGTCCTTTTTCTTCAATGTACGAACAATAACAGACAAAAACTGGCACTGGGCACCGAATTAGTAGGTTAGTCCAAAATATGTTGTAAATCATATGAAAGTGCATCAAAACATATAGCAATATCACCAAAATAAGCATGGAGCAAGCAGAAATTATAGATACGTTTGAGACGTATCAGATGTTCTGGATAGATATCTCAAGGTGTATGATTAGTGAGTAGAGGCTATTGAATAAATGGTCTACTCGTCTTGGCGTAATGCCCATATGATTGAGCCTCTTTGCTTTCAAGTAGCATAATTAGTATTGCGATGCGTTCATAATTTTGTCAATTGCCCAGCTGTAATTTGTTCACCCAACATAGTTGCTTACTGTCTTTTGGGAGAGAGACATCACTAGTGAAAGTCATCGCACCCCGGTCCATATTCCCACCATAGTTTACACCTTCGCTTTTTTTTCTTCATTTCCTTTCAGCCGCACCATTATTATTTCCTCCGTCGTGTTTGATCCTTTGTAAACAGCAAGGCCGGAGAGATTGACAACCTCTCTGAACTCGTTGGGAGCACAGTTATTTGCGTCCTTGTGTGCAGGTCCACGTCAACTAGTGTCCTCAAACAAATCTCTGGCGTCGTTGCCACCTTATTGGAATATCCAGAATCCTACTGGAGACATATGTTGGTATCTTTACCGAGGGAAATTTACCGATTTCTGCATCATAACCTTCCACTTGGGGTAACCAACGAGGAGGTGTTATCTGCACCCATCAGTAGGCATTTGTTCAATGAGCTATATGTTTTTGTTAATTACCAAAACCACCTACGAGTTTATATGCACTTTCAGTGGTAGATCATATGTTAATATGTTTTTTTAACATGAACATGCAACATGCTTATGATGAAACACTCTATGAAAGCATCCGGAAAGATAAAATAGTAATTAAGATAGAATGTAATCATGGTAATAATAGTTACCTTTGCATTACCCCTAATGCAACAAATCATAAACTTAGGGCATGGCAATATTTATCACTCCAACCACCCATCCATGAACAAACTAATCACACAATGCATCCTCTAGGCCCATATAGGTGAATCGAAGTGGACTCAATGTTCACATATCACGATGGGGAATTGAATCATTGCATAATATCAAAACATTGAACTATATTCAACTTCAAGAGACTACTGGAAACAAAATTGAAATCATGTCCTAAAAAATGTAACGAACTACTCACAACACATCATATGGATCATAATCATTGAAGATAAATAGATGAATAACATGTTGATGATGAATTTGTTGGAGAACATGACCTCAATGATGATCGGTGTGTTAGTGACGGTGATGACTTTGATTTCCCTCTCTCGAAGGGATAAAATTCCAGCACAATCAGTCTATCGAGGGCAAAAGTGGTCTGCGGAGTTTCACCTTGTAGGGGCGGGGATGAAAATGTGTAAGAACCCGTCGGGAGTTTTTTGGTAGATACAAAGATATAGCCCAAAGGGAGGTATCAAGGGTCCAACAGGGATGGTGGCGTCCCCCCTTGTCTCCAGCCAAGGGGGCACCAGTGAAGCGTGGAGCCCTAGCGTGCCCCTGACCCATATTTTGGATACAAGCCTCTTTTCTTTCAGTTTTTTCTATGTATTAATTCTTGTTTTTATGAGTTTGAAAAAATGGTTGTTCTTTTGCTCATGTTTATTTGTTGCCTTATTATTTTCGGGGAATTCCCTATCCATGTATTACATGCAAATCAAAGGGAAATGAATTATGATTTAATAATAATATAAACAAAATCAACGATAAAGAGCTAAATATAGTAGGATATAGTGATACAAAATGGACATATCATTCTTGTCTGTTGCTGATGGTTTGGTGAATTGGCTTCCGAAATTAATGAATGGAGGATTCTTGCCCCCATTAAAATTGCGAGAAATAACACGGGTGTGTCAAATATTTTGTTCACGGATGATAGTGTGATCTTCTTTAAGGCGACAAAAGAGCAGGCTACCACCATGAGTGTGTTCTAGTTGTCTAAAGGCTTCTGCGATAAATAGAAAAAGATGATCTATAACTTTTTGTGGGGTGATACGGACGGATAAAGAAAGATTCATTGGATCACCTCATTCACTAGGGATAATATGACAAAACCTAAACGTGCAGGAGGCATCGTCTTTAGGGACATGAACCTTTTCAATCAAGCTCTCCTTGCCAGACAAGGGTGGAGGCTGATACAAAATAATGAAAATATTTGCCTGGGTGCTCAAGTCTAAATACTATCCCATGGTAATATCCTCAATACGGTTTTTGCCTTGGATGCATCTCCGGTGTGGAGGGCCATCGAGTACGGATTGGAACTGCTGAGAAAGGGTATTATCTGGAGAGTTGGAGATGGAAGAAAATTCCAGATATTATGAGACCAATGGATCCCTAGAAATAACGGCTTGCAGGCTGCACATTTTACTACAAGATCTAGAATCAGGAGGATCAATCAACTGATGAATCATGACCAGAAGGAGTGGAATGTGGTACTGACCAGAGACCTATTCTATCCCTTTGATGCTACTGAGATATGCAACATTGCATTGGTGAACTTGGTTATTGATGATCGTCTTACTTCGCACTACGAAAAAATGGTGTCTTCATGGTGAGAAATGCTTATGGGATCCCATCTGGAAATCCGATGTGCCAGAGAGGTGAAAAATCTTTGGGTGGAGGGTGGCAACAAACTCTCTTGCAACTAATAAAAAGAAATTCTGAAGGATATTAACACAGGATAGCATGTGTACTATCTACGGTAGAACCGATAAAGATGAGCATCATTCTCTTGTTAATTGCACCAAAAGTGTTGCATTGAGGCACTGATGACCCACAAGTGTAGGGGATCGTGATAGTCGTCGTGGGTAAGATAACCCAATTTATTGATTTGACACAAGGGGAGCCAAAGAATATTTATAAGCTTTGACAGTTGAGTTGTCAATTCAACCGCACCTGAAAGATACTTGCTTGGCAACGAAATATAAGTGGTAATAGTGGTATGGAAGTGATAGTGGTAACGGATATAGTGGTGATAAAGCAACTAAAGTAAAAATTGTAAAAGTAAAGTAACTTGCAACAAGAAGAATTAAAACACTGTAGGCTAGGGGGATGGATGGTTGGGCGCTGCATGGATGACAGACATCATGTATTTTACTTGGGGCAAGGCACACAGAAAAGTAATGATCATATAGGAATATCTCAAACATTAGGAATGTATCCTGAAGATAGTTGTACGTGCTTATAATAAGAACTTGCACACCATCTTTTGTCCTACCATCCCGCTACAAACGGGGCCAAAAGGAACTTATGGAGATTGCTCCTGTCAAAGAGCACCAGAACAAAGCATTAACAATCAATGGATACATGAAATCCTCAAATTATAGTACACCCCTTTGGTGTCCCAAGCTGTCACCATTGGGATTGCCAGTTCTGGACTATAATAGGTGCATACAACTCATAGATAGGATCAAGAACACAAATATATTCATGCAAACACATAGGGTACAGATCTGAAATCATGGCACTCGGGCCCAAAGTGACAATCCATAAGAACAACAAGTTGTAGAAAAGATGATAAACGCCAAACTAGATGACATGCAACATGCCCCCAACAATCTGATAAACAATTACATGATCTAACTCATCCAATCCCTACCACCCCCTTTGCCTACAGCAGGGAATTACTCACACATGAAAGGAGAAGTCGTGGAGGGATGATGGAGTGGCGATGATTCCCCCTCACCGGAGGCCAAAACAACCTCCAGATTAGCTCCCCCGGAGAAGTAGCGAGAGTGGAAGCGGCTCCACGACGAGAATTGGGAAAAGGACTTATGTTCTGGATTTTCCTCACCGAGGGTAAAAATAGGAGTCCTCGTAGGGCACCAGAGGGCGTGGGGGCCTCCCAGGCGCCTGGGGGGCGTGGCCAAGGGCCAAGCCGCGCCACCTGGCCGCTTGGGCCAGGTGCAGCCCCCCTCCTACCCTCCTTCTGACACGTGGCTCCTTCTGGTGCGTGGATTTTCTATATTTTTTCCTCGAATTTTCTAAGACACCTAAAAATCTATTTTCCTGCACACAAGAAAACCATACAGGCAACTCTGCTGAAAACAACGTCAGTCCGGGTTAGTTTCATTCAAATCATGCAAGAATGAGGTCAAAACAATAGCAAAAGTGTTTGGAAAAGTCGATACGTTTGAGATGTATCAATTCCCCCAAGCATAGCATATTGCTTGTCTTCAAGCAATTCAGTTCAATGAACTAGACGTGACAAACAAAACTTTGACAAACTTCTTTTGCTTCATTAGATGTTGATGGCACCGAAGTAGTGCTCCCCGTTGGTTACCCCAAGTGGAAGGTAAAGATGTAGCTATCGGCTAATTTACCTTACACGAGGACTGTAAGGTTTATCGAATCCAGGAGGACTCCAAGAACGACAAGTAGGTGGTGTGACAAGTGATGCACCGTTTGAATGATAATCACTCGCGTTACCTGGACCTGCACACAGAAACAAATAACTTTGCTCCCAACGAGTATAGAGGGGTTGTCAATCCCTTCGGCCTTACCGTTTACAAAGGATCAAATGCAAGAGATAATGATAGTGGTAGTGATAAATGCAATGAAAGTAAAAACAACAAAGTAAAGTGAAGGTGTAAACAGTGGTGGAAATATGGACCGGGGTCCAATGATGTTCACTAGTCACGTCTCTCTCCCAAAAGACGATAAAAAACTAAGCTGGGTGAACAAATTACAGATGGGCAATTGACAGAATTATAAATGCATCGCAATGCTAATTATGCTACTTGAAAGTAAGAGTGCTCAGTAGTATGGGCAGTACGCCAAGACAAGTAGACCGAAATCCATCTGCATTTACTACTAATCATCCACCTTGAGATATCTATCCAGAACATCTTGCTGGTATTAAGTTGCGAGCCCCACCCAAAGTGTAAACTCAAAGCAACAGATAATTGCATTAACAATCTATGTGTAAGGTAAACAATCATTGCAACCGCGGTTACAAGCACCATTTTTTTCTCCCTGGTGGAAACAACACATCCCCTAGTCTCATGCTTTTGTCACTCAAGCTAGACATCGGGGGGCATGAACCCACAATCATGCATAACACTCCCTCTTGGAGTCACTATCTACTACTTGGCCAAAGCAACAAACAACAATGGGGAACATGCAAGAATTACTAAGAACAAAATATAAAAGGTAAACCAAATATATAACTCATCACGATCTGTACATAATCTCATAATCCATCGGATCCCAACAAGCACATCATAGCAACAGCAGGAAAATTACATAGGTGCCTTGATCATGTAGAGCATCTCACAAGGTCTAAAACATTGAAGAACAAAGGTGGATAGAAGACATCACATAGCTACTGATCACGGACCCATGGTCCAATAGAGACTACTCACGACACATCCGGGAGGCATCCATGGTGGCGGAGAGGCTCCTGGAGGTCAATCCTCCCTCCGACAGGGTGCCGGGAAGGGGTCTTCTGGTGCTCCTGATCTTCGGAGCGTGGCGGTAGCGAAACAAAGAGGTAATTTTCGATGCGTGGTCCTCCGAGGGTTTTCGGAGCGAGGGGTAAAAATAGGCCGAAGGGGGGCACCGGGAGTGGGCCCCACCTCCCAGGCACCCTGGTGGCGCGGCCAGGGTGGGGCCGCGCCACCAGGCCGCCTAGGAGGCGGGTGGCCCCCTTCCGGCTCTCGTTCGGTGGTTCCAGAAGCTTCCTCCATGCTGATTTTTATTTTGATTTTTCCCGAAATTTTCTGGCATTTTAAATTGGCGAAAAAACACTGCAACTAAAGAGATCAATAGATAGGAACTGACACTTGGTGCACTGAGTTAGTAGGTTAGCTTGATGGCACTGAAGTAGTGCTCCCCGTTGGTTACCCCAAGTGGAAGGTAAAGATGTAGATAGCGGCTAATTTCCCTTACACGAGGACTGTAAGGTTTATCGAATCCAGGAAGACTCCAAGAACGACAAGTAGGTGGTGTGACAAGTGATGCACCGTTTGAATGATAATCACTCGCGTTACCTGGACCTGCACACAGAAACAAATAAATTTGCTCCCAACGAGTATAGAGGGGTTGTCAATCCCTTCGGCCTTACCGTTTACAAAGGATCAAATGCAAGAGATAATGATAGTGGTAGTGATAAATGCAATGAAAGTAAAAACAACAAAGTAAAGTGAAGGTGTAAACAGTGGTGTAAATATGCACCGGGAGTGGGCCCCACCTCCCAGGCGCCCTGGTGGCGCGACCAGGGGTGGGGCCGCGCCACCTGGCCGCCTGGGAGGGGGTGGCCCCCCTCCGGCTCTCCTTCGGTGGTTCCGGAAGCTTCCTCCATGCTGATTTTTATTATGATTTTTCCCGAATTATTCTGTCATTTTAAATTGGCGAAAAATCACTGTAACTAAAGACATCAGCGGACAGGAACTGGCACTAGGTGCACTGAGTTAGTATGTTAGTGTAAATATGTGTAAAATGATATAGAAGTGTAGAAAAACATGTAGCAATGTCACATAAAAGTGCATGGAACAAGAAGAAATTGTAGATACGTTTGAGACGTATCAGATGTATATAAGCATGCACTACGAACAAGACTGACAAGTGTTTCCACCATGCTACAAGAACAATGCACGAAGCAATCATTCTTTCATGTAAAAAGTTTGAAACAACCACGAATGAATAACATGCTAATGAAAATCGAAACAAGATCACAACGCACATGACTTGAACATACTAGAGTGGTATCTCGCTAGCCTCCATGAGTGAAGCAAAACATAAATGCAGAAGCTCCTTCAGAGTTTTAAAGGATACTAGAACTAGATATTTCAAAATAAGCGATATCACAAGAATGCAGAAGACAATATGGTACTTTGGGACAATGCACATTACACTCAGAATGACAATTATGCTCTCAATAGTTGGTGCTTTGAAGAAAGAAGGGGAGACTCTCGAACCATGGCTTTTGATGGCAAGGTTGAAAACCCGTGGCTGGAAGCAAAGACTAAACAAGTACCAGAGCTCGTGGTTTTTAAAACAGAGATAAAATGTTTTTGAGAGTGTATATTTCCAGTCAACGGTGACGGTAAAGGTTCTCAATATCTTCCATACCAACCATATTAATGGTGGTTCCCATGCTTTTGTATTATGCCTACACTTGTGTTCCCTTTCCATCTATCATAAACGGTCCATATCCATCAATTGCGTGGTGCCTTTATCTTGCCTCAAGTATGGAAGAGAAGACTGTGAGTCTCTCTCCACCTATCATTAGCAGTTAGTGTCTATCATTTAGTTCCATTTCATTCCGTCATCAAGTATGGAGGGCAAGTGCAAGCTTTTGTAAAAATGTAAGAGAAGTGAGAACTGGGCATTCTCCAGACCGGCCTCTGGCTCATAAATTTGACTAGAATAAACTTTGTCAAGGATTAAAACATTTTTAGCATGGAAGATAATGATTCCCTCTAATGCCCCATGAGCTTGTACGGATACAAAAAGAGAAGTGCATTTGAATAATTTTGAGATGGTACAAGAAAATCTTCGTTAGGATGGTCGGTAAATACCATATATAGGAAGGTATGGTGGGCTCATATGGCGCAACTGGTTTGAAGGAGTTTTTTATGCACAAGCAGAATTCCTCTTAGTACAGGCGAAGGCTAGCAAAATACGGTCATAATCATGCAGAGCGACAAAGTAACATTGAATCGGGCATGAAAGTGATATAACTATTCTGAAAAAAAAAGATCATCAAGGCTTGATAGAGTTTCAGTCATAAACATGTGTAACCATGTGCCAAGTCAATCCAAAAAATCTCCGAAGGGAAATACCACTTCAATATGCCAATTCATGAACAATGCAATGCATGTAAATCATTTCAATAACACATTATGCACTCCAGCTATTTGGAACTAGTCACAAGAAAGAATGAACTACTGGGGAAGCATTGTAAACATAGCACTATGTCTCTACAAGCTGGTCTCTAGATCCTAAGTACATGCATATGTACAAAAGTAGAAACAAAAATAGTTCATAACGGCTTTCCTTGTTGCATCCCTTCCGCGAGCTTCGTCATTATTGCCCTGTCGCTTGCAGAATCGAACGTAGAAAGATATAATCAAGTGCAATTGCAACCATGGACGTGAGCTGAACTCTGCAAACACAGCAAACTAAAGAGAGAAAGGAAATTTTTTGTATTTTTCAAAGGTTAATCGAAAGCAAAAGAAAGGATAAATCTTTTTGTTTTTTTTGCAAATTAAGATAGAACAAAGAAGAATGAGAAAAAACTTAAAAAAGATAAAAGCGAACACAAATGGATAATACAATGGAAGGGGAGAAGGCACGTACTCCCCCAAGCTTAGGATTTTGGCCTAAGTCGGGATCGGATACTGCGGGCCCCAGGAGCTTCCTCCGGCTCTGGGGTGGTAATGGTACGTCCATCCGTCATATGAAGTCTCGGGCGCGTAAACGGATGTCCTGTTGTCCTCCCAAGAAGAAGTATCCCCATCCCAAGAAGAAGGTCCTTCACCCCATGTAAAGCCCCCGATGCGGTGCTAACTTGAGTTAGTCGCTCTCGCGTCCCGCTCAAGTTAGTAGTGCATAAACGGCCACCGACTCACGACACTCGCACTCGTGTCGCTGCCGGATTCTCGACAACAGGTATAAGAACAATGAACTTAAACTAAGACATAAATATATAGAGTCCAGGGCATACATCGCCACTGAAATTTATTACAACATCTCAGAGGTCCGTGGACCCAACAGAATATCATGCAACAAACGGAAGACAAACACGACCGAGTACGGTCAAAATCCAAATTTCCCTAGAGAGGGCTGCACATAAAGAGTCCACCCACGGATCGTCGAAGCCCAACTATAGGATCTACTGAACGAGGTCGTCCTCATCGTCGTCCTCCGGGGGCACCTCCACGAAGTATCGTCTGGTGCTCGGGTCGAGGTAGTAGTCCACTGCAGCAGCCGATCAGGCAAAACAATAAAAGCACAAAAGGAAAACAGGGGTGAGATTATATCATTACAGGATAACTAACTTCCTACGGTAAGACAAGACAAAGGTAAAGGTTGCAGCCGCACTAGCATATATGGTGGCTATCGTTCTATTAGAGTAGAGGTAAGATCCAAGAATACACGTGACATCGCGTCATAAGTCTACTAAACACCTACTTACGTCAAACATAACACCACCTGGATCTTCTCTCGGTCCCCCTGGACGAAGAAAAGCAACCAAGGCACTCGCACGGTAGGCAAGTTTTAACTATGATTCAAATTGATGTTATTCTATGAACAAGGAGTAGGTCTCAAGTCGTCCATAACCGCGGACACGGATTTTCGAAAAGATTTAACCCTGCAGAGGTGTACCAACTGCCAATCATAGGCTTCGCATGTACGTCCGGTTTCCGCTTGGCGGGAGAAGGCGCCTGAAACTCCGGAACGTCAGAGTCCCTCTAACTAACAACGCAGAATTCCGAGTGGCCCCCGGTGAGTCGACATCCAACTCGAAAGCCGGTCGCGCTCTCAAATCGGCCTCTACCGTCTGGACGAGGTCGGGGTTACTAACCCATCACTGTGGGAAGCCCTCGAGCTTCCAGGAGTGGACCAACAAGGGAACTATGTCCTCGCTGGCCCGAGTTATTTTAAATCTGCTGAAGCGCTAACCAGACACACACACATTTTGCAAATGGTAAATACAGCTTGGGCCACCACTAGAATTGTTTGGAGCTAGGTAGGTAAGACAAGGGGACCCCATAGAATCCCACACACGATTAGGCATGCTCGTCAAGAAACACAATACCCGGAACTCGGGACCTAGGTGACTCAAATGGAACAAAACACCTGGCGGGAACAGCCTGGTCTCCCATCTTTTGTCAAGTATAAATTAACATCAATATAATAATAAATATCAACCAACTTCTTTAATAACATGATATCCCAACCATAGCATAGGGTAAGCAGGAAGTTTTCCTACTCATACTAAGCAATGGCTGAGCAGCGGTAACTTAGCAATACAAAGGTTTGCTGGGATGTGGGGATCATGGCTGTTTGGTTTTTGAATGTGTCATGAGTAAGTGGTTAGGATCAAACAAACGTTCTAGACTACAGCTAGGAAGGTAGGCAGAAAGGTATCAAGTAATGGTATAGATCTTCCCCTTGCCTGGGTAATCGGTCGTCGAAGCAGACGTAGCAGGGTCCTCGGGCTCGGTGTCGGGAAACTCCACGTAAGTCTCCTCGGCAGTCTCAGGTGCTAACGTAAGGTACCCGCAAGGAAAAGCACACAAGTAAGCAATGGGTGCGATGCACAATCAACGATGATATGATCAAGTTTAAAGACATGGTGTGACCCTATCTAGTCAAATTTAAATGGAGGTGTTGACGACACGTCAACAACTTCATATGCAATTACTTATGTTTTTTATGGCTTTGGTCATAGCCTTAATTTTAGTGTAAATAACCTGGCAACATGGCATGGCATGAAACAATAACAACATGTTAACAATAATAAGCATCGTGAAATACTTGTCAATTCCGGAGACGAAGGAATGTGTCGGTGAAATTGACACCAAGGGGAGTATCAAAGGGGAAAAGGCACATGGCAACTTGAGGGTGCTGCACATGGCAAGAGTTGCGACAAAGAAGAAGAAGAAGGGGTACATGGGCAAGGCAAAAGAGTGTGCACCACCTCATCAACATGACATGATCACATGTGGGTAATCTCTTCCCTCCACATACTTGCATTTTTATGTTGCTCAAACACAAAAACCAATGTGACCATGATGATCGGTGCATTTTTCTACCTCAAACACAAAAACCAACCTTGGGTAGCCTCGGGCCCAAGAGCATCTGCTCCACCTCACACTGCCCGCACTTGGCCGAGCCCATCGCACCAAGCAATCCACTGAACAAACAAATGGAAAAAGAAAAAAACAGGGTTGTGCACCCGACGGGATTCGAACCCACGCCGTTGCACTCCACCACCCAGCCCTCCTACCACTACGCTACGGAGCGGGATCTGAACAGAACCCCGATTCAGGCAAGGTGAGGCTTCAAAAAGGCGCTCTGACAGAGAAGTTCAGACCCGCGTTGCAACTGACGACGACGAGGTATTCCGGCGGGGCTAGCCTCGGGCACAGGCCACCCTCGACGCCTTCGGTGCGTGGGATCTGGAGCTGGTACACCCAGCTGCAGGATCCGGCCCCGCGTTGCAACTAAATCGCACCAGGGGGTTCGCTAAATTCGACAGGAGATCATGGTGGCGACAGCCTGACGAAACTGAACCCGACGACAGGACGGGCGGTGCCGGCGACTAACGACGGCCTCGCCTCGGCCACGGTGCTCCGGCGGCTCGAAGGAGATAGCGCGCTCAAAGCTGGGACCCCAAAGGACCCATTTTTACTCACACCTACACCGGGGACGCGACAACGGCGACGTGCCTCTCGCCGGAAACTCACGGCGGGTGGAAACAGGGGAGCACGACGAGCTACTACGCGAAGCGCTACGGGGAACAGGGGACGACGGCGTCCTCACCTAGGGGTGCTTGGAGGTGAACTCGGTGGCGCTGGAGACGGGACGGGGGGGGGGGTCGTCGTCGAAGCAGAGAGGCGCTGATGCGGACGACCACGGCGACGGGACGCGGCTTGCCTCCTAGCTCCGACCTGCCGACGGGAAGGCGTGAGGAAGATGAGAGGAAGCGCAAAGGAAGAGCACGCGCTCGACGAGGTGACGAGGCGGCAATGGATTTCGAGCTCCTCACCGGCTCCCATGGCAGAACAGGGGAGGGATATCCCGAGCGAGGCGGCGGCGAGGGGGAAAACGGGGGGAAGAAGAACCCTAGGGCAGCAGGGGCTCATATAGGGCGCGTCGGGTCGACAAGACGGCCGGATACGGCGAGGGAAACGGCCCCGGCGTCGCTCCTCTCTCGGCGTCCGCGCCTGACAGCAAACGGAGGGGATGGCGGTCGTCTTCTCCGTTATATCCCAGCCGTGGATCAGATCCAACGGCTGCGGAGGGGGTCCGTACCCCTTCGCTGGGCTGGGCTGCGGGAAGAGGAGGAAATAGGCCTGCTGGACCGGCCTGGCCGACAGGATCCTTGGAGAAAAAAAAAGCAATCCTTTTCCAATTAAAAAATCCATGCAAGCCCTAGGACTTTTATAGAGAGGAAAAGGAGAGATAAAAAAACAAAACTCCAGCACAAAAATTCTTCCTGGAATATTCCTGATTTTATAAAAATGGTTTGACCATTTTTGGAGCAAGTGGAATTTGACCCTTTTGAATTTGAATTCAAATGTTTTCCATTTTTCCTCCCTATTTTTCAGAGGTGAAAAATAGTTATAAAATCATGAAAATTTCCCTAAACCCCAGAGTATTGGCTTGGCAAAGTTTGGAGTTCAAATGGGCACACATGAATTTGCAACAGAACACAATTCCATTCTTTTGGCATTTGATCAATTCATACAAAATGAAAGACAAGTGGGAACAACTACTTCATGACCCCCATGTTCACATGAAAAGTCACACCTAACATGATCACAACTTGAACACCAAAAGAGGGAAAGGTAAAAATACATGGTGAACAGAGGAATGCCACTCTTGGGCTGTTACAACACTCCCCCACCAACACAGGATCTCGTCCAGAGATCTAAGCCTGAAACAACTCAGGATACTCAGAACGGAGATGATCTTCGCGCTCCCACGTTGCTTCCTTCTCCGAATGATGTGCCCACTGAACTTTCATGAACTTGAAGGTCTTGTTGTGAGTCTTGCGCTCGGACGTCTCAAGAACACGAACTGGACGCTCTGAGTAGGAAAGGTCCGCACTCAGTTGGATCTCGCCCAAGTCAACAGCCTGCTCTGGCTGCTTGAAGCACTGCTTTAACTGGGACACGTGGAACACATCATGCACCATGGACAGACTCTCTGGAAGCTCGAGCCGAAAGGCAAGACGTCCTCTAGTCTCAAGGATGCGGAAAGGTCCGAAAAATCTTGGAGCGAGCTTTCCCTTGATACCAAAGCGGTGAGTTCCCCTCAATGGAGACACTCTCAGGTACGCCCAATCACCAACCTGAAACGCTACACCACGGTGCCTTTTGTCATAATAGGCCTTCTGCCTAGACTGTGCTGCCTTTAGGTGCTCTCGGATAATCTTCACTCTGTCCTCTGCCTCTTGGATCACATCTAGAACGAATAGCTGCCTCTCACCTGTCTCAGACCAGTTCAAAGGGGTCCTGCACTTGCGGCCATACAAGACTTCAAACGGCGCTGCCTGCAGACTTGCCTGATAGCTGTTGTTGTAAGAGAACTCAGCATACGGCAAGCATTCTTCCCACTTCATGCCAAAAGAGATGACACATGCTCGAAGCATGTCCTCGAGGATTTGGTTCACGCGCTCAACTTGCCCACTTGTCTGAGGGTGATAAGCGGTACTGAACAACATTGTCGTACCAATCGCCTTTTGAAAGGCCTGCCAGAACTTAGAGGTGAAAAGGCTGCCTCCATCAGAACTGATCTTCTTGGGAATTCCATGCAAGGATACAACTCTTGCAGTGTACAAATCCGCCAACTGAGCTGCTAAAATGGAGTCCTTCACTGGAAAGAAGTGGGCAACTTTGGAAAGATTGTCAATGACAACAAAGATGGCATTGTTCTTCTTCTGCGACAAGGGGAAGCCTGTGATGAAATCCATCTCTATATGATCCCATTTCCACTTCGGAGTCTCAAGTGGCTGAAGCAACCCTGCAGGCTTCTGGTGTTGTGCCTTCACTCTCCTGCACACATCACACTGAGACGTAACGGGCAACATCCCGCTTCATACGAGTCCACCAAAAGCTTTGCTTGAGATCTTGATACATCTTTGTACTGCCAGGGTGAATTGACAGCTTGGAATCATGGGCTTCCTTCATGATGACCTCTCTGAGATCTCCCTCCTTGAGAACAACAACTCGGTCTTCGAACAACACGGTGCCGTCATTATGCACTGAAAAGCAACCGTACTTTGGAACTGAGGCGGCAATACCCTGCTTGCTCTTTTGTATCATTGAGCTGCCAGACTGAGCTTCACGAATCTTCTCATGGATAGTGGGATCTACCACAAGGTTGGCAAGGTAGCCCGCTGGAACTAGCTCGAGATTGAGCCTTCGAAAGGACTCACACAAATCAGGGTGGATCTTCTGCACCTGGATATTATTGCAATCGCCTTTGCGGCTCAACGCATCAGCTATGACATTCGCCTTCCCAGCCGTGTACTGAATATCGACTGTGTACTCAGTAATGGTTTCAAGCCATCTTCTTTGCCTCAAGTTCAGATTTGGCTGAGTGAACAAGTACTTCAGACTCTTGTGGTCGGTGAACACATCCACCTTCCTCCCTAAGAGGAGGTGTCGCCAAGTAATCAAGGCGTGCACAACTGCTGCAAGCTCCAACTCATGCGTGGGATAATTCCTCTCACTTGTCTTCAACTGTTGTGAGGTATAAGCCACAATATTCCTGCCTTGCATCAAAACTCCGCCCAGACCTTGCAATGAGGCATCAAAAAACACCTGAAAAGGTTGTGACTCATCTGGCGGCGTTAGAATTGGAGTTGTGGTCAACTTCTCTTTCAACTCCTCGAAGGCTGCCTGGCAAGCTGGTGACCAAGTGTACCGTTTGCCTTTGCACAACAATTCAGTCATTGGCTTCGCTATTTTGGAGAAATTCTGCACAAACCTCCTGCAATAACTGGCGAGGCCGAGAAAACTCCTTAGCTGCTTCACATTCTTCGGCGGAGCCCACTCTTGAATAGTGCGGACTCGCTCTGGGTCAACCGCAATTCCCTCAGCGGAGAAAACATGGCCCAGAAAATTGACCTTGTCCAGCCAAAACTCACACTTGGAGAACTTGGCGTAGTACCGGTGCTCTCTCAACTTCTGTAGCACCAGGCGTAAATGTTCCTCATGTTCAGCCTCTGATTTGGAATAGACAAGAATGTCTTCGAGGTACAGGATCACAAACACATCAAGCCATTCTTGGAACAAATAGTTCATAGCTCTCATGAAAGTCGGAGGGGCGTTTGAGAACCCAAAAGTCATGACTGTGAACGCATACAGCCCATAACGTGTGCTGAACGCGGTCTTGGGAATGTCCTCTTCACGAACACGGATTTGGTGATACCCCATCCTCAAGTCAAGCTTGGAAAACACCTTTGCCCCATTCAACTGTTCGAACAGATCATTTATGCGGGGTAAAGGGTACTTGTTCTTGATGGTCTTCTTGTTGATACCGCGATAGTCCTGGACCAAGCGGCTAGTCCCATCTTTCTTCTGGACAAACAAAGCTGGTGCACCCCAAGGGGAAGTGCTCGCGCGGATAAAACCGCCTGCCTCCAACTCTGTCAACTGCTTCTTGAGCTCAACCAACTCTTTCGAACACAATATGTACAGATGCCGAGAAATCGGCTGGGTACCAGGCTCTAGCTCAATAACGAACTCAATAGCTCGAACTGGGGGAATTCTTGGCAACTCCTCCGGAAAGACGTCTGGGAACTCACAGACAACTTTGACTTCTTCGAGCAAAGGTGCAACTCCTGCGTTCAAGGCATACAACTGTGATGGTCCTGTCATAGATCCACAAGTGTACAAGACTTCTTCACCTGAATCATGTGTCAACTTCACGGATCTGGTCGGACAATCAATATTGGCCTTGTGTTGGACAAGCCAATCCATGCCCAAGATGACATCAATGTCGGAACGCGGAAGCAAGATTAAAGAAGCTGAAAACATGCAGCCCTGGATATCAATCATCACAAAAGGAGCACGAAGATACGAAGCCATCCTGGAACTGGGAGAAACAATGCGCAAGGAACTGGGCAAATCCTCCAAAGATAGGA
The DNA here is from genome assembly GCA_950022295.1 of Bromus sterilis. Taxonomy (NCBI): domain Eukaryota; kingdom Viridiplantae; phylum Streptophyta; class Magnoliopsida; order Poales; family Poaceae; genus Bromus; species Bromus sterilis. The sequence goes on from OX465598.1 coordinate 111,977,097, forward strand.
CCTGCTCATCAGCGAATTTCTGAGAGATGAAGGAATGGGAAGCTCCGGAGTCGAACAACACGGTCGCGGGAACAGAATTAACAAGTAACCTACCAAGCACAATCTCTGACGACTGCTGAGCATCTATCATCATCACATTGTTCACATGGATTGCATGTGGTTGTGCCCTCACCATCGCAGTGCTCGGAGTAGAGCGAGGTGGGGGCGGTGGGAGCCGAGCAAAGCGCGGGTCAGTGCACTTAGTGGAATAGTGCCCCGACAGTTTGCACTTGAAGAAGATCACGCCCGGCTTGGGCTGGGGCTGCGGCCTGGGTGGCCTCGCGTGTGGCGGTGTAGAGCGAGGCCCCTGCTGAACTGGGACGGGAGGGTGGGAAAAAGTGCGGACAACTTCCCCCCTCTGCTGAAACTGCTGCCCCTGCGGTGGTGCCTCTGTGACCAAAGTCTTTGCCTTCTTGTGGACCATCACTGTGGAACTGTGCTCTCTGGCGCTTCCTGTCTGCATCCCACTCTGCTCTAGCTGACTCCTGGCGGATAGCCTGATCCATGAACTGTGAGAATAGCGTGGGGCTGCACTGGGTGAGCGCGTACTTGATCTCTATGCTGAGACCTCCACGGAATCTGGCGATCTTCTTAGCCTCTGTGCTGACCTCCTCTGGAGCGTACCTGGCGAGCCTGGCGAAGGCCAGGTTGTACTCCTGAACTGACCTGTCAACCTGTCTCAGAGCCAAGAACTCCTCACGCTTCCTGTCCATCAGGCCACTCGGAATATGCGTTGCTCTGAAGTCTGCGACGAAATCTGCCCACGTGATGATAGCATCGCCCTTGTTGGCCTTGTAGGTATCGTACCAGCTGGCTGCTGCACCCTGAAGCTGGAAGGAGGCGAAGGTGACGTAGTCCACTGGTCTGAAGGTGTTTGCATTGAAGTGCTTCTTGATCTCTGCGATCCAGTCATCCGCCTCCAGCGGGTCTCGTGCCTCGGAGAACCTGGGGGGGTTGATAGCGAGGAACTGCTGCAGAGTGGTGTACTGTGGTCGATCATTCCTCTGGGCAGTCTGGTTCTGCAACATCTGTAAGATCGCAGCTGTGCCCTGAGCCACTGCAGTCACAGCCTCCCCAAGGAGAGGGTTCTCTGGCGGCGGCATGTTCGCTCTTGGCATCCTGTATACAGGAACACTTATGAGAACATGGTTGAAACATTGATGAAACCAGAAGATAAAGCAATAATGACAACAAAACTTCCTCATGAGGTATGAGAAAGCCGAAGGCTGAAATTCCACCAAGGTTAACCCAGAAAGTCGAAAGCTAGGTGCTACTGGAATCCCCAAACCGAGATCATCCGAATCCAAGATAATAATCTGCTAGCGAGCACACAACAATATATACGAGTGGTTGAAAACCTAAACGTTGAGACATCTTCCCTGAGCGGCTCGCCGAAGCGGTCTCCTATAGGGGGAGGAACCACATCCGGAGGATGCCAACCATCCATGTATAGGAGTTTCACCTGAGGTACGCCGTAAGCGAGGTGGAGCAGTCAACCCCAAGTGGCGGCTCAGTGTTCTCAACGTACGCCAACCCTTCTCGTCGCTAGCAAAAAATTATAGAGGAATCGGAGCCTCATGTAAACGAGAACCTAGATTTGTTTTGAAAGGGGATAAGTTGCAGAGAGAAAATGACGTTTCACTTCCTCACGGAAAAAGGGGTGGGAGGGTGGGGTAAGAAGAAAAAGAAAGAGTTCCTACTCTCCGATTTTTCCTTAGTAACTACAAAATAGTTTCTCGACTCAACTTCGGCCAGTAAGGGGTCCTACAGTCAGTCCTGCTCTGATACCAAGTTGTAAAGCCCCTGATGCGGTGCTAACTTGAGTTAGTCGCTCTCGCGTCCCGCTCAAGTTAGTAGCGCATAAACGGCCACCGACTCACGACCTCGCACTCGTGTCGCTGCCGGATTCTCGACAACAGGTATAAGAACAATGAACTTAAACTAAGACATAAATATATAGAGTCCAGGGCATACATCGCCACTGAAATTTATTACAACATCTCAGAGGTCCGTGGACCCAACATAATATCATGCAACAAACGGAAGACAAACATGACCGAGTACGGTCAAAATCCAAATTTCCCTAGAGAGGGCTGCACATAAAGAGTCCACCCACGGATCGTCGAAGCCCAACTATAGGATCTACTGAACGAGGTCGTCCTCATCGTCGTCCTCCGGGGGCACCTCCACGAAGTATCGTCCGGTGCTCGGGTCGAGGTAGTAGTCCACTGCAGCGGCCGATCAGGCAAAACAATAAAAGCACAAAAGGAAAACAGGGGTGAGATTATATCATTACAGGATAACTAACTTCCTACGGTAAGACAAGATAAAGGTAAAGGTTGCAGCAGCACTAGCATATATGGTGGCTATCGTTCTATTAGAGTAGAGGTAAGATCCAAGAATACACGTGACATCGCGTCATAAGTCTGCTAACCACCTACTTACGTCAAACATAACACCACCTGGATCATCTCTCGGTCCCCCTGGATGAAGAAAAGCAACCAAGGCACTCACAAGGTAGGCAAGTTTTAATTATGATTCAAATTGATGTTATTATATGAACAAGGAGTAGGTCTCAAGTCGTCCATAACCGCAGACACGGCTTTTCGAAAATATTTAACCCTGCAGGGGTGTACCAACTGCCCATCATAGGCTTCGCATGTACGTCCGGTTTCTGCTTCGCGGGAGAAGGCACCTGAAACTCCGGAACATCAGAGTCCCTCTAACTAACAACGCACAATTCCGAGTGGCCCCCGGTGAGTCGACATCCAACTCGAAAGCCGGTCGCGCTCTCAAATCGGCCTCTACCGTCTGGACGAGGTCGGGGTTACTAACCCATCACTGTGGGCAGCCCTCGAGCTTCCAGGAGTGGACCAACAAGGGAACTCTATCCTCGATGGCCCGAGTTATTTTAAATCTGCTGGAGCGCTAACCAGACACACACACATTTTGCAAATGGTAAATACATCTTGGGCCACCACTAGAATTGTTTGGAGCTAGGTAGGTAAGACAACGGGACCCCATAGAATCCCACACACGATTAGGCACGCTCGTCAAGAAACACAATACCCGGAACTCGGGACCTAGGTGACTCAAATGGAACAAAACACCTGGCGGGAACAGCCTGGTCTCCCATCTTTCGTCAAGTATAAATTAACATCAATATAATAATAAATATCAACCAACTTCTTTAATAACATGATATCCCAACCATAGCATAGGGTAAGCAGCAAGTTTTCCTACTCATACTAAGCAATGGCTGAGCAGCGGTAACTTAGCAATACAAAGGTTTGCTGGGACGTGGGGATCATGGTTGTTTGGTTTTTGAATGTGGGATGAGTAAGTGGTTAGGATCAAACAAACGTTCTAGACTACAGCTAGGCAGGTAGGCAGAAACGTATCAAGTAATGGTATAGATCTTCCCCTTGCCTGGGTAATCGGTCGTCGAAGCAGACGTAGCAGGGTCCTCGGGCTCGGTGTCGGGAAACTCCATGTAAGTCTCCTCGGCAGTCTCAGGTGCTAACGTAAGGTACCATCAAGGAAAAGCACACAAGTAAGCAATGGGTGCGATGCACAGTCAACGATGATATGATCAAGTTTACCGACATGGTGTGACCCTATCTAGTCAAATTTAAATGGAGGTGTTGACGACACGTCAACAACTTCATATGCAATTACTTATGTTTTTTATGGCTTTGCACATAGCCTTAATTTTGGTGTAAATAACCTGGCAACATGGCATGGCATGAAACAATAACAACATGTTAACAATAATAAGCATCGTGAAACACTTATCGATTCCGGAGACGAAGGAATGTGTCGGTGAAATTGACACCAAGGGGAGTATCAAAGGGGAAAAAGGCACATGGCAAATTGAGGGTGCTCCACATGGCATGAGTTGCGACAAACAAGAAGAAGAAGGGGTACATGGGCAAGGCAAAAGAGTGTGCACCACCTCATCAACATGACATGATCACATGTGGGTAATCTCTTCCCTCCACATACTTGCATTTTTATGTTGCTCAAACACAAAAACCAATGTGACCATGATGATCAGTGCATTTTTCTACCCCAAAAAGATATATGCCAGAGGCACAAAGCATTTGAATTCAAACAGAATTCAAATTGCAAAAGGAAGGATTAAGCAAAAAAAGAGAAAAACAGAAGTGAAAAAAAGAAACAGAGGGAGGCCAACTGGGCCAACCTCGGGTAGCCTCGGGCCCAAGAGCATCTGCTCCACCTCACACTGCCCGCACTAGGCCGAGCCCATCGCGCCAACCAATCCACTGAACAAATGATACGTCCAAAATGTATCTATAATTTCTGCATGCTCCATGCATGTTTTGTGTGATATTGCTATGATCTAGATACACTTTCATACACTTTTGATCATATTTGGACTAACCTATTAACTCAGTGCACCCCAGTGCCAGTTCCAGTTTTCTGTTGTTTTTCTATTTCAGTTTTCCCCCATATAAAAAGTGCCAGAAAAAATCGGGAAAATTCAGATAAAAAATCAGCGTGACGGAAGCTTCGAGAAGAGCCTGGGAGGGGCCAGAGGGGAGCCAGGGGGGCCCAGGCGGGCAACCGGCGCGGCCCCACCCCTGGCCTCTCCAGGGGGGGCGCCTGGGGCCCCTGGCCCACCTCTGGCTGCCCCCCTTCGCCTATTTATCCCCCGTCACGGGAAAACTCCAGAAGCAGAACCCTATTCCGCGAACTCGCCTCTGTTCCGCCGCCGCCGCGCTTCCAAGATCGGGAGCACCATAAGACCTCTTCCCGGCACCCTGCCGGAGGGAGGATTGACCTCCGGGAGTCTCCTCTCCACCATGGATGCTCCCCGGATGTCTTGTGAGTAGTTTTCCTTGGACCATGGGTCCGTGATCAGTAGCTATGTGATGTTCTCCTCCCCTCTTTGATCTTCATTGTTTAGACCTCGTGAGCTGCCCTACATGATCGAGGCACCTTTGTAATATTTCTGCAATTGCTATGTTGAGTTTGATCGGATCTGATGGATTATGAGATTATGTTAAGTTTGTGATACAGTAATATATTTGGTTTCTATCTTTTATATTTTTGTTCCTAAGTAATTCTTGCATGTTCTCTATTCCTGTTTATTGCTTTGGCCAAGTGGTAGGTAGTGACTCCAAGAGGGAGCGTTGTGCTAGATTGTGGGTTCATGCCTCCCCGATGACATGCTTGAGTGACAGAAACATGAGTCTAGGGGAGATGTTGTTGCCACAAGGGGGAAAACAACGGTGCTTGTGACCGCGGTCACAAGGATTGTTTACTTTACGCAAAGTTCTTTTATTGCAGTTGTCTGTTGCTTTGGGTTTACACTTTGGGTGGGGCTCGCAACTTAATACCAGCGAGATGTTCTGGATAGATATCTCAAGGTGGATGATTAGTAGTAGATGCATATGGATTTCGGTCTACTTATTTTGGCGTACTGCCCGTGCTTTTGAACCTCTTCCTTTCTTTTGTAGCATAGTTAGCATTGCGGTGCGTTCATAATCCTGTCAATTGCCCTTCTGTAATTTGTTTACCTCGCATAGCAGTTTTATAGTCTTTTGGGAGAGAGACATCACTAGCGAACATCATGTATCCTGGTCCATATCCTCATTATTGTTTCCAAGCTATGTTTACTTTTCTGCTTTTACTTGCTATCATTATCCCTTGTGTTTTACCCTTTGTGAACAACAAGACCGGAGAGATTGACAACCTCTCTGAACTTCGTTGGGAACAAAGTTATCTGTGTATGTGTGCAGGTCCACGTCGGTCGCGCCGCTGACACCTACTTATCATATCCGGAGTCCTACGGGAGACAAACCTTGGTATCTTCACCGAGGGAAACTCGCTGCTGCACTGCATCACGCCTTCCACTTGGGGCTCACCAACGAAGGGCGAGAAGCCGCTAAGCAAGAGAATTTCTGGCGCCGTTTCCGAGGAATCCGAGTGCTAAGATAGGGGAGTTGCACACTACCCTTTACCTTTGTTTTTTAGTCTTGTTAGTTTATCTTTCAGTTTTTATCTTTGTGTCTTTTATCAAAAATACCAAAAATACCTGCCACACTTGCTGCCACTATGGGTTCCACTGAAAACACCAAGTTGTGTGACTTCACTAGTCATAAGAACCAGGACTTTATCTGCACTCCCATTGCCACACCTGCCACTTCAGCTACCTCTTATGAAATTAAACCTGCTTTGCTAAACCTTGTTATGAGAGATCAATTCTCTGGTGCTGAATAATTTTGTTGAATTATGTGATATGCAAAAGTATAAAGAAGTAGAAGGTGATGTTGTTAAGCTCAAGCTCTTTCCTTTCTCTTTAAGGGGAGATGCTAAAATCTGGTTTCAATCTTTGCCTAGAAATAGCATAGATTCTTGGGATAAGTGCAAAGATGCTTTTATAGGGAAGTACTACCCTCCTGCTAATATTATCCAATTGAGGAGTAATATTATGAATTTTAAGCAGTTGGATAATGAACACATTGCCCAAGCTTGGGAACGAATGAAATCTCTTGTTAAGAAATGCCCTACACATGGTTTGACTACTTGGACGGTTATCCAGACTTTTTATGCAGGCTTGAACTTTACCTCGCGGAACCTGTTAGATTTGGCCGCGAGAGGAACCTTTATGTCAACTACACTTGGTGCTGCCACAAGGCTTCTCGATGAGATGATGACCAATTATTCCCAATGGCACACCGAACGCGCTCCAACAGGTAGGAAGGTAAATTCTGTCGAGGAAATTACCTCCCTCAATGAAAAAGTTGACTTAATTATGTCTCTACTTACCAAGCAACCCTCTATTGATCCTCATGATGTTCCTTTAAATTCTTTGGTTGCTCAAGAACAAGTAGATGTGAACTTTATTGCTACAAACAACTTCAACAACAATGCTTATAGGGGAAATTTTGCTAGCAATCCTAGACCGTTTCCATCCAATTATGGGAACAACAAGACTTACCCTAGCAACAAGAACCCCTCTTCTGAATTAGAAAGCATGCTTAGAGACTTTATCACTACCCAAAAAGCCTTCAAAAAAATGTAGAGCAGAAATTAGCTAAAATAGATAATCTCTCTTTGAAGGTAGAAAGCTTAGCCCTTGATATTGAGATGCTTAAAATTAGCACCTCCCCCCTTGAGGAGAATAAGGCCACTCCTATTAATGCTATCCAGTTACAAATCAATGAAAACATTAGGATGATGGCTAAACTCAAAGAAAGATGGGCTAGAGAAAAAGAGGAAGAGGATAGAATTAAGAGCCTTCCTACACACCACACAGTTTCCACTATCCAAATTGTTGAGGACACTCAAACTATTAGCACCCAATGCACTCCTAGTCCCGTTGGACCTATTAATGGCGATTCTAATACCTCAACCGTAGATAAAGAAACTCCTATGAACATAGAGGGTTTCAAACAAGTGAGCCTAGATGACACTACTACCACCTTTGATAGTGGTGATATTGATTTTGATAGTTGCACCCTCTCAGAAGTTATTAGCTTGTTACACAAAATGTCTAGAGACCCCCACACTAGCACACTTAATCTTGCCTTCACGGAGCATATCACAAATGCTCTTATCAAAGCTAGGGAGGAGAAGCTTAGAGTAGAAGCCTCCATGTAAGGCCCGATATGCGGTACTGTTTCAGATTCGGGCGTTTCCGCCCGAACCCGAGGACGAAGCACATATCGGACCCACCGCGACATATGACAAAGCCATATGCCCCGGATTTCCAACATGATATCACAACATTACAGATACAAGGATACAACATCTCATACAATTGGCATACAACTGCCTCAAATATAATACAACAGCGGAAGATACATGTCTGAGTACAGACTACAAGCAAATGCCTACTGGCAAAGAGAAAAACAACGATCCCATAACCACGCGGGTCCAGGCCGTCCGCCGGGATCCGCCTAACTAGTCGTCGTCGAGTCTCCATGTGAAACGTCGACCACCATACCTGTTGTCGATCAGAACCCTGAAAAGAGTTTGGGGGTAGTATCATGAGTACAGAGGTACTCAGCATCCAACTGTAGTGGTCATCTGACCCAGCAAGGACTTCATCACTCGTCATTCTAGGACAACTAGTAGTTTACGGTAAGGAAGGGGTAAGTGGTGAGGTTGTTTCCGCACTAGCATTTCTGAAGTGGCTAACGATCTAGAGAGTAAGATAAGAAGCCAAGCATTCGATGAGAAATCGCCTCCAACAAGTCTTGCTATCCACCTACATACGCAAACATAACACCTATCCTATCCTTGTCCTCCTCTTCGCATCCCGACGAAGAAGAAGCAGTCAAGGCACACACACGTTGATCAAGTTATAATAAGATTATCTCAGTTGTTGTTGTCTATGAACAGGACGTAGGTCTCAAGTCGTCCATAACCGTGGACACGGCTTCTCGAAAAGATTTAACCCTGCAGGGGTGTACCAACTGCCCATTACGAGGCTCCGCACGCACGTCCATCACTCTCAGTTGCTACCCATCATAGGCAACCATTTTATGATTTAGTTCCAAGAGATCTGAAACGACAGGTCCCTCTAGCTAACAACGAACAAATCCGGGTGGCCCCCGGTGAGTCGACATCCAGCTCAGGAGCCGGCCGCTCTCTCGATCTGGTCTCTACCGTATGACTCCAGGTTTGGATTGCCGGTTCATCACACATTGGGATAACCGGGTCCTTAGCCGGTCATGATGGGCCAGCAAGGAAACTATGTCCTCACTGGTCCGGGTTATTTTAAAATATTATCTGCCAGGAGCTACCCGACAGACACACACACGGTTTCAAATGGTAAATCAGCTTGGGCCACCACTAGAAATGTTTGAAGCTAGATAGGTAAGAAGAGGGGACCCCATAAAATCCCACACGCGGTTAGGCACGCTCAGTCTTAAAACCAATACCCGGAACTCGGGGCCTAGGTGACTCGAATGGAACAAAGCGTCGGGGCGGGATAGCCTAGACCTTCCATCCTTCGTCGAATATAGTCAACATTATAATAATCATATCATCAACAACAATATAATAATGTGATATCCCAACCCAAAGAGTAACAGGGTAACAACATAGCATCCTAAGCATGCATACTAAGCAGGGGCTGAGCAACGAGCAATAGTAACATAGCAGTACAAGGTTTGCTAGGAAGGGACATGGCTGTATCGGTTTAAAAGAGGCTGTAAACATGTGGTAGGATCAAACGTCGAACCTAACATATACTAGCATGCAAACTGCTGGTTGAAATAGAATGGATCATAAGTAATGCAAGTCCTTGCCTGTTGATAAGTCGGGTTCCGAAGGTGTAGTCGATCGCAAGCTCGCATCATCTCCGAGGGTATCCGCGGGAGCACACAAGAAGTAAACACTGGAAAACAATCAACGGTGCACCACTATTACTACGGAGCAATACAAGAGCAAGCATCAACAAGAAGCAACACGAGACATCGCACCTACCGTCGAGAGCGGTTACTAACGATTTAAGTGGAGTACTCGTCACACCCGACGAATACCGCACGTTTACGGTGGTTCAAGTTGTTTAGCTACAGGTGAGCAAACAACGGTCATTAACATGGCAACTCAAGCAAGCATGGCATAGCACACAAGCATGGCAAGAGGTGAAGCACAAAGTAAACTATCTATGCTAGACAATTTAAGTGAGGCACAACCTAAACATGGCATCCACTAAGTGCCGCACGATGATTAAAAGATTTGGTACTGTTCCGCCCTAAACCATATTTTAGGTTGGTTAACAACAGCAAACAATAGCAAAAACACAAAGTACACGAAAAACTAATCAAGTTACATATAAGGCACACTCCAAACGGAGTTACGGTTAAAAAGATACAAGCAAAACAATTTACGGGCACATGCTGTATAAACAGGGGTAAATCTATATGCAAAAGTGCAGCAACATGACATAGCAATACATGGGATGAAAGTAGACATCATGCTTAACAATATGCAATTGGAATCACTCAATTCCGATAAACGGTTGCGAAGCAATCGTCATCCGAAGTTGCAACAAAATAACAGTTTCAGCAATAGCAGCGCAACAACATCATGATAGCTACTTTGGAGCAAGATATAAACATGATGCAGAGAGCAAACATGGCATGTGAATGCATGAAACTGAAGTAGAAACATTGCTTAACGCAACGCAAAAGGAATCAAAGCAATAGGCCTCATGGATTTCTTACAATCATCATGCAAAGTTGCAGCAAAATAATACCAGCAGCACATAACAGGAAATAAATGCAATTAACGGCCTGATGCCCTGTTTGAACAGAAAAAACTATATCTAAACAACCTCAAAACAATTAACTCACAAAAGACGGATTAAAGTACACGCAATTCTAAGCAGTTCGTCTTTTGGGCGCAACGCGATCGGAGCTACGGATTAACGGGAAATCGCATTGCAAAATTGAATCAGCGGCAATATTTTCCAGACTTAGCAAAATCTGAAATAAAATGGAAAAACAACAGAAGAAAAAAAAAGGGAGCCGGGCCTCACCACTGGGCTCGGCCCAACTGCGGTGGAGAGGCCAGCTGGGCCGCGGCTGGAGGTGTGAGTGGGCCGCTGGGGCGCATCCAGCCCAGCAGGCGGACCGAGCGGTTCCAGCTCGGGCTCCTCCCGAGCCACGAGCGGCGGCGGCTGCTGCCCGGTGGCACGCCGGCCACCGGCGGCGAGCGGCGCTAGGCGAGGGGGCAGAGGAGGGGCGCAGGCGGCGCGCGGATCCGGCCGGGACGGTGAGGTGGAGCGGGGCGGAGATCCCTAGCGGCGGCGGCTCCGAGCTCCATGGCGGCCGCGAGCTCGAGGCCCCTGACCATGGCGCGGCGGCGCCTCGATCTCCGGCGGCGGACCTGCGAAGGGGCGAGGGAGGTGGTGAGAGGGAGGAAGAGAAGGAAGAGGGCGCGGGAGGAGGTAAGCCGGCGGCGGCGGTCTGGCCGGAGGCGCTCGGCGCGGCTGCCGGAGGCGGCGGCCTCCATGGCTGCACGGGGAGGAGCTCGGGTGAGGCGGCTGCCCGGATGGGCCTGGTGGGCCCGGCGGCGGCCCTGCGGGGCCCGGGCACCTGGGGCTGGAGGTTGGTGGAGCTGGGGGCGTGATCTGAGCCCTCAGATCTGGATCTGATGGTCCAGATCGGGGGCTGAGATTAGGGTTTCGGTGGAGGGGGTTTTGGGGGTAAAAACTGGTATTTTGGAGGGGGGTGGCTGCGAAAATTGCTTAGGGAAACCCTAATTTCCAAGGGGGGAGGTGAGGGGTCATTATATAGGGCAGGTTAGGTGGCAGGATGACGAAAATACCCCCGATGACCTTCGGTACCCCTCTCGCGCATCCGGCGATCGCGGTCGTGACCGCCGGAGGTGCATACGGACTCCGATTCCGACGAAATCTCGAACCACGCGCTCAGCGCGTCAAGCCCGTCGATCGTACCTCACTGCGGTGACATTCCGACAACATTTTCCGGTGCGTTATAAAAATAATCCGTTTATTAAATAAACGGGGTTTTCGTTCCGGTGGCGATGGCTGGTCCTGTGCCGGTAGCGACGGTGCTCGGGTGAAATCCCGGTGTCGCAGAGTCGTGTGCCATTGGGGAAAAGAGTCGAGAATAAGGGGGGAGAATATTCACCGATTATTATTTCGGCGAAGCAAACACTTCAAATAACTCAGACAAACAAACAATTCACACCGAAAATAAATTTTTTAATTTTTGTGAAAACTGGGCTGTTACACTCCATACCTAGGAAGATAGATGATGGTTGGGATCCTATGATCAAAGTTAAATTAAATAACTTCTCTTGCTATGCTTTATGTGATGTTGGAGCTAGTACCTCTGTTATGCCCAAAAGAATATTTGATATGTTGATTTGAAACCTTTTGAGACATGTTCTTTTGGTATTCGTCTTGTTGATTCTTCCATAAAGAAACCTTTGGGGAAGATAGACGATGTTCTTATCATTGTCAATGACAACTATGTTCCCGTTGATTTTATTGTTATGGATATAGAGTGTGAACCTTTATGTCCAATTATTTTGGGACGTCCTTTTCTTCGCACCGTTTGTGCGGTTATTGACATGAAAGAGGGGAATATAAAATTCCAATTCCCATTCAAAAAGGGGATGGAACACTTCCCTAGAAATAAAATCAAGTTACCTTTTGAGTCCGTTACTCGGGCTAGTTATTCTCTTTCTCTTGATAAAACTTGATTCTTCTTTTTGCATCATGCCTACCTAATGGCTTTAAAGAAGCGCTTTTGGGAGGCAGCCCGCAACGAATTTAGGTTTTTCTTTTTGCTTTTGTTGTGTCTTGATGATTGTTACTACTGTAGCAACATCATTGTATCTTTATTTTTCAACTTTGTGCCAAGTTATAGCCTCTTACGGCAAGGGAAGTAAAAGTTGTGACATGCTGTCCAGAGAACAGATTCTGTCCTCGTGACCAGAAAAATCCCAGTTCATCTTTTTGAGCCGAAATTTTTACAAAGTATGCTCTATACAATTACAAAACTTACGTATGTTCTGAGTTTTTTTATTTGATTTGCAGAAGTTCCCCTAAACAATTCTTTACTATCTGTTGTTCTGTTTTTCACAGATTCTGCCATGTTTTGTCTCTCCTAACTTTTGCAAACCTTAAGCTTGCTTTTTCTTTGCAAAAACTTTTTGGCACTCTTGAGAAACAGTATCTCTTCAAGAATATCTTTATATCCAGTAGAGAAAAATTATTTATTAAGGGTACTAACCTCTCTAATCAGCTTATGATGAGTTATGTATGAAGGGAGTTTTCAAGTGTGCGATGGAAGATGATGGAAGAAGATCCAGGAGTGTCAAGCGCTCAAGCTTGGGGATGCCCCCATGCATCCCCAAAAAATATTCAAGAAGACTCAAGCGTCTAAGCTTGGCGATGCCCCCGTGCATCCCCTTCTCCATCAAAAAATCATCAGTTCGTCCTTCGTCTCGCAATATTTCTATCACTTCATGCGTTATGTGCTATGCTTGGAGCGTCTCGCTCTTAGGTTTTGTTTTTAGTTTTCTTTAGCTTTGCTTGCTGTTCATAACAAGTTAGATCCCTTCTTACTTTGTGTGGGAGAGAAACACGCTCCACTTTCAGAATCTAAAATACATCATAGGATTCTTCATGCCTATCTTTTTGCTGTCGTGTGTTCTTTATCTTTTCATAGTTACTGCCATGTTTAGTTTTAGTCTTAGTTTGTCTTTAGCAAGAGCCTTGGCTTTTGTTTAGTTTGTTGCCGGAACTCATTTTTTTTACTTTTCATGTTTATCTTGTTAAAGAGAGTTGGTTGTTGCACTGAGTTGTGTCTTGTCTTGAAAGTAGGTAATTGAGGTTGCTATTTAATTTTAGTAGTAGCTTGCAATAGTTTTGAGGCATTGTTGTGAGTAATGTTTGGACTTTTGGTGTCAAGAGCTCTTGCCTATTAGTGATAGGTGTCGTATTTTGGGCAATCTGTGTTTATTTTCAAAACCTACGAAACTAGTTGAGAACTCTAGCTACTAGATGGATCACTACTCTTCTGAGGGGTCGAATATTAGAGTACACTCAGGTACCATGTGTCGAGGATGCACAAGGATAACCAAACCCCCATACACTCCTCCTCGGGGTACTTGTCTCTTTGTGAACCTCCTCATTAGATTGAGAGTTACCGATAATAAGTGCATGAGTTCTTCGGACTAATGTAAGTATTGAGAGTTGACACTTCCACCTTCCCATATTTTGCTAGCCTTTCCTGTGCCGTGCATTACCTTCTTATCACTCCGAGAGTTGGTGTCCACCTTCGCCGGTACATCCAAACCCTTGGCATGATACGCTCTGTCATCATAAACCTCCTTATATCCTTCCTCAAAACAGCCACCATACCTACCTATCAAGGCATTTCCATAGCCTTTCCGAGTTACATTGCCATGCAACTTCCACCTCTTCATGGCTTGATCTTCATGTCATACATGTTCCTTCTACACTGGCAGAAGCATACATTGCATACATCATGATAGTTACATCTTCTTTATGATTTTGAGTACCTTGTAAAGTGTGAAAGATCTCCTTTACCTTCTTGTAAAATAGAGTGTTGCCCTTAAGTGAGGAAAAGATCCCGAAGTGGACACATCAAAAGATCCCAAAGAGGACAAATGAGAGTTGAATAGAAAGATCCATTGAGGCCACAAAAAAATACAAAAAAATAGAAAAAAGAGAAAAATAAATAAAAAGAGAGAAAGGGGCAACACTACTATCCTTTTGAGAGATCCACACTAGTACTCCCTTTATATCCTTGTACTCCATAGAGATGATCTTTATACATATAGTTTGGAGAGCTTCCTAGCTCGTATGTACACCCGTTGCATGGCAATCCCTACTCCTCACATCATATCTATCATTTGGCATCTTTTTCCTCTTATTGTCCTCATTGATGTGAGCCTTTCTCATCCTTTTTTTCCTTCCTCCTCCACCATATTTCTCTCTTTATCATCCTAAGTGTCAACTCTCGTGCTTACGCTCATCCATTCCATGAGTGCTCAAAATATCGAAAAGGAGTGGATAAAATTGACTTGTACCTGGCTAGTGGTCTGGGGACGAGTCAAGATAAGATTCCAAAGAAGACCAAGTGTGAAACTTTAGTAGATTGAGTTCTCAACAAAAATACTTTTTTCTCGTATTCCCTATCCCCCTTATTGCACGCAAACACCATTTGGAGACATTCGAGTCACGGACAGCGAGAGCTCTTGCACCTAATGTTCTTTTGTTACTTGTCTCAATGCTAATATAGACTCTTGCATGTTATGACTTGAATTGAATCTCTAACCTTGATTGTTTTACTTTTCAAAGTTCTTTTATGGTTGCTAGCATGTCACCAAAGAAATTATGCTTGTTATCATTTACCTACTCGAGGACGAGCAGGAATTAAGCTTGGGGATGTTGATACGTCCAAAACGTATCTATAATTTCTGCTTGCTCCATGCATGTTTTGTTTGATATTGCTATGATCTAGATACACTTTCATACACTTTTGATCATATTTGGACTAACCTATTAACTCAGTGCACCCCAGTGCCAGTTCCTGCTTTCTTCTGTTTTTCTATTTCAGTTTTCCCCCATATAAAAAGTGCCAGAAAAAATTGGGAAAATTCAGATAAAAAATCAGCGTGACGGAAGCTTCGAGAACAGCCCGGGAGGGGCCAGAGGGGAGCCAGGGGGGCCCAAGCGGCCACCCGGCGCGGCCCCACCCCTGGCCGCGCCTGGCCCACCTTTGGCTGCCCCCCTTCGCCTATTTATCCCCCGTCACGGGAAAACTCCAGAAGCAGAACCCTATTCCGCGAACTCGCCTCTGTTCCGCCGCCGCCGCGCTTCCAAGATCGGGAGCACCAGAAGACCTCTTCCCGGCACCCTGTCGGAGGGAGGATTGACCTCCGGGAGTCTCCTCTCCACCATGGATGCTCCCCGGATGTCTTGTGAGTAGTTTTCCTTGGACCATGGGTCCGTGATCAGTAGCTATGTGATGTTCTCCTCCCCTCTTTGATCTTCTTGTTTAGACCTCGTGAGCTGCCCTACATGATCGAGGCACCTTTGTAATATTTCTGCAATTGCTATGTTGAGTTTGATCGGATCTGATGGATTATGAGATTATGTTCAGATTGTGATAGAGTAATATATTTGGTTTCTATCTTTTATATTTTTGTTCCTAAGTAATTCTTGCATGTTCTCCATTGCTGTTTATTGCTTTGGCCAAGTGGTAGGTAGTGACTCCAAGAGGGAGCGTTGTGCTAGATTGTGGATTCATGCCTCCCCGATGACATGCTTGAGTGACAGAAACATGAGTCTAGGGGATGTGCTGTTGCCACAAGGGGGAAAACAACGGTGCTTGTGACCGCGGTCACAAGGATTGTTTACTTTACGCAAAGTTCTTTAATTGCAGTTTTCTATTGCTTTGGGTTTACACTTTGGGTGGGGCTCGCAACTTAATACCAGCGACATGTTCTGGATAGATATCTCAAGGTGGATGATTAGTAGTAGATGCAGATGGATTTCGGTCTACTTATTTTGGCGTACTGCCCATGCTTTTGAACCTCTTCCTTTCTTTTGTAGCATAGTTAGCATTGCAGTGCGTTCATAATCCTGTCAATTGCCCTTCTGTAATTTTTTTACCTCGCATAGCAGTTTTATCGTCTTTTGGGAGAGAGACATCACTAGCGAACATCACGTATCCCGGTCCATATCCTCATTATTGTTTCCAAGATATCTTTACTTTTCTTCTTTTACTTGCTATCATTATCCCTTGTGTTTTACCCTTTGTGAACAACAAGACCGGAGAGATTGACAACCTCTCTGAACTTCGTTGGGAACAAAGTTATCTGTGTATGTGTGTAGGTCCACGTCGGTCGCGCCGCTGACACCTACTTATCATATCCGGAGTCCTACGGGAGACAAACCTTGGTATCTTCACCGAGGGAAACTCGCTGCTGCACTGCATCACGCCTTCCACTTGGGGCTCACCAACGAAGGGCGAGAAGCCGCAAAGCAACAAACAAATGGAAAAATAAAAAACAGGGATGTGCACCCGACGGGATTCGAACCCACGCCGTTGAACTCCACCACCCAGCCCTCCTACCACTACGCTACGGAGCGGGATCTGAACAGAACCCCAATTCAGGCAAGGTGAGGCTTCAAAAAGGCGCTCTGACAGAGAAGTTCAGACCCGTGTTGGAATTGACGACGGCGAGGTATTCCGGCGGGGCTAGCCTCGGGCACAGGCCACCCTCGACGCCTCCGGTGCGTGGGATCTGGAGCTGGTACACCCAGCTGCAGGATCCGGCCCCGCGTTGCAACTAAATCGCACCAGGGGGTTCGCTAACTTCGACGGGAGATCATGGCGGCGACAGCCTGACGAAACTGAACCCGACGACAGCACGGAAGTTGCCGGCGACTAACGACGGCCTCGCCTCGGCTACAGTGCTCCGGCGGCTCGAAGGAGGCAGCGCGCTCAAAGCTGGGACCCCAAAGGACCCATTTTTACTCACACCTACACCGGGGACGCGACAACGGCGACGTGCCTCTCGCCGGAAACTCACGACGGGTGGAAACAGGGGAGCACGACGAGCTACTACGCGAAGCGCTACGGGGAACAGGGGACGGCGGCGTCCTCACCTAGGGGTGCTTGGAGGTGAACTCGGTGGCGCTGGAGACGGGACGGGGGGGGTCGTCGTCGAAGCAGAGAGGCGCCAATGCGGACGACCACGGCGACGGGACGCGGCTTGCCTCCTAGCTCCGACCTGCCGACGGGAAGGCGTGAGGAAGATGAGAGGAAGCGCAAAGGAAGAGCACGCGCTCGGCGAGGTGACGAGGCGGCAACGGATTTCGAGCTCCTCACCGGCTCCCATGGAAGAACAGGGGAGGGCTATCCCGAGCGAGGCGGCGGCGAGGGGGGAAAACGGGGGGAAGAAGAACCCTAGGATAGCAGGGGCTCTTATAGGGCGTGTCGGGTCGACAAGATGGCCGGAGACGATGAGGGAAACGGCCCCGTCGTCGCTCCTCTCTCGGCGTCCGCGCGTGACAGCAAACGGAGGGATGGCGGCCGTCTGCTCCGTTATATCCCAGCCGTGGATCAGATCCAACGGCTGCGGAGGGGGTCCGTACCCCTTCGCTGGGCTGGGCTGCGGGAAGAGGAGGAAATAGACCTGCTGGACCGGCCTGGCCGACAGGATCCTTGGAGAAAAAAAAAGCAATCCTTTTCCAATTAAAAAATCCATGCAAGCCCTAGGACTTTTATAGAGAGGAAAAGGAGAGATAAAAAAACAAAACTCCAGCACCAAAATTCTTCCTGGAATATTCCTGATTTATAAAAATGGTTTGACCATTTTTGGAGGAATTTGAACCTTTTGAATTTGAATTCAAATGTTTTCCATTTTTCCTCCCTATTTTTCAGAGGTGAAAAATAGTTATAAAATCATGAAAAATTCCCTAAACCCCAGAGTATTGGCTTGGCAAAGTTTGGAGTTCAAATGGGCACACATGAATTTGCAACAGAACACAATTCCATTCTTTTGGCATTTGATCAATTCATACAAAATGAAAGACAAGTGGGAACAACTACTTCATGACCCCCATGTTCACATGAAAAGTCACACCTAACATGATCACAACTTGAACACCAAAAGAGGGAAAGGTACAAATACATGATGAACATAGGAATGCCACTCTTGGGTTGTTACACCCCACTAGGCGACAGGCTCCTCCTGGGGGTACAGAATCTCTTGCTCCTCCTCCTCGAGAGCAACCCCCTCCATGGGGTTATGGAACTGCCGCTGAACGACGAACTCGTCCAGCTCGACCGCGGTGAAAGACCATCCGTTCCTGCTAGTATAATAAAACTAAAGTGTTGCAGGTATATGGATCTCTCGAGTGGTGGTCTCGCCAAATCTCATAATATAAACAAGGTTACCAAACTCGGAAGTCCTAGTAACAAACTCATGCCTCTTTATAGTAGCACGATCAAAGCGTAAGAATGGAAAAGGCGTATCATCAGCATGTACAACGACCTTAAGCCGATCAAGAATAAGTGTGGCGTAAACGCCACCAAAGTGAGGTCATTTGCCGCTGTTAGCGACAAGGCAGCGAGCAATCAAAGCACCAATATTATACTGGCTATCTTCTGAGAGGGCAGCTGCCAAGATAGCAATATCTGGCCTAGAAATGTTGCTCTCGATGTCACGAGCTAACACCCCTCGAGAAATATAGTACACAAAATACCTGAGGTGGGGAAACAAAATGTTGGAAATCTTCCCCCGGTGCACGTCCTTCGGGTCTTGCTGTTCTTGTCAAAAATACTCATAAATGTGACCACTATTCAAAATTCTAATTGGATGGGTGGAGGAGTCACATACCAGGGAGAAAATGCTCAAAATTTCAACTCAAATGATGGGCTGAGTAGAGAGATCGAAATTTGGCTCCAGGAACAGCAAGAACTCGGGTTCCAACAGCAAAACACGAGTTTCTGGAGTGAGAGAGAGAGAGAGAGATAGGAATAAGACACACCTGAAAAGGGGGCCTGGTGGGCCCAAGCGCCCTAGTGGCGCGGCCAGGGGCCATGCCGCGCCACCTGGACGCCTGGACCAGGGGTGCCCCCTGGTCAGCCCCAGGTACGCATGTGCTTCTTATTTTGTGAATTTTTAAATATAATTTTTCTGAAATTTTTCTGACTACTTCAATTTTGAGAATTTTCTGAGGTGGCGAAAGCTGCAAAAACTTTCGGAGAGCTCAAAACAGTGATTAAACATATGAAGTTTGAAAAGCATAAACTTTGGTACCGCAATGTAGGTGAAAGCTAAAAGTAATGCTCATATAGTAATCTCCCCTTTTTACTTATATAAAACTTGTTTATCAGCAAGGTTGATCAAGTCTTACTACTAAACAAGTGATATATCGAGCAAAAAGTTGCACTTCTTATAAGGAATTTATGGTACCTTTATTTTAAGAGAGACTGTCCCTACCATGATTGTTTTATATTTGTGATGCACATGTAGAGGACAATCCCAATCACCAATCTTCACGGTCTCAATATTCTCAATGGAGTTAAGGCCATGCCTTTTATCGATCTTCTTCGGAAAATATACGGTGTGTTCTTTATTATTAACATTGAAAGTGACCTTCCCTCTATTGCAATCAATAATAGCACCTGCGGTGTTAAGAAAAGGTCTACCAAGAATAATAGACATGCTCCCATCCTTGGGCATGTTAAGGACAACAAAATCAGTAAGAATCAAGCAATTAGCAACTTCACTTATCCTGAAAATGGCTCTCTCCCAACCCCACGTCGCCACCCCTAAACCCTAGCCACCCCATCCAAGATCCTCGTTGATCGGGCCTCTTCATCAACTTTTGGCACCGATCACCGTCTCTGGCGTCTCCTCCTCGTTGCATTCATAGCCATCTCATGGCGGTTTATGCATCCCTCCAGATGGGTTTGGATCTGGCTCCCGGTGTGGAGTTTGCCGAGGAGGTTTGACGCACTTGTTTCTCTACGGTTCATCCGAATTCGAATTCTAGCCACTTCACAATGGTGGCGGCTTTTGGTCCTACCTCCTTCAAGTTGACGGAGGATTCGGCCGCGGTGGCTCTTGAATCCATCACTGGTGGTAGATGTGATGCCCTCAAAGTATCCATTTTACGTGATAGGGTGTTCAGCTTCACGGTGGCCAACAAGAAGATTTGTTTTCTCCTTACTGATCGTCGTAAATTTGTTTCCCCTCATTTTATCTGTTATTTTTATCTTTGGAATTATGGAGGGCCTCAATGGACCTATGAGTTCAAGCTCTGGCAGAAACAATGCAAGGAGGAATGGACTCTGGTTAGTCCAACCAAGAAACGTGCTCAAGCTGGGATGAATGCATTGCGTACGGCTCCAAAGAAGTCAGCGATGAAAGTCGGGCCATCTAAGTCCAAATCCATACGTTTTTCTACTATTATTGACTACGAGGCCTGCAAGAGCTACAATTTTCGCGTTATCCCAGAAGCTCGTAAAGATTTGCTTGAGGCTGGTTATGATCTGCTACCGAACGAATGCCCACCGCCGTCGCCGCCACAGGTGGTTCGTCGGACCCTGACAACTCCGGTGATTCAATTTGGGATTGTTCCGATTTCCTTGGCCAATCCCGGATCTTCCGCTCCTGATAAGCATTCCATACCAGAAAAGGTGCAACGGACGCTCCTGCCATCTTTAGACCTTTGTGGCTCGCCTCTCGTAGGCAAGCAGAACACAACCATATCTGGAGTTGCCCTACAGGAGAAACAAAAAGATACGATGCAGGCTACCTCCTTTACCGTACAGGACATGCACGCCAAGGATGCGTTTGAAGCCAAGGTGGATGACATGGTGTCCCGGATCATGACTTGCACTGTTTGCAATATTCAGGGCCACTTGTCATCGGCCTGCCCTTCCAAGCGGCTCTGCATGGCATGCAACCGTGTGGGCCACCGTCGACGGGACTGCGATGTGATATCACGTAAGGAGGGACGCGTCTGGAGGCCTATTCACACGCAACATCCCATTGATTACACACCGGATTCATCCTCTAATATTGGGACTCGCGCCACCTCCCTTCCCTGCCCAAGCGTCTCTACGGAGAAAACCCCACCTGCCGCTTGCGCTTCGCCGCCTAGCTTCGATCTCGCCATTCCACCTTGCTCCCACTGCCGCCCGAGCTCGACATCCATGGCGGTCTACGAGCTTGACCCCCTTCGCTTCCTCCCCGCCGGCCATCAAATCATTGATGGAGGGGCCAACCGCCTGCCTCTCACTTTCGTCACTGCGGGTGCTAGGCCGGAGCGGCGACATGAGGACTTCATGGTGGCAGAGATTATGCCACCACCACCTCTCGAGGCATTGGGGCCAGCCAGAGAGGAAGTGGCGGATTTTCTTCAGGCCCGCGGCGTCATGGTGCGCTCTGTGCAACCATGGTTTCTTGGAGTTGGGCTTTTTCAAGTCCGTGATGCTGCTGTAAGGTACACGCTCACCCAGCATCCACCCTTTGACCTTGGAGGAGATAGATTTGTGCGTTTATACAACCATGACCAAGGTGAAGGTTTCCGCGGTGCGGACGATTTCCGTACGGGCTGGATCAGGCTTATTGGGGTGCCTTTGGATTATCGTAATACTAAAAATCTGTCAGAGGCCATCAATACTTTTGGGAAATTTCACTCGTGGAACTTTGAAGATCCATATTTGGTTCGCTCGATAGTGCATGCATCATTCCCCTCCACTGAGCTTGTGCCAAGGGATGTGGTTTTTGGTGATTATGCTGAATTGGGAGGAAACAGGGTCAACTGGATTGCTGCCTGTTACGTCCTGGGCGCGGATTGGGCAAATCAAATGCCGCAGGATGAGGACCCCATGCCTCTCAATGGAAATCCCCATCCTTTGCCTGGGCAGCTTGTCCCAGATAACATTCCTTGGGCGCTCCCTCAATACCCTGCTCTGGGCTGGAACGACGTCCCCGCACCAGCTCCTCACAATGCTCCAGTGCCCAATGACCCTCCGGGTTGGGGGAATGCAGTCTGGGGTGAAGCTGCAAACCAACTGATGTGCGAGGTGATGATAGTGATTTCTCGCCCTTCGTTGGTAAACCCCAAGTGGAAGTCGTGATGTAGCACAGCAGCAAATTTCCCTCAGTAAAGATACCAAGGTTTGTCTCCAGTAGGACTCCGGAGATGATAAGTAGGTGTCAGCGGCGCAACTGACGCGGACCTGCACACGGACACAAATAACTTTGTTCCCAACGAAGTTCGGAGAGGTTGTCAATCTCTCCGGTCTTGTTGTTCACAAAGGATCAAACACAAGGGATAATGATAGCAACTGAAAGTAAAAGCAGAAAAGTAAATGAGCGTGGAAACAGTGATGAGGATATGGACCGGGATACGTGATGTTCACTAGTGATGTCTCTCTCCCAAAAGACGATAAAACTGCTATGCGAGGTGAACAAATTACAGAAGGGAAATTAACAGGATTATGAACGCACCACAATGCTAACTATGCTACAGAAGAAAGGAAGAGGCTCAAAAGCACGGGCAGTACGCCAAAATAAGTAGACCGAAATCCAACTGCATCTACTACTAATCATCCACCTTGAGATATCTATCCAGAACATCTCGCTGGTATTAAGTTGGGAGCCCCACCCAAAGTGTAAACCCAAAGCAACAGACAACTGCATTGAAAATCACTTTGCGTAAAGTAAACAATCCTTTCAACCGCGGTTACAAGCACCGTTGTTTTCCCCCTTGTGGCAACAGCACATCCCCTAGACTCATGTTTCTGTCACTCAAGCGTGTCATCGGGGGGCATGAACCCACAATCGAGCATAACGTTCCCTCTTGGGGTTACTACCTACTACTTGGCCAAAGCAATAAACAGCAACGGAGAACATGCAAGAATTACTTAGGAACAAAAATATAAGAGATAAGAACCAAATATATTACTCAATCACAATCTGAACATAATCTCATAATCCATCAGATCCCATCAAACTCAGCATAGCAACAGCAGAAAGATTACAAAAGTGCCTCGATCATGTAGGGCAGCTCACGAGGTCTAAACCATGAAGAACAAAGAGGGGAGGAGAACATCACATAGCTACTGATCACGGACCCATGGTCCAAAGAAAACTACTCACGAGACATCCGGGAAGCATCCATGGTGGATAGGAGACTCCCGGAGGTCGGCCCTCCCTCCGGCAGGGTGCAGGGAAGAGGTCTGCTGGTCCTCCCGATCTCGGAAGCGCGGAGGCGGCGGAACAGAGGCTAGATCGCGAAAAAAGGGTTCTGTCCTCGAGGGTTTCTCGTCACGGAGAATATATAGGCGAAGGGGGGCAGCCAGGGGGCCACCAGAGGTCCAGGCGCCCCCCTGGCGCGGCCAGGCCCTAGGGTGCGCCACCAGGACGCCTGGGCCCCTGGTGGTGGCCCTCTGGCCCCACCCAGGTTCTTCTGGAAGGTTCTTCTGCGCTGATTTTTTATCTGATTTTTCCCGAATTTTTGGAGCACTTTTTATATGGGGGAAAACTGAAATAGAAAAACAGCAGAAAACAGGAACTGGCACTGTGGTGCACTGAGTTAATAGGTTAGTCCAAATATGATCATAAGTGTATGAAAGTGTATCTAGATCATAGCAATATCACACAAAACATGCATGGAGCAAGCAGAAATTATAGATACGTTTTCGACGTATCAACATCCCCAAGCTTAATTCATGCTCGTCCTCGAGTAGGTAAATGATAACGGCATAATTTCTGTGGTGACATGCTAGCAACCATATAAGAACTTTGAAAAGTAAAGCAATCAAGGTTAGAGATTCAATTCAAGTCATAACATGCAAGAGTCTATATTAGCATTGAAACAAGTAACAAAAGAACATTAGGTGCAAGAGCTCTCGCTGTCCGTGACTCGAATGTCTCCAAATGGTGTTTGCGTGCAAGAAGGGGGATAGGGAATACGAGAAAAACATTTATTTGTTTAGAACTCAATCTACTAAAGTTTCACACTTGGTCTTTTTCTGGAATCTTATCTTGACTCGGCCCCAGACCACTAGCCAGGTACAAGTCAATTTTATCCACTCCTTTTTCAATATTTTGAGCACTCATGCAATGGATGAGCGTAAGCACGAGAGTTTACACTTTGGATGGCAACGAGAGGAGTACGGAGGAGGAAGACAAAAAAGGATGAGAAAGGCTCACATCAATGAGGACAATCATAGGCAAGAGATGCCAAATGATAGATATGATGTGAGGAGTAGGGATTGCCATGCAACGGATGCACACACGAGCTAGGAAGCTCTCCAATGGAAATAGTGGGGGTGCATCTAACTTGCTCGCTCATGAAGACCTAGAGCTCGTTTGAGGAGGCTCATCCTTGGAATATGCAAGCCAAGTTCTATAGTGTGAAGGTCCCCACATAGCTATATGCATGATGATCATCTCTATGGAGTACAAGGATATAAAGGGAGTACTGGTGTGGATCTCTCAAAAGGATAGTAGTGTTGCCCCTTTCTCTCTTTTTATTTCTTTTTTCTATTTTTTCTATTTTTTTGTATTTTTTTGTGGTCTCAATGGCTCTTTCTATTTAACTCTCATTTGTCCTCTTTGGGATCTTTTATTATGTCCACTTTGGGATCTTTTCCTCACTTAAGGGCAACACTCTATTTTACAAGAAGGTAAAGGAGATCTTTCGCACTTTACAAGGTACTCAAAATCATAAAGAAGATGTAACTATCATGATGTATGCAATGTATGTCGCTGCCAGTGTAGCAGGAACATGTGTGACATGAAGATCAAGTCATGAAGAGGTGGATGTTGCATGGCAATATATCTCGGAAAGGCTATGGAAATGCCTTGATAGGTAGGTATGGTGGCTGTTTTGAGGAAAGATATAAGGAGGTTTATGATGACAGAGCGTATCATGCCAAGGGTTTGGATGTACCAGCGAAGGTGGACACCAACTCTCGGAGTGAGAAGAAGGCAATGCACGGCACGGGAGAGGCTAGCAAAATATGGGAGGGTGGAAGTGTCAACTATCAATACTTACATTAGTCTGAAGAACTCATGCACTTATTATCGGTAACTCTCAATCTAATAAGGAGGCTCACAAGGAGACAAGTACCCCGAGGAGGAGTGTATGGGGGTTTGGTTATCCTTGCGCATCCTCGACTCAAGGTACGTGAGTGTACTCTAATATCCGATCCCTCCAAAGATTAGTGATCCATCTAGTAGCTAGAGTTCTCAACTAGTTTTGTAGGTTTTGAAAATACACACGGATTTCCAAAAATACGACACCTATCACTAATAGGCTAGAGCTCTTGACACCAAAAGTTCAGACATTACTCACATCAATACCTAAAAACTATTGCAAGTTACTACTAGAATTAAATAGCAACCTCAATTACCTACTTTCAAGACAAGACACAACTCAGTGCAACAACCAACTCTCTTTAACAAGATAAACATGATAACTAAAAAGAGTTCCCGCAACAAACTAAACAAAAGCCAAGGCTCTTGCTAAAGACAAACTAAGACTAAAACTAAACATGGCAGCAGCTATGAAAAGATAAAGAACACACAACAGCAAAAAGATAAGCAGGAAAAATCCTATGATGTGTTCTAGATTTTGAAAGTAGAGCGTGTTTATCTCCCACACAAAGTATGATGGGGTATAACTTGTTATGACCAGCAAGAAAAACTAAAGAAAACTAGAAATAAAACCAAAGAGCGAGACGCTCCAAGCATAGCACATAACGCATGAAGTGATAAAAATATAGTGAGACGAAGGACGAACTGATGATTGTTGATGGAGAAGGGGATGCACGGGGGCATCCCCAAGCTTAGACGCTTGAGTCTCCTTGAATATTTGTTGGGGATGCATGGGGGCATCCCCAAGCTTGAGCGCTTGACACTCCTGGATCTTCTTTCATCATCTTCCATCGCACACTTGAAAACTCCCTTCATACATAACTCATCATAAGCTGATTAGAGAGGTTAGTACCCTTAATAAAATAAATTTTTCCCCACTGGATATAAAGATATTCTTGAAGAGCTAATGTTTCTCAAGAGTTCCAAAAGGTTTTTGCAAATAAAAAGCAAGCTTAAGGTTTGCAAAAGTGAAGAGAGGCAAAACGTGGCAGAATCTGTGAAAAACAGACCAGCAGGTAGTAAAGAATTTTTTAGGGACACTTCTGCAACTCAAATCAAAAAACTCAGAACATACGAAAGTTTCACAATTGTATAGAGCACGCTTTCAAAACAATTCAGATCAAAAAGATGATCTGGTGATTTTATTCGAATTTTTCTGTCAAGGGACAGAATCTGTTTTCTGGACAGCATGTCACAACTTTTGCTTCCCTTATCATAAGAGGCTATAACTTGGCACAAAGCTGAAAAATAAAGATACAATGATGTTGCTACTGTAGTAACAATCATCAAGACCACTAAAAAGAAGAGAAACAAAAAAGTAAATCCTAAATTCGTTGCGGGCTGCCTCCCGAAAGCGCTTTCTCTTATGCCTTTAAGCTAGGCATGATGCAAAAGAAGAATCAAATTTTATCAAGAGAAAGAGAATAACTAGCCCGAGTAACGGACTCAAAAGGTAACTTGATTTTATTTCTAGGGAAGTGTTCCATCCCTTTCTTGAGAGGGAATTGGAATTTTATATTCCCCTCTTTCATGTCAATAACCGCACCAACGGTGCGAATAAAAGGACGTCCCAAAATAATTGGACACAAAGGTTCACACTCTATATCCATAACAATAAAATCAACGGGAACATAGTTGTCATTGACAATGATAAGAACATCGTTGATCTTCCCCAAAGGTTTCTTTACGGAAGAATCAACAAGACGAACACCAAAAGAACAAGGCTCAAAGGGCTTCAATTCAAACATATCAAATATTCTTTTAGGCATAAAGGAGGTACTAGCTCCAACATCACATAAAGCATAGCAAGAGAATTTATTTAATTTAATTTTGATCATAGGGTCCCAACCATCATCTAGCTTCCTAGGTATGGAGGCTTCTACTCTAAGCTTCTCCTCCCTAGCTTTGATGAGAGCATTTGTGATATGCTCCGTGAAGGCAAGATTAAGTGTGCTAGTGTGGGGGTCTCTAGACATTTTGTGTAGCAAGCTAATAAATTCTGAGAGGGTGCAACTATCAAAATCAATATCACTACTATCAAAGGTGGTAGTAGTGTCGTCTAGGCTCACTTGTTTGAAACCCTCTATGTTCATAGGAGTTTCTTCATCTTCGGTTGAGGTATTAGCATCACCATTAATAGGTCCAACGGGACTAGGAGTGCATTGGGTGCTAATAGTTTGAGTGTCCTCAACAATTTGGATAGTGGCAACTGTGTGGTGTGTAGGAAGGCTCTTAATTCTATCCTCTTCCTCTTTTTCTCTAGCCCACCTTTCTTTAAGTTTAGCCATCATCCTAATATTTTCATTAATTTGTAATTGGATAGCATTAATAGGAGTGGCCTTATTCTCCTCAAGGGGAGAGGTTCTAATTTTAAGCATATCAATATCAAGGGCTAAGCTTGCTACTTTCAAAGAGAGATTATCTAATTTAGCTAATTTCTCCTCTACATTTTTGTTGAAGGCTTTTTGGGTAGTGATAAAATCTCTAAGCATGTTTTCCAATTCAGAAGAGGGGTTCTTGTTGCTAGGGTAGGTGTTGTTGTTTCCATAGTTAGATGGAAACGGTCTAGGATTGCTAGTAAAATTACCCCTATAAGCGGTGGAACAGAGGCGAGATCGCGAAAAAGGGTTCTGTCCTTGAGGGTTTCTCGTCACGGAGAATATATAGGCGAAGGGGGCAGCCAGGGGGGCCACCAGGGGTCCAGGCGCCCCTCTGGCGCGGCCAGGCCCTAGGGCGCGCCACCAGGGCGCCTGGGCCCCTGGTGGTGGCCCTCTGGCCCCACCCAGGTTCTTCCGGGAGGTTCTTCTGCGCTGATTTTTTATCTGATTTTTCCTGAATTTTTGGAGCACTTTTATATGGGGGAAAACTGAAATAGAAAAACAGCAGAAAACAGGAACTGGCACTGTGGTGCACTGAGTTAATAGGTTAGTCCGAATATGATCAAAAGTGTATGAAAGTGTATCTAGATCATAGCAATATCACACAAAACATGCATGGAGCAAGCAGAAATTATAGATACGCTTTCGACGTATCACCAACCAGCCGTGCAGCAGGAGAAACATGATGCCCCTGAGCAAGACCAGCAGTCCATGGTGCTGGACCACCCTGACCTCTCCGATTCTGTCGAGCAGCCGGTCTTGGAGGTCGTCAACATCCCTGATGATGAGGAACAAATGCTGCAACAGCCGGCTGATGAGGAGCCCATCTTAGGGCTTGTACCTTATGTCCCACCCCCTATCCCCCCACAACAAGTATTTGTGGGGATGATCGAGATTGCTGCAGGACCTAAACTGCCTCCTGTGATGCAATGGAGCAGGGCTTTCTCCAGGTTGCTGCCTGATATTTGCACTCTCCAGGTCCCCAGGAGCCTGAATGTCTGCCCTACGCTACCACTGATCTGCTCCAAGAGATCTTGGAGCATGGCCTTTGATGCCAACTCTTTGGAGTTTTCAATTTCATACATTGCTGATGATGATGGGCCACCTGCATTTGCCCCCTCCCCATCTGTGGTGGAGCTACCAAAGGAGCTCACTTTCTCCAGCCCCCCCCCATGGCGAAGGCGGCAACACCAAGACGCAAGAAGAGGACACCTCCCATTGTGGACACTACGGTCAGGCGCTGCACCAGAAGCACGATCAAGCGTGATGGCTTCAAGGCGGGAACTTTGGCTGAACTCCCCTTGGCCCAAAAGCACAAGAAGCCCAAGACCAAGCCCATCCCCATGATGCATGTGGACTCTGCAGAAGGACAAGCCCAAGGCCCAGCTCAGGAGGAGGTGCCGGTGTTTCCACCCACTCCAATCAAGGTCCTTCAGACCATTGGCGCTGACCTGCAGATTGACCCAGTTCTGCTGACGAAGGAGAAGCTTATGGCGACTCCATCTTCTTCAATGGCTCCTCATGAGGATGATGATGTTTAGCTCCTTTCCTGCTTTTTGGGTTTGGCAATCCCCTAAATTGTCCATTTGTGATACTGTTCTTGGGCTGCTTTCTTTTTGCACTTGGCCCTTTTGCTGGTACTGGTTGGTAATTGTAATGTTTACAGTTATCCTGCTTTCTTTCTCTTTTGGTTTCCATGAATTATACAACTACTAGAGATTGGAAAGTGCTTTGTTGGAATGTCCGTGGTCTGAATTCTATAGCCAGGCAAAGCGCCGTGCGTGAGAAAATTGAGGACAGCCAGTGTGCGGTTATCTGCCTCCAGGAAACCAAATGTGAGACTATTGACCAAAATTTTATTAGATCTTTCTGCCCCAGGCGATTTGATCAATTCGATGTGGTTCCCTCGAGAGGTGCCTTTGGTGGAATTCTGACTATTTGGAATTCAGCTATTTTTGATGGGCAGTTGGTGGACACTCAAGGTTTTGGGATGGTGGTCCACTTCACTTCTTCTCACAATGCAGAATCTTGTACTTTGGTGAATGTCTATGGCCCTTGTGTGCAACAACGGAGAGATCTTTTTGTGGATTGGCTTTATCACTTATCCATCCCTTTTGATGCTAATTGGCTTCTACTTGGGGACTTTAATTTTATTAGATCTATGGATAACATGAATTTTCCTGGAGGGGATGTTAATGACATGTTCATCTTCAATGAGATAATTGGCCACCTTGGTCTGCTTGAGCTTCCCCTCAAAGGCAGGAGTTTCACATGGTCTAACATTCAGGAAAACCCTCTGCTGGAGCAGCTAGATTGGTTTTTCACCTCTGCTAATTGGATCTTATCTTACCCCTCCACCCAGGTGCTGCCTTTGGCTAAGACTGCTTCTGATCATGTACCTTGTGTGGTGACAATAAACACCTCCATCCCAAAAGCTAACTTATTCAGATTTGAAAACTTTTGGGTGGAGATGCCTGGGTTCATGGATTGTGTTAAATCCTCTTGGGAAGTTTCAACCTCTAAAGCTCACCCTGTGGCGACAATTGTGGACAAGTTCAAGAGACTTAGAAGAGCCCTTAAACACTGGCAGAAAAACTTTTCCAGTTTCAAAGTGCTTATCTCCAAGTGCAACAGGGTCATTTTCATCCTTGACTTCCTGGAAGAGTTCAGGAAACTGTCTGTGCCTGAATCCAATTTCAGGAAGGTTGTCAAGTTGCATCTTGAAAAAATCCTACATTGGAAACATATATACTGGAAAAAGAGATGCACCCAAAGATATGTTAAGGTGGGGGAGGAGAACTCAAAGTTTTTTCAAGCAATGGCCTCTGAGAGACATAGAAGGAATTCTATTTCCTCTCTTCAGTTAGCTGATGGAACTCCATGCTCCACCCATGATCTCCTTGCTAATGCGTTTTGGTCTGCTTTTAAAAACAGAATGAGAGTGGCCAAAGGTATTGTCATGGCCAATAATCTGAATACACTACTTGCTCCAGTGGATGGCTTGGAAGATTTGGTGGCTCCTTTTGACAGGAAGGAAATGGATGATACAATCAAGTTCATGCCACCTGATAAATCCCCTGGGCCTGATGGTTTTAATGGTAGATTTTTGAAATCTTGCTGGTCCATAATTTGCTCTGACTTCTACAGGTTGGTTGAGGATTTCCACAGTGGACATGCTGATCTGGAAGGTTTAAATGGTTCCTTTATCACTCTCATCCCCAAGAAAGCTGTTCTTGAAACTGTGAATGACTTCAGACCCATCTCTCTTACTAGTGTGGGTATTAAGTTTCTCACCAAAATGGCGACCAACAGGTTCCAGAAAGACATCAGTAGATGTATTCACAAAAACCAATATGGATTTATCAAGGAGAGATCCATTCAGGACTGTATTGCTTGGACTTTGGAATATATACACCAGTGCCACCAATCCAAAAGACCTTTGCTTCTGCTCAAGATTGACTTTGAGAAAGATTTTGATTCTATTGATCATGAAGCAATTTTGGAAATTTTGAAGCACAAAGGTTTCCCTCACAAATGGAGAGTTTGGGTGCGACAACTTTTGGATAGTGGGTCTTCCTCTGTTCTGTTAAATGGTATTCCAGGAAAGCATTTTAAATGTAAAAGGGGGTCAGACAGGGTGATCCCTTATCCCCTCTTATTTTTGTGCTTACTGCTGATCTATTGCAATCTGTAGTAAATGATCTGCTGAGAAGAGGGCACCTCAGTTTTCCTATTCCCTGTCATGACCCTGATTTTCCAATTGTTCAATATGTTGATGACACAATATTGATCTTGCCTGCTGAGGTTCAACAAGTTCTTAGGCTCAAAGAGGCTCTTAAAAGTTTCTCTCAGTCCACTGTCCTGGATATCAACTATAAGAAATCCTCCATGATTCCCATTAATATTGATGAGTTTTCCATTGTTGAAATGGCTACATCTTTTGGTTGCCAAGTGGGGAAGCTTCCCTTCACATATTTGGGGTTGCCTGTGGGCACTACCAGACCTAAAATTGTGGATCTGCTTCCTTTGGTTGACTGCATGGAGAGGAGACTTACTGCCAGCTCTTGTTTCTTAACCCAGGGGGGAAAGCTTCAGCTGTTAAACTCTGTGATATCTTCCATGCCCATCTACTACCTTTGCTCTCTGCACATTCCTGCTGGTATCATCAAGCAGTTGGAGAGGATCCAGAGACAATGTCTTTGGAGGAAGTATGGAAAGGATTCAGGAAAATCACTTGCTGCATGGGACCTTGTTTGCAGACCCAAGAATAAAGGTGGCCTGGGTATCCTCAATTTGCAACTGCAGAACCAAGCTCTCTTGATGAAGCATCTGAACAAGTTTTACAATAAAGAGAATGTGCCCTGGGTATCTCTTGTCTGGAACACTTATTATCATGAAAGAGTGCCCCATGCTATTGAGCTCTGTGGCTCTTTTTGGTGGAAAGATGTGGCCAAATTTATGGATGGCTTTGTGGTTGTTTCCCAGATCAAATTGGGTGTTGGGGACTCTGTGTTGTTGTGGAATGACTTCTGGATCAACCATACCAATGCTACTTTAGCTCAGAAGTTTCAAAGACTCTTCTCCTTTGCCAAGGATCCTCTTATATCTGTTAAGGAAGTCAGGGATGTTGCTGAACTCACTGACCTTTTCAACTTACCACTCTCTGCTCAGGCTTTCCAGGAGCTCAGTGAACTTCAACAGATCCTTCAGAATCACAGTGCTGAGGAAGCAAGGGACTACTGGACATGGAGGTTGAATGTGAAAGGACAGTATACTGCTAAGAAGTTCTACATTTTGGTGCATGACCCTATACAATCAAATCCTCTTCTAAATTGGATTTGGAAATCTTGTTGTATACTGAAAACCAAAGTTTTTGCCTGGCTGGTGATCATGGACCGTCTCAATACCAAAGACATGATTATCAGAAGGCACTGGCATATTCAGGATGGCCCTGAGTGTGTTCTCTTCCCCACATATCACCTGGAGAACAGAGATCATCTCTTCTTTCAGTGCAACTTCAGTGCTAGAATCTGGGCATATCTGCAAATTGATTGGAACAATGGCTTTGACATGTTTCACATTGCCAAGATGGCCAGGGAGTCTTTCAACAAACCTTTCTTTACTGAAGTGGTGTTCACTGCCTGGTGGAATATTTGGTTGGTGAGGGATGCTAAATGTTTCAAGCATGTCAGGCCATCTTTTGCCAAATGGAGAGCTGGCTTCATTCATGATATTACTCTAATTAGTTATAGAATTAAGCCCAGATTTAAAGATAAGTTACTTAGATGGATTGATTTCCTCCCTCCCTGAGAGGATTGTTTTTTTAAGCTTTTGTTGTACATTTGTAAATATTGTGGTCCTGGTAATAAAATACTCGGGGTACCTTACCCCTCAGTTTGAAAGCTTGAAAAAAATTTAGCAACTTCAACAGGAACATCCTCACAAATACCAATGGCAACGGTTGTTGACTTGTCAGCCATTTGAAGAGAGATACTTGTGGGGATTAGTTTATCTAAACAAAGTCTTTTGTAAAGAGAAAAAGGCATAACACTCACTCCTACACCAAGGTCACATAAAGTAATTCTGACATAATTATTCTTTATGGAGCAAGGAATGGTGGGTATACCTGGATCACTGAGCTTCTCAGGAATCTTGCCATTGAAAAAATAGTTAGCAAGCATAGTAGATATTGCCTCATTAGAAACTTTTCTTTTATTAGACACAATATCTTTCATATACCTCAAATACAGAGGCAACTTAATAGCACCAGTCAAAGGAATTTGCAGAAAAAGAGGTTTCATCCATTCAGAAAATTTATTGTAATGCTCTTCTTCTTTGGTTTTGAGATACTTGCCTGGGAAGGGCATTGGTTTTTGTACCCATGGTTTTCGTTCCTTCCCGTGCTTCCTTGCAATGAAGTCTTCTCTAGTATATCTCTTGCGTTTATCGGGTGCTTCTTCTTCTCGCACTTCAGGAGGATCATTCTTCTCCTTATCTTTATCAGGTTCAGCATCATCTTCAGTTTCAGCATCGGAAATACATATGCGATTAGGATCAACAATAGGGTCTTCGTCAACTATGGGATCATTTGGATTGTCAGCTTATTTATGTTTCTTCTTCTTCTTCTTCTTAGGGGAACTGACAATGTCTTCTTTCTGCATTTGAGAATCTTGCTCGATCCTCTTAGGATGTCCCTCTGGATAAAGAGGATCTTGTGTATGGGCGCCCCCTCGAGTTTTAATCCCATAGGCCTGCATGTCTTGCTTGGCATTGTTAGCTAGCAAATCTTTTTGCACATTAGAAATTTGTTCAAGCTGAGTTTGAACCATATGAAAATGCTTAACAAGGCCATTAGCATCATTAACAATTCTACCTAGAACATCAAGCAAACTTTTGATAGCAAGGGTATTATCATGCAACTGACTTTGAATCCTATCATTAAAGTAATTTTGCTTCATAATAAAATTATCAAGCTCATCTAAACATTGATCGGGAGGCTTACCATGAGGGATGTCACTTACATTGAAATCAAAAAGAGAGAGTACCTCTACCGTAGGAGGGTGAGTAGTAGGCTCACAAAGTTTTTCAATAGGAGGTAGATTCTTTACATCTTCAGCTTTAATACCTCTCTCTTTGATAGACTTCTTAGCTTCTTGCATATCTTCAGGGTTCAACACAAGCATTCCCCACTTCTTTGGTGGTGGAGGTGGTTCAGGGACGGACCAATCTTCATGATTTTTTGCTATCTTGCCCATTAGTTCTTCAGCATCGTCTGGTGTTCTTTCCCTGAAAACACAACCAGAACGACTATCTAGATAGGTTCTAGATTCATCGGTTAGACCAGCATAAAATATATCAAGCAATTCATTCTTAGGGACTCCATGTCCCGGCCTAGCCATGAGTAAAGTGCAATACCTCCCCCAAGTTTTCGGAAGGTGCTCATCCTGCAACTGTTTAAAATTATAAATTCTTTGCAAAGCAACATGTTGCATATGAGCAGGAAATATTTAGCAACAAAAGATTGAGCTAATTCTTGAGGACTTTTAATAGAACCATAAGGTAGTGCGTCATACCATGCTCTAGCACCCTCCTTCAAAGAAAAAGGAAGAAGCTTAGTAACATAATAGTTTCTCTTCTTGTCCTTTGTAGCGAATAAACCACATAGATCAGTGAGTTTTGTAAGATGTGCTATAACGTCATCATTTTCTTTGCCATAAAAGGGGTCAGATTCAACTGTAGATATAAGTGAAAGATCAACAGAGAAATCAAAATCAGCATCTTCAATGCAAATAGGATATGATGAAAATTTAGGATCTGGGGTAAACTTGTTCTTCATGGAGTGTTTTTCAAGAAGCTTTTTAACAACAGCAGGGTCAGAGTCAGCAGACTCTATAAGTTCCCTGCATAAATCATCATCAAGTTCAACATAATCATCATCAAGGATTCTTTCCTTGAGTTCACTCAAGTCTGGGTAACCAAAGGATCTGCAAGTGTTGTAATGTGTAGCAGGAGTTTCAGTCTCGGACTGTTTTGCAACCTTAGCAATTTGAGATTCAAGATAGCGACCAAGAAAACCAATATCATCAAGAGTAGTGGAAGCATCATCAAAAGTATCAGACATAGTAACGGAATCAGTAGAAGCAGCATGTGGTGGTGGTGAAACAAGCTTACTCATAACAGAAGGTGAATCAAGCGTAGCACTAGTGCTAAGAGAGGTACCTTTTCTTGTAGTGGATGGTAAAATTGGAACCTTGGGGTCTCCTTTCTTATCCATAGTGGATAAATTGCAGCAAGCAAAATAACTTCAAGTAGACTTGTAAATAGAGATATGATCCCCGACAACGGCACCAGAAAACAGTCTTGATGACCCACAAGTGTAGGGGATCGCGATAGTATTCGTGAGTAAGATAACCCAATTTATTGATTCGACACAAGAAGAGCTAAAGAATATTTATAAGCTTTGACAGTTCAGTTGTCAATTCAATCGCACCTGAAAAACATTTGCTTGACAACGAAATATAAGTGGTAACAGTGGTATGGAAGTGATAGTGGTAACGGATATAGTGGTGATAAATCAACGAAAGTAAAAAATGGTAAAAGTAAAGTAACTTGCAACAAGCAGAATTAAAACACTGTAGGCTAGGGGGATAGATGGTTGGGCGCTGCATGGATGAGAGACATCATGTATCTTACTTGGGGCAAGGCTCAGGGTGTGCATTCGGTTTTTTGGTTTAATTCGGTTCGGTTGATACGGTTTTTGGTTTTATACGGTTTTCATACTTCGGTTTATACGGTTTTATACGTAGGTACGGTTCGGTTTCGGTAATAACCATTTAATTTCGGTTCGGTTTCGGTAATAACCAAAATAACCGAAGTTGACGCGAATTTTTGAAATAACAACAAATATTTTTTGGTCGCATGATTCAGACTGTGTATGTAGGATGGATTTTTCTTGTAAGTACTACCTACATACGTACATTAGATCATTATATACTTTTTTTCCTAGGCATTAGATGACAGTGACACGCATGATTTGATCATAGGCATGGCAACGCATCTAGGTAGTACATATAGTACGTGTAGGTTTCACGTTGAGAACAAAATTATGTAGGTTTCTAATGACGTGAAGGAGTAGACAGAAAAAAGAGAGCCACTGCGTCCGTGCAACAAGCCAATCCTACTATTCTAGTCACGACAAAAGCGGTTGCCTTGTTAAGTTTTTGAAGCTACTAGCGATCAGATTTTTTTTTGAGATATACTAGCGATCAGATGCCTGGAGCCCAGACTGGGAGGAAGTAAAAAGCTCGCTCGAACCGCCACGTTGGGCTGGGGATTATTTGAGGCCCAAACGTGCACTAGGTCGACAGCAGGTCAGCAGCGCAGGTCGTCACTTCAACAAGCTTCAGCAATGTTTAGTACCACCTCGCGTTTGGAGGTGAAGCGCGGTGGGGCGGAAGGCTATAAAAGGAGGGCTAGCTCGTGGCTGTGGTTTCAACTAACATCTACAGTTTTTCACACAGTGAATTTACTCTCGGTGTGAGTTCAAAAAAGAATAGAATATGTTATTGGTTATTTTGGTTTAACCGAAAACCGGTAGGTTTCAAACCGAATTTCACATGGTTTCTAAAAGTAGAATCTGAAACTGAAATCGAAAATTGGAAAACTGAAATTATGGTTTGGTTTTACTTTTTTTGTTCGGTTTTTGCTTTTCGGTTTGGTTTGCACGCCTTGAGGCAAGGCACATAGAAAAGTAATGATCATCTAGGCATATATCAAACATTAGACATGTATCTCGAAGGTAGTTGTACGTGCTTGCAATAAGAATTTGCACAACATCTTTTGTCCTATCAGAAGGGCCAAAAGGTACTTATGGAGATTAAGGTGCTCTTGTCAAATAGCACCGGAACAAAGCATTAACAATCAATGGATACATGGAACTCTCGAATTATAGTCCATTCTCTTTGGTGTCCCAAGCTGTCACCATTAGGATCGCCGGTTCCGGACTATAATAGGTGCATATAACTCATAGATAGGATCAAGAACACAAATATATCCATGCAAACACATAGGGTTCAAATCTGAAATCATGACAGTCGGGCCCAAAGTGACAAGCAATAAAAACAACAAGTTGTAGCAAAGATGATAAACACCAAACTAGATGATAGGCAACATGCCCCTATAATCTGATAAACAATTACATGATCTAACTCATCCAATCCCTATCATCCCCTTTGCCTACAGGATTGAATTACTCACACATGAAAGGAGAAGTCATGGAGGGATGATGGAGTGGCGATGGTGATGACGATGTCGATGATTCCCCCTCACCGGAGGCCAAAACAGCCTCCAGATTAGCTCCCCCAGAGCAATACAGAGGGTGGCGGCGGCTCCGTGACGAGAATTGGGAAAAGGACTTCTGTTCTGGAATTTCCTCGCCGAGGGTAAAAATAGGAGTCCTCGTAGGGCACCAGAGGGGGTGGGGCCCTCTCAGGCGCCCTGGTGGCGCGGCTAGGGGCTAGGTCGCGCCACCTGGCCGTCTGGGTCAGGGGCAACCCCCCCTCTGGCCCTCCTTCTGACATGTGGCTCCTCCCGGTGCGTGGATATTTTTTATTTTTTCCTGGAATTTTCCGAGACACTTAAAAATCCATTTTCCTGCACACAAAAAAATCATACATGCAACTCTGCTGAAAACAGCGTCAGTCCGGGTTAGTTTCATTCAAATCATGCAAGAATGAGGTCAACACAATAGCAAAAGTGTTTGGAAAAGTTGATACGTTTGAGACGTATCAGGCACTGCATGAGAAAGGAATGGTTGTTACCTTCAGAGAGATGTTTCAGAGATACAAGGAATGACTGGTTGCAAATCCTCCTTGACCCTGTGTCGCCGGACGTTCGTTGGAAGATTTTACTCATGTTGTGGAGATGATGGCATCTTCGGGGTGGATGCATTCATTGTGATGGCAAAGAGAGCATTACGGAATCAATCCACTTTCTTATCCGGTACAAGGAGGAACTGGATTTTGCAGCCCCTAAACCGAGCAATAGCAAATAAAAAAATGTGCAGGCCTACTTGCACTAGATAACTGACCCCCACCTTGGCTGAGATCAACTTGGAAATCATCGGAAAAATGCCTACTTGCACTAGATAACTTAAGAGGTAATTACATTTTTGGTGCTTAAAGTTGTCATCGATGTTCACTTTAGTGCCTCAACTTGCAAAACGTTGAACTGGTTTCAAAACACCCCCCTTTAACTTAAGAGGAATGTATTTGGACGTATAATCTATAATACCTAAATAGTTCATTCTCACCAACTTATTTATCTTGACATGCAAGCTATCCACATCATCAAGTAGGTCCACCATGTAAAAAATCTTCTATTAATTCTTCATGCACATGCTCCCATTAACTTTGCATTTGCATGCATCCTATCACAAATAAATAATAAAAATTTATGCACTTCACATCACAATTTTAAGCAAAAAAAATTATTGAAAAATTAATTATGAGTTACGTTACATTTTATTTTTCTATGTGATATTTTTTATACGCATCCATAGTTGCTATCATTGTTTTAGGTTTACGCAAGGGTGAACACGTCTTCATTGTCTCTACTCTCAACGTTGTTTTTGTCTCATATCATATGGCAGATACATTGTCAAATAACTAAATTAACAAAACAAAAAACAAACTCATTTTTGGATTTTTCATCAATTTTTTTCTCACATGTCTTAAAACATCAAATTCTTTCTTAACTATTCCCGTAGCAACACGCGGGGTATCATCTAGTATTGTTAAAGCACGAATACTTGAAACATATTTAATTATTGTGATTATAATGTACAAACTTTTAAAAAAATTGCCATTATGCTGACAAGTAGGACCCATGAATTATAGAGATATAAATATGTGAGTGATCACTATTAACCAAAATACAATGTGACATCAATATTTTTTACATCTATTAATGAGATTAACAGTGTATCTGCACTCCACCATCACGTCTGCCAGTGAATGATGTTTATAAGCTGACGGTCCCTCTACCTGATGCTCAGTACCGATACATTCCTTATTATTACTAATCATAGCCATCTAAGAAGAAAAGTGCGTTCAGATCGAGCTTTAGGAGTTCTTTGTTTTCCCAGGTTTTCTTTTCTCTGACACACGCTTGCTCTTTTTTTAATCAATGATGGTTGTGTATGGCCCTTGGAACTTGGAAGATGGTTTTGTATGGTCCTTGGAAGATAGTTTTGTATGGTCCTTGAAAGCTTCTATTTCACGTTAAAACCATGGAATTGCTGCTATAATGCTCACGTTGTTCGACCTATAAAGCTTTCCCTCGCTCGGCTTGATTCCCTTAACTTTTTTCACTCGCTCCCCCATATCTCAGAAAAAAACGTCAATCATTTTTATTGTTTGAAGAGTTTATTAAATCAAAAGATGTTCACATATTGTAAAAAATCTTGGTTTTGAAAAAATATATATGAATTAAAACAACAATGAATCTAATTTTATCAAGTTTTGAAATCAATTCAACGTATTTTTTAAGTTTGAGCATTAAAGTGAACATCGATGACAATTTTAAGCATCACGGGTGTAATAAACTCATAACTTAACTCTGACACATATTTTTTTCACTGATTCGTGCCGGAGTTTTGCGGGGGTAGTTGCTAGAAATCATGATGACCCCGTGTTTATCTCGGTGTGCAAGCAGCAGCTTCCACGGTGTGGCGGCTCAGTGGAGGAAGTTGAGGCTAGAGCCGCTCTTACCGGGCTCCATGAACTCGCTGCGGTCTACGATGGGCCAATCATCCTTGAAATGGATTGTGCTGCGGCGGTGTGTGAACTTTTGACCTGAGTCTGAGCATAAATCACCTTCGTGCGCTATTGTCCGTGACATTGCGGATAAACTAGCGAATTTTTAAAGCTTCAAAGTTGTTGATGTGAAGAGAACAGGAAATTGTGTTGCCCACGAGCTTGCTATTCTTGCCAGAGAGAAGGGGAACTGCCTGATGATTGGATCCATCCAAAGAGTATTAGAGAGGCTCTGCATTCTAATTGTGCTAATTTAAATGAGTGATTTCTATCCTAGTCACTCTAAAAAAATTACGAGACACATATTTGCACTACTAGCATAAGCAACAGGATTGGTTCTCACGCGAACTAGTACATGCACACGTAGTATACAACTGAACGCCGGCTGGCTTGATCGATTGATCTCGCCGGAAACTCATACGCGGACATTGCGATTTGATCACGAGCCTTTGTTTTTCTATTGCTTCTGTTTTGTTATGGTAAAGGTTACATGATTATAGTTTCACGTATATAAATAGTATTTCTTCTATCCCACAATGTAAGAAGTTTTTAGAACTAATCTAGCTTACAAAAATATCTTACATTGTGGAAGTTTTTAGAACTAATCTAGCTTACAAAAATATCTTACATTGTGGGACAAAAATAGTAGTACCCAGCTATTCCTCGAAGATCAATTCTTGCACTACTCGGTTACATGCATGCATACCAACCCGAACACCGAACACACACCGGTCATCAAGGGTGTAGAAGGATAGAGAGGGTTTTGTGAAATCGATGTTTATTGCTTGAGCCTATATATAGGAGTACAATGATCTACTTAGAGTACAAGTCAAATTAAAATAGAGTCCTACACTATCTATGTTTTCTAATAGTTCATATACTCAACAAAGGGTAGGGGCGAATCTAAGGGAGGGAGGGAGGGGGGGGGGCTCAGCCCCCCTCCAATGTTGTGAATTGCTTTTGTACAACATATCTTACAGTGTGGGACAAAACTAATAGTACCCAGCTATCCCTTGGAGAACAATTCTTGCACTATTCGGTTACATGCATGCATACCAACTTGAACCCCGAACACACACCGGCCATCAAGGTTAGGGGAGAATCTAAGGGAGGGGGGGAGGGGGGGGGGGTCAGCCCCCCTCCAATGTTGTGGATTGCTTTTGTACTACTACTCTAAAGCTTTAGGCCCAATCGAGATAATATATTTTTCCAACCCAGCGCCCAGTCCAACACTTTGAGCCCACTCTTCAATTTATTTGTAGATTCGTTACTAATCAAGGGTATTAGTCAGGTTTTATTCCAACACTCAACCCATGCAGCAAATGCAATAGACCACTAAGTTGACGACGAGGTCTTTGTGATCCTTCATCCAGTTGGCGGCTTCTTCGATTGCGGGCATGAGGAGCGCGACAAGGACACTGAATATGACGTTCTCTACCACTGGGTTGAGCTCGATGTGGAGATGTACCTGTTAGATAATTGACATGCAAATAACAACGAGAAGAACTAAATCAACACAGAGAACAAAAGGATTTAGCATGGAAAACTCCTTCAAGGAGAAGGGTAAAAACCACGGGCACCAATCAACAAACTTTCACTATCGTGAAGAAGTTTCAAATGTCGAGGGATTTACTACTTGATAAACTTACCCCGTGCGGCGACTTACAAGGAGTATACATAACTAGCATGAACTAGGTAGATACGAATCCACGCCACAGGGGGGGGGGGGCTACCGCCCCCTCACCCCTCCAAGGATGGGCCTCCACTCCGCTCCATCAAAAGATATCCTTTATCTGCACATATGAATTTGGATTACAATTTCAACGACTCCACCTTGAGACAAATTCCACCTTGCAACATGACTGTGTGACCTTCTTCGTCAGAAGTTAGCCTTTATCTTTATATATGAATTTGGATCAAAACTTCAACAGGGTCGGCGGTAGGGAGATCGGATTTGTCGAGGTTGGTCGCGCCTGAAAGGCAGCCTTGCATGCACCGGCGTCGACCGCCGGGAAAAGGAGGAGGAGGGCGTTGTACTTTGCTGCCATGACAGAGAACAAGTCTTCAACGACCGAACAAAATAGAGCTGAGAGGAGATAGTTATAGGCGGAAAAAATATTCGACGAGAGTGAGACCCAATTGGATAAGCAACACGTGGCGGACACAATCTCAAAGCATCCCAATCTCACTTGTCGTCAATCCTCAATTCCAATACCCGATTCACGATTTCAAAACGTCGTCAATCCTCAATTCCAATACCCGATTCATGATTTCAAAACACACGTACTTCATCATGCCGTTAGAGAATCTCCAATAAATGATGTAGAATAGCACCTACAAATATGCTTGATATAAATTATATATCGCTAAAAATGTGGTTTTTACATCACCTAATAGGTCCAACTGCAACAACTGGTGTATTATAGGGCACAAGTTACCCAACAGGTGATGTAAAATAGCACCACCATGCGATAGCCTCCACCCAAAAATGCGTAGAAACACAACATTTATATTTTTGACAAAGGGAATATATTAATATCACGAAGATACCAATTACACCCGGCCTCTGTACCAACAAGATGTCCAAAGGCATCAAGGATACACACAACCAAAAAAGAAAATAAAAAGAACACAAGGGAAAAAACCACCACGATGATCAATCACTGGCATCAACAACACTCTAACCACCATCAAAGACAACGCTCAGATTATGAAAAAGTTTCTCCAGAAGCAACGCCTCCAAGAAGGAAACAATGCACAAGTATTGTGGTTGCCCGATCGAAAATCGTAGATTTCACCATAGAGAAAGTCCAAGTTAGCCCAAAAATAATGCCTTCAACAAATTCATTGTCAGGTACAACCAATAAAGGCCAGACCTTGGATTTTCACCCAGGGAATCGAGATTCGGTACTCGAGGAGCACCACAAAAAATCAAAACAAAACATTCATATGAAATCAATTGAAACAAACATGATAAAAATAACAATATAAAATTAACAAGCCAAAAATATTAGTACATGATTAATCAAGTTAAGGCATCAAACAAAATAACACAGTTAAACCGATATGGTTTCACAAAATTCATCCATAAGATGATGTGAGATGAAAGCATATATATGAGAGAAGACGTTCTTCATTGCTGCCCATGCCATTTCCACCATTCCTTCATGAGATATTTTTTAAGGTCATTGTGCGTGTTCGCACCTCTAATGCATGATACACCTGAAGAAATTGTTTGATTCTGTTTGCATTTCTCATTAGCCGTACCCGGTGTCCCGTGAGATCGAACATGGTGTATCAAAATTATGTCCACACTCGTGCTCAATGATCATGTTATGCAAGATCACACACACTATTATGATGTTCCAAAGGTTTTCTTGATCCCAAAACTTAGCTGGCCACACACAATAGAAAATTGGGGTTGCCAAATGCCAAAAGCCCTCTCCAAATATTTTCTAGCAGATGCTTGAGCATTATGAAAGTAAAGTTCTTTATTACCTTGGGAGAATACAATCGATTTGACAAAAGTAGCCCACTTTGGATAAATTCCATTCATAGATAATAACCAAAGTTATATGTGTGACCATTTGCTTCAAACTCTACCGGTGTTTGCTCCCCATTAGCTTAATTGGAAAAAAGAGGTGGTCGCTGAAGGACATTGATGTCATTGCAAGATCCAGGCATTCCAAATTAACTATGCCAAATCTGTATCTTCCGATTGGAAAGGCCTCTAGAATAATGGTGGCATTCTTCTTGTGTCCTTTGAGTTGTACATGCCATGTTGCAGACC
Organism: Bromus sterilis; assembly: GCA_950022295.1. Taxonomy (NCBI): domain Eukaryota; kingdom Viridiplantae; phylum Streptophyta; class Magnoliopsida; order Poales; family Poaceae; genus Bromus; species Bromus sterilis. The sequence continues at coordinate 112,020,797 of OX465598.1, forward strand.
AGTTTTTCTGTTGGAAATATTCCCTAGAGGAAATAATAAATTTGTATTATACATATTTCCACATTCGTAATTAATATTTATATTTTTGTGCTATAATTGCAATGACCTTGACTGTGAGATTCACAAGAAAACTCATTTGCATGTGTGGAAATGCAAACATCAAGAGTTCCTGGTTTAGCCTCTAAGACTAGATCGATCTCTAGCTGATGATTACATTTTCTTAATCATGGACATTGTTCTTGTAACAAGGATGGCAACAACAATGACAACATATTGTTAGGAGAACAGTCATGTTGAACCGACCCCAAGTTAAATGATATACTTAAGATCACATCGTAACAATGTTATATGTTATATCATGAAATGTTATCGTATATGTTATTCGTTAGACTATGAGAGTATCGAGTTGCTTCATGATGACCCTCAACGTAGAGGGATCTATTGCAGTGTTTTCGATAAGTAAGAGTGTCAAACCCAACGAGGAGCAGAAGGTAGTAGCAAGTGACTTTGGTAAGGAGATAACTGCAAGCACTGAAAGATAACTTTTTAGGGGTTTTCTCGGTATAAGCGACAGGAAAGTAAAAACGAGCAAAGTAAAAGATATTGGATAGTAAAGAGTGGCCCAATCCTTTCTGAGCAAAGGAGAGGCCTAGCAACTGAACTTATAAAAGCTAAAGTGTTCTTGAGGACACATGGGAGAGGTAGTCATGTGCTTTCGCCATATTCCGTATCGGTACTATGTGCTGGGTTGATAGGTGTTTGGTGGGTGGATCTATGCTAGTGCACCCTCTAGACTAAGATGAGTGCACTCTTATGATTAAACTTCCTGCAAGCATCCGCAAATACAAGATAGTAATTAAGGCAAAAGCCTAACCATAGCAATACGATCGGTGATCCATTGTTCCCTTGTGCAAAAGCGTGCAAACTGGGGTTTAGGTTTCTGTCACTCCGACAACCCACCGTAAGCATTCTTTATACACAATGTATTCCCCTAGGTCCTTGATAAGGAGAAGTGTTGAGTGTTCGACTCACACAACACCACTAGGAAAATAACAACACAACTTAAATATCAACCAACACATATTACTTCAACATCACATGACTACTAACAACTAGACTTCTCCCATGTCCTCAAGAACTAAAGTAACTACTCACAAGACATAAAAGAGATCATGATCAGTGGGGATAAATAGATGATAAACAATCTGAATACAATAATATTTCTCCAACAAAACTCAATAGCATTCACCACAAAGTAGTAATCAACACCGATAGAGTAGAGGGGATAGATAGTACGGATTACAACATGAGTTGAAATTGTGAGACAAGATTGGGTGGAGATGGAGATGGTGCTGATGATGGGGATGATGTTGATGATGATATCGATGATGCCCGTGACGATGGTGATGACGATGGCGATGATCTCACCTTCCGGGAGGTGATCTCCCCGGCGGAATCTGCCCGCCAGAGATGGATTTTCTTCTCTGTAGGTTTCCGCCACGGAGCGGCGGCGGAACTCCGAAAACTCTTCTCTTTTTAGGGTTTTTGGACGACGATGGGTATATAGGCCAGAGGGGGGAGCCGGGAGTGCTCCAGGGGGCCCAGGCGCCCTCCCTGCGCGGCCAGGGGTGGGGCCGCGCCAGGTGGCCGCCTGGGCACCCTGTGGCCCCCCTCTGGTTGATCTTTTGCGTGCCTTCGTGATCCTTCTGGAAAACAGCCTCCGTCGATTTTCAGGTAATTTGGAGGTGTTCTTCTTCAGCAACTCAGCGTCCACTTTTTACCGCTGAATCCTGCGTCTGCTGCTTCGGCACCGGAAAGTTGCAAACTATGTAAAATAAGCCAAACCAACATAAGAATAGCATCATATCATGAAATATATCAATGAATAAGAAAGAATTACTATATAAAATAGTGATGCATTTTGGACGTATCAACTCCCCCAAGCTTAGACCTCGCTTGTCCCCAAGCGAATACTGAGCTCGGTAAACCTGTCCACAAGTTTAGAGAGTGAAGTGTCGATAAATAAAATACGGACAAGAAGCATCAAGTTTCCTTCATCAAACTCAAGCATCCTCAACAACAACCTTAACTCATAAGGCCCTTATGAGAAAGTAATAACAATTATAATCAAAAGAAGGGCTGAGGAAACTCATCAAATTAAGGCAAACATAACCTTGGTCAAAGGACAACTAAAAACAATTTGAAGCTTTTGAAAGAACATGTTAATAGTCATGAAGTGCAAATGCTAACACAAAGGAAGATGCTCGCTAGGCAAAAGCTTTCGCAAACAACTTACTTATCAAAAGATAATGTCAACAAGGATATGGCATGGCAAAACTTAATGCAGCTTTATATGGATGAATCCTCATCAACATCAAATGTCTGTTCTCTTAGGGAAAAGAAGGAAGTAGGACAACTGACTCAACATGAAGGTGAAAGAAAGGCCTTGTTTAAGGGCAAGCAGGGAAAACTCATGTGCTATCCTTAAATCAAACAGAATAAAAATAGATTTTGGAGTGGTGCATAGTTTGTCAACGAATGCTAATAGATAACTCAATTACTTCTCAAGATGGACAAGTTTCGAGGAACGGCTCCCAAGTGGGGACGATCACATCCCCTTAATCTCCTTTGTTTATCACTGCCAGAGTTTCTGATTTCTCATAGACCAAGCGTGAAGGAGGGTTTGTTTGTTATATTATCTTTCGAGCTGCGCGCACCCATGCCAGTTCCTCCTCGTATTATGGGTTTGCAGATTAGACATGCAATCCCGGGGTAAAACTTGTCCAACTTAAGAAGATCATGAATTACCTACTACTTCCTCATGAGCTAAACAAGAGGCACACAACAGAGGATTTTGAACATTTAAGGATAACACATAAATTCTATACTTATAGGAGTGGTAGGGGAATACCACGAATGGGAAGGTATGGTGGACTCATATGGAAGGTAATGGTTTCAGGGTATGGATGCACAAGCAAAAATCTACTTGGCAAAGAGTTTTGGCTAGCAAAGGCTTTGAGAGAACAGACAATTGATGCTAATTTAGATGCAAAACATATAAGGCATAAACACTAAGGTAAGCATAACACATCAAGTTGTCTTCCTTGTCAACATAACATTTCAAGCATAATAACATAAAGGTTTTGGCTATGTCGCTACTTGAGAAAACATGCATGTTGTCAAGACCAAAGCTAAGTTTGCCAAAATTAAATAAAGTTTTCAAAGCCATACCTGATATAAGGTCAATACTCCCCATAAGAATCGTCATATGATGCCGATTGCGTGAAGAGAATACCGAGTGCAGCGAAGGAACCAATAGACTTCTCATTAATATTCCATAATAGACGACTCCACACTCACGGATACAATCTCTCCACAGACGGAGTAATAGACCTCAATGCAAACACCTATTTCATATAATAAACTTCCTAGACATGATACGACTCTACTTGACTCTAAAAGACTAAGATAAAGATAAAGATACCGGGCACTCCCCCAGGCTTGGAACAAGCTGAGGGGATGCCATTACCCGAGGAGATTTACTCCTCATTCTTGTTCTTCTCAATAAGGTACTCCTTGGCGAAGCTCTTGCATGGTATCTCCTCTCCGGTCTCGAAGGACAGTCCCGTCTCCAGGATCCTGCACTCAGCACCTAAACCCATGCGTAGAAACTTTAGTTCATACTCACAGTTCTGGTTGTGCAGATCATAGATTTGTGCTTGGAGCTGGTAAACTTTTTCTTCTAATGCGGATAAAGTTGACCACATCTCCTTCATCTCTTTTCTATGGGAAGCCTCGATCTCGTTCCTGATGTCGAAGTTTGCTTCAACATCACGCTCCACCATATTCTTGAACTTGAAGACCTCATGTTCCATCTCCTTCAGCCGCTCCTCGGTGCTCCCCTCCATGACTGGTCCCTTCAGATCTTCCTTGTGGAGAACACCGTCCTCCACACGAAGGACCTGGGGGTGCTTGTTCACCTCAGCGAGGTAAGGGTTGATGACGTTGACGACGAACTTGTCCTTGGGGGAACTTGGGGAAGCCATGGCACCTAGGTTTAGCTAAAATATTTCCTGGCAGAAACAGATCGAAGAGAAAACACACGAAATCGCGAGATACGTTGCCGGAACGATCCGGGTGAATATATAGCAAAACTTTCTTCAACAAAAGGAAGGTAACGAGCCAAAGTGGGGTCGGAGACGGACTCCTGGGTGCCCAGGCGGCCTCCCGGCGCGGCCAGGAGGTGGGGCGCGCCAGGGGGGCGCCTGGGCCCCCTGGAGCTCGTCTCCGGCTCCACTTAGGCCTCGAATTTTCCTAATTTCGCAAAAACTCATAATATGGAACTTTTATGGCGGTTCGCGATGTTTCCTTACCGTAATACATAACTTTTCTTATTCTGCTTCTGTCGGTGTTTGAAACAGGGCTTCAACATGTTCTTCATGAGTTGTTGTGCGTATTATATTTACATCAACATTGACGGGGTCTCCCTCCATGTAATGCTTGAGTCTTTTCCCATTCACAACTTGAGGTTTGGTGCCTTCAAAATTGTTAATCTTAATTGCACCAGACCGGTAGACTTCTTCGATATGAAATGGCCCTTCCCACCTGGAAAGTAGTTTACCTGGAGAAAACCTGAAACGGGATCTAAACAATAAAACTTTATCACCAACATTAAATTCACGTTTCAGAATCCTCTTGTCATGCCACTTCTTTACCTTTTCCTTGAACATTTTAGCGCTCTCATAAGCTTCACTTCTCCACTCATCTAGAGAAGTCAAGTTCATGAGACGCTTTTCACCAGCTAACTTTGGGTCAGCATTAAGCTCTCTAACAGCCCAGAAAGCTTTGTGCTCCAACTCTAATGGCAAATGGCAAGCCTTGCCATAGACCATTTTATAGGGAGACATGCCCATGGGGTTTTTGTAAGCAGTTCTATACGCCCACAAAGCATCTCCTAACTTATTTGACCAGTCCTTCCTATTTCTGTTAACTGTCTTTTGCAAGATCAACTTGATCTCTCTATTGGTGAGCTCAACTTGCCCACTAGTTTGAGGTTGGTACGGTGACGCAATCCTATGATTGACATCGTACTTGGCTAAAGCTTTTCTAAAAGCTCCATGCGTGAAGTGTGATCCTCCATCAGTCATGAGATACCTAGGTACACCAAACCTAGGGAAAATTACATCTTTGAGCATTTTCAAAGATGTTTTGTGATCAGCACTTTCAGTGGGGATTGCTTTAACCCACTTGGTTACATAATCAACAGCAACTAATATGTGAGTGTACTTGTGTGAAGAAGGAAATGGACCCATAAAATCAAAACCCCAGCAATCAAAAGGCTCAATCACTAGTGAGTAATTCATAGGCATCTCATTCCTCCTACTAATATTACCAACTCTCTGACATTTATCACAAGCTAAAACATAATTTCTAGCATCTTTAAAGAGAGTAGGCCAATAAAAACCTGATTGGAGAACCTTATGTGCGGTCCTCTCACCGGCGTGATGTCCTCTGTAGGGACTATCATGACATTGCTTAAGAATGTCCTTCTGCTCGTGTTCCGGTACGCATCTTCTCACGATCCCGTCTGGACCTTCTTTGAAAAGATGTGGGTCATCCCAAAAGTAATGCATCAAATCATGGAAGAACTTCTTCCTTTGCTGAAATGTTAAACCTGGAGGCAAATACTTTGCAACGATAAAATTAGCATAATCTGCAAACCAAGGATCGGAAAGAGATTGTACTTTAACAACGGCAAGTTGTTCGTCTGGAAAACTGTCGTTGACTGGGATGGGATCATGCGGTATATCTTCCATCCTTGAAAGATTGTCCGCTACAGGGTTGTCTGCTCCCTTCCTATCAACAATCTGCAAATCAAATTCTTGAAGAAGAAGTACCCATCTGATGAGTCTTGTTTTGGCATCCTTCTTCGTCATAAGATACTTAATGGCAGCATGGTCAGTATGAATAATAACTTTAGAATCAACAATATACTGCCTAAACTTATCACAAGAAAACAGTACTGCTAAGAATTCCTTCTCAGTAGTAGCATAATTCTTTTGAGCACTATCAAGGGTCTTACTAGCATAATAAATAACATTCAACTTTTTATCAACCCTTTGTCCTAAAACAGCTCCAACAGCAAAATCACTAGCATCACACATAATTTCAAAGGGCAAATTCCAGTCAGGCGGTTGTACTATAGGAGCGGTTATTAAAGCTTTCTTAAGAACTTCGAAAGCCTCCTTACAATCTTCATCAAATACAAAAGGAACATCCTTCTGGAGAAGATTAGTGAGGGGTCTTGAGGTCTTAGAAAAGTCTTTAATAAATCTTCTATAGAAACCAGCATGACCGAGAAAACTACGAATACCTTTAATGTCCCTTGGATATGGAATCCTTTCGATAGCTTCAATTTTCGCCTTGTCCACTTCAATTCCCCTCTCGGAAATCTTGTGGCCAAGCACGATCCCTTCGTTAACCATGAAGTGGCACTTTTCCCAGTTTAGAACTAAGTTTGTATCCTCGCATCTCTGCAAAACTTTATTAAGATTGTGGAGACAGTGGTCAAAGGAAGTTCCATAGACGGAGAAATCGTCCATGAAGACTTCCACAATCTCCTCACAGAAACCATGAAATATTGCAGACATACATCTCTGAAAAGTAGCAGGGGCATTGCATAAACCAAAAGGCATACGCCTATAAGCATAAGTACCATAAGGACAAGTGAAAGTGGTCTTCTCTTGATCGGCAGTGTTAATATGAATTTGAGAGAAGTCAGAGTACCCGTCAAGATAGCAGAAGTGGGTATTTTTGGACAACCTCTCAAGCATCTGATCAATAAAGGGCAGCGGGTAGTGGTCCTTCCTGGTTGCCTTGTTCAACTTCCTGTAATCAATACACATTCTATATCCAATAATAAATCTCTGAGGTATTAGTTCATTCTTATCATTAGGGACTACAGTTGTCCCTCCTTTCTTAGGAACACAACGAACTGGACTTACCCACTTACTATCGGCTATAGGGTAGATAATACCTGCAGCTAGAAGCTTGAGGATTTCGGTCCTCACAACATCCATCATCTTTGGGTTCAACCGTCGTTGATGGTCAACAACAGGTTTAGCATCGGGCTCGAGGTTGATAGTATGTTGACAAATAGATGGACTAATTCCCTTAAGGTCATCAAGGGTATAGCCAATTGCACCACGGTGTTTATGAAGTACTTCCAATAATCGCTCTTCTTCATATCCTGAAAGGTTAGAGTTGATAATAACAGGATATACTTTCTTTTCATCTAAATAAGCATACTTGAGCGTGTCGGGGAGAGGTTTGAGATCAAACACCGGGTCTTCTTTTGGTTTGGATAGAATTCCTAAAGGTTCAACCGGAAGGTTGTGCTTCAGGATAGCAGGTTCTCTCAAGAAGATTTCGTCAATTTCATTTCTTTCCTGCATATGAGTATCATTCTCGTGGTCCTCCATGTATTTCTGCAAAGGATCATTAGGGGGAATAGCAATAGAAGCAATACTTTCAATAATTTTATCATCACTGGGTAATTCAGTACCACGAGGTTGCTTGGAAATCTTAGAAAAGTTAAATTCATATGGCTCACCATTGAATTCAACAGAAAATTTACCTTTCTTGCAATCTATAATAGCTCCACAAGTTCTGAGAAAAGGTCTACCAAAAATGATAGGACAAAAACTATCTTGCACTGAACCAAGTACAAGAAAGTCGGTAGGGTACTTTACCTTTCCACATAGGACTTCAACATCTCTCACAATCCCAATAGGAGAGATAGAGCTTTGTTTGCAAGATGAATAGTAACATCAATCTCTTCGAGTTCACAGGGTGAAATCTCACTCATGGCCTCTTGATAAAGCGAATAAGGAATCGCGCTAGCACTTGATCCCAGATCGCATAGCCCGTAATAATTGTGATCTCCTATTTTAACAGATACAACTGGTGTACCTGAAATTGGGCTTCTATTCTTGGCTGTGACAATGTTAGTTGAAACAGCACAAAAAATTATAATAGAATCTGAAACATCATCAGTAACTAAATCTTTAACCATAGCAACTTGAGGATCGACTCTGATCTGGTCCTCAGGTTTGCCTGTTCTTCTCTCTCTTTTATTTATGATGCATGTCACAAAAGAGTGCTCCCTTATTCTTGAAGGAAAAGGGGGTTGTTCATATATAACTGCGGGCAAAATAGGATCAACAATGTGAATATCAATAGGTACTTCTTTGAAAGGCTTATGGTACTGATCCTTCTTCATCTTAGAAGAATCAACATGAGAGGCAAAGTTCTTACAAAAATCAATCATTAGATGGGAATCCAGACCAATCTTAGAGCAAAAGGTATTAGAATAATCAGTCTTCACATAGCTCTCAATATAATCATGCTCATAATTTATAGCAGGTTCAATACCTTTATAGATTTCCCAATCTTCAGTATTCTTCTGGATTCTTTCGATGAGATCCCATCTTTCTTCAACGCTCTTTGTCTGAAATACCCTGATAGAGGAGGTATCCAGCCTTTCCTTATCCTGACGAGAAAGCATGGCATAAAAATTTGGAAGTATAATATCTTTGGGAAGCTTATGGATAGGACATTTGAAAATTAGGGATTTAAGTCTCCCCCCAGCTTGAACGATGCTCTCTCCGTCGCGAGACCTAAAGTTATAGATGTAATTCCTGTCTCGATAAACTTCATGTAGAGGATAAAACTTTGTATAAAAGAGAGACATAAGCTCTTCCCAATTAAGAGAATGTGAGTTATCGAGGAGCTTATACCAATCTGCAGCTTTGTCTGTAAGCGATACGGAGAATAATTTCTTCATAACGAACTCCAGTGGCACACCTGCAAGCTTGAATAATGAACATAGTTGTGATAAATATAGCAAGTGTTCACCTGGATGTCTGTCTCCTGCATAACGATTAGCTAGGGCATAATCGATAATACCAGATGGTATCTTATAAGGCACAATTTCAGTAGGGTCAGGAGTAACTACCTTAGTTGTGGGGCGGCTCCCCGAGAACAACGATCCAATAGTAGGGATATTCATAAGGAAACAAATAGCAACGACAAAACTAAAACAGAAATATAAAAACCTTCTTACCAGCTTCACTTACTAATAGCGCTACACTCCCCGGCAACGGCGCCAGAAAACGTAGCTTGATGACCCTCAACGTAGAGGGATCTATTGCAGTGTTTTCGATAAGTAAGAGTGTCGAACCCAACGAGGAGCAGAAGGTAGTAGCAAGTGACTTTGGTAAGGAGATAACTGCAAGCACTGAAAGATAACTTTTTAGGGGTTTTCTCGGTATAAGCGACAGGAAAGTAAAAACGAGCAAAGTAAAAGATACTGGATAGTAAAGAGTGGCCCAATCCTTTCTGAGCAAAGGAGAGGCCTAGCAACTGAACTTATAAAAGCTAAAGTGTTCTTGAGGACACATGGGAGAGGTAGTCATGTGCTTTCTCCATATTCCGTATCGGTACTATGTGCTGGGTTGATAGGTGTTTGGTGGGTGGATCTATGCTAGTGCACCCTCTAGACTAAGATGAGTGCACTCTTATGATTAAACTTCTTGCAAGCATCCGCAAATACAAGATAGTAATTAAGGCAAAAGCCTAACCATAGCAATACGATCGGTGATCCATTGTTCCCTTGTGCAAAAGCGTGCAAACTGGGGTTTAGGTTTCTGTCACTCCGGCAACCCACCGTAAGCATTCTTTATACACAATGTATTCCCCTAGGTCCTTGATAAGGCGAAGTGTTGAGTGTTCGACTGACACAACACCACTAGGAAAATAACAACACAACTTAAATATCAACCAACACATATTACTTCAACATCACATGACTACTAACAACTAGACTTCTCCCATGTCCTCAAGAACTAAAGTAACTACTCACAAGACATAAAAGAGATCATGATCAGTGGGAATAAATAGATGATAAACAATCTGAACACAATAATATTTCTCCAACAAAACTCAATAGCATTCACCACAAAGTAGTAATCAACACCGATAGAGTAGAGGGGATAGATAGTACGGATTACAACATGAGTTGCAATTGTGAGACAAGATTGGGTGGAGATGGAGATGGTGCTGATGATGGGGATGATGTTGATGATGATATCGATGATGCCCGTGACGATGGTGATGACGATGGCGACGATCTCCCCTTCCTGGAGGTGATCTCCCCGGCGGAATCTGCCCGCCAGAGATGGCTTTTCTTCTCTGTAGGTTTCCGCCACGGAGCGGCGGCGGAACTCCGGAAACTCTTCTCTTTTTAGGGTTTTTGGACGACGAGGGGTATATAGGCTAGAGGGGGAGCCGGGAGTGCTCCAGGGGGCCTAGGCGCCCTCCCGGCGCGGCCAGGGATGGGGCCGCGCCAGGTGGCCGCCTGGGCACCCTGTGGCCCCCCTCTGGTTGATCTTTTGCGTGCCTTCGTGATCCTTCTGGAAAACATGCTCCGTCGATTTTCAGGTAATTTGGAGGTGTTCTTCTTCAGCAACTCAGCGTCCACTTTTTACCGCTGAATCCTGCGTCTGCTGCTTCGGCACCGGAAAGTTGCAAACTGTGTAAAATAAGCCAAAACAACATAAGAATAGCATCATATCACGAAATATATCAATGAATAAGAAAGAATTACTATATAAAATAGTGATGCATTTTGGACGTATCACTTCACATAGGAAGATGTAATTTTGTTCTTAGACCAATCTGGTTGTAACTGAGTAGTAGTAAAGATGAGTTCCATGTGCATTAGATAGTGTATCTAGTAACTCCAATAGTTCGAGATTGGGATTTGCTCCTTCACGATGAAGAGATGTTTACTTCGGGGATGCCGGAATACGATAACATCCATTAAATTCTGACTAGACGTAGTGTGACTTAGTCAGGGGGATGTCGGAATACGATAACGAGTAAAAGAGACAAGCGTGCAAAGAGGTTTACAACTTGCTTGTGTTCAAGAAGTTGCTACACATGGATGACATACTTCTCGCCTCTGACTTTGTCATATATCGCGAAGCAAAGAGAATGGTACATGACTAAACATGAAGGTTCACTCGAAAATTCTTCGTGTATGCGAGGGAGTCATCATGGCTGTCCATGGCTCCGCTGTTGATTATTGGATATCGACAAAAGGTTGTTGTCCTATGTACGGAAGTTATACCGAGTCATATCTGCATAATACCAAACTTATTGGGTCACACACTTAACGATCGGTAGTATGTTAGAATACTGGAATGCAGAAGGTCGTGTGGACGCAAAGAAGAATAGTTCAATGAGCACCAGAAGCAGTTTTGTATATTTAAGGATATGTTCGGATCACTCTCAAGTAGTTTCAGGTTGATACGAAAAATATGAGAAGGGTACTGGGGAAGTCTTGGATCAACCGGAATGGTTTCCGAATAATCGATGGGCGTCCCGACAAATTTCCCGGTCATCAGATATATTAGATTGCAACCGAATCGTCCCAAACATATCCAGATAGTTTCGGAACATCTGAAAACGGTCCTGAAAGGTCCTGGAAGTGTTCTAGAAGGTTCCATAATGTCATGTAACCCTTTTGAAAGGTTCCAGAATGGCCGAGAACAATCCCTAAGGGTCTTGGAAGCTTCTGAAAGGTTCCAGAAGTGTATGGACAATATCATATGTGTCTAACCACCCTTAGCCTTGGGGAGGGGGGAAAGGCACCCCAAGGGGGATAGCTGAAATTGGGGTGGGAGGGCGGAAAGGGAGGGTAGGATTCCTCTTTGGACTCAAACTCCCCGGTGAGAAGGACTCCCTTGAGGTGTACGGGTCCCATGGGGACTTCAACCCCCTTGAGGTCAGCCAAGGCTGCCCCTGGCCATGTATATAATGAGGGGCAGGGGTGGGAGTGTAGCACAAAAATCCCTAGGCCCCCCAGCGCCACCTGTCCCCTCTAAACCCCGTTTGCTCCACTTTTAGACTCCGGTTTGTCCGTTGTTCTAGATCGGAATCCGTTAGGATTTTCTCCCTCTAGTTTTCTCAGTGGCGTTCTTCTCTGGACGGTGGAGTGCTGCTGGACTACTTCATCGACACGTGTGGATACCGACAGAGGGGTCATACATTTGATCCTTTGCTCGAGGGACTTGTTCGTGGGAAAGAAATCCTCGAGGTTGGGAGGTCATTAAAATAAAATTTCTAGTTGTGGTTATCTTCACCAACGGTCTTCACCAACTCTATATTCGCTACATCGGATGGCGAGCCATGGCCTAAACCTTGTATGAAATCTTCATGGATGATCTTGGGTTCTTGTTACGTAGGCTGGAATTTTTATTTTCTACTACGTTTCCCAACATTTTCCACTTCCAATGCCTGCTTGGAAACCATTGAGTTTTGTTTATCAACAATATCCTATGATTGTTTTCAGCATTGGGTGCTCTCAGATATTCTTCCCCAAACATTTCCATAACAGATTATCATCCTTTGAGGTTCAGGTAGTCATCACTTCTTTGCCGAGCCCCCATTGTTTGGCTTTCGGCATAAGTAGAAGCACTAGGTGTGATGTATTTTCTAGTAATGTCTTGTGGTGAAACTAGTCTAGTGGTGTAGTCTTAAACTTGGCATATGCCGAGACTAGTATTAGGCCGCTTGACAAAGGTTTCCTAGACATAGCGGAGCCGACAACAACAAATGGCCTTCCCACATGGTCCTTTTTCGTTGTGAATTTTTTTGGTCTCGGTATATATATGGATAGTTTGCCGAGTGTTTTTGTTTCGTGAGTCTTTTTTTACAGGTCTCAACAACAACATGCTAGTGTCACGTGCTGATATTTGTAGGGATATACTCCCGACATACAATGTGTTTGCTTAGCACCCATTGTTTGGCTTTCGGTGTATGTAGAAGCACTCGGCGGGACGTATTTTCCAGTAATGTTGTGTGGTGAAACCAGTCTATCAGACTTTAAGTCCTATACTTGGCTTTATTGTATTTTTTTTCCTAGATTTGACATTGATACTCGTATTTTTTAGATTTATTTTAAGCTTTTTGGCAATATTGGTTCAGATCATTATCTACAAAGGTTTATGATAACTTTATTAATACTAGGAAAATCATCCGAAAGTTGCAGCCTGCCCCCACCTGAGGTGGGAGGCCCGAACACTCCCTCTTCTCTTTCGGCCCTACATGACTTTCTCTACTCGGCCTTACAAACCCAATAATGAAAAAAGATAGAAAATGACTTTTTTGCTGTGATAAAACATAAGTTTTTTTCTTTGCTACAATGCAGTCAACTTTTAAAGCAGAAAAATTGCCATGAAATTTTTCACAGTTTTTTTAATGTTCACAAAAAATCTACCAAATCATGAAAAAAATGTCATGAAAAAAAAATAAAAGTGGATCACAAATTGCATGGTAAAAATTGAGTTTTCCATGATCAATAAACTGGATTTGACATAATAAATAATTAAACTAAATTCTCTTTGGGAGTAAAAATATTAAAATTCGTGGGAATAGATACAAAATTACCTTGTCAAATTTATATTGAAATTTCATGCTAAAAAGGAACAATTTTACATTGTATATTTTTTTGAACATTTGAAATGGAAAAAAAATCCTATGAGGAACATATACAAAAGAATCACCGTGTCAGACATATAATAAGTGCCATGTCCCACATATAATGAAAGCCATATCACACAAACAAGAATTGCCATGTCCCGTAAGCTATATACAAAATAAGAATTACCATCTCGCACAAAACGAATTTTCCATGGATGAGATGTCTTAGTTTGCCATGTGCAAAGATCCATTGCAACATATATAAAACAATCTAAATATAAGAACATGGCGGGTAAAAAATATTGTATTGCACCATTGTAACCATGGAAAATTTACCATGTTCTACTCAAAATAGACATGTTCCAACATTGCCAACAAAAATTGCCATGTTCCACGTACAAAAATGGCCATGTCCTACAAATAAGAATTGACATGTCCTACGAAAAAGAATTGCCATGTCCTCTAAATAAGAATTGACATATCCTAAGAAAAAGAATTAACATGTCCTAAAAATAAGAATTGCCATGTACGATGAAACAGATTTGTCATGTCCTAAAAGTAAGAGTTGTCATGTCCTAAAATAAGAATCGCCATGTTCAACAAAATAAGAATTTACCATGTATGATTTGGAAAAGAAAAATGCTATGAATTTGAAATGTGCAAAAATAAGAATTGTCCATGTGCAAAACATCCATCGCAACCTATATAACAATCTACAAAATAAAAACAAGGCAAAATTGCCATGGGAATGAAACCCTATTTCACCATTGGAACCATGACAAATTTGCCATGTTCTACTACAAAAATCCACGTCCAGCAGAAATTTACCATGTTTCAGATAGTATCGTGTTCGTTCTTAAAAAAAGTCATGTCTGTCATTTAAACGAAAAATTCCGCATTTTGATAAATGTGTGACTCCATGATTATATATAAGGATTGCCATGACACAAAACTAAGAAATACAATGTCAACCGAATAAGAGAATTGCCATGTTCAATAAATAAAATATTCTCGTGTTTTCATAAATGTCTGCCCCATGACAACATATAAGATTTTTCATGTCACATAAAATAAGAATTGTCATGTACTAAAAATAATAATCACCATGACCCATAAGCTACATACAAAAATTAATTGTCATATCCCATAAATAAGAGATTACCATGAGTTTTGGTTAATTAGTTATCACACAATTCATTTACAATGGCATGATTTATAATTAACATGAAAACAACATATTAACAATTGAAAGCATGGCAAAAAGCAAAATTTTATGAAACTAGATAAATTTTAAGCAAGTTACACATGGAAAACATTACAATCCGAGCTACCATTTACAAATTATAATCATCGCTAAAATTATATCTGATAATGTAATTAACCTTTCTAAACATGAATAAATCATGTACTGGACTAAATCTGCAGTAATCGGGCCTAAATAGTAAACACGAAATAGCTACACATTACACATACCGTTTTGGACGAAGGATAACAAAACGTCACACGATGCGAGGGAAACTGTAGAGAAACAAAAATGCTACACGCACAGACGTTTTCGGACGTTTTACGGGGGTCCTTCCCTTAATTAACAACGCCCCCCTTTGAATTCCACCCGGGTGGGGCCCATTTTATTTCCTTAATCTAATCACCAACAACCACGCATTGATCATCCCGTGAAATAAAAACCCGTGAGTATAGCATCTCTCGTAGAGTAAACATTAGATCGAAAGCCTCACAACAAGTTTTAAACAGGCTGACCTGGCGCTGTGAGATTCGTACTATGATTCAACGGTTGAAAGGGCGTCAGGAAGAACCCCTCCCACCCTATGTTAGATCGTTGAAACTCTTAACTGTAAAAGTTCGTGTTCCAAGGCCTCAATCGCAACATGAGCTCTGTTGCAATGGTTGTCTACACAACATTCACTTTTTTCTAATACTACATTGATGCTCCTTAATTTCCAGCTTTGATTGTATGAATTGTATGCATGTTGAAAACCAAGTCTCCGTATGACTGATAGATCTAACGGTTTAAATATCAAAGAACCGCTGACGCGTCTAACGACTGTCTATTCGACGGATCCGCATACGGGATCAGCCGGATGACGCCTAACGTTGCCCATAAAAAACGTCACACGATACGAGAGAATCTGCATGAAAAACGTTAAATCGGAAACCTCATAGCCCACAAGTTTTTAACACCCGACGCTTTGAGATTCGTAGTATGATCCAATGATTGAAAGGGCGTCAGGACGAACCCCTCCCACCCTACGTCAGATCGTTGTCATTTTGCTTAATATTATGTAGAAAATATTGTATCGGAAGAGCTAAAACGCATGTACATGCGTTTTACGTATCTCACATGTACTTTTTTTTCGCCCTGGGCGCCGTGCTTGTTTGTTGGGCTTGTTTTTATCTGGGCCGTGTCTGCGCTGTTGTTGTTTTATATGGCCGCGAGAATATCTATCCCTTACACAATATGGGAAATGGGAAATGCTTTTTCAAGCCAAGTTTAAATTGGTGTATGTGTAAGGGATGCAGAAAATGAAATTGGTGTTTACTTACATTGAGAAAGGTATTGGTGTATGCTTTATTTTTCCTTTTCTTAAAAAAATGATGAATATGGTTTTGGTAAATGTTTTTTATAAATTTGTAGACAATATTTTTTGTCAATACATGGCGTCGATGCATGTTTGTTATCGCGAGTTGGGTTGTGTTATTTTCATATCTTTGTTTTCCCATTTTCCTTATCAATTTTTCTATTTGGTTGATTTTAAATTATGTTTTTTTAATTTCATGATTTTCTAAAAATATATGTTTTATTTTCTCCTTTTACAATTTTTATTTTTTATTTTTTATTTTTTCTATTTTTTAAAACCTAATTGCAAATCGTACATCGATTCGTAAATCTACTTTTTTTCTGAATCCAACTGCAACTATTTTTTGTCAACCCAATTGCATGTCGCTCATCAACTCACAACTGAATTTTATTTTGCACAACCAATTGCAAGTTGGTTGCCGACATGCAATTGGACTTTTTTTTTCCAATCCAGTTGTAACTCGCCTATTGACTTGCATTTGGCTTTTTTTGTCAAACCAGTTGCATGTCGCACATCGGCTCGCAACTACATTTTTTTCAAAACCCAGTGCAAGTCGCTCATCGATTAGCAAATAGATTTATTTTTTGCAAAACCTAGTTGCAAGTCACCCATCGACTCGCAATTAGGCTTGATTTTTTTTAGTTGCAAATCCACAACCGACTCGGCAACTTGATCGACTTTTTTTCTCTCTGTTGCACCAGACTTTTTTGGTCTAGTTGCAAGTTAACAATCAACTTGCAACTGGGTTCGGATTTTTTTTTCACTCAGTTGCAAGCACACCACTGACTTGCAACTGTTCTGATTTTTTTTGTCTTGTACCAGTTACAAGTTCACCATACACTTCAAAAACCCAGTTGCAAGTTTCCTATCGAGTCGTAACTCGTCTTTTTTGTCAACCCAGTTGCATGGCGCACATCGACTCGCAACTAGATTTATTTTTTGTAAATCCTAGTTGCAAGTCACCCACCGACTCGCAACTAGACTTGACTTTTCCCATCCCAATTGGAAATCCAAAACCGACTAAAACTTGGTTCGCCTTTTTTCTTTGTTGCACCGTTGACATTTTCTTGGTCCAGTTGCAAGTCAACCATCAACTTGCAACTGGGCTCGATTTGTTTTTCATTCATTTTCATGCACACCATTGACACGCGATCGGTCTGAATTTTTTGGGCCCAGTTGCATGTCAATCATCAACTTGCAAACAGGCTCGATTTGTTTTCCATTCAGTTGCAAGCACACCATTGACTCGCAACTGGTTTGACTTTTTTTTCTTGTACCTGTTTCAAGTTCACCATCCACTTGCAACTGAGCCTGATCTTTCTTTGCAGCCCTAATTACAAGTTCATCAATGAGTCGCAACTGGGTTCGACCTTTTTTCAAGTCCATCAATGAGTCACAACTGGGTTTGATTTTTTTTCAGTTGCATGTTCGCCAACGAGTTGCAACTGAGTTTGACTATTTTTTTCTCAGTTGCAAGTCCACCAATGAGTCGCAACTGGTTCGTCTTTTTTTTCAGTTGCATGTCCACCAACGAGTCGCAAGTGGGTCTCACTTTTTTTCTCAGTTGCAAGTTCACCAACGAGTCGCAACTGTCTTTTCTCAGTTGCTAGTCCATCAACGAGTCGCAACTGGGTTCGACTTTTTTTTCTTAGTTGCAAGTCCATCAACGAGTCGCAACTAGGTCTGAATTTTTTTTGCCAGTTGCATGTCCACTAACGAGTCACAACTGGGTCCGTCATTTTTTTCAGTTGCATGTCCACCAAGGAGTTGCAATTTTTTTTCTCAGTTGCAAGTTCACCAATGAGTCGCAACTGGGTCTGAATTTTTCTCAGTAGCAAGTCCACCAAAGAGTCACAACTGGGTTCGAAATTTTTCTCAGTACAAAATCCACCAACAAGTCGCAACTGGGTCCAAAAATTTTCTCAGTTTCAAGTCTATCAACGAGTGGCAATTGGGTCCGACTTTTTGTTTCTCACTTGCAAGTCCACAACGACTCGCAACTGGGCTCGACTTTTTTTGTCAGTTGCAAGTCCACCAACGAGTCGCAACTGAGTCCGATTTTTTTCTCAGTTGCAAGTCTACCAACGAGTCGCAACTGGGTCTGACTTTTTTTCTCAGTTGCAAGTCTACCAATGAGTCGCAGCTGGGCTCGACTTTGTCTCTCAGTTGCAAGTCCACCAACGAGTCGCAACTGAGTCCGATTTTTTCTCAGTTCCAAATCTACTAACGAGTCGCAACTGGGTCTAAATTTTTTTCTCAGTTGCAAGTCTACCAACGAGTCGAAGTTGGGTCCGAGTTTTTTTTCTCAGTTGCAAGTCCAGCAACGAGTCGTAATTGGGTTCAAAAAAAATTCTCAGTTGCATGTCTAGCAACGGTCACAACTGGATTCGACTTTTTTTTCTCAGTTACAATTCCACCAACGAGTCGCAACTGGGTCCGACTTTTTTAAGTCGCAACTAGGTCCGACTTTTTTTCTCAGTTGCAAGTCCACCAACGAGTCGCAACTCGGTCCAACTTTTTTTTTCTTAGTTGGAAGTTCACCAATGAGTCGCAACTAGGACCGACTTTTAAAACTAACAAACGAGGGGAGGTGTGACAAGGGTCTCGCGGGACATAATTATGTCACATGTAGATGCGCCCTAGTCGTTCTCATATTTAATATTTCTTCATACACATTTTTTAAATACGACATTAATGTTTTTTCATACTTGATCAACATTTTTTTTAATAGATGATCAAAAAAATTAAATACAGATTGTATATTTTTTCTATATACTTTTTAAATACATGACCAACATTTTTTTATATATGGTTTAAACAATTATTAGTGCAAGATTAGCAATTTTAAATACATTATAAAAAATACATATATAAATAATTTTTTAAATACAGGATCAATATTTTAAAAAAAATGCATATATTTTATAATTTTGGAGTATATACGATAAACAAATTTCATACACGTTTAATATTTTTCAAATGCCTTATTAACATTGATTAAATAACATATTGAGTTGTTTCATACATAACGTAATTTGTATATACATATTTTTTAAGTACAAACAAAAAATAAAAATAAGTAAATAACGTAGACTACACAAAAAACTCGGATGTGGGTTCCAGCATACTTGGGCCGGCCCATTACACGCTCAAACAATGGGGCGAATGATAGTTTTTCAGACTGCTTATCGGGCTGCTTTTTTTCTGTGCGACGAACAAACAAAAAACTGTACAGATAAATAATTAAATTTTATTTTGTTGGGCTAATTTGTGATAAAATCATAGTACATGTGACATAACATGACATGTGTCTTAGACAGACCCGTATCGATTCAATATCTTGAAGATGTGTGCACAGTTTTACCAATAGGCACTAGCTAGTTAGTCGATCCTTCTGACTAGTGACTCTTCTTCACCTAGGCACTAACTCGGTGACGGTGTGCGAAGCAACGAGCATGGACGTGGTGGAGTGGCTGTCCTTGTCGTGCCTGACGACGTAGCCCGGCGGCGTAAGCTCTTTCTCCCTCACCCGGACATCCTCCCTCTCCAGCATCTCCACCATCTGCGGCATCGACGGC
Organism: Bromus sterilis; assembly: GCA_950022295.1. Taxonomy (NCBI): domain Eukaryota; kingdom Viridiplantae; phylum Streptophyta; class Magnoliopsida; order Poales; family Poaceae; genus Bromus; species Bromus sterilis. Next base: position 112,040,517 of record OX465598.1, read on the forward strand.
CGCCGCAGCGGCGCCGCCTGCGTGCACAGCAGCGCCACCTTCATGTACCTCACGACCTCCTCCTCGTCACACCCGTCTTCCATGGCCGGATCGATCATCTCCCTGAGGTTGGCGGCCTGGTAGAGCTCCCACACCCTCTCCACCAGAACCTTGTCCCCCTCGCCGGAGCCGGACAAAAGGAGGCTCCTGGAGCTGCTCTTGCCGGTGACGGTCTCCAGCAGCAGCACGCCGAAGCTGTAGATGTCGGCCTTCTTGGTGAGCTGGCCGTAGAGCGCGTACTCGGGCGCGAGGTAACCCGTGGTGCCGGCGACGCGGGTGCTGACGTGCGTGGCGTTGTCCGGGAAGAGCTTGGCGAGGCCGAAGTCGCCGATCTTGGCGCCGTAGGCGGCGTCGAGGAGGACGTTGCTGGCCTTGATGTCCCGGTGCACGATGGGGCCGCCGGACCCCATCCCCTCGTGCAGGAACGCGAGGCCCCTGGCGACGCCGACGCACACGCCGCGCCTGATGGGCCAGGTGAGCCTGGAGGGGTCGCCGGCGGAGGCGAGGAGCGCGCGGTGGAGGCTGCCGTTGACGAGGTGCTCGTAGACGAGGATGCGGCGGCCGCCCTCGACGCAGCAGCCCAGGAGGGCCACCAGGTTGGGGTGCTCCACGTCGGCGATGACGTCGATCTCGGTGAGGAACTCCCTGGTGCCCTGGCGGGAGTGCGCGGACAGCACCTTGACCGCCACGTCGCCGCCGCCGTTACGCAGCGTGCCCTTGTAGACGGCGCCGAAGCCGCCTTGGCCGATGTTGTTGCTCCGGTGGAAGTTGTTGGTGGCCGACCTCAGCTCCGCGTAGGAGAAGAGCTTGATCTTCTTCTCGGACGACAGACCTGAAAATTGAAACCAAAGTTCCATTAGTTCGTACGTCGACCATCGTGGAGATGAATAATGGCGATCGAAGCGAGGAATCGAAACCGTTGCTTACCGCGCGAGGAACTGGAGTGGAGATTGGATGCCTGTTTCTTGTTGGAGACGCGGAAGAAGCAACAGCAACAAGGCATGGCCGCTTCATATGATTAAGAGCAATTCTTGTCTCATGTGTGTGAAGAAGAAGAAGAAGAAGTCGATGATGATGTGAGAGAAGCTGATCAGGTAGGCTTTTCATGGGTGCAACATTAGGACAAATCTAATCTAATCTAATGCTCCTATATATCTCTTCTTCCACTACGGGCCGAGACGGAGAGTGAGACAGAAGAAAGGACAGGAGGTGTGTACGTTGTGTATGAACGGAGGCAGCAGCCACCATTACCAACCGAATGCATATTTTGCTTTGTTTGCTAGTGCGCTGGATTATATCTTCGCGCGCGCGCGTATCTTTGACGTTAGGCAGTTCTCATTTATGAATTATGATGGCGGCCGACTTTGTTAATCAGTTGACCTGTACACACACATAGATAATTTGCCGCCGGCCATTGCTTTACACCAGTGCTCACATCACCATGATGATGATCACCTTTCATCATACCTACTACGAAACAAATTTCAATTCCTTCATCAGAAAATTATCTTTCACTTCACTTTACAGATACATATTCAACCACGAATTTAAGTTACAACATAGTTCAAATCCGACCGGGGCAACAACACAACATGTTCAACAGAAAAATAAAGGGAAAAACCACAGCATAACAAGCACATGAGGACACTCTTCATCACGAAATCACCAAGGGGGATGAAGCCAGCATTCCATGAACGTCAGAGCCTTCATCAGACGCAAGATGTGATCTCTATCCCTACGCCTCAAGAGCAGATGCCAGTGCTGTAAAAAGGTAAGGAATTTAAAAATCATGTGAGACGTCGCCACAAGAAAACACACTCAATCACCATCTTATTCCTAGTAGTCTAAAGCGTCCAGTCCATACCCACAAAAAACCAACCAAGCGAGGTTTGGTTGATCCTAATCTGAAGGAACCCAGCGAGGTTTGCGGCCTTCCAGTCCGACCCCAGAGCCTCACCAACGTATCACCACAAATTCAAATCCTTCACGAGGGAGAACGAGCGTGTTTCGCTAACTTGTCACTATTGACAACGATAGCCAGTTACTATAGTACCTACTCCCTCCGTCCTTGAAAGAGTGTACTTCCAACTTTTTTGGAGATTCAAACTATTTTAAACTTTGACCGAGTTTATACAAAAATATAACAATACTTATGAAACGAAATAATTATATAATAAAAATATATTTCATAATGAATCTAATGATACTAATTTGGTGGTATAAATGTTGATGTATTTTTATATAATTATGGTCAAAGTTGTAAAAATTTGACCTTCCAACAAAGTTGAACGTACACTCTTTCAAGGACGAAAAATGCTAAACGGGGCTACCACAGGGTATTACGGGGCCTCTCTTCAATAAATCATAACTGCCCCCCTGATTTTAACCCCGGGTGGGGCCATCCCTCTCCATTAGACAAATCACATCCCATTAAAAATGAAACACCCCGTAATCCTTGGTAAAACCCCGTGTGTGTAGCATTGCTCAGGACGGAGGGAGTAGACCTACAGTAGCATTGATACAGTACAGGTTGACCCGTGAGCCATGAAGCAACATACGGCACCCAATTGCCATCACAAAGAAACTCCATCCACACTAGAGGTCTTTTCCTTTTCCCACCTAATAACAACAAGGTTAATTAATCGTATGATATTGTCGTGGTCAACCAGCTGCCTCTGGTAACATAACACTAGTAAATAAGGTCATCGATCAAGGCCCTTGCGTGAGCCTCTGCAGCTGGCTCGGGTCGCCGAGCGTCTCCATGAGCAGCGGGGGAGCGTACTGCGCCTCGCCGTCGTGCTCCTCCGCGTCCTGGCAGAAGGACAGGATGATCGTCTCCACCGACGTCTCCACCACCCCGAAGAAGAGCTGCGCCACAACGTACCCAAGCGCCCAGCACAACTGAAAACCAAACAAACACATATTACAACGGACGGACGGACGACCTCTCCCGTGTACTAGTTTCCAAATGGATGGATAGACAGATAGCGCTTTGCTTACCAGCACGGGGAAGAGCGGAGACGATATCTTGCTGTGAGCAGACTTGTACTTGTGGCTCTCCAGCATGAGGAACGCAAAAAGCGCGCTCGTCAGGCTCACGCACAGCTTCCCCAGGAACAGGATCACGTCCCCGATCACATTCACCTTTCCGATGCGCAGTATGTTGTTCATTATCAGCCCGGTCGCGAGCTCCGAAGCTTTGCAGAATCCTTTCCCTGTCACCGCAATCTGCACCAGCAGTTCACAGTCGCAGTTATCACGGCTGCACAAGACAGTTGTAACAAGTAGAGCTGTTGACACTTACCACGATGTAAGCATTCCGGTTCACTGACTTGATGGTCCAGTCTATGCATCCCAAGCAGCAATGAGATGAGGATGACACTGTCTTCCCCAAGCGGCCTTCACCGGCTGAATCAACCCCCTTCAGCCTACGCCGAAGTGATTTAAGTAGAAACCGCACCCATTCTACCATGGACACGACCAGTGAGCCTAGAGCCACAGATCCAAGGTTGTAGCGCAACAAACGCTTCAGGGAAGACACCACGGTATGAAATGGTATGTCATGCTGCATAAACAACATTGTGCCCCACAATCAGTCGCACGGAAAACGGTACCTTATAACATTAAAACATATGACAACACCAGAGTTATTTTTGCCAATGTAAGGTTTGCGTGGTGCTTACCGATATTTCGCCACGTGCCCAGTAGTATGAAGCGACCGATCCAGCGATCACAGTCGAAGAGCATGCGATGAAGAATTGTGTTGCCCAGTAACAGCCAAACAGGTGGAAAAGAATGGCAATGCCAATATGAGGGGTGTAATGGACACTGTACCCACAACAGCTGTCACAGTTTACTTTTCCCAGCTTGAGATCAAATGAGCAACAGTGTACGTTGCAATCAGTTTGTAGAACTTGACCAGAGCTGTAAAGATACAGTGTGGCGGCAAACCAGAACATATAGATGATAGCAAGGGCGAAGTATGGTACGATGGGAAAAATAATGAGTGCATGGACTTCACCGATGACCTTTGCAGCCACCTACATCCAGTTCATCCTGATGAGTGCTCAGGAAACACATGCTATAGAAATAAGCAACACATGTAGGCTTTTGCAAATGCAAGACGTAATCCGGCACAGCTTATTGGGGGAAACAGTGTGCATGTGAAGCTAGTGGATTCAGCACCATACGCACCTTTAGGACGGATGTCGCTATCAGTATACGCCCAACAATAGCTATTGAAGTCAGGAAAGCAATGATCATTACTACTGTCATCAATACAGCAGCAACATGAAGGTGGGTTATTTCCTGGTGAAGACATGAATGATGAGATAACGAGAAGCTTAGCAAGATAGTGTTTAAAATAATACTAACAACAACAGGTATAAGGCATACCCGTCCACTTATGCTGACATACGGATCACTTTGACCGATCACAACAGTTAGGGGATCATTGCCAATCCAGCCAGCTGAGTACAAAAAATAGTCCAAATATATGAGATTACGTATAAGATGATGTGTCCTGATAAAGATTACATGCCACCACTTTACCACCTATAATAGTATTGTACTTATATTACTTAGAAGTCAGGTAGAGCCTCCTACCTTTTATATAGAAGAACATCGTGACTGATATTACAAGGACATTGAAGAGGATCACAGTTATCCATGGCATCCCAGCAACAAAATAGCGGATCATGGCTAACCAGATCAAAGATAGGAAAAGGGGGAGTAATCCCCCACAAACGATTAATACAGGCCAGGACTTCCCAATATCTGCAACATATCTCTGCAAAATAGAAATAAAAATTACTTCCAAGAATCTACATATAGACAAGCGAAGCAAGCATGCACATAGCTCTCATATTTTTTCAGGAGCATATCTATCATATTCAATCTAACAAATGTAACCGAGTAATATCAATCACATGTGGCTGCTAGCACACTTTTTTAGCAATACATGTGGCTCCAAGTGTTTCCTTATCGAAGGAACATTTAAATGTTGTGTAACTTTAACTTGTAGTGAAATAATGTTCACCCATAGAAGAAAATTATGGCTTTACTATATATATAGACAGACATGTTGGATAGGAACTTAGGAAAAATATATTTCTTGTGACACAAATAAATGGACTGATGGTGCAAGTAGTACCAAGACAAACCTTGAAGACAGAAGATTTATAGTCGATGGTATTGTGAATTGTTTTGTCTATTAGCATGTTTTCATCAATGCTGACACCACCCATCTGCTGCCAATGGTTCAGAGAAACATTGGACGGCCGTGCAATAAACTGGCAGCTCCAGTAGACTGCAGTGAGAGAAAGAGATCCGATCAGCATACGTACTTCACATTCTCACAATATCCGAGGAGTTGATACCAATTATTCATGTGAGACTTACCATTTATACTTGGAAATATGATGGGGTAACATGGACCCTGCAACTGAAGAGAACTGTTCCTCATGTCTGGTGTGAGATACTCAAAGTAATCATAGTCCCTGTCGATCCAATCATCGACAGAGAGCCGTATTTCACCTTCTGGATAATCACAAACAAAGTTGAGCCCATCTTCCGCAGGAACCGGGCACTCCATCAGGCAGATGGCCTTAGCATCAGCTAGATTACTTGTGCTGTTTTTGAGGCCACTTTGGTACACCTGGTTGGGGTTCACCCAGTAGCGAACATCCAGCTCACTCAAATCTGGATCGCCATGTTTGCTGCCACATATGTTCCCTTTGTAGTCCAGTCCATAAGTCAGCCTGCATGACCAGAGAGCCAAAAACAAAACAAAAATACATATGTCATCACCAAGAAAGAGCACTAAATTCGAAAAACAATTAACAGTGGCACACGAAATGTTTGTAAGAAACGAATCTTTAGTTCTATTCAACTGCCACCCTGGACAATCAAAACAACCCAACTACAGCAACAAATCTCTGCAGCTGTTTAAATAGGTTCAGAAAAATATATGTGAAGGAGGGCAATGTGAGCAACAGACTAGGGGGGTTCGTTGCATCCAGTGGAGGAAAGCTCCACAATAGGCAACAAGCACTTCACTTGCATTTCCCACAAGCTGTCCCTACTGTTAGTTGGAATTAGTATACTACATCAGAAATAGAAGTGGCCAAAGTTCGTGCCGCACCCAGTACTAAACTGAAGTGGTAAAAATCTATAATACCTAAATAGTTCATCCCCACTAACTTTTCTATCTTGACATGCAAGCTATCCACATCATCAAGTAGTTCCACCATGCAAAAACTAATTTCCACCAACTCTTCATGCACATGCTCCCATTAATTCTCCATGCATCACAAATAAATATTTAAAAAATATTATGCACTTAGCTCCACATTTGATAAACGATTTCTTTATAGAAAATCAAATTATAAGTTACGTCGCATGTTATTTTTCTATTCGATTTTTTTCTATGAATGCACATCTGTAATTGCTATCATTGTCCAACTCTTCATGTACATGCTCTCATTTAATTCTCCATGCATAAAAAAATATTTAAAAAATTATGCACTTAGCTCCATGATTTATAAATAATTTCTTTATAGAAAATCAAATTATAAGTTACCTCACATGTTATTTTTCTATGCGACAAATTTTCTATGAATGCACATCTGTAGTTGCTATCATTGTTTTAGGTTTAGTCAAGGGTGGAGATGTTTTCACTATCTCTACTCAAATTTTTTTCGTCTCTTATCACCTCACCGATATATTGTCAAGGTAATAAATTAACAAAGAAAAACATCATACATATTTTTGGATTTTCATCAAATTATCTTAGATTTGTACTCTAAACAATATATTTTTTCAAAAAAGAATTTATAATCAAATTATTATATGTTTCATAAATTTTCTTATGTTTAAAAAATTCAAAGTATTTGTTAATAGTTCCCCCAGCAACGCGCGGGGTATCATCTAGTTGAATGCTATGTACAGCACTCAGTGCTAAGGAGTAGTAGGAGACAAGTTTTAGCCCCTATGCTTTACTTATCTTTGAAAGATCTAACAGAAATACGAGAGAAATTGGCAAATGCGGCAGGTATCCACCAACAGAATCCCCCAAAAAGGGCAAAATTAACCGGAGGTGGGCGGCACCGACAGCGGCGGAAAAATAGGAGTAAATGCAAAAGGAAAGAAAGGTGGGGAATGGAGCGACCTGAGCGGGCTGCCCTGGTTGAACCCGAAGCTGGAGTTGACAATCATGGCGACCCAGAAGGCGGCGAAGAGGACGAGGAACGGCAGGTCCCGGCACTTGCGGTCGTCCTCGTCTCCTCCTCCTCCTTTTCCTCCTCCGGCTCCGGCGGCGGAGGCGTCGCCGCCGAGGGGCCCCCGCATTACGCCTTGCCCTTGCTCCTCAGCTCCTCTGAAGTGGAGTAGGTCGCCGGCTTGCTGCCGCCGCCTCCGGTCACAGGACAGGAGCGAGGGGGGAAAGTGCTGCCGCCGCTTGCTAGCTTGCGCCTCACTGCGACTGCCTGCCACAGTGCCCACTCTGCCACTGATATCTCAACTAGAAAGCGGACACGGGGTTTCGTGTTTTACGTAACCTGACGGCGGAAAGCGGTGCCATTAAGTTTACGTAAATGAGGTGGGGAAGCGGTGGTGGGCCCGTACGCTGCGTGACGTGAAGTCGTGACGGCTCCTCGTCGTCCTCCAGTCCAGACTCCAGACCAGATCGCCCTCCGCGATGGTGAAGGCGGTGGTCGCCGACGAGGCGCGCATCAAGGCCTTCGAGGACGGCGTCGCCTCCTCCGGCGTCCTTAAATCCCAGGTCACTTCCCTTCCTCCCTCCCCGTGTTCGTCCTGTCGCATATCGTGCCTCAGAAGTTTGGTTTGATTTGGTTCCATCGGTTCTTCCGCGTGCAGGTGGGGCTTGTGGTCGGCAAGCTCAGCGCCTCCTCCGACCGCGCCCTCGTCTACTCCCTGCTCCCCACGCCGCCCACCGATGCCGGTGAGCCCGCTTGCTCCCTCCGGGCCGCCGCCCCCTCTGCTGGCAAGGCCAAGTCCAAGGGCGGCAAAGGAGGTTCTTCCGACGCGCAGTCGACGCTCCAGTTCGATGTCGACTGGGTCGCCGAGCACGCCCGACAGGTGCAATGTTCAGCCCGCCTACAAACCTCTGACGATACTGATATCTGCAGCTGCAGGATAACACCAAACCCATCAAAATTTCCAGTTGACATATTTTGGTTTCGTAGATGACCTTTTAGCATTAGTACTCTCCTGTAAGTTTCATCAGACCTTAGTGTGGCAGCCAAACAATTTCTGTCCAGTGCGAGTTGCTTGGACAATTACATTCGAAATTCAGCCATGTTTGATTGTTTTACTCCAAGTTATACTATGGTAAAGCTAAAAAAAAGTTATACTACGGTAGCATAGCCTTTTTTTTTTGGTCATTTCGACTTAGAATGACTACATATATTTGATAATATTGGTGAATCTTCTCCTGGTCTGCAGGTGTCGAGGATGCTCCTTGGGGGAATGAGTGTCATAGGCATCTATATATGGTCTTCTGAAGGCTCCTTCAAAGCTACTTCTACATCTGTTTTATCACAGGTAACAACATTTCTTCTGCTGTTTCATTACAGGTGCCAACAATGTCCTAAATAGTGGTATCACTTATTTTTTGACCGCTAGCTCGCCATTTAGTGTCGTGTAAACTTGCTCGTACACGGGTTTGCTATTAGGAATTGAGGGTGTATAGACATGTTTATATGCTAACAAAACAAGCTTCTGAGAAGATATAATGGAAATCAAGTCCCAGTTGGGAGCCATAGTACTGTAGAAAGGACATGATTTTACTACGTTAGGCTTGTTGAATGCCTCATGTTCCATTCCATGCAATATACTTTGTGGTGAGAACAAAATAATGGAAACATTGCTAGCAAATGATCAACGCATGTTTAATCAAATGTGTATATCCTCATGTTTGCCTCATCACTTCTGTCTTTCAAATAAAACTTGGCCAGGTTATCCTTCTGTACCTGGCCCTTCTACCGCCTAGTTTTTTGGGTCTTTGCTTAAAGAATGTTGGCGTAATATCAACTTGAACAAACGGGTTTACGTTGTAAACTTCCTTCCACAATGCCACAATGTCCTTATTATTTAGAACACCGAGTACCAACTTCTTGTTTGATTATTTGTTGAATTCTGGGGTGGGGCCGTGGGGGTACATTCTGCTGGCATGGGTTTTGCCATTGTTATATGAGTTTTTAGGCATATATGATGACTTGTTGATTTTTTTGGTTGTTCTTTGAACTAGCCTATTAGGACATTTCATTGTACAGATTAACAACTGATGTTATTTGCCAGGTTATTAGAGTGGTTTCTCAGGCAGTTCCCTGGTATGGCAGTGACTTTGATGAGAGGCTGCTCCTTCATCTCTCTTACAGCCCAAGAAGGTGTGTATTATTTTTGCTCTATTACTTTGGTTCCTTCCCCCTCACCCGATAAATCAACACATTGTCATCTTCTTAGCACATTTCTCAAGGTGGACCTGCCAAACTTGGATTTCAACAACTCTTATTTGTTTTTTTCTGGTTTGTTTTATATTGATTGTCCTGATTTCTGTATGTGAATAAATGGTATTGCCCTTGGAAATCTGTCACGCTCAGTTGCATTGACTCTTGTATGGAAGGAACAAATACTGTTAATACACTAACATAATTTTGGTATGTTACAGATGGGCTTGTCGCATATGTGAGATGGGATCGGGAAGTCTAAGGCCGTGTGACTTCAAATATAGCAAATTATTAGCTTCACTTCAAACTTTCAGATGCACATACAATTTTGAGACGAGGTACTACTTTTGCAATGCTGCTCGATACTAGTAGCTAAGCAATCCTTGTGTCATTTATGCCTCAAAGTCAAAAGGGCTATCATTTTAAGTTAACTGCATTTTAATTAAATGTTAAAATACAGAAACGACCAACTATACTTTTGTAGTTGCATGTGATGTAGGCTGTAGCAAATCCATGAATTTCATGTTTCGCATTCTGGACTGATTTCTTACCATACATAACTTGCACAGATTGACAGTTGTTCAAGCCGAGCCTTTTAAGAAAGTTATTTCAAAGGCAATTAGTCATCTAACAAAGGAAGTGCAGAATGCCAAAGCCTTAATTGATGGAGATCTGGTAAATTAAACCCGCTTAACTTTGTTTCAGTTGAGGAAGCACACTGAATTCCAAGCTATTTAAAGGTGTAATCTCTAATTTTGTTTCTCTTCAACACCCACTTATTACTCTTCATATTTTCAACTAGTTTTCTGATGGTATGACCATCACTTCAGAGGGCCCACATGAAGTCGATTTGCTTGTACCTTTCAAGAACAATTTGCTTGCCGGAGGTGCTTAGCTGATTCTGTTTCTGTTTCTGTTGTATTGTATGGTTGATTTCTCTTGATATAACTATGTGAGCCTAATATTTAGTGCTTGCACTAAAGAATGCAGTTTAGAGGGAGTTAATGGGTTGCTTCTCTTTGCTGGATCTGTCAGTGCGTTGGCATACTTAGGCCCTAAAGAATCTATTTCGGAAGCTATATCGGATCTGAAGGTATTAATGAGATTACATTTCCACTGTTATTGCCTTATCTCTGTGCCTTGTTTTGTTTTCCTTGTTACATATGGAGTTGTCATTTTGTTATAACAGCTTTCCATACATACAATTGTGCAAGCCACGCTTGGAACTGAATCACCAATTTTAGTCAAAATATCAATTGAAGAAAAAATAACTTATGATGTTGAAAATGTGAACAGGCATTTTGTTTATCACTTCTGCACTGGCTAGGGGATTTTGAGAATCTGATTGGTTTATTTATAGTCATTTTAACCTGGTTGTTAAATTTGTGCAAACATATTTTAATGGTAGCAAACTAATGGTATTTTATGCTGCCTTTCTAACCTATCCTACTTTGTTTAAGGTGGACATCATTGCAAGCCTACGAAGCAGATTAGATATCATCCTTGATGAGGCAGATGATGACCCTATAACAAATGATCTGGAGAATTCACCATCTCAGAAGGTTACCCAAGTTAATTTTCAGGAGCTGAGGTATTTCTTATCTTCTAGGAACATTTCTTCTGGCTAATGTTTCTATAATTGTATTAACCTACTGACAGTTTCCCCCGTACTGGTTGTAAGGGAAGAAATACATATGCCACGTTTGTTATATCTTCAGAGCATGTCTGTGATGCAATTTTTTTGTCTATGCAACTGATCACATCCTTTACTTTTTGCAAACAGAGAACCTTATAGTTTCTCATTCCCTAGAAGGGTTCTGATTCCTTGGTTAGCTGGCTCCTATATTTGCGACTTCTTGCAACAATCGGAGACGCCAAAGGTACTTATGTTCCCTCCTAGCTATAGTCTGTATGCAAGTCCCAAATATGATATGTTTGACTTGACGCACCCTTGTGTTGTGCTACTTGCAGGACGCAATGGAGCGCTGCAAGGAAGTGATATCGCTGGAAACAGAAGTGGATAACTCTTCAATCGTAGAACAAGAAATCGTGGCATCCACGGCGACACTAGAATCATTTTGGGACGTGGTGCCTGGAGCTTCGTCACGTGCGCGAGCGGTTCCCAGTCCGAAAGATGGGCGCTCAGAGCAGGTGACGGGTTCAAGGGGAACACAAGGCAATAGTTTCAGCATCCTAGCTGCCTTGTTTGTGCTCCTGGTTGCTCTTTTAGGTGGACTTATGTTTGCATTCCCTGCCAACTCGAAAACCTGAGTAATTTCATGCTACATCAACCGAACCAAGATGACATATTTTGTGTAACTTACATTCTGTGCAAAACTCCGGAAGTGAAAAGTGTAGAGTTTGTTTTTGTCGTGAACTGTTTGTAGGTGCCGCACATACATGAACATGATCCATCATTTTCGATGAGAGGGACAATTTCATGGAGTATTGTTTTGAGTGATGTAAGCCCTGCAGTTGCTTTCATTGTTTGGTCATTGAGATGTGTGATGCCTATGCTAGGCTTAGGTGATCGTGCGGAGATGAATAACTCCCTCTCTTTTCCATTTTGCACCCACTGAAAGAAGAGGGAGAGAATCTGACCTGTGAACAGATGGACGGCTCGTAATCAATCTTTGTCCCGTTTGGCTCTTCATTAGCTTTGGCATCGGATGTGTTTTCTGTTGGTAGATTAATCATTTGTGCTGATCCTATGCTATACCAGTGAGTGTTGGCCTTGGGAAGTAGGCATCTGACTGAAAGGAATGGGCAATGATCAAAGTCAGCCAATATAACAGGCAATCTCTCTGCTTCTCAGGTTGGGCTTGATTTTGACATGTCAAAACATCTCTGTCTGCAAACTCTGAATCTCATCCAAATTTATGCGTTTGTTGCCAAGAGGAAAACGCCATTACACTAGAGTAGCTTACAGGCACTCTTTTTTTTTTTTGCTGCGTAGCTTACAGATAGTACATGCGTACGTTGACTCTGGCTTAGCTGCCTGCCTCTTGGTGCGCCAATGAGCCATCATGCATGAGTTCACTTGTCTCTTCTCCTATGCCCTGCTAAACTGACATACTATAGCACTCACTTAGGTATAACCTATAGCACAGTCAACTCACTTCTCATCCTTTGGTCACTTGGATCTTTTCTTATCTTGTCATATTTGCTAGTATTTCATATTCCCTTCGTTTCAAATTAGATGATTTCATTTGTATACATATGTGAGAACTGAGTGCTAGCTCAGTGGCTAGAGGCTGCGAGTGTGCGCCAAGCCGCCTGGTTTTGAGTCCCAGCTTCGGCTACGGTCGCTCGAATAAACCGAGGGTCTCATCTACCTAACAACGTATAACAAAAGGATGGATCATTCCCCCTTGGCAACGTTCTATTTGTATACATATCTAGACACACATGTATATAAATGAAAGTCATCTAATTTGAAATCAAGGATTGAGCAGAGAGGATTATCTCTTGTCACTACTAGTTTTGATATTTAAATAAATGGTTTGCGTAAATAAAATTGTACTTCTACTTGCAAGCAAGATACTACAAACTCCCTCCCTCCTAGCAGTCAAAAAATAAAGAGAAAAAACTCACTCCCTCCTACCAGTCAGAAAAGGAAGAAAAAAACTCCCTCCTTCCTATAAATCTTGCGCCGCATTTGGCGCCTAAGCCAATCGCCACAGCACCCCACCAGATAAACAATATGGCATCTGCACCGGCCATGGCCACCACGGCGCTCTCCGACCCGGAGGCGCTCTCAGTCTCCGGCGACGGCGGCACCAAGAGACCGGTCTCCCTGCTTGCCCGGGCGCGCGATAACCTGTCCTTCCGGTCGGCGTGGTCCGAGCTGAACGGCGCCATGGGCGACCTGGGCACCTACATCCCCATCGTGCTCTCGCTGGCGCTCTCCCGCCACCTCGACCTCGGCACCACGCTCATCTTCACCGGCGTCTACAACGCCGTCACGGGCCTCGTCTACGGCGTGCCCATGCCCGTCCAGCCCATGAAGGCCATCGCCGCCACCGCCCTCTCCGACCCCTCCTTCGATATCCCGGAGATCATGGCCGCCGGCATCCTCACCGCCGCCTTCGTCCTCCTCCTCGGCGTCACCCGCCTCATGAAGCTCGTCTACTGGCTCGTCCCGCTCCCCGTCGTCCGCGGCATCCAGCTCGCGCAGGGCCTCAACTTCGCCATGGCCGCCGTCAAGTACATACGCTACGAGCAGGACCTCGGCAAGGGCAAGTCCGCGGCGGCGAAGCCCCGTCCCTGGGCCGGGCTCGACGGCCTCGTGCTCGCCCTCGCGGCAGTCTGCTTCATCGTCCTCGTCAACGGCGCCGGCGAAGATCGCGTCCAAGGAGCCCAAGAAGAAGATGACGGAGAAGGAAACAACAACAACAGCCGTCCTTCATCAGGAGGATGGCGTAGCTGGAGGCGGCGGTGGGCGTCGGCGATCCCGTCGGCGGTGATCGTGTTCGTGCTGGGCGTGGTGTTCGCCATCATCAGGCATCCGGCGGCGTTGCATGAGCTGCGCGCCGGGCCGTCGAGGATGCGGGTGGTGCGCATATCGAGGGAGGCGTGGAAGCAGGGGTTCATCAAGGGCGCGGTGCCGCAGATCCCGCTGTCGGTGCTCAACTCGGTGGTGGCGGTGTGCAAGCTGACGCGCGACCTCTTCCCGGAGAAGGAGGCGTCGGCGACGTCGGTGTCGGTGACCATGGGCGCCATGAACCTGGTGGGCTGCTGGTTCGGCGCCATGCCGTGCTGCCACGGCGCCGGCGGGCTGGCGGGGCAGTACAAGTTCGGCGGCCGCAGCGGCGCGTGCGTGGCCGCGCTGGGCGGGCTCAAGCTGGCGCTGGGGCTGCTCCTTGGCGGCTCCGTGCTGCGCGTGCTCGCCGGCTTCCCCGTGGGGCTACTCGGCGTGCTGCTGCTCTTCGCCGGCGTGGAGCTGGCCATCGCCGCCAGGGACATGTCGTCCAAGGCCGAGGCCTTCGTCATGCTCACCTGCACCGCCGTGTCGCTCGTCGGCTCCAGCGCCGCGCTGGGCTTCCTCTGCGGCATGGTCGCGCACGGCCTGCTGCTACTCAGGGCTTGGGCACTTTCTTCCATGTAAAAAGGCAAACTGTTCTAAAAAATTGTAAAACGGCAAACTTTACACAAATGTGCTCGATCAAATACATTAAATTGATCATGTGTTCAGATATTATTACAGTTCGTCTCTTATGCTGTTCAGAAACGATCTTAGCTCTCTCGCCTTCCTCTCATGTTCATCATCATCAGGAGACATAACGCTACTGTCAGCTTCGCTAATGTCTATTGCATCCTTGCCATGCTTATCATTCCTTCTCCTGTCGACAACCGGAGAAGGAGAAGACAGGTCTATGGCGCCAGTTTCTGATTCTGCAAACAAAATAACCGGAAGAGCCCCGCAGATGACCTGCGGCGATGCTTCGACCTGCGTACAACCGTCACTTGCTCCAGCTTTGCGCCTGTCATCTGAAGCGCCCAGCATGCTGCCTTTTTCAGGGAAATTGCTTAAATCTGTCAGAGCTCTTCGTTCAGCTCCGTCGTAAGGTGCCAAGTCTTGCAAGCTGCAAGGTTGTCGTTCAGCAACTGAAGGCAAGGGCGAGGATAGATCAATGACGTTGTCTTCAAGGGTAAAACTCTGAGAATCATTTGAATGGGTGCTACTTTGTGACTCGAAGTTCCGAGCATCGCTTGACTGAGTGCAACTTTGTGACTCGAAGTTCTGAGCATCGCTTGACTGAGTACTACTTTGTGATTCAAAGTTCTGAGCATCACTCGACTGAGTGCTACTTTGTGACTCCATCATACCGCTCAGCAGATCAATCCCATTCATCGCAGCTGCGGTTGATCCGATGAACTTTTGGGACTTGCAAACCCGAAGGGGCGGAGATGGAGAAGACAGATCAACTATATCCATGCCAGGTACCATGCAGTGTACATCTCCTGTCTCGGGACGATTGCTTGCAGGAGGAAACGTGGTGCATTGAGACTCAATACCAAGCATCAATTCTTGGAGCCGCGCATCAACATCTTTTACTACAGCTTGTGCTGATTTCTTTGGTCTAGCTTTCCTCTTCTGCTTCTTCTCTTCATCCTTCTTTTCCAAAAACTCAGTTATTTTTTCTGGGCATGCACTGTAATTGCACAAGTAGGGCACTTCAGAAGGTTCACAAATATAATCCTCATACTACGATCGCAAACTATAAGATATGTGTGTTACAGTTGAACCTCTGTACTTATAGTAGCCACAGTATAGGAATAATGATCGGTATTGCAGGATAGGAGAGGAGGGAAGAAATCATTACTACCTTCTGATGAGATCCCCTGGAACAACTGAAGATTGGAGTCCATGCATGTTTCTCCATGAAACCTCATAAGACTCACTCCCGTGAACTTTTCGTTGCTTTGTAATTGCCAATACAGGGCATGGTACTGGAATCTGCAAAATAGAAGATTAGACTTGATAAGTAGAACTAGAATGCAGAAACACCCTGAACATGCAAAGCTCCTACCTCACTCAATGAAGGTTTCACTCCTAGAGCTGAAGATGTCGAGCGAAGATTTGAAAACCTTCGAAGTTCTCTCTCAGCTATCTTTGGAAGGATGTATTCATCTGCAGACATAGTCAAGGGCATAAATAAATAGTTATACTACCTTCCTATGGCATATAGCTGCTCAATCCAGACACAACAGGTTAAGATTTCAAATACCAGTCTTCTCTGGTGTCCATTCAAAATATTTCTCACATATCTGTTGGAACTCTGACCGACGAAATGGGTGTTGGCAGCATACCCTGTGGACAGAAAACAATAGTAATCAATCAAGAGAAAAACATAAGCCAACCCCCCATATATGCTGTACACCATGGGGCCTTGGTCATTTCCTCCCACCACGCCCAAAAAGAAGAGAAGAGAGATAAAACTAAAGCAGAACACAGTTTCGACGTTTTTTTATGAACCTGAAACTAAAAAAAAAATACACAAGGCAGTATATTTATCAAATAATTAATTACCTCCGCACATTTTCGGAATCAGGCAAATGACATTTTGGCTCCAGAAATGCGTTTATTACTTCACGGAATTCGCCACCAGAATCTTGGCTTACCCCAACCTCTGAGAAAAAAAATACTTTGCATGACGTGCTGCCGTACAATGAGGTATGATATATTCACTCCGTTCACGATTATAAGATGTTCTACTAACATTTTTTCTGAATCGGATGTATATAGACGCGTTTTAGTGTGTTTGTTCACTCATTTCAGTGTGTATGTAGTCCATATTGAAATATCCAAAACATATTATATTTATGAACAGAGGGAGTAGATACATAGATACATAAATACACAGTAAAAACTTGTTTACCAGAGGTACTTGTTTTTGTGCATATGTCACCACCCTTATTTTTGTCAATGCCAGTTTTTTTCCCTTTAGATTTTCTTGTAGCTTTTACTCCATTGGATAAAATCTGATCAAGGATGGAATCATCTCCCACAGACTTGACAAGACGACATGCTGATTCCTGAAACACAATCATTACAGAGTATATAGTTTCATATAGTAAAGTATAAGAACAACTGCAATGCAAACACATTAAACGAAGTGACAGAGTATTAAAGAGACAGCAGTCCAAAAATAGAAACTAAGCATTTGGTACTTACCGGGCCAAAGCCATGAACACCATTAGAATAATCACAACCAAGAAGCACCGCAAGTGATATCTGGAAAGTTTGGAAGAATTAGAACCAGGTCAAAGAAACAGATCTAATTTGTGCATTCTTGGACTAGAAACTAGGAAGCGCTTTGAAACTCCGGATGAAGCAGAGTATAATACTCAAAAGTTAGTCTTCTAATTGGTTGCTGGAGGCAGGTATCATCATGGTATTGTTGTTGAACATTTACTGGCATGTGCACACAATGGCACAAGGCAGCTTCATTATTTTGCAACTTCCAGTGACCTCTAGCTAACTGATGCATGCTGTCTCTTTAAAGGTCATAATTTTATTTGGTACCTCCTCTAAATATTTTTGGTGATTGTTACCTACTCTTTACTGTATTAGTTGAAAAAAATAGCACCATTCCAAATGTAATTTTCTGCATCTCTATAAGACTAACTGATGTTTTGGCAACATTGGAGGAGCTGTATTTATCAAATCTTGCTTTCTATTTTGCGATATGACGTTGGATGGAAGAATCAAATTATCAGTTGCAAGATATCCGATAAGATCAAATTGAGCAGGATAGATCATTGCAACATACCAGTGATTTCCTGCCAAAACCAAGCTTTTTCTCTATGTCCTCCATTTCGTAGCAAATGACATAACCACCGTCCCCTAATTTAAGAGTGAACATGAGCAAATCGCAAGAATTTAAGCTACACAAACAGGACCACTTTGCAACAAGAACAAAAGGTAGACAATGCAATCTAAGATTTCCTTGTAATTATAGTAAACCTCCATAAACCAAGAGTTTTTATCGATCAGCTGTACCTATGAAAACATCTCTGTAAATTGTTCTTGCCCCAAAAAGAAAAGCATCTGAATCTGATGTAAAACAGCCTTCCTGAAATACCATAATAGTAAATAAGTAACAGACATGACATTCAGGTTGTTAGGAGAAGTATTGTACTTACGCACAATGAGGTAAAATTAAGCAATGCACACTGTGCTTCTGCTTCCTCCACACTGTTGAAGAAAACAAAGGCATACAGTTATGGACATTTTTCCATAATTTCAGGTCTTATTATCAACAAATAGGTTCACTGGAGCAGAGAATACCTACCCATCCAAGCAAGGGATGCCCAGGGCCAACCCAAGATTCTTCGCCTCTTTAACCATGCGCGAGAATTCCGATCCCTTGTTCCGACGCAGCGAGGTCAATGGTTGTGAACTCGTGTCATCAGAATTAACCTAAAGTGAATCAAGCAACTGGTCTTACACAAACGGAATTGGCTGCATCATATTCCAAGAAGTTTTGAGTATGGGTAAATAAGTACTGACCTCAGAATTGGATCCCAGCCGACGTCTATAAGTAGCCAGCTTGATTGAAGGTATTGCCCCATCTGAAAATAACAAGAAAAATATCCAAGAACTGAATTTTATGACAAAATCTGCTTGGGCATTCCATTTCATCGCATCCTACATGCCACATATTCAGGGACCCAGGTGGGGATCCGTTGGTAGGGTAGGGCGAGGAAGGTTTCGAGATTGACCTGTGACGAAGATGAGGCTGCAGTTGAGGGCGAGGAGGGCGCGGATGCGGTGGAAGAGGTTCTTGAGGTAGACCTTGTCCCTGACGAAGGCCGGGGAGCGGTTGGCGCTGCAGAACTGCACGAGCCAGCAGGAGAGATCTACGCACACCTTCTTGTTCCTGAGCCGCCAGCCATGGAGGAATCAGCGGGGGCGGGTGAACGAGGGAGGGGAACGAGCGAGCAAGGGTTTGGGGACTCACTGGAGGTGGTTGAGCGGCAGCTTCTGCTTGCAGGAGTCGAGAATGTCCCACAGGCTCTTGACCCCCATGGCCGCTAACGCCGCTCGGCACTGCCGGAGCCGGAGGGAACACCGGCGACGACGGCGGCGGAAAGGGTGACGGTGGTGGTGGAGGGGATTTGGATTTGCATTTGAGTTTCAAACTTGGAAACGGCTGTTCTCTGGTTAATTTGTTCAGAATGTGGCCTCCTTGTCGAGTTTACGTACTACACAAAATACGCATTCAGTGCTACTGTCTTTTTTTTTTCCGGTACTCTCATATGTACTACTCCTACTTCCTTCATCCCAAATTACTTGTCGCTTAAATGGATGAAGCTACAAGTAATTTGAGACCGAGAGAGTAGATGTGTAAGATGGGTCTAGCAGGCATATGAATCTCTACCATTGAAAAAGAATGTGTATGTTAGTTTCCGCGCCTCCAACTTTCCTCCTACCATTTCATTCGTCTCCATTGTTATTTTGTCTGATGATTTTCTTTTTGCCTCACGATGATTTTTTTCTTTGCACATATATACTTGGTTCCTTTTCTCATCTCGACCACGTCCTGCACGCCCCCCTCACCATATCCCTGCTTCCTTTCGATCTTTCCCTAAACTGGCTAGGGTTTCATCTGCCTTCGTTCACTCTCCAATCTCCCCGCCCCTCGTACCTACCAAATTCCATCGTCATGTCCCTTTCTTCGCTCTTTCTCATCTCGGACATTTTGCAAACGAGGAATCGACATCCCTACAAACATGTACGCCGAAGAGGAGTGGTGGAATCCACCACCACTTTACCATCACCGCCTCCTCAGTAATCACCTCATCCTCGCTCCGTACATACGTGGACACCGATGGGTTCTCAAGTTCATTATCCTCTTCACCATGCCTATTGCCACTAGAAACGCTCATGCGCCTTTTAGGCGTTCACGTATGTATGCATGGGCCCACTGCCGATTCCTTGCAACTGATGGGGTACACTGATAAATCAAGAATTTAAACTAAAACTTAAATAAAAAAGATGTGACGCGTTGTCCATGACGTCATCCATATCGTCGTCGCTTGTGAGGTCGACGTAGGGTGGCGGCTGCTGCGCCCATGGAAAGGCGACCTGGTAGCGTTTCCAAGCCCACGGTGATGGTGGTGGTGGCGCGTGCGGCGGCGGTGGTGGTAGTTGTGGTGGCGCATCGCGAATGACGAGTCCACCGCGGGCCTGTGGCAGCGGCGAGGTCGGTTCCTCCACGCTCGCTTTGTGGCCACGTCCAGCTCTAACTACCAGAGCTTCTCCTCCTCGACGGAGAGCTCCATGGCTCGCGCCAGCGCGGCCTCCTCCATGACCTTCCGCTGGAACTCGGCCTCCTACGAGGCTTCTTCCATCGCGATGAAGACCAGAGGGATCAGGCGTCGGCACCCTGATGCTAGCGAGGAAGTGATAGCTCTCGCCCCTCGTTGGTTACCCCAAGTGGAAGGTTGAGATGTATCCTAGCTGCAAATTTCCCTTGGCGAAGATGCCAAGGTTTGAGTCAGTCGGTTGGACTCCAAGGTCGACAAGTAGGTGGCAAGAAAACAATGGCGTCGTTTACAACCAAGGTTGCTTACTTGACCTGGACCTACACACACAAGCGATAACTTTGATTCCCAACGAGTACAGAGAGGTTGTCAATCTCTCCGGCATGTTGTTTACAAAGGATCAAACGCATGGGATAATGATAGAAATTGAAAGTAAAAGAAGAAAATAAAGTGGAGGTGTAAACAGTGGTGGAAATATGGACCGGGGTACCACGATGTTCACTAGTGATGTCTCTCTCCCAAAAGACGATAAAAGAGCTAAGCTGGGTAAACAAATTACAGCTGGGCAATTGACAGAATTGGTAGAATTATAAACGCACCGCAATGCTAATTATGCTACTGGAAAGCTAGAGACTCAAAAGTATGGGCAGTACGCCTAGACAAGTGGACCGAAGTCCATCTGCATCTACTCACTGATCATCCACCTTGAGATATCTATCCAGAACATCTCGTTGTTATTAAGTTGCGAGCCCCACCCAAAGTGTAAACTCAAAGCAACAGATAACTGCATTAACAAACTTTACGTAAGGTAAACAATCCTTGCAACCGCGGTTACAAGCACCGTTGTTTTCTCCCTGGTGGTAACAACACATCCCCTAGTCTCATGTTTCTATCACTCAAGCTAGACATCGGTGGGCATGAACCCACAATCATGCATAAACGCTCCCTCTTGGAGTTACTATCTACTGCTTGGCCAAAGCAATAAAAAATAACGAAGAACATGCAAGAATTACTCAAGAACAAAATATAAAAGGTAAACCAAATATATAACTCATCATGATCTGGACATAATCTCATAATTCATCGGATCCCAACAAACACATCATAGCAACAACGGGAAAATTACATAGATGCCTTGATCATGTAGGGCAGCTCACAAGGGATAAGAAATGAAGCACAAGATTGGAGAGAAGACATCACATAGCTACTGGTCATGGACCCATGGTCCAAGGAGGACTACTCACGGCACATCCGGGAAGCGTCCATGGTGGTGGAGAAGCTCCCGGAGGTCAATCCTCCCTCCGGCAGGGTGCTGGTAATAGGTCTTCTGGTGCTCCCGGTCTTGGAAGCACGGCGGCGGCGGAACAGAGAGGAAATTCACGATGCGGGGGTATCTCTGAGGGTTTTCGGAGCGAGGGGTAAAAATAGGCCGAAGGGTGCACCAGGGGGTGGCCCCACCTCCCATGCTCCCTGGTGGCGCGGACAGGGAGGGGGTCGCGCCACCTGGCTGCCTGGGTGGGGCCTGGATCCCCCCGACTCCCCTTCGGTGCTCTGGAAGCTTCCTGTACGTTGATTTTTTATATGATTTTTCTGGAATTTTTGGAGCTCTGTAAATATGGGTAAAAACTTGCAACTTACAGATATCAGCAGACAGAAACTGGCACTAGGTGCACTGAGTTAGTAGGTTAGTCCAAATATGTGTAAAGGATATAAAAGTGTAGCAAAACACATAGCAATGTCACCTAAAAGAGCAGGGAACAAGCAGAAATTATAGATACGTTTGTGACGTATCAACATCCCCAAGCTTAATTCCTGCTCGTCCTCGAGTAGGTAAATGAGAACACCGATAATTTCTGTGGTGACATGCTAACACACATATAAGAACTTCAAAGTAAATCAAGTAAGATATGTAATTCAAGTCAAGACAATAACAAGCAAGAGTCTATATCTAGTACTGAGACTAGCAATGTATGAACATAAAGGTGCAAGAGCTCTCGCTGTCCGTGACTCAAATGTCTCCAAATGGTGTTTGCGTGCAAGAAGTGGGAGATGGGTTTAGAGAATAAAAAATACTATATAGTTTTAATTGAGAACTCAATATACTAAATTTCACAATTGGTCTCCTTCGGGATCTTATTTTGACTCGTCCCCAGACCAGTAGTCAGGTACAAGTCAAACTGATCCTCTCCCTTTCGACTTTGAGCACTCATGCAATGGATGAGAGCGAGCAAGATACGTTGGCACTTAGGATGGAAAAGAGAGACATGATGGGGAAGGAAGACAAAAAGGGTTTGAAATGCTCACATCAATGAGGACAATCATAGGCGAGAGAAAGCCAAATGATAGATATGATGTGAGGAGTAGGGATTGTCATGCAACGGACGCACATATGAGCTAAGGTAAGCTCTCCAATGGAACTAGTGTTGGAAATATTCCCTAGAGGCCATAATAAAATTGTTATTATCATATTTTTGTGTTCATGATATATGTTTATTTTCCATGCTATAACTGTATTAACCGGAAACATAATGCATGTGTGGTTGCATAAACAACACCACGTCCCTAGTAAGCCTCTACTATACTATCTCGTTAATTAATGATGGTTATGGTTTCCTAACCATGAAACTGAGTTGTTTATTAATTAATGGGATCATGTCATTAGAAGAATGACGTGATGGACAGACCCAACTAAGCATAACAATATTGATCGTTTCATTAAGTTTATACTGTCATGCCTTTTATTGTCAAGTATCATGTTTCTTAGACCATGAGATTATGTTATTCCCGGGTACCGGAAGAATACTTTGGGGACATCAACCATCACATCGTGACAGGGTGATCATAAAGATGTCTTACGGGTATCTCTGAAAGCACTTGTTGAATTACATGAATCAAGACTGGGATTTGTCCCTCCGTGTGACGGTGAGATATACTCTGGGCCCACTCGGTAATGGACATTCGGTAACGCTTGCAAGCACGTGACTAATGAGTTAGTCACAGAGAATGGTGTATTACAAAACGAGTAAAGAGTACTTACCGGTAACGAGATTGAACTAGGTATAGTGATACCGACGATCGAATCACGGGTAAGTAAAATATCGTGTGACAAAGGAAATTGTGTACGGATTATAGTAGTCCACGACATAGTGGTTCAATCGATAAAGATCTTCGTCGAATGTGTGGGAGTCATTACGGATATCCTGGTCCCTCTAATGGTTATTGATCAGAGAGATGTCTCGATCATGTCTGCACGTTCTCGAACCCGTAGGGTCACACACTTAACGCTCGGTAACGCTAGAATAGCTCTGGGATAATTTTATTAATGGTGTTCGAATATTGTTCGGAGTCTCAGATGAGATCCTAGACATCACGAGGAGCTCCGGAAGAGTCCAGAGGTAAAGATTTATATAAGGCAAGTTGATTTCAGGGTTCCGGAAAAGTTCAGGATTTTTTCGGCAGTGTCGGAATGTTCTAGAAGGTTCCGAAGGGTCCCACTATGGGCCCCACCTGTTTTGGACGACCAAGGGTGGTCCAATAGTCCATGTGACCAGTCCTCCTTGGTTTATTATGCCAATAAATGGGAAGCCCTTCAATGGGAGGGTTACCACTCTTAAAAGAAAGGTGTTACCATCTTTTTAATGAGAGAAGGGGTTTCATCACTTGGGAATTGAAGTGGCTACAACCTCCTTGCCTATATAAGAGAGGGGAGAGGCTCACCAAGAACACCCCAAGTCCTTCCACACCTCCTCCTCCCTCACGTGCATCGCTTGGCGAAGCCCTGCCCGCGGGAAACTCTTCACCATATCCACCACCACGCCGTTGTGCTGCTGGAATTGATCCCATCTATTTCTCCCTCTTGCTTGCTGGATCAAGAAGAAGGAGACGTCATCGAGCTGTACGTCTGCAAGCCTCCGGAGGTACTGCTCGTTTGCAGTGCTGATCGGATCAAACTTCACCAACAACTTCACCAAGCTGCGTTGAAATAAACGTTCAACGCGCGTGTTCTTCGAGGGTATGATGACCTACTCTCCCCGTTACTAGCATCTTCTAGATTGGATCTTGGATGTTGCTTCCGCATGTGAGAGAAAATTTTTGTTTTCTATCGCGCAATCTCCTACAGTGGTATCAGAGCTAGTTCTATGCGTAGATGCTTTGTACGGTTAGAACACAATGAGTTGTGGGCGTTGATCTTCTTGTTGCTACCCTTCCATGTGTATTTTGGTTTTGCGGTATGGTTTGATGCAGCGGCCCGGACCAACTTTACAATCTTCGGATTGAGACCGGTTCCGCACTTGACGTGCAACTTGTATTGCACATGCGGCCTGCGGGTGTCGGTCGCTCTTACCATAGTATTAACCACATTTACAAAGGAGGGCTCTTATGAGATTAAGAAGCAATTTGTTATATCAACGTTGTGGTTTTTTTTGTGTGGGTAAGAACAGTTCTTATGCAAAACCCTAGAAGCCACGTAAAATTAAAAAATAATAAGGGAGAGGCGTCTAACTTGTTTTTGCAGGGGTGCTTGTGGTGTGGTATAGCCCAAGCTGTTCAGATGATCATGTTTTGTAATGTTTCACGACTTGCATGTCGATGAGTACGGCAACTGGCAGGAGCCATATGGTTATCTTAATTATTTATTGTATGGCCTGCGTGTCAACTTCAAACGCCATGTAATTGCATTACTTTATCGCTATGAGTTAGCAATAGTTGCAGATGCAATGTGGTGTAGACAACCAAGATGCCATAAGGTGGAGACCAACATGGTGCCATAATGGAGATCTTGTCGGTGCGTTCAAGATGGAGATCAAGGCGCAATAAAAGGGCTATACCATGTCACACATTTTATGCATGTGATGTTTATCCTTTTATGCATCTTATTTTGCGTGTGCACAACGGTAGCATTATAAGATGATCCCTCACACTAAATATCAAGATAAACGTGTTCTCCCTAAGTATGCACCGTCGCAAAAGTTCGTCGTTTTGAAGCATCTCGTGATGATCGGATGTGGTAAACTCTACGTTCACATACGACGGGTGTAAGCCAGTTTTACACATGCAAAAATACTTTGGTTAACTTGACGAGCCTAGCATGTACAGACATGGCCTCGGAACGCAATGAACCGAAAGGTTAAACACGAGTCATATGAATGATATGATCAACATTTTGATGTTCACCATTGAAACTACATCTTCTCTCATGAAGATCGGACTTGGTGTAGTGGATTTGGATCGTATACCACTAGACAACTATGAGGGATGTTGTTTTAAGTGGGAGTTCGTTAGTAATTTGATTAAACTGAACTCATTATCATGAACATAGTCTAAAATTTTATTTTGCTAAAATGTTGTAGATCATGGCCCGCATAGCTCAGTTCAACTTCAGCGCATTCCTTGAGAAAGAAAAACTAAAATCATCTGGTTCAAACTTCACTGACTGGCACCGCAACCTGAGGATTATCCTCACTGGGTGTAAGAAGAAATATGTGCTCGATGCTGCGCTAGGTGACCCACCTGCAGACGATGCTCTAGAAGCAGAACATAACGTCTTTGAGACACGCAAAGATGACCACATTATAGTTTCTTGTGCCATCCTTACATCTCTGGATACTGATCTCCAGAAACGTTTTGAACATCACGACGCCTATGAGATGGTTGAAGAGCTGAAAACCATGTTTCATACTCAGACCCGCGCTGAGAGATATGAGATCTCTGATAAGTTCTATAAATGTAAGATGGAGGAGCACAGCTCTGTCAGTGAACATGTTGTAACAATGGGAGGCTATATCCAACGCCTAATTCAGCTGGGATGTGTGATCCCAGATGAGTTAATCACTGACAGGGTGTTGTAGTCGCTCCCTCCGAGCTACAAAGGCTTTGTGCTGAACTATAACATGCAAGGCATGAATAAGACTCTCAATGAGCTTTTCGCGATGCTGAAATCTGCGGAAGTGGACATCAAGAAAGAACATCAAGTGTTGATGGTCAATAAGACCACAAGTTTCAAGAAGGCTAAAGCCAAAAAGGGACACTTTAAGAAGAGTGGCAAGTCAGCTGCCGCTCGGGGCGGCAAGCCTGTTGTCGCTCATGTGAAGCCAAAGGCTGGTCCTAAGCCGGACACTGTGTGTTTCTACTGCAAGGGAGAAGGTCATCGGAAGCGCAACTGCCCCAAGTACTTGGCGGATAAGAAGGCTGGCAATGTCAAAGGTATATTTGATATACATGTTATTGATGTGTACCTTACTAGTTCTCGTAGTAGTGCCTGGGTATTTGATACTGGTTCGGTTGCTCATATTTGCAATTCGAAACAGGAGCTTCAGAATAAACGGAGACTGGCGAGGGATGAGGTGACGATGCGCGTCGGGAATGGATCGAAGGTCGATGTCATCGCCGTCGGGATGTTACCTCTTCATCTAACTGCGGGATTAGTTTTAAACCTTAATAATTGTTATTTGGTTCCTGCGTTAAGCATGAACATTATATCTGGATCTTGTTTATTGCGAGACGGTTACTCCTTTAAATCACAGAATAAGGGTTGTTCTATTTTTATGAGTAATATCTTTTATGGTCATGCACCCGACGTAAATGGTTTATTCTTGTTGGATATCGATAGTAGTACTTCACACATCCATAACATTGATGCTAAAAGATGCAAAATGAATAATGATAATTCCACATACTTGTGGCACTGCCGTTTAGGTCATATTGGTGTAAAACGCATGAAGAAACTCCATTCTGATGGACTTTTCTAGTCACTTGACTTTGAATCATTTGACACATGTGAACCATGCCTCATGGGTAAGATGACTAAGACCCCGTTTTCTGGTACAATGGAACGGGCGAGTGACTTGTTGGAAATCATACATACTGATGTGTGTGGACCAATGAGCATTTCGACACGTGGTGGATATCGTTACTTCCTAACTTTCACTGATGATTTAAGTAGATATGGGTATATTTACTTAATGAAACACAAGTCTGAAACATTTGAAAAGTTCAAAGAATTTCAGAGTGAAGTAGAAAATCATCGTAACAAGAAGATCAAATTTCTACGATCTGATCGCGGAGGGGAATATCTGAGTTACGAGTTTGGCATTCACTTGAAAAAATGTGGAATTGTTTCCCAACTCACGCCACCTGGAACACCACAACGTAATGGTGTGTCTGAGCGTCGTAATCGTACTTTATTAGATATGGTGCGCTCTATGATGTCTCTATCCGATCTACCAATGTCATTTTGGGGCTATGCATTAGAGACAGCTGCATTCACTTTAAATAGGGCACCATCTAAATCCGTTGAGACGACACCATATGAGTTGTGGTTTGCCAAGAAGCCTAAATTATCGTTTCTTAAAATTTGGGGGTGTGAGGTTTATGTCAAACGGTTACAACCTGATAAGCTCGAACCCAAAGCGGAAAAATGTGTCTTCATAGGATACCCTAAGTAAACTATAGGGTATACCTTCTATAACAGATCCGAAGGCAAAGTCTTTGTTGCTAAGAACGGATCCTTTATTGAGAAGGAGTTTCTTTCGAAACGAGTGAGTGGGAGGAAAATAGAACTAGACGAGGTTATTGAACCTTCTCCCGAATTGGAGAGTAGCGCAGCGCAAGAAGATTTGGATCTTTTTGTGCCGCCTTCACCAACTAGAGAGGAAGAAGCTGATGATATTGATCATGAAGCTTCGGTCGAAGTTCCCGTTCGTAGGTCGACTAGGTTACGTACTACTCCTGAGTGGTACGGTAATCCTGTCATGAATGTTTTATTGTTAGACAATGATGAACCTACGAACTATGAGGAAGCGATGATGAGCCCAGACTCTGGAAAATGGCAAGACGCCATGAACTCTGAAATGGAATCCATGAAAGAAAACCAAGTGTGGACTTTGGTTGACCTTCCTGATAGCCGCAAGGCTGTTGAATGTAAAAGGATTTTCAAGAAGAAAACAGACGCTGACGGTAATGTTACTGTACATAAAGCTCGACTTGTCGCAAAAGGTTTTCGACAAATTCAAGGAGTTGACTACGATGAGACCTTCTCACCCGTAGCGATGCTTAAGTCTGTTAGGGTTCTGCTAGCAATTGATGCTTATTTCGATTATGAAATTTTGCAGATGGATATCAAAACTGCATTCCTCAATGGAAACATTGAAGAAGAGTTGTACATGGTACAACCCCAAGGTTTTGTCAATCCTAAGGATGCTAGTAAAGTGTGCAAGCTTCAGCGTTCCATCTATGGACTAAAGCAAGCATCCCGGAGTTGGAATCTTCGATTTGATGAGGTTATCAAAGGTTTTGGATTTGTCCAAAATTATAAAGAAGCTTGTGTTTACAAGAAAGTGAGTGGGAGCTCGGTTGCATTTCTGATTTTATATGTAGATGACATCTTACTAATTGGGAATGACGTGGAGCTGCTTAACAGTGTGAAAGATTATTTGAATAATAGTTTTTCAATTGAAGATCTTGGTGAAGTTGCATACATATTAGGCATTAAGATCTATAGAGATAGATCAAGACGCTTAATAGCACTTAGTCAAAGTACATACCTTGAGAAGATAGTGAAGAAATTCAATATGCAGGATGCAAAGAAAGGTTCTTTGCCCATGTTACAAGGTAAGCCATTGAGTAAGACTCAGTGTCCAACTACGGCAACAGAAAGGGAAAGGATGAATAAAATCCCCTATGCCTCGGCCATAGGTTCTGTTATGTATGCCATGTTGTGTACTAGACCAGATGTGTCCCATGCTCTTAGTTTGACGAGCAGGTACCAGAGTGATCCTGGAGAGGCTCACTGGACAACAGTTAAAAATATCCTTAAGTACCTAAAGAGGACTAAGGACATGTTTCTTGTCTATGGTGGTGATGAAGAGCTCTTCGTAAAAGGTTACGTCGATGCTAGCTTCAATACTGATCCAGATTACTCAAAATCTCAAACAGGGTATGTCTTTATTTTGAACGGAGCTGCGGTTAGCTGGAGGAGTTGCAAGCAGAGCGTCATTGCAAGATCTACATTAGAGGCGGAGTATATGGCCGCTTCTGAAGCAGCGACAGAAGGGATATGGCTGAAGGAATTTGTCACTGAACTCGGCATTGTTCCGAGTGCACTGGATCCCATGGAGATCTTTTGTGACAACACTGGTGCCATTGCTCTAGCCAAGGAACCAAGATGTCACAAGAGCTCCAAGCACATCAAACGCCGGTTTCATCAAATTCGTGAGCATGTCATTGAAGGAGATATTACCATTAGCAAAGTACATTCGGATCAGAATATCGCGGATCCATTGACTAAAGTTCTTCCACAAACAAAACATGATCAACACAAGAATGCCATGGGTGTTAGATTTCTGCCAATGTAAACTAGATTATTGACTCTAGTGCAAGTGGGAGACTGTTGGAAATATGCCCTAGAGGCAATAATAAAATTGTTATTATCATATTTCCGTGTTCATGATATATGTTTATTTTCCATGCTATAATTGTATTAACCGGAAACATAATGCATGTGTGGTTGCATAAACAACACCGCGTCCCTAGTAAGCCTCTACTATACTATCTCGTTAATTAATGATGGTTATGGTTTCCTAACCATGAAACTGAGTTGTTTATTAATTAATGGGATCATGTCATTAGAAGAATGACGTGATGGACATACCCAACTAAGCATAACAATATTGATCGTTTCATTAAGTTTATACTGTCATGCCTTTTATTGTCAAGTATCATGTTTCTTAGACCATGAGATTATGTTATTCCCGGGTACCGGAAGAATACTTTGGGGACATCAACCATCACATCGTGATAGGGTGATCATAAAGATGTCTTATGGGTATCTCTGAAAGCACTTGTTGAGTTACATGAATCAAGACTGGGATTTGTCCCTCCGTGTGAAGGTGAGATATACTTTGGGCCCACTCGGTAATGGACATTCGGTAACGCTTGAAAGCACGTGACTAATGAGTTAGTCACAGAGAATGTTGTATTATAGAACGAGTAAAGAGTACTTACCGGTAACGAGATTGAACTAGGTATAGTGATACCGACGATCGAATCACGGGTAAGTAAAATATCGTGTGCAAAGGAAATTGTGTACGGATTATAGTAGTCCACGACATAGTGGTTCAATCGATAAAGATCTTCGTCGAATGTGTGGGAGTCATTACGGATATCCTGGTCCCTCTAATGGTTATTGATCAGAGAGATGTATCGATCATGTCTGCACGTTCTCGAACCCGTAGGGTCACACACTAAACGCTCGGTAACGCTAGAATAGCTCTGGGATAATTTTATTAATGGTGTTCGAATATTGTTCGGAGTCTCGGATGAGATCCTAGACATCACGAGGAGCTCCGGAAGAGTCCAGAGGTAAAGATCTATATAAGGCAAGTTGATTTCAGGGTTCCGGAAAAGTTCAGGATTTTTTCGGCAGTGTCGGAATGTTCTAGAAGGTTCCGGAGGGTCCCACTATGGCCCCCACCTGTTTTGGACGACCAAGGGTGGTCCAATAGTCCATGTGACCAGCCCTCCTTGGTTTATTATGCCAATAAATGGGAAGCCCTTCAATGGGAGGGTTACCACTCTTAAAAGAAAGGTGTTACCATCTTTTTAATGAGAGAAGGGGTTTCATCACTTGGGAATTGAAGTGGCTACAACCTCCTTGCCTATATAAGAGAGGGTAGAGGCTCACCAAGAACACCCCAAGTCCTTCCACACCTCCTCCTCCCTCACGTGCATCGCTTGGCGAAGCCCTGCCCGCGGGAAACTCTTCACCATATCCACCACCACGCCGTTGTGCTGCTGGAATTGATCCCATCTATTTCTCCCTCTTGCTTGCTGGATCAAGAAGAAGGAGACGTCATCGAGCTGTACGTCTGCAAGCCTCCGGAGGTACTGCTCGTTTGCAGTGCTGATCGGATCGAACTTCACCAACAACTTCACCAAGCTGCATTGAAATAAACGTTCAACGCGCGTGTTCTTCGAGGGTATGATGACCTACTCTCCCCGTTACTAGCATCTTCTAGATTGGATCTTGGATGTTGCTTCCGCATGTGAGAGAATTTTTTTGTTTTCTATCGCGCAATCTCCTACAACTAGTGGGGTGCATCCAACTTGCTTGATCATGAAGACCTAGAGCTCATTTGAGAAGGCTCATCCTTGGAATATGCAAGCCAAGTTCTAAAGTGTAAGGGTCCCCACATAGTTATGCATGAATGATAATCTCTATGTAGTACAAATATGACAATGGAGTACGAGTGTGGATCTTTCAAAAGGAATAGTAGTGTTGCCCCCTTCTCTCTTTTTTTTTTGTATTTTTGTGGCCTCTTTGGCTCTTTCTATTTATCTCTTATTTGTCCTCTTTGTGATCTTTTAATTTGTCCTCTTTGGGATCTTTTCTTCACTTAAGGGCAACACTTTATATTTTACAAGAATATAAATAAGATCTTCACACTTTACAAGAAATACTCAACATAAAGAAAGATGAAAACTATCATGATCAATCAAATGCATGCCTCTGTCAGTGTAGCAGGATATGCAATGATACTAGCGCGCCATGTAGCAATAATAAGGGCAAATCCCAACTAGCATGCGGCTCCTCGATCAAGCAAAAGCATGTATGACATGAAGATCAAGTCATGAGATGGTGGATGTTGCATGGAAATGTATCTCGGAAAGTCTATGAAAATGCCTTGATAGGTAGGTAAGGTGGCTGTTTTGAGGAAGATATAAGGAGTTTTATGATGATAGAGCATATCATGCCAAGGGTTTTGATGCATCGGCAAAGTATGCACCAACTCTCAAGATGAGAAAGGGCAATGCACGGCACCGAAGAGGCTAGCAAAATATGGAAGGTGGAAGTGCCAACAATCGAATACTCGCATTAGTCCGAAGAACTCATGCACTTATTGTCGGTAACTCTCTGTCTAATCAGGAGGTTCACAAAGAGACAAGTACCCCGAGGAGGAGTGTATGGGGGTTTGGCTATCCTTGCACAGCCTCGACCCATGGTACGTGAGGGTACTCTATATATCCCAACCCCTCCAGAGGTTAGCGATCCATCTAGTAGCTAGAGTTCTCAACTAATTTTTTTAGTTTTTCTAAAATAAGCACGGATTGCCAAAAATACGACACCTATCACTAATAGGCTCAAGCTCTTGGCACCAGACAGTCCAAACATTACTCAAATCAATACCTCAAAACTATTGCATGTTACTACTACACTTGTAATAGCAACCTTAATTGCCTACTCATGCAAGACACACAACTCAGTGCAACAAGACCACTCTCTAAACAAGATAAGCATGAAAACTCAAGAGAGTTCCTAGAACAACCTAAAAAAAAGCTCTTAAAAAGATAAGCATGAAAACTAAGAGCTAAGCATGACAACAGCTATGAAAAGACAAAGAACACACACAAAAAGAAAGATAAGCATGCAAGCCTATGTTGTGTTCTAAGGTGGAGTGGAGCGTGTTTCTCTCCCAAATAATGAAGTCTGGGATCCAACTTGTTATGAACAGCAAGCAGAACAAAACAAACTAAAAATTAAATAGCGGGACGCTCCAAGTTTAGCACATAACATATGAAGTGATAAAAATAAATCATGGAAAAGGACGAACTGATGATTATTGATGGAGAAGGGGATGCACGGGGGCATCCCCAAGCTTAAACGCTTGAGTCTCCTTGTATATTTCTTGGAGGTGCATGGGGGCATCCCCAAGCTTGAGTGCTTGACACTCCCGAATCTTCTTTCATCATCTTCCTTCGCATACTTGAAAACTCCCTTCATACGATACTCATCATAAGATGATTAGAGTGGTTAGTACCCATAATAAAATAGTTTTTATCCACTAGAAATAAAGATTTTCATGTATAGCTACTATTTCTCAAGATTTCCAAAAAAAATTGCAAAGAAAAAGCAAGATTAAGATTTGCAAAACGATGAAACGCAAAACGTGGCAGAATCTGTGAAAAACAGACCAACAGGTAGTAAATAATTTTTTGGGGTACTTCTGCAGCTCAAATAAAAAAACTCAGAACAGACGCATTAAAGCTAATTGTATAGATCATGTTGTAAAAAATCGATAAAAAGATGATCTGGTGATTTTTGGCTAATTTTTCCGTCAAGGCAACAAATCTGTTTCTAGACATCAGGTCACAACTTTTGAACTTTCTTGCAATCGGAGGCTAAAACTTGGCACAAAGCTTGAAAATAAAGATACAATGATGTTGCTAAATTAGTAACAAGCATCAAGACCACTAAAACTTAAAGTAAAAACATCTTGGGTTGCCTCCCAACAAGCGCTTTCTTTTATGCCTTTTAGCTAGGCATGAAGATTTTATAAGATGCTCTCATAAGAATAAGGATTTGAAGCAAAAGAGAGCGTCAAGAAGCAAATGTGAAACACATTTAAGTCTAACACACTTCCTGTGCCTAGGAAACTTATAAAAAAAATCAAAGATGCACAAAATGACATGCATAGAAAGGTGGAAGAAGAGCAACTTCAAAACTTTCAACAAAAAGAGAGGTGTTTTAGTAACATGGAAGTTTCTACGACCAATCTTTCCTGTCTCAAAATAATTTTCAATGGCATCATGAACAACATCAATAATATAACTATCACATAAAGCATATTGTTCGTGACCTACAAGCACACATGTATTGTTTTCAACACGACTTTTAGGATCATAAGATAAATGCAACCCATCACATTGAGCCTTAATAAGAGCAAAATTCTTCGGAGTTGGAGATTTCAAAAGGATAATAGGACAATCAAGTGTGGGTGCAATAGCAACAATTTCATGCTTAACATAAGGAACTATAGCAAGTTCATCTTCGTAAGCATCATCGATAGTGGCATCATGGCCATCAACAAAGCAACTATCAAGATATTCAGAAAGCGATGTATGAACTGGGTCCTTAGAATCATAAGATTCCTCATCATAGCAACCATTAGCCTCTTCTTGGGCATCATATTTTTTTTAAATCGTCAATATAATCATCGCAAATATAATTATCAAGGCAATAAGCAAGGATTGCAAGGTTTTGAGATTTGTGAATAGTATCATAATACTTTTTAATCAAAGAAGCAATCTTATAAGCACCCTTAAAAGCAACAAACTCTTCAATCTTTTCAACATCAAAGTAATCATAAACACCTTTAGCATAAGAAGATCGGATCTCATTCTCATTAAAAATCAGACTGGAAAGGAAGGTGTTTATGATCTATTTTAGAGCAGCAAGTAAAATCATAAATATAGCACAAAGATTCAGCATAACAATAAGAAGTATATATTTGATCCAGTAAGTGTTTCCCTTTTTGAGATAGGCGGTGCCGCGTATAATGAGCATGCTCATCCAATGATTTTCCTCAACCAAGTCGGTTGGGTTTTTAGCGCGAGCACAAATTGATCGAAGACGATCCAAGTGAAACATGTCCATCCTACCATATTTGGGTGGTTCCACACCCATGGTAAAGATAGCATCAGTAGGCAGACAAAGACAAAAACCAATTAATTGTTTTGTGGATTTTGATAAAAGACACTAAGATAAAAACTAGAAGGTAAACTAACAAAACTAAAAATCAAAGATAAAATATAGTGTGCAACTCTCCAATCTTGAAGATTGGAGTCTCCGGTAACGGGGCCAGAAATTGCTTGATGCTAGCTAGGAAGTGATAGCTCTCGCCCCTCGTTGGTTACCCCAAGTGGAAGGTTGAGATGTATCATAGCAGCAAATTTCCCTTGGCGAAGAAGCCAAGGTTTGAGTCAGTCGGTTGGACTCCAAGGTCGACAATTAGGTGGCAAGAAAACAATGGCGCCGTTTACAACCAAGGTTGCTTAATTGACCTGGACCTACACACACAACAGATAACTTTGATTCCCAACAAGTACAGAGAGGTTGTCAATCTCTCCGGCCTGTTGTTTACAAAGGATCAAACGCACGAGATAATGATAGTAGTGATAAAGATAGCAACTGAAAGTAAAATCAGAAACTAAAGTGGAGGTGTAAACAGTGGTGGAAATATGGACCGGGGTACCACGATGTTCACTAGTGATGTCTCTCTCCCAAAAGACGATAAAAGAGCTAAGCTGGGTAAACAAATTACATCTGGGCAATTGATAGCGTAGAAGTGATAATGGCTTATCGCCCTTCGTTGGTTACCCCAAGTGGAAGGTGAGATGCACCGTAGCGGCAAATTTCCCTCGGTGAATATACCGAGGTTGAGATCGACCAGTAGGACTACGACAATGATAAGTAGGTGGTGAAGTGAACAATGGCGCCGTTCAAAACTTAGGGTTGCTTACTTCACCTGGACCTGCACACGATACAATTAAATTTCCTCCCAACAAAGTTCATAGAGGTTGTCAATCTCTCCGTTCTTGTTGTTTACAAAGGTTCAAACACACAAGGGATAATGATAATGATAATGGTAGCAACTGAAAGTAAATACGGAAAAGGAAATAGCTTGTAAACAATGATGAGGATATGGACCGGGGTCCCGTGATGTTCACTAGCGATGTCTCTCTCCCAAAATATGATAAAAACTGATATGCGAGGTAAACAAATTACAGATGGGCAATTGACAGGATTATAAACGCACTGCAATGCTAACTATGTTACAAAAGAAAGGAAGAGGCTCATAAGCATGGGCAGTACGCCAAAATAAGTAGACCGAAATCCATCTACTACTAATCATCCACCTTGAGATATCTATCCAGAACATCTCGCTGGTATTAAGTTGCGAGTCCCACCCAAAGTGTAAACCCAAAGAAACAGACAACTGCATTAAAAGAACTTTGCGTAAACTAAACAATCCTTGCAACTGCGGTTACAAGCGCCGTTGTTTTCCCCCTTGTGGCCACAACACATCCCCTAGACTCATGTTTCTGTCACTCAAGCGTGTCATCGGGGGCATGTACCCACAATCGAGCATAACGTTCCCTCTTGGAGTTACTATCCACCACTTGGCCAAAGCAATAAACAGCAACGGAGAACATGCAAGAATTACTTAGAAACAAAAATATAAGAGATAAAAACCAAATATATTACTCTAGCACGATCTGAATATAATCTCATAATCCATCGGACCCATCAAACTCAACATAGCAACATCAGAAGAATTACATATGTGTCTCGATCATGTAGGGCAGCTCACAAGGTCTAAACCATGAAGAACAAAGAGGGAGGAGAACTGTTGGATATGTGCCCTAGAGACAAATTAATAAAGATATTTGTCACATATCCGTTTTGTTCATAATACGTTTTATACTGTGCTATAACTGTATTACTTGGAAATACTAATACAGGTGTAGTATAAAACATGATCCGTAGTTTAACTCGGGTAAACTATCTCATTGGGCAATTGATTGATCAAGCTTTCCTGATCATGGCGACACTTAAGTCCATTGACAATGAGGTCATATCGTTAAGGGGAATGATGTGATGGACGTACACCCACCTAAAGTATTGCAATGTGATCGAGTCACATAGTTCAGCGTTGCTATGACTTTGTAACATATGGCTTAGTCCTTAGACCGTAATGATCATACGTAATTGTCATCTATGAGGAGACTTTGATTTGTATCCCACCGCCTGACTGAAATATGATGGCTATAACGGTGCACTTTGGGTATTCCGAAATAGATGGTTGATGAGTATGTTAATAGATCAGAGCGGGATTTGTCAGTCCTGGTGACAGGACAGGTACTCTGAGCCCACTCGGTGATATTGCATCAACACCTTTCAAGGACGTGACTAGGTCACAAGAGATGCAATGATCATGGACGAGAGAAGTTTTTTGTTGTGAACGAGATGTGAACACGGTATGTAGGATACCGACGATCAAACCTCGGACAAACAAAGTACCGCAGCACAAAGGGATTACGTCGTATCGTTAACGGTTTCCAAAAGCGATCGAAGTTCATTCGATGGAAGCGCAGGGGCTGTCAAGGATTGTAACCAGGTCCAACTGACTAGTCATTGGTCAATGAGAAGAGTCTCGACCATGTCTGCTATTTACCGGACCGTTAGGGTGTTACACTTAAGGGCAATTGATGCATAGGACAGTTACGGGATCAATTGGTGAAATAGGAGGAATCACCGGAATAGTTCCGGAGGAGGACGGAATGGTTTCCGGACATTTTGAATAGTTCAAAATAATTTTTAATTGTTTTAATAATGTTTTATTATTTAATTATCTAAATTAAATATTTAAAACATATTAAATAAATTAAAAAAATGGGAAAAGGCTAAATGGGCCCATGGGGCCCATTAAGGGAGGAGGGGGTCTCCCCCCTTGGGCTTGGCGCCAAGGGTGGGGCCCACCACCCCCCTTTGCCGGCGCACTCCCCCCCCCCTTGGGAGTTTAGTCCCACATGGGGGAGGGGAGGAGGATGGCACCCCCCTTTGCCTATATAAGGAGGGGTAGACCCCCCTTTTTCCAACACACCAATATCTCCTTCTTCCTCCTTCTCCTTCCTGGAAGTGGACTCCCCTTGTTTAGAGTCTGCACCTGGATTGGAGTTCTCCACCATAAGGTAGGCCATCGTTCTACTGGAGTCGGGATCCGTAGCCGTCTTTCTTCCGCTGCTCGCCTGGTTCGGGGCCCGGGAGGAACATCGATTGTACCATACGTGTATAATCTCTTCGAGGGACTACACCTGTGGTGCTACTTCGTCGCTGGAGGTTTACCGGGAGTCATCCTCGCCGGTGGTGGTCTTCTACACGACAGGGAGGTCGTAGTTCCGAGTCTACGCCAGCCACGTTCGCAAGAACGTTTCCCTCTTTCGGTCTTCAAAGGTATGAACACCGATTCCCTCCGTTACTTTACATCTCCATAGCATAGATCTTGGGTTCGGGTACCGTAGGTATGAAAAATTTGTGTTTTCTTCCCCGTATCCCAACAGTGGTATCAGAGCTAGCTATGCGTAGATGTATTGTACGGGTAGAACACATCTAGGATGTGGGCATCGAATCTTCATTCGTTACCCTCCCACGTGTACTCATTTAGCGTTGCGGCAATGTTTGATGAAGCGGCCCCCGACCGACCTTATGCATTTACGCGAGACTGGTTCCACGCTTGACATATGGCTTGTACCATATAAAGTGGCTGGGGGGTGTCTGTCTCTCTGCATTAGCGATGCGAAGATGTTTGCAACGGAGGGCCCCGACAGGGGTGTAATAGAGACGGATGGGAGACGGTGTTGTGTCATGTTTTTCGCAGGATAGAAACGGTTCTCTCTCTCGAAACCCCTAGCAGCCACATAAAACTTGCACAAGCTAAAGTAGAAAGGCGTTTAACTTTGCTTTGCATGAAGGGGGATCATAGGTTGTAAGATTTACAATTTTACTTTCTGTTTTATGCTAGTATGCTATCGACGGTAGCACGAAACAGGACCATCTCTCACAATACCAACATTGTGTTCTCCCTTGGTGGGCACCGCCTGGAAGGTTCTCCCATATGGCTTCATGATCCGTACATACCGGAGTTG
This sequence comes from Bromus sterilis, assembly GCA_950022295.1. NCBI lineage: Eukaryota > Viridiplantae > Streptophyta > Magnoliopsida > Poales > Poaceae > Bromus > Bromus sterilis. The sequence continues at coordinate 112,079,279 of OX465598.1, forward strand.
TCCTACATATTCAACGGAGTTCGCATGAGGTTGGGTTCGGCAAGCCTGGCATATGCAGATATGGCCTTGCTGAACAACTAACATCAAGGTTCGATTGGAAGGCTTGACGTATGTAGATGCGGGCCTGGAACACAGGAGACCGAAAGGTCGAGCACGAGTCACATGCCTGATGTGATTGGCTTAGAGGCCTACCTGGTTCACATACTGATGGCCGTGACGATCGGGGGAGGTATGGGGGCTGGGATTGTGTAATCACTTATTGAAATTGAGAGGTGTTTATCTAAGTGGGAGATTTCTAGAATTTTGAGATTAAATTGAAACTCCACATTATGAACAAAAGTCTAAATATGTATCCTTGTGAATCAACCTTGTAGATGGCAGCACCTCGCCCCTCGTTCAACTTAGGATCATTCCTAGAGAAAGATAAGCTAAAAACAGATGGGACAAACTTCACCAACTGGTTCCGCACCCTAAGGATTCTCCTCGTTCCCCTCAAGATGGCATACGTACTAGAGGGCGCGTTAGGTGACGCACCAGCAGATGATGCCAGTCAGGACGAGAAGAATGTCTATCTCTCCAGGACTGATGATTACAACCTTGTCCAGAGTGGCATGCTCTACTCCATGGAGGCTGAGCTGCAGAAACGCTTTGAGAGGATGGGTGCATATGAGATTATCACCGACCTCAAGGCGGTCTTCGCACCTCAAGCCAGGGCTGAACGGTACGAGGCTTCTGAAGCCTTCTTCTCAGCAAAGATGGACGAGCACGGCAGCGTGAGTGAGCACGTAGTCAAAATGTCTGGCTACGTTCAGCGCTTGAATGCTCTGGAATGCCAGATTCCAGATGAACTTGCTGTTGATAGGGTTTTGCAGTCGCTTCCCCCTAGCTACAAAGGCTTTGTGCTGAACTACAACATGCAGGGGATGACCAAAACCCCTTCTGAGTTGTTCGCCATGCTGAAGAGCGCCGAGGTTGAGATCAAGAAGGAGCACGCCGTCTTCATGGTCAACAAGACCACTGACTTCAAGAAGTCAAGCAGGCGGGAGAAGTCCAAGAGAGGTGGCCCCAAGAGGGATGGAAAGTCAGTTGCCGCTCCTCCCAAGGCACCCAAGCCTAAACCCGGAGTGGAGTGCTTCTACTGCAAGGGTGAAGGTCACTGGAAACACAACTGCCCCAAGTACCTAAAGGACAAGAAGGCTGGCAAGGTCGCCAAGAGAGACGAAGGTATATTTGATATACATATTGTTGATCTTCTCTTGACAAGCGTCGGGAACACATCCTGGATACTTGATACACGATCTGTCGCTCATATTTCTAATTCCATTCAGGGACTAAGGAATAGGAGACGCTTGCTCAAGGATGAAGTGACGATGCGCGTGGGGAATGGCTGTCAAATTGAAGTCTTGGTGGTCGGCACGAAGCATCTTAGTCTCCCTTCGGGATTGGTTTTAGTTCTGAATAATTGCTACTATGTACCCGCGTTGAGTGTGAACATCGTTAGTGGCTCTTGCTTGAAGCGAGACCGCTATTCTTTTAAGTCTGATACAATTGGTTGTTCGATTTATAAGGATGAAATGTTTTATGTTCACGCACCGGAGTTGCATGGTTTATTCGTACTTGATCTCGATGGTGACGTGTGTCACATTAACAATATTGAGGCCAAAAGATTGAAGAATGATGAAGATCACATGAAGATGTGGCATTGCCGACTTGGTCATATTGGTATAAAGTGCATGGAGAAGCTCCATAAGGATGGACTTCTTGAGTCATTGGATTTTGGATCCCTTGATACATGTGAACCATGCCTCATGGGCAAAATGACAAGGACTCCATTCAATGGGATAATGGAGCGTGCGGATGACTTATTGGGGATCATACACACGGATGTATGTGGACCCATGAACGTCCCCACTCGCAATGGTCTTCGTTACTTCGTGACCTTTACTGATGACTTGAGTAGATATGGGTATATTTACTTGATGAAGCACAAGTCTGAAACCTTTGAAAAGTTCAAGGAATTTTAGAATGAGGTCGAAAATCAACTCGGAAAGAAAATCAAGCACCTTCGATCGGATCGAGGTGGCGAGTATTTGAGTCACGAGTTTGGAAATCATCTGAAGTCTTGTGGCATAGTACCACAGCTTACGCCGGCAGGCACACCTCAGAGAAACGGTGTGGCTGAGCGACGTAATCGAACCCTATTGGATAGCGTACGATCGATGATGTCTCATACTGATTTGCCTGTGTCATTCTGGGGGTATGCATTAGAAACTTCCGCTCATATTCTTAATAGGGCACCATCCAAATCCGTAAAGACAACACCATTTGAAGAATGGCATGTCACGAAACCTAAGTTGTCTCACCTGAAGGTTTGGGGTTGTGAGGCTTATGTTAGGAAACTACAGCCTGACAAACTTGAATCCAAGGCGGATAAGTGCATCTTTGTGGGCTATCCCAAGGAAACTTGCGGATACACCTTCTACAACAAGTCTGACAGCAAAATGTTTGTTGCCAAGACGGGACACTTTCTTGAGAAGGATTTTCTCGCGAAAGAGTTGAGTGGGAGGAAAATAGACCTCGATGAAGTGACTGACCAATCACTCCAATTGGAAGAAACATCTACAGAAATTATTCTGGAACCATCTTCCATAGTGGGAGCTGAAGAGAATGGCCAGAACGACATTCATAACGATCATGACATTGATGATGATCATGATGAGAATGAAGAGGAACCTTTTATGCCCCGTAGGTCATCAAGAGTCCGTCAACCTACTGAGTTTTACGGACAGCTTGTGAATGCAATCTCGGCTGATGAGTCGGATGAATCTACAAGTTACAAAGAAGCAATGGAGGGACCCGAGTCCGAGAAATGGCTTGAAGACATGAAATCTGAAATAGACTCCATGTACACCAACAAAGTATGGACTTTGGTGGATATTCCCGAGGGCCGCAAGGCCGTCGAGAATAAATGGATTTTCAAGAAAAAGACTGATGCAGACGGAAACGTATCTGTCTACAAAGCTCGACTTGTCGCGAAGGGGTTCCGACAATTTCAAGGAGTTGACTACGAGGAGACGTTCTCTCCTGTAGCGATGATAAAGTCTATTCGGATCCTACTAGCAATAGCTTCATATCATGATTACGAGATATGACAGATGGATGTGAAAACTGCATTCCTAAATGGCAACATTGAGGAAGAGTTGTATATGATGCAACCAGAGGGGTTTGTCGATCCAAGGAACGCTGGTAAGGTGTGCAAGCTTCAACGGTCCATCTATGGGTTGAAGCAAGCATCTCGGAGCTGGAATCTTTGATTTGATGAGGTCATTAAAGCTTTTGGATTTGTCCAAAACGTCGAAGAGTTATGCGTCTATAAGAAACTGAGTGGGAGCTCTGTAGCATTCCCTGTGTTATATGTAGATGACATATTACTAATAGGGAACGATAAGAAATTCTTAGAGGAAGTGAAGGAATATCTGAATGGACAATTTTCCATGAAGGACCTAGGTGAAGCTGCGTACATATTGGGGATTAAGATCTATAGAGATAGACCTAATCGACGGTTGGCCTTTAGTCAGAGCACTTATATTAACAAGATATTGAAAAGGTTCAGTATGGGTAACTCCAAGAGAGGCCTCTTGCCAGTTATAAAAGGTGTCAAATTAAGCGTGACTCAATTCCCAACCACAGCAAAAGAGAAGGAGGAGATGTCCTCAAAGCCCTATGCCTCAGCCATAGGTTCTCTCATGTATGCTATGTTATGTACCAGACCGGATTTAGCGCTGGCCATTAGTATGACTAATCGCTACCAGAGTAACCCGGGAATGGCTCACTGGACAGCAGTAAAGAACATCCTTAAGTACTTGAGAAGAACCAAGGATCTCTTTCTCGTTTATGGAGGAGTTGATGAGGAGCTCACCGTAAAGGGTTACGTTGACGCAAGCCTCGGCTCAGATCTAGATGACTCGAAATCCCAGACGGGATATGTTTTCATGTTGAACGGTGGCGCAATTAGCTGGAGGAGCGGCAAACAGTCAGTTGTCGCGCAATCTACAATGGATTCGGAGTATATTGCCGCTTGCGAAGCATCAAACGAGGCGCTGTGGCTCAATAAGTTCGTGATCGAGCTTGGCGTCTTTCCCAGCTGCACTGACCCCATGGGAATTTTCTGCGACAACACGGGTTCCATTGCTAACGCGAAGGAGCCAAGAACTCACTCCACAACCAAGCACATCCTCCGAAAGTTCCATGTGACGCGAGACTACGTCAGGGATGGACACACTAGGATTCACAAGATACATACGGATCTGAACGCAGAAGACCCGATGACTAAACCTCTTCCACAGGGCAAGTTTGAAGAACACCGAGAGACCATTGGTGTTAGATACATACCTGATGTAAACTAGTGTAATTTGTACTCTAGTGCAAGTGGGAGACTGTTGGATATGTGCCCTAGAGACAAATTAATAAAGATATTTGTCACATATCCGTTTTTTTCATAATACGTTTTGTACTGTGCTATAACTTTATTACTTGGAAATACTAATACAGGTGTAGTATAAAACGTGGTCCGTAGTTTAACTCGGGTAAACTATCTCATTGGGCAATTGATTGATCAAGCTTTCCTGATCATGGCGACACTTAAGTCCATTGACAATGAGGTCATATCGTGAAGGGGAATGATGTGATGGACGTACACCCACCTAAAGTATTGCAATGTGATCGAGTCACATAGTTCAGCGTTGCTATGACTTTGTAACATATGGCTTAGTCCTTAGACCGTAATGATCATACGTAATTGTCATCTATGAGGAGACTTTGATTTGTATCCCACCGCCTGACTGAAATATGCTGGCTATAACGGTGCACTTTGGGTATTCCTAAATAGATGGTTGATCAGTATGTTAGTAGATCAGAGCGGGATTTAGCAGTCCTTGTGACATGACAGGTACTCTGGGCCCACTCGGTGATATTGCATCAACACCTTGCAAGGACGTGACTAGGTCACAAGAGATGCAATGATCATGGACGAGAGAAGTTGTTTGTTGTGAACGAGATGTGCACACGGTATGTAGGATACCGACGATCAAACCTCAGACAAACAAAGTACCGCAGCACAAAGGGATTACGTCGTATCGTTAACGGTTTCCAAAAGCGATCGAAGTTCATTCGATGGAAGCGCAGGGGCTGTCAAGGATTGTAACCAGGTCCAACTGACTAGTCATTGGTCAATGAGAAGAGTCTCGACCATGTCTGCTGTTTCCCGGACCGTTAGGGTGTTACACTTAAGGGCAATCGATGCATAGGACAGTTACGGGATCAATCGGTGAAATAGGAGGAATCACCGGAATAGTTCCGGAGGAGGACAGAATGGTTTCCGGACATTTTGAATAGTTCAAAATAAAGTTTAATTGTTTTAATAATGTTTTATTATTTAATTATCTGAATTAAATATTTAAAACATATTAAAAAAATTAAAAAAATGGGAAAAGGCTAAATGGGCCCATGGGGCCCATTAAGGGAGGAGGGGGTCTCCCCCCTTGGGCTTGGCGCCAAGGATGGGGCCCACCACCCCCTTGGCCGGCGCACTCCCCCCCTTGGGAGTTTAGTCCCACATGGGGGAGGGGAGGAGGATGGCAGCCCCCCTTGGCCTATATAAGGAGAGGTAGACCCCCTTTTTCCAACACACCAATATCTCCTTCTTCCTCCTTCTCCTTCCCGGAAGTGGACTCCCCTTGTTTGGAGTCTGCACCTGGATTGGAGTTCTCCACCATAAGGCAGGCCGTCGTTCTGCTGGAGTCGGGATCCGTAGCCGTCGTTCTTCCGCTGCTCGCCTGGTTCGGGGCCCGGGAGGAACATCGATTGTACCGTACGTGTATAATCTCTTCGAGGCACTACACCTGTGGTGCTACTTCGTCGCTGGAGGTTTACCGGGAGTCATCCTCGCCGGTGGTGGTCTTCTACATGACAGGGAGGTCGTAGTTCCGAGTCTACGCCAGCCACGTTCGCAAGAACGTTTCCCTCTTTCGGTCTTCAAAGGTATGAACACCGATTCCCTCCGTTACTTTACATCGCCATAGCATAGATCTTGGGTTCGGGTACCGTAGGTATGAAAAATTTGTGTTTTCTGCCCCGTATCCCAACAAGAACATCACATAGCTACTGATCATGGACCCAAGGTCCATGGTAGACTACTCACGGCACATCCGGGAAGCGTCCATGGTGGAGGAGAAGCTCCCGGAGGTCGATCCTCCCTCCGGCAGGGTGCCGGGTAGGGTCCTGACGGTGCTCCCGATCTTGGAAGCGCGGCGGCGGTGGAACAAAGGCGAGATTGGAAAATAGGGTTATGTCTTCGGAGTTTCCCCGTCATGAGAAATAAATAGGCGAAGGGGCAGCCAGGGGGTGACGAGGGGGTGACCCCACGACTCCAACATGTGAGACTACCTGGTGCGCGTGAAGACAGAAGGCCCGCTGGAAAGCTACGACAAGCCCGCGACTGGCCCAACCAAGCACCGACGTAGGAGTTCGCGACTAACATGGAAGGTGCAACTTGGCGTACAAGGCAGGACTAGAACTAGGAAACTACCTCTGTAACCTAGCACGGACTCCCCGAGACTTAGCCTAGTATATAAAGGCTAGGAGGGGAGACGTCCAGATCAACTCAATACGCATCTACTCATCCTAGCCTTGCGAGAACTCGCCTTGGCCTCCACTGTAATCGCCCCCTCACGCAATAATATCGAGCAGGAAGTGCTTCTCCTATTAGCCGACGAGTATCGTCCAACCTGTGCCTATCTCTATGACTAACCCAGGGTCCCTGACCATGGGATTTTCCGGGGTTGATCCCCGTCAATTGTCGCCGTCTGTGGGAACTTCACAGGTTGGAATCGCGATCTCGGTGGACTCATCATCGGCACTCGTCAAGGCAGCGACTTCATCAACACTCATCGACTCTATGATCCGGGCAGACTCCGATCTATTCGGATCCCTCGGTTTCATGGCTCACCTACTGGCCTTTCAACCGGCTTTCGCCGACCTGCGCACTGGAGTCAACCTGATTTTCGGAGCATATCAAATCTACATCAACCACTGGGGAGCCCTCCGTCTCACGGATCGCGCTCGAGCACCCGCGACGGCAGATCCTACATCAGCAATCGAAGCAGCACCCGCCCGCGTGACGACTCCACGAATCAGCCACGACCCCCAGCCCGACTACTCGAGTGGTCCCTGGAAGAAGCGCAACGTGCGCGCAAGCAAGACGACATTCAAGACGTTGTCCCAAGTATTCATGGCAGACATCCATGAGCCAACCACAGATGGCAAAAACCAAGATGACGACCCGATCAGTCGCCGGGACAACCGCTCGAATAACAAAGACACTGATACTGACAACACTGGCCAGGTCACCGTCACGCTTGGAGAACCAGGAACCATACCAAAGAAAATATAAAAAGGAGCGGAGCATAGCAATCGCAGGAACGACGAGCCAGAAAGCAGCAAGCATCAGACCCCAGGCATGGCGAAAGAGGAGGTGACACCCTGGATTTTGGAACTTTCGTTTTCCAAAAACTTTTCTGATTTATTTCTGGATTTGCGATTGGATTTGCTTTTTGATCACCTCGTTAGACTTGAAACTTGAGCATATTTTCTTTCCATGCTCAAGTAGGCCTTGAATCCAAGACTTTCCCATGTCATTCCATGGACCCATCTCATCCAAGTCACCATTTTATTCTAGCCTTATATTCCTTTTTCCAATAAAAGGGATATTCCTATTATTTGAGGTTTGTGAAGCAAACCATATTTATATTTCTCCATACATCTCCAAATAATTCCCACATGTCATTGACATCATATCTTGACAAATTCTCCAAAAACATTTCATAGCCCAAGTGGATTTTTCTTCTAGAAAAATTCATTTGTCTATGGGGGCAGAATGGAGCTTTGTGAAGGGAGTGCCATTTATCTTGATCCATTGCTGGGAAACTTTTTTTTAATCTCATATGATCATATCATTGATCTCCACCAAATTACACCACCATTTGATCAGCCAAACTCCCACAATAAATTCCCAAAGTTTGGATGCAGCAAGGGGGAATTGTGAAGCAAGTACATGATAGGGGATCCCATTTGCCTTGAAACTTTTTGAGCATGATCCTACCACCAAATAACTCCACCAAACCAAATTCGAGCCAAATCCTATTACCCATGTGAGTGCATTTTCAATATTAAGTTTCTAGTTAGTGGGCCACATTGTGAAGCAAGTCCTAGCTATGTGTGCCCAATGGCTATGAAATTTTATACACATATGCACCATGCCAAATAACCCCAGTACACCAATTTTTATCCAAATCCACCAATCCTATGAGATGCTAGCTTCAGCTTTGCATTCTGGCCTATTTGGACATTTGTAAAGGAAGTGCTAGCTAACTTACTCCAAATGAGATGAAACTTGGTGTACATACTCATCCTAGTGTATGATTGAGCTAGGCAAAAGATCATGCCTAGGGGAGCTATGTACAAGCCATGCCACATCACAAACACCTTCTGCAGCATTAGTACATTTGCAAAGGATGTACCATGTACATTGATCCTTTTGATCCCAAACTTTCCAGATCATTAGTCCTTCCAACCCTAAGCCACTAGGACAACCTGGCTCCACCCAAAACCCCACCATGTGATCCCAGCTTCTGCTCCAAGTTTGCTGCATCAAACTATTGATGGAGATAGAGATCACTACAGTAGCCCATGTGGCCACACAGGCACATCACTGTGATCAGCTCCAGAAGGACTATACCCCAGACAACATTGGCCACTAAGAAACCTCCCCTTGGTGGCCACGCTCCCAGACAGCAGCAGGCGTGCTCTGGTCGCGCCCTGAGCGTGCTCGACCCGTCCACCTCGAGCTACAGAGCGCCACCGGTCGTCTTCCTGTTGTCTACCTGCGCCGCACGTCTTTTCTCAGCCTGCGTGCGCCACGCCACCCTCTCTGGAGCCTCCTCGACGCCTCTCGTGGCTGCCAGCTTGCCGCCCCTCCATGGCCGCGTCCGCTCGTCGTCTTCCGACCACGACATCGACCTCCCCCTATAAAAGGGCTTGCCCCCGGCCTCCCAAAGCATCCCCAGCTCCTTCACACCCCTCCTAGCCGCCTTCCCCTCGATCAATTGGTCGCCGGAGCCCCTCCAGCACCACCTCTGACTGCCTATGGCCGCGCCCCTCTGGCCAAAATTCCAGTAGTCCGGGCCTCCTCCTTCCTCCCAGCCATCACCAGGCCCTCCCCCTCGGCCTCCCGCAGCCCCGCCGCCCTCGCCTCCCATCGCCGGAGCCCCGCCACCAGCCCGGCTCGGCTCGGGCCACAGCCACGGACGCCGCGCCTCCCTGTTGGAGCTGGCACCACCGACCACCCCTCGTGGCCGCAAGGCCATTGGTGGGTGCGTCTCGGGCGTGCCCAACAGGCCCCGGCGAGCCCTCCCCGCCCCGGCCATCGACGTCGAAGGGTGCCGGCCACGGCGCTCCCCTGCATCCCCCTCCGTGGAAGAAACAGAGGAGGAGGGAGAAGAGGGCTGACGCGTGGGCCCCCTTGTAAGTGCCCCGCAGGCTACTGACGAGCGGGCCCGGCCTGGGTTAAGTGGAGGCGTATCCAGCTGAGTGCGCTTTCCTTAAAGGAAAGCGTACTTTTGTCCCCCTCGGCCAAGAATACATTTTCCTACCCGGAAGGCGCATTTTGATCTTCTTCGGCCCAAAATACGCTTTCGCCGTTAGAAAGCGTATTTCCTCCCGCCACAGCCCAGAAATACGCTTTTAGCTGCTGGAAAGCGTATTCCACCAAATCCAGCCCCCCGACACCGTTCGGTTGATATCTCCGCAACCGTAAGTCCAAACGGGTTGATTCTTTTTGCGTTGGTTTCGTATCGAGATCCTCTTCGTGTTGGCATAGGTTTAATGCCATGTTGTGATGTTATTATTTTCTGGTCAAACAAAATATGATGTTTGACTTTTAATCTGTTGCTTTATTTGAAATCTTTTGCAGGGTTTTGTCGGTGTCAAAGACCGGGAGTGTTCCACACTCCTCTGGTGAAAGGCAAGCCACAATACCCTTTGAACCTTCGCAAAGCTTTGACGTGCTTCTAAAAGTGTTGTTCGATGATATGCTTATATCGGTGACCGTGATCATGTTACCGTTGCTATGTTTAATGTTATTGTTGCCATGCTATGATTGATGTTATCATGCTCTCCTAGAATATGCTACTACTATGCCATGCCTTGATCATGTTATCTTCATGCTATGCTTTTCTCATGTCATTGCCATGTCATACTCTGCATCATCGTAACCACGCTATACCACCATCATGATTAATTTGCTCATGTCATGCTTAACGACATTCATAATGTTGCCATGCTGATAACTTAATCTTGTTAACACGGATAAGTTCACCATCTAAAATGTGTTTGATCATATCTGAAATTGTCATGTTAATATGCTATGCATTGTTATGATCTGATACTCATGTTGCACCGGATACTTGTGTTTGCTTTTGGAGATATGCTTCATGAAAAGTTGATGAGGTGCCACCGAACCGGACTTATCCGTGCAGCCACATTTGCCTGTATGGGCGGGCCTTGATTCGGTCTGCCGGTGGGTTCTCTTGCGCGTATCACCAAAGTAGGAGAGGCTACGCGCGCGCTGCCCTGATCAGGCAAGCGGCGGTAGTCTTGACAGCCAGAGTTGTTATGCGCGCGATCCAGAGTTGGACAAAGTTTAAGGACCAAGTGATGGTCAGATTGGTTGGGTGGTAACGGAGGACACCTAACCACAGGGCTACCCAAGACGGGATGTCGATGATACGGTAAGAGGGACATGCGGTAGCATCGGTCTCGTTGGAGAAGTCCTAGTTCACTCCTGCGGTGCGAGTTCCAAGGATCCCGTGGGACAAGTACCGGGGTGCTGGATGGAGGAAGAACTCCATAGTGTGGGTAACGTGCACAAACTCTGCAGAGTCACACAAATATATTCGAATAGCCACGTCCACGGTAATGGACACAGTTCGTACTAGGTCACACCTTATGATCAACATGAGTTAGGTGGTATATTTGTGGTAAGTGGTTTGGTCATGCGATGACCGGATTGGTTGGGTGGTAACGGAGGACACGTAACCCGTTGAATGGTCACGATGTGACCCGGTGATTGAGTCGGTAAGGACTACGAGGTAAGCCAAGTGATCATGCGATGATCATGTGGGGTCCATGTGACCTTAAACGATGATTGGGTGTGCATTAGTCTTAATGCTGATAATATGCTTGATAAATATCTGTTTGCATGATATGGTTGCTCACCTGTTTAATACACTGATATACTTTAACATGTTGCCATGTTATTGTTTTGCCTTGTTGCATGGTTGTTGTGAGCTTGCAAGTACATTCAATGTACTGACCTGGCGTGTTATGCCAGATTTGCAGGCCGTGCTTTGGATGCGTAGGACGACGTTCCTGGTGTTTGCAAGCTAGGAGGTGTCCCAGCCAGTGTCCCTGTGGATTGGAGTTCATCATCGCCGTTATTGTTCCGCTGCCGTCGATATTCTGCTGCTAGAGAGTTATGCTGCTGCTTGGTGTAGAGTTGAGGCTAGCCTGAGGAGAAAGTTGTGTCTCCGCTAGCGTTGTAATAGACCTCGTGTACCCCTATCTTCGGTAATAGAAAGGTGTTCAGTTCTATATCAATCAGTGCCGTGTTCCAGAAGACTTGATCTCTAGGCTGGTGCACGGGGTGTTCCGGTCCTCTGAGCCGGGGTGCCACAGAGGACCATCCCGTAGAAAAGATCTACCTGTCCAAGGAAGCAATCGCCAGAATAAGGGACATAGGTGAAAGGCGGCAAACTACTCCCGGAGAATGCATCACGAGACGAGCTCAGAGCATACAACAAGCTGGCGAGTGACGCCACCAAGAGAGCAAGACAGCAACGCCTAGAATTAGAGAAGCAAGGAAAAGCTACCATCGACTCAAGAAATAACCGCAGGGCATCTCCCAGAAGCGACTCCTCCGACTACGACTCCCCCATCCGAGCAAGATCCAGATTCAGCAATCTGAGACGCACGGACAAGAAGAAGGTGGCCCGCAAGCTAGATGACGACTTCAAACTAGAAGAGGACGACGACGAGGAAGAACAACTCACGCCAGCCGAAGCCCTGTTCACTGCCCAAGAGTACCTATCTCGTGCTCAGAAAGGCAAGAAAGGCAGCTTAGATCACAACACGATGATGGCACTCAAAATAATGAAAGACGCCATCTTAGCCCCCAAAAGAGCAGGCGCAAGACGAGCTCCACGCGAGAAGACCCCGGACAAGGACCCCAGCTCACCCGCCGACGACAGCAGCGACGACTGGCGCAAGCGCCCAAACAAAAACCACGACAGCGACGAAAACAGCAACAGACGCAACAACAATCGGCGAGACACGCGCGACAACATAACACAAAGCAAAGTCAACCGTGGAAGACGAAGGCGAGCAGCCCGCGAAGAGTACTTAGACGAGCAAGCTTTCGACGAGAACGTAGAACCATGCGGAGCACTGTGCTTCACACGGTCCATACGGAAAACAAGGATGCCGAAAGGTTTCAAGCTAAACTCCACAGCGCACAAGTACGACGGACTGAAAGAACCAGAAGCATGGCTCGAAGACTACCTAACGGCCGTAAAATTCCGACGCGGAACCAATATTACAACAATGCAGTACATACAACTCATGCTCGAGAGCTCAACACGACACTGGCTGAAGAACCTACCACGAGGATCAATCGACTCCTGGAGGCAGTTCCGCAGCGCTTTCATCGAGAACTTCAAGTCAACCTATGACGAGGGGGTGACCCCACGACTCCTATGGATGGGCCTACTCGGTGTACCCGAAGACAGAAGGCCCACAAGGATGCCGCCTGGGCCCAGCCTTGGCCCACTAGTGGCACCGACGTAGGAGTCCGCGACTCGTAAGGAAGGTGCAAACCTGCCGTGCGGTACAAGATTAGGGTTTGGAAACCTCATCTGTAATCCAGGACGGATTCCCCGAGACCTGGCCGACTATATAAATGCTAGGAGGGGAGGCGTCAAGATCATCTAATACACAATCTGTAACCCTAGCCTTGTGCACACTAGCCTTGGCCTTCCCTGTAATCGCATCTCCAAGCAATAATATCGAGCAGGAACGTCTCCTCCTGTTAGCCGACGAGCTATCGTCCAACCTGTGCCTCTCATGACTAACCCAGGGTCCCTGACCATGGGATTTGCCGGGGTTGATCCCCGTCAATTGGCGCCAACTGTGGGAACTACACAGGTTGGAATTATGATCTCGGTGGTTCTGTCTTCAGCAAGCCACAACTCAAGAGCAAGAACCAGATCCAATCCACCCGAAGAATTCAAGATCACGGCAAACATCTCTGCCGCCCAACCGAGATCGCTCGGCCTGCAGCTGTGCCAAGACCAATACTATGGCGGCAACCGAGTCCACCGCCAGCGAAGGACAAATCGATGACCCGAAAGAAAGGCGCGAGGGCTCTACGCAGAAATCCCGATCGACGAACTACAACACGAAGCAGAGGACCTGCCGACCACTCGATGACCCACCGCCACCCTGGCACCCGCCGCACAACAAGACACCGACTCCGAGCTCGAGATCAGTGATCGTCAAGATCATCGCCAACAAAGAAGAAATCGACGACCTAGAAGACAGGCGCGAGGATTCTACGAAGAGACCCCACTCGACGAGTCGAACTATATAGCTACTCGCCCGCCGACCACTCGACGACCCGCCGCCGTGCGGACAGCTGTCGCCCGCCAGGACAGCGACTCTGAGACTCAGACCGGCGAATACTACGACCCAGATCGAAGACCAGACGAATTCGCCAACCTTATAAAGAACCAAAATCTGAGCGAGGGGATCGAAATCGACCTGCGAGTCCACGAGCACCCGGCGGACCACGCGCAGATCTTCCGAATCTCAAGGAGGAGACGGCACGCCGGATCCAGCAAACTTACGGGCAAGGAGCAGCTAGAAGGACCCTGCACAATCCACTGCTTCGAAGACGACTGGGGATACATCAGATCGGGTCACACTCTGGGAGACTGCCGCCTGTTCAACGAACTCGCCGACAGCCTCAAGGAAGAAAAACAACGAGAAGCCAAGCGCACCCGACGAACCGAGCAGTCGCCGACTCAAGGAAAGGTGTACATGATCCAAGAAGGTAGGGTACCGCAAGCCCAACATGACGCCTACACCCTGCAAGCCAGAGCAGCCGAGAACCTAAACACGGTCTAAGTCTACCAGCTACACGACGCAGAAACCAGTATCACGTCCTCCCAGAACGATCACCCACCTGCAGTCCCAAGGCCGGGGCACGCGCCCCTGGTACTCGATGCTTAAGTTGGAGGATACGACATGGACATAATCTTTATGGACGGAGGCAGCAGCATGAACATAATCTTCGTCAGCACTCTACACAAGATGCTGATCCCACGATCAATATGGAAAAAATCAAGCACCGTGTTATACGGAGTAGTTCCAGGAGAAGCGGCTACTTCCCTTGGAATAATCGAGCTCGAAGTTGTCTTTGGCAGCAAACGCAATTTCGCAAGACACACCCTCGAGTTCGAAGTACTCGATTGGCAGTCGCAGTACCACGCTATACTGGGACGTCCAGCATTCGCGCAATTCATGGAGGTTCCGCACTACGCCTACCTCAAACTCAAGATGCCAGGATCTGCAGGCGTCATTACAGTCAACGGGAGCTTCACCAAATCAGATCAATGTGATCGCGATTTCCACAGAGTTTCGGACACCTTTGGAGCCGAGCAAGAACTCACAGAAATAGCCATGGCGACAGAAAAAAGTACCTTTCCGCTAGCAAGTCGAAGCTAGTCAAAAGAATACGGGCGGGACTTCAGCATCGACAGCGACACGGTCACCCACCAAGTGCACCCGACGGACCCAGAAAAGACAGTCCGGGTGTACACCCACCTCCCGGAAGAGCAAGTGACTGCTCTCATCGCTTTCCTCTGTGAAGAATGGGAAATCTTTGGCTGGTGCCCAGCCGACATGCCAGGAGTACCGCGCGAGTTCACGAACACGCGCTGTGCATCAAGCCAAACACCAAACCAGTGAAGCAGGCACTACGGAGATTCTCAAAACCCAAGCGCAGAGCAATTGGGGAGGAGGTCAACCGATTACCCGACGCCCAATTCATCCGAGAGACTAAGAAAGCCACTTGGATCGCCAACCCTGTGCTGGTCCCCAAGAAATACACAGACGTGCTGCGGATGTGCGTCGACTACGGGCCAGTCAACAAATACTGCCCAAAGGATCACTTTCCCCTGCCAAGAATCGATCAGATAATCGACTCAACAGCAGGATGCGATCTACTATCATTCCTCGACGCCTACTCAGGATACAACCAGATCAGGATGAAGGAAGAAGACGAAGAGCATACATCATTCATCACCCCTTGCGGCGTATTTTGCTACAGGACAATGCCCTTCGGACTCAAGAACGCCGGTGCCACATACCAGCGGATGATGCAAGCCTGCTTGAAAGAGAAAATCGGAAGGAACGTGCAGGTCTACGTGGACGACATCTTCATCAAAACTTACAGTGCAAACACGCTACTCGACGACCTGCGCGAGACCTTCGCAGCACTCAACAAATACAGAATCAAGCTCAACCCAAAGAAGTGCACATTTGGCGTCCCAGCCGGGAAGTTGCTCGGGTACATGGTCTCCGCTCGAGGAATCGAAGCGAACCCTGAGAAAGTTCAAGCAATCGCCAGGATGCAGGAAC
This sequence comes from Bromus sterilis, assembly GCA_950022295.1. NCBI lineage: Eukaryota > Viridiplantae > Streptophyta > Magnoliopsida > Poales > Poaceae > Bromus > Bromus sterilis. Next base: position 112,095,089 of record OX465598.1, read on the forward strand.
CAACCGACATCAAAGGCGTGCAACAGCTCACCGGAAGACTCGCATCTTTGAGTCATTTCATCAGCAGATTGGGAGAGCGCACACTGCCATTCTACCAGCTGCTCAGAAAAGGGGAGATATTCAAGTGGACCGAAGAAGCCCGCAAAGCATTCGCGGACCTGAAGAAGACACTCTCGACCCCTCCGATCTTGGCGGTACCCAAAGAACAAGAAAAGCTGCATCTCTATGTAGCAGCACGCAACAGCGTGGTAAGCACAACACTCGTCGTCGAGCGCACAGAAGAAGGCAAGGTCCAGAGCATACAAAGGCCGATCTACTACCTCAGCATGCTCTTGACAAAATCCCAGCGGCGGTACCGCACTACCAGAAGCTACTACTGGCCATCATCATGACCTCAAGAAAGGTGTCGCACTACTTCGACGAACATCCTATCACAATCATGAGCAGCGCACCACTCGCGGACATCCTCAACAACCCCGGAGCGACTGGGCGAGTCGCCGAGTGGAACATTGAGCTCAGCCCGCGGGACCTGCAGTTCAAGCACCCAACAACAATCAAGGCCCAAGTACTCCCAGACTTTCTGGTCGAGTGGACGGAGGTCCAGACACCAGGCCCCCCGGACCTATCGAACTCATGGACAATGTTCTTCGATGGGTCTAAAAGACAGCAAGGAGCCGGGGCAGGAGTCGTTCTGGTCTCCCCTAAAGGAACGAAGCTCAGATATGTCCTCCAGATCAACTCCAGCCACGCCTCCAACAACGAAGCCGAATACGAGGCGCTGCTCTATGGCATGCGCATTTTGGACGTATCAGAAGCCTTGTTCAACAAACATGCCCTTCCACGAGGGACCAGACTGCTGTCTGGAACTATACTAGCTTAGTCAACGTCGAGCTTCAGGAAGGTGACTCCCTCGGGGTCTGGGTTTCCATCTAAAACATAGAATAAGCAAACGTGAGTACAAAGTCGTACTCAGCAAGACTTAGATTAGAACTATACTACTCATGCTCAAGTTTCAAGGTAAAGGAGGTGGGGTTCAACATGCAGAAGTGCCAGCTTTGACTTGGCTAGTCCTGTACTACGAGTACCAGACTTGAGGTAAGAAGCGTACACGAGTCCACTACCAAGTCTCCAGCCAATACACCACTATGGTTACTTCCTCGACTTCCCCACGAGGAGCACACCATAGCACTCACGTCTATCTTGCGATTTTTAGAAGTATCAATTCAAGTTGTCTAACAATCAGGTACAGGTTCCAATTAGTCCATGACCGCGGACGCGGCTATTCGAATAGTTTTGTTAACCTTGCAAGGGTGTAAGCTACACACACATGACCATCAGTTACCTCCTTTTTCTCGCCACCATTCAAGAGGTGACAGCGAGGATGTTCACCACGACACTTCTCTCACAACCGGTCTATTTCAGGAGTCGACTATCTGAGTTGCCTCCGCTCGAGAGCCCGGTCGGATCAACGAAACGGACTCGAACAATGCAAGTGACCGAGACGCCACCTTTGGCAGATGGTTTTCCTGCCTCATAGGTGCACCCACATATCTATATGATGCAACCATTCCTTCATTCTTTTTCTATGCACATGCCAAATGGAAAACCCGAACTAATGTGACTCTTGGACGTCAACACAGATCAAGGTACTAGGCCGAGAGGGGTCAGTGAGCCCAATGTGTGGTTGTACTCTTTGTCTTGGATTACCATACAAGAACTCAGTGCTTAAGGCGGTGTTCAACGAGACAACCCACTGTGTACTCCTACACAACATCTCACCGTTCACCTTGTATTAGTATGGATTCACTAACATGTTATCATCAGCACCATTATGAATATCCATCCCGACTCACAAACAATGTAACCTCATTGTATCACTAAGCAGCAATAAGCAGTAACAGTTGCAGGGGCCACATGCTCAACATTCAACTCCTATGTCTGCTAGGATTGTGGTTTGCTTAATACGGTGACAAAATGATAGGTCATGCATCGGAATGGGTTCAACTATGCGAAAGAACGTGTCTCGGTGATCTCCTAAACATGCATAAGCGAGACTGAGAGGGAAGTAGGATTTTATAGACATGATCAATGGGGTTTGCTTGCCTTGCTGACGATACACGGGTCTTAACGGTGGTCTTCTTCTTCGGGGGTGATCACCGTCTCGGAAGGTTTGTCATCGGAGGAAATCATCAACAAGGGGGGAAAACTTCGGGGGTAAATGCACAAGCACATGATATAGTTGTTCCATGAGGTATAGGGTACTGGTTTGTGGCACATTCCATTTAATTGAAGTGTATTGCAAAGAATTTGCAAATTCAAACTTCAAATTCAAATTCAAATTATTCCATATGCATGTTTTCTACTGTTCACCCATTTTAAAATGGTCAAACATAGAAACAAGTTGCATATTCATAATCCTTGCATTTTTCTGATAATTTTTCATATATTATATGTTTAATTTGGAGTTGTAGTTTAAAAGATATGAATTTTTGAAGTTTATTCTATTTTCTGGATTTTTCTGATTTCTATGGAATTATTTTAATCTGGAAAAACCTTTATTGTGTCAGCATGACATCATGATGACGTAGGGGGGCCTCTGACCAGTGGGGCCCTTCTGTCAGTCTCTCTTGGGTTTAATCCCTATTTAGTTAAATTAAACAGAGTGTTAAGGGGGGAGGGCCCACCTGTTAGCGAGTGCATTAGGGGGGTTAGGGGTTAATTAACCCGGGGCACGTCACCGGTGTCACCACACGCGGCGGTGCCCTCGGCGGAGTGGCTTCCCGGCCACGGGCTGGGTTGAAAAGGGCACCAAAACGATGCCCGTGCTCCCGCGCATCGCCCAGTGCACGCAGTTGTCACGGGGATGGCCGCGGAGCACGACGGCGTCGAGGTGGCGCGGCGGCCGTGGTACTGACCACGGCGAGGTGGCTCTGCGGGGCACGGGGGCGAGCGAGAGGTGATGGGGAAGAACGGTTAGCTCACCCTGAGCGTAAAGGTGAGGTCGGGGAAGCCGGAGATGGGTTGGTGGCGCCGGAATCGCTCACCGGATTCTTCTGCAGCCGGCGGCGAGGAAGTGAAGCTGGCATCGCCTTCTGGGCTCTTCTGCCTCGATTCGGGGCACCACTCGACGGAGGCGTCGACGGCGGACCTTCTAGACAACACGTCTCATCGGTAGGGTACCGTTGGCCACGCGGGACACGGCGGCTCGCTCCGGCAAGCTCTCGGGCCGTTGTGAAATCGGCGAGAGGAGGGCGAGAGAGAGGGTGGTGAGTGAGGGGAAGGAGACAGGGGACTCTTGGCGTCTCCGTGGCACGAGGAGGTGGCCTGGGGGCGTCTGGAGAGGCCTCGGTGGCATGCACGGCGGCGAGCACGCCACCGAGCTGCTTTGGGCGCCGGGGAGGAAGAAGACAAGCCGCGGGTGGGCTTGGGCCGTGGGGGGTTAAGTTGGGCCTGCGGCCTGGCCGGGGTGGGTTGCTTCCCTTTTTTATTTTCTCTCTGTTTTTGTTTCAGTTTTCTTTTTCTGCCATTTGTTTTGCCCCAAATAAAATAGCAAGGCAATTTGTAAAATCTTGAAAACTTTTATGTGGGCTTATAATATATATAACTAGACACTCACAAGTTTTGGAGATTTTTGAAATTCAAACAATTTGAATTTTAATTCAAATTGGAGTTTAATTTAATTTCCAAGCCCTGTTTGGAATTTTTGAGAAATCTTGGTGCATGCAGTGGGACCCACTTCACTTTATATGTGATCATGCATACTTATAAGACTTTTCAAAAATACCAGAGGAATTTTTGGAAGAAATTTTTGTCTGGCCATTTAATTAAATTCTTTTGGGGCTTTTTACTTTCCCAATTTTGAATTTCTTTTGAAATTTTCACATGATGCAAAGGGACAAGCAAGCCCTAGCACTTACCCTAGTTGGGTTTCTGACAACTCGCCCCCACTCAAAAGAATCTCGTCCCGAGATTCAGAAGTCTTCGGGAGGAAGGTGGGGTACTCGGCACGGAGGCGGTCTTCTCTTTCCCATGTTGCTTCTTTCTCGGAGTGGTGTGACCATTGCACTTTGAGGAACTTGATCTTCTGACGACGAGTGACACGCTCTGCTGAATCAAGAATACGGACAGGGTACTCTCGATAAGAAAGGTCATCTTGGAGATCAAGCGTTTCATGGTCGACTTTGCGGATGGGGTCCTTGAAGCAACGCCTGAGTGTTGACACGTGGAATACATCATGTACTCGGGAAAGGTGCAGGGGTAGTTCAAGTTGGTAGGCAACTTCTCCACGTTTAGCAAGAATGCGGAAAGGTCCAATGTAACGTGGGGCCAACTTGCCTTTGATACCGAATCGTTGGGTACCATTTACAGGAGTAACCCGAAGGTAAGCCTTCTCATCCAGATTGTAGCTTTCTTGCCTATGATGACAATCATAGTAGCTTTTCTGACGAGATTGAGCGGCTTTCAATTGATCACGAAAAATGCGAACTTGCTCTTTTGCTTCCTTGATCATATCCGGTCCAAAGAATTGTCTTTCACCGGTTTCTGACCAGTTTAGGGGTGTTCGACATCGTCGTCCATAGAGGAGTTCAAAAGGAGCCATGTTCAGACTAGATTGGAAACTAGTATTATAAGCAAATTCGGAAAATGGAAGAGACTTCTCCCAATTCTTTCCGAAAGATATAACACAAGATCTAAGCATGTCTTCGAGAATTTGGTTAACCCTTTCAACTTGACCGCTAGACTGAGGATGGAAAGCTATACTAAAGGAGAGATGAGTTCCCATAGCATTCTGAAAGCTTCCCCAGAATCTAGAGGTGAAAAGGCTACCACGATCAGAATTGATTTCCAAAGGAACACCATGAAGAGACACAATTCTAGAGACATACAAGTCCGCTAACTGACTAGCAGTTATAGACTCACGAATTGGAAGGAAGTAAGCAACTTTTGAAAGTCGGTAAATGACAACGAAGATGGCATCATTTCCTTTCTGGGTTTTTGGGAAGCCGGTGATGAAGTCCATACCGACTTTGTCCCATTTCCACTCGGGAATAGGCAAAGGTTGAAGAGTACCAGCAGGTCTTTGGTGTTCGGCCTTAATACGACGACAAACATCACATTCGGCAACATATCGAGCAATGTCTCTCTTCATCCTAGTCCACCAAAATCTCTGGCGTAGATCTCGGTACATTTTTGTGCTACCGGGATGAATGGAGAGGGGAGTGTCATGGGCTTCTTTAAGGATGAGTTGCCTTAGATTCCTATTCTTAGGTACTACCAAACGATTTTCAAAGAATATCGTTCCTTTGCTATCTGTGGAGAAACATTTAGCAACTCCGCTAGCAATGTTCTCCTTGATCCGGCGAACACCTCGTGCACGCCTTTGGGCAACTATGATTTGATCCTCAAGGGTTGGTTTCTCCACCAAGGTAGAAAGAAATCCATGAGGAACTATCTCAAGATTGAGCTTGCGAAATTCCTCATGAAGAAGTAGTTGATACTGTTGTTACATGAGGTTGTTACAATACGACTTACGACTTAGTGCATCAGCCATGACATTGGCTTTGCCTGGGGTGTAAGAAATTCCTAAGTCATAATCTTTTATCAACTCTATCCATCGTCTTTGCCTGAGATTAAGATCTGGCTGGGTGAATATGTATTTGAGGCTTTGGTGGTCGGAATAGATCTCACAACGATTACCAAGGATGTAATGTCGCTAAGTCGTCAGGGCATGAACTACGGCAGCGAGTTCAAGATCATGGGTAGGATAGTTCTTTTCATGTGGACGCAACTGGCGTGAAGCATAAGCTAACACATGTCTATATTGCATAAGTATGCATCCTAGCCCTTGCCGTGAGGCGTCACAAAAGATCACGAAATCCCTTTTGGTGTCTGGTGGCGCAAGTACGGGTGCATAAGTCAATCTTCTCTTTAGCTCTTGAAAGCTTTCCTCGCACTTGGGAGTCCATTGGAATTTCTTCTCTTTCTTGAGGAGTTCAGTTAGAGGCTTTGCAACTTTGGAGAAGTTCTCAACGAAGCGGCGACAATAGCTTGCTAGGCCAAGAAAACTCCTAACTTACTTAACCGATTTAGGTGGAGTCCAGTCAAGGACGACCTGAACTCTCTCTGGATTGACAGCAATGCCTTTCGCAGAAATCACGTGGCCTAAGTAGGTCACTTCTGGTAGCCAAAATTCGCACTTAGAGAACTTGGCATATAGGCGATGCTCTCGAAGTTTCATCAATACCAACCTAAGATGTTATGCGTGCTCTTCTTCGTTCTTCGAGTAGATGAGAATTTCATCAAGATAAACCACAACAAATTTATCTAGGTACTCATTAAGCGCGAGAATGTGGCGGGGGCATTGGTTAAACCGAAGGACATGACGGTGTACTCGTAAAGACCATATCGAGTAGTGAAAGCCGTCTTGGGAATGTCCTCGTTTCGGATTTTGATTTGATGATAGCCTAATCTCAAATCCATCTTGGAGAAGACAGAGGATCCAGCAAGCTGATCATAAAGATCATTGATCCTGGGCAGTGGGTACTTGTTCTTTATCGTCGCTAGATTTAGCGGGCGATAGTCTACGCACATCCTTTATGTTCCATCTTTCTTCGTTACGAACAGAACGTGGCAACCCCATGGCGATGAGCTAGGGCGGATAAAGCCTTTTGCCAACGAAGCATCAAGTTGGGTTTTTAGCTACGCTAACTCATGTGGGGCCATTCTATATGGGCGTCTGGAAATTGGGGCTGTGCCTGGTATAAGATCCACTATGAATTCTACACATCTGTCGGGTGACAAGATTTAAGGGGTTGGGTTATTGGATGGTTTTCTAGAGGATGACCACGGGTTACTAGGGGCTACAACAGATATGTCAGAGTAGCAAAGTACCCCAACACGATGTTTAGTGTGGTTGTTCTGGCTAGAAGACATCTAAACTGGGAGGAAGAACTGCAAATGAATCACTATAGGTTTCTAGAAGAAAACCTACAACAAACACTATGGAACTTTCGGGCATGCCATCTAGAAGTTCTTCTAAGAGGACAACCAAAATGGAGAGAAGGATTTTGCAAATGCATCAGATTATGAGGAAAACCTGGAATGACTCGGAGAGCATAACGGCTGTAATTGCAAGAGAAATGAAAATTCTCACAACATAACAACAACACTTACATAGGAAGTCTCAAAATAGGAAGCACAACGACTCTAGAAGACCGAACACAACTTTCCTACAGCTACAAGGAAGCAATCAACGAGATGTTCTAGTAAGACATAGATGAGCCTAGTCCTATCTTCCCGTAGAAAAGATGAGGGTGATTCAGAACTCAGATCGATGAGGGTAAGGAGAACAAAGAAGTCTTACGTTGTTCCCTTATACCCAAAGTAACTATATAACTATAGAATGCTAGACTCGACTTCAACCAAGGGTTTGATAATCCTACAGACAGTCCTGCTCTGATACCAAGTCTGTCAGGACCCGGAATATGTGTATGTAATTCCAGTCACAACTCAATCATATGGAGAGCCGAGAGCCGTACCCACTTGTCTAATCAGACAAGGCCAAGCACAGAACACTCTCGGAAAGCATCGTACGTGAGGGGCATCCCATCCAGGCCGGATGATCAACTGAGATGGGTCCTCATCGCCCGCTCACAAGTCTAAATGATTATGGGCGGTGAAATCCCATACTCATAGACAAGTCGCCTCAACCATATTATCGATTGAATTATAACACTTACATAAACAGACTCCAGCCCGATCACTTAGTCGGGGTCTCGGGCGGGCTCAATCATACAACAAAGTGTGCCACGTGACAGAGTCACGAGCAATCGAATTGCGATGCCCCAAGCTGCGCACATCTAAGGGCCACTTGGTGTATAAAAGACCGCCGGCAAGAACACAACTAAGCTATCGAACCCCACACTAAGACATGCATGTTATAAACATACACGCAACATACATGTCCAGTGTAAACAACAAGTACACATTGCATGAACTCTACAAAGTATATCTTTATTGACTTACACATGGAGCATACAAAGATCACATGTCTGTGATCAACATTACATCATACAACGGAAGCAAATTAGGTCTGAGTACAGACAAGATTAACAAATGGCTTAGAGAAGCTGATGACCCTCAACGTAGAGGGATCTATTGAAGTGTTTTCGATAAGTAAGAGTGTCGAACCCAACAGGAGCAGAAGGTATTAGCAAGTGACTTTGGTAAGGAGATAACTGCAAGCACTGAAAGATAACTGTTTAGGGGTTTTCTTGGTATAAGCGACAGGAAAGTAAAAACGAGGTAGAGTAAAAGATACTGGAGAGTAATAAGTGGCCCAATCCTTTCTTAGCAAAGGAGAGGCCTAGCAACTGAACTTATAAAGGCTAAAGTGTTCTTGAAGACACAGGGGAGAGGTAGTCATGTGCTTTCGCCATATTCCGTATCGGTACTATGTGCTGTGTTGATAAGTGTTTGGTGGGTGGATCTATGCTAGTGCACCCTCTAGACTAAGATGAATGCACTCTTATGATTAAACACCTTGCAAGCATCCGCAAATACAAGGTAGTGATTAAGGCAAAAGCCTAACCATAGCAATACGATCGGTGATCCATTGTTCCCTTGTGCAAAAGCGTGCAAACTGGGGTTCAGGTTTCTGTCACTCCGGCAACCCACCGTAAGCACTCTTTATACACAATGCATTCCCCTAGGTCCTTGATAAGGCGAAGTGTTGAGTGTTCGACTCACACAACACCACTAGGAAAATAACAACACAACTTTAAATATCAACCAACACATATTACTTCAACATCATATGACTACTAACAACTAGACTTCTCCCATGTCCTCAAGAACTAAAGTAACTACTCACAAGACATAAAAGAGATCATGATCAGTGGGGATAAATAGATGATAAACAATCTGAACACAATAATATTTCTCCAACAAAACTCAATAGCATTCACCACAAAGTAGTAATCAACACCGATAGAGTAGAGAGGATAGATAGTACGGATTACAACATGAGTTGCAATTGTGATACAAGATTGGATGGAGATGGAGATGGTGCTGATGATGGGGATGATGTTGATGATGATCTCGATGATGCCCGTGATGATGATGATGATGATGATGGCGATGATCTCCCCTTCCGGGAGGAGATCTCACCGGCGGAATCTGCCCGCCAGAGATGGCTTTTCTTCTCTGTAGGTTTCCGCCACGGAGCGGCGGCGGAACTCCGGAAACTCCTCTCTCTTTAGGGTTATTGGATGACGAGGGGTATATAGGCCAGAGGGGGGAGCCGGGAGAGCTCCAGGGGGCCCAGGCGCCCTCCCGGCGCGACCAGAGGTGGGGCCGCGCCAGGTGGCCGCCTGGACACCCTGTGGCCCCCCTCCGGTTTCTCTTTTGCGTGCCTTCGTTATCCTTTTGGAAAACAGCCTCCGTCGATTTTCAGGTAATTTGGAGGTGTTCTTCTTCAGCAACTCAGCGTCCACTTTTTACCGCTGAATTCTGCGTGTGCTGCTTCGGCACCGGAAAGTTGTAAACTGTGTAAAATAAGCCAAAACAACATAAGAATAGCATCATATCATGAAATATATCAATGAATAAGAAAGAATTACTATATAAAATAGTGATGCATTTTGGACGTATTAACTCCCCAAGCTTAGACCTCGCTTGTCCCCAAGCGAATACTGAGCTCGGTAAACCTGTCCACAAGTTTAGAGAGTGAAGTGTCGATAAGTAAAATACGGACAAGAAGCATCAAGGTTCCTTCATAGCACTCAAGCATCCTCAACAGCAACCTCAACTCATAAGGCCCTTATGAGAAAGTAATAACAATTATAATCAAAAGTAGGGTTAAGGAAACTCATCAAATTATGGCAAACATAACCTTGGTCAAAGGACAACTAAAAACAATTTGAAGCTTTTGAAAGGACATGTTAATAGTCATGAAGTGCAAATGCTAACACAAAGGAAGATGCTTACTAGACAAAAGCTTTCGCAAGCAACTTACTTATCAAAAGATAATGTCAACAAGGATATGGCATGGCAAAACTTAATGCAACTCTATAGGGATGAATCCTCATCAGCATCAAGTATCTGTTCTCTTAGGGAAAAGAAGGAAGTAGGACAACTGACTCAACATAAAGGTAAAAGAAAGCCTTGTTTAAGGGCAAGCAGGGAAAACTCATGTGCTATCCTTAAATCAAACAGAATAAAAATAGATTTTGGGACGGTGCATAGTTTGTCAACGAATGCTAATAGATAGCTCAATTACTTCTCAAGATGGACAAGTTTCGAGGAACGGCTCCCAAGTGAGGACGATCACATCCCCTTAATCTCCTTTGTTTATCACTGCCAAAGTTTCTGATTTCTCATAGACCAGCGTGAAGGAGGGTTTGTTTGTTTATATTATCTTTCGAGCTGGGCGCACCCATGCCAGTTCCTCCTCGTATTATGGGTTTGCAGATTAGACATGCAATCCCGGGATAAAACTTGTTCAACTTAAGAAGATCATGAATTACCTACTACTTCCTCATGAGCTAAACAAGAGGCACAAAACAGAAGATTTTGAACATTTAAGGATAACACATAAATTCTATACTTATAGGAGTGGTAGGGGAATACCACGAATAGGAAGGTATGGTGGACTCATATGGAAGGTAATGGTTTCAGGGTATGGATGCATAAGCAGAAATCTACTTCGCAAAGAGTTTGGCTAGCAAAGGCTTTGAGAGAACAGACAATTGATGCTAATTTAGATGCAAAACATATAAGGCATAAACATTAAGGTAAGCATAACACATCAAGTTGTCTTCCTTGTCAACATAAAACTTCAAGCATAATAACATAAAGGTTTTGGCTATGTCGCTACTTGAGAAAACATGCATGTTGTCAAGACCAAAGCTATGTTTGCCAAAATTTAAATAAAGTTTTCAAAGCCATACCTGATATAAGGTCAATACTCCCCATAAGAATCGTCATATGATGCCGATTGCGTGAAGAGAATACCGAGTGCAGCGAAGGAACCAATAGACTTCTCATTAATATTCCATAATAGACGACTCCACACTCACGGATACAATCTCTCCACAGACGGAGTGATAGACCTCAATGCAAACACCTATTCCATATAATAAACTTCCTAGACATGATACGACTCTACTTGACTCTAAAATACTAAGATAAAGATAAAGATACCGGGCACTCCCCCAAGCTTGGAACAAGCTGAGGGGATGCCATTACCCGAGGAGATTTACTCCTCATCCTTGTTCTTCTCAATCAAATACTCCTTGGCGAAGCGCTTCCATGGTAGCTCCTCTCCAGTCTCGAAGGACAGTCCCGTCGCCAGGATCCTGCACTCAGCACCTAACCCATGCGCAGAAACTTTAGTTCATACTCACAATTCTGGTTGTGCAGATCATAGATTTATGCTTGAAGCTGGTAGAATTTTTCTTCTAATGAGGACAAACTTGACCACATCTCCTTCATCTCTTTTCTATGGGAAGCCTCGATCTCGTTCCTGATGTCGAAGTTGGCTTCAACACCATGCTCCACCATCTTATTGAACTTGAAGACCTCATGTTCCATCTCCTTCAGCCGCTCCTCGGTGCTCCCCTCCGTGACTGGTCCCTTCAGATCTTCCTTGTGGAGAACACCGTCCTCCACACGAAGGACCTGGGGGTGCTTGTTCACCTCAGCGAGGTAAGGGTTGATGACGTTGACGACGAACTTGTCCTTGGGGGAACTTGGGGAAGCCATGGCACCTAGGTCTAGCTAAAAGATTTCATGGCAGAAACAGATCGAAAAGAAACACACGAAATCGCGAGGTACGTTGCCGGAACGATCCGGGAAAATATATAGCAAATATTTATGCAACAAAAGGAAGGTAACGAGCCAAAGTGGGGTCGGAGACGGACTCCTGGGTGCCCAGGCGGCCTCCCGGCGCGGCCAGGAGGTAGGGCGCGCCAGGGGGGCGCCTGGGCCCCCTGGTGCTCCTATCCGGCTCCACTTAGGCCTCCAATTTTCCTAATTTTTAAAAAACTCGTAATATGTAACTTTTATGGTGGTTTGCGATGTTTCCTTACCGTAATACATACCTTTTCTTATTCTGCTTCTGTCAGTGTCTGAAACAGGGCTTCAACATGTTCTTCATGAGTTGTTGTGCGTATTATATTCACATCAACATTGACGGGGTCTCCCGCTATGTAATGCTTGAGTCTTTGCCCATTCACAACTTGAGGTTTGGTGCCTTCAAAATTGTTAATCTTAATTGCACCAGATCGGTAGACTTCTTCGATATGAAATGGCCCTTCCCACCTGGAAAGTAGTTTACCTGGAGAAAACCTGAAATGGGATCTAAACAATAAAACTTTATCACCAACATTAAATTCACGTTTCAGAATCCTTCTGTCATGCCACTTCTTTACCTTTTCCTTGAACATTTTAGCGCTCTCGTAAGCTTCACTTCTCCACTCATCTAGAGAAGTCAAGTTCATGAGACGCTTTTCACCAGCTAACTTTGGGTCAGCATTAAGCTCTCTAACAGCCCAGAAAGCTTTGTGCTCTAACTCTAATGGCAAATGGCAAGCCTTGCCATAGACCATTTTATAAGGGGACATGCCCATGGGGTTTTTGTAAGCAGTTCTATACGCCCACAAAGCATCTCCTAACTTATTTGACCAGTCCTTCCTATTTCTGTTAACTTTCTTTTGCAAGATCAACTTGATCTCTCTATTGGTGAGCTCAACTTGCCCACTAGTTTGAGGATGGTACGGTGACGCAATTCTATGATTGACATCGTACTTGGCTAGAGCTTTTCTAAAAGCTCCATGCGTGAAGTGTGATCCTCCATCAGTCATGAGATACCTAGGTACACCAAACCTAGGGAAAATTACATCTTTGAGCATTTTCAAAGATGTTTTGTGATCAACACTCTCAGCGGGGATTGCTTCAACCCACTTGGTTACATAATCAACAGCAACTAATATGTGAGTGTACTTGTGTGAAGAAGGAAAAGGACCCATAAAATCAAAATCCCAGCAATAAAAAGGCTCAATCACTAGTGAGTAATTCATAGGCATCTCATTCCTCCTACTAATATTACCAACTCTCTGACATTTATCATAGGCTAAAACATAACTTCTAGCATCTTTAAAGAGAGTAGGCCAATAAAAACCTGATTGGAGAACCTTATGTGCGGTCCTATCACCGGCGTGATGTCCTCCGTAGGGACTATCGTGACATTCCTTGAGTATGTCCTTCTGCTCGTGTTCCGGTACGCATCTTCTCACGATACCGTCTGGACCTTCTTTGAAAAGATGTGGGTCATCCCAAAAGTAATGCCTCAAATCATGAAAGAACTTCTTCCTCTGCTGAAATGTTAAACCTGGAGGCAAATACTTTGCAACGATAAAATTAGCATAATCTGCAAACCAAGGATCGAAAAGAGATTGTACTTTAACAACGGCAAGTTATTCGTCTGGAAAATTGTCGTTGACTGGGATGGGATCATGCGGTATATCTTCCATCCTTGAAATATTGTCCGCTACAGGGTTGTCTGCTCCTTTTCTATCAACAATCTGCAAATCAAATTCTTGAAGGAGTACCCATCTGATAAGTCTTGGTTTGGCATCCTTCTTCGTCATAAGATACTTAATGGCAACATGGTCAGTATGAATAATAACTTTAGAATCAACAATATACTGGCTAAACTTATCACAAGCAAACACTACTGCTAAGAATTCCTTCTCAGTAGTAGCATAATTCTTTTGAGCACTATCAAGGGTCTTACTAGCATAATAAATAACATTCAACTTTTTTATCAACCCTTTGTCCTAAAACAGCTCCAACGCAAAATCACTAGCATCACACATAATTTCAAAGGGCAAGTTCCAGTCAGGCGGTTGTACTATAGGAGCGGTTATTAAAGCTTTCTTAAGAACTTCGAAAGCCTCCTTACAATCTTCATCAAATACAAAAGGGACATCCTTCTGGAAAAGATTAGTGAGGGGTCTCGAGGTCTTAGAAAAGTCTTTAATAAATCTTCTATAGAAACCATCATGACCAAGAAAACTACGAATACCTTTAATGTCCCTTGGATAGGGCATCCTTTCGATAGCTTCAATCTTCGCCTTGTCCACTTCAATTCCCCTCTTGGAAATCTTGTGTCCAAGCACGATCCCTTCATTAACCATGAAGTGGAACTTTTCCCAGTTTAAAACCAAGTTTGTATCCTCGCATCTCTGCAAAACTTTATTAAGATTGTGGAGACAGTGGTCAAAGGAAGTTCCATAGACGGAGAAATCGTCCATGAAGACTTCCACAATCTCCTCACAGAAACCATGAAATATTGCAGACATACATCTCTGAAAAGTAGCAGGTGCATTGCATAAACCAAAAGGCATACGCCTATAAGCATAAGTACCATAAGGACAAGTGAAAGTGGTCTTCTCTTGATCGGCAGTGTTAACATGAATTTGAGAGAAGCCAGAGTACCCGTCAAGATAACAGAAGTGGGTGTTTTTGGACAGCCTCTCAAGCATCTGATCAATAAAGGGCAGCGGGTAGTGGTCCTTCCTGGTTGCCTTGTTCAACTTCCTGTAATCAATACACATTCTATATCCAATAATAATTCTCTGAGGTATTAGTTCATTCTTATCATTAGGGACTACAGTTGTCCCTCCTTTCTTAGGAACACAATGAGCTGGACTTACCCACTTACTATCGGCTATAGGGTAGATAATACCTGCAGCTAGAAGCTTGAGGATTTCGGTCCTCACAACACCCATCATCTTTGGGTTCAACCGTCGTTGGTGGTCAATAACAGGTTTAGCATCGGGCTCGAGGTTGATAGTATGTTGACAGATAGATGGACTAATCCCCTTAAGGTCATCAAGGTATAGCCAATTGCACCACGGTGTTTACGAAGTACTTCCAATAACCGCTCTTCTTCATATCCTGAAAGGTTAGAGTTGATAATAACATGATATATTTTCTTTTTATCTAAATAAGCATACTTGAGCGTATCGGGAAGAGGTTTGAGATCAAACACCGGGTCTTCTTTTGGTTTGGATAGAATTCCTAAAGGTTCAACCGGAAGGTTGTGCTTCAGGATAGCAGGTTGTCCCAAGAAGATTTCGTCAATTTCATTTCTTTCCTGCATATGAGTATCATTCTCGTGGTCTTCCATGTATTGCTGCAAAAGATCATTAGGAGGAATAGCAATAGAAGCAATACTTTCAATAATTTTATCATCACTAGGTGATTCAGTACCACGAGGCTGCTTGGAAATCTTAGAAAAGTTAAATTCATATGGCTCACCATTGAATTCAACAGAAACTTTACCTTTCTTGCAATCTATAATAGCTCCACAAGTTCTGAGAAAAGGTCTACCAAAAATAATAGGGCAAAAACTATCTTGTACTGAACCAAGTACGAGAAAGTCGGTAGGGTACTTTACCTTTCCGCATAGGACTTCAACATCTCTCACAATCCCAATAGGAGAGATAGTAGCTTTGTTTGCAAGATGAATAGTAACATCAATCTCTTCGAGTTCACAAGGTGAAATCTCACTCATGATCTCTTGATAAAGCGAATAAGGAATCGCGCTAGCGCTTGATCCCAGATCGCATAGCCCGTAATAATTGTGATCTCCTATTTTAACAGATACAACTGGTGTACCTGAAATTGGGCTTCTATTCTTGGCTGTGACAATGTTAGTTGAAATAGCACAAAAATTTATAATAGAATCTGAAACATCATCAGTAACTAAATCTTTAACCATAGCAACTTGAGGATCGACTCTGATCTGGTCCTCAGGTTCTCCTGTTCTTCTCTCACTTTTATTTATGATGCCTTTATCGATTTCCCAATCTTCAGTATTCTTCTGGATCCTTTTGATGAGATCCGATCTTTCTTCAACGCTCTTTGTCTGAAATACCCCGCTAGAGGAGGCATCCAGCCTTTCCTTATCCTGACGAGAAAGCATGGCATAAAAATTTGTAAGTATGATATCTTTGGGGAGTTTATGGATAGGACATTTGAACATTAGGGATTTAAGTCTCCCCCAAGCTTGAGCGATGCTCTCTCCTTCGCGAGACCTAAAGTTATAGATGTAATTCCTGTCTCGATAAACTTCATGAAGAGGGTAAAACTTTGTATAAAAGAGAGACTTAAGCTCTTCCCAATTAAAAGAGTGTGGGTCATCAAGGAGCTTATACCAATCTGAAGCTTTGTCTGTAAGCGATACGGAGAATAATTTCTTCATAACGAACTCCAGTGACACTGCTGCAAGCTTGAATAATGAACATAGTTGTGATAGATATATCAAGTGTTCACCTGGGTGCCTGTCTCCTGCATAGCGATTGGTTAAGACATAATCGATAATACCAGATGGTATCTTATAAGGCACAATTTTAGTAGGGGTAGGAGTAACTACCTTAGCGGTGGGGCGGCTCCCCGAGAACAGCGATCCAATAGTAGGGGTGTTCATAAGGACAAAACAACAACAACAAAACTAAAACAAAAATATAAAAACTTCCTTACCAGCTTCACTTACTAATAGCGCTACACTCCCCGGCAACGGCGCCAGAAAACGTAGCTTGATGACCCTCAACGTAGAGGGATATATTGCAGTGTTTTCGATAAGTAAGAGTGTCGAACCCAATGAGGAGCAGAAGGTATTAGCAAGTGACTTTGGTAAGGAGATAACTGCAAGCACTGAAAGATAACTGTTTAGGGGTTTTCTTGGTATAAGCGACAGGAAAGTAAAAACGAGGTAGAGTAAAAGATACTGGATAGTAATAAGTGGCCCAATACTTTCTTAGCAAAGGAGAGGCCTAGCAACTGAACTTATAAAGGCTAAAGTGTTCCTGAGGACACACGGGAGAGGTAGTCATGTGCTTTCGCCATATTCCATATCGGTACTATGTGCTGTGTTGATAAGTGTTTGGTGGGCAGATCTATACTAGTGCACCCTCTAGACTAAGATGAATGCACTCTTATGATTAAACACCTTGCAAGCATCCACAAATACAAGGTAGTAATTAAGGCAAAAGCCTAACCATAGCAATACGATCGGTGATCCATTGTCCCCTTGTGCAAAAGCGTGCAAACTGGGGTTCAGGTTTCTGTCACTCCGGCAACCCACCATAAGCACTCTTTATACACAATGCATTACCCTAGGTCCTTGATAAGGCGAAGTGTTGAGTGTTCGACTCACACAACACCACTAGGAAAATAACAACACAACTTTAAATATCAACCAACACATATTACTTCAACATCATATGACTACTAACAACTAGACTTCTCCCATGTACTCAAGAACTAAAGTAACTACTCACAAGACATAAAAGAGATCATGATCAGTGGGGATAAATAGATGATAAACAATCTGAACACAATAATATTTCTCCAACAAAACTCAATAGCATTCACCACAAAGTAGTAATCAACACCGATAGAGTATAGAGGATAGATAGTACGGATTACAACATGAGTTGCAATTGTGATACAAGATTAGATGGAGATGGAGATGGTGCTGATGATGGGGATGATGTTGATGATGATCTCGATGATGCCCGTGATGATGGTGATGACGATGGCGACGATCTCCCCTTCCGGGAGGTGATCTCCCCGGCGGAATCGGCCCGCCAGAGATGGCTTTTCTTCTCTGTAGGTTTCCGCCACGGAGCGGCGGCGGAACTCCGTAAACTCCTCTCTCTTTAGGGTTTTTGGATGACGAGGGGTATATAGGCCAGAGGGGGGAGCCGGGAGAGCTCCAGGGGGCCCAGGCGCCCTCCCGGCGCGGCCAGAGGTGGGGCCGCGCCAGGTGGCCGCCTGGACACCCTGTGGCCCCCTCCGGTTGATCTTTTGCGTGCCTTCGTTATCCTTCTGGAAAACAGCCTCCGTCGATTTTCAGGTAATTTGGAGGTGTTCTTCTTCAGCAACTCAACGTCCACTTTTTACCGCTGAATCCTGCGTCTGCTGCTTCGGCACCGGAAAGTTGTAAACTGTGTAAAATAAGCCAAAATAACATAAGAATAGCATCATATCATGAAATATATCAATGAATAAGAAAGAATTACTATATAAAATAGTGATGCATTTTGGACGTATCAGAAGCCTTGTTCAACAAACATGCCCTTCCACGAGGGACCAGACTGCTGTCTGGAACCATACTAGCTTAGTCAACGTCGAGCTTCAGGAAGGTGACTCCATCGGGGTCTGGGTTTCCATCTAAAACATAGAATAAACAAACGTGAGTACAAAGTCGTACTCAGCAAGACTTACATCAGAACTATACTACTCATGCTCAAGTTTCAAGGTAAAGGAGGTGGGGTTCAACATGCAGAAGTGCCAGCTTTGACTTGGCTAGTCCTGTACTACGAGTACCAGACTTGAGGTAAGAAGCGTACACGAGTCCACTACCAAGTCTCCAACCAATACACCACTATGGTTACTTCCTCGACTTCCCCACGAGGAGCACACCATAGCACTCACACTTATCTTGCGAGTTTTAGAAGTATCCATTCAAGTTGTCTAATAATCAGGTAACTGTGCCAAGAAGTCCATGACCGCGGACGCGGCTATTCGAATAGTTTTGTTAACCTTGCAAGGGTGTAAGCTACACACACATGACCATCAGTTACCGCCTTTTGCTCGCCATCGTTGAAGAGGTGACAGCGAGGATGTTCACCACGACACTTCGCTCAAAACCGGTCTATTCCAGGAGTCGACTATCTGAGTTGCCTCCGCTCGAGAGCCCGATCGGATCAATGAAACGGACTCAAACAATGCAAGTGACCGAGACGCCACCTTTGGCAGATGGTTTTCCTGCCTCACAGGTGCACCCACATATCTATATGATGCAACCTTTCCTTCATTCTTTTTCGATGCACATGCCAAATGGAAATCCCGAACTAATGTGACTCCTGGACGTCAACACGGATCAAGGTACTAGGCCGAAAGGGGTCAGTGAGCCCAATGTGTGGTTGTAATCTTTGCCTTGGATTACCATAATAGAACTCGGTGCTTAAGGCGGTGTTCAACGAGACAACCCACTGTGTACTCCTACACAGCCTCTCACCGTTCACCTTGTATTAGGGCGGATTCACCAACACGTTATCATCAGCACCATTATGAATATCCGTCCCGACTCACAAACAATGTAACCTCATTGTATCATTAAGCAGCAATAAGAAGTAACAGTTGCAGGGGCCACATGCTCAACATTCAACTCCTATATCTGCTAGGATTGTGGTTTTCTTAATACGGTGACAAAATGATAGGTCATGCATCGGAATGGGTTCAACTATGCGAAAGAACGTGTCTCGGTGATCTCCTAAACACTCATAAGCGAGACTGAGAGGGAAGTAGGATTTTATAGACATGATCAATGGGGTTTGCTTGCCTTGCTGACGATACACGGTTCTTAACGGTGGTCTTCTTCTTCGGGGGTGATCACCGTCTCGGAACGTCTGTCATCGGAGGCAATCATCAACAAGGGGGTACAACTTCCGAGGTAAATTCACAAGCACATGATATAGTTGTTCCATGAGGTATAGGGTACTGGTTTGTGGCACATTCCATTTAATTGAAGTGTATTGCAAAGAATTTGCAAATTCAAACTTCAAATTCAAATTATGCCATATGCATGTTTGCTACTGTTCACCCATTTTAAAATAGTCAAACATAGAAACAAGTTGCATATTCATAATCCTTGCATTTTTCTGATAATTTTTCATATATTATATGTTTAATTTGGAGTTGTAGTTTAAAAGATATGAATTTTTGAAGTTTATTCTATTTTCTGGATTTTTCTGATTTCTATGGAATTACTTTTAATCTGGAAAAACCTTTATTGCGTCAGCATGACATCATGATGACGTAGGGGGGCCTCTGACCAGTGGGGCCCTTCTGTCAGTCTCTCTGGGGTTTAGTTAAATTAAACAGAGTGTTAAGGGGGCATGGCCCACCTATCAGCGAGTGCATTAGGGGGACTAGGGGTTAATTAACCCGGGGCACGTCGCCGGTGTCACCAGACGCGGCGGTGCCCTCGCCGGAGTGGCTTCCCGGCCACGGGCTGGGTTGAAAAGGGCACCAAAACGATGCCCGTGCTCCCGCGCATCGCCCAGTGCACGCAGTTGTCACGGGGATGGCCGCGGAGCACCACGGCGTCGAGGTGGCGCGGCGTCGAGGTGGCGCGGCGTCGAGGTGGCGTTGCGGGGCATGGGGGCGAGCGAGAGGTGAGGGGGGAGAACGGTTAGCTCACCCTGAGCGTAAAGGTGAGGTCGGGGAAGCCGGAGACGGGCTGGTGGCGCCGGAATCGCTCGCCGGATTCTTCTGCAGCCGACAGCGAGGAGGTGAAACTGGCGTCGCCTTCTGGGCTCTTCTGCCTCGATTCGGAGCACCACTTGACGGAGGCGTCGATGCCAGACCTTTTGGACAACACGTCTCGTCGGGAGGGGACCGTTGGCCACGCGGGACACGGGGGCGCGCTCCGGCAAGCTCTCGGGTCGTGGTGAAATAAGCGAGAGGAGGGCGAGAGAGAGGGTGGCGAGTGAGGGGAAGGAGACAGGGGACTCTTGGCGTCTCCGTGGCACGAGGAGGTGGCCAGGGGGCTTCTGGAGAGGCCTCGGTGGCGTGCACGGCGGCGAGCGTGCCACCGAGCTTCTTTGGGCGTCGGGGAGGAAGAAGACAAGCCGCGGGTGGGCTTGGGCCGTGGGGGGTTAAGTTGGGCCTGCGGCCTGGCCGGGGTGGGCTGCTTCCCTTTTTTTTATTTTCTCTCTGTTTTTGTTTCTGTTTTCTTTTTCTGCCATTTGTTTCGCCCCAAATAAAATAGCAAGGCAATTTGTAAAATCTTGAAAACTTTTATGTGGGCTTATAATATATATAACTAGCCACTCACAAGTTTTGGAGATTTTTGAAATTCAAACAATTTGAATTTTAATTCAAATTGGAGTTTAATTTAATTTCCAAGCCCTGTTTGGAATTTTTGAGAAATCTTGGTGCATGCAGTGGGACCCACTTCACTTTATATGTGATCATGCATATTTATAAGACTTTTCAAAAATACTAGAGGAATTTTTGGAAGAAATTTTTGTCTGGCCATTTAATTAAATACTTTTGGGGCTTTTTACTTTCCCAATTTTGAATTTCTTTTGAAATTTTCACATGATGCAAAGGGACAAGCAAGCCCTAGCATTTACCCTAGTTGGGGTTCTGACAGAAAGACTGGAATGCAGTAGCCGACAACATGGCGGCCTATCAGAAGCTCTACAACACGCTCGAAGGAAGTTTCGACGGTTGCGAGCTCAATTATATCCCCAGAACAAACAACACAGAAGCCGACGAACTCGCAAACATCGGCTCAACTCGAGGACCTGTGCCACCCGGCGTCTTCCTCGAAAGCATCAGACCGAGATCCATCAAAGTAAAAACAGCAGCACCCGAGGCAGCTGTACACGACGACACCACCGAGCCAGCACAGGTCGCATCAACGAGTCCGTCCGAAGGCAACTAAAGCCAATCGGTCGAACCTACAAATCCAACAGCACTCGAAGGACCAGCGTGGACAAAACCGTTCCTCTGATTCCTAATCGAAGGCACGCTACCGCAAGACATCACAGAAGCTCAGCGCATCATTCGTCGATCCAAGGCATTCACAGTGATCAACAGACAGTTATACAAGTGCAACATCCCCCAGATACTCCAAAAGTGCATCAACGAAGAAGACGGCAAAGTCCTACTGCTCAAAATCCACGAGGGTACCTGCGGGCACCACGCGAGCAGTCGAGTGCTCGTGTCCAAAGAATTCCGAGCAGGGTTTTATTGGCCCACTGCAATGAAAAACGTAGAAGACATCATGCGGCGTTGCATCGCCTGTCAAAAATTCGCCAGCAGACCACACGCTCCAGCCTCAGAACTCAAGACCATACCACTCTCATGGCCATTCACAACTAGGGACTCGACATGGTAGGCCCGCTCAAGAAATCATCAAAGGGAGGAAGAACACACCTTCTAGTAGCAGTCGACAAGTTCACCAAGTGGATCGAAGTAGTGCCCATCACCAGCTCCACAACCTTCATAGCAGTGAATTTTATCAAATCAATCATCTTCAGGTTCGAGGTACCACACAACATCATCACGGACAACGGTACGAACTTCACAGCGGCAGAATTCCAGAACTTCTGCGAAGAACTGGGCATCAAAATCAACTACACATCAGTCGCGCACCCGCAATCCAACGGCTAGGTGGAAAAGGCAAATGGCCTAGTATGCAGAGGAATAAAAAAACGGCTCCTTGCACCACTCGAGAAAGCCGCAAGAAATTGGGTAGAAGAACTCCCCGCAGTACTTTGGAGCCTGCGCACTACCCCAAACACCGCAACCCAGTACACACCTTTCTTCATGGTGTACGGGGCGGAGGCAGTACTACCACATGACCTCAAATTTGGGGCACCCCGGATCTCGGGGTACGAAGAAGAGGAAGCAAAAGAAGCACTGGAAGATGACAAGGATACAACAGACAAAGCAAGAGACACAGTCCTAGCAAGGTCAGAGGGGTACCAGGACAAGCAACACACTTACCAAAGCAGCTGCCTGCGCACCAGAACCTTCAACAAAGGAGACCCCGTCCTTCGACTGGTACAAGAGAAAGTCCACAAGCTTGCCCCCCAATGGGAAGGACCGTTCATAGTCTCAGAAGTCATAGGAGGAGGCGCCTACATGATGAAAAACCCAAGGACGGACGAGGACGTGGGAAACCCATGGAACGTAGCGAACCTACGCCTGTTCTACCCATAGACTCCACCAGTTATGCTCGACTGGCAACTCATGTAACCGTTCGACGCAATAAAATGGTGTTGCCCAAATGCCACCACCTCAAAGCACTCGGGGTCTCGAGTACAAACTCCCCCGAGAGACGCTATCGTCGCTCACGCGATCTTTACCCAAAGCTCTCGGGGGCTCGAGTACAAACTCCCCCCGAGAGACGCTATCGTCGCTCACGCGATCTTTACCCAAAGCACTCGGGGGCTCGAGTACAAAATCCCCCCGGGAGACGCTATCGTCGCTCACGCGATCTTTATCCAAAGCACTCGGGGGCTCGAGTACAAACTACCCCCGAGAGACGCTATCGTCGCTCACGCGATCTTTACCCAAAGCACTCGGGGGCTCGAGTACAAAATCCCCCCCGAGATACGCTATCGTCGCTCACGCGATCTCTATCTAAAGCACTCGGGGGTTCGAGTACAAACTCCCCCCGAGAGACGCTATCGTCGCTCACACGATCTTTACCAAAAGCACTCGGGGGCTCGAGTACAAACTCCCCCCGAGAGACGCTATCGTCGCTCACGCGATCTTTACCTAATGCACTTGGGGACTCGAGCACACCTCCCCCCAAGAAACGCCATCATCTCCCATGCAGTCTGTAACTTAAAAATACGCAAGGGTCCAAACAAAAACCCCACCGGAAGGCATCCACCTACGGAACTGACAATTGCCTGGAGAAATCAAAGGGAAGCCACGTCAATACACAACCAGCCCAGCAACCTGGCGGAGCACCAAGCACTTTGGAAAGAGATATAAACGGAGGCATCAAACAAAGAAAATCCTTTAGCCTTCACTTGATCGCCAAAACGATCACCTAAAGACTCGGGGGCTACTCCCATCGGGAGCGCTGTCGCACACCCGATAAAAGACGGCAGTCAACGGAAGAATGACAAAGGAAACAAATCTCAGCCTACGTTCGACTCCCCAAACTCGAACGTAGCCTCGGGGGCTACTCCCATCGGGAGCGCTGTCGCGCACCCGATAGAATCCACAGTACAAGGATTTGATGGACTCGAAGACAGCTCTCATTGAAAGACTTAAAGATAGATCACATTGCAAAGGACTCGAAGACAGATTCCATTACAAAAGTCTCAAACACAATTCGCATTACAAGGACCCGAAGATCATTCTCAGTACAAAAGACTCGAGTACATTGGATAGAAGGCACCCCTGATTACTCGAAGGCAATCCTCATTACATGGAGAACCAACCTAGTTGCAAAGACGAAGCAGCCGACAAGACTACAACACCAATCACCCAAGGAATTATGACTTTTATATGTGTGCCCATGCTGGGATGATTGGCGCTAATACGACGAGCATCATCACAGACAAGGGAGGAGTCGAAGCAGCCAGCCCATGATGTCAATGACATAACAAAAGGCGAAGCTCGACTTATTTGCGGAGCACCGAAGCCGATGCTCCACCAGCTTCTTCTCCAGCTCCACCCGAGTTGCCGACGAAGATGACGCCGCTACCTCGAGTTCTACAAGGTTGCCTGGCGCGCCCGCTTGATCGGTGGCTTGGCGTCGAGGTCCTTCCCAGATCCGGAGGGCACAACATCACCACCCGAGGAGTCGCCAGAGGATGAAGCCGTTGAAGACGCAAGCGTAGGACTCCTCAACCTGTCGGAACCGTCGCTGCTTGTCTCCCGCCAGTATGGATCCATGCGATTGCCGCTCGGGTCAAAAGCGCGGATGGTGAGAGTATCTTCGCCATCAAAGTGGCAACAGAGGGTATCACCATCACGCAAGTTCAAACGCCGAGCGAACGACTTCCAGCCAAAGCCAAGAAAAATCAAGCAGGAGCTATCGATCTCCAACTCAACATAAGAAGGAGATCGAGTGCACCCCTGAAGACGAAGCAGCAAGCCATCAAGACTACGCTAAAAAACAAGGGCAGAAAATGCAGAAGGAAGAAGAATGCGAGCGACGTTCCGGCCACGGACGCGTAGGAGGAAATTTTAGCGCCAAAAACCCTCCTCCGAGGAAGAGGAAGAAGGCGTCGACGACGCACCACGACGGCCGCCGCGAGAGGAGCGCGGAGTACGACTACCGCGGCCACGGCGAACACGACCGCGGCCAGTCATACCCGCACCTCGCTTGGGCCCCATGATAAGAGGAAGAGAAAGAGGAAGATGAAGAAGAGAAGCAAGATGGGCAGAGGACGAACACTGCTTCTAGAAGAAGAAGAGGGGTCTATTTATAGCACAAACCCAAGAGCACGCAGAAGCCCAGACGACAGGAGCAATTAATTCAAAAAACCGAGCGTGCTGGGCGATTCGAATTCCGAGACAAAGATGCTTTCACACGGGCGGCACTGTGCGTTGGACGCGTCAAATCTCGCGCGTTTTCAATACGCGCATCGGTAACTCAACAGGCGGCTGCAGCACGCCACAAAGGCCATCATTATGACCGGTCATGAAGACATGACGGTTCGTAGACAGAGCATCTTTGACGGCCCTCCAGCAAGGAGATCGTTATCCTTACCAAGAAGAGGTAAATTAAAATGGCAGCGCAGAAGAAAAATGCAGCCCGCAAGCACCGTTTTTACTGACTCAAATACATTTTTCAAATATATTTAACTCCCATCGGGAGCGTATCCACCCATGAGAGTTTCGGGTGCTCCCTCACCTAGAAGAAAAGACGTGCTCGAGTGATTACTCGCACCCAAGAGGGTTTCGGGTGCTCCCTCACCTAGAAGAAAAGACGTGCTCGAGTGATTACTCGCACCCATGAGAGTCTCGGGTGCTCCCTCAGGTAAAGGAAAGATGTGCTCAGGTGATTTCTCGCACCCATGAGAGTTTCGGGTGCCCCCTTACCACGACATAAATATGCAGACCTGCACTGGCCAGATCGTATGGTCCCAGAGTATAGGGTGCTCCCTCACCCCGAGAGCGAAGGCGATACTCGAGTGATTACTTGCAGAACTCTGAGTACCCGAGCACTCAAAACCCTCCCGAGCAAATACTCCTCTACATTACTCCTCGCCCTAGCACTCGACAAAGTTCCGCGAGTGACCGCTAAAACAGCTCACTTGCTTGTTTATTCCAAGTGGGTGCATTGCTAACTAGGCTCCGTGCCTCGATAAAAAATACATATTCCTGGAACACGATACACTGTGCCCAGATGCCATGCAAGCTTAGCGTGTAGGTAAGACCCCGCTGCGCAGATCGGCCGGGCTGGGACTTGCCGCAGAGCGATTTCACTCCCAATCTTTTCCATGCGCTTGCATGATAGAAAAAGCCGGGCGGACGCGCCTAGGCTACAAACTTTACTGGCGGCAATTGATCACTGTAAGACCTGCAGCGGCATGACTTTTGCTCGACACCAGTGTTCCAAGCTCATGTCGAGGGACGTGAGTTTGATTGGGCTACTGCGGTATTTGCCACTAGTGCAATTCACCAAGGCTCGACCAGTCGACTCCTTGGGCCCTTTCAGCTTAGCATTCCCTCGAAACAGGTTTTGTCATGGCCATAGACTGCCAGCGACCCGCAGTTGAACCGTGCATACATAAAAACGACGCAAGAATGGACTCGAGTCCCTGCGCGTCTCTTCGAGCCCCCCAGGCACTCGGGGGCTACTGACGAAGGGGTGACCCCACGACTCATATGGATGGGCCTACCCGGTGTACCCGAAGACAGAAGGCCCACAAGGATGCCGCCTGGGCCCAGCCTTGGCCCACTAGTGGCACCGACATAGGAGTCCGCGACTCGTAAGGAAGGTGCAAACCTGACATGCGGTACAGGATTAGGGTTAGGAAACCTCATCTGTAATCCAGGACAGATTCCCCGAGACCTGGCCGACTAAATAAAGGCTAGGAGGGGAGGCGTCAAGATCATCCAATACACAATCTGTAACCCTAGACATTTGCGCACTAGACTTGGACTTCCCTGTAATCGCATCTCCAAGCAATAATATCGAGCAGGACTGTCTCCTCCTGTTAGCCGACGAGCTATCGTCCAACCTGTGCCTCTCATGACTAACCCAGGGTCCCTGACCATGGTATTTGCCGGGGTTGATCCCCGTCAACCTACAAAAGACCGACATCACTCGAGGAGCTGAGGGCCTGCAGACAAGGATCAAGAGAATCCCTGCGAGCATACATCTAACGATGGACCATACTCAAAAACTCAGCCGAGGACATCTCAGACGAAAGAGCAATCGACGCATCCAGGAGGGGCTTGCAATGCATCGACTTAAAGGAGAAGCTCGGGCAGATGAAAGTCCAAACACTCGCAAGACTGCTCGAGCAAGCCAACAACTGGGCAGATGGAGAAGACTCCGTACGGAACGGATCGGAGATCCAGACAGCGCGCTCAGAACGCGACTACGACTACCACACCAGCGACAGAGGATTCGACAGAAGAAGAAAACGCCCGAGGCACAACTTCTACGACGACAGAGGACTCGACATGGTCGCGGACGGCTTCCCAGATAACAGAGAAGGCAGACATCGCGATGACAGGAGAATACAGCACAGGGACAACCAAGAAGAAGCACCCCAAATTCAAAAACGGGACTGGAGAACAAGGCAGCCACGAGACGAGACCCGAACATATCGTTCGGCCAAAGAGCAGCTCGACGGACCGTGCACAATACACAGGTTCAGAAACGAGCGTGGAGAGCTCAGATCAGGTCACACCCTCAGGAACTGCAGGCGATTCATCAAGCTCTCCGAAGAAAAAAGCTGGTCTACAACAACAGCAGCACAGCCTCTCGCAAGCCTAGCAGTCGGAACCATCGCCCACAACGCACCGCCAGCGCCTGCAATACCAACAAGACAAGTAGCAGTAATCCAAGAACGGATCACGACACCCAGGGAAGAAAAATACCCAGAAGCGCATGGCCGGATCTACATGATACAATAAGGAAGACCATAAAAAAGGCAGCAGAAGCAGGTCACCAGACAAGTTTTCCTCGCAGTCTCCTCGCACCCTGCTGTCCGAGAATACCTGCGCGGGTCCGAGACTGAAATCATATTCTCCCGAGCGGACCACCCGCCAGCCATCCCGCGCCCAGGACATGCCGCACTAGTACTAGAAGCAAGAAACGGAAACTACGACATGTCACGTGTCTTCATGGACGGCGGCAGCGGAATCAACATCATATTCACCAGAACCCTGGAAGAAATGCTCATCCAAAACTCAGCACTGAAAACTTCAGGCACAACGTTTCACGGAATCGTGCCAGGGAAAGCAGTATACCCCCTTGGAAAAATAAGTCTCGAGGTGGTTTTTGGCAGCACGAGCAACTTCCACAAAGAGACATTGGATTTCGAAGTGGTCAACTGGAAATCACAATACCACGCCATCCTAGGACGACCAGCCTTCGCGCGTTTCATGGCAGTGCCACACTACGCCTACCTCAAGATGAAAATGCCAGGCCCGCGAGGAGTGATCACAGTGAGCGGCAGCTTCGTCAGATCCGACCGCTGCGACAAAGAGTTCCACAAAATATCAGAAACCTTCGGAGCACACCAAGCCAGCGGAGCCACAACATCAGAGGAAGAGGCTCTACCATAGAAGAAAAAGGGAGCCACAACAATCTATCGTCCTTAGGGACGCTAAGCCATCGATCCAAATAAAGGGGCTGTCGTCAAGCAACAGCCCCCCTCATGTAAGAAACAAAGGAGGAATATTGAAAATATTTTTCCAAAAGTTCTTCCCATCGGCACTCGGGGGCTCGCCGAAGCAGCCACACCCCGAGGCGTTCTTCGCAAACGCGACTCTAAAAAAATCGGCACTCGGGGGCTCGCCGAAGCAGCCACCCCCGAGGCGTTCTTCGCAAACGCGACTATAAAAAAATCAGCACTCAGGGGCCCGCCGAAGCAGCCACCCCCCGAGGCGTTCTTCACAAACGCGACTCTAAAAAATTGGCACTCGGGGGCTCGCCGAAGCAGCCATCCCTCGAGGCGTTCTTCGCAAACGCGACTCTAAAAATTTGGCACTCGGGGGCTCGCCGAAGCAGCCACCCCCGAGGCGTTCTTCGCAAACGCGACTCTAAAAAATTGGCACTCGGGGGCTCGCCGAAGCTACCACCCCTGAGGCGTTCTTCACAAACGCTACTCTAAAAAAATTTGGCACTCGGGGGCTCGCCGAAGCTACCACCCCCCAAGGCGTTCTTCGCTAACGCGACTCTAAATTTTTTTTGGCACTCGGGGGCTCGCCGAAGCTACCACCCCCCGAGGCGTTCTTCGCAAACGCGACTCTAAATTTTTTTGGCACTCGGGGGCTCGCCGAAGCAGCCACCCCCCGAGGCGTTCTTTGCAAACGCGACTAAAAAAATTGGCACTCGGGGGCTCGCCGAAGCAGCCACCCCCGAGGCGTTCTTCGCAAACGCGACTCTAAAAAATCAGCACTCGGGGGCTCGCCGAAGCAGCCACCCCCCGAGGCGTTCTTCGCAAACGCGACTCTGAAAATTGGCAATCGGGGGCTCGCCGAAGCAGCCACCCCCCGAGGCGTTCTTCGCAAACGCGACTCTGAAAAATTGGCACTCGGGGGCTCGCCGAAGCAGTCACCCCACGAGACGTCTTCGTATACGTGACTCTAAAACCGGCAATAAGGGACCCCTCGCCCAAAAACTCAGCAGCTGACAAGACAAACCTATACCACGCAAGTTTGATTTACAAAGTAAAGAAAAATAGAACGACAACAAAATGTTTCTCAGCAAAGGAACGAGCGCCAAGCAAGGGCTAATCCCCCGGCTCTGACTTTACTTTACACAGAGCACCCAACCGACGGTCATTATCCTCGACCACCCACTTCACAACTTCACTTGCAGGCTCATCCGCCATGGCGTAATGGTCGTCCATCGGCTGAGCTCGACCACCAGGAGGACCTCGAGCTTCCAAGATAATAACAACCCCCGGCCAGTGACTATGGACAAAGGCAAAAGCACAGCGAACACCTGCATAAATCTGGTGATTAACTAAGCGTCGAAGATCCGCAGGCTGGGAGAACATCGACAAAGTCTCTCAAGAGATGTAGGGACAGGATCCAATGGGTAAAACTCAGCAAAAATCCTACCAAACACTCCGCGGCAGTACTCAAGAGCCCGCGGTACCCTCTCAACCCGCATCCGCAAAACGGCGAACACCCGAGCACGCGCCCTGTCCATCTAGAAAGGATTGTTCGCCTGCACAGCCGGGTCCTCCAGCCGCAGCAACTCAGACTGTACTGCCTCCTCTTCCTTGCGAGAACGCCCAGCAAGCACTTCGCAACGAAGCACAAAGGTCAGCCGCAGAGCGCAAAGGAAAGAACCCGCGCAGCCGAGCGGTCGAAGAAAAAAGCAAACTCACCCTTCAGGAGATCAGACAGCTTCACCATCCAAGCCGCCAAACCATCCAAGACAGCCTCAGCACGTTCACGCTTTGAACGATGGACCGCAACAACACCTTTCAGTCGAACGATCTCACGTTCAGCCTCTTTCAACCTCAAGCAAACGGACTCGTAAGCACCTTCGCGAGTATCCTCCTTCAGCAAATTCCAAGCCCGAGAAACACCTGGGATGGCCTACCGCAAAGGGAAACAAGTCAAAGGAAACAAGACAACAAGCAGCACAAAAGCAAAACAGGTCCATGAACTAAATAAAGATCCGTCGTCCCATCGGGAGGCACATTACAGCTGAAGTTTTTAAACAAAAACAGGATCACACTACTCCTCATCTGCAGAGTTGTTTGCCTCTATGACCAGTTGCAGCTGGCGGGCCAACCGAGTAGCTCGAGCACTCTGCTCGTCCATATAATTAGGAAAATTATCTACCATGGAATCCTCAATAGGAAGACCATGGCCCAGGAGATCAACAATAGACGTGGCAAGCCCACTCACCACGTTCTCACGAACCAAGACCTCCAGCTGGTCACCATCGGGACCGAAGACAGCAACAAGAGAATCAAGACCCTCAGGACGCTCCACCGCATCTGGGAACATATGCTCATGGAGAAGCTTCAGGAGAGTGGAAGCCCGAGCACAGACATACCCAACAGCTACAACAACACCCCTGACAGCATCTACAGAGCCACGGAGAACACCTGAACCTGCAGCAGCAACCTCCACTGCCCCAATACCCGCAGAAGCTAGAAAAAGAAAAATGGGGGTTTAAAATTCCAGCAATATCAGAGACAAACAAACCCCAGCAAATGGACGACAAGAAGAATCAACTAACCAGTCAGGGAGCCTGCCAAGTCCTGCGGGCGCTCGCACTCAGCCTTCTCGTCCTGGAGAAACTGCTCTTCTACTTGCCGCAACCGCTCGAGCTCGCCATGCTGCGTCTGCAGCTCCTTCTCTTTGGACTCCAAAGAATCCCGAAGCTCAGCAAGCTCTTTCTTGGCAGACTCCGCCCGCTTGTCAGCACCCTTATTACGACCTATGGAGCAAAGCATCAGTCAGTCAAAATCAACCAGCCAAAGAAGCAAAAACCAAGAACCAGGATCTCATGTCTCATAGCAGTCAAACTCCCTTGGACCGAGTCATGAGCGCGTCGCCACCAATCAGTTTCAGTCAGCACATGTTCGCATATCCGGAACAAAGGCTGCACCCAAGCAAATACATCAAGACAAGAGCAAAGGAAAGAAGAAAATCAAAGGCTACAACCAATCACAAATAATTGCTTGCAGCCTCGGGGGCTACTCCCATTGGGAGCACTACCGTGCTCCCAATATGTACAAGACCAACAAAAGGAAGACCAACGACATAAACTACAAACCACTCACAAGTGACTACTTGCAGCCTCGGGGGCTACTATTACAAAGATCAGAAAGACAAAGAAAGCACACACCTGCTCAGCCATGCGATCAAAAAACTTTGCCTTATCCTCAGCGGAGAGATCGCGCCTCTCCAAGAAGTGCTCTTCAGGAATCACAGGTTTAACGTCCGGAGGAAAGTCCCCTCCATAAGCTGCAACAGCTGCAGCAGACCCACCAGACGGAGCAGTCGCAGAATTTCCCTCCGTGCCTGCAGTCACAGGAGTCGTCCCAGCGCCCGACGCCGCAGGAGCGGCGGAACCAGCCAACCGATCAGATGCAGCACCAAAATCAGTCGAAGGAGCAGCGACAGCACCAGCACTCGCAGAGGAAGCAACCGGAGCAGAAGCAGTACTACAAGACAATTTACCCTCAGAACACCAGCCAAAGCAATGAAAATCAGAGACGACAAAGAGAAAATGTAAACTAACCCAGCAGGCGCAGCGCCTGGACGCAGCAATATCCCGAACCTGCGTTTCTTCGAGGCAGCGGGAGGAGGACGCGACGCAACAGGTTGCACGACCGCTGGCAAGTCGTCACCATCACCCGCCGCGTAATGACCACTCGCGGGGCGAGTGCGCTTGACACGAAGAGGACTTGAATCCCCAGAGTCATCAGCAGCTGATGTTGGGGCACCCGCGGACTCGACAGCAACATCACCTGAAGCACCAGAAGCACCCCCACCACTCGCAGGCACAGGATCAACTTCACCAGGTTCATCGAGTATATCCGCATCTTCAAGCTGCGGAGGATTGTTCAACAAAGGGACGTGACCCTACAGTTCAAGCCAACATCAACAGTCAACAGAAACGGGTCACCAGTACAAAAATAAATCAAAAACAAGTACCTACGGAAGTGGCAAGTCAGCAGAGTAAGGATGAACAAGACTCTGCTCCCCAATGCTCGTGCACTTTGTGACTTGCTGAACCCGGGCCAACAGGTCGTCATCGGAAAACTCCTCGGGTGAACACATGGTCGAGTCATCAGGCCCAGTGTATTGCCACATGGGATGAACCCGATGCTGAAGCGGCTGGACACGTCTCTTGACAAAAAACGGAGATAAGCTGGCCACCAGTCAATTCATCCTTCAGAGCAGTAATCCTTTGCACAAACGGTTCCACGAGAGACGACTCGCGAGCAGACAAAGGATGGGCCCATGAAGATCGCTTAACAGCCCGCGCAGCAGAATCAAAAGGGGGCAGACCAAACCGCTGACCCTCAACGCATTGGTCCTTCAGATAAAACCAACTCCTCCGCCACGAAAAGACGGAGTCCAACTTCTCCAGATCAAAATAGGCAGATTTCTCCTTAATGGAAATTCCCACGCCCCCAATGGCATATTCAGAATTTGTCCTCTTCACATTGAAGAGACGTTTCCAGAGGCCCCAATGGGGATAAATTCCCAAAAAACCCTCACAGAGTGTAATGAAACAGGCAATGTGCAGAATCCCATTGGGGGTCAAATCATGCAGGTGAAACTGATAGGCGCAAAGCAACCCTCGGAGGAAAGGATGAATGGGAAGTGCAAAACTACGGGGGAAGAAACTCTGAAAGCATACCCGCTCATCTGGACGGGGCGCAGGAACCTCCTCATCACCTGGAATCCGGGCGGCATCGCGCGCCACCACGCCGCCGGCCACCAGTTCATCCAGATCTGCAGCTCCAAAAGCAGAGCGCTCCCATCTACCGGTCATCCTCGCCGACTCCTGCGCTGCACTA
The DNA here is from genome assembly GCA_950022295.1 of Bromus sterilis. Classification (NCBI taxonomy): domain Eukaryota; kingdom Viridiplantae; phylum Streptophyta; class Magnoliopsida; order Poales; family Poaceae; genus Bromus; species Bromus sterilis. Next base: position 112,128,388 of record OX465598.1, read on the forward strand.
CAGGGACGCTTGGACATGGATCTTAACTAGCAAGCCGCAGGAAAATACAGGCGGAAGGAAAAGAACAACGAAAGAAGAAGAAAGGAAGACAGGAGAAGGCAATGGCTGGGTGAAAACCTAAAACACACCAGACCCCCCGGTATTTAACCAACAGCCCGAGCAAACAAATCGTCACCGCTCATCTTGGAATCCAGGAGACGTGGCACGATCCCACGATAGCCGAGAAACATGGAAAACTCAACCGACGCACTAACCATACCGCCCACCGCGCGCGAAAAACAAGGGCCATCATCACGAAGCGCGAAATTTTCAGGTAACAGATGTCAAGTCACTCCATTTTCACTTGACATGGCGACCCAAACTGTCACAAGAACCAGCAAACGTCACACCTCAGCAACGCGTATCAAACACGCATCTTCGGTCAGCATCCAGCTCTTTACAAGATTTTTTCATATTATTTCAAAGAAAAATTCTTACTCCCATTGGGAGTACCTTTATCAGAGTTCGGGTGCTCCCTCACCCAGAAGGCAAAGATGTGCTCGAGTGATCACTCGCACCAGTAGAAACAACATACTCACAGAGTTCAGGTGCTCCCTCGCCCCAACAGCAGAAAAGCATTCGAGTGACCACTCGCAAAAAGGACTCAGCAATTCAATAAACATGACTTACTCGCACAGTCGACGACTTTCCGAGTGGGTGCTATCTTATTTTCATCGCCTGAGTTCATTAGAAGCTCCGTGAGTGACGACTAAAACATCTCACTTGATTGTTTATTCCAAGTGGGTGCATCGCTAACCAGGCTCCGTGCCTCTACAAAAAACAATTATGCCTGGGCTACGACACACTGTACCTAGATGCCACGCAAGCTTAGCGTGTAGGTAAGACCCCGCTGCGCAGAACGGTCGGGCCGGGACTTGCCGCAGAGCGATTTCACTCCCGACCTTTTCCATGCGCTCGCATGATAGAAAGAGCCGAGCGGACGCGCTCAGGCTATATGCTTAGACTGGCAGCAATTGATCCTATAAGACCTGCAGCGGCATGTCTTTGCTTGACACCAGTGTTCCAAGTTCATGTCGAGGGACGTGGGCTTGATTGGGCTACTGTGGTATTTGTCACTAGCAAAATTCACCAAGGCTCGACCAGTCGACTCCTTGGGCCCTTTCAGCTTAGCAATCCCTCGAAACAGATATTGTCATGGCTCAAAACTGCCAGCGACCCGTGGCGATGCCGTGCTTACAAACAACAAAGGCGCAGATGAATTCGAGTCCCTGCGCGACTCTTCGAGTCCCCGAGGCACTCGGGGGCTACTGACGAGGGGGTGACCCCACGACTCCTACATGTGAGACTACCTGGTGCGCGTGACGACAGAAGGCCCGCTGGAAAGCTATGATAAGCCCGCGATTGGCCCAATCAAGCACCGACGTAGGAGTTCGCGACTAACATCGAAGGTGCAACTTGGCGTAAAAGGCAGGACTAGAACTAGGAAACTACCTCTGTAACCTAGCACAGACTGCACGAGAGTTAGCCTAGTATATAAAGGCTAGGAGGGGAGACGTCCAGATCAACTCAATACGCATCTACTCATCCTAGCCTTGCGAGAACTCGCCTTGGCCTCCACTGTAATCGCCCCCTCAAGCAATAATATCGAGCAGGAAGTGCTTCCCCTGTTAGCCGACGAGTATCGTCCAACCTGTGCCTATCTCTATGACTAACCCAGGGTCCATGACCATGGGATTTTTCGGGGTTGATCCCCGTCAGGGGGGCACCAGGGGTCCAGGCGCCCCCCTGGGCCCTGGTGGTGGCCCTCTGGCCCCACTTGGGTGCTTCTGTAAGACTCTGTTACGCTGATTTTTTATCCGATTTTCCCGAATTTTTGGAGCATTTTTTATATGGGGGAATCCTAGAATAGAAAAACAGCAGAAAACAGAAACTGGCACTGGGGTGCACTGAGTTAGTATGTTAGTCCAAATACGATCATAAGTGTATGAAAGTGTATCTAGATCATAGCAATATCACACAGAACATGCATGGAGCGAGCAAAAATTATTGATACGTTTGAGACGTATGAACATCCCCAAGATTAATTCCTGCTCGTCCTCGAGTAGGTAAATGATAAAAGGCACAATTTCTGTGGTGACATGCTGATACGTCCCAAACGTATCTATAATTTCTGCTTGCTCCATGCATGTTTTGTGTGATATTGCTATGCTTTTGATACACTTTCATATCTTTTTATAACATATTTTGGAACTAACCTATTAATGGTTGCAAGAGTGCACAAGTTTTTGTTTTTGTACTTTATGTGTAGGAATTACTTGGATAAAGGAAAAATCACAAAAAGGAGCCTTGTAGGAGTTGGACTCTAACTTTTCCGAAATCTGTCTCCACCAGACATGTTTTAAAGATCGCCTCGGAAACGCTAGAAGACGGCCTCAAACGGAAAAACTTAAAACTACAAAGTTGTAAGGAATTGTTTTCCGGTGGATTTAGACATAAAATTAGGCCCAATTGGAGTTAGGATGCTTCCAGAAACCCAGAAATACAGAAGACATAATCTGGATGACGGAAATCCGAGAGTCTATATAAAGAGAGGAAACCTAGGTCAAAGGTCACCACGAAATTTCCTCCCCCTTGGCAGCCTTCTTGAGGGGGAGATCAATCTCCACAGCAGCACCATCTTCAAGGAAGAAGAAGGGCCAAGGGCCGTGGCCGTGGCCGTGGGCGCCGCCGCCGCCGTGGCCGCCGTCGTCGCCGTCTCCTTCATCTCCTCCGGGCTGCACCTCTCTATCAACAACTCTCCCTCTCACCATGTCCATGTGTGAGTAGTTCCCCTCGGGGCTAAGGCTTATATCTTGATCTATGTGGTTTCTCTCTCTCCCATGATGTGATCTTTGTTGTGATCATTGGCTATGTTAATCTAGGGTCATCCCATGATATTTCCCCTTCCTCTATGTATTGGATTGATGTACTCAATTGATCTTATCTAGTATAATCTCTGAGACAGGGGTGACAGCGGTTTATTGGACATGGGTTAGAAGAATATTATCATGAGTGATTTCCTCTTTTGTGTGTTGATTGAAGATTGAGAGTCTCTTGGTGCTTGTCTTTGACTATCCTTGAGATATGTTGTGGTGATTGTGGTACTCTCTTTAGATGGCCGCGGTGACATTGGGAAATCCATAGATTGAGAACTACGAACTTTGAGGTGTGCTTTTGTAACCATACATAATTCTCATGCTCTCTTGACCACAAAGGAATGACCTCTGAGTGCGTCTCCATTGCATGTTTTATGGGAAATATCATGTGATTAGACTATGTTAATGTTGTTGGGAGTTGTCACTAGTGAAAGTATGAAGCCTAGGCCTTGTTTCCATCATTGTTACACCGTTTGCACTCACTTTTGTTACTTGTTTCTTTGCTGCACTATTTATTACAGATTTATATTACTTCGTTTTATCACACCTATCACCCATATTTTACCATCTCTTCGCCGAACTAGTGCACCTATACAACTCCTAGTTGTATTAGGTGTGTTGGGGACACAAGAGACTTCTTGTATCTTAATTGCAGGGTTGCTTGAGAGAGACCATCTTCAACCTCTACTTCCCTGAGTTCGATAAACCTTAGGTCATCCACTTGAGGGAAATTGTTGCTGTCCTAAAAACCTCTGCGCTTGGAGGCCCAACATAGTCTACCAGAATAGAAGCGTACGTAGACATCAAGCTATTTCTGGCGCCGTTGCCAGGGAAGTAAGTGTTTGAAGGTATATCTTTAGATCTTGCAATTAAATCTTTTCGTTTCTTATTTTTATTTTCACTAGTTAGGCTTTATGGAAAACAAAGAAAATATTATGCGAGAGCTTTATGAGCTCTACCTTGAGTTGGGACATGAAGTGTTTGAAGAGAAAATCAAAAATCCTATGGAGCTTCATTATTTGCACAACACTCATGTTAGTAGCAATGTTACTAATATGTCTTCTTTGAATACCTTTGATGCTAATGATATGCAAAGATATAAGCTTGGGGATGCTACGTTTTATGACGATGATCTTTTTAGCCCCCCAAGTTTTGATGAGGAAATTTATTTTGATGATACTTTGCCTCCTATCTATGATGATTATTGTGATGACACTTATGCTATAAAGAATAAATTTTTACAAGTGCATCATGATAAGAATGATTCATGTGATAGCTATTTTGTTAAGTTTGCTCCCACTATTACTAATGAGAAGGATTTTGCTTATGTGGGGAGTAACAAATTTTCTATGCTTATGGATCATGATAAGAAAGTTTTATGTGATACTTATATTGTTGAGTTTATTCATGATCCCACTGAAAATTATTATGAGAGGGGAACATATGCTTATAGATATTTCAATAATATCAAGTTCCCTCTCTTTATGTTGAAGGTTTTGAAGTTGCACTTATTTTGGCTTCCTATGCTAATATTTTTATGCTTCCATGAGTTATTTCTCTACAAGATCACTTTGAATAGGAAGCATGTTAGACTTAAATGTGTTTGATATTTTCTTCTTGATGGTATCTTTTGTTCTTAAACTCTTATTCCTACGAGAGCATCACTAAAATCTTAAGCCTATCTTTATGGCTATAAAGAAAGAGCTCTAGGGAGACAACCCTTGTTATCTTTAGTTGTGTTTTTTTACTTCTGTTTTTAGTGGTCTTGATAATTTTTACTACTGTAGCAACATCATTGTATCTTTATTTTCAAGCTTTGTGCCAAGTTATAGCCTCATATGACAAGGGAAGTGAAAGTTGTGACATGCTGTCCAGAAAACAGATTCTGTCCTCGTGACGTGAAAAATCATAGAAAAATCCCAGTTCATCTTTTTGAGCAGAATTGTTTACACATCGTGCTCTATACAATCACGGAACTTTCGTATGTTCTGAGTTTTTTTATTTGAGTTGCATAAGTACCCCTAAAAAAATCTTTACTACCTGCTGTTCTGTTTTTCACAGATTCTGCCATGTTTTGTCTCTCCTAACTTTTGCAAACCTTAAGCTTGCTTTTTCTTTGCAAAAACTTTTTGGCAATCTTGAGAAACAGTAGCTCTTCAAGAATATCTTTATATCCAGTGGGGAAAAATTATTTATTAAGGGTACTAACCTCTCTAATCAGCTTATGATGAGTTATGTAGGAAGGGAGTTTTCAAGTGTGCGATGGAAGATGATGAAAGAAGATTCGGGAGTGTCAAGCGCTCAAGCTTGGGGATGCCCCCATGCATCCCCAATAAATATTCAAGGAGACTCAAGCGTCTAAGCTTGGGGATGCCCCCGTGCATCCCCTTCTCCATTAACAATCATCAGTTCGTCCTTCGTCTCACTATATTTTTATCACTTCATGCATTATGTGCTATGCTTGGAGCGTCTCGCTCTTCGGTTTTATTTTTAGTTTTCTTTAGCTTTGCTTGCTGTTCATAACAAGTTAGATCCTGTCTTACTTTGTGTGGGAGAGAAACACGCTCCACTTTCAAAATCTAGAACACATCATAGGATTCTTCATGCCTATCTTTTTGCTGTTGTGTGTTCTTTATCTTTTCGTAGCTACTGCCATGTTTAGTTTTAGTTTTAGTTTGTCTTTAGCAAGAGCCTTGGCTTTTGTTTAGTTTATTGATGGAACTCTCTTTATTTTTCACGTTTATCTTGTTAAGACAGTTGGTTGTTGCACTGAGTTGCGTCTTGTCTTGAGAGTAGGTAATTGAGGTTGCTATTTAATTTTAGTAGTAACTTGCAATAGTTTTGAGGTATTGATGTGAGTAATGTTTGAACTTTTGGTGTCAAGAGCTCTAGCCTATTAGTGATAGGTGTCGTATTTGGGCAATCCGTGTCTATTTTCAAAAACCAACAAAACTAGTTGAGAACTCTAGCTACTAGATGGATCACTAATCTTTGGAGGGATCGGATATTAGAGTACACTCACGTACCATGAGTCGAGGATGCGCAAGGATAACCAAACCCCCATATACGCCTCCTCGGGGTACTTGTCTCTTTGTGAACCTTATTATTAGATTGAGAGTTACCGTAATAAGTGCATGAGTTCTTCGGACTAATGTAAGTATTGAAAGTTGACAATTCCACCTTCCCATATTTTGCTAGCCTCTCCCGTGCCGTGCATTGCCTTCTTCTCACTCTGAGAGTTGGTATCTACCTTCGCCGGTACATCCAAACCCTTGGCATGATACGCTCTGTCATCATAAACCTCCTTATATATTTCCTCAAAACAGCCACCATACCTACCTATCAAGGCATTTCCATAGCCTTTCCGAGATATATTGCCATGCAACATCCACCTCTTCATGACTTGATCTTCATGTCATACATGTTCCTGCTACACTGGCAGCGACATACATTGCATAGATCATGATAGCTACATCTTCTTTATGATTTCGAGTACCTTGTAAAGTGTGAAAGATCTCCTTTACCTTCTTGTAAAATAGAGTGTTGCCCTTAAGTGAGGAAAAGATCCCAAAGTGGACACAATAAAAGATCCCAAAGAGGACAAATGAGAGTTAAATAGAAAGAGCCATTGAGGCCACAAAAAAATACAAAAAATAGAAAAAAGAGAAAAAAGAAATAAAAAGAGAGAAAGGGGCAACTCTACTATCCTTTTGAGAGATCCACACTAGTACTCCCTTTATATGCTTGTACTCCATAGATATGATCATTATGCATATAGCTATGTGGGGACCTTCACACTATAGAACTTGGCTTGCATATTCCAAGGATGAGCCTCCTCAAAAGAGCTCTAGGTCTTCATGAGCGAGCAAGTTAGATGCACCCCACTAGTTCCATTGGAGAGCTTCTTAGCTCATATGTGCATCCGTTGCATGGCAATCTATACTCCTCACATCATATTTATCATTTGGCATCTCTTGCCTATGATTGTCCTCATTGATGTGAGCCTTTCTCATTCTTCTCTGTCTTCCTCCTCATCCTCCTCCGTACTTCTCTCTTTTCCATCCTAAGTGTCAACTCTCGTGCTTACGCTCATCCATTGCATGAGTGCTCAAAATATTGAAAAAGGAGTGGATCAAATTGACTTGTACCTGGCTAGTGGTCTGGGGACGAGTCAAGATAAGATTCCAAAGAAGACCGAGTGTGAAACTTTAGTAGATTGAGTTCTCAACAAAAATACTTTTTCATCTCGTATTCCCTATCCCCTTTCTTTCACGCAAACACCATTTGGAGACATTCAAGTCAAGGACAGCGAGAGCTCTTGCACCCTTTGTTCTTTTGTTGCTTGTGTCAATGCTAATATAGACTCTTGCTTGTTAAGACTTGAATTGAATTGCATGCTTTGATTGCTTTACTTAAAAGTCCTTATATGTTTGTGTGGCATGTCAACACAGAAATTATGCCTGTTATCATTTACCTACTCGAGGACGAGCAGGAATTAAGCTTGGGGGTGTTGATACGTCCCAAACGTATCTATAATTTCTGCTTGCTCCATGCATGTTTTGTGTGATATTGCTATGGTTTTGATACACTTTCATATCTTTTTATAACATATTTTGGAACTAACCTATTAATGGTTGCAAGAGTGCACAAGTTCTTGTTTTTGTACTTTATGTGTAGGAATTACTTGGATAAAGGAAAAATCACAAAAAGGAGCCTTGTAGGAGTTGGACTCTAACTTTCCCGAAATCTGTCCCTATCAGACAAGTTTTAACGATCGCCTCGAAAACGCTAGAAGACGGCCTCAAACGGAAAAACGTAAAACGACAAAGTTGTAGGGAATTTTTTTCCGATGGATTTAGACATAAAATTCGGCCCAATCGGAGTTCGGATGCTTCCAGAAACCATGAAATACAGAAGACGTAATCTGGATGACGGGAATCCGAGAGTCTATATAAAAAGAGGAAACCTAGGTCAAAGGGCACTACGAAATTTCCTCCCCCTTGGCAGCCGTCTTGAAGGGGAGATCAATCTCCACAGAAGCACCATCTACAAGGAAGAAGAAGGGGCCAAGGTCCGCTGCCCCCAAGGGCCGTGGCCGTGGGCGCCGCCGCCGCCGTGGCCGCCGCCGTCGCCGTCTCCTTCATCTCCTCCGGGCTGCACCTTTCCATCAACAACTCTCCCTCTCACCATGTCCATGTGTGAGTAGTTCCCCTCGGGGCTAAGGCTTATATCTTGATCTATGTGGTTTCTCTCTCTCCCATGATGTGATCTTTGTTGTGATCATTGGCTATGTTAATCTAGGGTCATCCCATGATATTTCCCCTTCCTCTATGTATTGGATTGATGTACTCAATTGATCTTATCTAGTATAATCTCCGAGACCAAGGTGACAGCGGTCTATTGGACATGGCTTAGAAGAATATTATCATGAGTGATTTCCTGTTTTGTGTGTTGATTGAAGATTGAGAGTCTATTGGTGCTTGTCTTTGACTATCCTTGAGATATGTTGTGGTGATTGTGGTACTCTCTTTGGATGTCCGCGTTGACATTGGGAAATCCATAGATTGAGAACTACGAACTTTGAGGTGTGCTTTTGTAGCCCTACATAATTCTCATCCTCTCTTGACCACAAAGGAATGACCTCCGAGTGCGTGTCCATTGCATGTTTTATGGGAAATATCATGTGATTAGACTATGTTAATGTTGTTGGGAGTTGCCACTAGTGAAAGTGTGAAGCCTAGGCCTTGTGTCTATCATTGTTACACCGTTTGCACTCAATTTTGTTACTTGTATATTTTACCATCTCTTCGCCGAACTAGTGCACCTATACAACTCCTAGTTGTATTATGTGTGTTGGGGACACAAGAGACTTCTTGTATCTTAATTGCAGGGTTGCTTGAGAGAGACCATCTTCAACCTCTACTTCCCTGAGTTCGATAAACCTTAGGTCATCCACTTGAGGGAAATTGCTGCTGTCCTACAAACCTCTGCGCTTGGAGGCCCAACATAGTCTACAAGAATAGAAGTGTGCATAGACATCACATGCTAGCAACCATATAAGGACTTTGAAAAGTAAAGTAATAAGGGTATGTAATTCAATTCAAGTCATAACATGCAAGAGTCTATATTAGCCTTGAAACAAGCAACGAAAGAACATTAGGTGCAAGAGCTCTCGCTGTCCTTGACTCGAATGTCTCCAGATGGTGTTTGCGTGCAAGAAGGGGGATATGAATACGAGAAAAAAAGTATTTTTGTGTTGAGAACTCAGTCTACTAAAGTTTCACACTTGGTCTTCTTTGTAATCTTATCTTGACTCGTCCCCAGACCACTAGCCACGTATAAGTCAATTTGATCCACTTCTTTTCGATATTTTGAGCACTCATGCAATGGATGAGCGTAAGCACGAGAGTTGACACTTAGGATGGAAAAGAGAGAATATGGTGGAGGAGGAAGACAAAAAGGATGAGAAAGGCTCACATCAATGTGGACAATCATAGGCGAGAAGGCCAAATGATAGATATGATGCGAGGAGTAGAGATTGCCATGCAATGGATGCACATATGAGCTGAAAAGCTCTCCAATGGAACTAGTGGGGGTGCATCTAACTTGCTCGCTCATGAAGACCTAGAGCTCTTTTGAGGAGGCTCATCCTTGGAATATGCAAGCCAAGTTCTATAGTGTGAAGGTCCCCACATAGCTATATGCATGATCATCTCTATGGAGTACAAGGATAAGAGGGAGTACTAGTGTGGATCTTTCAAAAGGATAGTAGTGTTGCCCCTTTCTCTCTTTTTATTTCTTTTTTATATTTTTTGTATTTTTTGGTGGACTCAATGGCTCTTTCTATTTAACTCTCATTTGTCCTCTTTGGGATCTTTTATTTTGTCCACTTTGGTATCTTTTCCTCACTTAAGGGCAACACTCTAATTTACAAGAGTCTATAGAAGATCTTTCATACTTTACAAGGTACTCAAATCATAAAGAATATGTAGCTATCATGATGTATGCAATGTATGCCGCTGCCAGTGTAGCAGGAACATGTATGACATGAAGATCAAGTCATGAAGAGGTGGATGTTGGAGGGCAATATATCTCGGAAAGGCTATGGAAATGCCTTGATAGGTAGGTATGGTGGCTGTTTTGAGGAAAGATATAAGGAGGTTTATGATGACAGAGCGTATCATGCCAAGGGTTTGGATGTACCGGCGAAGGTGGACGCCAACTCTCGGAGTGAGAAAGAGGCAATGCACGACACAGGAGAGGCTAGCAAATATGAGGAGGTGGAAGTGTCAACTTTCAATACTTACATTAGTCCGAAGAACTCATGCACTTATTATCGGTAACTCTCAATCTAATGAGGAGGTTCACAAAGAGACAAGTGACCCGAGGAGGAGTGTATGGGGTTTGGTTATCCTTGCGCATCCTCGACTCATGGTACGTGAGTGTACTCTAATATCCGACCCCTCGGAAGAGTAATGATCCATCTAGTAGCTAGAGTTCTCAACTAGTTTTGTAGGTTTTTGAAAATAACACACGGATTGCCCAAAATACGACACCTATCACTAATAGGCTAGAGCTCCTGACACCAAAAGTTCACACATTACTCACATCAATACCTCAAAACTATTGCAAGTACTACTGAAATTAAATTGCAACCTCAATTACCTACTTCTCAAAAACAAGACATAACTCAGTGCAACAACCAACTCTCTTAACAAGATAAACATGAAAACTAAAAAGAGTTCCATCAATAAACTAAACAAAAGCCAAGGCTCTTGCTAAAGACAAACTAAAACTAAAACTAAACATGGCAGTAGCTATGAAAAGATAAAGAACACACAACAACATAAAGATAGGCATGAAGAATCCTATGATGTGTTCTAGATTTTGAAAGTGGAGCGTGTTTCTCTCCCACATAAAGTAATACGGGATCTAACTTGTTATGAAAAGAAAGCAAAGCCAAAGAAAACTAAAAATAAAACCTAAGAGCGAGACGCTCCAAGCATAGCACATAACGCTTGAAGTGATAAAAATATAGTGACACGAAGAACGAACTGATGATTGTTGATGGAGAAGGGGATGCACGGGGGCATCCCCAAGCTTAGACGCTTGAGTATCCTTGAATATTTTTTGGGGATGCATGGGGGAATCCCCAAGCGTGAGCGCTTGACACTCCCGAATCTTCTTTCATCATCGTCCATCGCACACTTGAAAACTCCCTTCATACACAACTCATCATAAGCTGATTAGAGAGGTTAGTACCCTTAATAAATATTTTTTCCCCACTGGATATAAAGATATTCTTGAAGAGCTACTGTTTCTCAAGATTACCAAAAGGTTTTTTCAAAGAAAAAGCAAGCTTAAGGTTTGCAAAAGTTAGGAGAGACAAAACGTGAGAGAATCTGTGAAAAACAGAACATCAGGTAGTAAAGAATTTTTTAGGGGTACTTCTGCAACTCGAATAAAAAAACTCAAAACATACGAATGTTCCGTGATTGTATAGATCACGCCGTGTAAAAAATTCAGCTCAAAAATATGAGCTGGTGATTTATTCTGATTTTCCCCGTCACGAGGACATATCTGTTTTCTGGACAGCATGTCACAACTTTCACTTCCCTTGTCATATGAGGCTATACTTGGCACAAAGCTTGAAAAATAAAGATACGATGATGTTGCTACAGTAGTAAAAATCATCAAGACCACTAAAAACAGAAGAAAAAACATCTTGGTTTGCCTCCCAACAAGCGCTTTCTTTTACGCCTTTAAGCTAGGCATAAGGCAAAAGAGAATCAAGTTTTATCAAGAGAAAGAGAATAGCTAGCCCATGTAACGGACTCAAAAGGTAACTTGACTTTCTTTCTAGGGAAGTGTTCCATCCCCTTTTTGAGAGGGAATTGAAATTTTATATTACCCTCTTTCATGTCAATAACAGCACCAACGGTGCGAAGAAAAGAACGTCCCAAAATAATTGAACATAAAGGTTCACACTCTATATCTATAATAATAAAATCAACGGGAACATAGTTGTCATTGACAATGATAAGAACATCGTCGATCTTCCCCAAAGGTTTCTTTACGGAAGAGTCGACAAGACGAATGCCAAAAGAACATGAATCAAAAGGTTTCAGTTCAAACATATCATACATTCTGTTGGGCATGACGGAGGTACTAGCTTCAACGTCACATAAAGCATAGCAAGAGAAGTTAATTAATTTGATTTTTATCATAGGGTCCCAATCATCATCTAGATTCCTAGGTATGGAGGCTTCTATCCTAAGCTTCTCCCCCCTAGCTTTGATAAGAGCATTTGTGATATGCTCCGTGAAGGCAAGATTAAGTGTGCTAGGGTGGGGGTCTCTAGACATTTTGTGTAATAAGCTGATAACTTCTGAAAGGGTGCAACTATCAAAATCAATATCTCTACTATCAAAGGTGGTAGTAGTGTCATCTAAGCTCACTTTTTTTAAACCCTCTATGTTCATAGGAGTTTCTTCTTCTAAAGTTGAGGTATTAGCATCACCATTAATAGGTCCAATGGGACCAGGAGTGCATTGGGTGCTAATAGTTTCGATATCCTCAACTATTTGGATAGTGACAACTGTGTGATGTGTAGGAAGGCTCTTAATTCTATCCTCTTCCTCTTTTTCTCTAGCCCATCTTTCTTTAATTTTAGCCATCATCCTAATATTTTCATTAATTTGTAACTGGATAGCATCAATAGGAGTGGCCTTGCTGTCCTCAAGGGGAGAGGTTCTATTTTTTAACATCTCAACATCAATGGCTAAGCTGTCTACCTTCAAACAAAGATTATCTAATTTAGCTAGTTTTTCTTCCACATTCTTGTTGAAGGCTTTTGGGTAGTGATGAAGTCTCTAAGCATACTTTCTAGTTCAGAAGTGGGGTTCTTGTTGCTAGGGTAAGTGTTGTTGTTCCCATAAGTGGATGGAAACGGTCTAGGATTACTAGCAAAGTTGCCCCTATAAGCATTATTATTAAAGTTGTTTCTAATAATGAAGTTCACATCTACTTGTTCCTGAGCAACCAAAGAATTTAAAGGAACATCATGAGGATCAATAGAGGGTTGCCTGGTAAGTAGAGACACAATTAAATCAACTTTATCATTTAGGGAGGTAATTTCCTCGACAAAATTTACCTTCCTACCTATTGGAGCGCGTTCGGTGTGCCATTGGGAATAATTGGTCATGATCTCATCGAGGAGTTTGGTGGAAGCACCGAGTGTAGTTGAAATAAAGGTTCCTCCCGCGGCCGAATCTAACAGGTTCCGCGAGGTAAAGTTCAAGCCTGCATAAAAAGTCTAGATAACCATCCAGGTAGTCAAACCATGTGTAGGGCATTTCTTAACAAGAGATTTCATACGTTCCCAAGCTTGGGCAACGTGTTCATTATCCAATTGCCTAAAATTCATAATTTTACTCATCAACTGGATAATTTTAGCAGGTGGGTAATACTTCCCAATAAAAGCATATTTGCACTTATCCCAAGAATCTATGTTATTCCTAGGCAAAGATTGAAACCAGATTTTAGCTCCGTCCCTTAAAGAGAAAGGAAAAACTTGATCTTAACAACGTCACCTTCTACTTCTTTATACTTTTGCATATCACATAATTCAACAAAATTATTCAAGTGTAAAGCAGCATCATCTCCAGGACCAGAGAATTGATCTCTCATAACAAGATTCAGTAAAGCAGGTTTAATTTCATAAGAGGTAGCTGAAGTGGCAGGTGTGGCAATAGGAGTGCAGATAAAGTCTTTGTTGTTGTGACTGGTGAAGTCACACAACTTTGTGTTTCAGAGGAACCTATAGTAGTAGCAAGTGTGGCAGATTTTTTTTGTAATTTTCGATATAAGACACAAAGATAAAAACAGAAAGGTAAACTAACAAGACTAAAAAGAAAAGGAAAATGATAGTGGGAAACTCCCCTATCTTATCACTCGGAGTCCCCGGCAACGGCGCCAGAAATTTGCTTGATAGTGTAGAAGTGATAATGGCTTCTCGCCTTCGTTGGTTACCCCAAGTGGAAGGTGAGATGTAGCGTAGCGACAAATTTCCCTCGGTGAAGATACCGAAGTTGAGATCGACCAGTAGGACTCCGGCAATGATAAGTAGGTGGTGAAGTGGACAATGGCGCCGTTCACAACTCAGGGTTGCTTACTTCACCTGGACCTGCACACGATACAATTAACTTTGCTCCCAACGAAGTTCAGAGAGGTTGTCAATCTCTCCGGTGTTGTTGTTTACAAAGGGTCAAACACACAAGGGATAATGATAACGGTAGCAACTGAAAGTAAATACGGAAAAGGAAATAGCTTGTAAACAATGATGAGGATATGGACCGGGGTCCCGTGATGTTCACTAGTGATGTCTCTCTCCCAAAAGACGATAAAAACTGCTATGCGAGGTAAACAAATTACAGATGGGCAATTGACAGGATTATAAACGCACCGCAATGCTAACTAGGTTACGAAAGAAAGGAAGAGGCTCATAAGCATGGGCAGTACGCCAAAATAAGTAGACCAAAATCCATCTACATCTACTACTAAGCATCTACCTTGAGATATCTATCCAGAACATCTCGATGGTATTAAGTTACGAGTCCCACCCAAAGTGTAAACCCAAAGCAACAGACAACTACATTAAAAGAACTTTGCGTAAAGTAAACAATCCTTGCAACCGCGGTTACAAGCACCGTTGTTTCCCCCTTGTGGCCACAGCACATCCCCTAGACTCATGTTTCTGTCACTCAAGCGTGTCATCAGGGGGCATGTACCCACAATCGAGCATAACGTTCCCTCTTGGAGTTACTATCCACCACTTGGCCAAAGCAATAAATAGCAACGGAGAACATGAAAGAATTACTTAGGAACAAAAATATAAGAGATCAAAAACAAATATATTACTCTATCACGATCTGAACATAATCTCATAATCCATCGGATCCCATCAACCTCAACATAGCAACAGTAGAAGAATTACATATGTGCCTCGATCATGTAGGGCAGCTCACGAGGTCTAAACCATGAAGAACAAAGAGGGGAGGAGAACATCACATAGCTACTGATTACGGACCCAAGGTCCAAGGTAGACTACTCACGACACATCCGGGAAGCATCCATGGTGGAGGAGAAGCTCCCGGAGGTCGATCCTCCCTCCGGCAGGGTGCCGGGAAGGGTCCTGACGGTGCTCCCGATCTTGGAAGCGCGGCAGCGGCGAAACAGAGGCGAGATTGGAAAATAGGGTTCTATCTTCGGAGTTTCCCCGTCACGAGAAATAAATAGCCGAAGGGGGCAGCCAGGGGGGCCACCAGGGGTCCAGGCACCCCCTGGCACGGCCAGGCCCCTGGCCGCGCCAGGTGGCCACCTGTGCCCCTGGTGGTGGCCCTCTGACCCTAATTGGGTGCTTCTGGAAGACTCCGTTACACTGATTTTTTTTCTGATTTTCCCGAATTTTTGGAGCATTTTTTATATGGGGGGAACCTGGCATAGAAAAATAGCAGAAAACAGAAACTGTCACGGGGGTGCACTGAGTTAGTAGGTTAGTCAAAATATGATCAAAAGTGTATGAAAGTGTATCTAGATCATAGCAATATCACATAAAACATCCATGGAGCGAGCAGAAATTATCGATACGTTTGAGACGTATCAGCAATTGACAGAATTATAAATGCACCGCAATGCTAATTATGCTACTAGAAAGCTAGATGCTCAAAAGTATGGGCAGTACGCCCAGACAAGTAGACCGAAACCCATCTGCATCTACTCACTAATCATCCATCTTGAGATATCTATCCGGAACATCTTGCTGGTATTAAGTTGCGAGCCCACCCAAAATGTAAACTCAAAGCCACAGACAACTGCATTAACAAACTTTGCGTAAGGTAAAAAATCCTTGCAACCGCGGTTACAAGCACCGTTGTTTTCTCCCTGGTGGCAACAACACATCCCCTAGTCTCATGTTTCTGTCACTCAAGCTAGACATCGAGGGGCATGAACCCACAATCATGCATAAATGTTTCCTCTTGGAGTTACTATCTACTACTTGTCCAAAGCAATAAAAAGTAACGGAGAACATGCAAAAATTACTCAAGAACAAAATATAAAAGGTAAACCAAATATATAACTCATCACGATCCGAACATAATCTCATAATACATCGGATCCCAACAAACACAACATCGCAACAACAGGAAAATTACGTAGATGCATTGATCATGTAGGACAACTCACAAGGGCTAAGAATTGAAGCGCAAGATTGGAGAGAAGACATCACATGGCTACTGGTCATGGACCCATGGTCCAAGGAAGACTACTCACGACACATCCGGGAAGCATCCATGGTGGTGGGGAAGCTCCCAGAGATAAATCCTCCCTTCGGCAGTGTGCCGGGAAGAGGTCTTCTAGTGCTCCCGATCTTGGAAGCGTGGCGGCGGCGGAACAAAGAGGAAATTCGTGATGCGGGGGTCTCTCTGAGGGTTTTCGGAGCGAGGGGTAAAAATAGGCCGAACAGGGGCACCAGGGGGTGCCCCCACCTCCCAGGCACCCTGGTGGCGCGGACAGGGAGGGGGCCGCGCCACCTGGCCCCCTGGGTGGGGCCTGGCTCCCCCCGACTCCCCTTCGGTGCTCTGGGAGCTTCCTGTTTTTTCTAGAATTTTTGGAGCTCTATAAATATGGGTAAAAACCTGCAACTTACAGAAATCAGCAGACATAAACTAGCACTGGGTGCATTGAGTTAGTAGGTTAGTCCAAATATGTGTAAACAGATATAAAAGTGTAGCAAAACACATAGCAATGTCACCTAAAAGAGCATGGAACAAGCAGCAATTATAGATACGTTTGGGACGTATCACACCCATGCCACCCAAAGTCGGCGCAGGCTCGTCGCTAGATTAGGCCGCACGGGGACGCAGTCGTAGCTCAAGCACCACGAGTTGCGAGCTTGACGTCCAGCCATGGCAATAAACATCTGTACCGCCAGTAGTGTCGGTACTGATGAACTGGCATGTAGATGCGGTGTCGGGCGCCTCCTCAACCTCCCTTGGTGGTGGCGACGATGATGATGGCGAGGATGGGGACGGGGCACGATGGTGGCGACGGCTGGATCCCGATCAGGATGCCTCAACGTCGTGCTTTCCATTGCCATCAAACCACTTCTTCATGGTGGTGGCGCTATGGGCGGCGAGGGTGTGGCGCTTTGATCGCGCCAGAGGAGACGTGGGAGAATGGATAGCGACGTTTGACCATCTGGTCGTCTTTTAAAATGACGCCATAGAGTCTGCCTAGCGGACCCTATGTGGACACAAAATGAACGCCCAACATGTCCATTGGGTGTTCGCGCTGACGCAAACTCAATGAACTTTTGCGCCCACGCGGATGTCAAACGGATATGTGGGCGTTAATAAATACGGATGCATCCGCGTATTGGGTGCGTTATTTAGATGTTGGTGCGGAAGCGTATTTAGGTGTTAAACACAAAATTTGAGGCGTGTGGATGGTCCGCGCGTTGGAATTGATCTAAAAATGCACACCGACTACATATTTCTCTTATAAAATATATAGAGAGGACGAAATCACTGATATACGAGTACTCGTAGCAACGAACGCGTCTATCTTCTCCGTGCTCAACAAGTGGCGCTTCGTGCGCGCGCCAAGTGGCACGATGTGGTGTGACGGGGATCAACCCCGGCAAATCCCATGGTCGGGGACCCTGGGTTAGTCATGGAGATAGGCACAGGTTGGACGATACTCGTCGGCTAACAGGAGAAGCACTTCCTGCTCGATATTATTGCGTGAGTGGGCGATTACAGTGGAGGCCAAGGCGAGTTCTCGCAAGGCTAGGATGAGTAGATGTGTATTGAGTTGAGATAGACGTCTCCCCTCCCAGCCTTTATATACTAGGCTAGGTCTCGGGGATCCGTACTAGGTTACATAGGTAGTTTCCTAGTTCTAGTCTTGCCTTGTACGCCAAGTTGCACCTTCCATGTTTAGTCGCGAACTCCTACGTCGGTACTTGGTTGGGCCAATCGCGGGCTTGTCATAGCTTTCTAGCGGGCCTTCTGTCTTTATGTGCACCAGGTAGTATCACATGTAGGAGTCGTGGGGTCACCCCCTCATCAGTAGCCCCTGAGTGCCTGAGGGACTCGAAGAGTCGCGCAGGGACTCGAATTCATCTGCGCCTTATTGTTTGTAAGCGTGGTATCGTCACGGGTCGCTGGCAGTTTTGAGCCATGATAATATCTGTTTCGAGGGATTGCTAAGATGAAAGGGCCCAAGGAGTCGACTGGTCGAGCCTTGGTGAATTTTGCTAGTGAAAAATACCACAGTAGCCCAATCAAGCCCACGTCCCTCGACGTGAACTTGGAACACTGGTGTCAAGCAAAGTCATGCCGCTGCAGGTCTTATAGGATCAATTGCCACCAGTCTAAGCACATAGCCTGAGCGCGTCCGCTCGGCTCTTTCTATCATGCGAGCGCAAGGAAAAGGTCGGGAGTGAAATCGCTCTGCGGCAAGTCCCGGCCCGGCCGTTCTTCGCAGCGGGGTCTTACCTACACGCTAAGCTTGCGTGGCATCTAGGTACAATGTGTTGTAGCCTAGGCATAATTTGCTTTTGTTGAGGCACGGAGCCTGATTTAGCAATGCAACCACTTGGAATGAAACAATAGAGTGAGATGTTTTAGTCGTCACTCACGGAGCTTGTAATGAACTCAGGCGAGGAAAATAAGATAGCACCCACTCAGAATGTCGTCGAGTGTGCGAGTAAGTCATGTTTATTGAATTGTTGAGTCTTTGTTGCAAGTGGTCACTCGAATGTTTTTCTGCTCTCGGGGTGAGGGAGCACCTGAACTCTGAGAGTATTTTGTGTCTGCTGGTGCGAGTGATTACTCAAGCACCTTTTTTCTTCTAGGTGAGGGAGCACCAGAACTCGAAAGGGTACTCCCGATGGGAGTAAGAATTTTTCAGCGTCAGAAAATTTGGACGTATAGCTGGTTCTTGGAATCGTTTGGTTTTTCCCAACTGCTTTTACCTTGATCCGTTCCCTTTGGGATGTCGTGTTGATATGCATTTTCATGCTGTTTGATGACGTATGATGATGGTTGGTTTTTTTGATCTGTCGCGTCTTCTGGACTGTCATAATGAC
Source organism: Bromus sterilis (assembly GCA_950022295.1). Lineage (NCBI taxonomy): Eukaryota > Viridiplantae > Streptophyta > Magnoliopsida > Poales > Poaceae > Bromus > Bromus sterilis. The sequence continues at coordinate 112,147,456 of OX465598.1, forward strand.
GCTTTGGACAGCGCACAACCTGTTGCCTGTTGGGTTTCCAAGGCTTTGTGTGGGAAGCAAGCGAGATTTGACGCGTCCTGTAAATAATGTTGACTGTGTGAAGGCATCTTCATCTTGGAATTCGTAACACTTGGCCCATTTGGTCTTTGATGCCATGATGGCGCCGCCTGGGCTTCTGTGTGTTTTTCCTGGTTTGCCCTTGGATTGTGCTATAAATACTTCCTTTGGTTGCTCGTCCTTGACATCCATTCTTCGCGTCTTTCCCTTCTGCTTCTTCTTCTTCATATGGCGCCCAATCGTGGTAGCGGTGTAGCTGGGCGACGCCGTGGCCGCCGTGGTCGTGGTGGCCGCACCCCTCGTTCCTCACGCGGTGGGCGTCATGGTACCGCGTTGGCGCTTTCTTCTTCCTCCATGGAAGAGGGATTTTGGCGCCATGATTTTCTTTTGCATGTTCTTGGGAGAAACGCTGCCCGAATTCCTCTTCCTGCCTCATTTGCCTCCATTGCTTCTGAGCGCGGTTTAAAGGGCTTCTGGCTCCGTCTTCATGGATGCTCTCGTTCTTCTTCTTGGGTGGAGCTGGAATTTGATAGTTCGTCCTTGATCTTCCTTGGGTCTGGTTGGAGGGCATTTTCTCATCAGTTGAATTTGCGCGGCGGGGACAGCCTTTGCTGTCGTTTTGACGGCGAAGATACTGTTATTATCCGTGCGTTTGATGCTGGGGGCAACCGTCTGGATCCATACTATGAGGAGACGAGCAACAGCGATTCGGATGGCTCGAGTGGTGGTTCGCCTGCTTCTCCTGTTTCTTCATCTTCGGCTGATCCTTCAGGCGATGGTGTTTGCTCTTCTAGTTCTAAGGAGGAACTGGACATCAAGCAAGTCGTCAAGCGGCAGCGGCAGTAGGCAAGGCACCTTGTAGAACTGGAGGACGGCGAGCTTCTCCTTCGCCAGCTAGGCTGCTACTTTGTCTGTGATGATGCCCGTCTGGTTATGACACGAAAGTGCCAATTATCTCAGCATGAGCACACATGTAGAAGTTTGAAATGTAGCCCAGCTTGTAGTTTTGTAGGTCCTTCTGTAACGACAAATTGTCGTTTCGTCTTCTTTGTAATGAAATGTCTTCGACTCATTTGTAATGAGAGTGTCTTTGACTCCTTTGTAATGAGAGTGTCTTCGACTCCTTTTTAATGAGAGTGTCTTCGACTCCTTTGTAATGAGAGTGTATTCGACTCCTTTGTAATGAGGGTGTCTTCTCGGGTGCGCGCAAGCGCTCCTGATGGGAGTAGCCCCCGAGGCTGCGTTTGATTTGCAGAATCAAGCGTAGGCTTTATGAATTTTTGTCTCACTAGTGTATAATTGTCTTTGAATTTTTCCAAGTTTAGATCGAGTGCGCGTCAGCGCTCCCGATGGGAGTAGCCCCCGAGTCTTTAGCCGATCGCTTGCGATCGGATGAAGACTAAATAACCATGCGCTTGTTGATGCAACTTTCTTTTGCCTGAACTTTGTTGTTTGGCGAGAGTCGCGTTTTTAGCGAGGATAATGTCTTTCAGGGGAAGTTTTATGCTCGAGCCCCCGAGTCTTTTTTAAGTAAAAGTCGCGTTTTGCGAAGATAACGTCTCATGGGGGGAGTTCTAGGCTCGAGCCCCCCGAGTGCTTGTAAGAAATGGTCGCGTTTGCGAAGATAGCGTCTCTCGGGGGGAGTTATAGGCTCGAGCCCCCGAGTGCTTGTAAGTAATGGTCGCTTTTGCGAAGATAGCGTCTCTCGAGGGGAGTTCTAGGCTCGAGCCCCCGAGTGCTTGTAAGTAATGGTCGTGTTTGCGAAGATAGCGTCTCTCGGGGGGAGTTCTAGGCTCGAACCCCCGAGTGCTTGTAAGTAATGGTCGCGTTTGTGAAGATAGCGTCTCTCGGGGGGAGTTCTAGGCTCGAGCCCCCGAGTGCTTGTAAGTAAGATGCTTTGAGCAACATTATTTTATTCCTTGTTTTTTTACATGTGTTGCCGATCGGTGCTGCTGCCGATATCTCTGATAATGCCTGGAGGATTATGGGTAGAACAGGCGTAGGTTCGCTACGTTCCATGGATTTCCCACGTCCTCGTTGGTCTTCGGATTCTTCAATCTGTATGCTCCTCCTCCTTTGACTTCCGAGATGGTGAACGGTCCTTCCCATTGAGGGGCAAGTTTGTGCACTTTTTCCTGTATTAGTCGTAACACAAGATCTCCTTTATTGAATGAGCTGGTCTGTAGGCGACTGTTTTGATAGGTGCACAGCTTGTCCTGGTATCCTTCAGATTTTGTGAGGGATGTGTCTCGTGCTTCGTCTGCTGTATCTTTGTCGTTCTGCAGCGCTTTTTCTGCCTCTTCCTCTTCGTATCCTGAGATTCTGGGTGCTCCGAATTTTATGTCGTGCGGTAGCACTGCTTCTGCCCCGTATACCAAGAAGAAAGGTGTATATCGGGTTGAGCTGTTTGGGGTGGTGCGTAGGCTCCATAGGATTGCGGGGAGCTCCTCTATCTAGTTGCCTGCGGCCTGTTCAAGTAGTGCTAGGAGTCGCTTCTTTAATCCTCCGCATACTAAGCCGTTTGCTTTCTCCACTTGGCCATTGGACTGCGGGTGTGCGACTGATGCGTAGTTGATTTTGATGCCCAACTCTTGAAAGAAGTTTTGGAACTCTGCTGCTGTGAAGTTGGTACCATTGTCTGTGATGATGTTGTGTGGTACTCCGAATCTGAAGATGATTGATTTGATGAAGTTGACTGCCGTGAGGGCTGTTGAGCTAGTGATTGGTACTGCTTCGATCCATTTGGTGAATTTGTCGACTGCGACCAGTAGGTGTGTTCTTCCTCCTTTTGATGATTTCTTGAGTGGGCCTACCATGTCGAGTCCCCATGTGGCAAATGTCCATGTTAACGGTATGGTTTTGAGTTCTGATGCTGGGGCGTGCGGCCTGCTGGCGAACTTTTGGCAGGCGATGCAACGCCGCACGATATCCTCTGCGTTTCTCATGGCGGTTGGCCAATAGAATCGTGCTCAAAAGGCTTTTTCCACGAGTGCTCGACTGCTGGCATGATGCCCGCAGGTGCCTTCGTGAATCTCCAGTAGAAGGGCTTTGCCGTCTTCTTCGTCTATGCACTTTTGGAGTACCTGAGAGATGCTGCGCTTGTATAGCTTTCTGTTGATTATCGTGAATGCCTTAGATCGTCGACTGATGCGTCGAGCTTCTGCAACGTCTTGTGGTAGGGTGCTTTCAATTAGGAATCAAAGAAAACGTCTTGCCCAGGACGGGTCTTCGAGTGCTGCTGGTGCTTCAACTTCGATTGCTTGGCTGTTTGTAGCGTCAGCTGCTGTCGTTGCCGCCACCTGTGTTGGCTCATTTGTGGCGTCTTCTTCTGAAAATGCTTTGGGCTCCGCTGGCTTTGCTTTTATTGATCTCTGGTTGATGCTCTCGAGGAAAATGCCCGGTGGTATTGGTCCTCGAGTCGATCCGATGTTCGCAAGTTCGTCGGCTTCTGTATTGTTTGCTCTGAGGATGTAGTTGAGTTCACAGCCATCGAATCCTCCTTCTAGCGTGTTGTAGAGCTTCTGGTAAGCTGCCATGTTGTCTGCGACTGCGTTACAGTCTCTCATCGCCTGCTGGACGACGAGGTTGGAGTCGCCATAGATCGATAGGCGAGTGGCACCACAAGTTTTTGCCATGCACATGCTGTGAATTAGTGCCTCGTATTCTGCTTCATTGTTGGAGGCGTTGCTGAAGTTGATATGAAGGATGTATTTGAGCTTCGTTCCTTTGGGGGAGACTAGGAAGACGCCTGCTCCGGCTCCTTGCTGTCTTTTGGATCCGTCAAAGTACATCGTCCATGAGTTGGATAAGTCTGGGGGCCTTGGTGTTTGGACTTCTGCCCACTCGACCAGGAAATCTGGGAGTACTTGGGCTTTGATTACTGTTGGGTGTTTGAACTGTAGGTCTCGCGGGCTGAGCTCCATGTTCCACTCGGAGACTCGACCGGTCGCGCCGGGATTTTTGAGGATGTCCGCGAGTGGTGCACTGCTCACGATTGTGATGGAGTGTGCGTCAAAGTAGTGCGATACTTTCCTGGAGGTCATGATAATGGCGAGCAGGAGCTTCTAGTAACGTGGGTACCGCTGCTGTGGCTTCGGGAGTAGCATGCTCAGGTAATAAATTGGTCTTTGGATGCTCTGTATTTTGCTTTCTTCTGTACGCTCGACGACAAGCACTATGCTCACGACGCTGCTGCGTGCTGCTATGTAGAGATACAACTTTTCCCTTTCTTTAGGCACCGCCAAGATCGGTGGGTAGAGAGGGTCTTCTTCAAGTCTGCGAATGCATTGCTGGCTTCCTCGGTCCACTCGATTTTTTCTCCTTTTCTCAGCACTTTGTAGAAAGGTAGGGCCCTTTCGCCTAGCCTGCTGATGAAGCGGCTCAATGCTGCGAGCTTTCCTGTGAGCTGTTGTATTCCTCTGATGTTGGTTGGCCTTTGCATTTTGGCGATTTCTTGAACCTTTTCAGGGTTTGCTTCGATTCCTCGGGCAGAGACCATGTTCCCAAGTAATTTTCCGGCTGGGACACCGAACACACATTTTTTGGGGTTCGACTTGATCCTGTACTTGTTGAGGGCCGCGAACATCTCGCGGAGGTCGTCGAGTAGTGTGTTTGCTCTGTAGGTTTTGATGACAATGTCGTCTACATAGACCTAGACGTTCCTGCCGATCTGGTCTCTCAGACATGCTTGCATCATCCGCTGGTACGTGGCTCCGGCATTTTTTAGTCTGAAGGGCATTGTTTGGTAACAGAATACTCCGTAGGGGGTGATGAACGAGGTGTGCTCTTCGTCTTCTTCCTTCATCCTGATCTGATTGTATCCTGAGTATGCATCGAGAAAGGATAGGAGGTTGCATCCTGCTGTGGAGTCGATTATTTGATCGATTCTTGGCAGGGGGAAGTGGTCTTTTGGGCAGTGCTTGTTGATAGGCCCATAGTCGACGCATCCTCAGTACCTCGGTGTCCTTTTTAGGGACTAGGACTGGGTTTGCTATCAATGTTGATTTCTTCGTCTCTCTGATGAACTGTGCGTCGAGTAGTCGATTGACTTCTTCTCCGATTTCTCTGCGTTTGGGCTCTGAGAACCGTCGCAGCGCCTGTTTTACTGGCTTTGTGTTTGGCTTGATGTGGAGCGCGTGTTCCGCGAATTCTCGTGGTATCCCTGGCATGTCGGCTGGGCACTGATGACCCACAACCGTAAGGGATCTATTGCAGCGTTTTCGATAAGTAAGAGTGTCGAACCCAACGAGGAGCAGAAGGTAATAGCAAGTGACCTTAGCAAGGAGATAACTGCAAGCACTGAAAGATAACTTTTTAGGGGTTTTCTTGGTATAAGCAATAGGAAAGTAAAAACGAGCAAAGTAAAAGACACTGGAGAGTAACGAGTGGCCCAATCCTTTCTGAGCAAAGGAGAGGCCTAGCAACTGAACTTATAAAGGCTAAAGTGTTCTTGAGGACACACGGGAGAGGTAGTCATGTGCTTTCGCCATATTCCGTATCGGTACTATGTGCTGTGTTGATAAGTGTTGAGTGGGTGGATCTATGCTAGTACACCCTCTAGACTAAGATAAGTGCACTCTTATGATTAAACACCTTGCAAGCATCCGCAAATACAAGATAGTAATTAAGGCAAAAGCCTAACCATAGCAATACGATCGGTGATCCATTGTTCCCTTGTGCAAAAGCGTGCAAACTGGGTTTAGGTTTCTGTCACTCCGGCAACCCACCGTATGCATTCTTTGTACACAATGTATTCCCCTAGGTCCTTGATAAGGCGAAGTGTTGAGTGTTCGACTCCCACAACACCACTAGGAAAATAACAACACAACTTAAATATCAAACAACACATATTACTTCAACATCATATGACTACTAACAACTAGACTTCTCCCATGTCCTCAAGAACTAAAGTAACTACTCACAAGACATAAAAGAGATCATGATCAATGGGGATAAATAGATGATAAACAATCTAGACACAATTAATATTTCTCCAACAAAACTCAATAGCATTCACCACAAAGTAGTAATCAACACCGATAGAGTAGAGAGGATAGATAGTACGGATTACAACACAAGTTGCAATTGTGAGATGAGATTGGATGGAGGTGGAGATGGTGCTGATGATGGGGATGATGTTGATGATGATCTCGATGATGCCCGTGACGATGGTGATGACGATGGTGATGATCTCCACTTCCGGGAGGTGATCTCCCCGGCGGAATCTGCCCGCCAGAGATGGCTTTTCTTCTCTGTAGGTTTCCGCCACGGAGCGGCGGCGGAACTCCGTAAACTCCCCCCTCTTTTAGGGTTTCTGAAAGATGTGTGATATATATGCCAGAGGGGGGAACCGGGAGTGGTCCCAGGGGCCTAGGCGCCCTCCCGGCGCGGCCAGGGTGGGGGCCGCGCCAGGTGGACGCCTGGGCATCCTGTGGCCCCCCTCTGGTCGCTCTTTTGCGTGTCTTCGTGATCCTTCTGGAAAATAGCCTCCGTCGATTTTCAGGTAATTTGGAGGTATTCTTCTTCGGCAACTCAGCGTCCACTTTTTACCGCTGAATCCTGCGTCTGCTGCTTCGGCACCGGAAAGTTGCAAAATGTGTAAAATAGGCCAAAACAACATAAGAATAGCATCATATTATGAAATATATCAATGAATAAGAAAGAATTACTATATAAAATAGTGATGCATTTTGGACGTATCAGGCACCAGGCGAAAATTTTCCACTCTTCACGAAGGAAGGTTATGAGGGCGGTTGCTTGCTCTTCTGGAAGGTGGGAATATACGCGGACTGTCTTCTCTGGGTCTTTTGGGTGTACATGGTGTGTGATCGTGTCGCCGTCGATGCTGAAATCGTGACCAAATTCTTTTGTCTCGCTTCTGTTTGCTAGCGGAAATATGCTTTTGTCTGTCACCATGGCTATTTCTTTGAGCTGTTGTTGGGCTCCAAGTGTGTCGGAGACTTTGTGGAAGTCACGGTCGCACTGGTCCGATTTGATGAAGCTTCCCTTGACTGTGATGATTCCTGCAGGTCCTGGCATCTTGAGCTTGAGATATGCGTAGTGTGGGATCGCCATGAACTGTGCGAACGCTGGTCGTCCGAGTATGGCGTGATACTGCGACTGCCAGTCGAGCACTTCGAACTCGAGTGCCTGCTTTGCGAAGTTGCGCTTGCTGCCGAAGATCACATCAAGCTGTATTGCTCCGATGGAGGAGGCTGCTCGCCCGGGACTACGCCGTATATTGTGGTTCCTGATTTCTTCCAAACTGATCGTGGGATGAACATCTTGCGTAGAGTGCTGGCGAAGATTATGTTTAGGCTGCTGCCTCCATCCATGAAGATCTTGTCCATGTCGTATCCTCCGATTTGGGCTTCGAGGACCAAGGGTGCATGTCCAGGCCTTGGGACTGCAGGCGGGTGGTCGCTCTGTGAGAAAGTGATGTTGGTCTCCGCGCCATGCAACTTGTATGTCTCTGTTGTTTTTAGGTCTTCGGCTGCTTCGGCCTGCAAGGTGTAGGCATCTTGCTTTGCTTTCGGGGGTCTTCCTTCTTGGATCATGCAGATTCGTCCATGGGACATGGGGTATTGCTCCTCTGCACTCGGTACCGGTGACTGCGTGCTTCTTCGAGTGCGTTTGGCTTCACGCTGCTTCTCTTCCTTGAGGCTGTTGGAGAGTTTGGCGAATAGGCGGCAGTATCCCAGTGTGTGGTTTGCTCTGAGGTTTCCTCGGCTGTCTTCAAAACGATGGATCGCGCAAGGTCCTTCCAGTTGCTCTTTAGCTGTGAGTTTGCTGGAGCCGGCGTGCCTTCTTCTCCTTGAGACTTGGAAGATCTGCGAGCTGTCTTCTGCTCAGCTGTGAACTCTTGGGTCGAGCTCTATCCCGTCGCTGAGTGATTGATTCCGGATGAAGTTGGCGAATTCGTCTGGCCTTCGATCTGGGTCGTAGTAATCTCCGGTCTGGATCTCGGAGTCGCTGTCTTGGTGTGTGGTGGGAGTCCGGGCGACGGCGGGTCCTCGACTGATAGGCGAGCCTTCGGCCACGCGCCGCGACTCCTCGAGTAGCTTCCTTGTGCTTTGTCTTCTGGGTGTCGGGTTCTTTTCCGTCGGTGATGAATCTGACAGCCGTCGAGGTGCTGGACTTGGTTCGGCTGCAGTTTGGGTGATCCTGACGGGGCGATGGAGACGCTTGCGGTAAACTTGAATCTTTCGAGCGGACCGGATCTGGCTCCAGTCCTCGAGTCTTGATCTGTTGAGGTCGGGACTGCCGAGATCGTGATTCCAACCCGTGTAGTTCCCACAGACGGCGCCAATTGACGGGGATCAACCCCGGCAAATCACATGGTCGGGGACCCTGGGTTAGTCATAGAGATAGGCACAGGTTGGACGATACTCGTCGGCTAACAGGAGAAGCACTTCCTGCTCGATATTATTGCGTGAGGGGGCGATTACAGTGGAGGCCAAGGCGAGTTCTCGCAAGGCTAGGATGAGTAGATGCGTATTGAGTTGAGATGGACGTCTCCCCTCCCAGCCTTTATATACTAGGCTAGGTCTCGGGGAGTCCGTGCTAGGTTACATAGGTAGTTTCCTAGTTCTAGTCTTGCCTTGTACGCCAAGTTGCACCTTCCATGTTTCGTCGCGAACTCCTACGTCGGTACTTGGTTGGGCCAATCGCGGGCTTGTCGTAGCTTTCCAGCGGGCCTTCTGTCTTTATGCGCACCAGGTAGTCTCACATGTAGGAGTCGTGGGGTCACCCCCTCGTCATGGTGGTTCCCATTTTCCCTTTTTTGAAACATGCGGCCTGCCTTTCGTGAAAATATATTCGTTCCTCTCGCACAGGCACGGTCGTGCCTCTTTTTTAGAAGCACAATCATGCCTCCCGTGTAAGCTCATTCGTGCCTTCAGCGAAGGCACGATATGCCTTCTTTTTAGAGGCACGACCCGTGCATCTTTTTTAAAGGCATGACTCGTGCCTTTTTCGTGCCTTCCGCGGAGGCAAGGTCGTGCCTTTTTTTAAAGAAAATTTTATTTTAAAAATATAAAAAAAACATGCGAAAATAAAAATAGACAAAAAAACCATCGAAAAAACCAATTTTAAACACAATAATACGTACACCAAAATTAAAAAACGAAATCCAAAAAAACAATGTAAACGTAACACGTGATACGTTGTGAGCCTAGTAAAGTGCTTGCTGGGCTGGGCCGGAAACAAGTAGCTCTCGATGTTTTGTGGGCCGATTAATTCATATGCATGCATCTTTTAATGGTGCGGCATGAGATGACTAAGTAGAATGAAACACGTGAATCACTAATTAGCGGGTACCCTCCCGCGCCCCGCCGCAGAGGTCACTTTTGACGCTCTTTGGATCCGACACATGTCGCATTTTTACTGTGTCCCGCGCGAACAACAACTGTGGATGTGCGCGGACTCACCTGTGGCAGCGCGCGGACCAGTGGCTTAGACTGTGGCAGGGCTGTGGCTGAAAAAACCCGTGACTGTGGCTGAAAAAACTCTTGTTGTGGCTTTGGCTGAAAACTAGGCTGTGGCTGAAAAATTTATGGCTGTGGCTGAAAAAACTGTGTCTTTGACTGAAAACTGGGTTGTGACAGGGAACTGTGGCTGAAAAAACTGTGGCTTTTGGCAAATAGTGTGGCTGAAATAACTGTGGCTGTGAGGCTGTGGCTGAAAAACTGAACTGTGGCAGGACTGTGGCTGCGAAAAAAAACTGTGGCCGGATCTAATCTGCGTTGTGGCTGCGCGCTGTGCGTTCAAACCGTGTCACGTGACAACATCGAAGCGCGCGAAAAGTGACCTCTGCAGAAGCGTGCGGGAGGGTACCCGCTAATTAGTTGCTCGCATGAAACACACGGGAAAATATGGATTACATCAACTCATATCAAGGAAGAAGTTCAAGAAACTTCATATCATGAAAGAAATTATCTGTTCATCCTCCAAATATGCATCACCACGTGAAAACACAACGCAAATTGACTGTCTGATTCCAAAGAAACAGTTTGTACAGGATTACTAGCACAGTAGCACGTACGTAGAATGGATAAGCAGGTGCCTAGCATAGCGTTCTAACACATCACAAATAACCTGGACCGATCGATGGATCACATGGCGGTGTATCTGGTGGGATCGGCGTTGACGGTGGCGATCACGACGGCGACGCCGAGGAGGAGCACGACAACGGCGGTGAAGTTGATGAGCAGCGCCTCGGCGCCGTACTTGGCGACGATGTGCAAGGGCGGGGACTGCAGGAAGGTGAGCTTCTCGAGGAAGCCGAGCTGCGCGTTGCCCACGGCGAGCGCGAAGACGAGGATCCCCAGCACGGCGTGCCACGGCACGGCGGACCGCCTGGTCTCCGGCGCGGCGCCGGGGAAGAAGAAGGCGAGGAAGCCGGCGAGCCACTGGAGCGCGTAGAGCGCGACGGTGGCGACGCCTAGCCAGGCGTGCAGCGAGTAGAAGTTGGGGATGTCGGCCTCGGCGTGGTACTTGAAAACCGCGTACACGCCGGCGAGCGCCACGGCGAGCCCTGCGGCGTGCATGGCCAGGTGCACCTTCTTCCTGGCGTCCCGACTGACGGCGGACGGCAGGGTACGGTAGGCGAGGATGGCCTCCCCGCCGATGACGATGAAGCCGATGAGCATGAGCGGCGGGTGGATGTTGAAGATGTGCTGCTTGTTCTGGGACCGGAAGGAGAGGCCGCCGCGGAAGACGATGCACCAGAGCAGCACCAGCGCCGTGGCCGCCACTGCCAGGGCGTGCACCACCAGTGCCCGCATGCCGGCCGCCCTGCCGGCCGGAGGTGGTGACCCCGCCGCCTTCATCGTCGTTCTTGGCTGGCTAGCTGCTGGTCTCGACTCTCGTTCTTGGCAGGACTGACTGTTGGTTGGCGCTAACAGAAATGAACTGAAATGGCGGGCAGAGGTGCATCTACTAGAAGAGCGTAGGCTGGATCGACGTGGCCAACTAGCGGTTACATTTATATGGACGTGGTTGCTCTTGCCGCCGCAGCCACGCACGGGCACGGACGGACGTACGAGTGCATTCCGGACGGATTTGATCGATCTTTTCTAGCTGTTGACTGCTTTGTTTTCTCTTGAATTTTCGGGCATGCTTGCTTCGCGGGAAATGCATGCGTCGTGGTCAATCGACCGAGAAGGTTATCAGGCAATTACTGATGGAGTGACTGATTTAGCTGAATAGCAGTGGCGTCGCGTCGCTGTTAACATCATGTTAATGGTGTTGGGAGAAAAATCATCATATTTAAGCTTGGGTTGGCTTCACCTTCAAGCTCATCAAACTAGTAGATGGGCTAGCTTTCCTTGCTTGCTCCGTCGTCACACTGGCGTCACGCATACGTACTGTTAAAATATGTGTGCCGAATATATGTGCAGCGTGTTGAGCTTGGTGCTTGTGAGAGACACCGTGAGGATTTGTTTTGAAAAAAAAATTGTTTGTTGCATGGGTCACGCATGTGCACGGGAAGCTTGGATGGATCAAACTTTGGATGTATTTTTTGCTATGGTGTACGGAGAAGCCACAATGAAGCATCGACAAGAGAATCAATTCTTTCAGTACATGAAGATTAATTCTGGGTTGGTTTGCTCGGAGGAGCTTGGAACGTGTGACATGGCGACAAGGACGGGCGATGTGCGTATAAGGCTGGGAGCAGTCTGGAGTATGTCGTGGTAAGATCATGCAAACACAGGGCGTTAAGCAATGCACGAAGATGTGCGGGCGGACGCGACGTAGGGTGGAGCATGGTTCAGTCGGAGAAGTTCGGCTGGGTCGGACTGGATAGTATGATGGATCGACGTGGATGTTGATCAAAGCAGAAGACGGTGGTGATTTCAACGACGACGACATAGGAGCGTGATGTTGATGGTGACCGAATTCTGGGCGTGGAAACACGTGGTGCAGGTCTGAGGGCTTGTGCGGTTCGACATGACAATAGCGCATGGTTGATTCAAGACGGTGTACACGAGAGAGCTTGGAGTCGACAGGGCGCGGAGAGGTGGCACGTACAACCACGAGGAGTCGTGTTGAAGGTGGAGCTGAGGTCCGAGGAAAGACTTCACTCTGAGCTGATGGAGGGGCTACGGCGTAAGCTAGCAGAGAGTTGAAGCCTATTTCAGCGGGAAAGCGAGAGACACGTTGTTCGGGCTGTGGCCAAGGGTTCGAGAGAGACGTGATACTCGGCATCGGTCGTGGATGATCGGTGGTTCTCTGCAGTAGGAGGTTGAGGTGGTGTGGGTTCTGCAACCCAGGAGACTCGACCAGGACAGCAGAGGCTCGACGCGAGGATAGCGGCGAGGCGTGCAGCAAGCACGGGACATAGCGACAGGCCAGGGCACAGGAGGTCAGGCATGTGGTCAGACAAGTGTGCAGGGGGTGCTGAAGCAGTGTTGACGAGTACCAGATTCAAGTTGGTGACAGGGTCTATCGGTGCCGGTTGATGGACATGAGTTGACCATGGGGAATCTGAGAAAATGGCGGAAAGTCTGGAATTGTCAAGAAGCTTAGAGAGTACATAGCCGTATATTCTGTGGTGTTTAGTGCACATGGCAAAGTGCGGATGACAAATACAGAAGAAGGCGGAGTGCTATAGTGGTGGGACATGCCAGAGACTATCCGGGAAAAGGGATGAGACAACTGTGAATTTGACTCAGGGAGACACAAGGCAACGGTGAAATTTCTTCAAAGTCTGAGATAGCAGTCAAGAAAGAGCTAGGATGTTGAGTTCGGGTAACTCTTATATGTGACGACCAATATGTGAGTTGTTCACTTTCACGCAGACAGTGATCGGTCTGTGATGGCGTTGAACTGATACTCCGGAAGTTGGAAACACAAAGTAGAGTAAAGGTTAACTTAATTTTTCTCGTGTGTTGACTGTGGAGAAAACAAGAAGGGACTACAATTGCAGGTGGAGTCACATGGAGTTTGGGAGTAGAAGTGGTGCTCATGGTTCAAGTCCAAGGTACACGGAGGTTCGCACATAGAGGCTTCAAGGTGGCGAGGATATATTCGTCAAGATGGAGTGTTAAAATATGTGTGCCGAATATATGTGTACGAGTTGTGATACAGTTGGACTTGTAATTAGCGGAGGGTTAGGTGTTTGAGTCCGACATGTGTAACCCGGGCCTATTATATAAATGCACCGCGGGGTAGCAAAATAGACTAGACACAAGTTGATAGGCTAGACAGAGATCACGAGAGGGACGGTCCGGCGCCCGTGGCAGGGGCGGCCGGACTGGCCGTGGCGAGGTGGTCGGAGCGCTGTCGGATGGCCGTGGCGGACTTGCCGTCGACTGTATCATGTGGATTTGGTACATGGGGAGGAACGCATGTAGTCATGCCATGGGGATTAGCCATGTTGATGAACCTCGTTAACAAATCTCGGTGTCGTGCTTATGCTTGTGGTGATTGCTTGATCCTCGATAGATCGATATGCAACTCAGATTATTCTAACACGTACAACTTTAGTATAACTACGCAGGAAGTATTTATTTTCCATCCATCCATGTCAAAAAATGGACGTACGTACGATGCGTGAGCGAAAACAACAACTCCCAGCCTCCTCCCGACCTCCCAGCCTAGCGCCGCCACATCCGCCAAGACCTAGCGTTGTCACCGCCGCCGCCAACTCTCTCCACCCCCGCCCCTCTTTTCCCTCCTCTCCCCTCCGTCGCCCCCCGTGCGGGCGGCCGAGGGGCCCCGACCTCGGCTGCCAGCGGCTTCACATCTGTCCTCCCCATCCTCTCCGTCGCCGTCAAGGGTTGGCGTCGGGCTAAAGCCCGTGCGTTGGTCGGCGGTGGCGGAGGGATGTTCCTTCTCTCCAAGATCGAACGGCGATGAGGGCGTCGGATCCGTGGGGTGTGGCTGCTTCGACCGTCGGCGGCGGCGGCGTTTGCGGCGCGGGTAGAGTTCGGCTGGGCGCGACATGGTGATTGATTGGGCATGGCCTGGGAATGATGGTGGGACTGGACGTGGTCGATGGTGATGGCGACGGCGGCGGTCAGCCTGGATCTACGTGTGGCGATGGCGACGGCCATGTCTGGCCTAGATTCAACTATGGTGGTTGTAAGACCCGATATGCGGTACTGTTCCAGATCTAGATGTTTCCATCCAGATCCGGAGACGAAGCACATATCGGTCCCACCGCGACATAAGACAATGCCATATGCCCCGGATTTCCAACATGATATCACAACATTACAGCTACATGTATAAAACATCTCATACAATTGGCATACAACTGCCTTAAATACAATACATCAGCGGAAGATACATGTCTGAGTACAGACTACAATCAAATGCCTAGCGGCAAAGGTAAAACACACCATTCTCGTAACCACACGGGTCCAGGCTCTCCGCCGGGATCCGCCTAACTAGTCGTCGTCGAGTCTCCACGAAGGCGTCCAGAAGAAGAAGAGTCGAGGTAGTAATCAACTGCAGCGGCCGATCAGGCAAAACATAAAAGGGAAAAGAAAAGCAAGGGGTGAGAATATATCAAAAGTCTTGTAACTAACTTCTCACGGGTAAGATGAGGGTAGTGGTGAGGTTGCAGACGCACTAGCAATATATGAGTGGCTAACGGTCTATTTTAGAGTAAGATGAGAACCAAACATTCGATGAGGAATCGCCTCCAATAAGTCTTGCTATCCGCTATTTACGCAAGCATAACACCTATCATATCCTTGTCCTCATCTTCGCATCCCGACGAAAAAGAAGCAGTCAAGGCACACACACGTTGATCAAGTTATATTAAGATTATCTCAGTTGTTGTTGTTTATGAACAAGGAGTAGGTCTCAAGTCGTCCATAACCGTGGACACGGCTTCTCGAAAAGATTTAACCCTGCAGGGGTGTACCAACTGCCCATTACAAGGCTCCGCACGCACGCCCATCTCTCTCAGTTGCTACCCATCATAGGCAACCATTTTATGATTTAGTTCAGAGAGATCCGAAACGACAGGTCCCTCTAGCTAACAACGAACAAATCCGGGTGGCCCCCGGGGAGTCGACACCCAATCCAAAAGCTGGCCACGCTCTCGGATCAGACTCTTCCGTCAGGTTAAGGTCGAGGTAACTGATCTCCTCACATGTGGGCAGTCCTCTAGCTCACCAGTGTGGACCAACAGAGAAACCATGTCTCCGCTGGCCCGGGTTGTTTTAAAGGATATCTACTAGGAGTGACCCGACAAACATATATGCATGGTTTCAAATGGTAAATCGGCTTGGGACACCTCTAGAAATGTTTGAATCTAGGTAGGTAAGAAAAGGGAACCCCATAAAATCCCACACGCGGTTAGGCACGCTCAGTC
Organism: Bromus sterilis; assembly: GCA_950022295.1. Taxonomy (NCBI): domain Eukaryota; kingdom Viridiplantae; phylum Streptophyta; class Magnoliopsida; order Poales; family Poaceae; genus Bromus; species Bromus sterilis. The sequence goes on from OX465598.1 coordinate 112,162,841, forward strand.
TTAAAACCAATACCCGGAACTCGGATCGTAGGTGACTCGAATGGAACAAAGCGTCGGGGTGGGATAGCCTAGACCTTCCATCCTTCGTCGAATATAGTCAACATTATAATAATCATATCATCCACAATAATATAATAATGTGATAGCCCAAACCAAGGAGTAACAGGATAATAGTTGATAACATCCTAGCATGCATACTAAGCAGTGGCTGAGCAGCGAGCAAAAGTAACAAGCCGAACAAGGTTTGCTGGGATGTGGGGGACATGGTTGTTTGGGTTTTATTTGAGAGGCATGAATATAAAGTGGTAGGATCAAGCAATCGTTCTATCCTACACCTAGGCGCGAGTGAGCTGAAAGTTATAAACATGATATATGCTCCCCCTTACCTGATGAGAAGACGAAACTGAAGGTGAAGTCGATCGCAAGCTCGCATCTTCTGCGAGAGGTACCCGCCGAAGCACACAAGAAGGAAACACTGGAAAAGACAATCGACGAGCAAGCATCTATTACTAAGAATCAATCACGAGCAAGCAACAATAAGAAGGCAACACGAGACAACACAATATGATCGTGCCTATCGTCGGGAACGGTTACTAGCAGGCTAAGTGAAGTATTCGTCACACACGACGATACCGCACATTTAGAATGGTTCAAGTTGTTTAGCTACACAAGGTGAGAAAAGGTTGTTAACATGGCATCTCACTCAATCATGGCATAGCACACAAACATGGCAAGAGGTGAAGCATAAGATAAACTACCTATGCTAGTCAATTTAAGTGAGGCACAACCTAAACATGGCATAACACTATGGGCCCCACGACGATTAAAGAATTTGGTACTGTTCTGCCCTAAACCATATTTTAGGTTGGTTAACAACAGCAAACAATAGCATAAACACAAATTACATGAAAAACTAATCAAGTTACATATAAAGAACAATCCAAACGGAGTTACGGTTAAAAAGATACAAGCAAAACAAGTTTGGAACACAATCTGCCAACATAAGGAAGCACACTTTAGAGCAATGCATAAACAGGATAATGAATGCAAACATGCTCACAAATGATATGAAACTAAAGTAGACATGGCAGGGAAGGCATGGCAACAGGAATCATGCAAATAAGCATCATGAACAATTAATTATAGCCCAAGCAAAATGCAATAAAACATTACTGGTCTAAGACTTAGTGAAAATCAGGAAAACAGAGCAGAAACTGTTATCATCATGCTGTATAAACAGGGGTAAAACTATATGCAAATGTGTAGCAACATGACATAGCAATATATGAGCATGGAGTAGGCATAATGGTGATCAGGTACGAACAAGAATCAAGTTCATAGGCATAACAGATCAAAAGATATTAAGCATGCAACATGGCATCGGAAAGTTACAGACTTAGAGAAAAACAGAGGTGGCTGTCAAAAATAGTGGCATAGCAACTTTGGAGCTAAACATATCTATGACCTGGAATGTAAACATGACAATGCAATACATATAATGAAAGTAGACCTGATGCTTAACAGTATGCAACAAGAATCAATGCAATAGGCCTCATGGATGTGTCACAATCATCATGCAAACTTGCAATAAAATAATAACAGCAGCACTTTACAGGAAGTAACAACAGTTAACAGTCTGATGTCCACTTCAACACAGATTAACAACATCAAGATGGCCTCAAATCAAAATGCTCACAAAAGATGAACTGAAGTACACACAAAACTAAACAATTTTCCTTTTGGGCGCATATGCATCCGAGCTACGGTTTACTCGTAAACTACGTCGCAAAAACGTAATAGCAACAAAAATCTACAGACTTAGCAAAATTTGGAAAAAATAAAAAATATTGGACAGGGAAAAAAATGGCTCGGGCCTCACCTAGTTGGGCTCGGCCCATCTGGCCGCTGGAGAGCAGAGGAGCCGGCCTGGCTGGCTGGGCCTCGCGGGGCTGGCCGGCTAGGCTCGCTGGGCTGGCCCACAGGCGACGGTGGCGCCAGCCGCTCGGGCTCGCATGGCCTCCCGATCGATCCGGCTAGGGGCGACGACGCCGGTGGCCATGCTCTCCGGCGAGGGAGGCCGGGGCAGCCGAGGCGGTCCCCGACAGGCGCCGAGATGCGGCTGGGGCGCGGGTCCGGGATCCCGCCGACGCGACGGCCGTCCGGTGATGCAGCGGTGCAGGCGGCGAGTTCCAGCTGGCCATGGCGTCGCCGGCGGCGCGACCTGGACAGGGGGAGAGGGTGGTCAGGCAGGAGAGGAGGGGAGGAGAAGGAAGGGTGCGAGGGGAGGAGAAGGCTGGCCGGGGCGCGACTGCTGGTCGCCGACGGGCGGCGGCTCGCCGGCCAGAGGAGGCGGCGGCGGTGAGCCCCTCGGGCTAGAGGGAGAGAGAGGAGAGAGAAGGTGGCTAGGTGGGTGGATCTGGGCCGTTGGATCGGCCGATCCGACGGTCCAGATCGCAAGGAGGCTAGGGTTTGGGCAAAATGGGTTGAATTGCAAAAATTGGGGCTATTGTGAGGGGGTGGCTGCAATTTTGTCTTAGGGGAAACCCTAGACAGGGGTGGGAGAGTGGTGGTCTTTATATAGCCCAGGTGGCTGGCAGTTTGCAAAAACATCCCCGGTTTTTCTCTCGCGCGCGCGGTGTTTACGTTTCTGACCGCCGGGGGTCCGCAGGACCTCGGATTCGGGTAAAACTTCGCATTGCGCGATCAGCGCGTCGAGCCGGCGGCGTTCACCTCGCGCTGGAACCGTTCCGAGAATACTTTTCGGTGCGCTATAAAAATATCCCGTTTACTAATTAAACGAGGTTTTTTGTTCCGTTGGCTGCGGCTGGTCTCGTGTGGTTTTCGCGACAGTGATCGGGTGAAACCCGGTGTCGCAAAGGTCGAGTGTCAGGGTGGCAAGGGTCGGTCTCCGTCTGGTACGAGATAAGAGGGGGGGGATAATCGCCGATCGATAAATCGGGGATGCGAACACCGCAAACAAATCAGACAATCAAACAATTCACACCGAAAACAAAAATTTTAATTTTTGTGAAATCTAGGTTGTTACAGTGGTGGTGTCGTCCCCTCCGATGGGGAGGATGGCCAGGTGGAGGGTCCTGGTGGCGGCACTGGTGGCGGCGGATCTTGGGATCCCATTCCCGGGGTCGTTGTAGGAAGCGCGTGGCGTTGAAGGCGTTGGATGCAGGATCACGACGGTTGTTACCGTTGTATGAGCAATGATAGCGGTTGGCGCGACTGTGGATGCTCGCTGTAGTGCCCTAAACCGGGACATCGACCCCTCTTCATCAAGGGTGGCAGACCTTGGGGTCGTGAGGGCGACTTGGAGTCTGTATCTCGAGATGGTGAAGGCATGAGGCTGGCGGCGGTATGTGACATCCCCTCCATCAACAGATCGGGTTCGATGTGACTAGACGGGTGACAGACATGCCTCTTTCAGAGTTGTCGGGCAAAGCATATCGTCGACAGGTGAAGCCACCGGTGGATGTGCTATCGACGGATGTTATACACGACGTCTTATGTGGAGACGTCAAGTCATGCCTGCTTTCAGTAGGTGATGCACAATGGCTCTGGCGGAGGTGACATGTTTAGCCTGTTGTTGTTGGATTGAAGGTGGTGCGATAGTACAGAAAGGCTGGCGGTATGGGATGTCTTTGTCTTCTGTTTTCTTCTCCAGAGGTATTCGGTTATCGTGGCGTCGATAAACGGATAATGGCGGATTGTACATGCGTCTTCAACGACAAGTTTATGCAATTTGGTGGAATCACAAGATCTCTGATCAGGCTATATCGACGTGCGCATGCGTCATTGAATACGTCCCAAACATATCTATAATTTCTGCTTGCTTCATGCATGTTTTGTGTGATGTTGCTATGATTTAGATACACTTTCATATACTTTTAATCATATTTGGACTAACTTATTAACTCAGTGCACCACAGTGCCAGTTCCTGTTTTCTGCTTTTTTATATATTTTAGTTCTACCCCATATTAAAAGTGCTCCAAAAATTCGGGAAAAATCAGATAAAAGCACAACGGAAGCTTCCGGAGTCTCGAAGAGGGGCCAGAGGGGCCCCACCTGGTGCCTGATGGCTTCTCGCCCTTCGTTGGTTACCCCAAGTGGAAGGTTTGAGATGTAGTGCAGCAGCAGTTTTCCCTCGGTGAAGATACCAAGGTTTGTCTCCAGTAGGACTCCAGAGATGATAAGTAGGTGTCAGCGGCGCAACTGACGCGGACCTGCACACAGACACAGATAACTTTGTTCCCAACGAAGTTCAGAGAGGTTGTCAATCTCTCCGGTCTTGTTGTTCACAAAGGATAAAACGCAAGGGATAATGATAGCAAGTAAAAGCAGTAAAGTAAATATAGCGTGGAAACAGTAATAAGGATATGGACCGGGATACGTGAAGTTCACTAGTGATGTCTCTTTCCCAGAAGATGATAAAACTGCTATGCGAGGTAAACAAATTACAGAAGGGCAATTGACAGGATTATGAACGCACCGCAATGCTAACTATGCTACAAAAGAAAGGAAGAGGCTCAAAAGCACAGGCAGTACGCCAAAATAAGTAGACTGAAATCCATCTGCATCTACTACTAATCATCCACCTTGAGATATCTATCCAGAACATCTCGCTGGTATTAAGTTGCGAGCCCCACCCAAAGTGAAAACCCAAAGCAACAGACAACTGCATTAAAAAGAACTTTGCATAAAGTAAACAATCCTTGCAACCGTGGTTACAAGCACCGTTGTTTTCCCCCTTGTGGCAACAGCACATCCCCTAGACTCATGTTTCTGTCACTCAAGCGTGTCATCGGGGGGCATGAATCCACAATCTAGCACAACGTTCCCTCTTGGAGTCACTACCTACTACTTGGCCAAAGCAATAAACAGCAACGGAGAACATGCAAGAATTACTTAGGAACAAAAATATAAGAGATAAAAAACAAATATATTACTCTATCACAATCTGAACATAATCTCATAATCCATCAGATCCCTCCAAACTCAGCATAGCAACAGCAGAGATATTAGAAAGGTGCCTCGATCATGTAGGGCAGCTCACGAGGTCTAAACAATTAAGATCAAAGAGGGGAGGAGAACATCACATAGCTACTAATCACGGACCCATGGTCCAAGGAAAACTACTCACGAGACATCCGGGGAGCATCCATGGTGGAGAGGAGACTCCCGGAGGTCAATCCTCCCTCCGGCAGGGTGCCGGGAAGAGGTCTTCTGGTGCTCCCGATCTCGGAAGCGCGGCGGCGGCGGAACAGAGGCGAGTTTGCGGAATAGGGTTCTTCTTCTGGAGTTTTCCCGTGACGGAGAATAAATAGGCGAAGGGAGGCAGCCAGAGGTGGACCAGGGGCCCCAGGCGCCCCCCTGGCGCGGCCAAGGGTGGGAACGCGCCGGGTGGCCGCCTGGGCCCCCTGTCTCCCCTCTGGCCCCTCCCGGGATCTTCTCGAAGCTTCCTGTACGCTGATTTTTTATGTATTTTTCCCGGAATTTTTCTGGCACTTTTTATATGGGGGAAAACTGAAATAGAAAAACATCAGAAAACAGGAACTGGCACTGGGGTGCACTGAGTTAATAGGTTAGTCAAAATTTGATCAAAAGTGTATGAAAGTGTATCTAGATCATAGCAATATCACACAAAACATGCATGGAGCAAGCAAAAATTATAGATACGTTTTGGACGTATCAACATCCCCAAGCTTAATTCCTGCTTGTCCTCGAGTAGGTAAATGATAACAAGCATAATTTCTGTGGTGACATGCTAGCAACCATAAAAGAACTTTGAAAATTAAAGCAATCAAGGTCAGAGATTCAATTCAAGTCATAACATGCAAGAGTCTATAGTAGCATTGAAACAAGTAACAAAAGAACAATAGGTGCAAGAGCTCTCGTTGTCCGTGAATCGAATGTCTCCAAATGGTGTTTGCGTGCAAGAAGGGGGATAGGGAATACGAGAAAAAAAGTATTTTTGTGTTGAGAACACAATCTACTAAAGTTTCACACTTGGTCTTCTTTGGAATCTTATCTTGACTCGTCCCCAGACCACTAGCCAGGTACAAGTCAATTTGATCCACTCCTTTTCGATATTTTGAGCACTCATGCAATGGATGGAAAAGAGAGAAGTACGGAGGAGGAAGACAAAAAGGATGAGAAAGGCTCACATCAATGAGGACAATCATAGGCAAGAAACGCCAAATGATAGATATGATGTGAGGAGTAGGGATTGCCATGCAACGGATGCACATACGAGCTAAGAAGCTCTCAAAAGGAACTAGTGGGGGTGCATCTAACTTGCTCGCTCATGAAGACCTAGAGCTCGTTTGAGGAGTCTCATCCTTGGAATATGCAAGCCAAGTTCTATAGTGTGAAGGTCCCCACATAGCTATATGCATAATGATCAACTCTATGGAGTACAAGGATATAAAGGGAGTACTAGTGTAGATCTCTCAAAAGGATATTAGTGTTGCCCCTTTCTCTCTTTTTATTTCTTTTTTTCTCTTTTTCTATTTTTTTGTATTTTTGTGTGGAATCAGTGGCTCTTTCTATTTAACTCTCATTTGTCCTCTTTGGGATCTTTTGATGTGTCCACTTTGGGATCTTTATCTCACTTAAGGGCAACACTCTATTTTACAAGAAGGTAAAGGAGATCTTTCACACTTTACTTTCACACTTTACAAGGTACTCAAAATCATAAAGAAGATGTAACTATCATGATGTATGCAATGTATGTTGCTGCCAGTGTAGCAAGAACATGTATGACATGAAGATCAAGTCATGAAGAGGTGGATGTTGCATGGCAATATAACTCGGAAAGGCTATGGAAATGCCTTGATAGGTAGGTGATACGTCCAAAACGTATCTATAATTTCTGCTCATTCCATGCTTGTTTTGTATGATATTGCTATGATCTAGATACACTTTCATACATTTTTTATCATAATTTGAATAACCTACTAACTCAGTGCACCCTAGTGCTAGTTCCTGTTTTATGTTGTTTTTCTATTTCAGTTTTCCCCCATATAAAAAGTGCGAGAAAAATTCGGGAAAATTCAGATAAAAAAATCAGCGTGACGAAAGCTTCGAGAAAAGCCCGGGAGGGGCCAGAGGGGGGCCAAGGGGGGGCCAGGCGGCCACCCGGCGCGGCGCCACCCCTGGCCGCGCCAGGGGGCGCCTGGGGCCCCTGGCCCACCTCTGTCTGCCCCCTTTCGCCTATATATCCCCCGTCACGGGAAAACTCCAGAACGAGAACCCTATTCCGCGAACTCGCCTCTGTTCCGCCGCCGCCGCGTTTCCAAGATCGGGAGCACCAGAAGACCTCTTCCCGGCACCCTGCCGGAGGGAGGATTGACCTCCGGGAGTCTCCTCTCCACCATGGATGCTCCCCGGATGTCCCGTGAGTAGTTCTTCTTGGACCATGGGTCCGTGACCAGTAGCTATGTGATGTTCTCCTCCCCTCTTTTATCCTCATTGTTTAGACCTCGTGAGCTGCCCTACATGATCGAGGCACCTTTGTAATATTTCTGCAATTGCTATGTTGAGTTTGATCGGATCTGATGGATTATGAGATTATGTTCAAATTTTGATAGAGTAGTATATTTGGTTTTGATCTTTTATATTTTTGTTCCTAAGTAATTCTTGCATGTTCTCCGTTGCTGTTTATTGCTTTGGCCAAGTAGTAGGTAGTGTCTCCAAGAGGGAGCGTTGTGCTAGATTGTGGGTTCATGCCTCCCTGATGACACGCTTGAGTGACAGAAACATGAGTCTAGGGGATATGCTGTTGCCACAAGGGGGAAAACAACGGTGCTTGTGACCGCGGTCACAAGGATTGTTTACTTTACGCAAAGTTTTTTATTGTAGTTGTCTGTTGCTTTGGGTTTACACTTTGGGTGGGGCTCGCAACTTAATACCAGCGAGATGTTCTGGATAGATATCTCAAGGTGGATGATTAGTACTAGATGCAGATGGATTTCGGTCTACTTACCTTGGCATACTGCCCGTGCTTTTGAACCTCTTCCTTTCTTTTGTAGCATAGTTAGCATTGCGGTGCGTTCATAATCCTGTCAATTGCCTTTCTGTAATTTGTTTACCTCGCATAGCAGTTTTATCGTCTTTTGGGAGAGAGACATCACTAGTGAGCATCACGTATCCCGGTCCATATTCTTATTACTGTTTCCAGGCTATCTTTACTTTTCTGCTTTTACTTGCTATCATTATCACTTGTGTTTTACCCTTTGTGAACAACAAGACCGGAGAGATTGACAACCTCTCTGAACTTCGTTGGGAACAAAGTTATATGTGTCTGTGTGCAGGTCCACGTCAGTCGCGCCGCTGACACCTACTTATCATATCCTGAGTCCTACGGGAGACAAACCTTGGTATCCTCACCGAGGGAAACTCACTGCTAAACTGCATCACGCCTTCCACTTGGGGCTCACCAACGAAGGGCGGGAAGCCGCTAAGCAGTAGGTACGGTGGGTGTTTTGAGGAAAAATATAAGGAGGCTTATGATGACAGAGCGTATCATGCCAAGGGTTTGGATGTACCGGCGAAGGTGGACACCAACTCTCGGAGTGAGAAGAAGGCAATGCACGGCACAGGAGAGGCTAGCAAAATATGGGAAGGTGGAAGTGTCAACTTTCAATACTTACATTAGTCTGAAGAACTCATGCACTTATTATCGGTAACTCTCAATCTAATAAGGAGGTTCACAAAGAGACAAGTACCCCGAGGAGGAGTGTATAGCGGTTTGGTTATCCTTGCGCATCCTCGACTCATGGTACGTGAGTGTTCTCTAATATTCGATCCCTCCAAAGATTAGTGATCCATCTAGTAGCTAGAGTTCTCAACTAGTTTTGTAGGTTTTGAAAATACACACGGATTGCCCAAAATACGACACCTATCACTAATAGGCTAGAGCTCTTGACACCAAAAGTTCAAACATTACTCACAACAATACCTCAAAACTATTGCAAGCTACTACTAGAATTAAATAGCAACCTCAATTACCTGCTTTCAAGACAAGACACAACTCAGTGCAACAACCAACTCTCTTTAACAAGATAAACATGAAAACTAAAAAGAGTTGAAGCAACAAAATAAACAAAAGCCAAGGCTCTTGCTACAGACAATCTAAGACTAAAACTAAACATGGCAGTAGCTATGAAAAGATAAAGAACACACAACAGCAAAAAGATAAGCAGGAAAAATCCTATGATGTGTTCTAAATTTTGAAAGTGGAGCGTGTTTCTCTCCCACGCAAAGTAAGACGGGATCTAACTTCTTATGAACAGAAAGCAAAGCTAAAGAAAACTAAAGACAAAACCTAAGAGCGAGACGCTCCAAGCATAGCACATAACGCATGAAGTGATAAAAATATAGTGAGACGAAGGACGAACTGATGATTGTTGATGGAGAAGGGGATGCATGGGGGCATCCCCAAGCTTAGACGCTCGAGTCTCCTTGAATATTTATTGGGGATGCATGGGGTCATCCCCAAGCTTGAGCGCTTGACACTCCTGGATCTTCTTCCATCATCTTCCATCGCACACTTGAAAACTCCCTTCATACATAACTCATCATAAGCTGATTTGAGAGGTTAGTACCCTTAATAAATAATTTTTCCCCACTGGATATAAAGATATTCTTGAAGAGCTACTGTTTCTCAAGAGTGCCATAAAGGTTTTGCAAAGAAAAAGCAAGCTTAAGGTTTGCAAAATTTAGGAGAGACAAAACGTGGCAGAATCTGTGAAAAACTGGACAGAAGATAGTAAAGAATTTTTTAGGGGCACTTCTGCAACTCAAATAAAAAAATCAGAACATACGGAAGTTTCGTAATTGTATAGATCATACTGTGTAAAAATTTCAGCTCAAAAAGATGAACTGGAAGTTTTCTGGAATTTTTCTGGTCACGAGGACAGAATCTGTTTTCTGGACAGCATGTCACAACTTTTACTTCCCTTGCCGTAAGAGGCTATAACTTGGCACAAAGCTGGAAAATAAAGATACAATGATGTTGCTACAGTAGTAACAATCATCAAGACACAACAAAAGCAAAAAGAAAACACCTAAATTCGTTGCGGGCTGCCTCCCGAAAGCGCTTCTTTAAAGCCATTAGCTTGACTTAATGGAAAAGAAGAATCAAGTTTTATCAAGAGAAAGAGAATAACTAGCCCGTGTGACGGACTCAAAAGGTAACTTGATTTTCTTTCTAGGGAATTGTTCCATCCCCTTTTTGAATGGGAATTGGAATTTTATATTCCCCTCTTTCATGTCAATAACCGCACCAACGGTGCGAAGGAAAGGACGTCCCAAAATAATTGGACACAAAGGTTCACACTCTATATCCATCACAATAAAATCAACGGGAACATAGTTGTCATTGACAATGATAAGAACATCGTCGATCTTCCCCAAAGGTTTCTTTATGGAAGAATCAACAAGACGAACACCAAAAGAACAAGGCTCAAAGGGCTTCAATTCAAACATATCAAATATTCTTTTGGGCATAACGGAGGTACTAGCTCCAACATCACATAAAGCATAGCAAGAGAAATTATTTAATTTAATTTTGATCATAGGGTCCCAACCATCATCTAGCTTCCTAGGTATGGAGGCTTCTACTCTAAGCTTCTCCTCCCTAGCTTTGATGAGAGCATTTGTGATATGCTCCGTGAAGGCAAGATTAAGTGTGCTAGTGTGGGGGGTCTCTAGACATTTTGTGTAGCAAGCTAATAACTTCTGAGAGGGTGCAACTATCAAAATAAATATCACTACTATCAAAGGTGGTAGTAGTGTCATCTAGGCTCACTTGTTTCAAACCCTCTATGTTCATAGGAGTTTCTTTTTCTACGGTTGAGGTATTAGCATCACCATTAATAGGTCCAACGGGACTAGGAGTGCATTGGGTGCTAATAGTTTGGGCGTCCTCAACAATTTGGATAGTGACAACTGTGTGGTGTGTAGGAAGGCTCTTAATTCTATCCTCTTCCTCTTTTTCTCTAGCCCATCTTTCTTTAAGTTTAGCCATCATCCTAATATTTTCATTGATTTGTAACTGGATAGCATTAACAGGAGTGGCCTTATTCTCCTCAAGGGGAGAGGTTCTAATTTTAAGCATCTCAATATCAAGGGCTAAGCTTTCTACCTTCAAAGAGAGATTGTCTATTTTAGCTAATTTCTCCTCTACATTTTTGTTGAAGGCTTTTTGGGTAGTGATAAAGTCTCTAAGCATGCTTTCTAATTCAGAATAGGGGTTCTTGTTGCTAGGGTAGGTATTGTTGTTCCCATAGTTGGATGGAAACGGTCTAGGATTACTAGCAAAATTTCCCCTATAAGCATTGTTGTTGAAATTGTTTCTAGCAATAAAGTTCACATCTACTTGTTCTTGGGCAACCAAAGAATTTAAAGGAACATCATGAGGATCAATAGAGGGTTGCTTGGTAAGTAGAGACATAATTAAGTCAACTTTTTCATTGAGGGAGGTAATTTCCTCGACAGAATTTACCTTCCTACCTGTTGGAGCGCGTTCGGTGTGCCATTGGGAATAATTGGTCATCATTTCATCGAGAAGCTTCGTGGAAGCACCAAGTGTAGTTGACATAAAGGTTCCTCCCGCGGCCGAATCTAACAGGTTCCGCGAGGTAAAGTTCAAGCCTGCATAAAAAGTCTGGATAACCATCCAGGTAGTAAACCATTTTTAGGGCATTTCTTAACAAGAGATTTCATTCATTCCCAAGCTTGGGCAACATGTTCATTATCCAATTGCTTAAAATTCATAATATTACTCCTCAATTGGATAATCTTAGCAGGAGGGTAGTACTTCCCTATAAAAGCATCTTTGCACTTATCCCAAGAATCTATGCTATTTCTAGGCAAAGATTGAAACCAGGTTTTAGCATCTCCCCTTAAAGAGAAAGGAAAGAACTTGAGATTAACAACATCACCTTCTACTTCTTTATACTTTTGCATATCACATAATTCAACAAAATTATTCAAGTGTAAAGCAGCATCATCTCCAGCACCAGAGAATTAATCTCTCATAACAAGGTTTAGCAAAGCAGGTTTAATTTCATAAGGGGTAGCTGAAGTGGCAGGTGTGGCAATGGGAGTGCAGATAAAGTCTTGATTGTTGTGACTAGTGAAGTCACACAACTTGGTGTTTTCAGAGGAACCCATAGTAGCAGCAAGTGTGGCAGATTTTTTTGTACATTTTGATAAAAGACACAAAGATAAAAGTTGAAAGATAAACTAACAAGACTAAAAAATAAAGGTAAAGGGTAGTGTGCAACTCCCCTATCTTAGCACTCGGAATCCCCGGCAACAGCGCCAGAAAACTTGCTTGATGGCTTCTCGCCCTTCGTTGGTTACCCCAAGTGGAAGGTTTGAGATCTAGTGCAGCAGCAGTTTTCCCTCGGTGAAGATACCAAGGTTTGTCTCCAGTAGGACTCCAGAGATGATAAGTAGGTGTCAGCGGCGCAACTGACGCGGACCTGCACACAGACACAAATAACTTTGTTCCCAACGAAGTTCAGAGAGGTTGTCAATATCTCCGGTCTTGTTGTTCACAAAGGATAAAACGCAAGGGATAATGATAGCAAGTAAAAGCAGTAAAGTAAATATAGTGTGGAAACAGTAATAAGGATATGGACCGGGATACGTGAAGTACACTAGTGATGTCTCTCTCCCAAAAGACGATAAAACGGCTATGCGAGGTAAACAAATTACAGAAGGGCAATTGACAGGATTATGAACGCACCGCAATGCTAACTATGCTACAAAAGAAAGGAAGAGGCTCAAAAGCACGGGCAGTACGCCAAAATAAGTAGACCGAAATCCATCTGCATCTACTACTAATCAACCACCTTGAGATATCTATCCAGAACATCTCGCTGGTATTAAGTTGCGAGCCCCACCCAAAGTGTAAACCCAAAGCAACAGACAACTGCATTAAAAAGAACTTTGCGTAAAGTAAACAATCCTTGCAACCGCGGTTACAAGCACCGTTGTTTTCCCCCTTGTGGCAACAACATATCCCCTAGACTCATGTTTCTGTCACTCAAGCGTGTCATCGGGGGGCATGAACCCACAATCTAGCACAACGTTCCCTCTTGGAGTCACTACCTACTACTTGGCCAAAGTAATAAACAACAACGGAGAACATGCAAGAATTACTTAGGAACAAAATATAAGAGATAAAAACCAAATATATTACTCTATCACAATCTGAACATAATCTCATAATCCATCAGATCCCTCCAAACTCAGCATAGCAACAGCAGAAATATTACAAAGGTGCCTCGATCATGTAGGGCAGCTCACGAGGTCTAAACAATTAAGATCAAAGAGGGGAGGAGAACATCACATAGCTACTGATCACGGACCCATGGTCCAAGGAAAACTACTCATGAGACATCCGGGGAGCATCCATGGCGGAGAGGAGACTCCCGGAGGTCAATCCTCCCTCCGGTAGGGTGCCGGGAAGAGGTCTTCTGGTGCTCCCGATCTCGAAAGCGCGGCGGCGGCGGAACAGAGGAGATTTTGCGGAATAGGGTTCTTCTTCTGGAGCTTTCCCGTGACGGAGAATAAATAGGCGAAGGGGGGCAGCCAGAGGTGGACCAGGGGCCCCAGGCGCCCCCCTGGCGTGGCCAGGTGTGGGGCCGCACCGGGTGGCCGCCTGGGCCCCCCTGGCTCCCCTCTGGCCCCTCCCGGGCTCTTCTCGAAGCTTCCCGGACGCTGATTTTTTCTGTATTTTTCCCGGAATTTTTCTGGCACTTTTATATGGGGGAAAACTGAAATAGAAAAACAACAGAAAACAGGAACTGGCACTAGGGTGCACTGAGTTAATAGGTTAGTCCAAATTTGATCAAAAGTGTATGAGAGTGTATCTAGATCATAGCAATATCACACAAAACATGCATGGAGCAAGCAGAAATTATAGATACGTTTTGGACGTATCAGTGCTCAGGCGGCCAGGTGGCGCGGCCTAGGGATTGGCCGCGCCAGGAGGCCACCTGGACACCTGGTGGCCCCCTGGCTGCCCCCTTCGCCTATTTATTCCCCGTGACGTGAAACTTCCGAAGACATAACCCTTTTTCGCGATCTCGCCTCTGTTCCACCGTTGTCGCGCTTCCAAGATCGGGAGCGCCAGCAGACCTCTTCCCGGCACCTTGCTGGAGGGAGGATTGACCTCCGGGAGCTTCTCCTCCACCATGGACGCTTCCCGGATGATCCGTGAGTAGTCTACCTTGGACCATGGGTCCGTGATCAGTAGCTATGTGATGTTCTCCTCCCCTCTTTGTTCTTCATAGATTAGACCTCGTGAGCTGCCCTTCATGATCGAGGCACATATGTAATTTTCTGCTGTTGCTACGCTGAGTTTGCTGGGATCTGATGGATTCTGAGACTATGTTCAGTTTGTCATTGAGTAATATAGTTGGTTCCTATTTTTTATATTTATGTTCTTGAGTAATTCTTGCATGTTCTCCGTTGTTGTTTATTGCTTTGGCCAAGTACTAGGTAGTGACTCCAAGAGGGAACGTTATGGTCGATTGTAGGTTCATGCCCCTTGATGACTAGCTTGAGTGACAGAAACATTAGTCTAGGGGATGTGTTGTTGCCACAAGGGGGAAAACAACGGTGCTTGTAATCGCGGTTGCAAGGATTGTTTACTTTACGCAAAGTTCTTTTAATGCAGTTGTCTATTGCTTTGGGTTTACACTTTGGGTGGGGCTCGCAACTTAATACCAGCGAGATGTTCTGGATAGGTATCTCAAGGTGGATGAGGAGTAGTAGATGCAGTTGGATTTCGGTCTACTTATTCTGGCGTACCGACCATGCTTTTGAGCCTCGTCCTTTCTTTGTAGCATAGTTAGCATTGCGGTGCGTTATTAATTCTGTCAATTGCCTAGCTGTGATTTGTTTACCTCGCATAGCAGTTTTATCGTCTTTTGGGGGAGAGACATCACTAGTGAACATCACGGGACTCTGATCCATATTCTCATCACTGTTTACACGCTCATTTATTTCCTGCTTTTATTTTCAGCTGCTATCACCATTATCATTATCCCTTGTGTTTGATCCTTTGTAAACAATAAGGCCGGAGATATTGACAATCTCTCTGAACTTCGTTGGGAGCAAAGTTATTTGTGTGATGTGCAGGTCCAGGAGAAGCAAGTGATTCTTTTCAGACGACGCATCACTTGCCGAACCACCTACTTGTAGTTATCGGAGTCCTACGGGAGACACTCTAAACTTGGCATCTTTGCCAAGGGAAATTTTCTACTATCCTACATCTCACCTTCCACTTGGGTTAACCAACGAAGGGCGAGAAGCCGTTATCATCTCTCGCGCATCAGTAATGTCCTTGCTGAAGGTGGTGGATTGAAGCTTAACTTAGGGGATGAGAATCCGGAGTTCAATCTTGTGGTGGATTAGCCATCATCGGCGCACGAGCGGCGATTCCTTCTTGAAGGTGTATCTTAGGAATTTTGTATTTTTCTTTTTGATGTGTTTTGTAACATATGGTTAGTGACTATCTAGAGAAGCTGTTGTCGCGAGGTATGTGACCTCTGGGTTTATTTTATGCTTTATTTCCGGGTCGAAGTTGTTCGGCTGCTGGATTCTGCAATTTTAATAAGATATGGACGTATGCATCATTCTGATGCAGAGGCCGGGGATATCCTCCTTTTCCAAAAATCCATGTAAAAACACATGATGTGTAGTCACCACGGCACTATACTGCCCATCCACTCCGCCCGTCGCTCTCTCTTCTCCTCCCCATTGACTGCCTCCCTCCGCCGGCGCCGCTGGCCGTATTAGAGTAGAAGGGCGGGTATATTTGCCTGTAGTTAGGGTGTTTTTCATTTTTCTGATCTTTCTCCAGTCGCTGGCGAGCGGCGACGGGATATTGGGTGGCTTGTGTTCCTATGCCGGTGTCTGGTAGACAGCAGTGATCCCAAACTCTCTCAATAAGCTTGATTTATCTAGTTTCAAAGACCTATTTGGATCTGCTGATGTTGCTCTCCTCCTGCTCCATCATGGTGAGACGAGGTGGGTTGCGGATGGTTTCTGGTGAATTTTTCAGTTGGAGTTTCGATACTGTGAATGGCTTATCCTCGGCGGCGACTATCGTCTCACCGTCGACTCTTCTTGTCGAATGCGGCAAACTTCACGAACGCACGCGGCATCCAGCTGGCGTCACTTTAACCTCCAGGCCATCAAACCAAAATGGAGGCCCTCAAGCTTCTGTAGCGCGATGACCTTCAGTGTCCTCATCCCAAGTGGCAAGTTCCCCGCCGACAACAACGCTAGCCGCGACGGGCAGCTCCGGCGACTTTGTGGTAGAGGAGGATTGGATTGCCTTTTTAGTTTTACTTTCAGGATCCTAAATGTAATTTACAAGCCCCTTGTTTTTATGTTTAATGTTTAGAGAGGCTTATCTGTATGTTCTGTCACTATGGATTAATGAAGTCTCATATCTTGGGAACACTTCATGTTCTGAAAAATATGTAAAACAAGCGGTTGAGTGGACTGAGATCCAGTGACATTCCATGGGCATGTCATCGGTGAACAGTACCGTAACATGCGGCCATGCATCAGCCCTCCGAACCATATTCGACGGTCAACAACCATCCACAATAAAATATTGTTGCTTGTCTCAGTAGTAAATCTGCTACTGTTTGTTATTTGTACGTAAACGGAGGCACAACCTCATACAAAACGGAGGCACGAGTATATACAAAACGGAGGCAGTCGTGCCTCCGTTTTATAAGAAGTCGTGCCTCCGTTTTGTATGAGGTCGTGCCTCCGTTTTATATGAGGTTGTGCCTCCGTTTTGTATATAGTCATGGTTTCGTTTTGTATAAGGTCGTGCCTCCGTTTTTTATATAGTCGTGCCTCTGTTTACGTACAAATAACAAACAGTAGCGGATTTACTACTGAGATAAGCAACAATATTTTATTATGGATGGTTGTTATCCGTTAGATAAGGTTTAAAGGACTGATGCATGACCCTATGTTACTGTTACGGTACTGTTAACCGGTGACATGTCACGGGCATGTCACTAGATCTCTATCCGTGTTGAGTACACACACCCGCCCTCGTGCTGTGCGTGCCACACGACTTCGAAGCATTGCGGGAATGAAATTTCAACTTGGTTCTTTCTTGCAATTTTGTGCACCGCAGGTTGCTTCATCAAAGTATCCTTTTTTTTTAAGTACGTGGATTCATCAAAATATCTGAATTGATAGGTGTTGTATATATATGTGAGTACGTGACAGCAGTCAGAGATATCCCTCCATGTCCAGAGGATTGCACTTGATCGATATGGATGTGCATGCATCCATCATTTCGAGCGGACCGTCACCATTTCCGTATCTCCTCATCTCGCCCTGCTCTACAAGGCAAGCTGATAGCAATGGAGATTGGAGAGCGAGCAGGTGATGCTACGTGTTGGCTGTTTGCGCCCGCGCGCGGTTAGTAGTGTGTTATCTTTTCCTTTAGTTGCGTGAAAAATCAAATTAAAACATTTATCTTAGCGAGCCTTGCGCTGGGTTATTTCATAAACTGATTTAAAGGTCAATTAATCCATCATAATTTTTCCTTGCAAAAAGACAGAGATGAAAACTTCATGTACGGTTTTGCAGCGGAGATTTTATGGGAGCTTTCCTTTCACCGCCCTCATGGAGATGGTCCAAACGGTTCATACCTCTTACTACAGGGTGTTTATCTAGCCAACATTTAGGTCCGACTCTACTCAAACTTTTTAAATAAAATTGTTTTTTTTCACACACACAATATTGTCAAATGGACAACATCAAATATTTACGAACACGTTCAGGCGTGCTTGGAGACATCTGTAGGACATTGATCACTCAATTCTAGGCACAAAATGTTCATTCGTTAGTTCTTTCTTTCTATGAAGTAAATATCTTTAAAAATTGAAAGATAAATATTCGAATGCATTAAAAATACTAGAAATATTAACATAAAGTTCTATAATAAAATAGTTGGAATTTTAATTCAGCTTATTCAAACACATATTCTAGTTTGTCTCAATTGAAAAGCCTAGATCATTCTGAAATTTCTTATGAGTTTCTCCATCTCCATGGAAAATTCGTTGATGCATTTACATAAAATCCTCAAATGTCGGCGAACTCTGCTTCGGAAGACCTTGACGAACTCACTCACTCCCATTCTCCATAATCGTGTTGCGCATAATCACACAAGTTGTCATCACCCCCAGAATGTCTCTAGGTCTTATAATTTAGCTAGTCTACGAACAACTGTAAACAACGCTAGAGCACTCTACATGCACTCTTCACATTCTTTCTAGCACCTCCTTATTTTGGGGTAAAGTGAATTTTTTTGTTATCCTGTGATAGTGATGATCTTGACGAAGGTCGCCCACCGAGGATAAATACCATTAATAAGACCCTTAATGTTATAGTCGCACTCAAGATCTTCGCATTCACCCAATCTTGCAAACAACAAAAATCAATGTAGGACATTGATATCATTGTGAGACCTAGGCATATCGAAAAACAAAACAAATCAAATCCAGAGGTCTCGTGATGCAACTTCTTTGAGAATGATGGTGGTATTTGCGATGACCCTAGTATTGCTAATGTTGAGCATATGACCAGATCCTCCATTGCCAGTGAATGAAATTCAAGGATTAGAGCATACCTAAAAACCTTCTTGATTCTTCAAGTGTCTTGAGCTTTGTTGTGTCTGCGATATTTGATTCTGTAGGGTACTCTGTTCTAAAAACCTTGACCGCTGCAATATAAAGTTTGATTATGCTTTTCAAACATGTTCTTTCAACCATCTCGAGGTACTCCTACCACAAAAATGTGGTTGTACCATACACAAGAATCTTCATAGCCATTCATTGACCTATGGTAAATAAAGAACTCAAATGTTTCCAACGACATCCTTCTTCATCTTAAATCAATCATCATAGGTCTTCACACCTTGGTAAATGAGTTTGAAGACATGTGTCTGCATCCAAATATAACGACGAAAATATGGTTTGAATAGTGCCTTTTGTTAGAAATATGCCCTAGAGGCAATAATAAAATATTATTATATATATATATATATTTCCACGTTCGTAATTAATGTTTATATTTATGTGCTATAATTGCAATGACCCTGACTGTGAGATTCAGAAGAAAACTCATTTGCATGTGTGGAAATGTAAACACCAAGAGTTCCTGGTTTAGCCTCTAAGACCAGCTCATGTGCTAACTGATGATTACGTTTTCTTAATCATGGACATTGTTCTTGTAACAAGGATGTCAGTAGCAATGAGAACATATTGTTAGCAGAACAATGATGTTGAACCGACCCCAGTATTGAATGATATACTTAGAGATCACATCGTAACAACGTTATAAGTCATATCATGAAATTTTATCATATACGTAATTCCTTAGACCATGAGAGTATCGAGTTGCTTCACGCAGGAAAATGTACTTTGGTTCTTAGATGAATCTTTCCGTTACTGGGAAGTAGTAAAATAAGTTCTAGGTACATCGGATAGTGTGTCTAGTAATTGCGATAGTTCAAGACTGGGATTTGCTCCTTCACGATGAAGAAGATATTCACTTCGGTCCCACTCGGTATGATGGTATCCATTATAGTCTGGCCAGACGCATTGTGATTTAGTCACGGGGATACCGGAATACGATAACGAGAAAAAAGGACAAATGAGCAAAGAGGACAACGAGTGGCTTGTGTTCAAGAAGTTGTTACACATGGGTGCCAAACTTCTCTCCTCTGAATTTTTCATATATCGCGAAGCAAAGGGGATGGTGCATGACTAAACATAATGGTTCCCTCGAAGTTTCTTCGTGTATGTGCGGGAGTCAACATGGGTGTCCATGGATCCGCTGTTGATTATTGGCTATTGACAAAAGGCTATTGACCTATGTCTGGAAGATGTTCTGAGTCATTTCCGCATTATACCGAACCTATTGGGTCACACACACTTAACGAGCAGTAGTCTATTAGAATACTGGAATGGTAGAAGGTCTAGAGGAAGCAAAATAGAATAGTTCATACGGGCGCTGGAAGTAGTTTCAGGTATTTATGTAATTGTTTCATAAGGGCACCAGAAGTAGTTCTGGGTTTTTAAGGATATGTATGGATCACTCTGGAATAGTCCCAGGTGGTTCCGGAACATATGAGAATGGTATTGGGGAAGTCCTGGATCAACCGGAATGGTTTCCGGTTAATCGGTGGACGTCCCGACAAACTTACGCGGTCATCGAATTTCTTAGACTGTAACTCGGATGGTCTCGGAAACTATCCAGATAGTTACGGAACGTCCAAAAACGGCCCCGGAAGGTCTTGGAAGTATTCCAGAAGGTTTCGGAATGTCCCGAAACCATCCCGAAAGGTCCCGAAATGGCCGAGAATGGTCCTAGAAGGTTCTGGAAGCTTTTGGAAGGTTCCACAAGTTTCCGGACAGTACCATATGCGCCCCACCACCCTTAGCCTTGGGGGACAAGGAACCCCAAGGCGGCTGGCCGAAATTAGGTGGTGGGGGCGCCCTACTTGGGGAGGAGTCCTCCTTGGGCTCAGACTCCCCGGTGGGAAGGACTCCCTTTGGGAGTAGGAGTCCCAGGGGGACTCCACACCCCCTTAGGTCGGACAGGAGCCCTCCTGGCCACCTATATAAGGAGGGGCAGGGTGGGGGACGCAACAAAACTCAACCCTAGCCCACCTGCGCCACCCTCCCTCCTCTAAACCCCGTTTCTCCACAATTAGACCCCGGTTTAGACGTTGTTCTAGATCGGAATGCGGTAGGATTTTCTCCCTCTAGTTTTATCGGTGGCGTTCTTCTCTGGACGGAGGAGCGCTGCTGGATTGCTGCTACGGGTTGTGTGGATACTAATGGAGGGGTCGTGCCTTCGATCCTTCTTCGAGGAGCTTGTTAGTGGGACTTGTCCGCGCACTAGATCACGGGACGGTTCGAGGAATCGTTATCCTCGCGGTTGGGAGGTCATATAAATTCCTAGCTGCGGGGATCTACACCGACGGTCTTCACCAACTCTACTTCCGCTAAATTGGTTGGTGAGCAATGACCTAAAACCTTGTATGCAATCTTCATAAATGATCTTGGGTGATTGCGGCCGAATTTTTTTGTTTTCTACTGCCTTTCCCAACACCTTGATGGCAAAATAGTCATTATACACCATCGTAGGTACTTATGCCCTCTGTCGATTAAAGACAAAATATCTCTTTGTTGAACCCTTATAGTTGAGAACATGCTCTTCACACCTTAAAAATCTCCTTCACCATCGTGGTTTCACCATCATCTTTATCCTCTCTCGAAAAATAAGAATCCATGAACTCCGCGTAGAAGTACCTCTCATTCTAATCCAACATGTTTACTTTAAAGTAAAAAATGCGAACATGAAAAAAGTGACAATGGTGTTTGGACGAACACTTGACTGCCATGGTGTCCTCCATGAGCGGCAGACGCAATGGCGGAGGATACTTGGGTTGCAACCATTTCCAGAGTGGAAATACGACATATGTAAAGCCGAGCGGGTACCTGGGTGGAGCGACAAAGGTCCAACGAGCCTTTTCCATCTAGGATAGTACATTGGCGGTGTCGGAGTCTGGGAGCATGGATATAGAGGATAGACTAAACAGGGGAAACACAGGCTCCATGTGTTTTTTTTTGGGTGGGTGAAGTGTTAGTCCGGTGTGTTGGAGGTCCGGATTCCCTAAAACTTTCCCTATTATGGTGTTGGTTGCGGGATTACGATACTGGTCCAAAAATATTTGGGGACCGCAGTTAGATGACCAAAAGTGTATGAACCGTCCGGTCAAGACATTTGCGAGTGATTTGGTGATTCATGTTGGAGTTCCCCTTAAGGGGTATCACTTGCAAAGGTCACTTACATAATATTTGGTGGTGAGTGGCGCACGACATGTCTTCCACTTATCGCAACATAGGAGTTTTAATGAGATTTTTTCCATGCGTAGAAGGAATGGGAGGGTTCATTTGTACTCGTTTCATATATTTGCAATTGAAAATAATATATCTATCGAGCCTTGCATTCAAATCACGAACCCTTTTCATTATTGTGTTTCTTGCTTCGAGATCTTTAAAACTATATCTAATGTTAAGATGTTTTGATGATCTTTTTTTATGGAAACTGTGCTTTCAAAATGATCTAACATCCACTTCCAAAATGTACTAACTTGTGCTCCAAACTAAAACTAACTTGTACTCCCTGCAGAGCGATAAATATGCTTCCACAAGAAAGCACACATATACTCCATGTACAAGCACAATTGTGCTTTAGAAGTGAACTAACTTGGAATTTCCGCGTGAAGTGAAGCATACATGTGCTCCACGCTCCACGCGAGAACACATTATATCCACACTTTTGGTAAACAGAAACCAAAAATCCTCAAAAAACATAATAGAAAAACTAAACTAAAATAAAGAAACACTCCAATGAAAAAGTATCCGACGTGCGGGACATGAAGACACTGGAACACTCCCACAAGTGACCTCTGAGAAGACCACCTAAAAGGATAGGCACTCTAAGAGCATCCTCAACAAGGTGCATAAAAACCAATGAAAAAATAGCATACTATTTGTTCGCTAATAGCGCGCTATAGCATATAGGGAGAACCAACGCTAAATTTTGGTGATATTGCTCACTACGATGCTATTTATGAAATAGCTCATTGGCTTTTGTGTGCTCTTTCTGTCAAGGTGGTTGATCTATTTTTTATCCTCATTGATGCTTGCATATAGAAAACATTTGTATTCCGATCACTAGTAGACAACCACTGGATTTTGCTCCTATGATGTCACAAAAGCTCTTTCAGGTGGCTAGAGTTCAACTAATTGCTCCATGATCTTAAATTCCACAGGAGAGAGATTAAGCCGTAATGGACTATTGCGTAGGTTATCAAGCTCAGACTTCAACTTTTTATTTATTTTGTAACATTACCGAACAAGTCACTCATCCATTTACTCTGTAATGATGAAAGTTGCGGAAGGTTGGCCCATACATCTTTATCCTATGATTCCCTAACTTTCGCCTCCCGTGCACGATCAACGGTTGGGCCAAGCCCCTCATGATCATCCCACATTAGCTCATACCAAAACATCTTAAATGGTATTCTTTACACTCTCTCGTCCTCGACCTCAAGAAAGTTCAGTGAGTGATTAGAGGTTGTTGCACATAGATGTCACAATCTAGCCATAGAGAATTGTGCTCAGCACTCCATCGAACCGAGCACACAGTCTAGCCTTGCCTTAGTATATGTTTCCCATGTTACCTTCCTTTCAAAAGTCTAGAACAAGCCAGTATAACTAAGACCACTCAAACCACATATATCTATTATGTCTCTGAAACATTCACTTCAGCTGCCAATGTGAGATTGTGCTTGCTTGCTAAAAAAAATACCAAACCCCTATCTGAAACGACCACGATAAACCCTATGTGACGCTCGTGAGCGTGCTGAAGCCGAGGCTTCGCTGAAGGGCACGAGCGAGCGACGTGAGGTGGGCCGACCTATGTCCCCGCTTCTTCATATGTTTCTTTCTGTTTCTTTTATTCCTATTTCGGTTTGGATTTATTATTTTTTTGTTTCATTTTTCTTTTATTTGTTAGTTTCAAATTATCTTCATTATTATTATTATCATTATTATGAAATTTTTATATAACATCATCTAAAATGGTTCGGTCATATTCAACGCAGAGCTCCAGAAAAGCCAGTGCATATAGAGTAATTAAGGCGAGCTGGTAATAACAAGAAAGTTCTAAGGAGATCGAACTTGGGAAGAGACTGTGCAGAGAGATCTGAAGGATTGGGTATGAGCAAAGATTTAGCTCTAGGCAAGGCCGCATAGATGTTAGCTATCCACGTGCTAGAGTCATGACTTGATATCAATATCTAGTTTCATTTCTATTCTACTGCAGCTTGTTTTGGACTGACTGACTTTCTTGTTGAACTTTTTTATAACTTTTCACAATATATGGTAATTTTTTAATAGACGGTGAACATTTTTCAAATATCTATTGTGCTTTTTTTAGAACATGATCAACTTTTTAAAAATACACATTGTTTTTTTGATATATAAATTGAACATGTTTAATATATAATGAACTTAATTTATTATACACTAGATTTTTTATATATTATATGATTAGAATTTTCTTAATATAGATGAAACATTTCTTTAACATAGAATAAAGTATTTTGACATACATTGAACTTTTTATATTATGCGAGGGACATCTTTTTAATACACACCCAAAAAATCAATATGGAATTAACTTTTTTATAAATATATACCTAACCTCTTAAAATAATAATGTTATAAATAATTTTTTAATACCTAACTATTAAAAATAACATTTTTCATAAAGGAAAACAAAAATAAAACTAAAAAACTAAAAGAAAGGGCTATTGCTGCAAGTGGGTCGCTCCAATCGGTGGGCACCTTCTGCAATGGTGCGATTATTTGCGCTAACTAGTATTTTGTAGGATCTTTCATTGGTGAGGGTGAATCCTCGAAATGAGTGTTGCTATGCGTTACGACGTTTTCCATCCGATATTTGTACGACGCTAAGCATCAAACCATCCATGCACATGACAAACTGGAGCACAGCTGCTGGATTCACTGTCGTACCCAAATCGTACACCAAGTATCGGACGCATAGTAGTTTCGCCTCGAAATCACTAATTAATGTGTGATTTATCAAGCGAGCAATCCCACCTCCTCCGCGGTTGTTAAGTGGAAATTTGCATGGACAATATTTATCGTAATCTGGTTTTCCCCTTTTTCATAGATTCAAATTTAAAAATGTTTTTTCTTTTAAATCGTTCATTCAAAAATCACGTACCGTTCTCACTGTTGAATTACTCGCGTCGAAATCTTTAAAATTAGATCCCATGTTAATAGTTTTCGTTATATTCTTTTACGGAAAACATGATGTGTGCCTCTCACGAAAGTAAATACGTGTCTTTGCGAGAGGCACACTCGTGTCTCTAGAAAAAACACATTTTCCCTTTTCGAGAGGTACGGGCATGTCTCTCGCGGAAGCAAACGTGTGCCTTCACGAGAGGCAAAATCTTTCTTTAAAAAATCACTTTTTTCATTTCTGAGAAGCATGGGCGTGCCTTTTACGAAAGCAAACCTGTCGTGACTCTCGGGAAAAATATATTTTTTCCCTTTTGAGTGGCATGGAGCGTGCCTCCTGCGAAAGGAAACATGTCCCTTCACGAGAGGCATGATCGTGCATCCAAAAAACATAATTTGCATTTTTTTTTCTTTTTTCTTTTTATATATATCACCACCCGAAATCCCTAGTTAATAAGTATACCTTATCAAGGTTATATCCCTTTTTTAACTACAAATGATAACTGCATACACAACACTTGTCGCAACATATGATTTTTCGTATTCCCTCCGATCCATATTAATGGACTTAAATTTGTCTAGATACACATGCATCTAGTTTAAATACTTAACTAGATACATATGAATCTAGACAAAGTTGAGTCCATTAATATGGATCGGAGGTAATATATTTTAATGAAATTATTTATCTCTCGAACCATTGGATTTCTTGTGTCGAGATCTTACAAACTAGATCACATGTTAATAGATTTTGCCAAACTTTTTTTTTCACACAAAAATCGGTAGAAAACATATTTTCGTTCTGAGAGGTGTCTTTCGCGGAATTAAATCTATGCCTCCATAGAAATCAAATTTATGTCTCCACGAAAAGAAAATATGTGATTCTATGAAGGGAAAAATATGTGCCTCCTGTGAAGCAAAAAAAATATTTTTTCTTTTCTGAGAGGCACAGTTGTATCTCTCACCAAAACAAATATGTGCTTCTCTGGGAGGCAAACCTATGCCTCTTGTGAAAGCAAAACAAATACTATTTTCCCTTTTCGAATTATGCCGGACGCGGAAGTAAAAATATGTGTCTCCGTAAGAGGCTAATATGTGTCTCTCATGGAAGCAAAAAAACACGTTATCCATTTCGTGATGCGCAGATCTGCCTCTTGTAGAAGTAAACCAGTGCCTTCACGATTGTTTTTTAAAATTCTTTCCAAATCTAGGAAAAATCGAGCAAAAACTGAAAAGCCACCCGCAAAACCATCTTAACCTAAGAATCACATACCAAAAAATAAATAAAATAAAATATTGAGAAAACACCAACACGCGACACGTGGCTTAGTTGCTCTCCCGACCACCACATTCAATTAGTTTGGTTCCACGTCAATCGAAAGCAACTACTTAGAGCATCTACAACAGTCTGTATGCTATATCGTTGGTATAAATGTCCACGTAAGCATCCAACACCGGATCATACAAGGTCTCCAATAGAGCGTATGTTACATATGTCACAAGCATTAAATTATAAAAAAAGCAGTTGATCAACAATGCAACACATCTTTGTAGCCAACATTAATTACTAAGACATAGGAGAGATACACGAGGGAGAGACAGCATTTGCTCACACCAGATCCAGTCAAGGCCCACTACGTTGTTAATTCCCTCGGAGCTTGTGTACATATCGTTTGTTCAGGATCATACAACTTCGTTCTCTCTCTTCTTTTATTTCATGCCAAATCAGTAAAATAGTCTACATGGCAGATTTACCAACGGTTATCCAACGACTGTTGGAGATGCCCTTAACGAGTGCTCTTGGTGGAAACCCCACAAGAGTCACTTTTCGTGACTAAAAACACACCTCGCGTGTTGGGTGGTCTCGAGGTTTTATATTTTATATGTGTATTTAATGAACAGATGTATTTTGTTTCGATTTTTCGGCTTTTCGTTTTTCGCATGAGTTTTCCTAGATTTTGGAGTTTTTTTGTAAAATGTGTGAAAATACGTGTTTTTTTGTTTCCATGAAAGGCATCATTTTCTTCTCTTGGAGACACAGGTTTGCGTTCGCGATAGCCGATAGGTACCATTATGCCTTTTGAAGAAGAAAACATATTTTTTCTGAAGAGGCCCATGTTTGCTTCCGTGAGAGACATGGCTATGCTTGTCGGAGAAGGAATAATGTAATTTTTTATGATAGGCACAAGTTTGGAAGCACAAATGAAAGAAAAAAAATGTGTTTTTTCTTCTTCTCTTATGGGAGGGACATACATTTGCTTTTTTCGAAGGCATAGATTTGCTTTAGTGAGAGGCACAACTATTTTTTTCTGAAAAAGAAATTTATTGAAACTATGAACATGGTATCTAGTTTCAAATATCTTGACACGAGGAGTTCAACAATGAAAATGGTTTGGGATTTGAACGGTTGAAAATATAATTTACTTGAAAAATAATCTATGAAAAAAAAAAGAAATATGTTAGGTTGCAACAAATGGCACAAATGTAGTACTCCTTCCGTCACGGTTTAAAAGGCACGCTTGGAAAATCTTTGGAACCAAGATAGTCACCGATTGGTTGTGAAATATAGAAAAAATAGCTTCAATAAATGAGTGAAGTAGTAGTAGTTATTGTATTCACAACATCAATTCCACCCGGCTAAAGCAGCAAAAAATTGAAAGGCCGCATGCATACATGAGTGGAGTAGTAGTACTAATTAATAAAATTATTTACGTCTTAAACTTTGTTTATTATGAAAACGTACGCAAGTTTAACACCACTTTGTCAAACGTTGATGAGGTGAAGTCACCTTTGTAAAAAGCGATTTTTTTTTCCAATTGGACCAACCACCACGTCCAATAAGTTGGGCTCTGCATCAATTGAACCGACCACCACGTCAGAAAAAAAAAACCGCAGATAGAGTAGCTGGGTTGGCCCACAAGAAAACGTTGAGCTTGAGCCGTCACGGTGGAACCCGGACGGAGACGTCGGAGTTGCCGACAAAGTGCCGACGCGCCACGTTGCCAGGTGGATCCATTTTCTCGCGCCACGTTAGCCCGCTCCCGAGCCTGCCCGAACTCATTCCCAGAGAAGTCTTCCCTCGCCTCCCTCCCCCGACCTTACCATTACCAGAGAGATTAGAACAGACAGAACACCAAACACAAAATCAGGCAGAGCAACATACAGTAAGCGATCGCGCTTGCTTCACTGCGTTGGCGATCGAGGGAGCGGACATGGGGCTGGAGATGGCGCCGGTGGAAGCGGAGACATCGCGGGAGCAGCAGTCCCAGGAGCTGCAGATTTTCCCGCTGAGCCGCTACTTCTTCGACGCCAAGGACGCCAGGCCGGACGTCGGCGAGACCGCCGCCGACCGCGCCCTCCGCCTCAAGGCCAAGTGAGTAGCAAATCATCCACCGCGTGCCCTGGTCTCCCTCTCGTCTTACCTTGCTCTGTTCTGTTCAGTCGTCAGACTGACATATGCTTAACTTGCACCGTGCATCGTTGCCGGGCTTGGTTTTGCTGACTGCAGCTTTGCGGCTCACGGGCTCCGGACCGGCGTCCATGGCGTCCTGCTGGTCCAGCTATCGGGTCACCCGCACGTGCTGCTCCTGCAAGTCAGGAACTCCTCCTTCCTGCTCCCCGGAGGCCGCCTCAGGCCTGCCGAGCAAGGTACTACAAGGAGATCACTCAAACATGCCTTTATTCTTGCCCACTGAATGAAGTTCATGCATACATGTCCCAACAAGTGTCGTATGTTCTGGGGTAATAAGTTACTTATTTAACTGTGCTTCAGATGTCCAAGGCCTGAAACGCAAGCTCTCCAGCAAGCTAGCGGCTGCCGATCGAAACGCCGACCACCAATGGCAGGTAGGTAACCACTACGCTACGAATTATATGTAACCAATGGGCAGTGGCACTGCAGTAAGATTTTTTCTTAACGAGACTAGACTGTAGACGCCGAGCATGATCAGTAAAAGTAATTACAGTACCATCATTTGCACCTCATATATAGATCGGGGAGTGCATTGGCATGTGGTGGAGATCTGAATTCGAGTCCAGACCATTTCCATATCGGCCTCCAAACAATCGTACACCCAAGGCAAGCAATTACAACAAAGTATCATGTCTACGATTAATCCTCTCGCTTCGTCCTTAACTATAAATCTAACAGTGCCGAGTGAATCCTGTACTTTTAAAGGAATGCGTAAAACTGTTCTTGGTTAGGCTGCCCATGGCTCGCCAATTCGTGGTGCCGAGGAACCTGAAGCTCCTAGCCGTACCTCTGTCCCAGATTCATGACAATCCGCAGGTTTGTTGATGCTTCGTCAAGCTAAACAGAGCTATTCTTGTCATCTTTACTAGATCACAGTTGTAATTTTACAGGTGTATGGTCCGATAATATCTGGAATTCCGAATCTGCTGTCCAAATTCTCCTTCAACGTCGTACAGGACTGAGAAGGTGCTTTGACTGCCTTTTTTGTAACGAAGTGGCTGCATTTTTGGTTAGCCATAGAACAATGTATCTATAGCACAGACTGTTTATTTAGACATACGAAGAGCTCCCCCGCTCCATTTTGTAAATGAAACCAAACAAATTTCCCAGAGAGAAAGCGTTATAAAGAGGCAACATACAAGCCGAAGAGAGAGCACAAGTAACAAAGACTCAAAACAAACTCCAGAGTACAAAGAAATCAGTCTTGCACCAACTCTTCAGGCCTGCACCTCAAACGATGCCCTCCTCGCCTTCAGGGGAGATGCTGCAGTTGGCTGACCTCCAGTTGGGACACTGGGCTCATGATCAGAGCACCATTCTTTGTATGCTTCACTAGTGAGAGGAAGTACACATCGAACCCTGGAGGCGAACGGCCGACAACAGAGGAAGATGACAGATCATCAGTGAGAAGGTTTACCCTCAACAAATCAACAAGGGTTTCTTCATGTGTCCTGATCCACTATCCTTATAATGTTCCACCACACCTGCTTGATACCACTGCACAATGTTAATATCATGGATTTCTAAAATTTTAGATATTCTATCGCACACTAGAACAAACAGTGTTTATAGCAGAGTTCTTATTATTAGCTACATAAAAACTAGAGTTTCTTTTTGATAAAGTAAATATGTTAATATCACGAAGATACCAAATACATCCAGCCTCTGCAGTCTGCACCAATAAGATACGCAAAGACAAAAATGATGGACACGACCTAAAAGAAAAAAGAAAAGAAAAACAAAGACTTCGCCACAATGACCAAGTTCTATCAGCAGCAGCACACAAATCACCATAAAAGGCCACATCCGAAGAATATAAAAGGTCTTCAAAAGCGACATCTTCAAGAAAGGAAGCGCTCTTGTCATCCGATGCAAGATGAGAAAATCTAAGCTCTCAAAAAAAAAACCTTTAGCAAGGTTATTGCCAGACAAAACCAGCGAAGGTCATACCTTAGTTTTTTTACCCTAAAAATCATAACTCGGCACCCGAGAAGAACCATCAAAAATAAAATCCTTACTACCCTCCACTCAGCCGTAATGATTCCAAAAGTTACAAACACTTAGTTGACTCCATCGACTCCAAGGTCCCTTCACCTTACTGATCTGTCAGATCCGATGTGATATAAAAGGCAACACTTCCGTTACATAAAAACTCCTATAAAAAAGCAATTAGGTCCCTCTCTGCAAAAATAAATGTTTTAAAAAAATCATATGGAACCTACATGTCAAACTCAACAAAAAAAATCCCCAAAAATATATAAAAAGTTTCCTGGAAATAGCATTTCCCTGATATTTTTTTAGCTAAAAACAGTTTTACACAAAAATATATTTTCCCCCAAAAAATCATCTTTCAAAAAGAAATTAATTTTTCCCCAAAAAAACCCTGAAAAGATCGTTTTCCCCGAAAATAAAATCCGATCAACGGAGGAGAACCGCTCGACTAAGAAGCAAGGATAGAGACACTCCCTGACGTGGGGAGAAAGAACTAGGATGGAGGAAACATAACAATCACAATAACAACACAAATTGGAAAGAATGATGAAGAAACAGAAAAGATAGATTGTAAATTTGAAGGACTAAAACAAAAAAGGGAAAACCAAAAACCGGGAACAAGAAACTGGAAAACTCCCTCCACTCACCATGTGTCAAACGCGAAGGGGGTGAAAAACTTCCAAAACGCACCACAACACGACTGCTCGGAACGAAATCGGGTGACCTTCCCTTTTAACTAGTGATCCCACCCTTTTCCTTCTTTTTATTTATTTTTGCTGCGGTACCTAGACTTGAACTGAGCGGGCGTAGTTGAGATATGTTTTGCCTTGTGCACTGTATAGCTTATGTCACCCGTCTGTTTTGTCCCATTAGCGCACTGTTTCAGCCTAATGACAATTTAGTAAATTCTGGACCTTTATTAATTAGTATACATGAAATGCCCTAATTTGGCATTTGCAAAACTTAAGGCTTTCCCAATGCATTGTTTCTTAACACATTATCCTAGAAGCAATAAAAACTTAGGATACAAGTAACACAATGCATTGTTTTTTAGAGGTTGTATCTAATTTAATGTTTTTAGCCTCATGCATACATGTAATTGGTTTAGCAATGCTTTTTTTCCATATGACCACGTGCAAGGGTTGTATCTTAGCTAAAATACAACCTCCTTTTTTTAATTAAGTGTTATGCCACATAAACAAAATTCCTATGATTACGTGCTAAAAAACTAGCATTGGGAGTGCCCTTAGTGATCGTTGCTCTAGTCGAGACGAATTATATATGGAACTTGTTTAGGGTTTTCTTTGGTTCAATATTTTACTACTATTTGCCATGTTTGAATAACTTATCATGTTGTGTCGGGACCCGGGGTTTGCATATGTAATCCCAGCCACAACTCAATCATATGAAGAGCCGAGAGCCATACCCACTTGTCTAAGCAGACAAGACCAAGTACAAGACACTCTCGGAAAGCTCGAACGTGAGGGGCATCCCATCCAGGCCCGGATGATCAACTGAGATGGGTCCTCATCGTCCGCTCACAAGTCTAAATGATTATGGGTGGTGAAATCCCAAACTCATAGACAAGTCGCCTCAACCATATTATCGATTGAATCATAACACTTACATAAACAGACTCCAGCCCGATCTCTTAGTCGGGGTCTCGGGCGGGCTCAATCATACAACAAAGTGTGCCACGTGACAGAGTCACGAGCAATCGCATCGCGATGCCCCAAGCTGCGCACATCTAAGGGTCACTTGGTGTATAAAAGACCGCCGGCGAGAGCACAACTAAGGTATCGAACCCCACACATGACATGCACGATATAAACATACACGCATCATGCATGTCAAGTGTATAACAGCAGGTAACACAACATGAACTCTACAAACTCATAGTTTTATTGCATCTGCTACATAGAGCAGATATAGTAGTGTTACAAGCAGAGATCACATAACTGTGACCCAACATTACATCATACAACAACGGAAGCAAATTATGTCTTAGTAAAGACAAGGTTAACAAATGACTTAAGAAGCCTTTAAGAAAACACAACGACCCTCCAGAGGGACCAGTCTGCTGTCTGGGACTACATTACTTCGTCGATGTCGAGCTTGAGGGGCGAGGCCACCATCAGGGTCAGTGGTCTCGTCTCTAAAACATAGAATAAGCAAACGTGAGTACAAAGTCGTACTCAGCAAGACTTACGTCAGAACTATACTACTCATGCTCAGGTATCAAGGTAAAGGCAAGTGGGGTTGTAATGCAGAAAGCTTTGACTTGGCTATCTTGTACTACGACTACATAGAGTTGAGATGAGAGGCGCACACGAGTCCATCTAATCTTGATCACCACATCAATACACCACCATGGATTCCTCCTCGACTTCCCCACGAGGAAGCAACCCAAAGCACTCACACGTATCTTGCGATTTTTAGAGTATCCATTTGAGTTGTCTAATAATCAAGTAAAGATCTCCAAGTAGTCCATAACCGCGGACACGGCTATTCGAATAGTTCATTAACCCTGCAGGGGTGTACTTCTTCACATACGTAGCTACCACTTACCGCCTAGAACTCGTCACCTTCAAGCGGTGTCGGCGAGGATAGTACCACGACACTTACCTCACGGCTCCAACTCTAGTCTAGGGGATCACCTATCTGAGTATGTACCCCAATCGGGAATCCGGCCGGGGTTACCGTTCAGGACCCAGACGATGTATGGACGGTCCGACAAGCCCACCTCGACGGATGGTGCTGCGCTTGCCTAAAACCGTGCTACGTTATGAAAGCAAATAGAATAACAATTAACCCATGCGAATCCTGGACCATAGTCGGGGTGAGTTAATAGGTCGAGAGGGGTCAATGAGCCCAACATGTGGTAGTAATCTGTGTCTTGGATCACAACACAAGAACTCGGGGCCTAGGGCAGTGTAAATGAGACAACCCACTGTGTACTCCTACACAGCCTCTCATTGTTCACTTATATTAGGGTGACTTCATCAACACGTTACCACCTTGTTGCATGTCACTACTGCGGAATAGCCTACCAACGACGGACCCAAAAGACCCACCAGTGACGGGCAACGTGCCCGTCACTAGTATCTGTTCACAAGTGACAGTCATTTATTTATGCCCGTCACCAGTTAGTTTTCATGATACCGATTCTATATCATTAGCAGCGACGGATATTTTGCTATTATGATAGTGTGCCCGTCACTAGTATACATTTTTGAAATAAAAATATATTTTACAAATAAAAACAGATTGCATTTGCACATCGATAACACAATATGATCACTAATACTCAAAAGTAACAAATTAAATCCATGTATTAAATCTCAAATTTTCTCACAAAATGTCAACTTAACATACAGCTAGCACAACACTTCACAATATTTCGACAATCAAAAGGCCATAATAATTGATTCCTATATCGTAAGTTGAAAGAATTGACGAAAGAAAAGTCAAATGCACAATAGTTTATAATAACCACTATGTTAGTGGCATTCCAAAATAATCTTCGCTTGCATTAGCGCCAACACATTCGGATGGATTTAAGGTGCAAGTTGTCCAGCGTTGGGAGAAGCCAACCGCAGAGTATCACCATCTTGCTCCTGACGCGTTGGGAGAAGCCAACTGCAGAGTATTACCATCTTGCTCCTAGACTTCAGTCCGGTCACCTAAAATATGAAAATGGTACAAGTATGAAGTATATGAGTACGTATGCTTGCAGTAACTTGCACGTCAGTGTACATGACACATTAAAATCCATTTAGCTACAAGTTTCTTCACAATTAGTTGTCCTAAACAGATTCTCTGATTTTGAAGTATCAAGGGTAATAAACCTACATACTAGATCATTGAAAGTAAAATATTTCCTAGATAGGAAATCAAAACCAAAAGCTCTATCATACATTTACCTATAATATGCAGCTCTCAGAATCTGAATCTGTTGGAATATACATGCACTATGATACATTTAGCTAGCCAAGCGAACAAGATTACCAAAGCACAACCATGTACCAAAAATAAAGACAAGCTTTGCAGTAAATGCCATTTTAAAACTACCTTAGGGGCATAAGAGATATGAAGACACTTGCAAATTGATTCAAGCTTTGTATAAATGGCCTAAGAGCTTGATCAACTTATTTAGTGTGATCGGATTTCCGTTAGTGGGCATATGTACTAGAAGTTAATTCGGCAAAGCTCATTTCATAATCCTGGTCAAACTGAAAACAGTTTAATGCTATGCAAATTCTAAGTTAACTACCAGCCATGTTTATTTGTTTCCTTCCTGTTTTTCTTTGTGCTGGTTAACAACACTACATTGTGCTCTCTATTTTATTAGACTTCAGATTGTAGCTGCAGTATCAGTTTCATCTAAAAACTTATATGTTTAAGTGTGTGTAGCTTTATCCATCAAACTATTGTCTATTTTTTATAAAGTACAGTCAAAATATGAATAAACAAATATAAAAGTAAGAGCATCATTTTTTGTATCAGATATTATAGCACTTATACTATCCACAAATAAAATTTAAAGATAAAACTATCCACTTCCACAAGACGATAAGCATGCAACTAATATACCTGTAGGTGTTCAGTTAGAGAAGGTCGAGCACCAAGAGAAGGTTAAATCCAAGAAATAAATCATTGAGAAGATGCTAAAACTCTTGTTCTGGTGATTGTCAAACACTTGAAACTTTGGATGCTTCCATATATCTGGTATATTCTATAGCCACCTACAGAGCTTTACCAGTGACAGACGTATTGCCACCCGTCACTGATGCATGTTACTAGTGACGTGCATATTTTCGTCTGTCACTAATGTGCCCGTGGCTATAAGCTATTCTGCAGTAGTGTGTGTTCACTACCATCCCGATACATCACCCAGATGGATCAACTTCCTTGCAAACAACTCTAGGATGGCATAGAATAATATGGATGAAGGGCCACATGATGAACACAAACAAATCTTGTATCTGCTAGGTTGAGGTTTGCTTAATACTGTGGTAGCAATGATAGGTCATGCAAAGGATGGGTTCAACTAGCGGTAGAACGGTAACATGTGAATCACCTAATCATGCATAAGAGAACAAGAGGGAAAATGGGTTTATATAGATATGATCAAAGGGGGTTTGCTTGCCTTATTGTCGAGACTCGGGGGGTGTCACTCTTCGAAGAAACAGGAACTACGTCCGGCGATGGATCTATCGAGAAGAAACAAACACCGAGACAACAACAATGTAAACATCACATTGCAATGCACATTCAAGAAATGAATCATGGCATGGTACTGATGTGATCTAGGTTCAATTTGTAACAAGTTAATTGAAGTTTATTTGAATAAGAAATTCAAATTCAAACTCCAAATGTTGTTCAAATTAGCCAAAGTTGCATTTGCTAATGTTTGGATAAGGTAAACCATGTTGTCATGTGTATGATATGCCTCTGATGTTCATGTGATAAGGTTGGCATTGCAAAGATTTAATTTGAAATGATTTAAACATTTATTTTGAATTATTCCAAATAACCCAAATAGCTAAATGCTACTGGTCCATCATCATAGATGTGTTTTTCATCCATGAAAATATGATATTTTGAATCCTTGCATTTTTCTGATGATTTTTCATATATTACACTTTTGATTTGGAGTTATGATTTAAAAGTTATTGAATTTCAAAGATTTAATAGTTTTCTGGAATTTCTGTAATTATTTTTAATCTAGAAAAGGTTTACTGCATCAGCATGGCATCATGCTGACGTCAGGGGTGCTGACTGGTCAAACTGACGCCTGCGACCCACCTGTCATTGACACATGGGGTTAATCCCTTTTTAATTTAAAAACAGGGGGTTATTAGGGCGCTGGGCCCCACCAGTCAATGACACAGGGTCAACTAACCACGGGGTTAGTCCCTAATCTAAACGGCCACGTCGGCCGTTGCCGGCGTCTAGCCGCCGGTGGCCACTGGACGCGGCGGCGCCCACGCAGCAGGCGGCTCCGGCCACGGGAGGCCACGCCAAGGGCACCGTTAGGCGGCCCATGGCCTCGCGCACCCACTGGGGCATGCCATGGACCTCGGGGAGGCCGGAGAACATGGAGGCGAGCAAGCCCGCGGTGACCGGAGTGCGGCCGTGGGGAAATCGGTGTCGGGGGCACGAGGAGGAGCACGGGAGGAGGGGGAAGTGTAGGAGATATGCCCTAGAGGCAATAATAAATGTTATTATTTATCTCCATGTTTGTAATTATGTTTATATTCCATGCTATAACTGCAATGGTTCTCGAGTCTGCAATAACCACGAGGCTCAGAGGAAGACTCATATGCACGTGTGGAATAATAAACGGATAAAATATATATTCCTAGTCTCGCCTCTAAGACTAGCTCAAGTGTTGCATGATGGTTCTGTTTTCCTGATCATGGGCATGACTATGCCGGAAACTTTGAGGGCACAATGTTAGAAGAACATTTGTGTTGAATCGACCCAGATTGATGTTATGCTATGAGATACATTCGTCACCAGTTAATGGATTATAACACAGAGAAAGTTGAGCGTTTGCAAAATTCCTTAGACCATGAGAGTATCGAGTTCCTTCGTACTTGCTTCTTGAACTTTGGGGTTTGTTAAACGTCATCTGTAAAAGGGTGGCTATTACGGCGGCTTACGGGTTCACGGAAAAGTATGACAAGGAACTAGGTAGCTCAAGATTGGGATTTGCTCCTCCGTCGATGGAGAGATATTCTTCGGGCCCTCTCGGTGTTACGGTATCCACCATCGTCTGGCCAGACACAGTGTGATTTGATCACAGGGATGCCGGAACGCGGGAACGAGAAAAGAGAACAATACCGGAAACGAGGTAACTGGCATAGTGGACAAGTTGTTGATTCACGGGGATGCCAATAAGTCTCACCTCGGGTATTTGTAACATATCGCGAAGCAACAGGAATAGCACACGGCAACTAAAGGTTCACTCGAATATTCATTCGTATGGGTATAGGGATCAATATGGATGTCCTCGGTTCCGCTATTGATCATTGATCGGAAAGTGTTCCGGTCATGTCTATACTTCATCGAACCTACAGGGTCACACGCTTAAGGGTCATCTATCTGCTGAATTCTAGACAGGGAGTCTGAGAGAAAGTCACCGGAAAGGTTTCGGAGAAAACGGAAAAGTTCCGGAGAGAAAACACCGGAATAGTTTCGGTAAAACCGAAAAGTTGTTTCGGAGAGAACCACTAAACCGAAAAGGTTTCTGTAAGCACCTGGTACTTCTGGAGGGTGCCAGAATTGTTCTGGTAACTTCTGGAATTTTTCCGGAGAAAAAAATAAAATATTTTTTTCGGAAATGTTCGGAGCTGCCGGAAATGTTTCGGAGCTGCCGGAAATGCTTAGGTTACTTTTCGCAGATGAAAATCATTGATCCGTAAATTTTTCGGAACGCATCCGAAATTGTTTTAGGGGGTGCTGGAAATGTTCTGGGCCTACAGAAATTTTTTCGGGATTTTCGGACGCGAAAATTTGGTCTCATGAATAGTGGAACACTATTGGGAGAAAATATCTCATGAATAGTGGAAACACTATTGGGAGAAAATATCTCATGAATAGTGTGAAAATATCTGAGGGCATTTTGGTATTTTGCCATCTCTTCTCACTCTATAAATAGAGGTGGAGAGGTGCTCTCCACACACACTCAAGTCTCTCATACAAGTGCCATGCAATTATCTGGCTTCTTCTCTCCCTCCCACGAAATAGTTTCGTAGAGCCGAAAGGCTGTCTGGGTTCCGGCAGGAACTAGTTCTGGACGGCGAAGCCCTGCCGGATAGCTGACACCGTATGTGTGCAACCGCGTAGAGAGGTCGTAGTTTCGATCTTTTGCCCGAGGGGCTGTTCGAGGGTCCTCCCGAAGGGCTGTCCGAGTTACCGTTCGAGTTTCGAGGGGCCTCCCGAAGGGCTGTCCGAGTGACCGTCCGAGGTTCGGGTGCGCCTCTCGAAGGGTTGTCCGTGACACCGTCCGAGGGACTGTCCGACCGCCTCCCGGAGCGCTGTCCGAGGAGCAGACGAGGGACAACATCCTCGCGGTTGGGAGGTTGTAAATCCTAGCTGCGGGGATCTGCACCACCGATCTTCATCGACTCTACTTCCGCTGC
Source organism: Bromus sterilis (assembly GCA_950022295.1). Taxonomy (NCBI): domain Eukaryota; kingdom Viridiplantae; phylum Streptophyta; class Magnoliopsida; order Poales; family Poaceae; genus Bromus; species Bromus sterilis. The sequence continues at coordinate 112,201,370 of OX465598.1, forward strand.
GCTACGAGTCGGTAATGATAAGATCAAAACCTTGTATGCATCTCCATAGTGGTCCTGGGCGTGTTCGTAGTGCGGAAATTTTTGTTTTCTGCTGCGTTCCCCAACAGTGGCATCAAGAGCCGTGCTATGCGTAGATGCAGGTCACGATCTAGAATACATAGAGATGTATGGGTATTGCATTATATAATTTTGTAGTAGATGGGATCTATTGCTGAAAATTATTTATGCGGGTACCAGATGAAATCTGTTACCCGATGTTCTTGTTGCTTCCCTGGAATTTGCGTATTTCTAATCTCGATAACTGCATGGTGCAATTTCAAAGTTCTGGCAATCCGCGATCCTGATTGATCAACGAAGTGCTAACAGTTCATTGAATTCCACCATAGTTAAAGAAAGATGGAATTTCGCAGACTAAAGGGCAATGCAGATATGATATGCATGGGGGTCACGCGTATGACGAAGTTCAGTATGGGGTTCGAGATTTTATTATCCCGTGCTTCATACACCCCGCAAAGTTAATCTAGCGACTTGAATAATCATACTTGATGATAAACGTTGGTAGCTACGGTTTTTAGACAAAACCTTAGAAGCCACGTAAATGAAAATCTTGCATAAACCGATTAGAGACGTCTAACTTGGTTTTGCAGAAAGGCATGTGATGTGGTATAGCAATTCTCATGGTTAATTTGATTATGTATGAGATGACTATATAATGTAAATTCATTAACATGACCTGCGAGTCATGATTCGGCATGATGGCTGGAGCCATATGATTGTCACTTTAATGACCTGTGAGTCAACCTTATGTAATGCACTTGTTTTATTAGCTATAGAGATAGCAATATTATCTGGTGCATCGACAAGGTGGTGGAAATTTTTGCGAAGGTGAACACCGACGCGAATGCCGAAGACGAAGAAATACTAGACTTCTCCGTCAGAAAGGGCTATACCATATCATGCTATTATGAATTGCCTGAGATGTTTATCCCTTATGCTGCACCCTTTTGATTGCGCGGTAGTCGCTTTTTATTAGGGTGATCTCTCACTTAAAATATCAAAGTAGTTAGTGTTCACCCAAGTGTAGCACCGTCTGAAATTCGTATCTTTTCGGGGTGCGCCATGTACACATGAGCACGAATGAATCGAGAGGAATGAGGCGGGTGAGGTCAGACCTCGCAGCAAGATCACTTGGTTGTCTTTGACGTTCAGGCAGGAGAGTCCTGAGCTCGGAACACGCCCATCGAAAGATGAACAAGAATCACATAGAGATGTGATCGGCAAGTTGGCCTACCGATTGAAAATCACGTCATCAGTGATGAACCCGTCAATGACGTCGAATTGAAATACGGATCTTGAATCACTCACAATCAATTATGAGAGATATTGATTTGAGTGGGAGCGCACCTTAGAATAAAATTGTTTATTCTCTAGTGCAAATTAATTATGAACATTGTCTAAGTGAAATTTGCATAATAGTTGTAGAATATTGGCTCGCGTTTCCACCTTCCCTATTAAAATTGAATAACTGTTATTTATCTGGTTAAAACTTTACGATTGGTAACGTAATTTGTAGGATTGTCCTCAAGAGTGCCGAGAAGGACTTTGTCCTTTTGCATGCTTTTAGTATTCTCCCGCTGATGCTATGGATGATAAGACTCGCGTCCTTCGATCCAAAAGCTAGAATTCCATCAGGGTCAAATGCAATATGCTTGCTTCCATGAAACCCGAGCTTCAAAAGTTTGGGATAGCTATGACACATTCATGGAACTGAAAATTAGTTTCAGATACAAACAAAGGCTAGAAGATATGAGATATCCAAAGCAATGTTCTGTTTGCAAATGTTAGTAAAGTGTTTACTATGCATTAGACTGAAGTAATGAAGGGATCCAGATGAACGCCAGTCATATGATGATGGTGAATAAAACAAACAACTTAAAGATAAAGGACAAGTCAGAAGGGTGTTAGTGAGACTTACACGCCTAGGAAGTCCGGGGCTTACGCCACTCTTAAAGTTGGGTGCTTCATCTGAGAGTAGGAGAAATATTTGAAGTAAAACTGTTGGAAGGATAAAGGCAAAAAGAAAGAAGACTGGAATGTCCAGCTCATGTATGAATGTCATACAAGTTATTGATGTTTGGAAGGCTGGTCAAAAAGAAATTGTTCTTGGAAATTATGATTAAACATGTTAATCACTAATTCTTGGGTATTGTGAGTTGACCACAAAGATACCCGCTTGATTGCATTCTGTTGCGACTCGATGCAAGAACTGCTACGGCCTACTAGACTTGCCAGAGTGAGGTTTAGATACGCGCTGGGAACATAGTAAATGTTACTATACCTTCCATCGGTGTATTACCTTTGTATTTATTTTCATAATTCATTTTTGAGTTTTATACACTCTAGCCCATTGCATAAAGTTTGTTGCAAGAAGGTTGTTCATAAGAGAACAATTGTTGTTCGGTGTTATGAATAACATAAGGGCCATGCTTCCATCATGGATGGGATGTATGTTATGAATATTGATGGTAATATGATACATCCCTAACAATGACGCTAAATGTCGAAAGACTAAAAGAGTACCACATATGTGTGCCACTGCATTTGGTCACATTGGAGAAACCCGCATGGAGAAATTCCATAATGATGGATTTTGAAGTCATTTGATTATGAATCATCTGACACTTGCAACTTTCGTCCAAAAAGTGAAGTGACTGAAATACCGTTCACACGCCATAAGGAACGAGCAACAAACTTATTCGTGATCATACATTTTGATGTGTGTAGTCCGATAAATGTTGTTACTAGTAGTGGATTTATCTATCTTCAGAAATGACTCAAGTAGATATATGGATATTTACTTGATGAGACGTAAGTCTGGATCTTTTGAAATCATTCAAAAGGTTTTCAGAATGAAGTAGAAATTATTGTGGCAAGAAAATTATGTTTCTGCAATTAGATTGTGGAAAGGAAAATTTGAGTTACAAGTTTAGTGAATGTCTGATGAGTTGTGAAAAACAGTTTCATAACTTGCACCTCCCGGAACACCACTGAGAGTGGAAAGTCCGAGAAGATGTAATCAAACCATATATGACATGGTAAGATCAAAGATGACATAAATCAATTTGCCATTATCCCTTTTAAAAGTGATGCTTTAGAGACTGCGGCTTTTAACACTGAAAAGAGCGCCATCAGATCTGTTGAAATGATGTCATGGTATGGTACGCCCAACCATGTTATGTCTTTTCTTAACATTTGGAATATGGGGCTTGTGTAAAGTTTTTACAAACCTATTCCAAATTAGACAAGAACTACTTTGTAGGTTATCCCAAATTATTGGGTATTCCTCCACACTATGCCGAGGCAAAACGTTTGCCACATAAATCGGTATGATTTTTTGAAGAAAATGTTTCTTGCAAAAGGTGAGTGGGAGGACAGTGCAACTTGACGAGATAACAGTATCTTCGTTATCAGGTCAAAGGAAAGAAACTTTGGAAGTAATTCCAGAGTCTCCTACTGTGACTGATACGGAAGCCTCTACATGAGATTTATGGACTTCGGTCGAACTTGCAGCTGAACCACGTAGGCAAAACTCGTGCAAACCTCTCAGGTGCGCAAACGAGATATTGTTGTTAAACAACAGTATACCTACGATAATCAAGGAAGCGATGATGGGCCCTGACTCCGGAATTGGCTAGATGCCAACACAATCCGAGATAGTTTCCCTATACATAATTCAAGATTATATCTTGATGGACCATTCGGAAGACTTAGAGTCTAGCGAATATTAATGGAACTATAAACTGATACGGATAAAAATGTTTTATTCAAAAAGCTCGACTTGTTTCTATAACAAATTCAAGGAGTTGACTACCGTGAGATTGTCTCACTGTAGCGATGCTTAAAGTCGGTTCGGGTTATACTAGCAATTAATACATATTTCAATTATGAGATATCATAAATGGATACCAAAAAGGATTTCCACGAGTTGGAAATACAACCTAGGACTTGTATGTGATACAGTTCAAAGTATTTTGACAATCCAAGAGGATGCTAGGGGTTGTGCAAACTTCAGAGTTCCAGCAATGGACAAAGGAGAGCATAATGGAGTTGGAATCTTTGTTCTGATGAAATAGTTAAAAAGTTTGATTTCATCAGGGATAGCAAAGATGCTTGTGTTTACAAGAAAGTAAGTGGGAGCATGATAATATTTCTAAAACCTTGTGTTCTTGACACATTAGAAATAATATAAATTTCTTGACGCGAATTAAGACTTCATTGAAAATAGTTTTTCGATGAAGTGCTTGGGCTAAGTAGCCTTGATATTAGGCATAATTATCTGCGAGATAGATTTGCCTAATAGGGCTAAGCCAAAATACATATTGACAAGATGCTAAAACAGTTTAGCTTTAAAAACGCCAAGGAGTGATTCTTGCCGAAGTCACATGGAAAGAGTTTTTGCAAGACTCGGTGTCCTAAAACACTGATGAGCAAAATACATGATGGAGATTCCACACACTTTTGTGTTTGGATTAAGCATGTATTCCATGGTATGTAAAACAACCAGATATGTCCAGTACTCCAAATTAGTTGCGAGTAATTTACCAAAGTGATCAAGGTATTGATCATAGGACAACAGTGAAAAATGTCATTATTTACTAAAGTGGCGTTGATGACATGTTTTCTCGTGAGCGGAGATTATGAAGAGTTCGTTGTAAACAGTTACATCGATACAGGCTCGCTGTAAGTAATTACATCGATGCAGTCTTCATCAGTACTCCAAGCGATTTTCAAATTAAATTAAGGGTTTTGTATAACAAATATGGTGGCACAGTAAGTTAGAATTGTTCCAAACAGGTTACTGTGGCGAAATTCTATAACAAATGGCTATGTATGTTGCTGCTTAAGAAGCAACAAAGAAGATGTTGAATCATATAGTTCATTCATGAACTTAGTATGGTTCCAAGATGGCTTTGGTCAATGGAACACTATTGAAGATAGTTGCTCCATAGCTCAGTCTGAGGAATCAAGGTTCGACCAGTGATTCACATATATACAAAGCCGAGTCCACACAAAACATGAATTTTGTGAAAGCGTGAAAACGCGAGGATACGCAAAGATACACACGGGCCAGAAGTTGTCAGATCCGTTGGCAAAGACTGTACCACAAGCGAAGCATAATTTTACACCGGTATGCCATAGGTGTAAAGTATGTGAGCATTGACTTGATTATTGACTCTAGTGCAAGTGGGAGTCTGTAGGAGATATGCCCTAGAGGCAATAATAAATGTTATTATTTATCTCCATGTTTGTAATTATGTTTATATTCCATGCTATAACTGCAATGGTTCTCGAGTCTGCAATAACCACGAGGCTCAGAGGAAGACTCATATGCACGTGTGGAATAATAAACGGATAAAATATATATTCCTAGTCTCGCCTCTAAGACTAGCTCAAGTGTTGCATGATGGTTCTGTTTTCCTGATCATGGGCATGACTATGCCGGAAACTTTGAGGGCACAATGTTAGAAGAACATTTGTGTTGAATCGACCCAGATTGATGTTATGCTATGAGATACATTCGTCACCAGTTAATGGATTATAACACAGAGAAAGTTGAGCGTTTGCAAAATTCCTTAGACCATGAGAGTATCGAGTTCCTTCGTACTTGCTTCTTGAACTTTGGGGTTTGTTAAACGTCATCTGTAAAAGGGTGGCTATTACGGCGGCTTACGGGTTCACGGAAAAGTATGACAAGGAACTAGGTAGCTCAAGATTGGGATTTGCTCCTCCGTCGATGGAGAGATATTCTTCGGGCCCTCTCGGTGTTACGGTATCCACCATCGTCTGGCCAGACACAGTGTGATTTGATCACAGGGATGCCGGAACGCGGGAACGAGAAAAGAGAACAATACCGGAAACGAGGTAACTGGCATAGTGGACAAGTTGTTGATTCACGGGGATGCCAATAAGTCTCACCTCGGGTATTTGTAACATATCGCGAAGCAACAGGAATAGCACACGGCAACTAAAGGTTCACTCGAATATTCATTCGTATGGGTATAGGGATCAATATGGATGTCCTCGGTTCCGCTATTGATCATTGATCGGAAAGTGTTCCGGTCATGTCTATACTTCATCGAACCTACAGGGTCACACGCTTAAGGGTCATCTATCTGCTGAATTCTAGACAGGGAGTCTGAGAGAAAGTCACCGGAAAGGTTTCGGAGAAAACGGAAAAGTTCCGGAGAGAAAACACCGGAATAGTTTCGGTAAAACCGAAAAGTTGTTTCGGAGAGAACCACTAAACCGAAAAGGTTTCTGTAAGCACCTGGTACTTCTGGAGGGTGCCAGAATTGTTCTGGTAACTTCTGGAATTTTTCCGGAGAAAAAAATAAAATATTTTTTTCGGAAATGTTCGGAGCTGCCGGAAATGTTTCGGAGCTGCCGGAAATGCTTAGGTTACTTTTCGCAGATGAAAATCATTGATCCGTAAATTTTTCGGAACGCATCCGAAATTGTTTTAGGGGGTGCTGGAAATGTTCTGGGCCTACAGAAATTTTTTCGGGATTTTCGGACGCGAAAATTTGGTCTCATGAATAGTGGAACACTATTGGGAGAAAATATCTCATGAATAGTGGAAACACTATTGGGAGAAAATATCTCATGAATAGTGTGAAAATATCTGAGGGCATTTTGGTATTTTGCCATCTCTTCTCACTCTATAAATAGAGGTGGAGAGGTGCTCTCCACACACACTCAAGTCTCTCATACAAGTGCCATGCAATTATCTGGCTTCTTCTCTCCCTCCCACGAAATAGTTTCGTAGAGCCGAAAGGCTGTCTGGGTTCCGGCAGGAACTAGTTCTGGACGGCGAAGCCCTGCCGGATAGCTGACACCGTATGTGTGCAACCGCGTAGAGAGGTCGTAGTTTCGATCTTTTGCCCGAGGGGCTGTTCGAGGGTCCTCCCGAAGGGCTGTCCGAGTTACCGTTCGAGTTTCGAGGGGCCTCCCGAAGGGCTGTCCGAGTGACCGTCCGAGGTTCGGGTGCGCCTCTCGAAGGGTTGTCCGTGACACCGTCCGAGGGACTGTCCGACCGCCTCCCGGAGCGCTGTCCGAGGAGCAGACGAGGGACAACATCCTCGCGGTTGGGAGGTTGTAAATCCTAGCTGCGGGGATCTGCACCACCGATCTTCATCGACTCTACTTCCGCTGCGCTACGAGTCGGTAATGATAAGATCAAAACCTTGTATGCATCTCCATAGTGGTCCTGGGCGTGTTCGTAGTGCGGAAATTTTTGTTTTCTGCTGCGTTCCCCAACAGGAAGGCAGCGCCATCTCACCCTGAGCGCGAAGACGACCTCGGGGAAGCCGGGGAGGCGTTGGTGGAGGCGCAATTGCTCGCCGGTTGCCGCAGCGGTCAACGGCGATCCGAGGAAGGGGACGACTGCTCCAGGGCGGATCCGGCTCGATTGAAGGAGGGGATCGAAGAAGTAGTCGACGGTGGTCACGGTAGACACCTCAGCTTGGCAGAAGGACGCCGTTGGCCACGGCAGTTCACGCACTGCACTCCGGCGAGCCCTCGGTCAATGGAGAATCCGAGCGGGGAGAGAGCGGGAGAGAGACAGGAGAGGAGGGGGAAGGCTTGGGGGCGTCCACGGCGCTAGAAGGGGCCAGAGCAAGCAGCTCCGTGGCCTGGAAGCAGGAGGTGGCGCCCGGGCTCGGCATGCCCTCCACGGCGACGTCCTCCTGGCGCCAGGAAGAAGACGACAAGAGCCACTGGGCTGGGCTGGGCCAGGCCTGGTGGCTCTAGGTAAGTTGGGCCTCTTTTTCTTTCTCTATTTTTGTTTTCTGTAATATATGTTTTGAATTGAATTAAATATCAATTTATTTTATAAAATCCTCAAATATTTATCTTGGACATATGTGACATAGTACTAGCCACTCCCAAGTTTTGAAGATTTTTGAAATTCAAAACATTTGAATTTCAATTCAAATAGCATTTAAATTTAATTTCCAAGCCTCTGTTTGAATATTTGAAAAATCCATGAGCATGGGTTTGACTCCAAATCATTTTTAAAATGGTCATACTCATTTATAGGACTTTTCAAAATTGTTTGGAGGAATTTTGGAAAAACTTTTTATCTGGCCTTTTATTTAAATTCTTTTTGAGGGTTTTCCAAATACCCAATTCTTAAACCATAGAATTTAAACATGATGCAATTATTTCTAAGAATAAAAGCACATACCAAAACTAGGGTTGTGACAACTCGCCCCCACTCAAAAGAATCTCGTCCTGAGATTCAGAAGTAGTCGGGAAGAGGGTGGGGTATTCAACTCGAAGATGATCTTCTCGTTCCCAGGTGGCTTCCTTCTCAGAATGGTTGGACCACTGCACTTTGAGGAACTTGATCTTCTGACGTCTGGTGGTGCGCTCAGCTTCATCGAGGATACGGACAGGATACTCTCGATATGACAGGTTTTCTTGGAGATCAAGCATTTCGTGGTCTACTTCGCGGATGGGGTCCTTGAAGCAACGCCTGAGTTGAGATACGTGGAAGACATCGTGAACCTGAGAAAGATGCGGGGGTAGTTCAAGTTGGTAGGCAACTTCTCCACGTTTAGCTAGAATGCGAAAGGGGCCTATGTAACGTGGGGCCAATTTGCCTTTGATACCGAAGCGATGGGTTCCCTTCAGAGGAGTAACCCGGAGGTAAGCCTTCTCGTCCAGCTCGTAGCTCTCTGGCCTATGATGACGATCATAATAGCTTTTCTGACGAGACTGGGCTGTCTTCAATTGCTCACGAACAATGCGAACCTTCTCTTCTGCTTCCTGGATCATATCCGGTCCAAAGAATTGTCTTTCACCGGTTTCTGACCAGTTCAATGGTGTTCGACATTTTCGTCCATAGAGAAATTCAAAGGGTGCCATGCCCAAGCTAGATTGGAAGCTGTTGTTATAAGCAAACTCGGCGAATGGAAGAGATTTCTCCCAACTCTTTCCGAATGAGATAACACAGGCTCTGAGCATGTCTTCGAGAATTCGATTGACTCTTTCTACTTGACCACTTGACTGGGGATGAAAGGCGGTGCTAAAGGAGAGATGGGTTCCCATAGCATTTTGAAAACTTTCCCAAAATCAAGAGGTGAAAAGACTTCCACGATCTGAATTTATTTCCAAAGGAACACCATGGAGAGAAACGATCCGGGAGACATACAAATCCGCTAACTGGCTAGCAGTTATACTCTCACGAACAGGAAGGAAATGAGCAACCTTGGAAAGACGGTCAATGACCACGAAGATGGCATTGTTTCCTTTCTGAGACTTTGGAAAGCCAGTGATGAAATCCATACTGAATTTATCCCATTTCCACTCAGGAATGGCTAAAGTTTGAAGAGTACCAGCAGGTCTTTGATGCTCTGCTTTCACACGACGACAAACATCGCACTCAGCAACAATATGAGCGATTTCTCGCTTCATCCTAGTCCACCAAAATCTCTGGCGTAGATCTTGATACATCTTAGTACTACCAGGATGAATCGAGAGAGGGGTGTCATGAGCCTCCTTAAGGATCTGCTGCCTTAGGTTCCTATTCTTCGGAACTACCATCCTATTCTCGAAGTACACAGTACCCTCATGGTCTAGGGTAAAACATTTTGCCTTACCGCTAGCAATGTTCTGTTTGATATATCGGATACCTCGAGCACGTTGTTGAACAGCTTTGATTTGATCCTCAAGGGTTGGTTTCACAATCAAGGTGGAAAGGAATCCATGAGGAACAATCTCGAGATTCATCTTTCGAAATTCCTCATAGAGAAGTGGTTGATACTGTTGTAACATGAGGTTGTTACAATACGACTGACGACTTAGTACATCAGCCATGACATTGGCTTTGCCTGGGGTGTAAGAGATACTTAAGTCATAATCTTTTATCAACTCTATCCAGCGTCTTTGCCTGAGGTTAAGATCTGGCTGGGTGAATATGTATTTGAGGCTTTGGTGGTCGGTATAGATTTCACAACGATTACCAAGGAGGTAATGTCGCCAAGTCTTCAGGGCATGAACTACGGCAACGAGTTCAAGATCATGGGTAGGATAGTTCTCTTCATGTGGACGCAACTGGCCTGAAGCATATTCTACCACATGTCGATCTTGCATAAGTATGCATCCTAATCCTTGCCGTGAAGCATCACAATAGATTTCGAAATCCTTTTTGGTGTCTGGAGGCGCAAGTACGGGTGCAGAAGTCAATCTTCTTTTAAGCTCTTGAAAGCTTTCCTCGCACTTGGGGGTCCATTCGAATTTCTTATCTTTCTTGAGGAGTTCAGTTAGAGGCTTTGCAACTTTGGAGAAGTTCTCAACGAAGTGGCGACAATAGCTTGCTAGGCCAAGAAAACTCCTAACTTGCTTAACCGATTCAGGTGGAGTCCAGTCAAGGACGTCCTGAACTCTCTCGGGATTGACTGCAACACCTTTTGCTGAAATCACGTGGCCTAAGTAGGTCACTTCTGGTAGCCAAAATTCACACTTGGAGAACTTGGCATAAAGGCGATGCTCTCTAAGTTTCATCAATACCAGCCTAAGATGTTCTGCGTGCTCTTCTTCGTTCTTCGAGTAGATGAGAATTTCATCAAGATAAACCACAACAAATTTATCTAAGTACTCCATGAAGATCGAATTCATCAAGCGCGAAAAAGTGGCTGGGGCATTGGTTAAACCGAAGGACATGACGGTATACTCGTAAAGACCATAACGAGTAGTGAAAGCCGTCTTGGGAATGTCCTCGTTTCTGATTTTGATTTGATGATAACCTAATCTCAAATCCATCTTGGAGAAGACAGAGGATCCAGCAAGTTGATCATAAAGATCATTGATCCTGGGAAGTGGGTACTTGTTCTTTATCGTCGCTAGATTTAGCGGGCGATAATCTACGCACATCCTTTCTGTTCCATCTTTCTTCGTTACGAACAAAACGGAGCAACCCCATGGCGATGAGCTAGGGCGGATGAAGCCTTTTGCAAACGAAGCTTCAAGTTGGATTTTAAGCTCAGCTAACTCATGTGGGGCCATTCTATACAGACGTCTCGAAATTGGGGTTGTGCCTGGTATAAGATCCACTATGAATTCTACACACCTGCCGGGTGGCATTCCCGGCAGCTCTTCTGGAAAGACATCCGGAAAGTCGCAAACTATCGGAATATCTTCAAGGTTAGGAAGGGGATGTTCATTCAACGAATATAGCTGGGCGTCTGAACCTTGAGATGCGAAATGGACTATCTTGCCGGAAGGATGAGTGAGTTGGACTGATTTAGTGGCACAATCAATCTTGGAACGGTGTTTTGACAACCAATCCATACCTAAGATGATATCGATATCTGAAGATTTGAGGGCTATGAGAGAAGCAAGGAATACAACATCCTCAACAGCAATTTCATTGTCACGACTTACCCTACTGGTACGCCATGTGGATCTTGGAGTTTTAATCATGAAATGGGTAGGCAACTCCTCAAATGAAATGTCATGCAGGAGTGCGAACTTTTCAGACAAAAAGGAATGAGAAGCTCCAGAATCAAATAGAACAGAAGCAGTTTTGGAGTTAACAGGAAGGGTACCGAGTACAACCTTAGTATCCTCTTGGGCTTCTTTGATGGTGGCATGGTTCACACGTCCGTATTCAACAATAGAGGACTTGGCTTTGGAAGGCTTTGGTGGCTTAGCTTTGGCTTTATGTTTTGGACGAGGAGGAACATTCTCTTGCAACGAACACTGTCGTGCGATGTGGCCAGGATTACCACACTTGTAGCACAAACGGGTGTTAGGTTGTGGAGTTTGGATGGCATGCTCTCTACTATCTTTCTGGGTTTTCTTGCTTTGTGGAGATGGTCTTGAAATCAAGTGCGAAGGAAGGGCACTAGTTGGGATCCAAATTCGACGTTTCTGAGAACCCGAACTAGAAGAGGAAGCAAGATCACGATCACGCTTGCGAGACTCTTCAAAGACCTCATTTCCATGCTCATCTCTGAATGATCTATTGACTAAATCCTCGAAGTTGAAAAATTCAAGGAGATTGAGATCATGACGAAGGACAGGGCTAAGTCCCTTGCGGAATCTTGCTTGCTTCTTGGCATCGGTTGATATCTTCTCAGGGGCATAACGAGAAAGATGATTGAACTCAGTCCTGTACTGATGAACAATCATATTTCCCTGAGATAGGGTGCAGAACTCTTCCCTCTTTCTTTCCATCAGCTCATCCAGAATGTGGTACCCTTGGAAGGCATCACGGAACTCCTGCCAAGTCACTACGTGACCACCAGGCTGCATTGCAACAAAACTTTCCCACCATTCACCAGCAGCACCTTCCAGAAAGTATGCCGCGAACATCACACGATCATCTGGAGAAACATGTGCCGTCTCAAGCTTACGCTCGATGGAACGGAGCCAATAATCGGCATCAAGGGGCTCAGATGAACATCGGAAAACTGGCGGGTTCAAAAGGATAAAATCCTGGATGGATATTACCGCATCTCGCTGAAGAGAAGTATTCTTCTCAATGAGCTCCAAAAGGCGTGTTTGATCACGTCGATTTCGCTCAGCCTCCATCATGATTTCCACTGCAGAAGGCGGTGAAGGAGGATCATCATCACCACTTTGATTACCGTGACCAGATTCAACACATCTAGTCCCACCTGACATTCTGTGTGATAAAAATCAACAATCAGAGTAGGATTTATGATGGAATCAAAGCAAAGATGACATAATTTAAGAGCGGACAAGATTGTAATGCAAAAGGATTGGAATCACTGGAAACACGGGACAAATCGGACAGCATAACGGCTGTACCGGGGTGGAAAAATTGGATCAATCTGCAAGAATGATCAGAACCTTCTAAAAAGGCTCGATGGAATGGTGACTCTAGACGACCAAAACAATCCTACAACTATGGAGAAGCAAACAACGAGATGTTCTAGTATATACATAGAAGCGCCTAGTCCTATCTTCCCGTAGAAAAGATGAGGGTGACTCAGAACTCAGATCGATGAGGGTAAGGAGAAAAATGAAGCCTTACGTTGTTCCCTTATACCCAAAGTAACTATATAACTATAGAATGCTAGACTCGACTTCGGCCAAGGTTTACTAATCCTACAGGCAGTCCTGCTCTGATACCAAGTCTGTCGGGACCCGGGATTTGCATATGTAATCCCAGCCACAACTCAATCATATGAAGAGCCGAGAGCCATACCCACTTGTCTAAGCAGACAAGGCCAAGTACAAGACACTCTCGGAAAGCTCGAACGTGAGGGGCATCCCATCCAGGCCCGGATGATCAACTGAGATGGGTCCTCATCGTCCGCTCACAAGTCTAAATGATTATGGGTGGTGAAATCCCAAACTCATAGACAAGTCGCCTCAACCATATTATCGATTGAATCATAACACTTACATAAACAGACTCCAGCCCGATATCTTAGTCGGGGTCTCGGGCGGGCTCAATCATACAACAAAGTGTGCCACGTGACAGAGTCACGAGCAATCGCATCGCGATGCCCCAAGCTACGCACATCTAAGGGCCACTTGGTGTATAAAAGACCGCCGGCGAGAGCACAACTAAGGTATCGAACCCCACACATGACATGCACGATATAAACATACACGCAGCATGCATGCCAAGTGTATAACAGCAGGTAACACAACATGAACTCTACAAACTCATAGTTTAATTGCATCTGCTATACAGAGCAGATATAGTAGTGTTACAAGCAGAGATCACATAACTGTGACCCAACATTACATCATACAACAACGGAAGCAAATTATGTCTTAGTAAAGACAAGGTTAACAAATGGCTTAAGAAGCCTTTAAGAAAACACAACGACCCTCCAGAGGGACCAGGCTGCTGTCTGGGACTACATTACTTCGTCGACGTCGAGCTTGAGGGGGGAGGCCACCATCAGGGTCAGTGGTCTCGTCTCTAAAACATAGAATAAGCAAACGTGAGTACAAAGTCGTACTCAGCAAGACTTACGTCAGAACTATACTACTCATGCTCAGGTATCAAGGTAAAGGCAAGTGGGGTTGTAATGAAGAAAGGTTTGGTTTGGCTATCTTGTACTACGACTACATAGAGTTGAGATGAGAGGCGCACACGAGTCCATCTAATCTTGATCACCACATCAATACACCACCATGGACTCCTCCTCGACTTCCCCACGAAGAAGCAACCCAAAGCACTCACACTTATCTTGCGATTTTTAGAGTATCCATTTGAGTTGTCTAATAATCAAGTAAAGATCTCCAAGTAGTCCATAACCGAGGACACGGCTATTCGAATAGTTCATTAACTCTGCAGGGGTGTACTTCTTCACATACGTAGCTACCACTTACCGCCTAGAACTCGTCACCTTCAAGCGGTGTCGGCGAGGATAGTACCACGACACTTACCTCATGGCTCCAACTCTAGTCCAGGGGATCACCTATCTGAGTATGTACCCCAATCGGGAATCCGGCCGGGGTTTCCGTTCAGGACCCAGACGATGTATGGACGGTCCGACAAGCCCACCTCGACGGATGGTGCTGCGCTTGCCTAAAACCATGCTACGTTATGAAAGAAAATAGAATAACAATTAACCCATGCGAATCCTGGACCATAGTCGGGGTGAGTTAATAGGTCGAGAGGGGTCAATGAGCCCAACATGTGGTAGTAATATGTGTCTTGAATCACAACACAAGAACTCGGGGCCTAGGGCAGTGTAAATGAGACAACCCACTTTGTACTACACAGCCTCTCATTGTTCACTTATATTAGGGTGACTTCATCAACACGTTACCACCTTGTTGCATGTGTTCACTACCATCCCGATACATCACCCATATGGATCAACTTCCTTGCAAACAACTCTAGCATGGCATAGCATAATATGGATGAAGTGCCACATGATGAACACAAACAAATCTTGTATCTGCTAGGTTGAGGTTTGCTTAATACTGTGGTAGCAATGATAGGTCATGCAAAGGATGGGTTCAACTAGCGGTAGAACGGTAACATGTGAATCACCTAATCATGCATAAGAGAACAAGAGGGAAAATGGGTTTATATAGATATGATCAAAGGGGATTTGCTTGCCTTATTGTCGAGACTCGGGGGGTGCCACTCTTCGAAGAAACAGGAACTACGTCCGGCGATGGATCTATCGAGAAGAAACAAACATTGAGACAACAACAATGTAAACATCACATTGCAATGCACATTCAAGAAATGAATCATGGTAGGGTACTGATGTGATCTAGGTTCAATTTGTAACAAGTTAATTGAAGTTGATTTGAATAAGAAATTCAAATTCAAACTACAAATGTTATTCAAATTAGCCAAAGTTGCATTCTCTAATGTTTGGATAATGTAAACCATGTTGTCATGTGTATGATATGCCTCTGATGTTCATGTGATAAGGTTGGCATTGAAAATATTTAATTTGAAATGATTTAAACATTTATTTTGAATTATTCCAAATAACCCAAATAGCTAAATTCTACCGGTCCATCATCATAGATGTGTTTTTCATCCATGAAAATATAATATTTGGAATCTTTGCATTTTTCTGATGATTTTTCATATATTACACTTTTGATTTGGAGTTATGGTTTAAAAGTTATTGAATTTCAAAGATTTAATAGTTTTTTGGAATTTCTGTAATTATTTTTAATCTGGAAAAGGTTTACTGCATCAGCATGGCATCATGCTGACGTCAGGGGTGCTGACTGGTCAAACTAACGCCTGGGACCCACCTGTCATTGACACAGAGGGTTAATTCCTTTTTAATTTAAAAACAGGGGTTATTAGGGCGCTGGGCCCCACCAGTCAGTGACCCAGGGTCAACTAACCATGGGGTTAGTGATACGTCCAAAACGTATCTATAATTTCCGCTCGTTCCATGAATGTTTTGTGTGATATTGCTATGATCTAGATACACTTTCATACATTTTGATCATAATTGGACTAACCTACTAACTCAGTGCACCCCAGTACCAGTTCCTGTTTTCTGCTGTTTTTCTATTTCAGTTTTCCCCCATATAAAAAGTGCCAGAAAAAATCGGGAAAATTCAGATAACAAATCAGCGTGACGGAAGCTTCGAGAAAAGCCCGGGAGGGGCCAGAGGGGGGCCAAAGGGGGGCCAGGCGGCCACCTGGCGCGGCCCCACCCCTGGCCGCGCTAGGGGGGCGCCTGGGGCCCCTGGCCCACCTCTGGCTGCCCCCTTTCGCCTATATATCCCCCGTCGCGGGAAAACTCCAGAACGAGAACCCTATTCCGCGAACTCGCCTCTGTTCCGCCGCCGCCGCGCTTCCAAGATCGGGAGCACCAGAAGACCTCTTCCCGGCACCCTGTCGGAGGGAGGATTGACCTCCGGGAGTCTCCTCTCCACCACGGATGCTCCCCGGATGTCCTGTGAGTAGTTCTTCTTGGACCATGGGTCCGTGACCAGTAGCTATGTGATGTTCTCCTCCCCTCTTTGATCTTCATTGTTTATACCTCGTGAGCTGCCCTACATGATCGAGGCACCTTTGTAATATTTCTGCAATTGCTATGTTGAGTTTGATCGGATCTGATGGATTATGAGATGAAGTTCAGATTGTGATAGAGTAATATATTTGGTTTTGATCTTTTATATTTTTGTTCCTAAGTAATTCTTGCATGTTCTCCGTTGTTGTTTATTGCTTTGGCCAAGTATTAGGTAGTGATTCCAAGAGGGAGCGTTGTGCTAGATTGTGGGTTCATGCCTCCCTGATGACACGCTTGAGTGACAGAAACATGAGTCTAGGGGATGTGTTGTTGCCACAAGGGGGAAAACAACGGTGCTTGTGACCGCGGTCACAAGGATTGTTTACTTTACGCAAAGTTCTTTTATTGGAGTTGTCTGTTGCTTTGGGTTTACACTTTGGGTGGGGCTCGCAACTTAATACCAGCGAGATGTTCTGGATAGATATCTCAAGGTGGATGATTAGTAGTAGATGCAGATGGATTTCGGTCTACTTACCTTGGCGTACTGCCCGTGCTTTTGAACCTCTTCCTTTCTTTTGTAGCATAGTTAGCATTGCGGTGCGTTCATAATCCTGTCAATTGCCTTTCTGTAATTTGTTTACCTCGCATAGCAGTTTTATCGTCTTTTGGGAGAGAGACATCACTAGCGAACATCACGTATCCCGGTCCATATCCTTATTATTTTTTCCAGGCTATCTTTACTTTTCTGCTTTTACTTGCTATCATTATCACTTGTGTTTTACCCTTTGTGAACAACAAGACCAGAGAGATTTACAACCTCTCTGAACTTCGTTGGGAACAAAGTTATCTGTGTCTGTGTGCAGGTCCACGTCAGTCGCGCCGCTGACACCTACTTATCATATCCGGAGTCCTACGGGAGACAAACCTTGGTATCCTCACCGAGGGAAACTCACTGCTAAACTGCATCACGCCTTCCACTTGGGGCTAGCCAACGAAGGGCGGGAACCCGCTAAGCAAGAGAATTTCTGGCGCCGTTGCCGGGGACTCCGAGTGCTAAGATAGGGGAGTTGCACACTACCCTTTACCTTTGTTTTTTAGTCTTGTTAGTTTATCTTTAAGTTTTTATCTTTGTGTCTTTTATCAAAAATTACAAAAAACCCGCCACACTTGCTGCTACTATGGGTTCCACTGAAAACACCAAGTTGTGTGACTTCACTAGTCACAACAACCAAGACTTTATCTGCACTCCCATTGCCACACCTGCCACTTCAGCTACCTCTTATGAAATTAAACCTGTTTTGCTAAACCTTGTTATGAGAGATCAATTCTCTGGTGCTGGAGATGATGCTGCTTTACACTTGAATAATTTTGTTGAATTATGTGATATGCAAAAGTATAAAGAAGTAGAAGGTGATGTTGTTAAGCTCAAGCTCTTTCCTTTCTCTTTAAGGGGAGATGCTAAAATCTGGTTTCAATCTTTGCCTAGAAATAGGATAGATTCTTGGGATAAGTGCAAAGATGCTTTTATAGGGAAGTACTACCCTCCTGCTAAGATTATCCAATTGAGGAGTAATATTATGAATTTTAAGAAATTGGATAATGAACACGTTGCCCAAGCTTGGGAACGAATGAAATCTCTTGTTAAGAAATGTCCTACACATGGTTTGACTACTTGGATGGTTATCCAGACTTTTTATGCAGGCTTGAACTTTACCTCGCGGAACCTGTTAGATTCGGCCGCGGGAGGAACCTTTATGTCAACTACACTTGGTGCTGCCACAAAGCTTCTCGATGAGATGATGACCAATTATTCCCAATGGCACACCGAACGCGCTCCAACAGGTAGGAAGGTAAATTTTGTCGAGGAAATTGCCTCCCTCAATGAAAAAGTTGACTTAATTATGTCTCTACTTACCAATCAACCCTCTATTGATCCTCATGATGTTCCCTTAAATTCTTTGGTTGCTCAAGAACAAGTAGATGTGAACTTTATTGCTAGAAACAACTTCAACAACAATGCTTATAGGGGAAATATTGCTAGCAATCCTAGACCGTTTCCATCCAATTATGGGAACAACAACACTTACCCTAGCAACAAGAACCCCTCTTCTGAATTAGAAAGCATGCTTAGAGACTTTATCACTACCCAAAAATCCTTCAACAAAAATGTTGAGGAGAAATTAGCAAAAATAGATAATCTCTCTTTGAAGGTAGAAAGCTTAGCCCTTGATATTGAGATGCTTAAAATTAGAACCTCCCCCCTTGAGGAGAATAAGGCCACTCCTATTAATGCTATCCAGTTACAATCAATGAAAACATTAGGATGATGGCTAAACTCAAAGAAAGATGGGCTAGAGAAAAGGAGGAAGAGGATAGAATTAAGAGCCTTCCTACACACCACACAGTTTCCACTATCCAAATTGTTGAGGACACTCAAACTATTAGCACCCAATGCACTCCTAGTCCCGTTGGACCTATTAATGGTGATGCTAATACCTCAACCGTAGACAAAGAAACTCCTATGAACATAGAGGGTTTCAAACAAGTGAGCCTAGATGACACTACTACCACCTTTGATAGTAGTGATATTGATTTTGATAGTTGTACCCTCTCAGAAGTTATTAGCTTACTACACAAAATGTCTAGAGACCCCCACACTAGCACACTTAATCTTGCCTTCACGGAGCATATCCCAAAAGCTCTTATCAAAGCTAGGGAGGAGAATCTTAGAGTAGAAGCCTCCATACCTAGGAATATAGATGATGGTTGGGATCCTATGATCAAAATTAAATTAAATAACTTCTCTTGCTATGCTTTATGTGATGTTGGAGCTAGTACCTCTGTTATGCCCAAAAGAATATTTGATATGTTTGAATTGAAACCTTTTGAGCCTTGTTCTTTTGGTGTTCGTCTTGTTGATTCTTCCGGGGAAGATCGACGATGTTCTTATCATTTTCAATGACAACTATGTTCACGTTGATTTTATTGTTATGGACATAGAGTGTTAACCTTTATGTCCAATTATTTTGGGACGTCCTTTTCTTCGCACCGTTGGTGCGGTTATTGACATGAAAGAGGGGAATATAAAATTCCAATTCCCATTCCAAAAGGGGATGGAACACTTCCCTAGAAAGAAAATCAAGTTACCTTTTGAGTCCGTTACTCGGGCTAGTTATTCTCTTGATAAAACTTGATTCTTCTTTTGCATTATGCCTAGCTAATGGCTTTAAAGAAGCGCTTTCGGGAGGCAGCCCGCAACGAATTTAGGTTTTTCTTTTTTCTTTTGTTGTGTCTTGGTGACTGTTAGTTCTGTAGCAACATCATTGTATCTTTGTTTTTCAACTTTGTGCCAAGTTATAGCCTCTTACGGCAAGGGAAGTAAAAGTTGTGACATGCTGTCCAGAAAACAGATCCTGTCCTCGTGACCAGAAAAATTCCATAAATATCCCACTTTATATTTTTGAGCTGAATTTTTTACACAGTATGCTCTATACAATTACGAAACTTCCATATGTTCTGAGTTTTTTGATTTGAGTTGCAGAAGTGCCCCTAAAAAATTATTTACTCTCTGTTGTTCTGTTTTTCACAGATTCTGCCATGTTTTGTCTCTCCTAACTTTTGCAAACCTTAAGCTTGCTTTTTCTTTGCAAATTTTTGTTGGCACTCTTGATAAACAGTAGCTCTTCAAGAATATATTTATATCCAGTGGAGGAAAATTATTTATTAAGGGTACTAACCTCTCTAATCAGCTTATGATGAGTTATGTATGAAGGGAGTTTTCAAGTGTGCGATGGAAGATGATGAAAGAAGATCCAGGAGAGTCAAGCGCTCGAGCTTGGGGATGACCCCATGCATCCCCATTAAATATTCAAGGAGACTCAAGCGTCTAAGCTTGGGGATGCCCCTGTGCATCCTCTTCTCCATCAACAATCATCAGTTCGTCCTTCGTCTCACTATATTTTTATCACTTCATGTGTTATGTGCTATGCTTGGAGCGTCTCGCTCTTAGGTTTTGTTTTGAGTTTTCTTTAGCTTTGCTTGCTGTTCATAACAAGTTATATCCCTTCTTGCTTTGTGTGGGATAGAAACACGCTCCACTTTCAAAATCTAGAACACATCATAGGATTCTTCATGCCTATCTTTTTGCTGTTGTATGTTCTTTATCTTTTCATAGCTACTGCCATGTTTAGTCTTAGTCTTAGTTTGTCTTTAGCAAGAGCCTTGGCTTTTGTTTAGTTTGTTGCTGGAACTCTTTTTAGTTTTCATGTTTATCTTGTTAAAGAGAGTTGGTTGTTGCACTGAGTTGTGTCCTGTTTTGAGAAGTAGGTACTTAAGGTTGCTATTTAATTTTAGTAGTAGCTTGCAATAGTTTTGAGGTATTGTTATGAGTAATGTTTGGACTTTTGGTGTAAAGAGCTCTTGCCTATTAGTGATAGGTGTCGTATTTTGGGCAATCCGTGTTTATTTTCAAAACCTACAAAACTAGTTGAGAACTCTAGCTACTAGATAGTTCACTACTCTTCTGAGGAGTCGAATATTAGAGAACACTCACGTACCATGAGTCGAGGATGCGCAAGGATAACCAAACCCCCATACACTCCTCCTCGGGGTACTTGTCTCTTTGTGAACCTCCTTATTAGATTGAGATTTACCGATAATAAGTGCATGAGTTCTTCGGACTAATGTAAGTATTGAGAGTTGACACTTCCACCTTCCCATATTTTGCTAGCCTTTCACGTGCCGTGCATTGCCTTCTTCTCACTCCGAGAGTTGGTGTCCACCTTCGCCGGTACATACAAACCCTTGGCATGATACGCTCTGTCATCATAAGCCTCCTTATATCTTTCCTCAAAACAGCCACCATACCTACCTATCAAGGCATTTCCATAGCCTTTCCGAGATATATTGCCATGCAACATCCACCTCTTCATGACTTGATCTTTATGTCATACATGTTCCTGCTACACTGGAAGAATCATACATTGCATACATCATGCTAGTTACATCTTCTTTATGATTTTGAGTACCTTGTAAAGTGTGAAAGATTTCCTCTACCTTCTTGTAAAATAGAGTGTTGCCCTTAAGTGAGGAAAAGATCCCGAAGAGGACACATTAAAAGATCCCAAAGAGGACAAATGAGAGTTAAATAGAAAGAGCCATTGAGGCCACAAAAAAATAGAAAAAATAGAAAAAGAGAGAAAGGGGCAACACTACTATCCTTTTGAGAGATCCACACTAGTACTCCCTTTATATCCTTGTACTCCATAGAGATGATCTTTTTACATATAGTTTAGAGAGCTTCCTAGCTCGTATGTGCACCCGTTGCATGGCAATCCCCACTCCTCACATCATATCTATCCTATGGCATCTCTTGCCTATGATTGTCCTCATTGATGTGAGCCTTTCTCATCCTTTTTGTCTTCCTCCTCCACCATATTCTCTCTTTGCCATCCTAAGTGTCAACTTTCGTGCTTACGCTCATCCATTGCATGAGTGCTCAAAATATCGAAAAGGAGTGGATCAAATTGACTTGTACCTGGCTAGTGGTCTGGGGACGAGTCAAGATAAGATTCCAAAGAAGACCAAGTGTGACACTTTAGTAGATTGAGTTCTCAACAAAAATACTTTTTTCTCGTATTCCATATCCCCTTTCTTGCACGCAAACACCATTTGGAGACATTCGAGTCACGGACAGCGAGAGCTCTTGCACCTAATGTTCTTTTGTTACTTGTTTCAATGCTAATATAGACTCTTGCATGTTATGACTTGAATTGAATCTCTAACCTTGATTGCTTTACTTTTCAAAGTTATTTTATGGTTGCTAGCATGTCACCACAGAAATTATGCTTGTTATCATTTACCTACTCGAGGACGAGCAGGAATTAAGCTTGGGGATGTTGATACGTCCAAAACGTATCTATAATTTCTGCTCGTTCCATGCATGTGTTTGTGTGATATTACTATGATCTAGATACACTTTCATACATTTTTGATCATAATTGGACTAACCTACTAACTCAGTGCACCCCAGTGCCAGTTCCTGTTTTCTGCTGTTTTTCTATTTCAGTTTTCCCCCATATAAAAAGAGCCAGAAAAATTCGGGAAAATTCAGATAAAACATCAGCGTGGCGGAAGCTTCGAGAAAAGCCCGGGAGGGGCCAGAGGGGGGCCAAGGGGGGGGCCAGGCGGCCACCTGGCGCGGCCCCACCCCTGGCCGCGCCAGGGGGGCGCCTGGGGCCCCTGGACCACCTCTGGCTGCCCCCTTTCGCCTATATATCCCCCGTCACGGGACAACTCCAGAACGAGAACCCTATTCCGCGAACTCGCCTCTGTTCCGCCGCCGCCGCGCTTCCAAAGATCGGGAGCACCAGAAGACCTCTTCCCGGCACCCTGACGGAGGGAGGATTGACCTCCGGGAGTCTCCTCTCCACCATGGATGCTCCCCGGATGTCCCATGAGTAGTTATTCTTGGACAATGGGTCCGTGACCAGTAGCTATGTGATGTTCTCCTCCCCTCTTTGATTTTCATTGTTTAGACCTCGTGAGCTGCCCTACATGATCGAGGCACCTTTGTAATATTTCTGCAATTGCTATGTTGAGTTTGATCGGATCTGATGGATTATGAGATTATGTTCAGATTGTGATAGAGTAAAATATTTGGTTTTGATCTTTTATATTTTTGTTCCTAAGTAATTCTTGCATGTTCTCCGTTGCTGTTTATTGCTTTGGCCAAGTAGTAGGTAGTGACTCCAAGAGGGAGCGTTGTGCTAGATTGTGGGTTCATGCCTCCCTGATGACACGCTTGAGTGACATAAACATGAGTCTAGGGGATGTGCTGTTGCCACAAGGGGGAAAACAACGGTGCTTGTGACCGCGGTCACAAGGATTGTTTACTTTACGCAAAGTTCTTTTATTGCAGTTGTCTGTTGCTTTGGGTTTACACTTTGGGTGGGGATCGCAACTTAATACCAGGGAGATGTTCTGGATAGATATCTCAAGGTGGATGATTAGTAGTAGATGCAGATGGATTTCGGTCTACTTACCTTGGCGTACTGCCCGTGCTTTTGAACCTCTTCCTTTCTTTTGTAGCATAGTTAGCATTGCGGTGCGTTCATAATCCTGTCAATTTCCTTTCTGTAATTTGGTTACCTCGCATGGCAGTTTTATCGTCTGTTGGGAGAGAGACATCACTAGCGAACATCACGTATCCCGGTCCATATCCTTATTATTGTTTCCAGGATATCTTTACTTTTCTGCTTTTACTTGCTATCATTATCACTTATGTTTTACCCTTTGTGAACAACAAGACCGGAGAAATTGACAACCTCTCTGAACTTCGTTGGGAACAAAGTTATCTGTGTCTGTGTGCAGGTCCACGTCAGTCGCGCCGCTGACACCTACTTATCATATCCGGAGTCCTACGGGAGACAAACTTTGGTATCCTCACCGAGGGAAACTCACTGCTAAACTGCATCACGTCTTCCACTTGGGGCTCACCAACGAAGGGCGGGAAGCCGCTAAGCAGTTAGTCCCTAATCTAAACGGCCACGTCGGCCGCTATCGGCGTCTAGCCGCCGGTGGCCACTGGACGCGGCGGCGCCCACGCAGCAGGCGGCTCCGGCCACGGGAGGCCACGCCAACGGCACCGTTAGGCAGCCCATGGCCTCGCGCACCCACTGGGCATGCCATGGACCTCGGGGAGGCCGGAGAACATGGCGGTGAGCAAGCCCGCGGCGACCGGAGTGCGGCCGTGGGGAAATCGGTGTCAGGGGCATGGGGAGGAGCACGGGAGGAGGGGGGATGCAGCGCCATCTCACCCTGAGCGCGAAGACGAGCTCGGGGAAGCCGGGGAGGCGTTGGTGGAGGCGCAATTGCTCGCCGGTTGCCGCGGCGGTCGACGGCGATCCGAGGAAGGGGACGACTGCTCCAGGGCGGATCCGGCTCGATTGAAGGAGGGGATCGAAGAAGTAGTCGACGGTAGTCACGGTAGACACCTCAGCTTGGCAGAAGGACGCCATTGGCCACGACAGTTCACGCGCTGCACTACGGCGAGCCCTCGGGCAATGGCGAACCCGAGCGGGGAGAGAGCGGGAGAGAGACAGGAGAGGAGGGGGAAGGCTTGGGGGCGTCCACGGCGCTAGAAGGGGCCAGAGCAAGCAGCTCCGTGGCCTGGAAGCAGGAGGTGGCGACCGGGCTCGGCATGCCCTCCACGGCGACGTCCTCCTGGCGCCAGGAAGAAGACGACAAGAGCCACTTGGCTGGGTTGGGCCAGGCCTGGTGGCTCCAGGTAAGTTGGGCCTCTTTTTCTTTCTCTATTTTTCTTTTCTGTAATATTTGTTTTGAAATGAATTAAATATCAATTTATTTTATAAAATCCTCAAATATTTATCTTGGACATATGTGACATAGTACTAGCCACTCCCAAGTTTTGAAGATTTTTGAAATTCAAAACATTTGAATTTCAATTCAAATAGCATTTAAATTTAATTTCCAAGCCTCTGTTTGAATATTTGAAAAATCCATGAGCATGGGTTTGACTACAAATCATTTTTAAAATGATCATACTCATTTATAGGACTTTTCAAAATTGTTTGGAGGAATTTTGGGAGAACTTTTTATCTGGCCTTTTATTTAAATTCTTTTTGAGGCTTTTCCAAATCCCCAATTCTTAAACCATAGAATTTAAACATGATGCAATTATTTCTAATAATAAAAGCACATACCAAAACTAGGGTTGTGACATGTTGTTTGGTACTAATTATGACCTAATGACATTGTTAAATAATTTATTTTGTAATTAATTAAGGGTAACTCGGAATAAAGATCTATATATTTAATTTGCTCATAAGATTTTATAGAATATATTTATGCTATTGGTTGCTCTGGTTAAAAACTTTAAAATAATATTTTTTAGTGAAGAACAATAATTAACCCACTAATTTCCATAAGGTACTTTAGGAAGTGCTCCTTGTCGAGACCTTCTGAGATGTGCACCATACGGTTCCTTGGCCTTGTTGGCAGCCCGACTAGGCACCCCTAGTATATCACGCCGTCAACCGTCTCTACTAACTTAGTGTATTTTATTTACTATTTTTACCTTTAAGTTTATAGTTTAATTTATACACCTTTTTTACCCATTTTCCCTAGCAACATATAGAATATACCATCTTCAAGGTGCGTACGAAACTATGTAAGTAACAACATTAATGTGGGGTTTGGAGTGCATTCCTATTCTCTGCATGTGGGTTTGATACTATTTACCGCGAAAATGCTACAACAGCCTGTAACACCCTCAGAATTCAGTAACAGTAATCACTACAGTGATTCCACTGTTAGTGATCATTACTGTTGATGATCAAGCCATGATCACCTTGATCATAGCTCTGTCAATTTCCAACCCGGATAAAATTTTCAAATTGGGTAAACTATAAAACTTTCCTCCAAGAATTGTGGATGTATGTCAATCCACTTGATCATTTTTCAACCCAATCAGCCTTAGTCATTTGCAGCATCCCAGGTCAGTGTTAATTATAAAACCAATAATGATGGGTGATTAAATTGCCTTATAATATTAATATAAAAGCAATGTGGAATTTTGAAGTAAACCCTAGGTGTTGCAAGAACTTCCATTGTTTAATAGCAAATCATCTTGGGCCATGTTAAAAATAGCAATGGATATTCTACTAAAGTATTTTAGAAATATTATGGAATAAAAACTATTGCTTGGGGATTATTAAATTGTCATGGTAATTAAAATAAACAAGTGGGAATAATAGTTGATCCAAAAAATAAGGAAACAATTTTATTAAATACCAAATAATCAGTAGGTCACCTTAAAACTGTATTGGGAATTTAATAAGTAGTTTAGATAATATAAACCATTGAAAATAGTAGCAAGGTAGCCCATTTGATCAATTTTAAATTAAATAAAAATTCAATTGATTTTTTTGGGTCCACATTTTTTTTGTAGCAATAAACTAAATTGCCACCATAATATTGGTATAGGTTTCACTGATTAAAAAATTAAATTGTTAGGCTAAAGAAATTTAAAACAGAAAGAAAACGAACAAATAAAAAAAAAGAAAAAACGAAAACCCTATCTAGCGCCACTGGGCAAGGCCCACCCCGGGCCCAGCCCCCTCTCCCCTCCCCTCCCCTGTACCCGCTCCCTTCCCCCCACCGCACTGTTCGCCATGAACAGGGGAGCAGGGCACGCCCGTCGGCCCCTCCCCCCACCTGCTCCCTCCCCCTCTCACCTGCCCCCGGTGGAGATAAAGACCCCCTGGCAGTCCTATCTTCTCCCTCCCCCATTCCCTTTCTCCCTCAAGCTCTCCCACGATCTGGAGAGGAGAACGTCGCCTCTGTCGCCGCCGAGCCACCATGGCCGTTGCCGCTGTCTCCGCGCCGCCGGGATTCCCGTGACCAACTGCCTCCCCGCCGACCACGAGTTCGTCCAGATGATGCAGCACCCTCCCCCTCGTCGACCGCAGCTCCCCGACCCAGCCGAGACGCGCTGCTGGCCGCAAATCGGCTCCGTCCTCGACCACGGCTGCGGCGCACCTCGCCGTCGGTGGCCTCGCCTGTACACGGCCCCGCGCCTCTAAATCACGTCCACGAGCTCCCCGGGTGAGCTGCAGCTCCGAATGCCCTCGCCGCGCTCGATTCAGCCCCGTAGACGCCATTTTCCCCGCACTGCTTGCCCCGGCCGCCGCTGGACGCCATTGTTGCTGCGGCTGCTCTACTTGATGGGATGCTCCGTGGTGTGGTGTGTGTGAGTGCGCGGCCTCCCTGGCCACGTACTCGCCACGCCCTTGGCCACAGCCCACCGCCGCTCGACCGCAGCTGCCCCTGCTGGCCGCGTCGCCACTGCCCCCTGAAGTTGTACTGAATCGGCTCTGTTAACTGAATTTGCTGAAACTGAAACTGCTAGTGTTGGAAAGTCTGCTGCTGTACCACTTTGTCTAGCCTCAAAATTGCAACAAAACCAAACCTAATATAGATAAAAATGATATGGACATATAGTGCAAGCAACCAGCCCCCTTTTGTACCACTGGACCAACTTGAATTGATGCCTAGATTAAATGCTATGAAATTCACAAAGTGCAAGTTTTTGTTAACAGAAAAATGAGAGAAAACTGGATTGAGTTCATATCTACTTTAGAGTTGGATATGAACAATTTATAGGGAACATACATGCCAATGGAGAGCAGTACATGATTGTACTCTTTATGTATTACAAAGCACCTATAGGAATTATGCCAATTAGACTTTTAGATCAATGGATATGAACTTGCAAAGTTTGAATGAATTAACCGTAATATGTAACAACAATTGATAGCCCTGTGTAGGCAATGTTTTCTTTAGGTAAATGAAATGTTTTATAGTTGAAACTTATACCACATGAAAGATCACCTAAAACTAATCAATTTTGCTATAGGGCAATAAATCAAAGGAATTATATATCACTAGTTATAGCAGTTGGAAAACTGCTAAAAATGTTACTATTTTCAGACTTAGAAATTTTTCAGAAAAACTCTAGAGGAGATGACAAGTGGGACCCCCCTTGCACTGTTCACTTTGACCAGTCAAACTTTGACTGGGTCAACTCAGCCCCCTTGACCCCACCTGGCATACACTGTGGCTAGGTGCTACTGTGTACAAAAAGTATTTTCTGTTTTGTCTATATAAAAATTAAGACTTTAAAAAAAAATCTTTTAAATGATTTAAACTTTAAAATTGAATATCTTTTAAACCGTAGCTCAGATTAAAAAACTTTATACATGAAAATTGATCAAAAAAATATAACGAATACGGATACGCTATCCGTATGTCTACCACCCCCCCTCTAACATACCGAACATCGACATTCCCCCCTTCGGGCCGTCTGTCGATAATTCCCGGTGCCGCTAAAAACCTGCCGGATGAATTTATTCTGAACACGAAAGTTGTTCGGAATAGATCAACTAACCCGGATACACCACCCACACATGTGTCGGATGTCCACGACACCTCCGGCATGATATCTCCCCCCCTCCGGACACCTTGTCCGATAACCACCCGGAGCTGGCAGTTCATCCCCGGATGAATTCCCGCTCCGAGCAATACAACTCGTACTGCGTTAGATCACCGTTAGCTTTGTATCTGCTATGTCATATATTTCTATTGCTATTATTATTGTGTATTTATTGTTTCTCCCCCCTCTTTCTGTCGATAGACGTTGCGACCGCTGCCGATGCTTCCCCCTTTTGATCGACTACATCGTCGACGACCGTGTACCCCTACCGTCGAGCTTCCAGGCAATCAGAACCATTCTCTTCCCCAGATATCGCCTACCTTTTCCGTAATTTCTTGCACTAGGCATTGTTACTGCTGCTGCTACGATTACAGTCCTATTTAATTGCATAGCCTAATTTTTGTTGCCCCTTGATGTACCTCTTTTATCCTATGCTGCCTATTATTATTATGCATTATTCAGCAGTGAGCCCTGCGCATTGTTAGCTAGGTTTAGAATAGAGGGTCGTGATCACTTTGGGAGTGATCGCGGAAATGATATATTACAACTGCAACAGGTACGGATCAATGCAGACACCCTAGGGAACCTACAACGGCGAGACTCTGCCGAGTCGCTTCGAGTTTGACTTACGAGTGGAATGGACTCGTATTTCACTCTCGTCGGCTCAGTAGCGTAGCATCACCGGGATGATACGAGGTTTACCTCTTTAGTTCATTCCGCTGATGTCTCTGTCAAACCTCTTTAAGTGTGCCATCGAGGGTGATACCTCCTGGTTTCACTTAATGGTAGGAACTCGAACCAACTGGTGTCCTTAAAGGTAAGAAGTCGGGCGACCCAACGGTGCCCGCGAGTGGTATTGCGACGGGACGACAGGGAGGGTACGACCAGTGTACCGGTGTGCTTGGCCCCTGATCGTTGGCCGCGAGAGTTACCAAACCACGAGAGTCGAGCGGGACGACAGGGCAGGCACCGATGTACTGGTGGTCCTAGCTGCTGTCTTTTTCCGCGGGTCGGTTAAGTCGAGGCAACGATAACGGTTGTCACGCAGGTTAATTAAAATGCTAAATGGTTCAGTGAATGTCTTGAGTTGGCTATATGCCATGTACGCACTACCTACCCGTGGGAATTATGAGTTATGGGATCCTCTGCTTCGTAGTGTCGTCCGAGGACTCTTCAGACGTTAGCAGTACCGCGGCCTGCGCCGGGAAGTGGTGTTGTCTTATTTGCTCGAGCGGTGGTGTCTTATTTGGATTTTCTTTAACTTCACCGGCCAGCCACGCACCGTGCAGGAGTACGTTCGGGTTGGGGTCCAAGGCCCGGCGTACTTAGAATTTAGACCGGCGGATGGCCTCTCTGTTGAGTTTGAAAGATGGGCTATGAAGTGTCGGATAGCCTCGGTGGAGCGTTCCCTAACAAGGTTCCCGCCACCCTGGAGATCCGTGCGTGTAGCGTAACACAAGTGCACCCCTGCAGGGAAGATTAATCTATTCGAATAGCCGTGTCCATGGTAAGAGGACGCTTTATGCTGAAGCTGGATCTTACCACTACAAACTGTTAATATTAAACTGTATGGTTCCGGGTTTTCTTCCTCGCAGGGATGTCGAGGATGTGAACTCGGAGGCATTGTTAATTATTACAGTTTTTTATTATACAATGCTGCAGCAACTTCTGCTGCATTGTTACTTTATGCTTTATATAAACTGTTGGCTGATTCTTACCTCATGCTGCAAGACATCGTCGGAAGATGCTAGTCTTCGTTAGGCCTAGCTTCTTACCCTTGCTCTGGTTTTCTGTCTCTCAGTCCACTATATACAGCCTCTTCTTTCCGTTGATACAATGCATAATGCTTAGTAGCGGACGTAAGACTCGCGGGTATACTAGATACTCACCCTGCTTTATTTCCTTTACTGTTTTGCCTGATCGGCCGCTGCAGTCGACGTTGGAGCCCAGGAGCAGGAGTTCCCGATGCCGACCACTGCAACGTGAAGATCCCCGATGCCTTCTACGACGTCGAGTTCCCCGTTGACCAGGAGTAGCTTGGAGGTTCCCATGAAGGAGGCCTCGCCTTTTCGATCGTTGTTGATATTTGTGCTAGCCTTCTTAAGGCAACCTTGTATTTTGTGTCTGTACTCAGATACTATTGCTTCCGCTAACTTTGTGCTTTCGAGCTGTTATATTCGAGCCCTCGTGGCCCCTGGCTTGCATTAAACAGCTTGTATTATTTTATTTGTAGAGTTGTGTTGTGATATCTCACCGTGAGTCCCTGATCTCGATCGTGTACCTTGCGTGTATGATTACTGTACACTGATTGATTTTGGGGGCGTCACACAACCCTATGCACAGAGATCACGAATCCGTGAAGTTCAGAATATAATCCATGTCCTTCTTAATTTTTTCTGGAAGCTCATCATCATTATGAACTCATCATCCGACTAATTTGATGAATCGGCAAAATCTTTTTGGATGAATTCATCAACGCCATTGTTTTAGAACTTCTCATCTGGAGAATTCTCTAAATCCATCAATTTACATGAAAAATAGTAAAAAAATAGCTCAATTTTTTTTGTTAAACACATAGAAGACAACGTGTATGATCGGAGGAGCAGGACGTACCGCGATAACGTGGTTGACAATGAGGGATTTTCTGCTTGGTGGTGATGTTGTCAGGTCGAGACGGTGATAAAGCTCGGGAAGGACCGGTGCAGACGGAGCAAAAGAAAGGACAGAAAGAGGATATCAAACTAGTTTGGAGGCAGTTTGAAAGTACTTAAGGTGAGTTCGGGATTTTATGTCCGAAGTGGCGGGCCCTTCTGATACTTCCCATATATGTTGTAGATAAAAAAGTTAAGTTTCAAGGGTCCTGAGCAATACAAATGTATTTGATCGGTTCGAAGGGGTCGTTAGGGTTCGCCCGAAGGTATAGGGTGTAGATGCTCTAAGAGCATCTCTAATCGATCCCCTATCCATTAGAGGAGTAAACCGCCTAGTATTTTTAAAGGAGGATAATTTTACTCCACTAAAGGCGGACAAACCTAAACAAACCCCTATATTTAGAGGACGATTTCCCCCAATTCTTTTAGCCTGGCTATATACATTTCTATAGTTGCATACTATTTCATCAATCCTTCGAATATTTCCAAATAAATATGAACACCATATAAACCAAGAACACACATAAACAAGCACAGATTAAGCGATTCAAATTAAAACATGGAAATAATTTATCCAAAATGCATTACATTGATTGAATTTGATACAAAAACCAGCACAACATAACATGTTTTATGTTGTGGTTCGAGACCAACCAAAGGAATTCAACACGAACTCAAAAGACTCCACCACCTCCACGATCATCACCATCCACACGGTCACCGCCACCACCATCCACATGTCCAACACAACCATCACCACCATCCACATGACCGCCACCACCATGACTAACATCATTTAGAAAAAAAAGTCTTCTGTTTGGGTCAATATCTCTTCACGAGTGAGCTCCCAAAACATTGTGGTCGGGTTCATGAACATGATAGCATGTTCTTTGACTTTCTTTTGATTGCAAAGCCTCATGTCCTCGTCGAGTGCAAGCATATGCTCCTTTGCCTTCAACTTTCTCTCTTCAGACCCAAACTTTAACCTCCATTTCTTGTCCCCCAACAACTTGAACTCATTCCATCTCACCGCCTTCTCTTCTTTGCGTTCGTCCGCAAAGGCTTTCTTGTCCTCAATCATGGCCATAAGCTCTTCTTTATATGTGCCACATAATCCTCCTCTTCTCTTCTCTCCTTTGCAGTTGTGTTGCCATTCGGTCTCTAGTTGGCATCTTCATATTCCTCGTCATCGTCCTCAATGGGTACACTTGACCTTGATCTCTTTGTTGTCGTCTTGGAGTTTCTTCTAATCCAATTCTCATTGCCACAAAGTTCTTCGTAAGAATTACAATGTGAAAGGCATGTTTCCATGCTTCCTGTTTTATGGCTTGAAATGGTCTTGGATGACATGCCGACACTCTGAGACTTCCACACCGCTCGGTGGCGTATGGTTCGCTCAATTAATGCAATCGTACAATCGGTTGTATTGATCTTGGATGGTGTCCCAATGATGCCCAGAGCTTTGGGTACATCTTGATGTGACATCAATGGTGTTGTTGTAGTACTCATCAATCATTCCCCAAAACCGGTCATTTGATTGATCCGTCCCGATCGAGACACCGCGGCCGCGGACACCTTCTTGTTCTTCTTCTTCGCCACCTCCTTAGCAAGCGTCCTTGCAACCGCTGTCGTCTTCCTTGTTCGCTTTCCATCGACCAGAGCAACGAGAGGGCGTCCTACCATCATTGGAGACGCGACAGCCTTGCCACCACCGTTGCTATCGGCTGCGATTGCTGGAGAGATAGTCGGGAGAAGTTGTTTTGTGCCCAAATTTCTCCTCGGTGCGGTTGGCAGCGAAGGGGTGTTTTTTACGGTGGCTGGCGAGGTGGTGAAATCTTTTGGCTATCCATTCCAACAAAAATCGGGGTCACCGATAATGGCAGTGGTGGTGGGAAGGGATGGCCGCTCAGGCGGGAGAAGAGAGAAAATAAGTTATACTCGACCGTACCAAGATTGGCTACGTTTGAGTGAGTTGTACCAAATTTTCGGATCAAGGATAAATTATCCACCTCTAACAATTTATGAGTTCAGTAAAGGTTCGGTTAACCGTCTATTTTGTCTCGATTTTTTCTATAAATGATCAGTTAGAAGAGTGAGGCGTTTTGGCTCCCGGGCTCCATGGAGCCCGTTTTTTTGAAAAAAACAAAATTCAAATTTTCAGATGTCAAAAAAATCTGAAAAATTTTATGCAAGTATGTAATGTAAATATGTGTAAAGTTTCATGATGAAATACCTTGAATTGAGACCTGTGTAAAAAAGAAAAATTCATGGTCTAGAAGGATGAATAGTATCATATGTTAACAACCCCCAGATTTGTTATTTTTGCACAACCCTTATTCCAAAGTATTTCGTCCTGAAAATTTACACACTTGTGAGTTATACCTTCATGTATATCTGTATTTTTTTCAAATTTTTTGAAACGTAGAAATGTGAATTTTGATGAATTTTCGAGTTCAAATTTAAAGAGATCCAGTGAGCCCGAGCTTTTCCGCAGTTAGAAATGTTTTAATACAACAAAATACGCCAAGCCGCCGTGTGCCGTGCAATTGGAAACTGTTACTGGGCGATGATGTCACATGCCTATCTCTGAACCAATGTCTCCAACAGATTCATACACGAAGCGTACGTGTATCAGTCGACCCACATCACTACAGCTTGCAACGAACAGCTCCTGACGTACGAACCGTTGACGCTGGCATGCACATACGACCCTGATTTTTCCTTTTTTTTACTGGGAAAGCACATACACGACCCTGAAGTACAGTACCACAGAAGTACATCAGTTATTCATTTTCTTATTGCCAAATTACTAACCATCGGTCAGATTTTAGTCAATAGCGCGTGACGGAGTAGATTGATTATTCGTGGATGCCTGCCGCCGTGTAGTAGGATCTGGGGAACATTCCTCGCCCGTCTCAATCCAGCCCACAAAGCTGTGGCTGAAATGTCCAGAGCATATGTGCGGTGAATCCCGCTCTAATCTGTCTCCTTTTTCCTGTCAAATTTCAGAATTCTCGTGTTTAGTCCATCACGGCATCGCAGTACGTCGTGATGGCCCCACACGGAGAAATTTAAACTTGGAAACAAGGTCACTACTGAAACACCGGGTTCACTATGTTACCACAATAGCTGGGCGGTGCCACCGTGCAGCTATATATACAGAGAGAGAGAGAGGGGGAGATAGAGTTGCAAAACCCCACTAATAGCACAGCGCTAACTTTGCTCGTTTCAACAACAAAAATTAGTCCTCCTACAAAGCTCACGTAGAGATCATCGATGAAGAGCTGCCTGATCCCCGCCGCCGACGAGGAGGAGGGGTTGGCGTTGGTGCCGCCGTCTCCGGCAGCAGCCGTGCTGCGGGAGGACGGCGTGGCGCTGGCGGCGCCGTGCAAGGTCGTCGACGACGACGGCAAAGCTGAGAATCCGACGGTTGAACGCCAGTCGTCATCGTCGCCGTCGACAGCAACGAAGAGACGGTGGAAGACGGCGCAGTTTCTATCGCCGACGAAGGGCGCCGTGGGGCTGGTGATCGGCGGCCTCGTGCTCCTGGCGCTGCTCGCCGGCACCGGATGGATGGACCCCGACGACGTAAGTACACCGTATGCTCCAGCTCCATCGAGTTTTCATTTTTCTTGTTTGTTTGATTGAAAGGAGCTCCATCGAGTTATAGGCAGACATGCATGCGATTGTGATCGATCCTAGGACGCATCGCAATTTGCAAGCAGCACGAATTTAGGGCACTCCCAATGGTTGTATCTTAGCACGTAATCATATGCATTTTGCTTATGTGGCATATTGTTTAATGAAGAAAGAGAGTGAGGTTGTATTTTAGTTAAGATACAACCCTTGCACGTGGCCGTATGCAAAAAGTATGGTTAAACCAATCATATTTATGCATAGAGGTAAAATCATTAAATAAGATACAACCTCTAAAAAACAATGCATTGTAAGGATTGTATCTTAAGTTTTTATTGCTCTTATGATATTGTACTAACAAATAATTCATTGGGAAAGCCCTTATACGGATTAACCACGCGGTGAGCCTAATTAACGCAGTAAGCCTGCTACTACGTAACGTTTGTTTGGAAATTAAGGCGGGGCAATTGGACTGCATACAAGTCAAGGATACGTGAAGATTGATACCACACTATTCCCATATGCCGTTTTCTACGAGTCAAATCAGTACTCTCCATGGATGATGCATCAGTAGCACGCTGGACCAATCAGGGCGAACCAGCTCCTATCAAAGGATACTTTCACGAACAGGCGGTAGGACTATGAACAAAAGAAAAAACAGATCTTGCATGTAGAAAATTTGTATTCTACGCAACGTCAATATCGATAGGTGACTGAACAGCTGAGGATACTATATGAATATAGTTGTTCGAAGTCGGCGCGTGATAATACGTGTCTAGAGCTTCTTGTGTGCTCACTATCGAGGAAAGTGCCTCGCCAGATACCTTCTCAATCAACTTCCCTCTTGACGTGTCAGGATAGCAGTACTACTTTTTAACATATTTTTTGCCTAAACAACTTGTATTTTGTAGTAAAATGAAATCGAGGCAACTAGTGTAAAGTAACCATGCGTACGTACGTGCACCATATCAAGAATATATTTGAATATTAATTGTACTCCTCAAATAATAAATATGCTGCCGAAATTAATATAAAGATCCCGCCCATGGGCATGCATGCAAACTGACAAAAATATTCCGTTGTTTTGACTTCCGCTTTGTGAGCCATGACTTTGTTTCTCTAGCGCTGAGAAGTATGGAGAAGCCGCAAAGATCGAATTTCTTTGCAAATATGTCACAGATATATATGGAATTATGGACCATACGTAAGACCGCCGCGTGCCCGTAGATTATATTACTAGATGACCATACGTAAGTACTAATTCTTAATTAGGAGGTCCAAGTGCCGACATGTATGCTGAGGTGCCTAAGTTTTATTTGCTGCAAGTAAAGTAGTGTCTCAGTTTACTCATCTGCATGCGTAATCGGTATCAGATTGCCTAAGAATAGGAAGACACGTACTCCCTCCGTTCCCTTTTATTAGTCGTTTTAGACGTCTAGTCAGTTTGAACTGTTTTATGTCTGTGTCTAAAAGTTGTAAAACGACCTATAATATGGTACAGAGGTAGTAGAATTCATGTGTGGCCGTGCAAATTGCCTCTTTATTCCGAGATTGCCATCATCAGCTGATACCTAAGCCTCTAGAGTCTTTACAGGTGGAGTCGAGTGTTTGCAACATTTCGACAGGCCAGCCTGACTCTATTATCAGTATTGTACTGCTGCTAAGACCCCTGCATTAGTTTAATGTTTTGTGCTTTGAAAAAAAAAAAAGACAGGCCAGCCTCAAATAAGAACCTCAAGTCAACTCATGGCCAAGTGTCCTCTCTCTTTTCCGTGTAAAGACTTCCCCTTTTTTAGTGGACTTTCCCTACTGTAATAATCTACATACTTTCAGTGGTCTTTTTTACTGCGCGTATAAGATTTTTTTAAAAGTTAAATTTATAAAGTTGATCATAATTATATTAAAAGATATCAATATCTACAGTATAAAAATTAAATACACAAACATATGTAATAATATTGATTTATATTGGGAATGTTGATATCTTTTCTATGAAATTAATTAAACTTTATGAAATTTAACTTAACACAAATTGAATATGCAAAGTAAAAAAGACCAGCGGAAGTACGTGCAGTCCTTCGCATGGTTCAAAAACAGAAATTCATGACTATGCTACTCTTGTCCTGTGAATTAACCATGCGTGCATGAAACACATTTCTTGTGATATTTTCATTAGTTAATTTGTGTGCGGTTTAATTTCCAATTGTACCAGCACACGTACGCGCGCACGGAAGCTGCACAAAATATTCCATTGCCTTGACTTCGTGAAGGAGTAGTCGTGACTCGTGAGTCATGATCGGGGTGCGCGAGCTATCTAAGCTGAGAGCGATGCAGAAATTAAGTTGCAAAGACTTCCACCATGTATACAGGGAGTGCATGTATAGGGGAGGGCGTAGCCGCAAGTGCTTGAAAGTCTCATCAGGGCCAGTCAAAATCAGCTTCCCTTGAACAACTGCCACTTAAACGGAGATGAACCAGCAAGTGACCGGCTATTTCCAGGGTGCATATATGCCAATCAAAAGGCCAACTTTCTTTCTCCACTTGCAAGGCCAACAGCCGAAAACAGCAGGCCTTGACGGCCAATGTGTATACGAAAAGAAATGGAGCCGGATTAGGACGAGAAATGAGCAAACGTAGCAACACAGTGCCGCCTACATAACGTCTAAGCATTAACGAATGCTTTTCGCCTCGCTTTATAGAAAAAGCACCATCTTAAGCATACAAAGTCAAGTATAAACCAGGAGTCAAGTCACAATCGCTGGGGCCTCAGGTCTAAAGGATTGCACAACGACGTGTTTAATTATGCTTCACAGCAGACGATATTCCAGTAAGGTTCTGATTCTAGTGGCCATGTGCATATGCGTAACATCATCTATCGTACTGTAGTACATTAGCTAACAGGAGGACACGTAGAATTCTCGCGTGCCCGTGGAAATTGCCTCTTTAATCAGTCTGACTTTTCAGTCAGCTGATGGCTAAAAGGGTGTTTGGTTGGAATTTTTCAACTGCAGCTGCAGGCTTCGGCTGCTATTTAGCAGCTTCCGCCTGCAGTTGTGGCTTCCGGCCGCGGCTGTGGCAAGGCCAAAAGCCACAGCTGCAGCCGGAAGCTACTAAATAGCAGTTTTTGGCTTCAAAGCCAGAAACCAAAAGTTGCAGCTGCAGCTAGAAAAGCCCAACCAAACACCCTCTAATCCTGCTAACTAGAGTCGTATGCATTTTGCAAGGTAATAGCATGTCTTGAATCTTAACTCAAATCCATGATTAAAAACAAGGAAAGGTTAGGCAGCGAACGTCAATTTTTTTTTGACGTCAACCGTCTCTTCATCATTATTGGATCCTATGCACCCCAGAAAACAGGCTTTCGCCCCCCCCCCCCCCTTATATATAAAGGAAACGAACAAAGTACACAGCCGATCGATATATGATGGTGAGGTAGCGGATAATGCTAACGTAGACCGAGCTACACGTAGCCCTTTAGTTTGAAAACAAGTCATAAAATGTATTTTATATTATTCAAAAAGCATTGAATTTTTTTATGAATATATATACACATGTATATAACATATGTGCAAATTTTCATACCATTATACTTTCACATGTGGCGTATGAAAAAAAGACAAATATTTAATTTTAAATGGGCATTTTTGTTGTTGGTTTTGGGCTGAAATTTTGTTTCTATTGTGTAGACTTCATATTACAATGTTTTTAAGCCAAATTTGACATGTTCATACGGAATACATATAAGTTTCCATAGATTTTTTTTGGATTTTTTCAGAACTTTTAAATATATTTTACGATTTAAAAAAAATAAAGGGCTACGTGTAGCTCGGCCTCCAGAAATTCACGAGTCCAACCGGACATAGGTCTTCACCTGGAGCCTTGACACGAGGAGCAGATCCACGACGACATCTTCAAGAAGAGAGCGACACCCACGGCGCCAAGGCGCGGAGCTTTTGCTCGGCAACTCGCCCGTGCCACCGATGCCACCAGAGGGTCACGCGGAGGCTAGCCCCAGATCCGGACCAGGACACCGCCTCCGAGGAGATATGCCCGGGCTATCCACCGCTCCACCTGCTGTTGCCCGCACAATCCAGGGGAGAGCCACCACCACCACAATGGTGCCTGCCGGAAAGCAACCATTTGGACCACCTTCCGGGGCCCCGCCGCCGCAGCATCCATGCCACCAGATAGCGTCGGTCAGTCCCGTCTCAGCGCCCTTGACACGAGGAGCAGATCCACGACGACGTCGTCAAGAAGAGAGCGACACCCACGGAGCCAAGGCGCGGAGCTTTTGCTCGGCAACTCGCCCATGCCACCGATGCCACCAGAGGGTCACGCGGAGGCTAGCCCCAGATCCGGACCAGGACGCCGCCTCCGAGGAGATATGCCCGGGCTATCCACCGCTCCACCACCTGTTGCCCGCACAATCCAGGGGAGAGCCAGGACGTCCGCCCGCGCCGAAGCCCGTTTGTCCGCGCCGTCGCCGCCACGCGTTGCACGAGGGTCGCGTCCCCGGCCGAGCCGCTGCATCCCGCGCTGCCCGTGAGCTCTCCGAGGAGGAAGAGAGCCTCGCCGCCGCCTACGCCGACCGAGCTTATCCCGGCGGCGCGCACCGGCGGCGGCGAGGGGGGAGGGGACGCGAGGAGAGGACCGAGGCGGCTCGAGCTAGGGATTCGCCGCCCGCTCGCGGGAGCGGGACGGGCGAAGCGTTTTTTCTCCCGTATCCGGAGCCCAATGAAAAGGACCCTCCTAGCCACCAATCCTATGCACCGATCTCTATAAAATAGAAAGGCGCGAACATTTACATAATCCAAAATGAGCTTTGCTACACCTATGTAATCATTAACATAATGCTACGTAATTAGGCAGGTGGCAAATTGTGATTGGAATGGAGGGAAGGAGGGGCCACTGTTGCTGTTTTATCTGAGGGGAAAGGAAGATTACATTACATTACCTAGAAATTTTTCGTAAGTGTAGCATTTTTTATCCAAAATACATGCCTCGTCTAGCGGCTATCCCCTCTAGAATTCACCCTAGAGACATTTGTTCCAATCCTAGTATCTTTCCCTTTTTTATTTTTTCTACTACAGATAGCAAAATATGTTTTAAATCCTTCAAAAAAATTAGATTTTTTTAGAAAAAGAGAATATATTATATCGAAAAGATACCAATTACACCCGGCATCTGCAACTACGCACTGCCCAAAAGGCAGTACGGATGCACTCAGCCATAATTTTTTTTTAGATATACAGAAATTTTACATCAAAAGCCTTTTCACTATAGATAGTAAAAATATGCATAAGTTAGTTTAGATACATGGAAAACTTTCTTTTTCTTTTTCTTTTTCATTTTTGTGTGTAGCCAATGGAAATTTAAATTTATAGACCATGATAATTTTATTTTTTGATAATGGAAAATCTATTTTAGACCATGCCAAATATAGTTTTTGTAGCATGGAAATTTTTATTTTTGGACATGCTAGTTTATGTAGCATGGCAAATTATTTTCTGGACCTTGGCCATTTTAGTTTTTAGGACATGAAAAAAACATATTTTTAGCATGTCAAATTTATTTTACAATCATAGCCAATTTCACTGGAGACCTGGGTTCAAATCCAAGTTTCTCTTTGTTTTTTTACTAGAGATGGAAAAAAAAGAAAAAAATGTTTCAAATACATGCAAAATTCACAAGTATTTTTTCCTTTTTCCACTACGTGGTAAAAATATGCAAACAATAGGTTAGACACATGGCAGAGACAAAATTGTGTAGCTATGTCAATTTTAATTTGTAGACCATGCGAATTTTATTTTTTGACCTTGCAAAATTTATCTTTAAACCATGGAAAATCGAGTTCTTTTAACATAGCAAATTTATTTTTGGACATGGTAATTTTTGTTTCTATAGCATGATAAATTAATTTTTGAACTGTGGCAATTTTAAAATTTTTACTATCGTAAATTTAAATTTTTAGCATGTCAAATTTATTTTGAATCATTAAAAAGTTACAAAAAGATATTAACACAAAATGTCATGGAGAAATTTCTATTGTCTTATCCTTTGTCACAGAACAATTGTAATTTTATGGCAAATTTTCCATTGTTTTTTTCCTTTGATCACATAATAATTGTATTTATTTGTCACATAGCTAATTAGCTATACATATTTTTCGTGGCGAACTCTCTGCATGCCAAAATAAGCCTTATGACAATGTTTTAAAAATAACTCACTTTATTTATTAATCATGATAAATTGAGTTTTTTTTACCTGACTGGAAGGCTGACGAGGGTTGCACTGAAGCTTGGATCGTAGCCTCGTACTCGTAGTGAACGCAATGGTTCACTCTTTCCTTCTCGTCCAGAAAATGCAAGTTGAAAAGCAAAGTTCAAAACAATGCGTTTAATTCATGACTTTTCAATCTGCTGATGGCTAAGCTCTTCTGCTAACTAAAGTCGTTTGCACTTTTTCCTGCAAGAAGAAAGTCACTTGCACTATAGCAATCCACATCGGTAAAAGCGACACGAAAGATTAAAAGTTAGCGATTTTAATAGTTAAAGGATCAATTCCATATTTTTTTAAATTGAGAAACTAATTCTGTTCTTTTGAAAAAAATTGAGGATGGAAAATATGTTTTTCTTGAATAATAACTCAGTTCATCATGATCTTACAAAATGCAGGCTCAAAAGCAAAATCAATAAATACAACTAGGCAAATTTTGTCGCATATGAACTGCTACTCTGCTAGAAGATTCAGTTGATGAGTTAATTTTATTCCACCTGTACTGACCCTTTTGCTCTTGTACATGTGTTCTGGGACGATCGATCAGTCGTTCCTGCGAGGCAACGGCAGCGGCAGCACCAGCCGTCGATGGCGGCACCCTCCTCGGCGCCAACGCTCATCGCCGCTCGTACCCATACCCTTCAGCTGCGGCAACGGCACGTCATCTTCATCGTCCTCCACGCTACTATGCCGCCGTCCTCCCCGCAGTGGAACGCCAGCACCGGCAGCATCGCCATCTCCAGCGGCGACGGAGCAACCGTCGTCGCCGCCGCCGTCGTGCCCGGACTACTTCCGGCACATCCACTCAGACCTTGAACCGTGGCGCGCAATGGGGATCACCCGGGAGGCGGTGGAGCGCGCCCAGCCGAAAGCGGCGTTCCGGCTGACGGTGGTCTCCGGGCGCGCCTACGTGGAGACGTACCACCGCGTTTTCCAG
The DNA here is from genome assembly GCA_950022295.1 of Bromus sterilis. Classification (NCBI taxonomy): domain Eukaryota; kingdom Viridiplantae; phylum Streptophyta; class Magnoliopsida; order Poales; family Poaceae; genus Bromus; species Bromus sterilis. Next base: position 112,243,373 of record OX465598.1, read on the forward strand.
ACGCGGGACCTGTTCACGCAGTGGGGCATCCTCCAGCTGCTCGCCCGCTACCCTGGTCGCGTCCCGGACCTCGATCTCATGTTCAACTGCGAGGACATGCCAGAGCTGCGCGCCGCCGACTTCCCGGACGCCTCCGTCGCGCCGCCGCTCTTCCGGTACTGCAAGGACGGCGCCTCGCTCGAGGTCCTCTTCCCGGACTGGTCCTTCTGGGGCTGGCCGGAGGTCAACATCCGTCCGTGGGCGCCACTCATGGAGGAGGTCCTCAGGGAGAACGCGCGGCTCACCTGGCCGGACCGGGAGCCGTACGCGTTCTGGAAGGGCAACCCCGGCGTGTCGGCAGCACGCCGCGACCTCTTCCGCTGCAGCAACGACTCCGCCGCCGGCAAAGACTGGAACGCGCGGCTGTTCGCGCTGGACTGGGGCGCCGCCAACCGGAACGGGTTCAAGGACTCCAACCTGGCGGAGCAGTGCCGGTACCGGTACAAGATCTACGTGCAGGGGCGGTCGTGGTCGGTGAGCGAGAAGTACATCCTCGCGTGCGACTCGCCGGTGCTGGCCATCGACACGCCATTCCAGGACTTCTTCTCCCGGGGCCTCGTCGCCGGCCGGCACTACTGGCCCATCGACCCCGCCAACAAGTGCCGCGCCATCAAGTTCGCCGTCGACTGGGGCAACGCGCACCCGGCGCTGGCGCGGCGCATGGGCGAGGAGGGCAGAGGGTTCGCGAGGGAGGAGATGAGCATGGACTACGTCTACGACTACATGCTGCACGTGCTCTCCCAGTACGCCGCCCTGCTCCGGTACAAACCCACCGTGCCGGAGAAGGCTGTGGAGCTGTGCCCCGAGTCCATGGCCTGCACCGCCCGAGGCCGGGAGAGGGAGTTCATGATGGAATCCAGGGAGATGTATGTGGCCGGGTACGAGCCGTGCACGCTGCCGCCGCCCTTCACCGCCGAGGAGGTCAGGGAGATGGCCGCCAGGGAAGAGGATGTGCGAAGAAAAGTAGTTGACATGCAGGGGAGGTAGCAGCTCACCCTACTAGAAATGGTACATTATAGAAATTGATTTAGGACCAGCCTTTTTCTTTTTGGAATTAAGATCTTAAGAAACTGCACTGCAAATAATCTCATAAAAAGATTGTCAGGATGCTGGCATCATGGAACAGATCAACAAACATATTAGACATTGCTTCTGAAGAAAATATGAAATGAAAGATCGAAGTAGGTACCACACTCATTCTATGGCACAAAGTCACCAAGCCCAAGAAATATGATGGTCTTAAAATTCTGCATTTATCCCTGCACAACAAATGTTTAGTGATGAAATATATGCACAAGTTCATGAATCATCATGATCCACCATGGGTTCAACTCATATAGAACACATACTACACTCACGGATTCACATCTGCAGGCCTGTGGGCTTATTCTGGTGAAAAAACATTCTAAAGCTATCTGCATCATGCAAGCAAAGAAGTCATTATACTATAGAAAAAGGAAAAAAACCATACTACTATGGCAAGATGACTGGGTGCATGGACCACTAAGATATACACACACACACACACACACACACACACACACACACATATATATATATATATATATATATATTCAGAGTTATTCTCATATGAGATTCACTCCAAACATACTCTGGAACAATAAAGCATACCGGTAGCTGACTTCATTTCAATAGAATTTTCACTCAATTCAATTCAATTCAATGACCAACACAAATGGGGAACCAATCCAACTGGAAATGGGTTCTCCATGCAGATCTACAAAAGTCATTTTGATGAGCAGCAGACACAACCCATATTCAGATACTTAGAGTAAGTCTAATAAGGTAAAGTCAGCAGGCTGTAAGCATTAGAATATTATATTTTTGATGAGTTGGATGAGAGAGAAGAGGAGAGAAGGGAAGCGGGTTGTAGATTCACAATCGACTGCAGCACGAGATCCAAGAAGCATTGTGAGAATGTAAGGTGGGCCATGCATTAATAAAGTAGTACATTTTAGCTATTAGTTATTATGCATGTTAGGCTATAGATGACATGACAACTTCTTATAGCCGGTTGTTGGCTATACTATTAACCATGCTCTTATGAAAGAATGCAACAATACTGAGATACAAAAATCTTCTTCTGGTTACTCATTCATGACAGGATCAACACCAGAAACCTATTGCAAAGAAAATCATTTCAGGTTCCCTCATACAACTCTATGCTCTGTGATCTACAGACCGAAGAGAATTCTCAACATCTCATATGGGATTGCCCATTTGCACTTGGATGTTGGGACTCCATCACCAGTGAACACTGTCGAGGCATATAATCTATGACGAAGTTACTAATAACATAAGGGCATTTCCTACACAGATATCTATGGAGATCACAATTATGGGTGCCTGGAACATCTGGATGCAAAGAAAAAATCTCATATTTCACAATAAACCTCCCTCTACCATAACTTGGAGAAATAACACCAGAAAAGATTTCAGCCAGCCATATTATAGAATTAAAGTGAAACATAGAGATACTTTAAAGTTTTGGATTGCCGATTTTCTGAATTGACAACATGTATATAATTTTACCTAGAACTTGCATAGGTTGATTATATTTTTGGAAGCTATGCTATATTAATTTTTTGTTCTACAGTCATTCCTTCCAAAAAATAAGCTCATAAAAAGAAGCCATTCAGTTCTTTTTATTTTATCCCACTTTAGCTTATTTTCTCATAAATCTGATAAAAAAACTTGTGCCGAGATCTCCAACGCAGTCCCACAAACCTCACACACTGGTCCGGAATGGGATGTTCAGATCACTTTTTTCATCTAACGCGGCGATGTATCCATCCACAGGTCAGTGGATGTTCGTTTTCCTACGAACGGACCTAAACCAAGGGGGCTTCCCAATGATCAATAAAAAGATAGTTAGACGGCCTTTTCTAAGAAAACAAAGAGGGCTTTGCGGAAGTCCGGACCGCAAACAGGTAGGAATTCGGCACCCCCGACCCACACAAAATTGATGTGATGCTCGTGCTTTTGTACCCATCCTCACTGATTTCGCGGAAAAATTTGGCATCCCACTTTTTCTCACTCTATGTGCCGCCCTCCTCCACCCCAATCCCCGTGATTTTTGCTTCCATCGTCGCATAGACAGTCAGGAAGAACAACCGGAGCTTCCAAAGCTATCGAAGGTGGATATGCGACCAAGGCGGTCGCCTGTAAGGTCAGTTCAGCTTCACGGCAAGCCCGTCGTGTCAAACTGAAGGTTGAGCAACAAGATGCATTGGTGTGGCGAAGGAGGGGACGATCTACCAGTTCGGGTGGGGGGGGGGGGCGTGCACGAGCATGGGCTTGGAGAGCGGTGTCATCACCGCAGTCGTCCAAGCATGGATCGGCCTGGTCGGACTCGTTCCAGCCCATGACCCTGATTCAGAGAACTGAAGGCCCCTGATACATCCCAAACGTAACTAGAATTTCTGCTTGTTCCATGCTCTTTTGGTTGATATTGCTATGTTTTTTACTCCACTTTCATACCTTTTTACACATATTTGGACTAACCTACTAACTCAGTGCACCCAGTGCCAGTTTGTGTCTGCTGATGTCTATGAATTGCAGGTTTTTACCCATATTCACAGTGCCCAAAAAATTCCAACAAAAATATACAAAAACTCAGCGCAACAGAACTACCGGAGGACCGAAGGAGGGCCGGAGGGGGGGAACCCCCCTCCCAGGCGGCCAGGGGGCGCGACCCCACTCTTGGTCGCGCCAGGAGGCCGCCTAGAGGGAGGGGCCACCCCCTGGTGCCCCCTTAGTACTATATTTCCACCCCGTTCCAGAAACCCTCGAGAGAGACTCCGCATCACGATTTTCACCTCTGTTCTGCCGCTGCCGCGCTTCCAAGATCGGGAGCACCAGAAGACCTTTTCCCAGCACCCTGCCGGAGGGAGGATTGACCTCCGGGAGCTTCTCCACCACCATGAGCGCTTCCCAGATGTGCCGTGAGTAGTCCCGCTTGGACCAAGGGTCCATGACCAGTAGCTATGTGATCTATTTTCTCCAATCTTGTGCTTCCATTCTTAGTCCTTGTGAGCTGCCCTACATGATCAAGGCATGTATGTAATTTTCTTGCTGTTGCTATGCTATGTTTGCTGGGATCCGATGGATTATGAGATTATGTTCAGATCATGAGTGAGTTATATATTTGGTTCTCCTTTTATATTTTGTTCTTGAGTAATTCTCAATGAGGGGTATTGGCTAGCCTCCCCATGGATCCAGATGGTTCCGAACCGAGGTGGTCACCTCTTATTTGATCTGACCTCTCGTAGCTTGGCTACATAAATTCTTGAACTTGGCCAGCAGAGGAGCGATTGCTCCCACACATCAGGACTGATAGTAATCAGAGGTTTTTCTTCATGAAAGTTCATGATGAGTAGAGGTTGGCCAAGAGAAATTTCATTTTGTCCATGCTCCTTGGAGTGACATACTTTACTCATGTGGCTCTACATGTTCTATATAGGCCCGGACGACAAGGGCACTAGTGGAATCTTCTCATAAAAATGTCGATAAACAAATAAGTCTCTTTTGAATTTGTAATGGCTAAAGATTTGTTCTAATACACTTCAAGTCGTCTCTCATAAAATCTATTTTTAATATTTATATTAGAATAGGCCAAGATAGTTCATATGGTGATTATTATCTGTTGGATCACTTAGGAACTTCATGAAATATTATGAGTTCATGATAACTATTAAATTAGCAATATGTATGACATTGCACATATAATTTCCATTACCAAAATGTAAAATGGTTACGTAATGAAACAATATGATATATTTTTTGGTTATGTTACATTTTGCATTTGCACTCTTTTTATAACCATTTTTTTGGTTCAGCCTCCAAAAGTGGTTGAATCTAATGGCTCCCTCTTTTTGGAAACTACAATTTTCTCAACCACTACAGACTACCAAGATGTCATGCATACATCATTTTTCATTTGTCAAATTCATTGGAGGATGATTCTTCACCAGGTTCAGGGGAGGATGCTTCATCACCGAGTTCAGAGGTCGATTCTTCTTCAGAGTCAAATCCGTCATCTGAATAACCCCACTCCTCGCCATCATCTGGTATGGCTCAGAATAATGAATGGACCTACAATAATCAGCAAAGACTTGGCAGAGGGTGAGTGGACGAAAGCAACCTTCTCGGGTACCCCATTCAAATTTTATGAGGCTATGAGCAACATGAACAATTGTCATGTTTGAAGGCTCATAATACCCTCGAGTTAGGACTTGTTCCAGAAAGTAGATACATCCACCTCGGATGCCGTTGAACTTTTATGCATTGATGGAGAGCCACCTCACATGGCTAACAAAGATGGTGTGGTTGCCGATGCTACGAGAGGCTCAAGAAAGTTATTCTACATATCCACTCTACGAACAATTGGTTGATAAAAACCAATGTACAATGGCTTAGTCATGAGTAGCAGATCTCCCCCAGACTCTACTAGATAATGTATTCCACTCTCTGTCAGTCCTTGGTAACTTGCGCCATCATAAATTGAGTGAAAATTAGGAAATATGACATCCATCGAGATTTTTAGTGCAGAGCGGTGATGCCTTTGTTACCCACCAATGACTTCAGAAACCATGAGCGAATAAATCGACCCGTAAATATTGGTGGAATACACGTTGTTCTTGAAGGATATCATGCAAGTGGGTTTGTTAGGGTAATTGATCCAAAAGCGCTCAAAGAGATCGCTATTTTGATCTGCCCACATGATATCCCAATTCTCGATGGAGATAAATAACATTGAAGGCGATGTTGCACGAAAATTGAATCCCCACATCGGGTATGCTCACCTTGAAATGAGAAATTGATCATGTGAATCGGTTGAGAAAATGAGCCTGGTGGGGCTCCGTTGACTCCCCAAGGAGGATTAGGCCATCATTGGTGGAGCCAACGAAGAAGAACCTTAGGAGTAAGGGGATGCTCTTACAGAGGAATTGACTAGTGTTGATGTTCACTAATGTCACAAGATCATCACGAAGAACAAGCAATGCCCAATTATTTGGCTTCAAGTGGCAAGAGTCATCGTGGTACCCTTCTTTGGGGTAGCCCTTAGTGGCAGAGCGATAGTCGTGGCAGACGGGACGGAAGGCCATGTTGTAGTCTATGTCATTGTTGGTCAGTATGAAATCTCTTATGTCTTGAAGGCTATCATATGGAAGTGACGTCCAGTTAGGAATTGTAGGAACCACCGCTGAATGAGTCGAGGGCATCCTCTTTTGTGTGTGATGCTTGCAAGGCATGGTGGTTGCTTCTTTGGTTGCTAGCTATGATGTTTGATCTTTCTTCTAGTTATGTGTGGGTGGAGTAATTCACAATGGAGTTGTTGGCTACATAGAGATGTAGAAGTGTATATTTGGCTGCTTGTTGATACGTCCCAAACGTATCTATAATTTCTGCTTGCTCCATGCATGTTTTGGGTGATATTGCTATGCTTTTGATACACTTTTGATCATATTTGGACTAACCTATTAACTCAGTGCACCCCAGTGCCAGTTTCTGTTTTCAGCTGTCTTTTTATTTCAGGTTTTCCCATTACGTAAAATACCAGAAAAAATCCGGGAAAATATATAAAAATCAGCGTACCAGAAGCTTCCAGAGTCCCAAAGGGGGGCCAGATGGGACCCACCAGGGGTCCAGGCGCCCTGTGGGCGCGTCCTAGGGTGCGGCCGCGCCGGGGGACGGCCTGGACTCCCTGGTGCCCCCTGGCTGCCCCTCTTCGCCTATATTTACCTCGGCCTTCGAAACCCCCAAGGACAGAACCCTTTTTCGCGATCTCGCCTATGTTCCGCCGCCGCAGCGCTTCCAAGATCGGGAGCGCCTGAAGACCTCTTACCAGCACCCTGCCGGAGGGAGGATTGACCTTCGGGAGCTTCTCCACCACCATGGACGCTTCCCGGATGATCCGTGAGTAATCCACCTTGGACCATGGGTCCATGATCAGTATCTATGTGATGTCCTCTCCCCCTCTTTGTTCCTCATGGATTAGACCTTGTTAGCTTCCCTACATGATCAAGGCAGATATGTAATTCTTTCTACTGTTTCTATGTTGAGTTTGCTGGGATCTGATGGATTATGAGACTATGTTTAGATTGTGATGAGTAATATATTTGGTTCTTATCTTTTATATTTTTGTTCTTGAGTAATTCTTGCATGTTCTCCGTTGTTGTTTATTGCTTTGGCCAAGTAGTAGGTAGTAACTCCAAGAGGGAGCGTTATGCATGATTGTGGGTTCATGCCCCCCGATGACTAGCTTGAGTGACAGAAACATGAGTCTAGGGGATGCGCTTTTGCCACAAGGGGGAAAACAACGGTGCTTGTAACCACGGTTGCAAGGATTGTTTACTTTACGCAGAGTTCTTTTAATGAAGTTGTCTGTTGCTTTGGGTTTACACTTTGGGTGGGGCTCGCAACTTAATACCAGCGAGATGTTCTGGATAGATATCTTAAGGTGGATGATTAGTAGTAGATGCAGATGGATTTCGGTCTACTAATTTTGGCGTACTGCCCATGCTTTTGATCCTCTTCCTTTCTTTTGTAGCATAGTTAGCATTGGTTTGCGCCCGTAATCCTGTCAATTGCCCAGCTGTAATTTGTTCACCTTGCATAGTTGTTTGTCGTCTTTTGGGAGAGAGACATCACTAGTGAACTTCATGGGACCCCGGTCCATATTTCCACTACTTTTTACACCCTCAATTTACTTCCTGTTTTACTTTCTAGTTGCAGTTATCATTACCTTTTATCTCTTACTTTTGACCCTTTGTAAACAACAAGGACGGAGAGATTGACAACCTCTCTGAACTCGTTGGGAGCAAAGTTATTTGTATCTGTGTGCAGGTTCACGTCAAATCGTGCTAGTAATTTCTAGCGTTGTTGTCACCTACTTGTCGTTGAGGGAGTCCTAATGGAGACAAACCTTGGTATCTTCACCGAGGGAAATTACTGCTACGCTACATCTCAACCTTCCACTTGGGGTAGACAACGAGGAGCACTACTTCAGTGCCATCAAGAGTAATTTCTGGCGCCGTTGCCGGGGACTCCGCTTTACAAGATAGGGAGTTTCACGCTATCTTTTATCCTTGCTTTTTAGTCTTGTTAGTTTACCTTTCAGTTTTTTGCTTTAGTGTCCTTTATCAAAAATAAAAAATAATAATTTACCTTGCTAGTAGTTGTCATTATGTCTGGTCCTTTTTACTTTGGTGAGGCAGAAGTGCTCACCTTTAAACAAAGAGGTGGCGAAATTCTAAAAGATGCTTGCTATAGAACTAATGATTCTTAAAAAAGAGCCACCAAGAAGCAATCCACTACTATCCTTCTTAGAAAGTTTTATGTTGGAATTACTCCTTGGAATAGGTTCGTTCTAGATACCGCTATCAATGGGAATTTCCTAGAAGCCCCAATTTTGGAATCTCTTTATGTTATTGAAAATCTGTTTGGAAATCTCCCTGTTGCTAGCATTTAAGAAGATATTACTCTAGCTCACATTATGAAAAAACTTGAAAAGTTAGAGCTAGAAATGCCAAGCATCAATAAGATAAATGAGTTAGATCGTAAGATTCAAGGGAATTTGAATAGACTTGATAGCTCCATGCATAAAATTATCAAAAATTTGGAGACCATCAAATCCCATGATTGGGATCCTTCTAGGATAGAAAAGATTAAGGAAATTATTGACACTTTAGGAACTACTTTCTCCTCAATCAAAACCAAAAAGGTAGAAACTCCGGCAAAGAAGGAACCTAAGTTCGCTTACGTCCCTAAGGTTCCTCGACCCAAAAACAATCCACTTATTGCCAAAGGAGTTGAAACTGTGAAAACTTTGGAAGAAATACCCCTCTTAGATAGATTTATAAATGAAACTCCCATTGATTTTCCGCCTTTTGCTTTTATCCCTAGAAGTATCTTCATTAGACCTTTATTTGAAAGACCTCTTAAAACTAGTTGTACAATTGAAGAGCTTTTTGATGATCTTGATGATGGTTCAATTGATACAACTTGATATTTTTGCTTTGTGCCTAGCTCAAAGGCGTAAAAGAAAGCGCCTATTGGGGGGCAACCCAAGATGTTTTCCCTTCTGTTTTTAGTGGTCTTGATGATTGTTACTACTTTAGCAACATCATTGTATCTTTATTTTCAAGCTTTGTGCCAAGTTTAGCCTCTGATTGCAAGATAGTTCAAAAGTTGTGACATGCTGTCCAAAAAAAAGATTCTGTCCTTGGATGGAAAAATTCACGATAAATCACCAGATCATCTTTTGGACCTGAATTATTTTGACAACACGCTCTATACAGTTATCTTTCGAGCGCCTATTCTGAGTTTTTTATTTCAGGAGCATTAGTACTCCAAAAAAATTATTTACTACCTGCTGGTCTGTTTTTCATAGATTCTGCCACGTTTTGCCTTTCCTTAGTTTTGCAAGTATTGCGCTAGCTTTTTCTTTGCAAAAACATTTTGGCGGTCTTGAGAAACAGTAGACCTTAAAGAAAATCTTTATTTCCAATAGAGGCAAATTGTTTTATTATGGGTACTAACCTCTCTAATTAGCTTATGATGAGTTATGTATGAAGAGAGTTTTCAAGTGTGCGAAGGAAGATGATGAAGGAAGATCCGGGAGTGTCAAACGCTCAAGCTTGGGAATTCCCCCATGCACCCCAGGAAATATTCAAGGAGACTCAAGCGTCTAAGCTTAGGGATGCCCCCGTGCATCCCCTTCTCCATCAACAATTATCAGTTCGTCCTTCATTACACTATATTTTTATCACTTCATGCGTTATGTGCTATGCTTGGAGCGTCTTGCTCTTTACTTTTTAGTTTTCTTTAGCTTTGCTTGCTGTTCATAACAAGTTAAAACCTAGCTTTCTTTGTGTGGGAGAGAAACACGCTCCACTTTAAACTAGAAAACATCATAGGATTTTCATGCTTATCTTTCTTTTCTTGTGTGTTCTTTATCTTTTCGTAGTTGCTGTCATGCTTAGCTCTTAGTTTTCATGCTTTTCTTTTTAAGAGCTTTTGTTTAGTTTGTGGATGGAACTCTCTTGACTCTTCATGTTTATCTTGTTTAGAGAGCTGGCTTGTTGCACTGAGTTGTGTGTCTTGACCTAAAATTAGGTAATTAAGCTTGCTATTCAACTGTAGTAGTAACTTGCAATAGTTTTGAGGTATTTTTGTAAGTAATGTTTGATCTTTTGGTGTCAAGAGCTTTAGCCTATTGGTGATAGATGTTGTATTTTGGGCAATCCGTGTTTATTTTTGAAAAACTACAAAACTAGTTGAGAACTCTAGCTACTAGATGGATCGGATATTAGAGTCCACTCACGTACCATGAGTCAAGGATGCGCAAGAATAACAAAACCCCCATACACTCCTCCTCGGGGTACTTGTCTCTTTGTGAACCTCATGATTAGATTGAGAGTTACCGATAATAAGTGCATGAGTTCTTCGGACTAATGTAAGTATTCAAAAGTTGACACTTCCACTTTCCCATATTTTCTAGCCTCTTCAGTACCGTGCATTGCCTTCTTCTCACTTCGAGAGTAGGTGTCTACCTCGCCGGTGCATCCAAACCCTTGGCATGATACGATCTGTCATCATAAACCTCCTTATATCCTTCCTCAAAACAGCCTCCATACCTACCTATGAGGGCATTTTCATAGCCTTTCCGAGATATATTGCCATGCAACATCCATTTTCTCATGACTTGATCTTCATGTCATACATGTTCCTGCTACACTGGAAGAGGCATACATTTGCATACATCATGATAGCTTCATCTTCTTTATGTTGAGTAATTTTGTAAAGTGTGAAAGATCTTCTATACTTCTTGTAAAATAGAGTGTTGCCCCTAAGTGAGGAAAAGATCCCAAAGACTACAATTGAGAGTTAAATAGAAAGAGTCATTGAGGCCACCAAAAAAATACAAAAAAGAGAAAAATAAAATAAAAAGAGAGAAGGGGGCACACTACTATTCCTTTTGAGAGATCCACACTCGTACTCCCTCTTATATCTTGTACTCCATAGAGATGATCATATATGCATATAGCTATGTGGGGACCTTTACACTATAGAACTTGGCTTGTATATTCCAATGACGAGCCTCCTCAAATGAGCTCTAGCTCTTGAGCAAGCAAGTTGGATGTACCCCCACTAGTTCCATTGGAGAGCTTACCTTAGCTCATATGTGCATCTGTTGCATGGCAATCCCTACTCCTCACATCATATCTATCATTTGTCTTTCTTTTGCCTGTGATTGTCCTCCTTGATGTGAGCCTTTCACACCCTTTTTGTCTTCCTCCTACACCATCTCTCTCTTTGCCATCCTAAGTGTCAACTTTCTTGCTTACGCTCATCCATTGCATGAGTGCTCAAAATGTTGAAAGGGAGTGGATTAGTTTGACTTGTACCTGGCTAGTGCTCTGGGGACGAGTCAAGATAAGATTCCAAAGAAGATTAAGTGTGAAACTTTAGTAGATTGAGTTCTCAACGAATAAATATGTTTCCTCTCTCGTATTCCCATCCCCCACTTCTTGCACGCAAACACCATTTGGAGACATTCGAGTCACGGACAGTGAGAGCTCTTTCACCTTTATGTTCTTATGTTGCTTGTTTAAATGCTAATATTGACTCTTGCTTGTTATGACTTGAATTGAATTACATGCCTTGCTTGCTTTACTTAAAAGTCCTTTTATGGTTGGTAGAACGTCACCACAGAAATTATGCTTGTTATCATTTACCAACTCGAGGACGAGCAGTAATTAAGCTTGGGGATGTTGATACATCCCAAACATATCTATAATTTCTGCTTGCTCCATGCATGCTTTGAGTGATATTGCTATGCTTTTCATACACTTTCATACACTTTTGCTAATATTGACTCTTGCTTGTTATGACTTGAATTGAATTACATGCCTTGCTTGCTTTACTTAAAAGTCCTTTTATGGTTGGTAGAACGTCACCACAGAAATTATGCTTGTTATCATTTACCAACTCGAGGACGAGCAGTAATTAAGCTTGGGGATGTTGATACATCCCAAACATATCTATAATTTCTGCTTGCTCCATGCATGCTTTGAGTGATATTGCTATGCTTTTCATACACTTTCATACACTTTTGATCATATTTGGACTAACCTATTAACTCAGTGCACCCCAGTGCCAATTTCTATTTTCTGCTGTCTTTTTATTTCAGGTTTTCCCATTACGTAAAATGCCAGCAAAATTCCGGGAAAATATATAAAAAATTGGCGTACCGGAAGCTTCCAGAGTCCCAAAGGGGGGCCAGAGGGGACCCAACATGGGTCTAGGCACCCTGTGGGCGCGGCCTAGGGTGGGGCCGAGATGATGATGATGATAATAATGGTTGGGGCCTAGGGTGGGGTCTAGTCCAGAAATTTGCTTGATGGTCGAGATGATGATAATGGTTTCTCGCCCTTCGTTGGTTACCCCAAGTGGAAGGTGAGATGTAGGATAGCAGCAAATTTCCTCTATGTAGAGGATAGGGTTTGTCTCCTGTAGGACTCCGGTAATGATAAGTAGGTGGTTCGGCAAGTGATGCGCCGTCTGAAAAGAATCACTTGCGGAAACATCACATCCCCTAGACTCATGTTTCTATCACTCAAGCGTGTCATCGGGGGGCATGAACCCACAATCGAGCATAACGTTCCCTCTTGGAGTCACTACCTACTACTTGGCCAAAGCAATAAACAACACCGGAGAACATGCAAGAATTGCTTAGGAACAAAAATATAAAAGATAAGAACCAAATATATTACTCAATCACAATCTGAACATAGCCTCAGAATCCATCATATCCCAGCAAACTCAGCATAGCAACAACAAAAAAATACATATGTGCCTCGATCATGTAGGGCAGCTGACGAGGTCTAAACCATGAAGAACAAAGAGGGGAGGAGAACATCACATAGCTACTGATCACGGACCCATGGTCCAAGGGAGACTACTCATGGCACATCCGGGAAGCGTCCATTGTGGAGGGGAAGCTCCCGGAGGTCAATCCTCCCTCCGACAGGGTGCCGGGAAGAGGGCTGCTTGCGCTCCCGATTTTGGAAGCGCGGCGGCGGCAAAACAGAGGCGAGATCGGGAAAAAGGGTTCTTTCTTCAGAGGTTTCGCATCACGGGAAATAAATAGGCGAAGGGGGGCAGCCAGGGGGGCCACCAGGGGTCCACGCGCCCCCCTGGCGCATCCAAGCCCTAGGCCGCGCCAGGTGGCCGCCTGGGTCCCTGGTGGTGGCCCTTTGGCCCCACTTTGGTGATTTCGGAAGGTTCATTGCGCTGATTTTATCTGATTTTCCCGATTTTTTGGAGCATTTTTAATATGGGGGAAACCTGAAATAGAAAAAAGCAGAAAACAGGAACCGGCACTATGGTGCACTGAGTTAATAAGTTAGTCCAAATATGATCAAAAGTGTATGAAAGTGTATCTAGATCATAGCGATATCATACAAAATATGCATGGAGCAAGAAGAAATTATAGATACGTTTGGGACGTATCAACATCCCCAAGCTTAATTCCTGCTCGTCCTCGAGTAGGTAAACTATAAAAAGCATAATTTCTGCGGTGATATGCTAGCAACCATATAAGGACTTTGAAAGTAAAGCAATCAAGGTATGTGATTCAATTCAAGTCATAATATGCAAGAGTCTATATTAGCATTGAAACAAGCAACGAAAGAACATTAGGTGCAAGAGCTCTCGCTGTCCGTGACTCGAATGTCTCCAAATGGTGTTTGTGTGCAAGAAAGGGGATATGGGAATACGAGAAAAAAGGTATATCTATTGAGAACTCAATATACTAAAGTTTCACACTTGGTCTTCTTTGAAATCTTATCTTGACTCGTCCCCAGACCACTAGCCAGGTACAAGTCAATTTGATCCACTCCTTTTCGATATTTCGAGCACTCATGCAATGGATGAGCGTAAGCACGAGAGTTGACAGTTAGGATGGCAAAGAGAGAAATATGTTGGAGAAGGAAGACAAAAAAGGGTGAGAAGGGCTCACATTAATGAGGACAATCATAGGCGAGAGAGGGCCAAATGATAGCTCCATGCATAAAATTATCAAAACTTTGGAGACCATCAAATCCCATGATTTGGATCCTTCTAGGATAGAAAAGATTGAGGAAATTACTGACACTTTAGGAACTACTTTCTCCTCAATCAAAACCAAAAAGGTAGAAACTCCAGTGAAGGAACCTAAGTTCTCTTACGTCCCTAAGGTTCCTCGACCAAAAAACAATCCACTTATTGCCAAAGGAGTTGAAACTGTGAAAACTTTGGAACAAATACCCCTCTTAGATAGATTTATAAATGCAACTCCAATTGATTTTCCGCCTTTTGATTTTATCCCTAGAAGTATCTTCATTAGACCTTTATTTGAAAGACCTCTTAAAACTAGTTGTACAATTGAAGAGCTTTTTGATGATCTTGATGGTGGTTCAATTGATACAACTTGATATTTTTGCTTTGTGCCTAGCTCAAAGGCGTAAAATAAAGCGCTTGTTGGGGGGCAACCCAATATGTTTTTCCTTCTTTTTTAGTGGTCTTGATGATTGTTACTACTGTAGCAACATCATTCTATCTTTATTTTCAAGCTTTTTGCCAAGTTTAGCCTCTGATTGCAAGAAAGTTCAAAAGTTGTGACATGTCCAGAAACAGATTCTGTCCTTGGACGACAAAATTCACGATAGATCACCCGATCATCTTTTTGATCTGGATTTTTTGATAGAATTCTCTATACAACTAGATTTTCATCGTATGTTCTGAGTTTTTTTATTTGAGTTGCATAAGTACCCCCAAAAAATTATTTACTACCTGCTGGTCTGTTTTTCACAGATTCTGGCACGTTTTGCCTTTCCTCGGTTTTGCAAGTCTTGCGCTAGCTTTTTCTTAGCAAATTTGTTTTGGCGGTTTTGAGAAACAGTAGCCCTTAAAGAAAATCTTTATTTCCAGTAGAGGAAAATTGTTTTATTATGGGTACTAACATCTCTAATTAGCTTATGATCAGTTATGTATGAAGAGAGTTTTCAAGTGTGCGAAGGAAGATGATGAAAGAAGATCCGGGAGTGTCAAACGCTCAAGCTTGGGGATGCCCCCATGCACCCCCAATAAATATTCAAGGAGACTCAAGCGTCTAAGCTTGGGGATGCCCCCGTGCATCCCCTTCTCCATCAACAATTATCAATTGGTCCTTCCTTACACTATATTTTTATCACTTCATGCTTTATGTGCTATGCTTGGAGCGTCTTGCTCTTTACTTTTTAGTTTTCTTTACCTTTGCTTGCTGTTCATAACAAGTTAGAACCCAGCTTTCTTTGTGTGGGAGAGAAACATGCTCCACTTTAAACTAGAACACATCATAGGATTTTCATGCTTATCTTTCTTTTGTTGTGTGTTCTTTATATTTTCGTAGCTGCTGTCATGTTTAGCTCTTAGTTTTCATGCTTTTCTTTTTAAGAGATTTTGTTTAGTTTTTTGCTGGAACTCTCTTGAGTCTTCATGTTTATCTTGTTTAGAGAGTTGGCTTGTTGCATTGAGTTGTGTGTCTTGACTTAAAAGTAGGTAATTAAGGATGCTATTCAATTGTAGTAGCAACTTGCAATAGTTTTGAGGTATTGTTGTAAGTAATGTTTGAACTTTTGGTGTCAAGAGCTTTAGCCTATTAGTGATAGATGCTATATTTGGGCAATCCGTGTTTATTTTCAAAAAGCTACAAAACTAGTTGAGAACTCTAGCTACTAGATGGATCACTAATTTTTGGAGGGATCGGATATTAGAGTACACTCACGTACCATGAGTCGAGGATGCGCAAGGATAACCAAACCCCCATACAGTCCTCCTCGGGGTACTTGTCTCTTTGTGAACCTCCTGATTACATTGAGAGTTACCGATAATAAGTGCATGAGTTCTTCGGACTAATGTATGTATTCGAAAGTTGACACTTCCACCTTCCCATATTTGCTAGCCTCTTCAGTACCGTGCATTTCCCTCTTCTCACTTCGAGAGTTGGCGTCTACCTCACCGATGCATCCAAACCCTTGGCATGATACGCTCTGTCATCATAAATCTCCTTATATCCTTCCTCAAAACAGCCACCATACCTACCTATCAAGACATTTCCATAGCCTTTCTGAGATATATTGCCATGCAACATCCATCTTCTCATGACTTGATCTTCATGTCATACATGTTCCTGCTACACTGGCAGAGGCATACATTTGCATACATCATGATTGCTTCATCTTTGTTATGTTGAGTACTTTTGTAAAGTGTGAAAGATCTTCTATACTTCTTGTAAAATAGAGTGTTGCCCCTAAGTGAGGAAAAGATCCCAAAGAGGACAAATGAGAGTTAAATAGAAAGAGCCATTGAGGCCACCAAAAAAATACAAAAAAATACAAAAAAGAGAAAAAGAAAATAAAAAGAGAGAAGGGGCACACTACTATTCCTTTTGAGAGATCCACACTCGTACTCCCTCTTATATCGTGTACTCCATAGAGATGATCATATATGCATATAGCTATGTGGGGACCTTTACACTATAGAACTTTGGCTTGTATATTCCAATGATGAGCCTCCTGAAATGAGCTCTAGGTCTTCTTGAGAAAGCAAGTTGGATGCACCCCCACTAGTTCCATTGGAGAGCTTACCTTAGCTCATATGTGCATCCGTTGCATGGAAATCCCTACTCCTAACATCATATCTATCATTTAGCTTTCTCTTGCCTATGATTGTCCTCCTTGATGTGAGCTTTCCACACCCTTTTTTTCTTCCTCCTCCACTATCTCTCTTTTTTCCATCCTAAGTGTCAAATTTCTTGCTTACGCTCATCCATTGCATGAGTGCTCAAAATGTCGAAAGGGGGTGTATCAGTTTGACTTGTACCTGGCTAGTGGTCTGGGGACAAGTCAAGATAAGATTCCAAAGAAGACTAAGTGTGAAACTTTAGTAGATTGAGTTCTCAACGAATAAATATTTTTTCTCTCTCGTATTCCCATCCCCCACTTCTTGCATGCAAACACCATTTGAAGCCATTCGAGTCACGGATAGCGTGAGCTCTTGCACCTTTATATTCTTATGTTGCTTATTTCAATGCTAATATAGACTCTTGCTTGTTATGACTTGAATTGAATGACATGCCTTTCTTTCTTTACTTAAAAGTCCTTTTATGGTTGGTAGCATGTCACCACAAAAATTATGCTTGTTATCATTTACCTACTCGAGGATGAACATGAATTAAGCTTGGGGATGTTGATACATCCCAAAAGTATCTATAATTTCTGACTGCTCCATGCATGTTTTGGGTGATATTGCTATGCTTTTCATACACTTTCATACACTTTTGGTCATATTTTGTCTAACCTATTAATTCAGTGCACCCCAGTGCCAGTTTCTGTTTTCTGCTGTCTTTTTATTTCAGGTTTTCCCATTACTTAAAATGCAAGAAAAATTCCGGGAAAAATATATAAAAAGTCAGCGTACCGGGAGCTTCCAGAGTCCCGAAGGGGGGGGGGGGGGCAGAGGGGACCCACTAGGGGTCCAGGCGCCCTGTGGGCGCGGCCTAGGGTGGGGCCGCGCCGGGGGACCGCCTAGACTCCCTGGTGGCCCCCTGTCTGCCCCCCTTAGCCTATATTTACCTCGTCCTCCGAAACCCCCGAGGACAGAACCCTTTTTCGCGATCTCGCCTCTGTTCTGCCGCCACCGCGCTGATACGTCCCAAACGTATCTATAATTTCTGCTTGCTCCATGCATGTTTTGTGTGACTTTGTCATGTTTTTCTTGAACTTTCATACACTTTTGAGCATATTTGGACTAACCTATTAACTCAGTGCACCTAGTTGCCAGTTCCTGTTTTCTGCTGTTTTTGTATTCCGGGTTTTCCGGCCATTAAAAGTGCCAAATAAATCCCGGAAAAATTATATAAAAAATCAGCGACCCGAAAGCTTCCCGAAGAGCTAAAGAGGGAAGGGGGTGGACCCACCAGGGCCCCAGGAGGGACCCTGGCGCGACCCCACCCTAGGTCGTGCCACGAGGCTTCCTGGATGCCCTGTGGCCCCTCTCGGTGCCCCTTTTGGCCTATATTTACCCCCCGTGACGGAAACCCCTAAGATCGATCTGCTATTCCCGTTCTCCTCTCTATTCCGCCGCCGCCGCCGTTTCATGATCGGGGCTGCCAGGAGAAGCTCCCCCGGCACCCTGCCGGAAGGAGGAATCCCCTCCGGGAGACCATCCATTGCCTTGGACGCCTCCCGGATGTGCCGTGATTAGTCTCCCTTGGACCATGGATCCGTGACCAGTAGCTATGTGATGTACTCCTCCCTTCCTTGTGCTTTCACTTTCGTGACCTCGTGAGCTGCCTCACATGATCGAGGCACTTTTGTAATTTTCTGTGTCGCTATGCCGAGTTTGCTGGGATTTGATGGATTATGAGATTATGTTCAGATTGTGATGAGTAATATATTTGGTTCTCTTTTATATTTGTGTTCTTTAGTAAATTCTTGCATGTTATCCGTTGTCGTATTTTACTTTGGCCAAGTGATTTGTTGCAAATCCAAGAGGGAGCGTTATGCTTGATTGTGGGTTCAACCCCTTGATGTCGAGCTTGAGTGGCAGAAACATGAGACTAGGGGATGTGCTGTTGCCACCAGGGATAAAACAACGGTGCTTGTACCTGCGGGTGCAAGGATTTTTTACTTTACACGTAGTTCTTTTAATGCAGTTGTCTGTTGCTTTGAGTTTACACTTTGGGTGGGATTCACAATTTAATACCAGCGAGATGTTCTGGATAGATATCTCAAGGTGGATGATTAGTAGTAGATGCAGATGGATTTCGGTCTACTTACCTTGGCGTACTGCACATTGCTTTTGAGACTCCTATTTTATTTTGTAGCATTGTGGTGCGTTTATAACCATGTCAATTGCCCAACTGTGATTTGTTTACCTCGCTAGCACTCTTATCCTCTTTTAGGAGAGAGACATCACTAGTGAACATCACGAGACCCCGGTCCATATTCACACCATTGTTTACACCCTCAATTTACTTTCAGTTCTTACTTTCAGTTGCACTATTATCTCTTGTGTTGATCCTTTGTAAACAACAATGCCGGAGGAATTGACAACTCCTCTGTACCCATTTGGAGCAAAGTTATTTGTTTCTGTGTGCAGGTCACGACAACCACCCAATTTCTGGCGCCGTTAGCCCGAAGTTTCTGGCCCCGTTGTCACCTTCTTGTATTTCTGCGAGTCCTACTGGAGACAAACCTTGGTATCTTTACCGAGAGAAATTTGATGCTACGCTACATCTCACCTTCCACTTGGGGTAACCAACGAGGAGTGAGAGAACTGTCCTCACCGTATCAAGCCAATTTATGGCGCCATTGCCGGGGACTCCAGTCTACAAGATAGGGGAGTTGCACACTATCTTTTATCTTTTATTTTTAGTCTTGTTAGTTTACCTTTCAGTCTTTACTTTTTTGTCCCTTATCAAAAATACCTAAAATACCTGTTACCTTGTTAGTAGTTACCACTATGGCAGGTCCTTTTGCCTTTGGTGAGGCAGAAGTACTTACCTTTACTCAGAGAGGTGGTGAAAGTCTGAAAGATGCTTGGTATAGAATTAATGATTCTCAAAAGAGGGCCACCGAGAAGCAATCCACTACTATCCTGCTTAGAAATTTTTATGTTGGGATTACTTCTTGGAATAGGTTTGTTTTAGACACTTCTATCAATGGGAACTTTATAGAGGCTCCAGTTTGGGAAGCCCTTAATATTATTGAAAATCTTGTTGGAAGTCTCTCCATTGCTAGTATTAAGGAGGACATTACTCTAGCTCACATTATGAGAAAACTCGAAAAAATAGAGTTAGAGATGCCAAGTATCGATAAAGTAAATGAGTTGGATCGTAAGATTCAAGGGAATTTGAATAGGCTAAACAGCTCCATGCAAAAAATTATCAAAACTTTGGAGACTATTAAATCCCTTGATGAGAAGGCTTCTAGGATAGAGAAGATTGAGGAAGTTATTGAAATTCTAGGAACTACCTTTTCCTCAATCAAAACTAAAAAGGATGAAACTCCGGCAAGAAAGGAACCCAAGTTCGTTTGCGTCCCTAAGGTTCCTCGAGCTAAAGCTCACACACCTATTGCCAAAAGAGTTGAAACAGTGAAGACTTTGGAGGAGATACCTATCTTTAATTTTGAAACTCCAATTGATTTTCCTCCTTTTGATTTTATCCCTAGAAGAATTTTTATTCGGCCTTTATTTGAGAAACCTCTTAAAGACTAGTTGTACTATTAAAGAGATTTTTGATGATCTTGATGATGGATCAATTGATACAACTTGATCTTTTGATTTAAGCCTAGCTAATGTCTTTAAAGAAGCGCTTTCGGGAGGCAGCCTGCAACGAATTTAGGTTTTTCTTTTTGTTTTTCTTATGTTCTTAGTGGTCTTGATGATTGTTACTACTGTAGCAACATCATTGTATCTTTACTTTTCAATCTTTGTGCCAATTATAGCCTCATATTACAAGGGAAGTGAAAGTTGTGACATGCTGTCCAGAAAACAGATTCTGTCCTCGTGACGAAAAAAATCATAAAAAATTACAAGTTCATCTTTTTGATCTTAAATTTTTACACAGCATGCTGTATACAATCACGGAACTTTCGTATGTTCTGATTTTTTTGATTTGAGTTGTATAAGTATCCCTAAAAAATTCTTTACTACCGGCTGTTCTGTTTTTCATAGATTCTGCCACGTTTTGTCTCTCCTAATTTTTGCAAACCTTAAGCTTGCTTTTTCTTTGCAAAAACTTTTTGGCAATCTTGAGGCAGTAGCTCTTCAAGAATATATTTATTTGCAGTAGAGGAAAATTATTTTAATAGGGTACTAACTTCTCTAATCAATTTACAATGAGTTATGTATGAAGGGAGTTTTGAAGTGTGCGATGGAAGATGATGAAAGAAGATCCTGGCGTGTCAAACGCTCAAGCTTGGGGATGCCCATGTGCACCCCAATAAATATTCAAGGAGAACCAAGCGTATAATCTTGGGGATGCCCCCGTGCATCCCCTTCTTCATCAAAAATTATCAGTTCGTCCCTTGTTTCACTATATTTTTATCACTTCATGCGTTATGTGCTATGCTTGGAGCGTCTCGCTCTTTACTTTTCTTAGGTTTGTTTTTTTTCTTTGTTTGCAGTAGTAACAAGTTAGATCCTAGCTTTCTTTTGTGTGGGAGAGAAACACGCTCCTCTTAAACTAGAACTCCTCATAAGATTTGCATGCTTATTCTCTTAGTTGTGAGTTGTTCCTTTTCTTTTCTTAGCTGCTGCCCTGTTTAGTTGTTGTGCTTTAGTTTTCTTCTAGAGATTTTGTCTTGACTTAGGTTGAACTTTCTATAGGTTGCATGTTTTATCTTGTTAGACAGTTTGCCTATTGCACTGAGTTTTGTGTCTTGACTAGAAAGTAGGTAGTTGAAGTTGCTATTCTCTTTATAGTAGTAACTTGCAATAGTTTTGAGGTATTGACTAGAGTAATGTTTGAACTTTTGGTGTCAAGAGATTTAGCCTATTAGTGATAGATGTCGTATTTTGGGAAATCCGTGTGATTTTTGAAAACCAAAAAACTTCTGTTGAGAGCTATAGCTACTAGATGGATCACTAACCTTTGGAGGGTTCGAATATTAGAGTACAACCACGTACCATGAGTCGAGGATGCGCAAGGATAACCAAACCTCCATACACTCCTCCTCGGGGTACTTGTCTCTTTGTGAACCTCCTGATTAGATTGAGAGTTACCGATAATAAGTGCATGAGTTCTTCGGACTAATGTGAGTATTCGAAAGTTGACACTTCCACCCACCTATACTTTTTCTAGCCTCTTCGGTACCGTGCATTGCCCTTTCTCATCTCGAGAGTTGGCGCATATTTCGCCGGTGCATCCAAACCCTTGGCATGATACGCTCTGTCATCATAAACCTCCTTATATCTTTCCTCAAAACAGCCACCATACCTACCTATCAAGGCATTTCCATAGACTTTCTGAGATACATTGCCATGTAACATCCACCTTCTCATGACTTGTTCTTCATGTCATACATGCTACTTGGGCCTTGCCCTAATCATTGCTACATGACGCGCTAGTATCATTGCATATCCTGCTACCCTGGCAGAGGCATACATTTGCATCATGATAGTTACATTTTCTTTATGTGAGTACCCTTGTAAAGTGTGAAAGATATCCTATATTCTTGTAAAATATAGAGTGTTGCCCCTAAAGTGAGGAAAAGATCCCAAAGAGGACAAAATCAAAAGATCCCAAAGAGGACAAATGAGAGTTAAATAGAAAGAGCCATTGAGGCCACCAAAAAAAATACAAAGAATAGAAAAAATAGAAAAAGAAAAATAAAAAGAGAGAAGGGGGCACACTACTATTCCTTTTGAGAGATCCACACTAGTACTTCATCCTCTATCCCTTGTACTCCATAGAGATCATCATACATGCATATAGCTATGTGGGGACCCTTCACACTATAGAACTCTAGGTCTTCATGATGAGCCTCCTCAAAAGAGCTCTAGGTCTTCATGAGCAAGCAAGTTAGATGCACCCCCACTAGTTCCCTTGGAGAGCTTTTAGCTCACATGTGCATCTGTTGCAATGCAATCCCTACTCCTCACATCATATCTATCATATGGCCTTCTCTCGCCTATGATTGTCCTCTTTGATGTGAGCCTTTCACACCTTTTTGTCTTCCTCCTCCACCTTCTTTCTGTTTCGCCTTTTAGGTGTCAACTTTCTTGCTCATGCTCATCCATTGCATGAGTGCTCAAAATATCGAAAGGGAGTGGATCAGTTTGACTTGTACCTGGCTAGTGGTCTCGGGACGAGTCAAGATAAGAATCCAAAGAAGACTAAGTGTGAAACTTTAGTAGATAGTAGTTCTCAAAACCCTTTTTTCTCTCTTTTTCCCAGTCCCCTGCTTGCACGCAAACACCATCTGGAGACATTCGAGTCACGGACAGCGAGAGCTCTTGCACCTTTTCTTCTTTTGTTGCTTGTGTCAATGCTAATATAGACTCTTGCTCGTTAAGACTTGAATTGAATTGCATGCTTTGATTGCTTTACTTAAAAGTCCTTATATGGTTGTGTGGCATGTCACCACAGAAATTATGCTTGTTATCATTTCCCTACTCGAGGACGAGCAGGAATTAAGCTTGGGGATGTTGATACGTCCCAAACGTATCTATAGTTTCTGCTTGCTCCATGCATGTTTTGTGTGGCTTTGCCATGTTTTGCTTGAACATTCATACACTTTTGAGCATATTTGGACTAACCTATTAACTCAGTACACCGAGTTGCCAGTTCCTGTTTTCTGTTGTTTTTGTATTTCAGGTTTTCCGGCCATTAAAAGTGCCAAATAAATCCCGGAAAAATTATATAAAAAATAAGCGACCCGGAAGCTTCCCGAAGAGCTAAAGAGGGAAGGGGTTGGACCCATCAGGGCCCCAGGAGGGTCCCTGGCGCGGCCCCACCCTAGGCCGCGCCAGGAGGGTCCCTGGCGCGGCCCCACCCTAGGCCGCGCCAGGAGGCCTCCTGGTGGCCCTGTGGCCCCTCTCGGTGCCCCCTTTGGCATATATTTACCCCCCGTGATGGAAACCCCTAAGATCGATCTGCTATTCCCGTTCTCCTCTCTGTTCCGCCGCCGCTGCCGTTTCAAGATCGGGGATGCCAGGAGAAGCTGCCCCGGCACCCTGTCGGAAGGAGGAATCCCATCCGGGAGACCATCCATCACCATGGACGCCTCCCGGATGTGCCGTGAGTAGTCCCCCTTGGACCATGGGTCCGTGACCAGTAGCTATGTGATGTACTCCTCCCCTCTTTGTGCTTTCACTTTTGAGTTCTCGTGAGCTTCCTCACATGATCGAGGCACTTTTGTAATTTTCTGTGTTGCTATGCTGAGTTTGCTGGGATCTGATGGATTATGAGATTATGTTCAGATTGTGATGAGTAATATATTTGGTTGTCTTTTATATTTGTGTTCTTTAGTAAATTCTTGCATGTTTGATACGTCCAAAACGTATCTATAATTTCTGCTTGCTCCATGATTCTTTTGTGTGATATTGCTATGATATTGATGAACTTCCATACAGTTTTGATCATATTTGGACTAACCTATTAACTCAGTGCACCCCAGTGCCAGTTCATGTTTTCTGCTGTTTTTGTATTTCAGGTTTTCCCATTACTTAAAGTGCCAGGAAAATTCTGGGAAAAATATAGGAAAAATAAGCATACATGAAGCTTCAGGAAGAGCCCGGGTGGGGCCAGAGGGGAGCCAGGGGTGGCCCAGTCAACCACCTGGCCCGGCCACCCCCTAGGCCGCGCCAGGGGGGAGCCTGGGCCCCTGGTCCACTTCTGGATGCCCCCTTCACCTATATATCCCTCTCGTCCCTAAACCCTCGAGGACGGAACCCTTTTTCGCGATCTCTCCTCTGTTCCGTCGCCGCCGCGCTTTCAAGATCGGGAGCACCAGGAGCCCTCTTCCCAGCACCCTGCGGGAGGGAGGAACCACCTCCGGGAGCTTCTCCACCACCATGGATGCTTCCCGGATGAACCTTGAGTAGTTCACCTTGGACCATGGGTCCATGATCAGTAGCTATGTGATGTTCTCCTCCCCTCTTTGTTCTTCATGGTTTAGACCTCATGAGCTGCCCTACATGATCGAGGCACATATGCAATCTTTCTGCTGTTGCTATGCTAAGTTAGCTGGGATCCGATGGATTATGAGACTATGTTCAGATTGTGTTTGAGTAATATATTTGATTCTCCTCTTTTATATTTATGTTCTTGAGTAATTCTTGCATGTTCTCCGTTGATGTTTATTGCTTTGGCCAAGTAGTAGGTAGTGACTCCAAGACGGAGCGTTATGCATGATTGTGGGTTCATGCCCCCTGATGACTAGCTTGAGTGACAGAAACATGAGTCTAGGGGATGTGTTGTTGCCACAAGGGAGAAAACAACGGTGCTTGTACTTGCGGGTGCAAGGAATGTTTACTTTACGCAAAGTTCTCTAATGCAGTTGTCTGTTGCTTTGAGTTTACACTTTGGGTGGGATTCGCAACTTAATATCAGCGAGATGTTCTGGATAGATATCTCAAGGTGGATGATTAGTAGGTAGATGCAAATGAATTTCTGTCTACTTGTCTTGGCGTATCGCCCATGCTTTTGAGCCTCTTCCTTTCTTTATAGCATAGTTAGCATTGGTTCGCGCACATAATCCTATCTATTGCCCAGTTGTTATTTTTTTACCTCGCATGGCTAATTTATCGTCTTTTGGGAGAGAGACATCACTAGTGAACATCATGGGACCCCGGTCCATATTTCCAATACTGTTTACACCCACTATTTATTTTCTGCTCTATTTACTTTTCTGTTGCTATCACTATCATTATTATCCCGTACGTTTGATCCTTTGTGAACAACAAGGCCGGAGGGATTGACAACCTCTCTGAACTCGTTGGGAGAAAAGTTATCTGTTGTGTGTGCAGGTGCACATCAACCGCCTAATTGCTGGCACCGTTGTCACCTTCCTGTCGTTGTCGGAGTCCTACTGGAGACAAACCTTGGTATCTTCACCGAGGGAAATTTGCTGCTGTCTACATCTCACCCTTCCACTTTGGGTAACCAACGAGGGGCGAGAAGCCATCAATGTTCTCCGTTCCCGTATTTTACTTTGGCCAAGTGATTTGTTTCAACTCCAAGAGGGAGCGTTATGCTTGATTGTGGGTTCAGCCCCTTGATGTCTAGCTTGAGTGATAGAAACATGAGACTAGGGGATGTGATGTTGTCACCAGGGATAAAACAACGATGCTTGTACCTGCGGGTGCAAGGATTGTTTACTTTACACATAGTTCTTTTAATGCAGTTGTCTATTGCTTTGAGTTTACACTTTTGGTGGGATTCGCAACTTAATACCAGCGAGATGTTCTGGATAGATATCTCAAGGTGGATGATTCGTAGTAGATGCAGATGGATTTCGATCTACTTACCTTGGCGTACTGCCCATTGCTTTTGAGGCTCTTCCTTTCTTCTGTAGCATAGTTAGCATTGCGGTGCGTTTATAATCCCGTCAATTGCCCAACTGTGATTTGTTTACCTCGCTAGCACTCTTATCGTCTTTTGGGAGAGACACGTCACTACTGAACATCACGGGACCCCGGTCCATATTCACACCATTGTTTACACCCTCAATTTACTTTCAGTTCTTACTTTCAGTTGCACTATTATCTCTTGCGTTGATCCTTTGTAAACAGCAAGGCCGGAGGAATTGACAACTCCTCTGTACTCGTTGGGATCAAAGTTATTTGTTTCTGTGTGCAGGTCACGACAACCACCCAATTTCTGGCGCCGTTAGCCCGAAGTTTCTGGCGCCGTTGTCACCTTCTTGTATTTCTGCGAGTCCTACTGGAGACAAACCTTGGTATCTTCACCAAGGGAAATTTGCTGCTACGCTACATCTCACCTTCCACTTGGGGTAACCAATGAGGAGTGAGAGAACTATCCTCACCGTATCACGCGCTTCCAAGATCGGGAGCGCGAGAAGACCTCTTCCCGGCACCCTGCTGGAGGGAGGATTGACCTCCGGGAAATTCTCCACACCATGGACGCTTCCCGGATGATCCGTGAGTAGTCCATATTGGACCATGGGTCCATGATCAGTAGCTATGTGATGTCCTCTTCCCCTCTTTGCTCTTCATGGATTAGACCTTGTGAGCTTCACTACATGATCAAGGCACATATGTAATTCTTTCTGCTTTTCCTATGTTGAGTTTGCTGGGATCTGATGGATGATGAGACTATGTTCAGATTGTGGTGAGTAATATATTTGGTTCTTATCTTTTATATTTTTGTTCTTGAGTAATTCTTGCATGTTCTCCGTTGTTGTTTATTGCTTTGGCCAAGTAGTAGGTAGTAACTCCAAGAGGGAGCGTTATGCATGATTGTGGGTTCATGCCCCCCAATGACTAGCTTGAGTGACAGAAAGATGAGTCTAGGGGATATGATGTTGCCACAAGGGGGGAAAACAACGGTGCTTGTAACTACGGTTGCAAGGATTGTTTACTTTACGAAGAGTTATTTTAATGCAGTTGTGTGTTGCTTTGGGTTTACACTTTGGGTGGGGCTCGCAACTTAATCCCAGCGAGATGTTCTGGATAGATATCTCAAGGTGGATGATTAGTAGTAGATGCATATGGATTTTGGTCTACTTATTTTTGTGTACTGCCCATGCTTTTCAACCTCTTCCTTTCTTTTGTTGCATAGTTAGCATTGGTTTGCGCCCGTAATTCTTTCAATTGCCCAGCTGTAGTTTGTTTACCTTGCATAGCTGTTTATCGTCTTTTGGGAGAGAGACATCACTAGTGAATGTCATGGTTCCCCGGTACATATTTCCACCACTGTTTACACCCTCAATTTACTTCCTGTTTTACTTTCTAGTTGTAGTCATCATTACCTTTTATCTCTTGCGTTTGACCCTTTGTAAACAACAAGGCCGGAGAGATTGACAACCTCTTTGAACTCGTTGGGAGAAAAGTTATTTGTATCTGTTTGCGGGTTCACGTTAACTCGTGCTAGTAATTTCTAGCACCTTTGTCACCTACTTGTCGTTGCCGGAGTCATACTGGAGACAAACCTTGGTATCTTCACCGAGGGAAATTACTGCTATGCTACATATCAAACTTCCACTTGGGGTAGGCAACGAGGAACACTACTTAAGTGCCATCACTTGTATGGCCTATAGATGTTCTCTTGGAACTTGCTTTTAGTTCTATTTGTGTGGATCACTTCAAAACATAGTTTCTCAGTATATATAGATGTAAAAGCGCATATTCCATGGTTGTATCATAAGTAGTTGTCGTGGGAATGACTCCTGGGGTAGGGTCACCCAGGCAAAATAACCTTTCAAGATGAAGTGCAACCTCTAGAGGGCCATCAGCAGGAGCTGGGCCGAGCTGAGTGTGCCGGTTGCCGATTGCCCGGGAGGGTGCAAACGGCTGTCATATGCACACAGTCGGCCCAGGCTCAATCGGCCTACTCCGAGCTAGCACCATAATCACGAGTTGACCAAGGGCCAGGTCAGAGCACTTGGCCCGAGGTCATTAATGGTAGATCCCAAGAGATGTGCATGGCAGAGGAGGCAAGTCCCATCGCCGACCTGTTAGGCGCGTGATGTCCCCTCCCATGCCCATATGACAGGGCGGCCGACAAGACCAAGCTCTGACCATGCCGCTTGTGTACCTATAGAGCTCTCAAGACCTACAAGCTAGAAGATTCTCAGGCCAAACTAGGCGTGCCGCAATTCTACGCCTAGGCTGCCAGCGGGCTGTAGTCGGAAGGCCCCAGCAGAACCCTAGAGGCTTACAGTTGGGTCCACCTCACTGTGCAGTTACCTTAGCACCCTGAGTTCGGCCTATAAGAACCCTGGGCACCCCTCCTGCACGAGGGGATGAGAGCATTTACTTCATTTCCACCCACCTCATAGAGACGCAGGAGAGAGCAGAATGATGGCTTCTCGCCCCTCATTGGTTACCCCAAGTGGAAGGTTGAGATGTAGCCTAGTAGCAAGTTTCCCTCGGTGAAGATACCAAGGTTTATGTCTCCGGAGGACTCTGAATTCTACAAGTAGGTGTCAACGGGGCCAGAGATTAAGTTGCCAGATGGAGGTGAGGTTGACGTGGACCCGCACACACAACAGATAAATTTTCTCCCAACGAGTACAAAGAGGTTGTCAATCTCTCCGTCCTATTTATTTACAAAGGATAAAACACAAGGGGGTAATGATAGTAGTGGTGATATTGATAGAAATGGAAAGTAAAAGCAGGAAATAAAGTGGAGGTGTAAACAGTTGTGGAAATATGGACCAGGGTCCCATGATGTTCACTAGTGATGCCTCTCTCCCAAAAGACGATAAAAAGGATAAGCTGGTTAAACAAATTACAGTTGGGCAATTGACAGAATTATAAATGCACCACAATGTTAATTATGCTACTGGAAAGCTAGAGGCTCAAAAGTATGGGCAGTACGCCAAGACAAGTAGACCGAAATCAATCTGCATCTACTCACTAATCATCCACCTTGAGATATTTATCTAGAACATCTCGCTGGTATTAAGTTGCGAGCCCCACCCAAAGTGCAAACTCAAAGCAACAGACAACTGCATTAACAAACTTTGCGTAAGGTAAAAAATCCTTGCAACCGCAGTTACAAGCACCGTTGTTTTCTCCCTGGTGGCAACATCACATCCCCTAGTCTCATGTTTCTGTCACTCAGGCTAGACATCGGGGGGCATGAACCCACAATCATGCATAAACGCTCCCTCTTGGAGTTACTATCTACGACTTGTCCAAAGCAATAAAAGTAACGGAGAACATGCAAGAATTAATTAAGAACAAAATATAAAAGGTATACCAAATATATAACTCAGCACAATCTGAACATAATCTCATAATCCATCAGATCCCAACAAACACATCCTAACAACAACAGGAAAATTACATAGATGCCTTGATCATGTAGCGCAGCTCACAAGGGCTAAGAATTGAAGCACAAGATTGTTGAGAAGACATCACATAGCTACTTGTCATGGACCCATGGCCCAAGGGGGACTACACACGGCTGTGACACCCTAGATTTTGCAACTTTTTCTTCACGAAAACTTTTCTAATTTATTTCAGGATTTGCCAGTTGGTTTGATTTAAAGCAACTCTTTTTACTTGGAACTTGAGCATATTTTCTTTCCTTTCTTAAGTGGACCTTGCTTATCTAAACCTTCCAAAGATTTTCCGTTGATCCATCCCTTCCAAGCCACATTGTTCTTCATGCCATATATTCCTTTTCCATTAAAAGGAATATTCAGCCCATTTGAGGATTGTGAAGAAACCCTTATTTGTATTGCTCCATAAATCCCCAAATAATTCCACATGTCCTTGATATCATATCTTGCCAAAATCTCGAAAAACATTGCATGGCCCAAGTGAATTTTTCATCCAGAGAAATTCATTGTTCTGTTGGGGCAGAATATCACTTTTGAAGGAAGTGTTATTTATCCATGTACATTCCTCCTGAAATTTTTTGTGCAAGCTATCATGATCCTATGCCAATTTTCAGCTCCATTTTCTTAGCCAAACTCTCTTACCAAATTCCCAAAGTTTTTGTCCAACAGGGAACATTGTGAAGCAAGTGCAAGCTAGGAGCATCCAATTGCTCTGAAATTTTGCACACATGTTCCCACCCCCAAATGAATTTCCTCCACCAAATTTGAGCCAAATCCCTAAAGCCAAAGTGATGCTGGCTTCACCAATACCATTCTGGACCAATTGGGCAGTTACAAAGGAAGTGCATGCAAATCATGTCCATTTGAGCTCAAACTTCACAGATATGTTGTCCTTCCAACACTAAGCCAGTGTGACAACTTTACTACCACCAACTCTTCATCATTTGATCTCAGCTTCTTCCCCAAGATTACTGCATCAAACTGTTCCTTGATGTACAGCTCACCCCAAGCCTCGTCTTGAGCATTTAATGACATAGTGATGATCAGTGATGAAAGGATAACACAGTAGACATGTTTTGCCATGAGTTATCACATCCGGTGCACCAATGTGCTTGGTGACCATACATATGGCGTGCACCTAGAGTGCCCGACGCGTGTCCTTGCCGCGTCGGCCCCGTCCTGCAGCTCGCCCCGTCGCCTAGCTCGTGTCATCTCGCACCGCACGGCCTCCCATCGTCGACCTGTCTAGCTCTGCACCTAACCCCTCCTCCTTCCTCCCCGTTCACCGTTGCCATGCGGGACCTGACGACACAGTACGCCTCCACGGCCCCCAGTGCCATTGCTCTCCTCCTTTGCTCCATGTGCCTCCCTGCTCCCCTAGCCACTGCTACCTCTCTCTAGTCACCTCAGAAACCTCTCAAGCCGGCCAGTGCAGCGCCCAGCACCACCGAGCTCGGCCGCATGTGCACGTCGCCGTCCGGCCACGGGCATCGCGCCCCGGCTATTTAAGCCATCCCCTTGCTCGCCTCGCTCCACCAACAACTGATACATCCCAAACGTATCTATACTTTCTTCTTGTTCCATTCCCTTTTATGTGACATTGCTACATGTTTTGCTACACTTTTATATCATTTTACACATATTTGGACTAACCTACTAACTCAGTGCACCCAGTGCCAGTTTCTGTCTGCTGATGTTTGTAAGTTGCAGATATTTTTCCCCAATTTACAGAGCTCCAAAAATTCCATAAAAAATATATAAAAAATGAGCGTTCTAGAAGACTCCAGACGTACGAAGGAGAGCCATAGGGGGGCCACCTGTCTCCCAGGCGGCCTGCCCGCGTGGCCTAGGGGGAGGGCGCACCACGAGGCCGTCTGGGCGATTGGGACCTCCCCTGGTGCCCCCCTTTGGCCCTATTTTTACCCCCGCGGAGGAAACCCTGGTTGGAGAACTCCTTTTTCCAGAAGCGATTCTGATCCCCGCCGCCATCACCAACAAGCTTCTGGGGACCAAAATTCCTATGCCGACACCCTGCCGAGATGGGGAAGTGCCCCCAGATTCATCTCCATCGATGTTGCTTTCTCCCTCCATGATGCGGGAGTAGTTCCTCCTAGGGGCCGAGGCCTTCTACAGTATCTATGTGGTTAATTCTCTCTCCCATGATGTGATCTTCATTGTGATCATAGGATATGTTAATCTAGGGTGATCCCATGATGTTTCCCCTTCTTCTATGTATTGAATTGATGTACTCACTTGATCTTATCTAGTATGATCTCCGAGACCATGGTGACAACGGTCTATTGGACATCGATTAGAAGAATATTTTCATGAGTGATTTCCTCTTTTGTGTGTGGATTGAATATTGAGAGTCTCTTGGTGCTTGTCTTTGACTATCCTTGAGATATGTTGTGGTGATTGTGGTACTCTCTTTGGATGGCCGCGGTGACATTTGGAAATCCATAGATGAGAACTACGAACTCTGAGGTGTGCTTTTGTAGCCCTACATAATTCTCGTCCTCTCTTGACCACAAAGGAATGACCTCCGAGTACGTCTCCTTGCATGTTTTAGTGGAAGTATCATGTGATTGAACTATGTTAATGTTGTTGGGAGTTTCCACTAGTGAAAGTATGAAGCCTAGGCCTTGTTACCACCATTGCAATAACGTTTGTGCTCACGTTTACTGCTTGTTTTCTTGCTGTAATTTTTATTAAACATTTATATTACTTTGTTTTTCCACACCTATCACCCATATTTTACCATCTCTTCGCCGAACTAGTGCACCTATACAACTCCTAGTTGTATTAGGTGTGTAGGGACACAACAGACTTCTTATATCTTAATTGCAAGGTTGCTTGAGAGAGACCATCTTCAACCTCTACTTCCCTGAGTTCGATAAACCTTAGGTCATCAACTTGAGGGAAATTGCTACTGTCCTACAGACCTCTGCGCTTGGAGGCACAATATAGTCTACGAGAATAGAAGCGTGCGTAGACATCAAGCTATTTCTGGCTCCGTTGCCAGGGACTCCACTCTTCAAGATAGGGGAGTTGCACACTATCTTTTACCTTTGCTTTTTAGTCTTGTTAGTTTACCTTTCAGTTTTTATCTTAGTGTCCTTTATCAAAAACCACAAAAAAATTGTTTATCTTGTCCTTGCTTTCTGCTGCCACTATGGGTTCCACTGAAAACACTAAGTTGTGTGCCTTCACTAGTCACAACAACAATGACTTTATCTGCACTCCTATTGCTACACCTGCCACTTTAGCATCTTCTTATGAAATTAAACCTGCTTTGGTGAACCTTATTATGAAAGATCAATTCTTCGGTGCTGGAGATGATGCTGCTTTACACTTGAATAAATTATCTTGTTATGCTTTATGTGATATTGGAGCTAGTGCCTCCGTTATGCCCAAAAGAATGTATGACATGCTTAATTTGAAACCTTTTGAAAGATGTTCTTTTGGTGTTCGTCTTGTTGATTCTTTCGTAAAGAAACCTTTAGGAAGGATTGATGATGTGCTTCTTATTATCAATGATAATTATGTTCCCGTTGATTTTGTTGTCATGGACATTGAGTGTGATCCCTCATGTCCAATTATTTTGGGACGTCTTTTTCTTTGCATCGTTGGTGCTATAATTGACATGAAAGAGGGGACAATTAGATTTCGTTTCACCCTCAAAAATGGAATGTAACACTTCCCTCGAAATAAAGTCAAGTTACCTTAATAGTCTGTTACACGGGCAAGGTATTCTTTTGATATTGCTAAAACTTGATTTTCTTGTAGGCCATCGCTTCCACCACATCCAGCCCCGCCGAATGGCATATTCGACCCCCCCAATACCCAATATGATGACCAGCCTCCAGCCACTGATGAGCCAGCTCCGTCCTCTTCGTCCATGGCGCCAGGTCAGCCACTCGGCTCAAAGAAAAATCCCGTGACAAACATCGATGGTTCCCCTCCGGTGAACAGACGTCGCCTGGAAGAAATCAACGACGATACCCTTACAACCGTGGTCTCCAACAACACTAGTGCGGACATGTTGAGCGTCACAAGGTTTGCATCATGTGTCACGGGGGTTATGCGCCTCGTCCTAGGTCGAATTGAGGATATGAAGTTCGTGCTTGGGCTTCCCTGCGTAATGGAGCAAGCTGCAGTACATGATCTGTACATGGTATCGGAGCAGGAACAACCGCTGAGCGAAAAGTGCACCATCACCCCTCTTGATAACACTCCTTTTCTAACAACAATTCTCTCCTGCCCTTAGGTAGGTGATCTCACGTACGTCTTTGTTTACAAAAATTCATTTCTTCATCCTGTCAAGTTGTTTGATGATCCAACTGCACAACAGGGGGATTGGTGTGAATTGCGACTCGATGGCCTTACTTCTAGGTAACTGAGGCATCCAGCTGCACAACGTGTACACTGGAATGACAGTTGATGTGCCTCCATTCGCATCTCTTGGGGTTCATCACGCTGAGGACAGTCGTCGATGGAGACAGTGTTTCAACTATGATCTCATAGAACTTTGGTTGAAGAAGGTAGCCATTGTAGAGCCACCATTCTATCGTGGCACCGAAGACTACGCTCTCATCGCCGTCTTCGACAAGAGGATTTCCATCACCGGTAGAAGCATGGGTGAAGACTCCAAATTAACATGGTACATGCTCGGCACACCCCATCTCAGTCCTTGGGAGTTTGAAGATGTTGTTTACAGTGCGGGCCGGTACTACACCATGACGAACCGTGGTACTTGTTTCATGTGGGATCCAGATTATGGAGGTAACAAGGCTTTTACATATATATATATATTATTTGCTTCATTGTTGTTTCATACTTTAGTCAAATGTTGCATCGTTTGAATTGCAGGTTCGATGCATACCCCACTTTTAATTCGAGGGACGCATCAATTTAGGAGTCTGGGAGCCGGATGGACAGTTGGGATGATGAATGGGGTGTGGAATGGTACCTCGTTCCTATTGATGGAGATTTTTCAGTAAGCACATTGCTACTCGTGCGTGTTGCTGTAGATGCCTCCTGGGACTTATCTGAAATTCGACCGAACCAGAGATTTTGATATTTCAATAATGCAATCTCTGATGTCTACGGAATTGATGTACGGTCACCTTGATTGGACCTCGAAGTACAATTTCGGACGATCAGCCACTTAGGAGATCACTTCATCTTTTTAGGCCAGAGTTATCCTCGCCTGCTTAAAATATCACCGGTGCGCACTGGCCATGATGGAGGGACGTTTATTAAGCCTGTGTAAGGCCCAATATTAGGTACTGTTCCAGATCTAGATGTTTCCATCCAGATCCGGGGACGAAGCACATATCGGTCCCACCGCGACATATGACGAAGTCATATGCCCCGGATTTCCAACATTATATCACAACATTACAGATACAAGGATACAACATCTCATACAATCGGCATACAACTGCCTCAAATACAATACAACAGCGGAAGGTACATGTCTGAGTACAGACTACAATCAAAAGCCTACTGGCAAAGAGAAAAACATCGATCCCATAACCACACAGGTCCAGGACCTCCGCCGGGATCCACCTAACTAGTCGTCGTCGAGTCTCCATGTGAAACGTCGATCACCATACCCGTTGTCGATCAAGAACCCTGAAAAGAGTTTGGGGGTAGTAGTATGAGTACAGAGGTACTTATCATCCAACTGTAGTGGTCATCTGACCCAGCAAGGACTTCATCACTCGTCATTCTAGGACAACTAGTAGTTTACGGTAAGGAAGGGGTAAGTGGTGAGGTTGCTGCCGCACTAGAATTTATGACGTGGCTAACGATCTAGAGAGTAAGATAAGAAGCCAAGCATTCGATGAGGAATCGCCTCCAACAAGTCTTGCTATCAACTACTTACGCAAGCATAACACCT
Source organism: Bromus sterilis (assembly GCA_950022295.1). Classification (NCBI taxonomy): domain Eukaryota; kingdom Viridiplantae; phylum Streptophyta; class Magnoliopsida; order Poales; family Poaceae; genus Bromus; species Bromus sterilis. The sequence goes on from OX465598.1 coordinate 112,278,905, forward strand.
ATCCTATCCTTGTCCTCCTCTTCGCATCCCGACGAAGAAGAATCTGTCAAGGCAGACACACGTTGATCACGTTATATTAAGATTATCTCAGTTGTTGTTGTCTATGAACAAGGAGTAGGTCTCAAGTCGCCCATAACCGTGGACACGGCTTCTCGAAAAGATTTAACCCTGCAGGGGTGTACCAACTGCCCATTACAAGGCTCCGCACGCACGCCCATCTCTCTCAGTTGCTACCAATCACAGGCAACCATTTTATGATTTAGTTCCAAGAGATCCGAAACGACAGGTCCCTCTAGCTAACAACGAACAAATCCGGGTGGCCCCCGGTGAGTCGACATCCAGCTCAGGAGCCGGCCGCGCTCTCGATCTGGTCTCTACCGTATGTCGCAGGTTTGGATGCCCGGTTAATCACACATGGGAAACCGGGTCCTCAGCCGGACAAAGTGGGCCAACAAGGGAACTATGTCCTCCCTGGTCCGGGTTGGTTTAAAACTACTGGCAGCTGACCAGCACACACACGGTTTCAAATGGTAAATCAGCTTGGGCCACCACTAGAAATGCTTGAAGCTAGGTAGGTAAGAAAAGGGGACCCCATAAAATCCCACACGCGGTTAGGCACGCTCAGTCTTAAAACAAATACCCGGAACTCGGATCCTAGGTGACTCGAATGGAACAAAGCGTCGGGGCGGGATAGCCTAGACCTTCCATCCTTCATCGAATATTGTCAACATTATAATAATCATATCATCAACAACAATATAATAATGTGATATCCCAAACCAAGGAGTAACAGGGTAACATCGTAGCATCCTAAGCATGCATACTAAGCGGGGGCTGAGAACCGAGCAATAGTAACATAGCAGTACAAGGTTTGCTGGGAAGGGACATGGCTGTATCAGTTTGAATGAGGCTGTAAACATGTGGTAGGATCAAACATCGAACCTAACCTAGACTAGCATGCAAACCGCTAGTTGAAATATAATGGATCATAAGTAATGTATAGTCCTTGCCTGTTGATAAGTCGGGTTCCGAAGGTGTAGTCGATCGCACGCTCGCAACGTCTCCGAAGGTACCCGCGGAAGCACACAAGACGATAAACACTGGAAAGCAATCAACGAGCAAGCATCTATTGCTACGAGGCAACACAAGATCAAGAAGACATCACACGACACGACAACGCGATACGGATCTATCGTCGAGAACGGTTACTAACAGTTTAAGTGGGGTATGGTCACACACGACGAATACCGCACGTTTATGGCGGTTCAAGTTCCTTAGCTACAGATGATCAACCAACGGTTATTAACATGGAAACTCAAGCAAGCATGGCATAGCACACAAACACGTCAAGAGGTGAAGCACAAAGTAAACTATCTATGCTAGTCAATTTAAGCGAGGGACAACCTAAACATGGCATACCACTAAGTGCCGCATGATGATTAAAACATTTGGTACTGTTCTGTCCTAAACCATATTTTAGGTTGGTTAAAAACAGAAAACAATAGCATAAACACAAAGTACACGAAAAACTAATCAAGTTACATATAAGGCGCACTCCAAACGAAGTTACGGTTAAAAAGATACAAGGAAAACAAGTTACGGGCACAATCTGCCAACATCACGAAGCACACTTTAGAGCAATGCATAAATAGGATAATCAATGAAAACATGCTCACAAATGATCTGTAACTAAAGTAGACATGACAGGGAAGGCATGGCAAAAAGAATCATGCAAAAAGGCATCATAGATCAAAAGATATTAAGCAAACAACATGGCATCGGAACGTTACAGACTTAGAGAAAAACAGAGGTGTCTGTCAACAACAGCAGCATAGCAATTTGGAGCTAAATATCTATATGACCAGTAATGCTAACATGAAGATGCAATACATGTAATGTAAGTAGACATGATGCTTAACAATATGAAATTGGAATCACTCAGTTCCGATAAACGGTCGCGACACACTCGTCGACCGAAGTTGCAACAAAATATAAACAACAGCACACTAACAGCAGGGTAGCTACTTTGGAGCAAGATTTAATATAGCTAAAGCACCCAAACATGACAAGTTAAAGCATGGAAATGAAATACACATGATGCTTAACACATTGGAAAAAGAATCAATGCAATAGGCCTCATGGATGTGTCACAATCATCACCCAAAGTTGCAATAAAATAATAACAGCAACACTTAACAGGAAATAATAGCAATTAACGGCCTGATGCCCACTTCAATGCAGAATTAAACTATCTAGACTGCCTCAAACGGAAAAACTTTCTGCGTACGAACGCTAGAGCACGCAAAACTGAGCAATATTCGTTTTGGGGGCACGTTCATCGGAGCTACGGATCAACGGGAATTAACGTTGCAAAAATGAATCAGCACACAGTTTTCTGGGACTTAGACAAAAATAAGGAAAATAAAAAGGAACCGAAAAAAAGGAGGACGGCCTGGGCCTCACCCAGTGGGCTTCGGCCCGGATCTGCAGTGGAGGTGGCGGCTGGGCTCTGGTGGGCCGCGGCTGGCCGGAGGGAGCTGGGCCGGCCCACGCGGCCACGGGCGTGGGAGGCGCCGGTTCGATCCCGTCCCGGATCGAGGCAGCAGCGGGCGGCTGCCACCGGCCGGCGACGAGGGCGAGCTCCGGCAGCTTGGAGGGAGGGCGCGGGGCGCTGGCTGGCCGGGGGAGGCGAGGAGGCGGCGGATCCGGTCGCTCCCTCTCCGGATCGGGGCGGCGGCGACCGTTTGCGGGCAACGGCGGCGCTCGGGCTCGAGGCGGACGAAGCCATGGCGGCGTGGCGGGATGCTGGACCTGCGGGAGAACGAGAGGGAGGTGAGGGAGGAAGAGGAGAAGAGAGGGAGGCGCGGAGGAGAGGGAGGGGAGCCGGCGGGCGGCGGCCCGGCTGGCCGGAGTTGGAGGCGGCGCGGCCTGGGAGCTCCACGGGCTGGCGGCTCCACGGGGGAGAGGAGGTGGTTGGTGGGGAGATTCCTGGGCCGTTGGATCGGCCGATCCAACGGTCCAGATCGCATGGGGCTAGAATTTGGGCGAAAATTGGGCAAAATTGCGAAATTGGGGGCAAAGTGGAGGGGGTGGCTGCAATTTTGTGGCTAGGGAAACCATAGAAATGGGTGGGAGTGTGGTGGTCTTTATATAGCCCAGGTGGCTGGCAGTTTGCAAAAACATCCTCGGTTTTTCTCTCGTGCGCGCGGTGTTTACATTTCTGACCGTCGGGTGTCCGCAGTACCTCCGATTCGGGTAAAACTTCGAACTGCGCGATCAGCGCGTCGAGCCGGTGGCGTTCACCCAGCGCTGGAACCGTTCCGAGAAAACTTTCCGGCGCGCTATAAAAATAACTCGTTTAATTATTAAACGGGGTTTTTGTTCCGTTAGCTGCGGCTGGTCTCGTGTGGTTTTCGCGACGGTGATCGGGTGAAACCCGGTGTCGCAAAGGTCGAGTGTCAGGGTGGCAAGGGTCGGTCTCCGTCCGGTACGAGATAAGAGGGGGAAAAATAATCGCCGATCGATAAATCGGGGATGCAAACACCGCAAACAAATCAGACAATCAACCAATTCACACCGAAAACAAAATTTTTAATTTTTGTGAAAACTGGGCTGTTACAATACAACACCACCAACAAGGGATCTCGTCCCGAGATCCATGACTGTCCGGGGGAGAGGGGGGAGAGAAAAGAGAGTCGACAATCTTCAACACCACCAACAAGGGACTCTGCTCCATGTCGACGTCGAACTTCTGTCGAGATAAATTTTTCGCAGAGAGACGACAACGTTGGAAAACGAAACCATCGGGAGATCAAGAGGAAGAACGATCGCAAAAACCAGATCAAGGGATAGTGATTTTTGACGCAAGTCGTGAAAACACCGGCAAAAGGATGGATGGCAATGGGTGACCCAGATGATATCCAGAATCGGAGAAGCTAAAGGTACTACAGGAATTCCCACCTGAGCTCGGAATCGAGACAATACGCTGCAAGCAAGGCATTGTAACGGTTCCGAAGCTCCACACACTCGAGATCAAAAGTTTGAAGGGGATAAGGCAAGAATAAAACACTTACGACACTTGTCCTGACCAGAGCAAGGGTAAGGAGTAAAAATAATCCTACTCTCCGACAACTAACTTAGTAATTACAAAATAATTTTTGTCTAGACTCGACTTCGGCCAGAAAGGGGATCCTACGATCGGTAAGGCTCTGATACCAAGTTGTAAGGCCCGATATGCTGTACTGTTCCAGATCTAGATGTTTCCATCCAGATCCGGGGACGAAGCACATATCGGTCCCACCGCGACATATGACGAAGTCATATGCCCCGGATTTCCATCATGATATCACAACATTACAGATACAAGGATACAACATCTCATACAATCGGCATACAACTGCCTCAAATACAATACAACAGCGGAAGGTACATGTCTGAGTACAGACTACAATCAAAATCCTACTGGCAAAGAGAAAAACATCGATCCCATAACCACACGGGTCCAGGCCCTCCGTCGGGATCCGCCTAACTAGTCGTCGTCGAGTCTCCACGTGAAACGTCGATCACCATACCTGTTGTCGATCAAGAACCCTGAAAAGAGTTTGGGGGTAGTATCATGAGTACAGAGGTACTCATCATCCAACTGTAGTGGTCATCTGACCCAGCAAGGACTTCATCACTCGTGTAAGGCCCGATATGCGGTACTGTTCCAGATCTAGGTGTTTCCACCCAGATCCGGGGACGAAGCACATATCGGTCCCACCGCGACATATGACAAAGCCATATGCCCCGGATTTCCAACATGATATCACAACATTACAGATACAAGGATACAACATCTCATACAATCGGCATACAACTGCCTTAATACAATACAACAACGGAAGATACACGTCTGAGTACAGACTACAAGCAAATGCCTAGTGGCAAAGAGAAAAACATCGATCCCATAACCACACGGGTCCAAGCCCTCCGTCGGGATCCGCCTAACTAGTCATCGTCGAGTCTCCACGTGAAACGTCGATCACCATACCTGTTGTGATCGAGAACCCTGAAAAGAGTTTGGGGGTAGTATCATGAGTACAGAGGTACTCAGCATCCAACTATAGTGGTCATCTGACCCAGCAAGGACTTCATCACTCGTCATTCTAGGACAACTAGTAGTTTACGGTAAGGAAGGGGTAAGTGGTGAGGTTGCTGCCGCACTAGCATTTATGAAGTGGCTAACGATCTACAGAGTAAGGTAAGAACCCAAGCATTCGATGAGGAATCGCCTCCAACAAGTCTTACTATCAACTACTCACGCAAACATAACACCTATCCTATCCTTGTCCTCCTCTTCGCATCCCGACGAAGAAGCAGTCAAGGCACACACACACGTTGATCAAGTTATATTAAGATTATCTCAGTTGTTGTTGTCTATGAACAAGGAGTAGGTCTCAAGTCGTCCATAACCGTGGACACGGCTTCTTGAAAAGATTTAACCCTGCAGAGGTGTACCAACTGCCCATTACGAGGCTCCGCACGCACGTCCATCTCGCTCAGTTGCTACCCATTATAGCAACCATTTTATGATTTAGTTCCAAGAGATCCGAAACGACAGGTCCCTCTAACTAACAACGAACAAATCCGGGTGGCCCCCGGTGAGTCGACATCCATCTCAGGAGCCGGTCGCGCTCTCGATCTGGTCTCAACCGTCTGTCGCAGGTTTGGATAGCCGGTTAATCACACATGGGACACCGGGTCCTCAGCCGGACAAGGTGGGCCAGCAAGGGAACTAAGTCCTCACTGGTCCAGGTTGGTTTGTAAACAACTTGCGGCCGACCAGCACACACACGGTTTCGAATGGTAAATCAGCTTGGGCCACCACTAGAAATGTTTGAAGCTAGGTAGGTAAGAGAAGGGGGCCCCATAAAATCCCACACGCGGTTAGGCACGCTCAGTCTTAAAACCAATACCCGGAACTCGGATCCTAGGTGACTCGAATGGAACAGAGCGTCGGGGCGTGATAGCCTAGACCTTCCATCCTTCGTCGAATATAGTCAACATTATAATAATAATCATATCATCAACAACAATAATAATAATGTGATATCCCAAACCCAGGAGTAACAGGATAACATCGTAGCATCCTAAGCATGCATACTAAGAAGGGGCTGAGCAACGAGCAATAGTAACATAGCAGTACAAGGTTTGCTGGGAGGGGACATGGCTGTATCGGTTTGAAAGAGGCTGTAAACATGTGGTAGGATCAAACATCAAACCTATCCTAGACTAGCATGCAAACCGCTGGTTGAAATAGAATGGATCATAAGTAATGTATAGTCCTTGCCTGTTGATAAGTCGGGTTCCGAAGGTGTAGTTAACCGCAAGCTCGCATCGTCTCCGAGAGGTACCCGCGGAAGCACACAAGAACGTAAACACTGGAAAGCAACACCCAAGCAAGCATCTATTAATACGAAGCAAACACGAGCAAGCATCAACAAGAAGGCAACACGAGACATCGCACCTACCGTCGAGAGCGGTTAATAACAGGTTAAGTGGAGTACTCGTCACACACGACGGTACCGCACAGTTACGGTGGTTCAAGTTGTTTAGCTACAGGTGATCAACAAAGGTTGTTAAAATGGCAACTCACTCAAGCATGGCATAGCACTCAAACATTACAAGAGGTGAAGAATAAATAAACTACCTAAGCTAGTCAATTTAAGCGGGGTGAAATCCTAGACATGGCAAACTATTGCGGACCCCACGATGAAAATGGAATTTGGTACTGTTTTGCCCTAAACAATATTTTATTATTTTTATTAGCAAGCAAGAACAGCATAAACACAATATACATGCAATTCTAGTCAAGTTACATATAAGAAACATTTTAAACAGAGCAACGGTTAAAAAGTTATTGCAGTTGCAGTTTACAGTGGAAAACAGTTGTAATTAGCAGTCAAACAGCAGGTAAACAAAGTCAAACTTGGCAACAAGCAACATTTTACTAATCTACGCGCAAAATGGAGCAACTTTCATGTAGAAAGCGTCTCCATCGGAGCTACCGGTGAAAAGATATAAGCATCACAAAAAAACTAATACACTGCAAATTAAAAAGCCTAGGAAACAACAACAAAAAACATTACTGGGCTGAGCCCACTCTGCGCAGGAAAAACAAGAACAAAATAAAAAAACAGAAGGGGGGGGGCGCTCACCTACTGGGCCTCGGCCCACAAAGGAGGGGCGGCCTGGGCTGGGGCGCTGTGGCTACTGGGCCGCCTTCGGGCCCACACGGCTGGAGGCAGCGCTCAGGCAGCCTCCTCGTCCACGACCGAGGACTTGCAGGTGACGGCGCCGGCGGCCGATGCCGGCGAAGGGCGGCGACGAGGCGGCCAAGCGGCCGGAGGACGGCCGGATCTTGGCGCGGTGGCGGAGGGGTCGCCGGCGGGCGGATCGGGGCTCGGAGCTCCTCTGGCCGGCGCGGGGGTGAAGCTCCCGTGAGCTCCATGGACGGACCGGCGGGGCGCCTGCAAGATAATAAAGAGAGGGGTAAGAGGAGGAGGGAGAAGAGGACAAGGGAGAGGAGGAGAGGAAATGGGGCGCGCGGCTGAGGAGGCTTGCCGGCGTCGAGCTGGAGGGAGGCGGCGGCGGCCTCGGGTCCGCGGGCGGTGGGGGTTCCAGGGCGGCTACGCGTCCCTGCGGGATGGATCGAGAGAGGAGCTCGGGCTGACGTGGCGTGCTCGGGTCCCTCCGATTCGCAGATCCAAGGGCCGAAAAATGCCAGGGAGCTAGGGTTGCAAATTTGGGGAAAAAATAGCTGCGAAATTTGGGGCTCAGATCTGGATCTGGGGGCTGATGGCTGCCTATTTGGCTTAGGGGAAACCCTAAGTGGGGTGGTGGTCTTTATATAGCCCCGGTGGCTGGCAGTTTGCAAAAACATCCCCGGTTTCTCTCTCGCGCGCGCGGTGCTCACGTTTCTGACCGCCGGGGTTCTGTAGTACCTCCGATTCGGGTAAAACTTCGAACTGCGCGATCAGCGAGTTGAGCTGGAGGCGTTCACCTCACGCTGGAAATGTTCCGAGAACACTTTCCGGCGCGCTATAAAAATATTCCGTTTAATTATTAAACGGGGTTTTCGTTCCGTTGGCTGCGGCTAGTCTCGTGCGATTTTCACGACGGTGCTCGGGCGAAACCCGGTGTCGCAAAGGTTGAGTGTCAGGGTGGCAAGGGTCGGTCTCCGTCCGATACGAGATAAGAGGGGGAAAAATAATCGTTGATCGATAAATCGGGGATGCAAACACCGCAAACAAATCAGACAATCAAACAATTCACACCGAAAACAAAATTTTTAATTTTTGTGAAAATTGGGCTATTACAATACAACACCACCAACAAGGGATCTCGTCCCGAGATCCAGGACGATCCGGGGGAGAGGGGAAGGGGAGAGAAAAGAGAGTCGACGATTCTTCAACACCACCAACAAGGGACTCTGCTCCATGTCGAATGACGAACTCCGTTGAGATAAATTTCCGCAGGGAGACGACATCGTCGCAAAACAAAAACGTCAGTGACAAGAGAAAGAACGATCGCGAAAACCAGATCATGGGATAGTGATTGCCGACGCAACTCGTAAAAACACTGGGCAAAAGGAGGGAGGGAAAAGGACGACCCGGATGTACACCAGAGTTGGAATATCTAAAGGTACTACATGATTTCCCAACCTGAGCTCGGAATTGAGACAATACGCTGCAAGCAAGGCATTGTAACGGTTCCGAAACTCGACACACTCGAGATCCTAAAGTTTGAAGGGGATAAGATCAGAATTAAAACACTTACGACACTTGCCCTGACCAGGGCAAGGGTAAGGAGTAAAAAGATCCTACTCTCCGATAACTAGCTTAGTAACTACAAAATAGTTTTTGTCTAGACTCGACTTCGGTCAGAAAAGGGATCCTACGGTCGGTAAGGCTCTGATACCAAGTTTTAAGGCCCGATATGCGGTACTGTTCCAGATCTAGGTGTTTCCACCCAGATCCGGGGACGAAGCACATATCGGTCCCACCGCGACATATGACAAAGCCATATGCCCCGGATTTCCAACATGATATCACAACATTACAGATACAAGGATACAACATCTCATACAATCGGCATACAACTGCCTTAATACAATACAACAGCGGAAGATACACGTCTGAGTACAGACTACAAGAAAATGCCTAGTGGCAAAGAGAAAAACATCGATCCCATAACCACACGGGTCCAGGCCCTCCGCCGGGATCCGCCTAACTACTCATCGTCGAGTCTCCACGTGAAACGTCGATCACCATACCTGTTGTCGATCGAGAACCCTGAAAAGAGTTTGGGGGTAGTATCATGAGTACAGAGGTACTCAGCATCCAACTGTAGTGGTCATCTGACCCAGCAAGGATTTCATCACTCGTCATTCTAGGATAACTAGTAGTTTACGGTAAGGAAGGGGTAAGTGGTGAGGTTGCTGCCGCACTAGCATGTATGAAGTGGCTAACGATCTAGAGAGTAAGGTAAGAAGCCAAGCATTCGATGAGGAATCGCCTCCAACAAGTCTTGCTATCAACTACTCACGCAAACATAACACCTATCCTATCCTTGTACTCCTCTTCGCATCCCGACGAAGAAGAAGCAGTCAAGGCACACACACACGTTGATCAAGTTATATTAAGATTATCTCAGTTGTTGTTGTCTATGAACAAGGAGTAGGTCTCAAGTCGTCCATAACCGTGGACACGGCTTCTCGAAAAGATTTAACCCTGCAGGGGTGTACCAACTGCCCATTACGAGGCTCCGCACGCACGTCCATCTCTCTCATATGCTACCCATTATAGGCAACCATTTTATGATTTAGTTCCAAGAGATCCGAAACGATAGGTCCCTCTAACTAACAACGAACAAATCCGGGTGGCCCCCGGTGAGTCGACATCCATCTCAGGAGCCGGCCGCGCTCTCGATCTGGTCTCAACCGTCTGTCGCAGGTTTGGATAGCCGGTTAATCACACATGGGACACCGGGTCCTCAGCCGGACAAGGTGGGCCAGCAAGGGAACTAAGTCCTCACTGGTCCAGGTTGGTTTGTAAACAACTGGCGGCCGACCAGCACACACATGGTTTCGAATGGTAAATCAGCTTGGGCCACCACTAGAAATGCTTGAATCTAGGTAGGTAAGAAAAGGGGACCCCATAAAATCCCACACGCGGTTAGGCACGCTCAGTCTTAAAACCAATACCCGGAACTCGGATCCTAGGTGACTCGAATGGAACAAAGCGTCGGGGCGTGATAGCCTAGACCTTTCATCCTTCGTCGAATATAGTCAACATTATAATAATAATCATATCATCAACAACAATAATAATAATGTGATATCCCCAACCCAGGAGTAACAGGGTAACATCGTAGCATCCTAAGCATGCATACTAAGTAGGGGCTGAGCAACGAGCAATAGTAACATAGCAGTACAAGGTTTGCTGGGAGGGGACATGGCTGTATCGGTTTGAAAGAGGCTGTAAACATGTGGTAGGATCAAACATCGAACCTATCCTAGACTAGCATGCAAACCGCTGGTTGAAATAGAATGGATCATAAGTAATGTATAGTCCTTGCCAGTTGATAAGTCGGGTTCCGAAGGTGTAGTTGATCGCAAGCTCGCATCGTCTCCGAGAGGTACCCGCGGAAGCACACAAGAAGGTAAACACTGGAAAGCAACCAACGAGCAAGCATCTATTACTACGAAGCAAACACGAGCAATCATCAATAAGAAGGCAACACGAGACATCGCACCTACCGTTGAGAGCGGTTACTAACAGGTTAAGTGGAGTACTCGTCACACACGACGGTACCGCACAATTACGGTGGTTCAAGTTGTTTAGTTACAGGTGATCAACAAAGGTTGTTAAAATGGCAACTCACTCAAGCATGGCATAGCACTCAAACATTACAAGAGGTGAAGCATAAATAAACTACCTAAGCTAGTCAATTTAAGCGGGGTGAAATCCTAGACATGGCAAACTATTGCGGACCCCACGATGAAAATGGAATTTGGTACTTTTTTTCCCTAAACAATATTTTATTATTTTTATTAGCAAGCAAGAACAGCATAAACACAATCTACATGCAATTCTAGTCAAGTTACATATAAGAAACATTTTAAACAGAGCAACGGTTAAAAAGTTATTGCAGTTGCAGTTTACAATGGTAGACAGTTGTAATTAGCAGTCAAACAGCAGGCAAACAAAGTCAAACATGGGAACAAGCAACAGTTTATTAATCTACGCGCAAAATGGAGCAACTTTCATGTAGAAAGCGTCTCCATCGGAGCTACCTATGAAAAGATATAAGCATCACAAAAGAACTAATACACTACAAATTAAAAAGCCTAGGAAACAACAACAAAAAACATTACTGGGCCGAGCCCACTCTGCGCAGGAAAAAAAGAAAAAAAAACAGAAGGGGGGGGCGCTTACCTACTAGGCCTCGGCCCACTAAGGAGGGGCGACCTGGGCTGGGGCGCCTTCGGGCCCACACGGCTGGAGGCAGCGCTCGGGCAGCCTCCTCGTCCACGACCGAGGACTTGCAGGTGACGGCGTCGGCGGCCGATGCCGGCGAAGGGCGGCGACGAGGCGGCCAAGCGGCCGGAGGACGGTCGGATCTTGGCGCGGTGGCGGAGGTGTCACCGGCGGGAGGATCAGGGCTCGGAGCTCCTCTGGCCGGCGCGGGGGTGAAGCTCCTGTGAGCTCCATGGCCGGACCGGCGGCGCGCCTGCAAGAGAATAAAGAGAGGGTTAAGAGGAGGAGGGAGAAGAGGAGAAGGGAGAGGAGGAGAGGAGATGGGGCGCGCGGCTGAGGAGGCTTGCCGGCGTCGAGGCGGAGGGAGGCGGCGGCGGCCTCGGGTCCGCGGGCGGCGGGGGTTCCACGGGCGGCTGCGCGTCCCTGCGGGATGGATCGAGAGAGGAGCTCGGGCTGACGTGGCGTGCTCGGGTCCCTCCGATTCGCAGATCCAAGGGCCAAAAAATTCCAGGGAGCTAGGGTTGCAAATTTGGGGCAAAAATAGCTGCGAAATTTGGGGCTCAGATCTGGATCTGGGTGCTGGTGGCTGCCTATTTGGCTTAGGGGAAACCCTAAGTGGGGTGGTGGTCTTTATATAGCCCCGGTGGCTAGCAGTTTGCAAAAACATCCCTGGTTTCTCTCTCGCGCGCGCGGTGCTCACGTTTCTGACCGCCGGGGGTCCGTAGTACCTCCGATTCGGGTAAAACTTCGAACTGCGCGATCAGCGAGTCGAGCCGGAGGCGTTCACCTCGCGCTGGAACCGTTCCGAGAACACTTTACGGCGCGCTATAAAAATATCCCGTTTAATTATTAAACGGGGTTTTCGTTCCGTTGGCTGCGGCTGGTCTCGTGCGGTTTTCACGACGGTGCTCGGGCGAAACCCGGTGTCGCAAAGGTCGAGTGTCAGGGTGGCAAGGGTCGGTCTCCGTCCGATACGAAATAAGAGGGGGAAAAATAATCGCTGATCGATAAATCGGGGATGCAAACACTGCAAAGAAATCAGACAATCAAACAATTCACACCGAAAACAAAATTTTTATTTTTTGTGAAAACTGGGCTGTTACAACTCGGTATTCTAGGACAACTAGTAGTTTACGGTAAGGAAGGGGTAAGTGGTGAGGTTGCTGCCGCACTAGCATTTATGAAGTGGCTAACGATCTAGAGAGTAAAATAAGAAGCCAAGCATTCGATGAGGAATCGCCTCCAACAAGTCTTGCTATCAACTACTTACGCAAGCATAACACCTATCCTATCCTTGTCCTCCTCTTCGCATCCCGACGAAGAAGAATCAGTCAAGGCACACACACGTTGATCAAGTTATATTAAGATTATCTCAGTTGTTGTTGTCTATGAACAAGGAGTAGGTCTCAAGTCGTCCATAACCGTGGACACGGCTTCTCGAAAAGATTTAACCCTGCAGGGGTGTACCAACTTCCCATTACAAGGCTCCGCACGCACGCCCATCTCTCTCAGTTGCTACCCATCACATGCAACCATTTTATGATTTAGTTCCAAGAGATCCGAAATGACAGGTCCCTCTAGCTAACAACGAACAAATCCGGGTGACCCCCGATGAGTCGACATCCAGCTCAGGAACCGGCCGCGCTCTCGATCTGGTCTCTACCGTATGTCAAAGGTTTGGATACCCGGTTAATCACACATGGGAAACCGGGTCCTCAGCCGGACAAAGTGGGCCAGCAAGGGAACTATGTCCTCACTGGTCCGGGTTGGTTTAAAACTACTGGCAGCTGACCAGCACACAAACGGTTTCAAATGGTAAATCAGCTTGGGCCACCACTAGAAATGCTTGAATCTAGGTAGGTAAGAAAAGGGGACCCCATAAAATCCCACACGCGGTTAGGCACGCTCAGTCTTAAAACCAATACCCGGAACTCGGATCCTAGGTGACTCGAATGGAACAAAGCGTCGGGGCGAGATAGCCTAGACCTTCCATCCTTCATCGAATATAGTCAACATTATAATAATCATGTCATCAACACCAATATAATAATGTGATATCACAAACCAAGGAGTAACAGGGTAACATCGTAGCATCCTAAGCATGCATACTAAGCAGGGGCTGAGCAACGAGCAATAGTAACATAGCAGTACAAGGTTTGCTGGGAAGGGACATGGCTGTATCAGTTTGAAAGAGGCTGTAAACATGTGGTAGGATCAAACATCGAACCTAACCTAGACTAGCAAGAAAACCGCTAGTTGAAATAGAATGGATCATAAGTAATGTATAGTCCTTGCCTGTTGATAAGTCGGGTTCCGAAGGTGTAGTCGATCGCACGCTCGCAACGTCTCCGAAGGTACCCGCGGAAGCACACAAGTCGATAAACACTGGAAAGCAACCAACGAGCAAGCATCTACTACTACGAGGCAACACAAGATCAAGAAGACATCACACAACATGGCAATGCGATACGGATCTATCGTCGAGAACGGTTACTAACAGTTTAAGTGGGGTATCGGTCACACACGACGAATACCACACGTTTATGGTGGTTCAAGTTGCTTAGCTACAGGTGATCAACCAACGGTTATTAAGATGGAAACTCAAGCAAGCATGGCATATCACACAAACACGTCAAGAGGTGAAGCACAAAGTAAACTATCTATGGTAGTCAATTTAAGCGAGGCACAACCTAAACATGGCATAACACTAAGTGCCGCACGATGATTAAAACATTTGGTACTGTTATGTCCTAAACCATATTTTAGGTTGGTTAACAACAGAAAACAATAGCGTAAACACAAAGTACACGAAAAACTAATCAAGTTACATATAAGGCACACTCCAAACGGAGTTACGGTTAAAAAGATACAAGCAAAACAAGTTACGGGCAAAATCTGTCAACATCACGAAGCACACTTTAGAGCAATGCATAAATAGCATAATCAATGCAAACATGCTCACAAATGATCTGGAACTAAAGTAGACATGACATGGAAGGCATGGCAAAAAGAATCATGCAAAAATGCATCATAGATCAAAAGATATTAAGCAAACAACATGGCATCGGAACGTTACAGACTTAGAGAAAAATAGAGGTGTCTATCAACAACAGCAGCATAGCAACTTTGGAGCTAAATATCTATATGACCAGTATTTCTAACATGAAGATGCAATACATTTAATGGAAGTAGACATGATGCTTAACAATATGCAATTGGAATCACTCAATTCCGATAAACGGTCGCGACACACTCGTCGACCGAAGTTGCAACAAAATATAAACAGCAGCACACTAACAATTTGGTAGTTAATTTGGAGCAAGATTTAATATAGCTAAAGCTCCCAAACATTACAAGTTAAAGCATGGAAATGAAGTACACATGATGCTTAACACATAGCAAAAAGAATCAATGCAATAGGCCTCATGGATGTGTCACAATCATCACCCAAAGTTGCAATAAAATAATAACAGCAGCACTTAACAGGAAATAATAGCAATTAACGGCCTGATGCCCACTTCAACGCAGAATTAAACTATCTAGACTGCCTCAACGGAAAAACTTTGTACATACGAACGCTAGAGCACGCAAAACTGAGCAATATTCGTTTTGGGGGCACGTTCATCGGACCTACGGATCAACGGGAATTAATGTTGCAAAAATGAATCATCACACCGTTTTCTGGGACTTAGACAAAAATAAGGAAAATAAAAAGGAACCGAAAAAAAGGAGGACGGCCTGTGCCTCACCCAGTTGGCTTCGACCCGGATCTGCAGTGGAGGTGGCGGCTGGGCTCTGGTGGGCCGCGGCTGGCCGGAGGGAGCTGGGCCGGCCCACGCGGCCACGGGCATTGGAGGCGCTGGTTCGATCCCGTCCCGGATCGAGGCAGCAGCGGGCGGCTGCCACCGGCCGGCGACGAGGGCGAGCTCCGGCAGCTTGGAGGGAGGGCGCGGCGCGCTGGCTGGCCGGGGGAGGCGAGGAGGCGGCGGATCCGGTGGCTCCCTCGCCGGATCGGGGCGGCGACGACCATTTGCGGGTAATGGCGGCGCTCGGGCTCGAGGCGGACGAAGCCATGGAGGCGCGGTGGGTTGCTGGACTTGCGGGAGAACGAGAGGGAGGTGAGGGAGGACGAGGAGAAGAGAGGGAGGCGCGGAGGAGAGGGAGGGGAGCCGGCGGGCGGCGGTTCGGCTGGCCGGAGTTGGAGGCGGCGCGGCCTGGGAGCTCCACGGGCTGGCGGCTCCACGGGGGAGAGGAGGTGGTTGGTGGGGAGATTCCAGGGCCATTGGATCAGCCGATCCAACGGTCCAGATCGCATGGGGCTAGAATTTGGGCGAAAATTGGGCAAAATTGCGAAATTGGGGGCAAAGTGGAGGGGGTGGCTGCAATTTTTTGGCTAGGGAAACCCTAGAAATGGGTGGTAGTGTGGTGGTCTTTATATAGCCCAGGTGGCTGGCAGTTGGCAAAAATATCCCCGGTTTTTCTCTCGCGCGCGCGGTGTTTAGGTTTCTGACCGCCGGGGGTCCGCAGTACCTCCGATTCAGGTAAAACTTCGAACTGCGCCATCAGCGCGCCGAGCCGGTGGCGTTCACCTAGCGCTGGAACCATTCCGAGAAAACTTTCCGACGCGCTATAAAAATAACCCGTTTAATTATTAAACGGGGTTTTTGTTCCGTTGGCTGCGGCTGGTCTCGTACGGTTTTCGCGACGGTGATCGGGTGAAATCCGTTGTCGCAAAGGTCGAGTGTCAGGGTTGCAAGGGTCGGTCTCCGTCCGGTACGAGATAAGAGGGGGAAAAATAATCGCCGATCGATAAATCGGGGATGCAAACACCGCAAACAAATCAGACAATCAACCAATTCACACCGAAAACAAATTTTTTAATTTTTGTGAAAACTGGGCTGTTACAGCCTGGTTGTGTTTTCCTTACTAGTTTTCACGAATCCAACTTTGAGAACGTACCTGATATATGTCGTTTTTAGTTGGACGGCTCTCCTATGCTTGGTTGTGATTTGAACCCAAACACGGCATACTCGGATAGTCGTCAGTCAGAACGTATGTGCATAGTGCCGTCGTCGAAAAACTTCAAGTATTGTACATACTGCGATCAGGACGCATGAATGTGTAGTAGTTCCATCCTTAGTATATGTAAGGGATGCATTTATGTAACTGAAGCACACATGTGCTATGTAAATTAAAACTAGTGCATGTTTTTATTGCAGGCAGTTCATCATATGTGATCGTTTGTTATCATAAATGCATTCGTAAACAAAATCAACTCTGCAGATCAAATGGTAAACAATATCAACTCTGCATATCAAATTGAGAAGATTATCTAAAAATATAGATACACTTCCTGCACAAATTAGACCATTTCTTTCGATGTATCGGTATTTCGATCAGATACAACCACATTACAAAGACATTCCCTTTTTTTAAATCCTTTAAACTTCATACTTCAAACGTTTCTGCATTTATTTGGAAATTTAAACGCATTAAATGAATTTTTATTTATCAAAATGGCCCTGAAATTGAAAATCAATTCAGACGGCCTCTAAAAAGGACGAGAGTTGGCATGTTGTTGTTATTTGACCTACATGGTAGCTGGTAAACATTTGAGAGTATACTATAAAAAATAGATACACTTTGGGTACAAAATGCATTAGTTTATCGGTGGTCAAATATGAAAAAACCCGTTGACCATTTAAAAACCCTGGAGGATATCTCGTAACCCTAGCGCACAACTATGGCCGTTGGATGTAACAGTAGCGCCGAACGATAGTCGTTGGATCTTACCGCGATCTGCGAGAAGCTGGTTAAGCGACCTAATTGGTTGGTTATTTATTCAAGTATATTATAAAAAGTTTATATTGCATAAACGTTTGTGATCATATGACACGTACTGGCAACCCCTCAACGAAAGTTTCTCGTATCAGCTCATTTGGGTAAACAATAATGCCCGTTTGCGATAAACATATAGAGCATAGAATTCTATACTTTTCCCACCGGTCCCTACTTCACGAAGACATCACATTATTTTTAAATCCTTTATAACCAAACTTTTTATGTGTTCAGCATTAAGCATTTACGCTAATATCCTGGGATTTCCAAAGATTATGTCTTCATTAGGCAATTTCAACGCATTAAATGAATTGTTTTTGATCAAAATGGCCGTGAAATTAAAAAATCAATTCAAACGGCCTCTAAAAAGGACCAGACTTGGCATGGTGTCGTTATTTGACATACATGGTAGCTGTTAAAAATTTGAGAGAATTATCAAAATAAAAAAATATACACTTCGTGTAAAACTAGATCATTTCATTCAAAGTATCGGGAATTCGATCGGAATCTACCACATTACAAAGACATCACATTATTTTTAAATCATTTAAACCCCAAACTTTTTAAGTGTTCAACACTAAGCATTCAGACTAAGATCCTGAAATTTCAAACGTTTATAACTTCATTTGGCAATTTAAACGTATTAAATGAATTATTTTTGAACAATATGACCTGAAATTAAAAATCAATTCAAACGACCTCTAAAAAGGATGAGACTTGGCATGATGTCGTTATTTTACATACATGGTAGTTGGTAAAATTTTGAGAGGATTATCGTCAAAATTAGATACACTTCATGTACAAACTAGACCATTCCTTTCCAAGTATCGGGGATTCAATCGGAATCAACCACATTACAAAGACATCACATTATTTTTAAACACTTTAGACCCCAAACTTTTTCTATGTTCAACATTAAGCATTCACACTAATATCCTGAAATTTCCAAAGTTTCTGACTTCATTTGGAAATTTTAATGCACTAAATGAATTATTTTTTATCAAAATGTCCCTGAAATTGAAATTCAATTCAAATGGCTCTAAAAAGGACGAGACTTGGCATGTTGTCGTTATTTGACCTACATGGTAGCTGGTAAAAATTCAAGAGGAATATTAAAAAATTAGATACACTTTGGGTACGAAATTCATTAGTTGAATGGTGGTCAAACAATGAAAAACCCTGTTGACCGTCTCAAAACCCTGGAGGATATCTCGTAACCCTAGTGCACAACTATGACCGTTGGATATAAGCGTAGCACCGAACGATAGTCGTTGGATCTTACTGCGATTCGCGAGAAGCTGGTTATGCGAACTGATTGGTTGGATATTTATTCAAATATATTACAAACATTTTATATTGCATAAACGTTTGTGATCATATGGAACGTACTGCCAACCCCCACCAAAAGTTTCTCGTATCATCTCATTCGGTTAACAATAATGCCCGTTTGCGATAAGCCTCTAGCGCATAGAATTCTATACTTTTCCCGCCAGTCCCTACTTCACGAAGTCATCACATTATTTTTAAATCCTTTATACCCCAAACTTTTTATGTGTTCAGCATTAAGCATTCACACTAAGATCCTGGAATTTCCAAAATTTATGTCTTCATTCGGCAATTTCAACGCATTAAATGAATTGTTTTTTATTAAAATGGCCCTGAAATAAAAAAAAATCAATTCAAACGGCCTCTAAAAAGGACCACACTCGGCATGGTGCCGTTATTTGACATACATGGTAGTTGTTACAAATTTGAGAGGATTATCAAAAATATTAGATACACTTTGTGTAAAACTAAACCATTTCTTCCGAAGTATCGGGGATTCGATCAGAATCAACCACATTCCAAAGACATCACATTATTTTTAAATCATTTAAACCCAAAACTTTTTATGTGTTCAACAGTAAGCATTCACACTAAGACCCTGATATTTCAAATGTTTATAACTTTATTTGGCAATTTAAACATATTAAATGAATTATTTTTGAACAATATGGACCTAAATTGAAAATTAATTCAAACGGCCTCTAAAAAGGATGAGACTTGGCATGGTTTCGTTATTTTACATACATGGTAGCTGGTAAAATTTTGAGAGGATTATCATCAAAATT
This sequence comes from Bromus sterilis, assembly GCA_950022295.1. Lineage (NCBI taxonomy): Eukaryota > Viridiplantae > Streptophyta > Magnoliopsida > Poales > Poaceae > Bromus > Bromus sterilis. Next base: position 112,298,376 of record OX465598.1, read on the forward strand.
AGATATGCTTCGTGTACAAACTAGACCATTCCTTTCCAAGTATCGGGGATTCAATTGGAATCAACCACATTACAAAGACATCATATTATTTTTAAATTCTTTAAACCCCAAACTTTTTATGTGTTCAACATTAAGCATTCACACTAATATACTGAAATTTCCAAAGTTTTTTACTTCATTTGGCAATTTCAACGCATTAAATAAATTATTTTTTATCAAAATGTCCCTGAAATTGAAAATCAATTCAAACGACCTCTAAAAAGGATGAGACTTGGCAGGATGTCGTTATTTGACCTACATGGTAGCTGGTAAAATTTCGAGACGAATAAAAAAAAGATACACTTTGGGTACAAAATGCATTAGTTGAATGGTGGTCAAACAATGAAAAATCCCATTGACCGTCTCAAAACCCTGGAGGATATCTAATAACCCTAGTGCATAACTATGGGCATTGGATGTAACCGTAGCGTCGAACGATCGTCGTTGGATCTTATCGCGATCCGTGAGAAGCTGGTTGTGCGAACTGATTGGTTGAATATTAATTCAAGTATATTACAAACATGTTATATTGCATAAACGTTTGTGATCATCTGACACGTACTGGCAACCCTCACCGAAAGTTTCATGTATCATCTCATTCGGGTAAACAATAATGCTCGTTTGCGATAAACCTATATCACGTAGAATTCTATACTTTTCCGTCGGTCCCTACTTCACGAAGACATCAAGATATTTTTAAATCCTTTAACCCCCAAACTTTTTATCTGTTCAACACTAAGCATTCACACTAAGATTCTGAAATTTCAAACGTTTCTAAATTCATTTTGTAATTTAAACGCATTAAATGAACCAATTTTGATCAAAATGTCCCTTAGATTGAAAATAAATTCAAACAACCACTAAAAAGGATGAGACTTGGCATGATGTCATTATTTGACGTACATGGTAGCTGATAAAAATGTGAGAGGATGATCAACAAAATTAGATACGCTTCATGTATAAACTAGACCATTCCTTTCCAAGTATCGGAGATTCAAATGGAGTCAACTACATTATAAAGACATCACATTATTTTTAAATCCTTTATACCCCAAACTTGTTATGTGTTCAGCATTAAGCATTCACGCTAAGATCCTAGAATTTCCAAAGTTGTTGTCTTCATTTGGCAATTTCAATGCATTAAATTAATTATTTTTGATCAAAATGGCCCTGAAATTGAAAATCAATTCAAACGACATCTATAGTTGGTAAATATTTCAGAGGATTATCAAAAAAATTAGATACACTTTGTGTACAAAGTAGACCATTTCTTTTGAAGTATCGAGGATTCGATCGGAATCAACCACATTACAAAGACATCACATTATTTTTAAATATTTTAAACCCCAAACTTTTTATGTGTTCAACACCAAGCATTCACACTAAGATCTTGAAATTTCAAATGTTTCTAACTTCATTTTGCCATTTAAACATATTAAATGAATTAGTTTTGAACAATATGACCCTAAATTGAAAATCAATTCAATCGGCCGCTAAAAAGGATGAGACTTGGCATGGTGTCATTATTTTACATACATGGTAGCTGGTAAAAATTTGAGAGGATTATCATCAAAATTAGATACGCTTCGTGTACAAACTAGACCATTCCTTTCCAAGTATCAAGGATTCAATCAGAATCAACCACATTACAAAGACATCACATTATTTCTAAATCCTTTAAACCCCAAACTTTTTATGTGTTCAACACTAAGCATTCACACTAATATCCTGAAATTTCCAAAGTTTCTGACTTCATTTGACAATTCCAACGCATTAAATGAATTATTTTTTATCAAAATGGCACTGAAATTGAAAATCAATTAAAACAGCCTCTAAAAAGGACGAGACTTCGCATGCTTTCGTTATTTGACTTACATGGTAGCTGGTAAAAATTTGAGAGGAATAAAAAAATTAAATACACTTTGGGTACAAAATGCATTAGTTGAATGTTGGTGAAACAATGAAAAACCCCATTGACCGTCTCAAAACCTTGGAGGATATCTCGTAACCCTAGCACACAACTATGGCGTTGGATGTTACCGTAGCGCCGAATGATAGTCCTTGGATCTTACTGCGATCCGCGAGAAGCTGGTTATGTGACCTGATTGGTTGGATATTTATTCAAGTATATTAAAAATAGTTTATATTGCATAAACGTTAGTGATCATCTGACATGTACTCGCAACCCACCTACCGAAAGTTTCTCGTATCATCTCATTCGGGTAAACAATAATGTCCGTTTGTGATATGCATATAGCGCATACAATTATATTTTTAGATTTGTCTACGATATCATACATCCGGCCAGTCCTCTCCCCCAAAAGTGAATTTTTGTTGGCCAACCGAGTCAAATATCTAACCTTCCCCCTCCACCCACCACCAAAAGGCGTTACATCCCCCCTTTCTTGTTCAAATCCCCACTTGCTCCTCCTAGCGCTGCGGCCTAGACCACGTCGGCAACTACTACGGCGGCCAACACGGCGCAGCCCCGCCGCCCTTGCCGTATACCGCGTGCGGTGGCCTACACGGTGCAACCCCCTTTCGTATACCACGCGTGGTAGCCTAGATTGTCTAGGCCGACCGCCCCCATCCCTGCTAGTTGCGCCTCTTCGGTTCACCGCTCACCCTATTCCGGTAAGATCCCGACCGCCCTCCTCATGCTCATGCTCTTACTCCTCCATCGATCATGTATTGCCTGACCACCAGACCATGTTTAGTTAGATTGGACTGCATCTATAATTTCAAGTAACTGCACTCGTACACTGTAAAATGTTAGCATGCATTGCGATGCTCATGATTTAGTTACTTACATAGATTGTCCATGTCATGAATCTGTTCGATTGTATGTTTTTATGGTCCGGTTCTGTTGTTTAATTTATATGAGTGATCCTGTTATGATTGATTACCTCTGCATTTATGTTGCACTTCACTTATGGGGACAAGTGAGATACCACTCTACAATGTTTATATTACGAGCATGGTAATCTTGCGGTAAATTTCAGTTTCATACTATTCATTCTTACCTCTTTCTGATCTTTTCACTAGTCTACAAGATTGATTTGTCCATTATCGTTGTAGGCTTGTAGCATTGTTCTAATGCTTGATAGATTATACTTGTACATTACCCAATCGTTATATACTCTATGCAATTGCAGGGTAGCAATGGGTGACTCTGAGATTTACAACCGAGGTATGCACTTGGTCTAAATGGCTTATACCCCCTTACTATACAAGTGAAGGAAAAATGTGAGTGTTTGGGTTCTAATATTTACATCTTGCTTGTAGCTAATTTTGCCAGAGGTTTAGATCCACTCTTAGACCCATTTTTCATTTGGGGAAATGAGATGACCATGACCTTGAACCAAGTCAAGAAACTTAGAGAGATTGTTAGGATAAAGAAACTGGCCACGAAAGAAACCAAACTCTTTGTGTACACAATGAAGAAGACTTCGGTCAGCTATAGGATGGTACCAATTTACCTCCCTACCATATGATACGTCCCAAACGTATCTATCATTTCTGCTTGCTCGATGCATGTTTTGTGTGATACTGCTATGATCTAGATACACTTTCATACACTTTTGATCATATTTGGACTAACCTATTAACTCAGTGCACCCCAGTGCCAGTTCCTGTTTTTTGCTGTTTTTCTATTTCAGGTTTCCCCCATATTAAAAGTGCTCTAAAAAATCAGGAAAAATCAGATAAAAAATCTGCGTACCGGAAGCTTTCAGAAAAAACTAGGTGGGGCCAGAGGGCCTGTCGGGACCCGGGGTAAGCGTATGTAAGTCCCGCTATGACATAATCATATGGAGAGCCGAGAACCGTACCCACTTGTCTAAGCAGACAAGGCCAAGCACAGAACGTTCTCGGAAAGCATCGTACATGAGGGGCATCCCATCCAGGCCGGATGATCAACTGAGATGGGTCCTCATCGTCCGCACACAAGTCTAATGATATGGGTGATGAACTCCCATATTCAAAGACAAGTCGCCTCAACCATACTATCAACTATGTCATAACTCTTACATAGACTTACTCCATCCCGATCACTTAGTCGGGGTCTAGGGCGGGCTCGATGATACATCAAAGTGTGCACGAGACAGAGTCTCGAACAATCGCATCGCGATGCCCCAAGCTGCGCACATCTAAGGGCCACTTGGTGTATAAAAGACCGCCAGCCAGATCACAACTAAGGTCTCGAAAACCCATACAAAAACATGCATGTTATAAACATACACGCAACACACATGCCTTGTATTACCAGCAGGTATCATTGCAATTCTCTACAAAGTATACATTTTATTGATAACTCTCACAGAGTGCACACAGAGATCACAAGCATGTGATCCAACATTACAACAGACAAGCGGAAGAAAAGTAGGTCTGAGTACAGACAAGTTTAACAAATGGCTTAAGAAGCCTTATTTAAACACAAGCCCTCCACGAGGGAACCAGTCGTCTGACTGGGACTACACTAGCTTGGTCTTCAGTCGTCAAGCTCGATGAAGAAGCCACCTTCGGGGTCAGTGGGTTCATCTAAAACATAGAATAAGCAAACGTGAGTACAAAGTCGTACTCAGCAAGACTTACATAGGAGCTATACTACTCATGCACATGTATCAAGGTAAAGGGAGGTGGGGTTCAATTGCAGAAGTTCCATCTTTGACTTGGCTAGTCCTGAACTACGAGTACCAGACTTGAGGTAAGTACCGTAAACGAGTCCACTACTTTCTCCAACCAATTACACCACTATGGTGCCTTCCTCGACTTCCCCACGAGAAAGCACGCCATAGCACTCACGCTTATCTTGGTGAGTTTTATAAGTATCCAGTTCAAGTTGTCTAATAATCAAGCTAAGCTTTCCAAACATTCCTTAACCGCGGACGCGGCTATTCGAATAGTTTTGTTAACCCTGCAGGGGTGTACCGCTACACACACATGATCATCAGTTACCGCATTTGATCTCGACACCATACAAGGGGTGTCAGCGAGGATGCTCACCAAAATTTTTACCTCATAGCCGATCTAGTCCAAGAAAGCCGCCTACCTGGGTTGGCTACCACACTCGTGAACCCAGCCGGTTTACCGAAGTGGACCCAGATGATGTGTGTGTGGTGCATAAGCCGGTCTCGGTTGAGCCGTTCTCTCACTTAGCAGCCAGGCCACAAACCTACCAGAACTCCTAACTATTGCGACATCTGGACATCGAAAGGGGTGAGTTAATAGGTTGAGAGGGGTCAGTGAGCCCAATGTGTGGTTGTACTCTTCATCTTGGATCACCACACAAGAACTCGGACTTAGGGCGGTGTTCAATGAGACAACCCACTGTGTACTCCTACACAGCCTCTCATCGTTCACCTTGTATTAGGGTAGATTCACCAACACATTTCCACCATCAGCAACATGATTGCTACCATCCCGACTCACAAAACAGTAACATCATTGTATCACTCTAAGCATGCAATAAGCAGTAACAATTGCAGGGGCCACATGCTATCAATCAACTCCTACATTTGCTAGGATTGTGGTTTTCTTACTACTGTGACAAATGATAGGTCATGCAAAGGAATGGGTTCATCTATGCGGTAGAAACGTAGCATGGTAATCATCCTATACAATGCATAAGCGAGACATGAGAGGGAAGTGGGATTTTATCGACATGATCAATGGGGGTTTGCTTGCCTTGCTGACGAGGTTCAGTCTCGGGATCTTCAACGAAGGGGGCAGCCTCCTGTTCCGGTTCCACCTCTACTCGACAAACAAGAAACAAGGTAGCAAAGTAAATACAATGCACAAGCACATAGTTGAAGGTTGAAACTTGGTTTGCATGAATTTGATGTGTGAAGCAATTCCATTTAAATGGAGTATATTGCAAATGATTTGCAAATTCAAACTCCAATTTGAATTCAATTTAGCCAAGTTACAAATGCTATTGTGTGATCAATGTAATTCATTTTGAAATGTGTATGATATGCCTCTGATGTGCAATTGAAATCTGGTACGTTGCTATGGTTCAAATTGCAAAAGCATTTGAAAAGAATTTGATTTAATTCCAATTAATCCAAATAGAAAATGCTACTGGTCCCATTTTAAATTCAACTCAAACATAATTGAAAGTTGGATATTTGGATAGATTATTTTCTCCTGATCATTTTTCATATATTATTTGTTAATTTTGGAGTTAATATGAATTTTCCATGAATTTTCAAAGTTTCAGCCTTTTTCTGCCTTTTCTGGAATTCTTTTAAAACTGGAAATTCAATTACTGCTTCACTGTTGCGTCATTCTGACGTGTGGGGGGGGGGGGTCTGACCAGTGGGGTCGGCCTGTCAGCCTATGGGTTAAATAACCCGGCTGGTTTAAATTAACCAATGGCTAATTAAGCCACTAGGGCCCAGTGTCAGTGGCTAAGAGGGCTGGTTAGTGGTTAATCTAACCATGGCCACGTCACGGATGCCGGCGGCTAAACACCGGCGTCACCAGACGCGGCGGCGCTCACGGGGAAGGAGTTCCCGACCACCATTTGGTGCGCCACTTGCACCAAATTGAAGCCCGTGCAGTCGCACGTCGCAGGGAAGGTCCAGGCGACCACGGGGGCCACCGGAGAGACGCCGGCGACGAGCGAAGGCGGAGGCAGAGCCACGGCCTTGACATAGTCGTTGCTGCAGAGCCCGTTCAGACGCAGGAGTAAGTGCGTCGTGCTCCTGGGAGGTCGAGGAACACGATGGACAACACAGAAGGAATGGAGAGGCACTGGAACCTCCTCGCCGTCGTCCATGGCGGTGGCGAGCTTCGGCTTTCATGGTGGAGCAACATAGAGGACGAATGGGGTGGTGCTAGGTTGGGGGAAACGGTGAGAAGCTCACCCTGAGCTCAGCGGTGCAGACGGCGGGGCGATTGGTGGCGCGACGGTGGCGAATTCGACGTCGATCTTCCTCGGCTCCAGCGACGAATCGAAGAGGCCTGCGTCTTCCCTGGACCAAATTGTGGCGCCGTCTTCTGCGAGGCGATGAAGTCGACGACGACGAACGCGATGGACACCCTGGCTCGATCTCTAGGTGGCGTTGGCCGCGAGTTCCATGGCGGGTGCGCTGCTGATCTCCTCGGGCTTCGACAAATTCACGCGGGGAGAGGGAGAGACGAACAGGAGAGGGTGGGGAATGGATGAGGCGTGCTCCAGGATGTCTCCAGACGCGATAAGGACGCCTGAGAGGCCTCCAGGCAGGCAGGTGGCGTGGCGGCCGCGACATGCTCGCCACCGAGGAGCTTGCCGCCGCGCTGGAAGAAGACAAGGGGGTCCAGGTGGGCTTGGGCCAGGGGGGCGATGAGTTGGGCCGAAATGGCCAGGTAAGCTCTTTTTCCTTTTTCCTTTCTGTTTTCTTTTCTGACTTTTTGTTTTGCTGTGCTAAATAAATAGCTAGGCATTTTATTAAATGCTGAAACTTTTTATGTGGCTTCACAATATACTAGGCTAGCCACTTGTAAAGTTTGAACATTTTTAAAATTCAAATTATTTGAACTTTAAATCAAATAGGGGTTTTTGATTAATTCCAAGGTCCTGTTTGAATATTTGAAAAATCCATGAGCATGGGGTGGGTCCCACATCACTTGATACGTGATCACACTCATTTATAAGACTTTTCAAAAATCAAACATGAATTTTTGGAGCAACTTTATTTCTGGCCATTTGAATTAATTCAACTGGGGGGTGTTCCTTCTCCTATTTGAGTTTGATTTTGATTTCAAATGATTTCTTTTGAAAATTTTAACATGATGCAAGGTGACTTTGATCCTAGCACTTTACCTAACAGAGGGTTCTGACAACTCGCCCCCACTCAAAAGAATCTCGTCCCGAGATTCAGAAGTCTGCGGGAGGAAGGTGGGGTACTCGGCACGGAGACGGTCTACTCTTTCCCACGTGGCTTCTCTCTCAGAGTGGTGTGACCATTGCACTTTCAGAAACTTAATATTCTGACGACGAGTGACACGCTCTGCGGAATCAAAAATACGAACGGGGTACTCTCGATAAGAAAGGTCATCTTGGAGATCAAGCGTTTCATGGTCGACTTCGCGGATGGGGTCCTTGAAGCAACGCCTGAGTTGGGACACATGGAATACATCATGTACTCGGGAAAGGTGCGGGGGTAGTTCAAGTTGGTAGGCAACTTCTCCACGTTTAGCAAGAATGCGGAAAGGTCCGATGTAACGTGGGGCCAACTTGCCTTTGATACCGAATCGTTGGGTTCCCTTCAGAGGAGTAACCCGAAGGTAAGCCATCTCATCCAGATTGTAGCTTTCTTGCCTATGATGACGATCATAGTAGCTTTTCTGACGAGATTGGGCTTCTTTCAATTGATCACGAACAATGCGAACTTGCTCTTCTGCTTCCTTGATCATGTCCGGTCCAAAGAATTGTCTTTCACCGGTTTCTGACCAGTTTAGGGGTGTTCGACATCGTCGTCCATATAGGAGTTCAAAAGGAGCCATGTTCAGACTAGATTGGAAACTATTGTTATAAGCAAATTCTGCGAATGGAAGAGACTTCTCCCAATTCTTTCTGAATGAGATAACACAAGCTCTGAGCATGTCTTCAAGAATTTGGTTAACCCGTTCGACTTGACCGCTAGACTGAGGATGGAAAGCTGTACTAAAGGAGAGATGAGTTGCCATAGCGTTCTGAAAGCTTCCCAAAAATCTAGAGGTGAAAAGGCTACCGCGATCAGAATTGATTTCCAAAGGAACACCGTGAAGGGATACAATTCTAGAGACGTACAAGTCCGCTAACTGGCTAGCAGTTATAGACTCGCGAACGGGTAGGAAGTGAGCAACTTTGGAAAGCCTATCTATGACAACAAAGATGGCATTGTTTCCTTTCTGGGTTTTTGGAAAGCCGGTGATGAAGTCCATACCGACTTTGTCCCATTTCCACTCTGGAATAGGCAAAGGTTGAAGTGTACCAGCAGGTCTTTGGTGTTCTGCCTTAATGCAACGACAAACATCACATTCGGAAACAAATCGAGCAATGTCTCTCTTCATCCTAGTCCACCAAAATCTCTGGCATAGATCTCGGTACATTTTCGTGCTACCGGGATGAATTGAGAGGGGTGTGTCATGGGCTTCCTTGAGGATGAGTTGCCTTAGTTCCCTATTCTTAGGTACTACCAAACGATTTCCAAAGAATACCGTTCCTTTACTATCTGTGGAGAAACATTTAGCAACTCCGCTAGCAATGTTCTCCTTGATCCGGCGAACACCTCGTGCACGCCTTTGGGCAACTATGATTTGATCCTCAAGAGTTGGTTTCGCCACCAAGGTAGAAAGATAGCCATGAGGAACAAATCAAGATTGAGTTTGCAAAATTCCTCATGAAGAAGTGGTTGATACTGTTGTAACATGAGGTTGTTACAATACGACTTACGACTTAGTGCATCAGCCATGACATTGGCTTTGCCTGGGGTGTAAGAAATTCCTACATCGTAATCTTTTATCAACTCAATCCAGCGTATTTGCCTGAGATTAAGATCTGCCTGGGTGAAAATGTATTTGAGGCTTTGGTGGTCGGAATATATCTCACAACGATTACCAAGGAGGTAATGTCGCCAAGTTGTTAGGGCATGAACTACGACAGCGAGTTCAAGATCATGGGTAGGATAGTTCTCTTCATGTGGCCGCAACTGGCGTGAAGCATAAGCTACCACATGTCTATCTTGCAGAAGTATGCATCCTAACCCTTGCCGTGATGCGTCACAAAAGATCTCGAAATCCTTTTTGGTGTCTGGAGGTGCAAGTACGGGTTCAGAAGTCAATCTTCTTTTTAGCTCTTGAAAGCTTTCCTCGCACTTGGGAGTCCATAGGAATTTCTTATCTTTCTTGAGGAGTTCAGTTAGAGGCTTTGCAACTTTAGAAAAGTTCTCGACGAAGCGACGGCAATAGCTGGCTAGGCCAAGAAAACTCCTAACTTGCTTAACCGATTCAGGTGGAGTCCAGTCAAGGACGGCCTGAACTCTCTCGGGATTCACAGCAATGCCTTTTGCAGAAATCACGTGGCCTAAGTAGGTCACTTCTGGTAGCCAAAATTCACACTTGGAGAATTTAGCATACAGGCGATGCTCTCTAAGTTTCATCAATACCAGCCTTAGGTGTTCGGCATGTTCTTCTTCGTTCTTCGAGTAGATGAGAATGTCATCGAGATAAACTACAACAAATTTATCTAGGTACTCCATGAAGATCGAATTCATCATGCGTGAGAAAGTGGCGGAGGCATTGGTTAAACCAAAGGACATGACGGTGTACTCGTAAAGACCATAACGAGTAGTAAAAGCCGTTTTGGGAATGTCCTTGTTTCGGATTTTGATTTGATGATAACCTAATCTCAAATCCATCTTGGAGAAGACAGAGGATCCTGCAAGTTGATCATAAAGATCATTGATCCTAGGTAGTGGGTACTTGTTTATTTATCGTCTCTAAATTTAGCGGGCGATAGTCTACGCACATCCTTTCTGTTCCATATTTCTTCGTTACGAACAGAACAGGGCAACCCCATGGCGATGAGCTAGGGCAGATGAATCCTTTTTCCAACAAAGCTTCAAGTTGGGTTTTAAACTCAGCTAACTCACGTGGGGCCATTTTGTATGGGCGTCTAGAAATTGGTGCGGTTCCTGGCACAAGATCCACTATAAGCTCTACACATCTGTCGGGAGGCATTCCCGGCAGCTCTTCAGGAAAGACATCTGGGAAGTCACGAACCACCAGAATATCTTCAAGGTCGGGAAGGGGAAGTACATTCAAAGAATGCACCTGGGTTCTTGTTCTGGGTGAGGTGTAGTTGACGGTCTTGCCTTAAGGGTGGGTGAGTTTCACGGATTTGCCTTTGCAATCAAGGTAGGCATTCTGCCTTGATAGCCAATCCATGCCAAGGATGACATCAATGTCTGAAGACTTGAGGGCTATGAGTGAAGCAAGGAATACTAAACCCTCAATTGCAATTTGATTACCATGGCTCACTCTATTAGTTTTCCATCTTGACCCTGGAGTTTGAATAATCATTGGGGTGGACAATTCAACAAAAGATAACTCATGACGAAGTGCATAACTTTCCGACATGAATGAATGTGATGCTCCTGGGTCGAAAAGAACGGAAGTAGGAACATAATTGACTGGGAGCGTACCAAGAATGACGTCAGTGGTGTCGTCAGTCTCTTCGGCGGAAATATGATTCACACGTCCATGAGTGGTGGGAGGAGCGGGTTTGGTGGTGTAGACCTTCTGGGGTGGCTTGCCACGACCGTTGTTGTTGCCTCCGGCGCGGGGTGGAGCATTCTGATTCTGGAGCTGGTTCTGGGGGCACTCGCGGGAGTAGTGGCCTACCTGCCACACTTGTAGAAGGCTCCAAAGATAGTGCGTGGAGCTGGGTTGTTTGGTGGAGCTGGGTGGAACGAAGCTGGTGGACGAGGCGCCACATAGGATGGCCTCGGTGGGTTGTTCTGGAGAAACATACTGTTGGGGATCCAGATCTTGCGCTTCTGAGAGCCTGAACATGGATGATCCATCATCTCTAGGGTGTTTGCGGAAGTCGTTGGGGTGTTCATGTCCTCTGCCTTGATGGCCTTGTTGACAAGGACCTGGAAAGTGGCAAAGTCATGCAGGTTGAGCTCACGACGGAGTCCGGAATTGAGTCCACGATGGAACCTCTCTTGCTTCTTTGGGTCGGTGGAGACCTCTTCAGTAGCATAAAGAGCCAGTCGGTTGAACTCACGACTAAACTCGTCAACAGTCCTTCTGCCTTGGGTGAGGTTGCAGAACTCCTCACGCTTGCGGTCCATAAGACCCTTTGGAATGTGGTGCTCGCGGAAGGAAGTGCAGAACTCATCCCAAGTGGTGGGCGGTCCAACGGGACGCATGTTCAGGAAGTTCTCCCACCAAGAGCTAGCTGCACCCTCGAGGTGATAGGTGGCATAGCTGACCTTGTCGCCATCTGCAACATGGCCTGCCTGGAGCTTCCTCTCGACGCTGCGAAGCCAGTCATCGGCGTCAAGGGGCTCGGTGGAGTAGCTGAAAACCGGGGGATGAAGCCGGATGAAGTCGTTCAATGACACCAACTCATTGCGCTGCTGAGTGGTGTTGCGGGCAATGACCTCCAGCAAATGGTGAGAGTCTCGGCGGTTCCTCTCAACCTCCATCAGAACCTGAGCCATCGTGGGTGGGGGTGGAAGGTTTCCTTCCTCCTGTTCATTCCCACGACCCTGGGCACGACCAAGCTGGCCACGGGTTCCTTGAGACATCCTGAAGGTTAAAACCAAAGTAAAACAGAGTTGATTGGAAGAGTCTAAACAAGGTATTGAAGTACTGGAAGAATTATAGAGAAAAGGAAGTAATCATCTTGACAACATGGTGATAAAAGCATACAAGCCATATATTCACAAGCTGTCATACAAACCATACATCGTTTTAGTACAAGCTCCAAGCTAATACAAACGTTATGAAGATGATACATCCTTCAGAGGCACTCTGACTTCCTATACATTATTTATCTAAGCCTCTGGAACTTAGAACACCTTGCGTACAATATACTAAGATACTACTACATCCTCACTAAAGTAAGACCACGCGCGGTCTCACTCATCTCCATATCCATAGTAGTCCTCGTAAAAGTTACCCGCGTAACCCGGTAGCTGAAGGTGACCATCGGAAAACATGGAGGCCTGTGGACCCTGATATCCATTTCGGCAAGGATGGGGCCTAGGTCCAGCGTAGGGTGGAAGCAGAGGACCACGGGGTGGAAAAATACCTCCAATCTCGAGCCAAGCAACTCGAGAAGGCATCTGTGTCCTGACTGGGTAGATAGCATCATACTCCACTGATCCAACACTCACAGAAGGAGCCAGGAGTGTAAGTGCTTGATACAGACGAACACGGGTGGCATGAAGCTCAAAACGAAGGGCACGTGCATCTCGATCTCTATCACAAGCAAACCTATCAATCATCTGAAGTACTGGATCCTCTGCAGAGTGATCTGTGTACAGTCCGGTGTAATATCCCTCTTCTCCTGGAAGGGCAGCAGGGATATAGCGGAATGGTGATCCTGCAAGCAGTGCATGCTCCTCTCTCAGCAGGGTAATACATGAGTATGCAGCATCCTGCACAGCCATGTTCTCGGTGAGACCAATGCCATGTCCAAAGAGGATAGGCTGAGAGACTCCAATGTGGTGCGGGTAGATCCTGACAGTGCAGTGGAACTGAGTCTGGTTGAAGTCAAGGAACTGCTCCTCAACTGTGTACTCAGGATACCACCGATAGCCAATGAAGGACATCATCTCGGTGAGCATGGCTGGATGCCCACGCACATCGAGGCACCGGGTCAGACGAACAATCTGCCGAGGGGGAAGATCCTCCATCTAAAACAGAAAGAAGGAGTTTGAAAATGCATCAGATTATGAAGAAACTTGGAATGACTCGGGCAACATAACGGCTGTAATTGTAAGAAATGTCTTTTCTTGCAATGTAAAAACATCACTTACATACGATGTAAGAAATCAGGAAGCACAACAATTCTAACGAACCGAACACAACTTTCCTACGTCTACAAGGAAGCAAACAACGAGATGTTCTAATCAGACAGAGGTGAGCCTAGTCCTATCTTCCCGTAGAACAAGATGAGGGTGACTCAGAACTCAGAACGATGAGGGTAAGGAGAAAAAAGAAGCCTTACGTTGTTCCCTTATATACCCAGACTAACTATATAACTATAGCAAGCTAGACTCGACTTCGGCCAAGGATGATAATCCTACAGGCAGTCCTGCTCTGATACCAAGTCTGTCGGGACCCGGGGTTAGCGTATGTAAGTCCCGCTACGACATAGTCATATGGAGATCCGAGAACCGTACCCACTTGTCTAAGCAGACAAGGCCAAGCACAGAACGTTCTCGGAAAGCATCGTACGTGAGGGGCATCCCATCCAGGCCGGATGGTCAACTGAGATGGGTCCTCATCGTCCGCACACAAGTCTAATGATATGTGTGATGAACTCCCATATTCAAAGACAAGTCGCCTCAACCATACTATCGACTATCTCATAACTCTTACATAGACTTACTCCAGCCCGATCACTTAGTCGGGGTCTAGGGCGGGCTCGACCATACATCAAAGTGTGCACGAGACAGAGTCTCGGACAATCGCATCGCGATGCCCCAAGCTGCGCACATCTAAGGGCCACTTGGTGTATAAAAGACCGCCAGCCAGATCACAACTAAGGTCTCTAAAACCCATACAAAAACATGCATGTTATAAACATACACACAACACACATGCCTTGTATGAACAGCAGGTATCATTGCAATTCTCTACAAAGTATACATTTTATTGATAACCCTCACAGAGTGCACACAGAGATCACAAGCATGTGATCCAACATTACAACAGACAAGCGGAAGCAAAGTAGGTCTCAGTACAGACAAGTTTAACAAATGGCTTAAGAAGCCTTATTTAAACACAAGCCCTCCACGAGGGAACCAGTCGTCTGACTGGGACTACAATAGCTTGGTCTTCAGTCGTCGAGCTCGATGAAGAAGCCACCTTCGGGGTCAGTGGGTTCATCTAAAACATAGAATAAGAAAACGTGAGTACAAAGTCGTACTCAGCAATACTTACATAGGAGCTATACTACTAATGCACATGTATCAAGGTAAAGGGAGGTGGGGTTCAATTGCAGAAGTGCCAGCTTTGACTTGGCTAGTCCTGAACTATGAGTATCAGACTTGAGGTAAGAAGCGTACACGAGTCCACTACTTTCTCCAACCAATTACACCACTATGGTGCCTTCCTCGACTTCCCCACGAGAAAGCACGCCATAGCACTCACGCTTATATTGGTGAGTTTTATAAGTATCCAGTTCAAGTTGTCTAATAATCAAGCTAAGCTTTCCAAACAGTCCTTAACCGCGGACGCGTCTATTCGAATAGTTTTGTTAACCCTTCAGGGGTGTACCGCTACACACACATGATCATCAGTTACCGCCTTTGATCTCGACACCATTCAAGGGGTGTCAGCGAGGATGCTCACCACAACTGTTACCTCATAGCCGATCTAGTCCAAGAAAGCCGCCTACCTGGGTTGGCTAACACTATCGTGAACCCGGCCGGTTTACCGAAGTGGACCCAGATGATGTGTGCATGGTGCATAAGCCGGTCTCGGTTGAGCCGTTCTCTCACTTAGCAGCCAGGCCACAAACCTACCAGAACTCCGAACTATTGCGACATATGGACATCGAAAGGGATGAGTTAATAGGTTGAGAGGGGTCACTGAGCCCAATGTGTGGTTGTACTCTTCATCTTGGATCACCACACAAGAACTCGGACTTAGGGCGGTGTTCAACGAGACAACCCACCGTGTACGCCTACATAGCCTCTCATCGTTCACCTTGTATTAGGGTAGATTCACCAACACATTTCCACCATCAGCAACATGATTGCTACCATCCCGACTCACATAACAGTAACATCATTGTATCACTCTAAGCATGCAATAAGCAGTAACAATTGCATGGGCCACATGGTATCAATCAACTCCTACATTTGCTAGGATTGTGGTTTGCTTACTACTGCGACAAATGATAGGTCATGCAAAGGAATGGGTTCATCTATGCGGTAGAAACGTAGCATGGTAATCATCCTATACAATGCATAAGTGAGACATGAGAGGGAAGTGGGATTTTATCGACATGATCAATGGGGGTTTGCTTGCTTTGCTGATGAGGTTCAGTCTCTGGATCTTCAACGAAGGGGGCAGCCTCCTGTTCCGGTTCCACCTCTACTCGACAAACAACAAACAAGGTAGCAAAGTAAATACAATGCACAAGCACATGATTGAAGGTTGAAACTTGGTTTGCATGAATTTGATGTGTGAAGCAATTCCATTTAAATGGAGTATATTGCAAATGATTTGCAAATTCAAACTCCAATTTGAATTCAATTTAGCCAAGTTACAAATGCTATTGTGTGATCAATGTAATTCATTTTGAAATGTGTATGATATGCCTCTGATGTGCAATTGAAATGTGGTATGTTGCTATGGTTCAAATTGCAAAAGCATTTGAAAAGAATTTGATTTAATTCCAATTAATCCAAATAGCAAATGCTACTGGTCCCATTTTAAATTCAACTCAAACATAGTTTAAAGTTGGATATTTCGATAGATTATTTTCTCCTGATCATTTTTCATATATTATTTGTTAATTTTGGAGTTAATATGAATTTTCCATGAATTTTCAAAGTTTTAGCCTTTTTCTGCCTATCCTGGAATTCTTTTAAAACTGGAAAATCAATTACTGTGTCACTGTTGCGTCATGCTGACATGGGGGGGTCTGACCAGTGGGGTCGGCCTGTCAGCCTCTGGGTTAAATAACCCGGCTGGTTTAAATTAACCAGTGGCTAATTAAGCCACTAGGGCCCAGTGTTAGTGGCTAAGAGGGCTGGTTAGTGGTTAATCTAACCATGGCCACGTCACGGCTGCCGGCGGCTAAACGTAGGCGTCACCAGACGCGGCGGCACTCACGGGGAAGGAGTTCCCGGCCACCATTTGGTGCGCCACTTGCACCAAATTGAAGCCCGTGCAGTCGCATGTCGCAGGGAAGGTCCAGGCGACCACGGGGGCCACCGGAGGGACGCCGGCGACGAGCGAAGGCGGCGGCAGAGCCACGGCCTTGACACAGTCGTTGCTGAAGAGCCCATTCAGACGCAGGAGTAAGTGCGTCGTGCTCCTGGGAGGTCGAGGAACACGATGGACAACACGGAAGGAACAGAGAGGCACTGGAACCTCCTCGCCATCGTCCATGGCGGTGGCGAGCTTCGGCTTTCATGGTGGAGCAGCATAGAGGACGAATGGGGTGGTGCTAGGTTGGGGTAAACGGTAAGAAGCTCACCCTGAGCTCAACGGTGCAGACGGCGGGGCGATTGGTGGCGCGACGGTGACGAATTCGACGTCGATCTTCCTCGGCTGCGTCTTCCCTGGACCAAATTGTGGCGCCGTCTTCTGCGAGGCGATGAAGTCGACGACGACGAACGCGATGGACACCCTGGCTCGATCTCTAGGTTGCGTTGGCCGCAAGTTCCATGGCGGGTGCGCTGCTGATCTCCTCGGGCTTCGATGAATTCACGTGGGGAGACGGAGAGACGAATAGGAGAGGGGGGGGGGAATGGATGCGGCGTGCTCCAGGACGTCTCCAGACGCGATAAGGACGCCTGGGAGGCCTCCAGGAAAGCAGGTGGCGTGGCGGCCGCGGCATGCTCGCCACCGAGGAGCTTGCCGCCGCGCTGGAAGAAGACAAGGGAGTCCAGGTGGGCTTGGGCCAGGGGGGCGATGAGTTGGGCCGAAATGGCCAGGTAAGCTCTTTTTCCTTTTTCCTTTCTGTTTTCTTTTCTGCCTTTTTGTTTTGTTGTGCTAAATAAATAGCTAGGCATTTTATTAAATGCTGAAACTTTTTATGTGGCTTCACAATATACTAGGCTAGCCACTTGTAAAGTTTGAACATTTTTAAAATTCAAATTATTTGAACTTTAAATCAAATAGGGGTTTTTGATTAATTCCAAGGTTCTGTTTGAATATTTGAAAAATCCATGAGCATGGGGTGGGTCTCACATCACTTGATATGTGATCACACTCATTTATAAGACTTTTCAAAAATCAAACATGATTTTTTGGAGCAACTTTATTTCTGGCCATTTGAATTAATTCAACTGGGGGGTGTTCCTTCTCCCATTTGAGTTTGATTTTGATTTCAAATGATTTCTTTTGAAAATTTTAACATGATGCAAGATGACTTTGATCCTAGCACTTTATCTAACAGAGGGTTCTGACAGGGCCACCACCAGGGGCCCAGGCGCCCTGGTGGCGCGCCCTATGGGGTGGCCGCGCCAGGTGGCCTCCTAGGCACCTGGTGCCCCCTGGCTCCCCCCTTTGCCTATATATTCTCCGTTACGGGATTCTTCCGAAGAAAAAACCTTTTTTCACGATCTCGCCACTGTTCCGCCGCCACCGCGCTTCCAAGATCGGGAGCGCCAACAAACCTCTTCCCGGCACCGTGCCGGAGGGAGGATTGACCTCCAGGAGCTTCCCCTCCACCATGGACGCTTTCCGGATGATCCGTCAGTAGTCTACCTTGGACCATGGGTCCGTGATCAAAAGGTATGTGATGTTCTCCTCCCCTCTTTGTTCTTCATGGATTAGACCTTGTGAGCTTCCTTAAATGATCAAGGCACATATGTAATTCTTTCTGCTGTTGCTATGCTGAGTTTGCTGGGATCTGATGGATTATGAGACTATGTTCAGTTTGTGATAGAGTGATATATTTGGTTCTTATCTTTTATATTTTTGTTCTTAAGTCATTCTTGCATGTTCTCCGTTGTTGTTTATTTCTTTGGCCAAGTCGTAGGTAGTGACTTCAAGAGGGAACGTTATGCTCGATTGTGGGTTCATGCCCCCTGATGACTAGCTTGAGTGACAGAAACATGAGTCTAGGGGATGTGTTGTTGCCACAAGGGGGAAAACAACGGTGCTTGTAACCGCGGTTTCAAGGATTGTTTACTTTACGCAAAGTTCTTTTAATGCAGTTGTCTGTTGCTTTGGGTTTACACTTTGGGTGGGGCTCGCAACTTAATACCAACGAGATGTTCTGGATAGATATCTCAAGGTGGATGATTAGTAGTAGATGCAGTTGGATTTCGGTCTACTTATTTTGACGTACCGCCCATGCTTTTGAGCCTCTTCCTTTCTTTCTAGCATAGTTAGCATTGCGGTGCGTTTTTAATCCTGTTAATTGCCCAGCTGTGATTTGTTTACCTTGCATAGCAGTCTTATCGTCTTTTGGGAGAGAGACATCACTAGTGAACATCACGGGACCTCAGTCCATATTCTCATCACTGTTTACACGCTCAATTTATTTCTTGCTTTTACTTTCCAATCGCAATTATCATTATCATTATCCCTTGTGTTTGATCCTTTGTAAACAACAAGACCGGAGAGATTGACAACCTCTCTGAACTTTGTTGGGAGCAAAGTTATTTGTGTTTGTGTGCAGGTCCACGTCTACCGCTAAATTTCTAGCACCGTTATCACCTACTTGCTGCTTCCGGAGTCCTATTGGAGACAAACCCTATCCTCTACATAGGGGAAATTTGCCGCTGTCCTACATCTCACCTTCCACTTGGGGTAACCAACGAAGGGCGAGAAGCCATTATCATCTCTCGCACATCACCATATTACCTTACACATGCACACAATTTCAATGATGAGAAACGATATTTATGCCTATCTTTGTATTTAGTTTTTTCCGAAGCAGTTCACCGATGATTTGTGATGCCCCAAAAATCGAACCATGTACAGTAATCATACACGCAAGGCACACAATCGAGATCAGGGACTCACGGTGAGATATCACAACATAACTCTATAAATAAAATGATGCAAGCTGTTTAATAAAAGCCAGGGGCCACGAGGGCTCGAATACAACATCTCGAGAGCACAAAGTTAGCGGAAACAAGAGTAGCTGAGTACAAACACAAGGTACACATGATCTTCCTTAAGAAGGCTAGCACAAAAACAACACTCGATCGAAAAGGCGAGGCCTCCTGCCTAGGAACCTCCAAACTACTCCTGGTCGTCGGGGATCTCCATGTCGTAGAAGGCATCGGGGATCTTCACATTGCGGTGGTCGGCATCGGGGATCTCCTGCTCCTGGACGCCTCGCGTCTGATTGCAGCAACCGGTCGGGTATATAAAACAAGGGGGGGGAATAAATCAAAGGTGAGCATCTAGCATACCCGCGAGTCTTACGTCCGCTACTAAGCATTTATGCATTTGTATCAAATGGAAAGGGGAGACTATATATAGTGGACTGAAAGGCAGAAAACCAGAATAAGGAAGAGAAGCTAGGCCTATCGAAGACTAGCATCTTCCGACGAGTCTTGCAGCACAAGAAGAGAACAACCAACAGTTCATATAAAGCATAAAGTAACAATGCATCAGAAGTTGCTACATCATTGTATAATAGTAAGTTGTATTAGTTAACAATTATCAATGCCTCCGAGCATCCTTCCTCGACTTTCCTGCGAGGAAGAAAACCCGGAACCAATCAGTTTAGTAGTAGTAGTTTGTAGTATTAGAGTCTGGCTTCAGCATAAAGCATCCTGTTACCGTGGACACGGCTATTCGAATAGATTAATCTTCCCTGCAGGGGTGGACTTGTGTTACAGTACAACGCACGGATCTCCAGGGTGGTGTACACCTTGTTAGGGAATGCCCCACCGAGGCTATCCGACACATCGTAGCCCATCTTTCAAACTCAATAGAGAGGCCATCTGCCGGTCTAAATCCTATTAGCATAAGGCTGCTCAAGTCATCCACCGAACCATTAGTCTTTTTATTGTTTTCTGTCGGGACAACCTTTATCATTGCCCTTATCTGGGTGAGTCGCGGACAACGACAGCAGCCAGGTCCACCCCCCTAACCAGAGCCGGTGGCCGCCTGCCCTGTCGTCCCACCAACTCATGCGGTTACCAACAAGGTGAACCGTCTCCTTACCTTATCTCGCGTGTGCTCTTTGAAGAGTCCGACTTTCGTACATCAGGGTATCTCACGGCCAATGAGAAAGGACCAGGCCCATGATGGTATCCGTCTGTCCTGCCGTCCCGATACAATCCCTGCGCGGGCATCGTTGGGTCACCCGACTCCTTACCTTTAAGGACACCAGTTGATTCAGGTGCCTACCATCAAGTGAAACCAGGAGGAACCACCCTCGATGGTACACTTGAAGAGGTTCGACCGAGACATCACTGGAATGAACTAAAGAGGAATATCCTCGTATCATCCCGGTGGTGCTACGCTACCGAGCCGGCGATGAGAGTGAAATACGAGTCCATCCACTCGTAAGTCAAACTTGAAGCGACTCAGAGAGTCTCTCCGTTGTAGGTTCCCTTGGGTGTCTGCTCTATACCGTACCTGTTGCAGTTATAATAATTTATACCCCGTTCACTCCCCAGAGCGATCACGACCCACTATCTAATCCTAGTTGACTAATAATGCGCATGGCTCACTACTAAATAATATATATATTTAATAGACAGCATAGGATAAGGGAAGGTACATCAAGGGGCGACAATGACAGGCTATGCAATGAATAGGAATGTAACATAGCAGCAACAACAAATGCCTAGTGCAAGAAATGTACGTAAAAGGTAGGCGATATCTGGGGAAGGAGAATGACTCTGCTTGCCTGGAAGCTCGACAGTACGGGTACGGTCCTCGACGAAGTAGTCGTCCTCGGCAACGGTGTCGTCGGCGGCAGTGTCGAGGTCTACCAGAGAATAAGGGGGAGAAACATTAAATACAAGGCACACAATACAAACACAAAAAAATGTCATGGCAATTGAATTATACACGATGTTCTAGCGCAGTGTTATGTATTTTAGGGGGAGCTTGAATTTATCCGGGGATGACTCATCAGTATCGGTTGATTAGTGGACAGATGATCTGGAGAGGGAAGGTTCCATGTCTGTAGTGTTAAAGACATCTGACAGACATGTGGAAAGTGTATTCGTGCTCGTTGATCCATTCTGAAGAACTTTCATATTCAGAACGTTTTCATCCGGACAGTTTTACCGGCTCCGGTCGTCTGACAAACAGATGAACCGGAGGAGTAATGTTCCACGTTCGGTATATTAGAGGGGTGCAATGGGTATACGGGTAGCGTATTTGTAATTGTTGTATTTTTCTGATCAACTTTCATATATAAATTATTTTCATTGGAGTTACGGTTTAAAAGATATTGAATTTCTAATATTTAATTTTTTTTATAGAATTACTGGATTTTGTTTTATTATTAAAGCAACATTATCCACAATAGTGCCACTGACAAGGGGGTTCCACATGTCATAGACAGAGATATTAATTCATTTTTAATTAATTCAACAGACCGGAGGGTCCACATGTCATTGAGTGATTATTTATTAAAATTTGTTTTATTTAGTTAAACAATAGGTGGGGCCTAGCTGTCATAGACACATGTGCAATTGATAGTTTTATTTAATTTAACAATGGACTGGAAGTGAGTAGTAAGGAAGCTGCACTACTCTGACTGACTGGACGGAAAAGACTGCAGCATGATAATAGTTGCGCCGAGGATTCCAAATCCCCGCTCCCCCGCTCCCGCTCCTGCTCCCCGCCGGTGGCCAGTCCGGCCCCGGCGTCCTCCCCTCACTCGCTCCCGCCGGCGGCCGCTCTGGCGCCGGCATCCACTCTCATGGCGTCTGGCTCTGCCAGCCCGGCGTCTGTGTCTTTGGGGAGGCAACCCATCGTCTCTGTTTTGGGGATCTCGGAGTCGCCTGGCTCCGCGGGATCTTCCGTGGCTGCGGGCGGCGCGCCGTCGGGGGCGAACTCCATTCCGGCGGAGGGGCGCCCGGCGGCCTGGAGAAAGCCCAGCCCTTCGCGCAAGGTGCTCCGGCGCAAGAGGAAGGCGACCCAGATGCTGGCGGGTTCGGGTGGCTCGGGCGGTGCGCGGTCGCGCTCGCCGCAGGCCTCGCCGGACAAGAACGCGGTGCCGACCGACCTTTTTGGTCTCTGTTTCAAATGCTTCAGGGAGGGCCACCGCCGGGAAGATTGCACGTTCAAGCCTTGTTGTATCCGTTGTGGGCTGGAAGGCCACATCTCTTCCGGCTGCAAGCGGCCGAGGAGCCCCAAATCAGTGGAGGAGCTCTGGCGGGAGGCCATGGATAAGGTGGCGTGCCCCACTGCTCAACTGCGGTCGGACGGTCTCGCGTGCAGGCTGTCACCGCCAGCTAGGCAGGCCTCCCCGCCGGGGAGGCCCTCTCCAGCTGAGGTGCACACTATACTTGTGGGGTCCTGTCTGGCGTCGCCAGTTGGTGGTGGCGGCCCCTGCATCCTTCACCGGACGGCGGAGATGGACGACCTGGAAAGAATACTGCGGCTCGCGGTGGTGGCTTACGTTGGTGGCACTAGGCCGACGGTCTCTTGTAGCGCGGCAGCGGAGGCCATCTCGGAGAGGCTGCGGATCCTGCGGCACCGGTTCTCTGTGCACCGGTTCCAGCCGGAGGATATTTTGGTGGTGTTCGAGGAACCGAAGCTCCACAATTGGGCTCTGGCGGCTGGCTCGATTGATCCAGGCCCGTTCCAGCTCTTCATGAATCCATGGCTGCGGCAGGCCCAAGCTGCTTCAAAGATCATGAGGACGCAGGTCGCTCTGATGATTGAGGGTATACCCTCTCACGTCTGGACTTGGGAGACAGCGGCGGAGCCGCTGGGTTCGTCGTGCCTCGTGGAGAAAATGGCGCCGGAGACAGCTAACAGGGATGACCTCTCCTTGTTCAAGCTGCGCACTTGGTGTGTTGACCTCATTCCAGCCTCGGAGGGCATGTCCATGCATGCAGGGGACGACGTGACCACGTCCCGGCCGTGCTCCAAACCGTTGCCCGCGGTTGATGCTCAAATCAGGGCTCTGGCTTCGGTTTCCACGGAAGGCGGCCGTTAGCCGAAAGAGCAGGTGGCTCTCCAAAATATCAAGACATTCTGTGTTGGGCTTCTCAAAAAGCTGGCACCTCCACTTCTTAAGGAATTTGAGGGTATCCCGAGAGTCAAGGCGGGGCAGACCCCTTCACACCGAGGCCTTCCACCTGATCAGCCTGCGCCTCCAACCGTAGGAAGACGAAGGCGTCCACGGCTGAGACGGTGCTTCTCAAGACGGTGGGCTTTGACTGCGACGACGTGGCAGTCTCGGAGGTTGCACTTCGACAGCCGCGCGCGGTTTTTGACTCACCTCTGCAAGAGCCACAACTAAAGGCGACCCCTCTCAACTGGGGGCCCGATGTAACAGCCCAGATTTCAAAAAAATTAAAAATTTTGTTTTCTGCGTGAATTGTCTGATTGCCTGATTTGGTTGCGGTGTTTGCATCCCCGATTTATCGATCGGCGATTATTTTCCCTCCTTTTATCTCGTATCGGACGGAGATCGACCCTTGCCACCCTGACACTCGACCTTTGCGACACCGGGTTTCGCCCGATCACCGTCGCGAAAACCGCACGAGACCAGCCGCAGCCAACGGAACGAAAAACCCCGTTTAATAATTAAACGAGATATTTTTATAGCGCGCCGGAAAGTGTTTTCGGAACGGTTCCAGCGCGAGGTGAACGCCTCCGGCTCGACGCACCGATCGCGCAGTTCGAAGTTTTACCCGAATCGGAGGTACTGCGGACCCCGGCGGTCAGAAACGTGAGCACCGTGCGCGCGAGGTAAAAACCGATGATGTTTTTGCAAACTGCCAGCCACCCATGCTATATAAAGACCACCACACTCCCACCCATTTTTAGGGTTTCCCTAAGCCAAAATTGCAGCCACACCCCCAGATTTGCCCCCAATTTTCGTCCAATTAGCCCAGATCCGTAAAACCCTAGCCCAGGCCATCCCTGGCCGTCAGATCTGGAGATCTGCGGCTCAGGAGGCGCCACGTAGCCACCTCTCTCTCTCCTCCACCTTCCTCCTCCTCTAGCCCGTGGACACCACGCCCGCAGCCGCCGCCGGAGCAGCCACAGCCGCCGGCCACACCTCTCCTCCCCGAGCCCTCTTCTCTCCTTCCTCCTTTCTCTTCCCTCGCCTCACTTCTTCTCCTCGCCGTTGCAGGGCCACTCCGCCATGGGAGCTCGCCGGCCGCTGCGCCATGGAGATGGCCCGAGCCGAGCTCACCTCGTCGCGCCGCCGCCTTCGTCGGATCCGGCGACCCCGCGTCGGGATCCGCCGCCTGCCGCGCCCCCTGCACCGCCTGCTCCCCCGCCGCCTGCCGCCGGTGGCCGGCGCGCCACCGGGGAGCTGCCGCCGCCGTGCCCGCTCGGAGGAGCCCGAGCGCCCTCGTCCGTGCGCCTCCAGCCAGCTGGGCCGGCTGCCCCCACGGCCCAGTAGCGGGCGCCCCAGCCCAGCGCCCCCAGGCAGCCCAGCCACCAGATCCGGCCGAGTGGGCCTCGGCCCGTTAGGGGTGAGAAGAGGCTCGTGACCCTTTTTTTTCTGTTTTGCCTGCCTGCGAATTTTGCGAAGTCTTTATTTTTCTGCTGCTGATTCAATTTTGCAACGACGATAGCAAGCGATCTGTAACTCCGATGACGTTGCCCCCAAAACGAAAGTTGTTTAGAATTGCGTGTACTTTAATTCACCTTTTGTGAGCTTTTGCGTTTGAGCTCATCTTGATTGTGTAATTGTGTGCTGAACAGGGCATCAAGCCGTTAAACTGCTACTTTTTGCTATTATGTGCTGCTGTTATTATTTTGTTGCAACTTTGCATGATGATTGTAACAAATCCATGACGCCTATTGCATTGATTCCTTTTGCGTTGCGTTAAGCAATGTTTCTACTTCAGTTTCATGCATTCACATGCCATATTTGCTTGCTGCATCATGTTTATATCTTGCTCCAAAGTAGCTATCCTGATGTTATTGTGCTGCTATTGCTGAAACTGTTATTTTGTTGCAACTTCGGATGACGATTGCTTCGCAACCGTTCATCGGAATTGAGTGATTCCAGTTGCATATTGTTAAGCATGATGTCTACTTTCATCCCAAGTATTGCTATGTCATGTTGCTGCACTTTTGCATATAGATTTACCCCTGTTTATACAGCTTGTGCCCGTAACTTGTTTTGCTTATATCTTTTTAACCGTAACTCCGTTTGGGGTGTTCTTTATATGTAACTTGATTAGTTTTTCGTGTTCTTTGTGTTTATGCTGTTGTTTTCTGTTGTTAACCAACCTAAAATATGGTTTAGGACAGAACAGTACCAAATCTTTTAATTATCGTGCGGCACTTAGTGTTATGTCATGTTTAGGTTGTGCCTCACTTAAATTGCCTAGCATAGATAGTTTACTTTGTGCTTCACCTCTTGACCTGTTTGTGTGCTATGCCATGCTTGCTTGAGTTGCCATGTTAATAACCGTTGTATGGTCACCTGTAACTAAACAACTTGAACCACCGTAAAACGTGCGGTATCCGTCGAGTGTGACCGATACCCCACTTAAATTGTTAGCAACCTCTCTCGACGGTAGGTGCGATGTCTCGTGTTGATTCTTGTTGATGCTTGCTCGTGTTTTGCTCCGTAGTAATAGTGGTGCACCGTTGATTGCTTTCCAGTGTTTACTTCTTGTGTGCTCCCGCGGGTACCTCTCGGAGACGATGCGAGCTTGCGATCGACTACACCTTCGGAACCCGACTTATCAACAGGCAAGGACTATACATTACTTATGATCCATTCTATTTCAACCAGCAGTTTGCATGCTAGTCTAGGATAGGTTCGATGTTTGATCCTACCACATGTTTACAGCCTTTTTCAAACCGATACAGCCATGTCCCCTCCCAGCAAACCTTGTACTGCTATGTTACTATTGCTCGTTGCTCAGCCCCTGCTTAGTATGCATGCTTAGGATGCTACGATGTTACCCTGTTAATCTTTGGGTTGGGATATCACCTGATTATTATATTGTTATTGATGATATGATTATTATAATGTTGACTATATTCGACGAAGGATGGAAGGTCTAGGCTATCCCGCCCCGACGCTTTGTTCCATTCGAGTCACCTAGGATCCGAGTTCCGGGTATTGGTTTTAAGACTGAGCGTGCCTAACCGCGTGTGGGATTTTATGGGGTCCCCTTTTCTTACCTATCTAGCTTCAAACATTTCTAGTGGTGGCCCAAGCTTATTTACCATTTCAAAACATGCATATATATCTTGTCGAGTCGCTCCTAGCAGATATCTTTTAAAATAACCCGGGCCAGCGGAGGCATAGTTCCTTTGTTGGTCCACACCTGGTGAGCTAGAGGCCTGCCCACATGTGATGGGATCAGTTACCTCGACCTTAGCCAGACGGAAGAGTCCGATCCGAGAGCGTGGCCAGCTTTTGGGTTGGGTGTCGACTCCCCGGGGGCCACCCGGATTTGTTCGTTGTTAGCTAGAGGGACTAAATCATAAAATGGTTGCCTGTGATGGGTAGCAACTGAGAGTGATGGACGTGCGTGCGGAGCCTCGTAATGGGCAGTTGGTACACCCCTGCAGGGTTAAATCTTTTCGAGAAGCCGTTTTCATGGTTATGGACGACTTGAGACCTACTCCTTGTTCATAGACAACAACAACTGAGATATCTTATTACAACTTGATCAACGTGTGTTTGCCTTGACTGCTTCTTCTTCGTCGGGATGCGAAGAGGAGGACAAGGATAGGATAGGTGTTATGCTTGCGTAAGTAGTTGATAGCAAGACTTGTTGGAGGCGATTCCTCATCGAATGCTTGGCTTCTTACCTTACTCTCTAGATCGTTAGCCACCTCATAAATGCTAGTGCGGCAGCAACCTCACCACTTACCCCTTCCTTACCGTAAACTACTAGTTGTCCTAGAATGACGAGTGATGAGGTCCTTGCTGGGTCAGATGACCACTACAGTTGGATGCTGAGTACCTCTGTACTCATGATAATACCCCAAACTCTTTTCAGGGTTCTGATCGACAACAGGTATGGTGATCGATGTTTCACGTGGAGACTCGACGACGACTAGTTAGGCGGATCCCGGCGGACGGCCTGGACCCGTGTGGTTATGGGATCGATGCTTTTCTCTTTGCCAGTAGGCATTTGCTTGTAGTCTGTACTCAGACATGTATCTTCCGCTGTTGTATTATATTTGAGGCAGTTGTATGCCAATTGTATGAGATGTTGTATCCTGTATCTGTAATGTTGTGATATCATGTTGGAAATCCGGGGCATATGGCTATGTCATATGTCGCGGTGGGTCCGATATGTGCTTCGTCCCCGGGTCTGGGTGGAAACACCTAGATCTGGAACAGTACCGCATACCGGGCCTTACACCCGAGGGGGACGACGCGGTTCCAGTGCCAGTTTAGAAGGCAGTTTGTGGTTCGGGCTCGTGCACTGCGTTGGAGTTGGTCTGTTGGAATGTCAGAGGACTCAATAGCTTGGTGAGGAGGAAGGCGCTTAGAGTGTTTGTTGATTCCATTCGTGTTGCGATAGTTTGTCTCCTCGAGACAAAGTTGGAGCTGGTCGACCGTTATGTCGTTTTGCAATGTCTTGCCCCGAAATATGATGAGTTCTTTATTTGCTGGCGTCGGAGACGCGAGGTGGTATCCTTCTTGCCTGGGATTCCACGCGTGTTCATGTGTTGAATATGGTGTTGGATACCAATTTTATCACGGGTTTCGTTTCACCGCTAGAAGGCCCCCCTGGTGGCTCTCCACGGTCTATGGCCCACGGGAGGACGACGACAAGGTCGAGTTTTTGGTGGAGCTTGCGGAAAGGCGACTTCTATGCCCTGGCCCTTGGATGGTGATCGGAGACTTTAATCTAATTCTCCACGCATCGAACAAGAGTAAATCCCAGCTTAAACGTCGTATGATGGGGAAGTTCAAACGATTCGTTGATGACAATGCTCTAAAGGAGCTATTCCTACATGGCCGGAAGTACACATGGAGCAACGAGAGGGAGACGACCACGATGACTAATATCGACCGCGCGTTTGTCTCGGTGGACTGGGAACTTGATCACCCAGAGTGCCTTTTGCAGGCGCTCTCCTCGCGATCTCGGACCATTGTACGCTCTATCTTTCCTTGGAGGATTTCTTTCCCGCCAATCGGCGGTTTCGGTTTGAGAAATTTTGGGTTAAGATGGAGGATTTCCTTGTGGTGGTGCGGGAGGCTTGGACCTGCGACGAGGCCATTACCGATCCGTTCCGGAGGCTGGACACCTTACTCAGGAATGCTGCTCGCGCGCTCGACGCATGGGGTCAGAAACGTATTGGTAATATCAAGCTCCAGATCGCCGTGGAGAACGTTGTCATCCTTACGTTTGATTGCGCGAAAGAGCGCCGCATGTTGTCGGCGGCGGAGAGGGAGGATAGGAGTGCTCTCAAGTTGCTGGTGCTAGGGCTCTCCTCCTTGGAGCAGACCATTGCATGCCAGCGTTCTAGAGTCACGTGGCTGCAAGAGGGCGATGCCAAATCCAAGCTCTTCCACCTCAGCGCGAATGGAAGGAGGACAAAGAACTACACCCCTTCCATTGAGTTGGACGGGCATCTAGTCACGGACCAGCGAAAGAAGGAGGCGGATTTCTTTGCGGCTTATCAGGATCTGCTCGGCAAAGATGTGGCGCCAGAGGTCTCGCTCGAGTTCGAAGGCCTCGGTATCAGCAGGGTGGACCTCTCGGATCAGGACCATATTTTCAGCGAAGAGTATATCTGGGAGGTGGCTAAGGAGATGCCGGCGGACAAGGCGCCGGGTCCGGACGGGTTTATCAGGCTATTCTTTCGAACAGCGTGGGATATTATCAAAAAGGTTGTGGTTGCGGCGATCCATAAGTTGTTCGCGGGGAATGGGCGCGGTTTTGGCAGGTTGAACAAAGCATTGATCACGCTCATTCCCATGTCTCCGGAGGCGCACACAGTTTCAGACTTTCAGCCCATGAGTCTTGTGCACAGCTTGCCGAGAATTGCCTCGAAGCTGCTCGCGGTCAGGCTCAGGCCATGTATGGGCGAACTGGTCCACGTAAATCAGTCGGCGTTTATCAAAGGGAGATGTTTGCTTGATAACTTCTGGCTCGTCCTTCAGATGATCCGTTCCTTACATCGTCGTAGGGCCAAAGGTGTGTTTCTCAAATTGGACATCTCCAAGGCGTTTGACTCTCTCTCCTGGCCATTCCTATTCAAGGTGCTACGTGCCAAGGGATTTTTCGGAGCAGTGGATCTCTTGGTTTGCGACCTTGCTCTCGTCGACGAGTTCGAGAGTTCTGGTGAATGGGTGTGTCGGTCCAAAGTTCATGCACGCCAAGGGGCTGAGGCAGGGGGACCAGATCTCCCCCATGTTGTTCGTGCTGGCGATGGACATCCTCACGACAATTGTCATCAAGGCGCATGGATCCCAGGTGATCAACAACATGCGTGGTTGTTCGCCGTTGCAGAGGCTATTCCTCTACGCAAATGATGTGGTAATGTTTATCAAGCATACTCAGTCGGATCTTGTCCTCGTTAGGGAGATGTTGTTGGTGTTTGGGTCCGCTTCCTGTCTGTGGGTCAATTTCGCCGAGTCGTCGGCGATCTTAATCCGTGCGGAGGACACAGATGTGGAGCTAGTAAGAAATGCCTTGTCTTGGAGGATTGATACCTTCCCTGCAAGTACTTGGGGCTGCAGTTGAGCATATACCAGCTTAAACGCTCGGAATGGCAGCCTGTTGTGGACGCGGCACTGCGTCTACTGCCTGGTTGGCAACGGGGTCTGGTGACGCGGCCAGGTAGACTGCTCCTAGTCAAGTAGGTGACGAGGGCCCGCGCCACCCACCATCTCATGATCGCCGAAGCCCCGAAGTGGGCGCTCGACAGGGTGGATAAAGGCTGTCGGGCGTTTTTCTGGGCTGGCACAGAGGAGGCCCGTGGCGGAAAGTGCGTGGTATCTTGGAAGCGTGTTTGCCGCCCAAAGCAACTTGGCGGGCTGGGTCTCTTGGACTTATCGCTGCATGGCCTCGCTCTCCGGATGAGATGGGAAAGGTTGTGCCGGACGAATCCCTCGAGGCCATGGCAAGGCCTCAGCCTGGTCGCAGATAGGCAGGTAGCGAAGGCTTTCGGAAGTTTGGTCAAGTGGCAAGTTGGAGCCGGCTCGGATGTGTTGTTCTGGAAGGACAGATGAGTTGCTGGTTTCGCCATCCGGGAGATTGCAACGCTGGTGGTGGCGAGGGTCAAACCCCAGATCTGCAACAAGAGATCGGTCCGGGATGCGCTGCACTTACACGCTTGGACGTGTGACATTGTCAGCGAGATGTTCACGGAGGGGCTCGCGCAGTATATTGAGTTGTGGGACAGTCTCATACATTGACAACTGGAGCCGGAGAGGGTGGATAAGCCTATATGGTCTTGGAATGCCGTTGGAGTCTACACTGCTTCTTCGGCATATCGGATGATGTGTGTGGGAGGGCGTCATTTCCAACCTTATGCGGCCATTTGGAAGTGTTGGGCGCCCCTAACCTATAGGATCTTCATGTGGATGGCGGTGCAGTACAGACTCTAGACCTCAGATAGTAAGCCCGACACGGTCTGCAGGAGCACCCCTCTCCCTGCCACCTATGTGACCATGAGGAGGATACGGTGGACCACATTCTGGTGCAATGTGTCTTCTCTCGGGAAGTTTGGTATCGTTGCTTCGATAGGCTGGGCATAGACCTGGGCCTCTGCCCGCAGATGCATGAGAAGATGGAAGGTTGGTGGATGTTGGCGAGCAAACGGGTCGCTAAAGGGAACAAGAAGGGGTTCGAATCATTGGTGATGCTAATCTGCTGGTGCATTTGGAAGCAGAGGAATGCCAGAGTGTTTTGATGTAACACGATTACGAACGTGGAGGGCGTCGTCTGCCTCATTCTGCAAGAGAGACATAATTGGCTCCTAGCCAGAGCGTCCGGAGATACTAGTGTGTCCGAGGAGTAGAGTAGTCAATGTGGAGTGGAGTGTGTTTTGGATCGTCTATGATCGCTAACGTTGATGTAATGCCTCTTGTACATTTTCTCTCTCTTCTATAAAGCTGGGTACGCTTTTGGCACACCCTCGAAAAAACAATGGACTGGGGCCCAACTATCATTGAAACAGAGACAACTATCTGTTATTTAATTTAATTAAAATTCCTAGGGTCCACATGTCATCCACTGGACTAAGATTAATTTGAGCTAGACAATTTTATTAACTTAATATGGGTGGGCCTACATGTCATAGGGCCATGGTTTTAACAGATTAAATAATCAGTATACTTATTCGTGGGACCCATGTGTCATTCTCCCAGGGATAACGTAAACATTTCTATTCATCTAAAAGAGCTATGGCCCACATGTAAGTGACTTTAGGGGTTATCTTCAAAGCAGATTAATTTAGAGGGCAGGGCCCCATTTGACATGGAGTGTTACAGGGGGATTTGAAGGGAATATGCCTGAGAGGCAATAATAAAGTGGTTATTATCTTATTCCATGTTTATGATAAATGTTTATTTTCATGCTATAATTGTGTTAACCGGAAACGTTAATACATGTGTGTTTAATAAACAGAGAAAAGGTTCCTAGTAATGCCTCTCTTTATACTAGCTTGTTGATTAACGGATGATCAAGGTTTCCTGATCATGAACATTGGATGTTGTTAATAACAAGGTCATGTCATTGGAGAATGATGTGATGAACATACACCCACAGTAGTTATAGCAATACGATCATGTCATCAAGTTTCTATTGCTGTATCAAACTTTCACGAAGTAACCCTAATCCTTAGACCATGAGATCACGTCAATCACTGACACCGGAAGAGTACTTTGATTCCATCAAACGTCACACCGTAACAGGGTGATTATAAAGGTGTCGTTGGGTACTTGGAAAGTGTTAGTTGAGGCTCGTGGATCAAGAGTGGGATTTGTCCATCCAGATGACGGAGAGATATACTCTGGGCCCTCTCGGTGATATCACATTGACATCGCTTGCAAGCACGTGACTGGCTCACGAGGATGTTATATCACGGAACGAGTAAAGAGTACTTGTCGGTAACGAGATCGAACTAGGTATGGATGATACCAAATGATCGGATCTCGGACAAGTAAAATATCGCGAGACAAAAGGAATTGGTTACGGAGTTTTGGTTCACACGATCACTAGTTCATCGTTGAGTAAGTGGGAGTCATCATGGATCTCCAGATCCCGCTGATGATTATTGATCAGAGAAGAGTCTCTGTCATGTCCATTTTATTCACGAACCGTAGGGTGACACACTTAAGGATTCGTTGACGCGTTTGAGTGGATACGGAACGCCAGAGAATATACTGGACAGCACATGGACTGTTTTGATAAAACTGCTGGAATAGTTTCGGTATATCAAAATAGTGCAAGGGGATAATTGTTAATGTGTTCATTGAATGAAGTGTTCATCAATGAAGTACTCATTGAATGAAGTGTTCATTAATTTGAGTGACATTAAACAAGATAATTAAAAGTGTTTTAATGTGATAAACTCTTGGAATTTTGAGTGGAGAATTATGGAAGTTATGAGAATAATGTGTGACCCTTTGTTTTTGTGAGTGGGGAGTCCACCCACATGATGAGGGGAGAGGTGGGGGCACCTCTTGGGGCGTGCTACCCCTTGGGGGCTGCCTCCCCCTCCTATATTTAGATGGGTGGAGACCCCTCTACACACAAATTCCTCCATCTCTCATATGCCCTTTGGTTGGCATCTTCCTCCCCTTGCTAGCTGATCCAGTTTCACGAGTACGGTGCTTAGGCGAAGCCCTGCTCAAGATCTTCTCTACCACCACCACCACTATGTTGTAGTGCTGCTGGAGTTCCCGAGGATCCACTACTTCCGCTGCCCAACTGGAGCAAGGGGCGGAGGTCGTCGCTGATCCGTACGTGTGACCGATTACGGAGGCGCTGCCCGTTTGTGGCGCCCATCTTCATCACGACCTTGAGGTCGGCAAGTGATCGACTACATCACCCACGAGAATCGTTCTCGTTAAAGCTTTTTGGTCTTCGAGGGTGAGTCCTTCTCAAACCGTTACAAGTTATCTCCTAGATGTGATCTTGGCAGTTGCAATCGTAGGAAAAATTTTGTTTTCTATGCAACGAACCCTTAAGTGGTATCAGAGCCTCGTCTATGCGTAGATGCTTTGTACGGTTAGAACACATAGAGATGTGGGCGTTGATCCTCTAGTTGTTACCCTCTTTTGTGCACTTGTTCATATTGCGGCAATGTTGGATTGAAGCGGCCCTAAGCGCAGATTGCGTGTCACGCTTGACATACGGCTTGTACCGTATAAAGTGGCTTTGGGGGTGTCAGTTTCTCTAACATTAGTGATATGGCATTTGCAACGGAGGGCCCTGGAAAGGGACGAAAAGAAACAACTAGCGAATCAACGTTGTGGTTCTTGTCCGTAGGTAAGATCGGTTCTTTCCTAGGAAGCCCAAAACCACGTAAAAATTGCAAAGATAATTTAGAAGCGTCTAACTTGTTTTTGCAGGGCATGTGATGTGATATGGTCATTGTTACAAAATTGTTGTATGAAATGAGATTTATTGTAAACAACCGGCAGGAGCCATATGGTTGTGTTTTTCCTTTTTAAGGCCTGCGTGCTGTAGATATATCCATGAGATATATTGTAATGGAGAAGGACGACCATGGTGGTGGCGCCATGGACCTTGGTGCCGCGCCGGTGGAATGATGGAGATCATACCAAGACGCACAAGATGGAGATCTAATGCGAGAAGGACCATATCATATCACATTATCCATGCATGTGATGTTTATCCTTTTATGCATCTTATTTTGCTTAGTTACGATCATGATCGCTTCGGTAGCATTATAAGATGATCCCTCTCACTTAATATCAAGATAATTATATGTTCTTCCTTAGTATGCACCGTTAAGAAAGTTCGTCGTTTCGAGACACCACGTGATGATCGGGTGTGATAGACTCTACGTTCGCATACAACGGGTGTTTTCAAGCCTAGCATGTACAGACATGGCCTTGAAACACATGCAAATACTAAGGTTCTACTTGGCGAGCCTAGCATGTACAGACATGGCCTCGGAACATGGACCGAAAGGTTAAGCACGAGTCATATGGATGATATGATGAACCATATTGAGATGCTCGCCATTGCAGCTACACCGCCTCACGTGATGATCGGTCGTGGTGTAGTGAATTTGGTTCGTGTAATCACCAAAGACAACTCGAGGGATGTTGTTTTTGAGTGGGAGTTAGATGAACTCATTTTATCATGAACTAAATCAAAGTGAATTTGCATAGTTCGTTGTAGTCATTGGCATTTGTTTACTACCTTTGCGCTTAGCTATAATTGAGATAATAGAACTATAGAATTCTGGATATTTAACTTTACGGACTGGTACCGTATTGTTTTAGTGTCAATCTAAAGTTTAAAGTCTTATTGCAAACTTTAGCAAACCTTGCTTGCTCCATGAAGTTTAATAATGTGTATTAAATCGAGAGTAACAATTCCAGTGTTAGTGTCTAAGTATCACACTTGCCTCCATGATCCTTGATATTCAAATGTTGTTTGTTATTATCAAGGTTATCTAGGAGCTGAAATGATTGTTTCAGAAACTATCATGTGTGGAAGATATAGCGATATCTGAAACAATGTTTAGTTGCAATGTGATAGAGTAAAATTTAGTGAGAAACATGTTCTCATATTGTATGAGAATTTGTGAAGGTTGGAGACACTATGTGTCCTAATCTCCCAAAAAGGTTTTGGGAACTAATATTGTACTCACAGTTTGTCCCTATGAGCTATGGTAGTTCTGTCATGAAAGTTGTCATGATAGGATGAATGGAAGATGTAGGTAAAATGTTTACTACACTATAAGATTACTAAAGAATGGAATTTGGAAGAACACCAAACATTTGATGACGGTGATCTACATCAAAGTGAGAATCAAAGGGTGTTAGTATTTGACTAACACACTTTGGATTATGTGTCATATGAATGGTGCCACAAGTGATGTTGATAAATTCTTCTAAAAAGGAAAGGAATTGCTGAAAGAGGATCTGAAAAATATTTTGGCGAAAAGAAAAAGGAAAAGACTAGAAATGTCCAGCTCGGGTATATAGATGATATACATGTTATGGGTATATTCATTGCTTGTTAAACAGTGTGATTCTTGAGTATTGGATACTGATTGGTTGGTATGAAGTGTCATACGGAACAACGCAATACAAGAGTTGCAATGGCCTGAGTAACTAGCAAATGAATATGGGATGATTCTCATCAAGAACAAAATAAAGTGTTTATCGTTGGAATTAAACCTAGCCTTCAAGATTTATTTGAATAATTGTTATTCTGTTCTGGTGTTATACGAACAATAGTTGTTCAAATTATCACCATATTCATAGAAGATGGATGAACTCTATAAATCTTGTTGGAGAAATCACATCCATAATAACTGATGCTAAACATGTCGCAAGACAAATGATTAGAAGATCACTTATGAGTGACACCACCGTTTGAATCATATTGGAAAGAAACACATGAAGAAACTCCATGGTGATGGAATTTTGGAGTCTTTTGATTTTGAATCAATTGACGGTTGTGAGAAATTTCTAGAGATGATTGAAACACCGTTTAAATCATATTGGAAAGATAACATGAAGAAACTCCATGTTGGTGGAATTTTGGAGTCTTTTGATTTTGAATCAACTGACGCTTGTAAGAATTTCCTAGAAATGATTGAAACTCCGTTCATAGGCCAAAGAAGGACGGACGACTAACTTATTGGACATTATACATGTTGATGTGTATAGTTCATTATGTGTAGCCGTGTGTGGTGGGTCTTATAACTTCATATACTTTAACCGAGGATTTGAGTGAATATATGTGTATATTTACTTGATAAGGAAGAAGTATGAAATGTTTGAAAATGTTCAAATAAATTTCAAGATGAAGTGAAAATCATTGTAACGAGAAAATAAGAGTTTATGATTGGATCATAAAAGAAGATTTTTGAGTTAAAAGTTTAGCAAATGCCTGAGAGTTTAGGAATCGTTCCAAAACTTGCATTTCCCGAAACACCATAGGAGTATGGAGTGTTCGAGAGATGTAATCAAACCTTGTTTGACATGGTAAGGATCAAAGGTGTTATTTATAAAATTGCCATTATATTTTAAGGATTAAGCTTTAGAGACTACCGCTTTTCACTGAAAAGAGCGCTATCGAGATCCGTTGAAATGACACCATATAAGTTATGGAATGGGATAAAACCCAATTTGTCTTTTCTTAAATTTTGGTATGCAAGGCATATGTAAAATGTTTACAACCAAAGTCGGATAAAGTACGTCTTTGTAGGTTATCCCATAGTAACCGTTGGGTATTCCTCCAGAACACTAAAGACAAAAGTTTTTTTTGTGGCTAAGAGCATCAAGTTTCTTGAGAAGGAATTTTTGCGAAAAGTTAAGTGGGAGGACAGTAGAACTTCGATTAGGTTGTTGAACCTAAGCTTTATGTGCTAAGTGGCGCAGCGCCGGAAAGTGTCCCGGAAGCGGCCGCAATGCTCTTGGCTCCCGTGTCCCAAAGGTTGTGGTCACGGCGATCTAAGTTCCTATTGAACTGTGTAGTTCGGATAATCGATCAAATAGTAAGATTTGAGATTGAATCATTGTTATTTGATAATAATGGACCGACTACATGCAAAGAAGCGATGATGGGCCCTGACTCCGTCAAAATGGCTAGAAGCTATAAAATCCGTGATAGTTCCATACACGAGAAACCAAGTTTCTGAACTTGGAAGACCCTCTAGATACCGTGTTTGGATCTATAAAGAAACAGACGTGGATGTTCTCACATCTATGAAATATTCGACATATCGTTAAAATGGTTTACGATTATGTTCAAAGAGTTGGCTATGACAAGATTTGATCTTTCATAACGATATTTAGTCTGGACGGATTATTGTAGCAACCACTACATATGCTAGTTTTGGTATATGGTAGTTGAACAAACAGAACAACGTTCTTCTAATAGAATGGTTACCTAAGACGTGTATAGGACACGGTCCAAAGGGTTCTGTTAATTCAAAGGATGCTAAAATAGCATGCAAATTTCAATGGTTGAAATAAGAATTCACGGAGTTGGAATCTTCATCATGATGAAATTGTTAAAACGTTTAGTTTCATCAGAGACGGTGAAGATGCTTGCTTTTGCAAGAAATTAAGTGGGAGCGCTGAGACATATTTCTAATACATTATGTAGAAGACATATTGTTGATTGGAAATGATGTATATTTTATTGACACGGGTGAAGTTTCATTGAAAATTTGATTTTAATGGAAGATTTGGGCAAAACCAGTATATTGGGCTAATATGGTCTATATAGATAGATTGAGGTGCTAATATGGTTGGGCCGAAGTACATATATGAAATATTGAATAAGTTCAATATGGAAACGACGAGAAAAGTTCTTGCCGCATGGAAAAGGTTGAAGCGAGATTCAAGTGTTTTGACACTTGGTGAGTAAAATCACATGAATGATTTGATCAATCATGTACACCATGATATGTACAATTCCAAGAATGTCCTATGCTCTAAATGTTATGAGCATATACCAGAATGATTCATAAGATGATCATTGGACAATAGTAAAGATATCCTTACGTGCTTTGGAAGGACTAAGAATATATATTATGTATGTTGGACAATAGTTCATTGTAAAGTGTTACATTGATACTAGTTTTGTCGCAAGATACAATCTAAATTTATCTCAATTTTGGCGGTATGTTAAGGTGGCAAAATGTAATGGAAGAAAGTTCCATGATAGATTTGGAATAGTTCCAAATGGATTTGGATGAGTTCCAAAGTTAAGACATTATAACGAATACTACAAGGAAAGGCTAAGTATATGACTGCTCTAGCAGCAGCAAAGGAGGGCATTTGTGTCAAGAAGTTTGTTTGACAAACTAGGTGTAGTTCCAAGCGAGCTAATACTATGAAGATCTATTGTACGACAATAGATTCAACATGTTTTGAGCTCAAGGGACTAAGGTCTCACCGGAGGACCAAATTTATGCAATGCCATCTCATTAGTGAATGAGTGATGCGTAGAGACGCAAAGAAATGCAAATACACACGGACCTGAAGTGTCAGATCTGGAGATTAGGTTTACCACTAGCAATGCGTATGGATAACAACTGAATGCCATAGGTGTTGGATGCGCAAGTACCAAACTAGATTATTGACTCTAGTGCAAGTGGGAGACTGAAGGGAATATGCCCGAGAGGCAATAATAAAGTGGTTATTATCTTATTCCATGTTTATGATAAATGTTTATTTTCATGCTATAATTGTGTTAACCGGAAACGTTAATACATGTGTGTTTAATAAACAGAGAAAAGGTTCCTAGTAATGCCTCTCTTTATACTAGCTTGTTGATTAACGGATGATCAAGGTTTCCTGATCATGAACATTGGATGTTGTTAATAACAAGGTCATGTCATTGGAGAATGATGTGATGAACATACACCCACAGTAGTTATAGCAATACGATCATGTCATCAAGTTTCTATTGCTGTATCAAACTTTCACGAAGTAACCCTAATCCTTAGACCATGAGATCACGTCAATCACTGACACCGGAAGAGTACTTTGATTCCATCAAACGTCACACCGTAACAGGGTGATTATAAAGGTGTCGTTGGGTACTTGGAAAGTGTTAGTTGAGGCTCGTGGATCAAGAGTGGGATTTGTCCATCCAGATGACGGAGAGATATACTCTGGGCCCTCTCGGTGATATCACATTGACATCGCTTGCAAGCACGTGACTGGCTCACGAGGATGTTATATCACGGAACGAGTAAAGAGTACTTGTCGGTAACGAGATCGAACTAGGTATGGATGATACCAAATGATCGGATCTCGGACAAGTAAAATATCGCGAGACAAAAGGAATTGGTTACGGAGTTTTGGTTCACACGATCACTAGTTCATCGTTGAGTAAGTGGGAGTCATCATGGATCTCCAGATCCCGCTGATGATTATTGATCAGAGAAGAGTCTCTGTCATGTCCATTTTATTCACGAACCGTAGGGTGACACACTTAAGGATTCGTTGACGCGTTTGAGTGGATACGGAACGCCAGAGAATATACTGGACAGCACATGGACTGTTTTGATAAAACTGCTGGAATAGTTTCGGTATATCAAAATAGTGCAAGGGGATAATTGTTAATGTGTTCATTGAATGAAGTGTTCATCAATGAAGTACTCATTGAATGAAGTGTTCATTAATTTAAGTGACATTAAACAAGATAATTAAAAGTGTTTTAATGTGATAAACTCTTGGAATTTTGAGTGGAGAATTATGGAAGTTATGGGAATAATGTGTGACCCTTTGTTTTTGTGAGTGGGGAGTCCACCCACATGATGAGGGGAGAGGTGGGGGCACCTCTTGGGGCGTGCTACCCCTTGGGGGCTGCCTCCCCCTCCTATATATAGATGGGTGGAGACCCCTCTACACACAAATTCCTCCATCTCTCATATGCCCTTTGGTTGGCATCTTCCTCCCCTTGCTAGCTGATCCAGTTTCACGAGTACGGTGCTTAGGCGAAGCCCTGCTCAAGATCTTCTCTACCACCACCACCACTATGTTGTAGTGCTGCTGGAGTTCCCGAGGATCCACTACTTCCGCTGCCCAACTGGAGCAAGGGGCGGAGGTCGTCGCTGATCCGTACGTGTGACCGATTACGGAGGCGCTGCCCGTTTGTGGCGCCCATCTTCATCACGACCTTGAGGTCGGCAAGTGATCGACTACATCACCCACGAGAATCGTTCTCGTTAAAGCTTTTTGGTCTTCGAGGGTGAGTCCTTCTCAAACCGTTACAAGTTATCTCCTAGATGTGATCTTGGCAGTTGCAATCGTAGGAAAAATTTTGTTTTCTATGCAACGAACCCTTCAGGATTAACACTAATGGGTGGGGGGGCGTTAGCCCCCGGTTAAACTGGCACGTGCACACGCACGCAGAAGCCGACGGCGAGGCCCTAGCGGCCCTTCGGTGAGTAGGGCTTGACGGGGGCACGGGTGCAGCACAGGGCGGCCAAGGCAGCAGAGCGCGACCGTGGCGAGGCAGGGCGCAGCCCAGCTAGAGGCGGCAGCCATGGTGCGCGGCGGCTGAGCAAGGAACGACGAGCACATGGGAGGCGGCGAAAAGAATGGGCCGGGAGAAAAATAGGGGGAACCATGGCGGCTCACAGCGGGGAGGACGATGGCAAGCGCGCACAAGGCTGAGGTGGACGAGGCGCGGCGAATCAGGCGGCCGAGTTGGCGACCGGCGATGGAGGGGAAGAAAGGAGGTGTCGACCGTGGTGCTCCGCGGGACGATTCTCCGCGCAGGGAGACGAGGACGAGCTCAAAGAGGCTCCCGGACGAGGTGGCGCCTCTCCTAGTCGCCGTTGGCCGCGAGAGCTCGTCGTCACAGCAACGGCTCCGCCATGGACGAGCTCAAACTTGGAGAGGGAGGTGAAGAATGCGGGAAGTTTCTTAGGGTTAGGGTCTCTTCGGGGTGCGTGGCCTCCTTATCCTCTCCGCGGTGCCCTGTAGCGGCGCGAGGAGGCCACTGGGTCTGGTGGCAACTGCCGGCTGTCGGGCGGACCATGTCCCCAGGTCGGTTGAACAGGGAGGGGAAGGAGATGAGAGAGGGGGTGGGCTGTATTGGGCCTAGTTGGGGGGGGGCTTTGCCCAGGGCGTGGGATAAGGTTTTTCCCATTTTCTTATTTCTATTAATTTCTGCCCTATTTTCTTTTTAGTTTGGCTAGCTACTGATTTTTGTAAAATGTGGCACTTGTTCCAATATTTCTCTTATACATTATAACACCACCACAAAAAGTTTGGTTGCAAAATAAATTCATTTGCATTTTTTATTTATTTAAAATGGAACAAAGGTGGCTGTTTTGCTACTGTTTGATTTGTCTAAAATATTTAAACATTGTAATAAAATACCATTTGTATTTTAATATGGCCTAATGATTTTTTTGACATTTTATAAAATTGTTTCAACATTTTTGGATTCACTTTTATTTTCACTTTGTTTTTAATTCCATCCAAAGGGGTTTTAATATTATTTGATTTTGAATATGATCAAGGCAATATTGATCATTGTGATTAGTTAACAATAGGTGATCACTGTAGCTTGACACCGAGGGTGTTACAAATCTCCCTCACTACGAAGAATTCTCGTCCCGAGAATTATAAGGTAGTGCAAGGGTTAAAGTGTTGGCTTCGAATTCTAACGAATCTTCTTGTTCCTGTTTCCGTTATCGATGAAGCTGGTCCTTAATGATGTTGTCTTCATTTCTCTGTATCGGTGCATCTTGACGAGTTGTCATCTTTCCATCGGGTTCGGATCGGTACCAGGTTAATCAACTAAGGCTGACCAAGGGAATGGGGTACAACGTATCTCCCGAGTCTAATCTCAGGGGAATACATCGAGAGAAACAAAAGAAGGTATGAGAAGTTTTCAAGCGGATAAGCAAGCATTCAGTGCCGATGACGGATGATGACAAGGGGTCCAGAGCATCAGTCATAAGTACTGACTCTGATATTGTCGGGACCCGGGTTAGCATATGTAATTCCAGTCACGATACAATCACATGGAGAGCCGAGAGCCGTACCCACTTGTCTAAGCAGACAAGGCCAAGCACAGAACGCTCTCGGAAAGCATCGAACGTGAGGGGCATCCCATCCAGGCCGGATGATCAACTGAGATGGGTCCTCAATGTCCCCTCACAAGTCTAAATGATTATGGGTGGTGAATCCCATACTCATAGACAAGTCGCCTCAACCATGTTATCGATTGGATCCTAACTCTTACATAGACTTACTCCAGCCCGATCACTTAGTCGGGGTCTAGGGCGGGCTCGATCATACAACAAAGTGTGCACGTGACAGAGTCACGAACAATCGCATCGCGATGCCCCAAGCTGCGCACATCTAAGGGCCACTTGGTGTATAAAAGACCGCCAGCCAGATCACAACTAAGGTCTCGAAAACCCATACTAAGACATGCATGTAATAAACATACACGCAGCACACATGCCTAGTATAAACAGCAGGTATCATCACATAACTCTACAAAGTACTCTTTATTTATATACACATAGAGCATACAAAGATCACATGTCTGTGATCAACATTACATCATACAACGGATGCAAATTAGGTCTGAGTACAGACAAGTTTAACAAATGGCTTAGAGAGGCCTTGTAAACAAACATGCCCTTCCACGAGGGACCAGACTGCTGTCTGGAACTATACTACCAAGGTCAACGTCGAGCTTCAGGTCGATGACTCCATCGGGGTCTGGGTTTCCATCTAAAACATAGAATAAGAAAACGTGAGTACAAAGTCGTACTCAGCAAGACTTACATCAGATCTATACTACTCATGCTCAAGTATCAAGGTAAAGGAGGTGGGGTCCCATCAGCAGAAGTGCCAGCTTTGACTTGGCTATTCCTGAACTACGAATACCAGACTTGAGGTAAGAAGCGTACACGAGTCCACTACATCTCCAACCAATACACCACTATGGTTACTTCCTCGACTTCCCCACGAGGAAGCACACCATAGCACTCACGCTTATCTTGCGAGTTTTATAAGTATCCATTTAAGTTGTCTAATAATCAGGTACAGGTTCCAAGTAGTCCTTAACCGCGGACGCGGCTATTCGAATAGTTTTGTTAACCTTGCAAGGGTGTAAGC
Organism: Bromus sterilis; assembly: GCA_950022295.1. Taxonomy (NCBI): domain Eukaryota; kingdom Viridiplantae; phylum Streptophyta; class Magnoliopsida; order Poales; family Poaceae; genus Bromus; species Bromus sterilis. Next base: position 112,341,724 of record OX465598.1, read on the forward strand.
TACACACACATGACCATCGGTTATCGCCAGGTCTCGCCACCGTTCAAGAGGTGACAGCGAGGATGTTCACCACGACACTTCGCTCACAACCGGTCTATTCCAGGAGTCGACTATCTGAGTTCGCCTCCGCTCGAGAGCCCGGCCGGATCAACGAAACGGACTCAAACAATGTAGGTGACCGAGACGCCACCTCTGGCAGATGGTTTTCCTGCCTCACAGGTGCACCCACATATCTATATGATGCAACCATTTCCTTCGTTCTTTTTCTATGCACATGTCAAATGGAAAGCCCGAACTAATGTGACTCCTGGACGTCGACACGGATCAAGGTACTAGGCCGAGAGGGGTCAGTGAGCCCAATGTGTGGTTGTACTCTTTGTCTTGGATTACCATACAAGAACTCGATGCTTAAGGCGGTGTTCAACGAGACAACCCACTGTGTACTCCTACACAGCCTCTCATCGTTCACCTTGTATTAGGGTGGATTCACCGACACAGTTTCACTTTCATCAACACCATGTTCACCATCATCCCGACTCACATCAAAAGCAACCTCATGTAACACTAAGCATGCAATAAGCTATAACAGTTGCAGGGGCCTCATGATATCAATCAACTCCTATGTCGGCTAGGATTGTGGTTTGCTTACTACTGTGACAAGATGATAGGTCATGCATCGGATATGGGTTCAACTGTGCGGTAGAATCGATACAAGATGATCTCCTAAACATGCATAAGCGAGACTGAGAGGGAATTGGGATTTTATAGACATGATCAATGGGGTTTGCTTGCCTTGCTGACGAGTTTCGATATCGGGGTCTTCAACGAAGGGGGTGGCCTCCGGTTCCGGTTGCACGTCTATCGAGCAAACAATCAAACAAGGTATAAATTTATTTGCAATGCTCAAACACATGATCAATATTGAAATGGTGATGTTCTTGATCACAATGTGGGTACAATTCCATTTAAAAGAAGTCAAATGCAAAGTCATTTGCAAATGTTCTTCAATTTTGAATTTGAAATAAAGCCATATGGATGTTTTGCACTGTTCACCCATTTTAAAATGGTCAAACATGAAAACAGAGACCATATTCATAATCCTTGGATTTTTCTTATAATTTTTCATATATTATATGTCCAATTTGGAGTTCATATGAATTAGTTATGATTTTCCAAAGTTTATTCAATTTTCTGTAATTTCTGGAGTATTTTAATTCTCTGGAAAACCTTTATTGCGTCATGCTGAGGTTAGGGTGACGTCACAGGGGGGAGGGCTGACAGCTGGGCCATGTCAGTCAGTGACAGTGGGGTTAAACCCGCTGTAATTTAAAACTTAAATTGATTTAGAGGGGGCTGGCCCCACCTGTCAGTGGCCCAAGGCCTAACTAATCAGGGGGTTAGCCCCCTAATTAAACTGGCCGGCCGGCGGTTAGCCGCCGGTGACTAACCCGTGCGGCGGCGCCCGTTGCGGACGGCGGTTCCGGGCACGTCTGGGCACGGGGAAGCTACCAGGGGGTAGCCCGTGCTCGCCCGCTTCGAGCTGTGCCACTGGGGTCTCAAGGGGAGGTCTGGGAGCGCGCCGGCGGCGAAGAGCAGCGGCGGCGCAGCTCTGTCTTCGGCGAGATCAGTGGCTAGGGCACGGGGAGGAGAAGGGAGTAGGGAAAAATGACGAGCTGCTCACCCTGAGCGTGAAGAGGAACTCGGGGAAGCTGGAGGAGGCGAGACGGCGGCGTATTTGTCGCCGGAGCTTCACGGCGGCCGGAGAGGAACGGTGACGAAGGCGTTGGCTCCGAAGCTCCCAGGCTCGATTAACTGCACGGCTTGATGAAGACGATGCTGGCGGAGCTTCTGGACAGCTTGCGGCGGCGAGTGGGGCACGGTGGCCGCGAGTTCTACGGCGGCGTGCTCCGGCTGGGCTTCGGGTCCGTGCGAAAACTCGACGAAGAGCGACGGGGAGGAAGCAGCGATGGGGGCAAAAGGTGTGGCGGCTCCTGGCGGGTGTGGTGGCGCGAGGAGAAGCCTCGGGGGGGGGGGGGCTAGAAGGTGCTCACCGTCGAGGTGGCGGTCGTCGGCCTCCGGTATGCTCGACAGCGAGCTGCTTGGGGTAGACGACAAGCTCGTCTGGTGGGCTGGGCCGAGGCCTAAGGTAAGTTGGGCCAGATGGCCAGGGGGTTCCTCTTTTCTATTTCTTTCTGTTTTTCCTTTTTTTGTAAATATGTTTTGCCCTGAATAAAATAGCAAGGCCTTTTATAAAATCATGAAAACTTTTATGTGGGCTTATAACATAAATAGCTAGCCACTCATAAGTTTTGGTGACTTTAAAAATCAAACAATTTGAATTGAAATTCAAATTGGAGTTTAATTTAATTTCCAATGCACCTTTTGAATTATTGAATATTCCATGGGCATGGGAAAATTCCCAAACCACTTTTGCAATGGTCAGCAACAATTGTAGGAATTTTCCAAACATTCAAATGATTTTTGGAAAAAGATTTTTATCTGGCCATTTATTTAAATTCCCAGGGCTTTCTGTTTTCCCCATTTTTGAATTTCTTTTGAAATTTCCCATGATGCAAAGGGACAAGCAAACCCTAGCACTTACCCTAGTTGGGGTTTTGACAGATATCGGATTGAATATCACATGGTAGGTGACAAGAGTCAGGTTTGGATCCTGTGGAACTGTGGGTTATGGGCCTATAGAGAATCTGGTGTGAGTATCGGTACTCAACCATAAGAAGAAGGAAAGTGAAGGCATTAGATGATACAAGCATCTGAATAATTCAATGATTGAGTATAAAGTTATTATGACTTCCAAAATAAAAGGATCGGAAGCAGAAGCTCCGATAAAAAGATGAGTAAGCTGAATGGAACTGAAGGACAATCAATCAAGGTTTGATTTATCAAGATCTAGCTCATGTACAGAATGACGTCTGAGCCGGAAGAATTAATTCCGAGGGATCAACTGATAATTGCGTGCACTAGCACACACGATGATTCACAGATCGGAATGGCAACGTCAAGGGAGGTCATCAATGACTACACGACAAACGGGATTTACCATAGTGCAAGCAGGTAAGAAGAATCTCCAAAGCAGTAGGCTACCGAGGATTGGTGCGAGATCAGATAGTGTTTCAAAGTATTTTTGGAATCACAGGAACCACTGAGGATGAAAGGATCCTCGATAAATGTGAGGAGTTATCCGCAGGGTGAAAAGAAGCTGCAAGGAAGTAGGAACAAACGATTTTCGAAACAACAGAGAATATAACGGGGTATCTTGTATTAACAAGAGCAACTGAGATCGAATGGCCAAACAGAAGGTGTATGTAATTATCCACACTGACTTATCGGTGGTGGGGAATTGCAAAGCAGTAGGCACAAGGGTCTCGGGAATTTATCGGAGAGTATCTTCGACATCTTCTGAAAAAGTAAGTGATCATCTAGAATGCAGGGATCTCCGGAAGGAAGGGGGTACGAGAACCTAAAGTTAGTGTTAGAAAAAATCATTAACCCGAAAGATGAGAGAGATCAGAGTCCCAGAGTAACGGTGCGTTGAAAAAGATCCTAATACCATAGATATCACACTGGGTGCTATCGATGTGGGCACAAAAAGTTAGTAAAATAGTTTTTGTTTGTCTAGACTCGACTTTCGACCAAGGAGTTGGAAGGGGGTTACCTACAAGCTCGACTCTGATACCAACTTGTGACGCCCCCAAAATCGAACCATGTACACTAATCATACATGCAAGGTACAAGATCGAGATCAGGGACTCACGGTGAGATATCATAACACAACTCTATAAATAAAATGATACAAGTTGTTTAATACAAGCCAGGGGCCACGAGGGCTCTAATACAACAGCTCGAGAGCACAAAGTTAGCAGAGGCAATAGTATCTGAGTATAGACACAAGGTACACATGATCTGCCTTAAGAAGGCTAGCACAAAAACAACAGTGGATCGTAAAGGCGAGGCCTCCTGCCTGGGAACCTCCAAACTACTCCTGGTCGTCGGAGATTTCCATGTCGTAGAAGTCATCGGGGATCTTCATGTTGCGGTGGTCGACATCGGGGATCTCCTGCTCCTGGACGTATCGCGTCTGACTGCAGCAACAGGTCGGGTATATAAAACAAGGGGGGATAAAGCAAAGGTGAGTATCTAGCATACCCGTGAGTCTTACATCCGCTACTAAGACTTTATGCATTTGTATGAAATGGAAAGGGGAGGCTATATATAGTGGATTTAAAGGCAGAAAACCAGAATAAGGAAGAGAAATTAGGCCTATCGAAGACTAGCATCTTCCGACGAGTATTTCAGCACAAGAAGAGAACATCCAACAGTTCATATAAAGCATAAAGTAACAATGAAGCAGAAGTTGCTGCAACATTGTATAATAGTAAGTTGTATTAGTTAACAATTATCAATGCCTCCGAGGATCCTTCCTCGACTTCCCTGCGAGGAAGAAAACCTGGAACCAATCAGTTTAGTAGTAGTAGTTTGTAGTAGTAGAGTCTGGCTTCAGCATAAAGCATCGTGTTACCATGGACACGGCTATTCGAATAGATTAATCTTCCTCTGCAGGGGTGCACTTGTGTTACAGTACAACGCACGGATATCCAGGGTGACATACACCTTGTTAGGGAATGCCCCACCGAGGCTATCCGACACACCGTAGCCCATCTTTCAAACTCAACAGAGAGGCCATCCGCCGGTCTAAATCCTAAGTACGCGGGGTCTTGGACCCCAATCCCGACGTACTCCTGCACGGTGCGTGACTGGCCGGTGAAGCATAAGCAAATAAGACATACCAATCTCAAAGAAGACCACTTCCCAGCTATCAGCCCGCAGTACTGCTGACGTCTGAAGAGTTCTTGAACGAGAGTACGATGAAGGGGAGCCCATAACTCCTTGCCCCACGTGTAGGCAGTGCGTATTAGCATAAGGCCATTCAAGGCATCCACCGAACCATTAGTATTTTTTTTATTTTCTGTCAGGACAACCATTATCATTTCCCTTATCTGGGGGAGTCGCGGACAACGACATCAGCCAGGTCCACCCCATAACCAGAGCTGGTGGCCGCCTGCGCTGTCATCCCACCAACTTGTGCGGTTACCAACAAGGTGAACCGTCTCCTTACCTTATCTCGCGCGTGCTCTTTGAAGAGTCTGACTTTCTTACAACATGGTATCTCATGGACAACGAGCAAGGACTAGGCCCACGATGGTATCCGCCTATCCTGCCGTCCCGATACAATCCCTGCGCGGGCACCGTTGGGTCACCCGACTCTTTACCTTTAAGGACACCAGTTGATTCAGGTGCCTACCATCAAGTGAAACCAGGAGGAATCACCCTCGATGGTACACTTGAAGAGGTTCGACCGAGACATCAGCAGAATGAACTAAAGAGGAATATCCTCGTATCATCCCAGTTGAGCTACGCTACCGAGCCGGCGACGAGAGTGAAATACGACTCCATCCACTCGTAAGTCAAACTTGAAGCGACTCGGAGAGTCTCGCCGTTGTAGGTTCCCTTGGGCGTCAGCTCTGTACCGTACATGTTGCAGTTATAATAATTTATACCCGCGTTCACTCCCCAGAGCGATCACGACCCACTGTCTAATCCTAGTTGACTAACAATGCGCACGGCTCACTTCTGAATAATATATATATATATATTTAATAGGCAGCATAGGATAAAGGAAGGTACATCAAGGGGCGACAATGACAGGATATGCAATGAATAGAAATGTAACATAGCAGCAACAACAAATTCCTAGTGCAAGAAATGTACGGAAAAGGTAGGCGATATCTGGGGAAGGAGAATGACTCTGCTTGCCTGGAAGCTCGACGGTAGGGGTACGGTCATCGACGAAGTAGTCGTAATCGGAAATGGTGTCCTCGGTGGCAGTGTCGAGGTCTACCAAAGAATAAGGGGGAGAAACTATAAATACAATGCACACAATACAAACACAAAAAAGGACATGGCAATTGAATTGTACACGATGTTCTAGCGCAGTGTTAAGTATTTTAGGGGGAGCGGGAATTTATCCGGGGATGACTCATCATTACCGGTTGATTACCGAACAAATGATCCAGAGGGGCAAAGTTCCATGTCGGCAGTGTTAATTACATCTGACATACATGTGGGTAGTGTATCCGTGCTCGTTGATACATTCTGAACAACTTTCATATTCAGAACGTTTTCATCCGGACAGTTTTATCGGCTCCGGTCGTGTGACAGACAGATGAACCGGAGAAGAAATGTTCCACATTCGGTATGTTAGAGGGTTTCGGTGGGTATACGGGTAGCGTATTTGTAATTGTTGTATTTTTCTGATCAACTGTCATATATAAATTAATTTTATTGGAGTTGTGGTTTAAAAGATATTGAATTTCTAATATTTAAATGCTTTTATAGAATTACTGGATTTTCTTTTATTATTAAAGCAACATGGTCCAAAATCTTATCCACAATAGTGCCACTGACAAGGGGGTCCCACATGACATAGGCAGAGATATTAAATTCATAGTTAATTAATTAAACAGACCAGAGGGGTCCACATGGAATTGAGTGATTATTTATTAAAAAATGTTTTATTTAATTAAACAATAGGTGGGGCCTAGGTGGCATAGACACATGTGCAATTGACAGTTTTATTTAATTTAACAATGGACTGGGGCCCAACTGTTATTGATACAGAGACAACTATCTTCTATTTAATTTAACTAAAATGCCTAGGGTCCACATGTCATCCACTGGACTAAGATTAATTTGAGATAAACAATTTTATTAACTTAACAGGTATGGGCCTACATGTCATAGGGCCATGGTTTTAATAGATTAAATAATCAATCTACTTATTCGTGGGACCCATGTGTTATTCTCCAAGGGCTAACTTAATCATTTCTATTCATCTAAAAGAGCTATGGCCCTTATGTAAGTGACTGTAGGGGTTATCTCCAAAGCAGATTAATTTAGAGGGCAGGGGCCCATTTGACATGGAGTGTTACATGGGGATTAACGCTAATGGGTGGGGGTAGCCCCCGGTTAAACTGGCACGCACACATGCACGCAGAAGCCGACGGCGAGGCCCTAGCCGCCCTCCGGCGAGTGGGGCACGGCGGGGGCATGGGTGCAGCACAGGGCGGCCAGGGCATGGCCAAGGCAACAGAGCGCGGCCGTGGCGACGCAGGGCACATCCCAGCTAGCGGCAATAGCCATGGTGCGCGGCGGCTGAGCATGGAACAACGAGCACATGGGAGGCGGCGAACAGCATGGGCCGAGATGAAAATAGGGGGAACCAGGGCGGCTCACAGTGGGGAGGAAGATGGTGAGCGAGCACGATGCCGAGGTGGACGGGGCGCGGCGAATCGGGCGACGGAGTCGGCGACCGGCGATGGAGGGGAAGAAAGGGGGCATCGCCCGTGGAGCTCCGCGAGCCGATTCTCCACGCAAGGAGACGAGGACGAACTCAAAGAGGCTCCCGGACGAGGTGGCGCATCTCCTAGTCGTTGTTGGCCGCGGAAGCTCGTCGGCACAGCCACGGTTCTGCCATGGTCGAGCTCGAACTTGGAGAAGGAGGGGGAGAATGGAGGAAGTTGCTTAGGGTTAGGGTCTCCCCGGGGTGCGTGGCCTCCTTATCCTCTCCGCGGTGCCCTGTAGCGGCGCGAGGAGGCCACTGGGTCCGGTGGCAACGGCCGGCCTTCGGGCGCACCATGTCCCCAGGTCGGTTGAACAGGGAGGGGAAGGAGATGAGAGAGGGGGTGGGTTGGGTTGGGTCTAGTTGGGGGGATTTCCCAGGGCGTGGGATAAGGTTTTTCCCATTTTCTTATTTCTATTAATTTCTGCCCTGTTTTCTTTTTTAGTTTGGCTAGCTACTGATTTTTGTAAAATGTGGCACTTCTTCCAATATTGCTCTTATACATTATAACACCACCACAAAAAGTTTGGTTGCAAAGTAAATTCATTTGCATTTTTGATTTATTTAAAATGGAACAAAGGTGGTTGTTTTGCTACCGTTTGATTTGTTTAAAATATTTAAACATTGTAATAAAATACCATTTGTATTTTAAATGGACTAATGAGTTTTTGACATTTTATAAAATTGTTTCAACATTTTTGGCTTCACTTTTATTTTCACTTTGTTTTTAATTCCATCCAAAGTGGTTTTAATATTATTTGATTTTGAATATGATCAAGGCAATATTGATCATTGTGATTAATCATTAACAATAGGTGACCACTGTAGCTTGACACCGAGGGTGTTACATGATTACCTCCCAATCCACCTGTATGGTCAAGAGGAAAGAAAGTTATTTGTACAACACCCACGCTATAATATTGAAGTCTTCCTGAAGAGGTCGAAGGATGGACGAGAAATCATGTACAGGCGCTGGGCTAAAGTTGCACAGGCATTCAACTTTCTCGAAGGAACAATTTTTGAATTCCTCTTCGACAGCTTCCCAGATGTGATTCATCTGTCTATCTGCCGATTATGATGCTGTATTTTGCAAAGGTTGTTATACGATGGACTTGGTGTTTCTGTATTGCGTCTTGGTGTACTATCTTCTGGTTGTTACCATAGATTTCGTGTTACTGTATTGCGGCCTGCTTTACGAGCTGGTGGGTGTACTGTGATTTCAGTAATTATGAAACTATCCTAAAATATTTCAGATAGATATAATGCCAATTAAACTTCAAGTGATTAGCTCATGGCACACGGTTCTGCATATAATTTCGTCATCGATAGCTATCGACATCACACACATTCAATAAGAAATAAGCTTTGGGGATTTATTTACAATTCCACACCATATTGTGTGCACAACCGTTTGTAATGTTCAGCTCTGGCACCCGGGCTCAGAATACCGGAACACCCCGTGCTCCAGCCCAGAGATCGTGTCTTCTGGAACATGGCATTGCTTGATATAGAACTGAACCACTTTTATTACCGATGAAATGTGTACAAGGGGGTCTATTACAATGCTAGCGCAGTGAGGCAGCGAACAACTTGCTCCTAATGCTAGCCACAAATCTACACCAAGGAGCGGGATAGATCTACGGCAGCGGAATAATACTTAGCAGCGGAGCAATGGCAACGGGGATGAACTCCATTCCACAGGGACATTGACTGGGACACCTCCTAGCTCACGAACACCGGGAACGTCGTCCTATGCAATCACGACATTGCCTGCAAGTTTGGCATGACACGCCAGGTCAGTACATTGAATGTACTTGCAAGCTCACAACATCCAAAGCATCAAGGCAAAACAATAACATGGCGTTAATAGTTCAAGAAAGACTAACATGATGCATCTAGCATATTATCAAGACTATGACTAATTCATGAACAATCATCATTTAAGATCACATGGACCCCCTATGATCATCGCATGACCATACGGCTTACCTCGGAGTAATTACAGACTCAAACACCGGGTCATCTCATGACCACTCAACTTGCACGGGTCATCACACGACCATTCAACGGGTTAGGTGTCCTTATGTTACCACCCAACCAATCCGGTCATCGCATGACCAAACGGGTCATCGCATGACCAATAACTCATACGGGTCATCGCACGACCACCAACTTAGCACGATCATCAAACCGGGTTAACGTCGATCCATAGTGTGACCTAGTACGAACTTTGTCCAATACCGTGACTCAGCTATTCGAATAGATTTGTAACACTCTGTAGAGGTTGTGCACTTTACCCACGCTATGGAGTTCTTCCTCCATCCAGTACCTTGGAACTTGTCCCACAGGAACCTCGGAACTTGTACCATAGGAGTGGACTAGGACTTCTCCAATGAGACCGTTCTACCACATGCTTCTCCAGACACCGACCACCGTCGTGGCAAACAACATTGTCCCAACCGGGGTACAACTGTCCCAAACGGGGACTCAACACTGTCCCAAACGGGGACGGGCCCATATCAACAAACCGTCTTTCAAGGCTATCACCGCTCACCTGGCCAAGGTAACCGCGTGCGCATAGCCCCCCCCCTCTTTGGTGATACGCATAAGAGAGAACACCGATAGACCGAGCCAAGGCCTTCCCATACAGGCGAGTGTCGTTGCACTGATAAGTTTGGTTCGGTGGCACCTGACGAACTTGGCACATAGCATATATCCAAATGCATAATCATCAAGATCAGGTGCAACATGAAAGTCTACGTCCAATCATAGCAATGCATGCAGAACAATCCAAGGTATGGCTACGGTTATATCATGATCCTCAACATCTATGATGATTAACTTATCCATATTAAGATGATCAAGATATTAACATGCAACATGGCAAGTTCATGAACATGAATAAGGATATGATGCTAAAAAACATAACATGGCAATAGCATGATCATGGTAGATGAAAGCATAACCGGAGCAAACATCGTATCATCCGAGAATTAAAGAAAGTTTGAAACACGTCAAAGTTTTACGAAGGTGCAAGGAGGGTTGTGGCTTGCCTTTCACCAGAGGAGTGGAAATACTCCTGGTCTTCAACTCAAAGAAAAGCCCTGAAAATATATTTTAAAATGGCAAAATAAAAGGTTCACATAAAAGGTTTCTTTTAACCAGCAAAAATTAGCAGAGAAATATGGCATGAAAATTATGCCAAATTAAAGAGGAGCTCAAGACAAAACTAGGGGAAAAAGTTTCATCTCATATGGACTTTTGTACCAAAAGATATTCAAGGTCAATGTTTGGTCAAATAGTCAATTTAAAATGAATTAAATTGATTTTTGGAAAAATGCCAGGGGGGCTGACGTCGAAGGCGGATTCTACGAATACGTCTTCACTTGAAAAACGGTTCGGGTGGGCTCTGGGTGCCTGACAGTTGAGGCCAGGGCGTCGAGTTTGGAAGGGGAAAGAGGAAACAGAAGCAGGGGGCTCACCGGCGGCGAGAGGGCACGACGAGGTGCGGGATGTGTGCCGCTGGATCAGGAGCATGATGACGCGTCTCCCTGTACCCGTGGCACCTCGAACGGTGTCCGGACGGTGAGGGGAGGGTCCTCGCGGTGGCTGGTCACGGCTCTGACGAGGGCGTCGACGTCGGCGATGATTCCGGCCACAGTCCGGGAAGGGGAAGGTTGGGGAAGCACGAGGAGGTCAAGGGGGACATGACAGAGGTGGTGGCAAGGCTAGGGGGCTCTGGAGCGGGATATATTTGTCTCAACCTCCGCGGCGGCGCTGCTCATCGGAGTTGGGGAAGACAAGCTATCCAACTTCAATTTCAAGCGTAGGAGCGCGATTGAGGGGGAGGTGAGGCTGGTGGTGGTGAGAACAGGCGGGGAGACCTCCTTTTATAGGGGGAGGAGGATTCCGAGCCGGGCGGCAACAAGATGTCGCGGCCATGGTGATGCGGTGAGGTGGTGGGGCTCCGGTTGGTTCTAGGGGGTTCTAGGGGCTACGGGGGAGGTGCATGCTGATACGTCCAAAATGCATCACTATTTTATATAGTAATTCTTTCTTATTCATTGATATATTTCATGATATGATGCTATCCTTATGTTGTTTTGGCATATTTTACAAAGTTTGCAACTTTCCGGTGCCGAAGCAGCAGACGCAGGATTCAACGGTAAAAATTGGACGCTGAGTTGATGAAGAAGAACACCTCCAAATTACCTGAAATTCGACGGAGGCTGTTTTCCAGTAGGATCACGAAGACACGCAAAAGAGAGACCAGAGGGGGGCCACAGGGTGCCCAGGCGGCCACCTGGCGCGGCCCCACCCCTGGCCGCGCCGGGAGGGCGCCTGGACCTTCGGGGCCACTCCCGGCTCCCCCCTCTGGCCTATATACTCCTCGTCGTCCAAAAACCCTAAAGAGAGGAGAGTTTCCGAAGTTCCGCCGCCGCTCCGTGGCGGAAACCTACAGAGAAGAAAAGCCATCTCTGGCGGGAAGATTCCGCCGGGGAGATCACCTCCCGGGAGGGGAGATCGTCGCCATCGTCATCACCATCATCACGGGCATCATCGAGATCATCATCAACATCATCCCCATCATCAGCACCATCTCCATCTTCATCCAATCTCATCTCAGAATTGCAACTCATGTTGTAATCCGTACTATCTATCCTCTCTACTTTATCGGTGTTGATTACTACTTTGTGGTGAATGCTATTGAGTTTTGGTGGAGAAATATTATTGTGTTCAGATTGTTTATCATCTATTTATCCCCACTGATCATGATCTCTTTTATGTCTTTTGAGTAGTTACTTTAGTTCTTGAGGAAATGGGAGAAGTCTAGTTGTTAGTAGTCATATGATGTTGAAGTAATATGTGTTGGTTGATATTTAAGTTGTGTTGTTATTTTCCTAGTGGTGTTGTGTAAGTCGAACACTCAACACTTCGCCTTATCAAGGACCTAGGGGAATGCATTGTGTATAAAGAATGCTTAATGTGGGTTTCCTGAGTGACAGAAACCTGAACCCCAGTTTGCACGCTTTTGCACAAGGGAACAATGGATCACCGATCGTATTGCTATGGTTAGGCTTTTGCCTTAATTACTATCTTGTATTTGCGGATGCTTACAAGGTGTTTAATCATAAGAGTACACTTATCTTAGTCTAGAGGGTGTACTAGCATAGATTCACCCACTCAACACTTATCAACACAGCTCATAGTACCGATACAGAATATGGCGAAAGCACATGACTACCTCTCCCGTGTGTCCTCAAGAACACTTTAGCTTTTATAAGTTCAGTTGCTAGGCCTCTCCTTTGCTCAGAAAGGATTGGGCCACTCGTTACTCTCCAGTACCTTTTACTTTGCTCGTTTTTACTTTCCTGTCGCTTATACCAAGAAAACCCCTAAAAAGTTATCTTTCAGTGCTTGCAGTTATCTCCTTACCAAAGTCACTTGCTACTACCTTCTGCTCCTCGTTGGGTTCGACACTCTTACTTATCGAAAACACTGCAATAGATCCCTCTGCGTTGAGGGACATCAAGCTACGTTTTCTGGCGCCGTTGCCGGGGAGTGTAGCGCTATTAGTAAGTGAAGCCGATAAGGAAGTTTTTATATTTCTGTTTTAGTTTTGCTGTTGCTGCTTTTGTCCTTATGGACACCCCTACTATTGGATCGTTGTTCTTGGGGAGCCGCCCCACAACTAAGGTAGTTACTCTTGACCCTGCTGAAATTGTGCCTTATAATATACCATCTGGTATTATCGATTATGTTCTATCTAATCGCTATGCAGGAGACAGACGTCCAGGTGAACACTTGCTATATTTATCACAACTATGTTCATTATTCAAGCTTGCAGGTGTGTCATTGGAGTTCATTATGAAGAAATTATTCTCCGTATCGCTTACAGACAAAGCTTCAGATTGGTATAAGCTCCTCGATAACTCACATTCTCTTAATTGGGAAGAGCTTATGTCTCTCTTTTATACAAAGTTTTACCCTCTTCATGAAGTTTATTGAGACAGGAATTACATCTATAACTTTAGGTCTCGCGATGGAGAGAGCATCGCTCAAGCTTGGGGGAGGCTTAAATCCCTCATGTTTAAATGTCCTATCCATAAGCTCCCCAAAGATATTATACTTACAAATTTTTATGCCATGCTTTCTCGTCAGGATAAGGAAAGGCTGGATACCTCCTCTAGCGGGCTATTTCAGACAAAGAGCGTTGAAAAAAATGGGATCTCATCGAAAGTATCCATAAGAACACTGAAGATTGGGAAATCGATAAAGGAATTGAACCTGCTATAAATTATGAGCATGATTATATTGAGAGCTATGTGAAAACTGATTATTTTAATACCTTTTTCTCTAAGATTGGTCTGGATTCCAATCTAATGATTGATTTTTGTAAGAACTTTGCCTCTCATATTGATTCTTCTAAGATGAAGAAGGATCAGTACCATAAGCCTTTCAAAGAAGTACCTATTGATATTCACGTTGCTGATCCCATTTTGCCTGCAGTTATATATGAACAGCCCCCTTTTCCTTCAAGAATAAGGGAGCACTCTTTTGTGACAGGCATCATAAATAAAAGTGAGAGAAGAACAGGAGAACCTGAGGACCAGATCAGAGTCGATCCTCAAGTTTCTATGGTTAAAGATTTAGTTACTAATGATGTTTTAGATTCTATTATAAATTTTTGTGCTGTTTCAACTAACATTGTCACAGCCAAGAATAAAAGCCCAATTTCAGGTACACCAGTTGTATCTGTTAAAATAGGAGATCACAATTATTATGGGCTATGCGATCTGGGATCAAGTGCTAGCGCGATTCCTTATTCGCTTTATCAAGAGATCATGAGTGAGATTTCACCTTGTGAACTCGAAGAGATCGATGTTACAATTCATCTTGCAAACAAAGCTACTATCTCTCCTTTTGGGATTGTGAGAGATGTTGAAATCCTATGTGGAAAGGTAAAGTATCCTACCGACTTTCTCGTACTTGGTTCAGTACAAGATAGTTTTTGTCCTATTATTTTTGGTAGACCTTTTCTCAGAACTTGTGGAGCTATTATAGATTGCAAGAAAGGTAAAGTTTCTGTTGAATTCAATGGTGAGCCATATGAATTTAACTTTTCTAAGATTTCCAAGCAGCCTCGTGGTACTGAATTACCTAGTGATGATAAAATTATTGAAAGTATTGCTTCTATTGCTATTCCCCCTAATGATCCTTTGCAGCAATACATGGAGGACCACGAGAATGATACTCGTATGCAGGAAAGAAATGAAATTGATGAAATCTTCTTGAGACAACCTGCTATCCTAAAGCACAACCTTCCGGTTGAACCTTTAGGAATTCTATCCAAACCAAAAGAAGACCCGGTGTTTGATCTCAAACATCTTCCCGATACACTCAAGTATGCTTATTTAGATGAAAAGAAGTTATATCCCGTTATTATCAACTCTAACTTTCAGGATATGAAGAAGAGCGATTATTGGAAGTACTTCGTCAACACCGTGGTGCAATTGGCTATACCCTTGATGACCTTAAGGGAATTAGTCCATCTATCTGTCAACATACTATCAACCTCGAGCCCGATGCTAAACCTGTTGTTGACCATCAACGACGGTTGAACCCAAAGATGATGGATGTTGTGAGGACCGAAATCCTCAAGCTTCTAGCCGCAGGTATTATCTACCCTATAGTCGATAGTAAGTGGGTAAGTCCAGTTCATTGTGTTCCTAAGAAAGGAGGGACAACTGTAGTCCCTAATGATAAGAATGAACTAATACCTCAGAGAATTATTATTGGATATAGAATGTGTATTGATTACAGGAAGTTGAACAAGGCAACCAGGAAGGACCACTACCCGCTGCCCTTTATTGATCAGATGCTTGAGAGGTTGTCGAAAAACACCCACTTTTGTTATCTTGACGGGTACTCTGGCTTCTCTCAAATTCATGTTAACAGTGCCGATCAAGAGAAGACCACTTTCACTTGTCCTTATGGTACTTATGCTTACAGGCGTATGCCTTTTGGTTTATGCAATGCCCCTGCTACTTTTCAGAGATGTATGTCTGCAATATTTCATGGTTTCTGTGAGCAGATTGTGGAAGTCTTCATGGACGATTTCTCCGTCTATGGAACTTCATTTGACCACTGTCTCCACAATCTTAATAAAGTTTTGCAGAGATGCGAGGATACAAATTTAGTTCTAAACTGGGAAAAGTGCCACTTCATGGTTAACGAAGGGATCGTGCTTGTCCACAAGATTTCCGAGAGGGGAATTGAAGTGTACAAGGCAAAGATTGAAGCTATCGAAAGGATGCCCTACCCAAGGGACATTAGAGGTGTTCGTAGTTTTCTCGGTCATGCTGGTTTCTATAGAAGATTTATTAAAGACTTTTCTAAGACCTCGAGACCCCTCATTAATCTTCTCCAGAAGGATGTTCCTTTTGTATTTGATGTAGATTGTAAGGAGGCTTTCGAAGTTCTTAAGAAATCTTTAATAACTGCTCCTATAGTACAACCGCCTGACTGGAATTTGCCCTTTGAAATTATGTGTGATGCTAGTGATTTTGCTGTTGGAGCTGTTTTAGGACAAAGGGTTGATAAAAAGTTGAATGTTATTTATTATGCTAGTAAGACCCTTGATAGTGCTCAAAAGAATTATGCTACTACTGAGAAGGAATTCTTAGCAGTAGTGTTTGCTTGTGATAAGTTTAGGCAGTATATTGTTGATTCTAAAGTTATTATTCATACTGACCATGCTGCCATTAAGTATCTTATGACGAAGAAGGATGCCAAACCAAGACTCATCAGATGGGTACTCCTTCAAGAACTTGATTTGTAGATTGTTGATAGAAACGGAGCAGACAACCCTGTGGCGGACAATCTTTCAAGGATGGAAGATATACCGCATGATCCCATCCCAGTCAACAACATTTTTCCAGACGAACAACTTGCCTTTGTTAAAGTACAATCTCTTTCCGATCCTTGGTTTGCAGATTATGCTAATTTTATCGTTGCAAAGTATTTTCCTCCAGGTTTGACATTTCAGCAAAGGAAGAAGTTATTTCATGATTTGAGGCATTACTTTTGGGATGACCCATATCTTTTCAAAGAAGGTCCAGACGGGATCGTGAGAAGATGCATACCGGAACACGAGCAGAAGGACATTCTCAAGCAATGTCACAATAGTCCCTACGGAGGACATCACGCCGGTGAGAGGACCGCACATAAGGTTCTCCAATCAGGTTTTTATTGGCCTACTCTCTTTAAAGATGCTAGAAATTATGTTTTAGCCTGTGATAAATGTCAGAGAGTTGGTAATATTAGTAGGAGGAATGAGATGCCTATGAATTACTCACTAGTGATTGAGCCTTTTGATTGCAGGGGTTTTGATTTTATGGGTCCTTTTCCTTCTTCGCACAAGTACACTCACATATTAGTCGGTGTTGATTATGTAACCAAGTGGGTCGAATCAATCCCCACTAAGAGTGCTGATCACAAGACATCTTTGAAAATGCTCAAAGATGTAATTTTCCCTAGGTTTGATGTGCCTAGGTATCTCATGACTGATGGAGGATCACACTTCACGCATGGAGATTTTAGAAAAGCTTTAGCCAAGTACGATGTCAATCATAGGATTGCTTCACCTACCATCCTCAAACTAGTGGGCAAGTTGAGCTCACCAATAGAGAGATCAAGTTGATCTTGCGAAAGACAGTTAACAGAAATAGGAAGGACTGGTCAAATAAGTTAGGAGATGCTTTGTGGGCGTATAGAACTGCTTACAAAAACCCCATGGGCATGTCTCCCTATAAAATGGTCTATGGCAAGGCTTGCCATTTGCCATTAGAGTTAGAGCACAAAGCTTTCTGGGCTGTTAGAGAGCTTAATGCTGACCCAAAGTTAGCTGGTGAAAAGCGTCTCATGAACTTGACTTCTCTAGATGAGTGGATAAGTGAAGCTTACGAGAGCGCTAAAATGTTCAAGGAAAAGGTAAAGAAGTGGCATGACTGGAGGATTCTGAAACGTGAATTTAATGTTGGTGATAAAGTTTTATTGTTTAGATCCCGTTTCAGGTTTTCTCCAGGTAAAATACTTTCCAAGTGGGAAGGGCCAATTCATATCGAAGAAGTCTACCGGTCTGGTGCAATTAAGATTAACAATTTTGAAGGCACCAAACCTCAAGTTGTGAATGGGAAAAGACTCAAGCATTACATGGCGGGAGATCCCGTCTATGTTGATGTAAATATAATACGCACAACAACTCATGAAGAACATGTTGCAGCCCTGTTTCAGACACCGACAGAAGCAGAATAAGAAAATGTATGTATTACGGTAAGGAAACATCGCGAACCGCCATAAAAGTTCCATATTACGAGTTTCTGCAAAATTAGGAAAATTTGAGGCCTAAGCGGAGCCGGAGAGTAGCTCCAGGGGGCCCAGGCGCCCCCCTGGCGCGCCCTACCCCCTGGCCGCGCCGGGAGGCCGCCTGGGCACCCAGGAGTCCGTCTCCGACCCCACTTTGGCTCGTTACCGTCCTTTTGTTGCAGAAATTTTTTCTATTTATTTGCCCGGATCGTTCCGGCAGCGTATCTCGTGATTTCGCGTGTTTTCTCTTCAATCTGTTTCTGCCAGGGTAAAAAGCTATTGTTAGAGATGTCTTCTTGTGGCTCAAGTGGAGAGGACTTCATGGGACGGCGTCTACGTGAAGTTCAGAAAGATATCAACCAAGGGAAATACATAGATTGGGCCACGGAAGAAGAAATCGCTGCAAGGCGAGCGGAGATGGAGCGTTCCGTGAGAAAAGAAGTCAAGATTATCACCGCCCAGCAACCAGGGGGTCCATCAACACAAGGAGGAAGATCAAGCAACCCCAATATGGTGGGGAGTGTCCAAACTTATTATGATCTTTCTCTTAACCTTTCAGGAATGGCACCTGCACTTGAAGATCAACGTACGATTTCTACCATCTCCGAAGCTTACCGCATCACCAATCAACTGTGTGAAGATTTCCGTGTACTAAAGGTGCAAGTGGAGATTTTGGAGAAGGAAAACGAATCCCTTCGCCGTGTCATCAAAGATTTGAAGAATCAACAACAACAAGAATGAGGAGTAAATCTCGTCGGGTAATGGCATCCCCTCAGCTTGTTCCAAGCTTGGGGGAGTGCCGGGTATCTTTATCTTTATCTTAGTCTTTTACAGTCAAGTAGAGTCGTATCATGTCTAGGGAGTTTTATTATATGAAAAAGGTGTTTGCATTGAGGTCTTTCACTCCGTCTGTGGAGAGATTGTATCCGTGAGTGTGGAGTCGTCTTTAATGGAATATTAATGAGAAGTCTATTGGTTCCTTCGCTGCACTCGGTATTCTCTTCACGCAATCGGCCTCATATGACGATTCTTATGGGGAGTATTGACCTTATATCAGGTATGGCTTTGAAAACCTTATCTAATTTTGGCAAACATAGCTTTGGTCTTGACAACATGCATGTTTTCTCAAGTAGCGACATACCCAAAACCTTTATGTTATTATGCTTGAAGTGTTATGTTGACAAGGAAGACAACTTGATGTGTTATGCTTACCTTAATGTTTATGCCTTATATGTTTTGCATCTAAATTAGCATCAACTGTCTGTTCTCTCAAAGCCTTTGCTAGCCAAACTCTTTGCCAAGTAGATTTCTGCTTGTGCATCCATACCCTGAAACCATTACCTTCCATATGAGTCCACCATACCTTCCTATTCGTGGTATTCCCCTACCACTCCTATAAGTATAGAATTTATGTGTTATCCTTAAATGTTCAAAATCTTCTGTTTTGTGCCTCTTGTTTAGCTCATGAGGAAGTAGTAGGTAATTCATGATCTTCTTAAGTTGGACAAGTTTTACCCCGGGATTGCATGTCTAATCTGCAAACCCATAATTCGAGGAGGAACTGGCATGGGTGCGCCCAGCTCGAAAGATAATATAACAAACAAACTATCCTTCACGCTTGGTCTATGAGAAATCAGAAACTTTGGCAGTGATAAACAAAGAAGATTAATGGGATGTGATCGTCCCCACTTGGGAGCCGTTCCTCGAAACTTGTCCATCTTGAGAAGTAATTGAGCTATCTATTAGAATTCGTTGACAAACTATGCACCGCCCAAAATCTATTTTTATTCTGTTTGATTTAAGGATAGCACATGAGTTTTCCCTGCTTGTCCTTAACAAGGCCATTCTTCCACTTTCTTGTTGAGTCAGTTGTCCCACTTCCTTCTTTTCCCTAAGAGAACAGACATTTGATGTTGATGAGGATTCATCCATATGGAGCTGCATTAAGTTTTGCCATGCCTTATCCTTGTTGGCATTATCTTTTGATAAGTAAATTGTTTGCGAAAGCTTTTTCCTAGCGAGCATCTTCCTTTGTGTTAGCATTTGCACTTCATGACTATTAACATGTCCTTTCAAAAGCTTCATGCTGTTTTTAGTTGTCCTTTGACCAAGGTTATGTTTGCCATAATTTGATGAGTTTCCTCAGCCTTGCTTTTGATTATAATTGTTATTACTTTCTCATGAGGGCCTTATGAGTTGAGGTTGCTATTGAGGATGCTTGAGTTTGATGGAGAAATCTTGATGCTTCTTGTCCGTATTCTATTTATCGACACTTCACTCTCTAAACTTGTGGACAGGTTTACCGAGCTCAGTATTCGCTTGGGGACAAGCGAGGTCTAAGCTTGGGGGAGTTGATACGTCCAAAATGCATCACTATTTTATATAGTAATTCTTTCTTATTCATTGATATATTTCATGATATGATGCTATCCTTATGTTTTGTTGGCTTATTTTACACAGTTTGCAACTTTCCGGTGCCGAAGCAGCAGATGCAGGATTCAGCGGTAAAAAGTGGACGCTGAGTTGCTGAAGAAGAACACCTCCAAATTACCTGAAAATCGACGGAGGTTGTTTTCCAGTAGGATCACGAAGACACGCAAAAGAGCGACCAGAGGGGGGCCACAGGGTGCCCAGGCGGCTACCTGGCGCGGCCCCACCCCTGGCCGCACCGAGAGGGCGCCTGGACCCCCGGGGCCACTCCCGGCTCCCCCCTCTGGCCTATATACTCCTCGTCGTCCAAAAACCCTAAAGAGAGGAGAGTTTCCGGAGTTCCGCCGCCGCTTCGTGGCGGAAACCCACAGAGATGAAAAGCCATCTCTGGCGGGCAGGTTCCGCCGGGGAGATCACCTCCCGGAAGGGGAGATCGTCGCCATCGTCATCACCATCATCACGGGCATCATCGAGATCATCATCAACATCATCCCCATCATCAGCACCATCTCCATCTTCATCCAATCTCATCTCACAATTGCAACTCATGTTGTAATCCGTACTATCTATCCTCTCTACTTTATCGGTGTTGATTACTACTTTGTGGTGAATGCTATTGAGTTTTGTTGGAGAAATATTATTGTGTTCAGATTGTTTATCAACTATTTATCCCCACTGATCATGATCTCTTTTATGTCTTTTGAGTAGTTACTTTAGTTCTTGAGGACATGGGAGAAGTCTAGTTGTTACACGCGTGAGCAGAGCACCAGGGGCCAAGGGGGGAGGGCCAAGGTGACAGGGACGTGACGCGACCACTGTGCCCATCGTGTTCCCACTGGCGGTGACGTACCGGCGAGATTCCGGTGAGGGAAGGAGAGGGAGAGGGGCACACGCGATGGGCGAAGCCATGCGGCGCGGATGGATACGAAGATGAGGACGAGGGCGCACTGTAGCGCGTGGTGGCACGCCATGGGCATGGCCACCATGACACTGATGCACATGGTGGGTTTTCTTCGTGGCCAAGTGTGTCTAGATGCTTCTCCTTCCTTTCCTGATCACTGTGGTGCATGGAGGTGGTCAAGGGGAGCACAGTGGTGGTCTTGGCTTGGCTGCAAAGTTTGCGACAACAAGCTTGGAGAGGAAGCAGTGGTCCAAAGGTGAACAGTGGGAGAGGGATAGGTTGTCACATGGCTTTTTTCTTGGAAGGACTAGCTTCCTGTGGAGTTTCAACCCAAATTGCAAAAGAAATAATTGACTTCAATTGCAAGTGTCAAAATGGACCAGAAACTTGTGTTGAAGTTAGCATCACCATGGCTTGAGGTAATTGGCTGAAATTTGGTGTAGGGTGGTTATTTGGTGGCGTGCATATGTGTGCAAAATTTCAGGGTAAGGGGAGAAGGATAGCTAGTACTTGCTTCACAAGGTACCTTGCTGGCCAGAAACTTGATCTTGATGATTGTTGGAAATATGCCCTAGAGGCAATAATAAAATGTTATTATATATATATTTCCATGTTCGTAATTAATGTTTATATTTCTGTGCTATAATTGCAATGACCTTGACTATGAGATTCAGAAGAAAACTCACTTGCATGTGTGGAAATGTAAACACCAAGAGTTCCTGGTTTAGCCTCTAAGACCAGCTCATGTGCTAACTGATGATTACGTTTTCTTAATCATGGACATTGTTCTTGTAACAA
Source organism: Bromus sterilis (assembly GCA_950022295.1). Taxonomy (NCBI): domain Eukaryota; kingdom Viridiplantae; phylum Streptophyta; class Magnoliopsida; order Poales; family Poaceae; genus Bromus; species Bromus sterilis. The sequence goes on from OX465598.1 coordinate 112,363,638, forward strand.
GGATGTCAGTAGCAATGGGAACATATTGTTAGCAGAACAATGATGTTGAACCGACCCCAGTATTGAATGATATACTTAGAGATCACATCGTAACTACGTTATAAGTCATATCATGAAATGTTATCATATACGTAATTCCTTAGACCATGAGAGTATCGAGTTGCTTCACACAGGAAGACATGCTTTGGTTCTTAGATGAATCCTCCCGGAAATGGGAAGTAGTAAAATAAGTTCTAGGTATGTCAGATGGTGTGGTTAGTGACTGTGATAGTTCAAGAATGGGATTTGCTCCTTCACGATGAAGAAGATATTCACTTCGGGCCCACTCGGTATGACGGTATCCATTATAGTCTGGCCAGACGCATTGTGATTCAGTCACGGGGATACCGGAATACGATAACGAGAAAATGGACAAACGAGCAAAGAGGATAACGAGTGGCTTGTGTTCAAGAAGTTGTTACACATGGGTGCCAAACATCTCTCCTCTAACTTTGTCATATATCACGAAGCAAAGGGAATGGTACATGAATAAACATAATGGTTCACTCGAAGTTTCTTCGTGTATGTGCGGGAGTCAACATGGGTGTCCATGGCTCCGCTGTTGATTATTGGCTATTGACGAAAGGCTGTTGACCTATGTCCGGAAGATGTTCTGAGTCATGTCCGCATTATACCGAACCTATTGGGTCACACACTTAACGAGCAGTAGTCTGTTAGAATACTAGTATGGTAGAAGGTTTAGTGGAAGCAAAGCAGAATAGTTCATACGGGTACCGGAAGTAGTTCCGGAGGTTTATGGAATAGTTCATAAGGGCACCAGAAGTAGTTCTTGATATTTAGGATATGTTCGGATCTCTCTGGAGTAGTCCCAGGTGGTTCCGGAACATATGAAAATGGTAATGGGAAAGTTTACGATCAACCGGAATAGTTTCGGTGATCGGTGGACAGCTTAAACAATATGTTGTGTTCACCGGACATAATAACCTTTGCCCGGATGGCTCCGAAACCCATTTAGATGGCTCCGGAACATTCGTTAGAGGTTCCGGAAGGTATTGGAAGTGCTCCAAAAGTGTCCGGAATGTCCCGAAACGGTCCCGGTATGTCCCGGAAGGTCCTGGAAGCCTCTAGAAGGTCGTGGAAGGTTCCGGAAGGTTCCGGGAATTACCACCCACTCCCCTGCGCCCCTAGCCTTGGGGGGCAAGCCAACTAGGCTGCCCTGGCCGGCCAAGGGGTGGGGGGCGCACCAAGGGGAAGGAATCCCCCTCCAGGTGGGATTTCCAAAACCCATTATGGCAGGTTTCCGGTGGGAAGGTGTGGGAAGGTTTGGAAGGCTTGGGAGTCCAAGTTGGACTCCCAAACCTCCTTGAGCTGCGCCCTAGGCCCCTTGGCCACCTATATAAGGTGAGCCAAGGGTGGGGGAAGACACACACAATCAATCCCCAAGGCCTATGCGCCACCCTCCCTCCTCTAAACCCCGTTGCTCCACAATTAGACCCCGGTTTAGACGCTGTTCTAGATCGGAATCCGTTAGGGTTTTCTCGCTCTAGTTTTCTCTGTGGCGTTCATCTCTGGACGGCGGAGCGCTGCTGGATTACTGCTACGGGATGTGTGGATACTAATGGAGGGGTCGTACCTTCGACCCTTCTTCGAGGAGCTTGTTCATGGGACTTGTCCGTGGGACTAGATAGCGGGACTTGTTCGTGGGATTGATCAAGGGACTGTTCGTGGGAGAACTTGCGAGATCTACTTCCACTACGTCCACGAGCTTCACCAACTCTACTTCCGCTGCAACCGTTGGTGAGCAAAGACCTAAACCTTGTATGCAATCTATCTTGGATGATCTTGGGTTCTTGATTCGTAGGCCGAAATTTTTTGTTTTCTACTACGTTTCCCAACAACGGTATCATGAGCGATCCTTGATTAGATGCATGTTTAGGTCTAGATCATATGTGTGATATGAGGCATTGATTTTCTTGTTGCTTCCCTGTCATGTGATATTTTCTATGCTTGATGGCAAGTTGAGGTTTTGCTACAAGGATTGAGTTTTCCATTGATCCCCCTATGCTTCTTTCAGTATGCTGGTTGCCTTGATCATGGTCTACATCAAACTCCTTCGATCTCATCTTAATCTCACAATAGAAGATTTAACATGGAGGGGCTTGTGGATTTTATGAACTCAAATCCACACGGGGGTCACGCGTTTAACAAAGTTTGGCTTGTGGCATTAGTTGCTGCACGCACCCCGTATGTTAAACTAGCAACAAAAGAAGTATCGTGTTTTTTTATCTAGGGTTTCTCGTTTGCCTTGTAAACCTACTTAACAACCACGATAAAAGTTGCAACAACCCATGTAGATGGCGATCTAACTCGTTTTTGCAGAGTATGCATGTGATGTGGTATAGCCTTCAAGATTTGCAATGTGTTTGTATGAGATGCTATATGTTATGTAATATTTATTCGCGACCTGCGTGTCGTGGTACGGCATGATGACTGGAGTCATATGATTGTCACTTAATTATGGCCTGCGTGCCAGAACTGTTTATTAGCTTGAGGCAAAGCAATAGATAGATGCAAGGTGATGATCTACGATGCGGAGGTGGACCCCGACGCACATGCCGGAAGCCGTGGTGATGTTCCCGGCGCCAAGGACAAAGTTGGTGGACACGGTGACTTCAACCACGACGACGTGAAGAGAATGAAGACTTCACGAAGCAAAGGGCTATACTGTATCACATAATTTTATGAACTGCCTGTGATGTTTATCCCTTTGTTGCACCCTTGTTTGATGCGCGGTAGTCGTATTTTATTAGGGTGATCTCTCGCAAAAAAAATATATCAAGTTGATAGTGTTCTTCCAACTTTAGCACCGTCTATACTATGTTTCACACCGGAGCAGGTCATGTCACATGGGTGCACACGGTGTGACGCATAAAAGACGGGTGTGTTAAAAGAACACACAACAATTACACTTGGTTGTCTTGACGGTTTGGATAAAAGTTTGCTACCGGAACACGCCCATCGAAAGATGAACAAGAATCACCTTTGGCGTGATTGGCAAGTTGGCCTACCGGTCCAGTCTAAGTCATCAGTGATGTCACATCAATGGCGGACGATTGGGTTGGATCTTGAATCACTCCAGCATCAATTACGAGAGATATTGATCTGAGTGGGAGCGCACTAAGTAATTAAAATGATTAATCACAAGTGCAACTTAATTATGAACAAAGTCTTAGTATTTGCATTATCGTTGTAGAATAATGGCTCGCGTTACCACCTTCCCAATTGATTTTGATTAACTGTTTTATCTGGTAAAAACTTTACGATTGGTACCGTATTGTGAGGACTATCCTCAATAGTGCCGAGAAGGACCATGTCCTATCGTAAATTTTTGATGCTCTCCCGCTGATGCTATGGATGATGTGACTTACGTCCATAATCCAAAATGCTAGAATTCCACCACAGCTAAGTGCATTGTCTTCACCACCATGAAACCCGAACTTCGAAAAATTTGGGATAGTTATGTTATATTCATGGAACTGAAAAATTGTTTTCAGTGGTAAGACAATTAATGTTGGATATAAGATATCTAGTACAATGTATGATTGTAAGCATTAGTGAAAATGTTCACTGTGCTCTAAACAAAACTGATAAGTGTGGGATCCAGAAGAACACCGATCATATGATGATGAGAATTAAGGGAAAGGAAGTCCAAAGGATGTTAGTAAGACTGACACGCCGGATAGTCCATGGCATGCGCCACCCTTAATCATATGTGATCTTCTGTGAGTAGGAGTGACATTGGAAATGGAACTATGATACGTATAAAGGCAAAACGAAAGAAGACTGGAATAACCAGCTCAGAAATGAAAGTCATACGAAGTTATAGATGAATTCATTGCTGGTCAAGAGATGTAATTCTTGGGAATCATGATTAAGCAGTTAATTGTGGATTCTGTATATTGTGATTAAACTGTTGATCACCGGAATATCAGATCGATTGCATATTGTTGCAACTCGATACAAGAAATACTATGGCTTTTATGACTAGCTAATGATGAGTTTTGACACGCTCGGGAACACGGTAAAAGGTTTGCTATACCGTGTGTTGACTCTATGATTATCTTCATAATTCATTTTAGAGTTGAGTAAATTGTTACTACACTTTAGCCTTGTTGCAAAACATCATTTTGAATCATGTTTGTTGCAAGAGAGTTGTTCAAAGCTATGAATAACGTAAAGGCCATACTTCCATTATGAATAGGTTGTATGTTATGAATCTTGATAATAATACTAAACATCCATAACACTGACGCTAAACGTCGCAAGACTGACAGAAATACCACATAGATGTGGCACTGCCCTTTATCACAAGTGACATAACATGCATGAAGAATTTCCATAAGTGATGGATTTTTGAGTCATATGATTATGAATCACTTGACGCTTGCGATCTTTGTCTCGAAGTAATGTGACTAAAACACCGTTAATAGGCCATACATGAACGGGCAACTAAACCATTGGTAATCATACATGATGATGTGTGCAGCCCAATAAGTGTAGTTGTGTGCAGTGGATTCCCTATCTTCACTCATGAGTTGAAGTAGATATGTGGATATCTGTTCAATAGAGACATACGTCTGAAATCTTTGAAATGTTCAAGGAATTTTAGAGTGAAATAGAAATTCGTTGTAACAAGAAAATAAAGCTTCTGCAAATTAGATTGTAGAAAGTAATATTTTAGTTACAAGTTTAGTGAACGTCTGATGAGTTGTGAAGAACTGTCATAACTTGCGTCTCCCGGAACATCACTATGAGTAAAGTGTTCGAGAGATGTAATCAAGCCATGTATGACACGGTAAAGATCAAATATGACGTTTATCAATTTGCCATTATACTTATTAAAGTTATGCGTTAGTGACTACGGCTTTTACACTGAAAAGAGCATCATCAAATCTGTTGAAATGACACCATATTAGATGTGGTATGGACTGCTAAAACCATGTTGTCTTTTCTTAAAATTTGGGTATATGAGGCATATGCTTGACATACTCAAAAACCCAAATCAGATAAGTGCTACTTTGTTAAGGTTATGCCAAAAGTTTTGGTATTCCTCTATCACTACACAAAAGAAAAACTGTTTGCTGTTAAGAACAATGTGTTTTGAAGAAAAATAGTTTCTTACAAAAGAGTGAGTGGGAGGACAGTGCAACTTGTCAAAGATTGTTGAATCTTCAGAGAAGTGCGCAGCTGAACCACACAGGTTAAACAAAACTCGTACAAACATTCATGATATGTAAAACAAGATATTGTTGTTCGACAATGATAAACCTGTGATATACAAAGAAGCGTTGATGGGCCCTGACTCCGGGATTTGGCTAAAGGCCAAATAATCCGAGATAGTATCCATGGAAGTAAGTCAAGTTTTGAACTTGGTAGTCCCTCCGAAAGACTAAAAGTCTGAAGAATATATATATGGATCTATAATTGATTCGGATGAAATTGTTTTATCCATAAAGCTCAACTCGTTGGAAAATTGCTTTCTAGCGAGTTCAAAGGTTGACTACGGCGAAATAATGTCGACCGTAGAAATGCTTTAGTCAGTTCGGGTTATACTAGCAATTACTACATATCTCATTTATAGGATATGGTAGAATGAACGTCAAAAACAAAGTTCCTACACGGAAATATAACAAAGGACGTATACGTGATACGACCGGAATGTTTTGTCAATTCAAAGGATGCTAAAATAGATGCAAGCCTTGGATATCCAGTGATGGACTGAAGCTAGCATAATGGAGTTGGAATTTTCGTTGTGATGAAATTGCGAAAAGAGTTTGTTTTCATCAGGAATAACGAAGATGCTTGAATATTCAAGAAAGTAAGTGGGAGCTGAATAATATTTCTAAAACCTTATGTAGACGACATATTGTTGATTAGAAATGATATAAATTTCTTGACACGAATAAGGACTTTATTGGAAATAGTTTTCAGCTGAAGTACTTGGGCTAATATAGCATTAGTATTGAGCACAATGATCTATGTAGATAGTAAGTGTCTGATCATGCTAAAGCCAACATTACATGTTGACATGATACTAAAGTAGTTTAGTATTAATACGCCAAGAAGGATGTTCTTGCCGAGGTCATGGTGAAAAGTTGTTTGCGGAAATCGGTGTTCATGAACACAGATAAGCAAAACACATGAATTGGATTTCACTCACCTATGTGTTTGGATTAATCATGTACACCATAATATGTAAAACGACCAGATATGTCCAGTGCTCCAAAAGGTTGTGAGAAAGATACCAAAGTGATCAATATGTTGATCATTGGACAAACAGTGAAAAGTTAAACTTATGATAGATAAGATATGTTTCTCGGAAAATGGAGATAATGAAGAGCTCGTTGTAACAAGTTACACCAGCTGAATTTTTGATGTAAACAGTTACACCAATTCAGTCTTCATACTTACTCCAACCGATTTTCGATTTTAATTGGGATTATGTGTTTCACACGTAAGGGTGGCACAGTATGAAGGAACTGTGTTAAGTTAGATACTGTGGCGAATTCTATAACAGAGGCTAAGTATATTGTTGCTTAAAGAAGTAACAAGGGAGGGTATTTTGAGTCATCAGTTCATTTATGAACATGGTATGGTTTCCTAGATGCTTGAAGCTCATGGAACATTGACGAATGATTTCATGACTTATTCTGAAGGAACCAAGGTCCTGCCAAATGATTCAAACATATACAAAGCTAAACTGATAAAATTAGTAAATTTTATGATAGCGTGAAAAACGCGAAGATATGCAAGATACAAACGGGCCTGAAGCATCAGATCCGATGATGAATTCTATACCACAAATGAAGCATGTATTACACCGGTATGCCATAGGTGTAAAATGCTCAAGCACTGATAATATTATTGACTCTAGTGCAAGTGGGAGACTGTTGGAAAAATGCCCTAGAGGAAATAATAAAATGTTATTATATATATATTTCCACGTTCGTAATTAATGTTTATATTTCTGTGCTATAATTGCAATGACCCTGACTATGAGATTCAGAAGAAAACTCACTTGCATGTGTGGAAATGTAAACACCAAGAGTTCCTGGTTTAGCCTCTAAGACCAGCTCATGTGCTAACTGATGATTACGTTTTCTTAATCATGGACATTGTTCTTGTAACAAGGATGTCAGTAGCAATGGGAACATATTGTTAGCAGAACAATGATGTTGAACCGACCCCAGTATTGAATGATATACTTAGAGATCACATCGTAACTACGTTATAAGTCATATCATGAAATGTTATCATATACGTAATTCCTTAGACCATGAGAGTATCGAATTGCTTCACACAGGAAGACATGCTTTGGTTCTTAGATGAATCCTCCCGTAAATGGGAAGTAGTAAAATAAGTTCTGGGTATGTCAGATGGTGTGGCTAGTGACTGTGATAGTTCAAGAATGGGATTTGATCCTTCACGATGAAGAAGATATTCACTTCGGGCCCACTCGGTATGACGGTATCCATTATAGTCTGGCCAGACGCATTGTGATTCAGTCATGGGGATACCGGAATACGATAACGAGAAAATGGACAAACGAGCAAAGAGGATAACGAGTGGCTTGTGTTCAAGAAGTTGTTACACATGGGTGCCAAACATCTCTCCTCTAACTTTGTCATATATCACGAAGCAAAGGGAATGGTACATGAATAAACATAATGGTTCACTCGAAGTTTCTTCGTGTATGTGCGGGAGTCAACATGGGTGTCCATGGCTCCGCTGTTGATTATTGGCTATTGACGAAAGGCTGTTGACCTATGTCCGGAAGATGTTCTGAGTCATGTCCGCATTATACCGAACCTATTGGGTCACACACTTAACGAGCAGTAGTTTGTTAGAATACTAGTATGGTAGAAGGTTTAGTGGAAGCAAAGCAGAATAGTTCATACGGGTACCGGAAGTAGTTCCGGAGATTTATGGAATAGTTCATAAGGGCACCAGAAGTAGTTCTGGGTATTTAGGATATGTTCGGATCTCTCTGGAGTAGTCCCAGGTGGTTCCGGAACATATGAAAATGGTAATGGGAAAGTTTACGATCAACCGGAATAGTTTCGGTGATCGGTGGACAGCTTAAACAATATGTTGTGTTCACCGGACATAATAACCTTTGCCCGGATGGCTCCGAAACCCATTTAGATGGCTCCGGAACATTCGTTAGAGGTTCCGGAAGGTATTGGAAGTGCTCCAAAAGTGTCCGGAATGTCCCGAAACGGTCCCGGTATGTCCCGGAAGGTCCTGGAAGCCTCTAGAAGGTCATGGAAGGTTCCGGAAGGTTCCGAGCATTACCACCCACTCCCCTGCGCCCCTAGCCTTGGGGGGCAAGCCAACTAGGCTGCCCTGGCCGGCCAAGGGGTGGGGGGCGCACCAAGGGGAAGGAATCCCCCTCGAGGTGGGATTTCCAAAACCCATTATGGCAGGTTTCCGGTGGGAAGGTGTGGGAAGGTTTGGAAGGCTTGGGAGTCCAAGTTGGACTCCCAAACCTCCTTGAGCTGCGCCCTAGGCCCCTTGGCCACCTATATAAGGTGAGCCAAGGGTGGGGGAAGACACACACAATCAATCCCCAAGGCCTATGCGCCACCCTCCCTCCTCTAAACCCCGTTGCTCCACAATTAGACCCCGGTTTAGACGCTGTTCTAGATCGGAATCCGTTAGGGTTTTCTCGCTCTAGTTTTCTCGGTGGCGTTCATCTCTGGACGGCGGAGCGCTGGTGGATTACTGCTACGGGATGTGTGGATAATAATGGAGGGGTCGTACCTTCGACCCTTCTTCGAGGAGCTTGTTCATGGGACTTGTCCGTGGGACTAGATCGCGGGACTTGTTCGTGGGATTGATCAAGGGACTGTTCGTGGGAGAACTTGCGAGATCTACTTCCACTACGTCCACGAGCTTCACCAACTCTACTTCCGCTGCAACCGTTGGTGAGCAAAGACCTAAACCTTGTATGCAATCTATCTTGGATGATCTTGGGTTCTTGATTCGTAGGCCGAAATTTTTTGTTTTCTACTACGTTTCCCAACAATGATCCCCTCACATGGGTGGTTGGTTTTGTCTCAAACTTGGTCTAGTGGAGTCATTTGGCTGTAGGCTCATGCACAAAAACTTTAAAGGCAAATGAGTTCCCCTATCATGCACTTTCTTCACAATGCCCCCTTGCTGCATACCAACTTTGGGAATTTTGGTATGGAATTTGGCTTGTCCCCTAAGGCTGAAACTTGGCATACGCTCTTGATATGGTTACAAGAGTATGCACAAAAAGTTTCACCAACAATGGATAAGGATAAATAACACTTCCTTCACAACGTGCTATTCTGCCCCCACAGACAAATGAATTTCTCTTGTGGAAAAATCCACTTGTTCCATGCAATGTTTTTGGAGATTTTGGCTAGAAATAGTGTAAAGGGTATGTGGGAATTATTTGGGGATTTATGGAGCAATACAAATAGGGGTTGCTTCACAATCCTCAAATAAAGGGAAATATTCCTTTTATTGGAAAAGGAATATATAGCTTGAATAAAAAGGTGGTTTGGATGGGGTGGATCATGGGATGATCCTTGGAAAGGGCTTGGGAATCATGGGCCACTTGAGTAAGGAAGGAAATTATGCTCAAGTTTCAAGTCCAAAGAGTTTCTCAAAATCAAATCAACCGGCAAATCCAGAAATAAATCAGAAAAGTTTTTGGAAAAAGAAAGTTCCAAAATTCAGGGTGTCACAAACCTACCCCCCTTAGAAAAATCTCGTCCTCAAGATTTGGTTGCTCAGGGAACCATTGAAAACAAATCACCTTAAGGAAACTGGTTATCTTTCCGGTTTTCTTTTTACCGCATAGTGTTCCCTTGATAGTATCCAAGAAATCTTGGCTCAGGGGGGTTTACTTCACCCGATCCATATTTCTGACTGATGTTTTCCCTTTATATATCCGATCCTTTCCTGCTGACTTCCATCCTCATATCAGCTGACCGGTAAGATAGTGAGGTATATTACCACATGTTGAATGCTAATTGTATCTGTACTATCTTCGGGGTATTTCGTACCTTATCTGTGGCACATTCCCGAATCTTTTGTATTGGTCTTTCCGAGAATAGACTTGGCTGTCATGGGCGGTTGCTGACTCAAGATGCTCATCTTCCTGATGCCCCATCGTGCGGAACTTTGACCGTGTGCACATGGGGTTGCATCACTTGGCATTTGCCTGTCCATCTTGAGCATTGGTTCTGACGGGCGGGTCACAACCCTGAACTTTTACTCATGCTGAGGTTGACACGCTGCCATCTCCTTGTGTGGCAATAGGCCATGTTATGCTTCAACACGGTCCTCGTAGTCAAAATGCTGAGCTGGGTAGGGAATCTTTAACGAAGCAAACTTGAGTATCCTAGCAGTTACTAACAGTTCCAAACAAGTGTAACTGCACAGGCTAACGGGATAGGTGCGCGATCTTTTCCCATATACAATGAGGTTCCTTAGGTCTGGGCATCCATGGTGTATCATATGGAAACATGGTTTCGACTGATCGAGATTAATTTTCCTATGCCGATACCCCTTGCCTTATCTGTCGGGCTCGCAAGAGTTGCATATTGTTTTGCCAACTTATGGGTGTGCAGCGCAAATTCCGGTTGCAGGTATCGCAACAGGATTCGACACACGCCATGCCGGTGTGCCTTGGTTCTTCCCGTTGTGACAATCTGTAACACCCTCAGTTGTCTGTAACAGTAATCCTTTTGCTAATGACAATTACTATTTCCAATCACTGTTGTTAATCATGCCATGATCAAATTTGAATCAAATCAAATCCAAAATGCCTTTTTGTTGATATTAAAAATAATGATGCAAATAAGCTTGTCCAAAAATTATGCAACACCTTTTAATAAATCACAAATAATTAGTGGGCTTTTCCCATGTGGTTATGGTATTTTATTATGCCACTGGAAAAATCAAACAATTCAAACAACTAGCAAAGCAACCCCATTTAATAGTTGTAGCACTAAAACAAATAGCAAAACATTTTTGAAATGCCCCAAACTTTTTGTGGTATGCTTACATGGTGCAACATAATTGTACAAAAAAAATTCATGTTGAGCAAAAATATTAAAGCAATAAAAACAATTACAAAAAGGAAAGAACAGAATGCAAAATGCAGAGAAAACAAAAAAACCCTAAACCCCGCCACTGGGCGAGGCCCACTCCTCCCCCCAGCCTGGCCCACCCCGGCCCACGCCCCTCCCCTGTCGTCTTCCCCCTCACCTGCCCCCCCACCCCGGCGACAGCCATGGCCACTGTGGCCATGCCCCCACCTCCCACCTGCCCTACCTGCCCCCTCTCGTGGTCAAGAACGTGCCCACGCCCATCTGGATTGGAGGCCACCCCCAGTTTCCCCCCTCGCTCCCTCTCTGCCTCACTCTACACAGTCTACACGTCTGGGAGGTCCGCGGCTGACGTCTTCGTCACCTCCATAGGGCTCACGGACTGGGTAGCTCCGAGCTGCGCGAATTCGGCGGCGTCTTCTCCCTCGGTCCGGCGAGCTCCGCCATCGATTCCCGCCACCTGCTGCTCCAAAGCTTCCAACGGGCCTACGTGTGCCTCCGCGCTGAGCTCCTCGTCGAATTGCCTCCTCCTGCTCGCGTTTTCATGTGCCGTATCGGCGTGGCCGCCAGGCACTTGCTCTGGACGCCGTCTGCCATGGCCACGGGCTCGTACCCGTCGAGCTCGGCTGGGCGGGCACGCGCGCCCCACTTCAGTGCGCCCCCGTGCCCCCTCTGCCACTTCTCGGCATGCCGACGCCGGCCACGGCCGCCATCCCCGCTCGCCACCATGACATGGCTCGCCGCCGGCGTTCCCTCTGTCATGTGCCCCGTGTTAACAAGTGGGTTTGTCCCACTTACATGTGGGCCAGCCCGTTTAGATTAACCCCTAAACACCCATTAAGAGATAACCCCCCACACACACAGTCACTTACAGGTGGGCCCCATGGCTTTTAGTTAAAATAGAAAACTGTTTGTTTAGCGTTAAGTCAATGACACCTGGGCCCCACCCTGTCAGGTTTTTAAAATAAATAGAATTAAAATGTTTAGTCACTGACATGTGGGCCAGTAGATATTTCAAATAATAAAACTGATTTATTTCTAATTGTCTCACTGACATGTGGGACCCCATGTCAGGTTTGACCAGTCAACTGCCTGTGGATAATGTTGAATTTTTATTAATAAAAATAATTCCAGAAAATCTTTTAAATGATTTAAAAATTTGAAAATGAATATCTTTTAATTCGTAACTCAGATTCAAAAACTTTATACATCAAAATTGATCAGAAAAATATAACGAATACGAATACGCTATCTGTATGTCTATCACACCCCTCTATCACAACGAACATCGAACCATCCCCCTCCGAACCGACTATCCGATAAATTGTTCGGTACTGCTAAAGTACCCAGATGAATTTATTTCGAACACGAAAGTTGTTCGGAATAGATCAACTAACCCGGATACACCCCCCTTATGTTTGTCGGGTGTCCACGACACCTCCGGCATGGTACCTTCCCTCTGGATCATCTGTCCGGTAATCACCCGGAGCCGGTAGTTCATCCCCAGATGAATTTCCGTTCCGAGCATCGTGCATTGCACTGCGTTAGAACACCGTCAGCATTGCCTCTGTCATGTCATGCATCTGTTTGTATATTCTTGCTTTGTATTTATTGTTTCTCCCCCCTTAATCTCCGGTAGACCCCGCTGCTGCCGTCGACTACACCGCTGCTGAGTACGACTACTTCGTCGATGACCCTACCCCTACCGTCGAGCTTCCAGGCAAGCAGAGCCATTCTCTTCCCCAGATATCGCCTACCTTTCCGTACTTTCTTGCACTAGGCATTGTTACTGCTGCTGCTACGTTACAATCCTATTCAATTGCATAGCCTGTTTTTGTCGCCCCTTGATGTACCTTCCTTTATCCTATGCTGCCTATTATATATATTATATTCAGCAGTGAGCCCTGCGCATTGTTAGCTAGGATTAGATAGCGGGCCGTGATCACTCAGGGGAGTGAACGCGGATACAAATATTATAACTGCACAGGTACGGTACAATGCAGAGACCGCCTCAGGCCCCCTAGCTCGGCTCTGCCGAGCCACCATCAAGTGTGAGCTATCAAGGAGTAATCCTTGTACTCCACTCGTTGCTGACTCTGTATAGACGCTCCAGGTGCCTGCGCAACGGTTGTCCTTCAGGTAAGAAGTTGGGCGACCCAACAGTACCCGCGAGAGGCATTGCGACGGGACGACAGGGAGGGTACGACCAGTGTACCGGTGTGCTTGGCCCCTGATCGTTGGCCGCGAGAGTTACCAAACTACGAAAGTCGAGCTCCTCCAGGAGCACACGCGAGACAAGGTAAGGAGACGGTTCACCTTGTTGGTAAATGCAGTGACTTGGTGGGACGACAGGGCATGCACATATGTACTGGTGGTCCTGGCTGCTGTCGTTGTCCGCGGGTCAGTTAAGTCGAGGCAACGATAACGGTTTTCACGCACGTTAATTAAAATGCTAAATGGTTCAGTGAATGTCTTGAGTTGGCTATATGCCATGTACGCACTACCTACCCGTGAGAATTACGAGTTATGGGCTCCTCTGCTTCGTAGTGTCGTCCGAGGACTCTTCAGACGTCAGCAGTACCGCGGCCTGCGCGGGGAAGTGGTGTTGTCTTATTTTCTCACGCGGTGGTGTCTTATTTGGATTTGCTTTAACTTCACCGGCCAGCCACGCACCGTGCAGGAGTACGTTCGGGTTGGGGTCCAAGGCCCAGCGTACTTAGGATTTAGACCGGCGGATGGCCTCTCTGTTGAGTTTGAAAGATGGGCTACGGAGTGTCGGATAGCCTCGGTGGAGCGTTCCCTAACAAGGTTCCCTCCACCCTGGAGATCCGTGCGTGTAGTGTAACACAAGTGCACCCCTGCAGGGAAGATTAATCTATTCGAATAGCCGTGTCCACGGTAACAGGACGCTTTATGCTGAAGCTGGATCTTACCACTACAAACTATTATTATTAAACTGTATGGTTCCGAGTTTTCTTCCTCGCGGGGATGTCGAGGAGGTGAACTCGGAGGCATTGCTAATTATTACAACTTACTATTATACAATGCTGCAAAAACTTCTGTCGCATTGTTACTTTATGCTTTATATAAACTGTTGGCTGATTCTTACCTTATGCTGCAAGACATCGTCGGAAGATGCTAGTCTTCGTTAGGCCTAGCTTCTTACCCTTATTCTGATTTCTATCTTGTAGTCCACTATATATAGCCTCCCCTTCCATTTGATACAATGCATAAATGCTTAGTAGCGGACGTAAGACTCGCGGGTATGCTAGATACTCACCTATGCTTTATTTCCCTTTTTCGCTTTGCCTGATCGGCCGCCGCAGTCGACGTTGGAGCCCAGGAGCAGGAGTACCCCGGGGGCGGCTACTACGACGTCGAGTTCCCCGTTGACCAGGAGTAGTTCGGTGGATCCTAGGCAGGAGGCCTCGCCTTTTCGATCTGTACCTCTGATGTGATTTGTGCTAGCCTTCTTAAGGCAAAACTTGACTAACTTTGTCTGTGCTCAGATATTATGGCTTGTATGACTTATGTATTCGGATACTCGTGATCCCTGGTATTGTAACATATTTGTTTAACCTTTTGTGTTTAGTGTTGTGCTGTGATATTATCACCGTGGCACCCTAATCTCAGCCGTGTACCCTGCGTGTATGATTACTGTACACGGATTGATTTTGGGGGCGTCACAAGTTGGTATCAGAGCCGACTGCCTGTAGGAAGCCACCCCACCACTACTTGGTCGAAGTTGAGTCTAGACTTTGAAAAACTATTTTGCTAACTCCTATATATCTTATATGACTGTGTATCCGCGCCCTGTGTGAATGTGTATGTCTTATATGACTACTCCTATATATCCGCGCCTCCTCTTCGTTGTCGCTTTACTTTAGGATTGATTCCGGTATCTCATTAAATTTTCTTTGCTGAAATACCCCTGTTAAATTCTAGCAGGATGGCTGGTCGTGGTGGTCGTGGTCTGGTCGTGGCGCCAACGACCCACCTCCGCCGCCGGATTACATGGCCGCGATGATGCAGCAGTTCGAGCTGAACCGTGAGTTCATGCAGAATGTCATGGCTCAGTTCCCCCAGCCGAATCAGAATGGGCACCACCATCAGCATGCCACCGTGACTCTGCACGACTTCACCCGCCTCAACCCCACTATGTTCCGCAACACTATTCA
Organism: Bromus sterilis; assembly: GCA_950022295.1. Classification (NCBI taxonomy): domain Eukaryota; kingdom Viridiplantae; phylum Streptophyta; class Magnoliopsida; order Poales; family Poaceae; genus Bromus; species Bromus sterilis. The sequence goes on from OX465598.1 coordinate 112,378,963, forward strand.
GCCGTTGGATGTTGATGACTGGCTTCGCGACATCACTCACGAGCTGGAGTCTGCTAATGTCGATCCAGCCGACTATGTGAACTTTGCGTCTTATCATCTGAAAGGCGCCGCTGCTCAGTGGTGGAGCACCCACAATCGGTCACTGCCAGTTGGAGAAGTCATCACTTGGGATGAATTTCAGTCTGCCTTCCGCGCCCGCTACATTCCTCAGGGGATCATGGATCGTAAGGAGGAAGAATTCCGCAACCTCACTCAGGGCGACATGACTGTTGAAGCCTATCAGCCCGAGTTCCTCAACCTCTCTCTCTATGCGGAAGAGGAGATCACCACTGATGCTCGCAGGCAGCAGAAGTTCCGTCGTGGCCTCAACCCAGACCTCAGGCTCGCTCTTGCCATTCATGATTTCGCCAACTTCGCCACCATGTGAACAAGGCTATCACCGTTGATACTGCCCAGATGGAGCACAAGAACTCACTGAAGCGTTATCGTGACGTTGGCTCATCTTCGGGCGCAACGCAGAAGCGTCGTATCTGGCTCCCTACCAGTGTGACCCATTCAGTTGTCCCTGCTCCAAGGCCGTCTTATGCTGCACCTCGTCTGCCTCCGCCACCGCAGATGCCAAGAGCTCTGCCTGCACCACCCAATGCTACAGCCCTTCGTCCTCAGGATGGATTATGCTTCATGTGCCGCCAACCTGGGCATTTTTCCAGGGAGTGCCCCCAGAAACAGAAGCAACTGGTAGTTCACCCCGCTGGCCGCGGAAATGGTCGTGGCAACAACAGGACCCCCAACTATAATACTGGGTCTACTGCTTATGCTCGTGGACATGCTAACAACATCAATGTTGAACAAGCTCAGCAACAACCCGCTACCGTGATAGGTACCCTTCTCATTAATTCTGTACATGCTACTGTTTTATTTGATACAGGAGCATCGCATTCATTCATGTCGGAAGCATTTTCATTGTCGCATAACTTCGTGTTGGAAAAGATGAACCCACCGATGGTTGTTCGCACCCCGATAGGCCAATGGCGAACCACCAAGATAGTGCCCGAAACCATCGTTGAAATTGAAGGAATTGAATTCCTTGCTTTCCCCCATCATCCTGACGTCTTCCACCATAGACCTCATTTCTGGGAATGGATTGGTTGAAATTTCACGATGCCGCACTGTATTGTGGCACCAAGTCTGTCCAACCTTTTCACCCCTCCGGCGAGATTGTTTACCACACCACCCGAGTTACCCGAAATGCTGAAACGCAGATATTTATGATGAATGCTTTGAATGCCGCCCCCCTCGAAGGCATCGAGAACGTTCCAGTCGTTCGCGATTTCCCCGACGTCTTCCCCGAAGAACTACCAGGAATACCCCCGATCCGAGAAGTCGAATTTGTCATCGACTTGAAGCCCGGCACCACCCCTATTGCCAAGCGTCCTTAACAGATGCCCCCACATGAACTCCTTGAACTTAAGGAGGAAATCGACAAGGCACTTCAGAAAGGATTCATTCGCCCCAGTTCCTATGCTTGGGGAGCACCTTCTCTTTTTGTCAAGAAGAGCGATGGGACAAACCGATCGGTCCAAGATTATCGGCCCATTAACCAAGCCACCATCTAGAACAAATACCCACTTCCTCGGATCAACGATCTGTATGATCAACTTGCCGAATCCAAGGTGTTTTCTAAACTCGACTTGAGGTTGGGTTATCACCAAATCCGAGTCCGTGATGAGGACATTCCGAAGGCTGCCTTCATTAATCGCTATGGTTCGTACGAGTACACCGTCATGTCCTTTGGATTAACCAATGCTCCAGCACCCTTTTCCATATTGATGAATTATATTTTCATGGAGTACCTCGACAAGTTCGTCGTGGTTTATCTGGATGATTTATTGATATATTCCAAGAATGAAGAAGAACATGCTGAACATCTTCGTCTTATACTGGAGAAGCTTCGAGAACACAAACTCTACGCTAAGTATTCTAAGTGTGAGTTCTGGCTTGCCGAAGTAACCTACCTTGGACATGTGATTTCCAAGGATGGCATTGCCGTCACCCCAGAACGTATCTAGGCTATTCTTGACTGGACTCCTCCCAAGACCGTCAAGCAAGTCCGCAGTTTCCTCGGGCTCGCTAGCTATTGCCGCTGTTTCATCGAAATTTTTTCCAAGATTGCCAGGCCTCTAACTAATCTGCTTCACAAAGGCGTCAAGTTTGAGTGGACAGATAAATGTCAAGAAAGTTTCCAAGCGCTCAAGGACAAGCTAACTTCTCCCCCGTTGCTCGCTCCCCCTGATATTCAGAAGGACTTCATGATATATTGCGACACGTCTCGTCAAGGATTAGGCTGTGTCCTAATGCAAGAGCGCAAAGTGATTGCTTATGGCTCTCGTCAGTTGCGTGCTCACGAAGACAAAAATCCAACACATGATCTCGAATTTGCAGTAGTAATTTATGCATTGAAGCTGTGGCGACATTACCTCGTCGGTAATCGTTGCGAGGTCTACACCGATCACCAAAGTCTTCAGTACATGTTTACTCAGCCAGACCTGAACCTTCGTCAACAACGATGGCTCGAGACAATAGCCGACTTCAACATGGATATTTCTTATACCCCTGGCAAGGCTAATGTGATGGCCGATGCCTTGAGCCGCAAAGCTTACTGTTCTGAACTTGTGATGACCCACAACCGTAAGGGATCTATTGCAGCGTTTTCGATAAGTAAGAGTGTCGAACCCAACGAGGAGCAGAAGGTAATAGCAAGTGACTTTGGCAAGGAGATAACTGCAAGCACTGAAAGATAACTTTTTAGGGTTTTCCTTGTATAAGCAACAGGAAAGTAAAACCGAGCAAAGTAGAAGGCACTGGAGAGTGACGAGTGGCCCAATCCTTTCTGAGAAAAGGAGAGGCCTAACAACTGAACTTATAAAGGCTAAAGTGTTCTTGAGGACACACGGGAGAGGGAGTCATGTGCTTTCGCCACATTCCTATCGGCACTATGTGCTGGGTTGATAAGTGTTGAGTGGGTGGATATATGCTAGTACACCCTCTAGACTAAGATAAGTGCACTCTTATGATTAAACACCTTGCAAGCATCCGCAAATACAAGATAGTAATTAAGGCAAAAGCCTAACCATAGCAATACGATCGGTGATCCATTGTTCCCTTGTGCAAAAGCGTGCAAACTGGGGTTTAGGTTTCTGTCACTCCGGCAACCCACTGTAAGCCTTCTTTGTACACAATGTATTCCCCTAGGTCCTTGATAAGGCGAAGTGTTGAGTGTTCGACTCACACAACACCACTAGGAAAATAACAACACAACTTAAATATCAAACAACACATATTACTTCAACATCATCTGACTACTGACAACTAGACTTCTCCCATGTCTTCAAGAACTAAAGTAACTACTCACAAGATATAAAAGAGATCATGATCAGTGGGGATAAATAGATGATAAACAATCTGGACACAATGATATTTCTCTAACAAAACTCAATAGCATTCACCACAAAGTAGTAATCAACATCGATAGAGTAGAGAGGATAGATAGTACGGATTACAACTCAAGTTGCAATTGTGAGATGAGATTGGATGGAGGTGGAGATGGTGCTGATGATGGGGATGATGTTGGTGATGATCTTGATGATGCCCGTGACGATGGTGATGACGATGGAGATGATCTCCCCTTCCGGGAGGTGATCTCCCCGGCGGAATCTGCCCGCCAGAGATGGCTTTTCTTCTCTGTAGGTTTCCGCCACGGAGCGGTGGCGGAACTCCGTAAACTCCCCCTTTTTAGGGTTTCTGGAGGATGTGTGTTATATAGGCTAGAGGGGGGAACCGGGAGTGGTCCTAGGGGTCTAGGCGCCCTCCCGGCGCGGCTAGGGTGGGGGCCGCACCAGGTGGCCGCCTAGGCACCCTGTGGCCCCCCTTTGGTCGCTCTTTTGCGTGTCTTCGTGATCCTTCTGGAAAATAGCCTCCGTCGATTTTCAGGTAATTTGAAGGTATTCTTCTTCAGCAACTCAGCGTCCACTTTTTACCGCTGAATCCTTCGTCTGCTGCTTCGGCACCGGAAAGTTGCAAACTATGTAAAATAAGCCAAAACAACATAAGGATACATCATATCATGAAATATATCAATGAATAAGAAAGATTTACTATATTAAATAGTGATGCATTTTGGACGTATCAACTCCCCCAAGCTTAGACCTCGCTTGTCCCCAAGCGAATACTGAGCTCGGTAAACCTGTCCACAAGTTTAGAGAGTGAAGTGTCGATAAATAGAATACGGACAAGAAGAATCAAGGTTTCTTCATCAAACTTAAGCATCCTCAACAGCAACCTCAACTCATAAGGCCCTTATGAGAATGTAATAACAGTTATAATCAAAAGTTGGGCTGAGGAAACTCATCAAATTATGGCAAACATATCCTTGGTCAAAGGACAACTAATAACTTTTACTCTTGCTCTTTATTTTTAATGAAACAATTTGAAGCTTTTGAAAGAACAAGTTATTAGTCATGAAGTGCAAATGCTAACACAAAGGAAGATGCTCGCTAGGCAAAAGCTTTCGCAAACAACTTACTTATCAAAAGATAATGTCAACAAGGATGTGGCATGGCAAAACTTAATGCAACTTTATATGGATGAATCCTCATCAACATCAAATGTCTGTTCTCTTAGAGAAAAGAAGGAAGTGGGACAACTGACTCAACATGAAGGTGGATGAAAGGCCTTGTTAAGGGCAAGCAGGGAAAACTCATGTGCTATCCTTAAATCAAACAGAATAAAAATAGATTTTGGGGCGGTGCATAGTTTGTCAACGAATGCTAATAGATAGCTCAATTACTTCTCAAGATGGACAAGTTTCGATTAACGGCTCCCAAGTGGGGACGATCACATCCCCTGAATCTCCTTTGTTTATCACTGCCAAAGTTTCTGATTTCTCATAGACCAAGCGTGAAGGAGGGTTTGTTTGTTATATTATCTTTCGAGTTGGGCAAACCCATGCCAGTTCCTCCTCGTATTATGGGTTTGCAGATTAGAAATGCAATCCCGGGGTAAAACTTGTCCAACTTAAGAAGATCATGAATTACCTACTACTTCCTCATGAGCTAAACAAGAGGCACAAAACAGAAGATTTTGAACATTTAAGGATAACACATAAATTCTATACTTATAGGAGTGGTAGGGGAATACCACGAATAGGAAGGTATGGTGGACTCATATGGGAGATATTGGTTTCAGGGTATGGATGCACAAGCAGAAATCTACTTGGCAAAGAGTTTGGCTAGAAAAGGCTTTGAGAGAACAGACAATTGATGCTAATTTAGATGCAAAACATATAAGGCATAAACATTAAGGTAAGCATAACACATCAAGTTGTCTTCCTTGTCAACAAAACACTTCAAGCATAATAACACGAAGGTTTTGGCTATGTCGCTACTTTTGAAAACATGCATGTTGTCATGACCAGAGCTATGTTTGCCAAAATTAAATAAAGTTTTCAAAACCATACCTGTTATAAGGTCAATACTCCCCATAAGAATCGTCATATGAGGCCGATTGCGCGAAGAGAATACCAAGTGCAGCGAAGGAACTAATAGACTTCTCATTAATATTCCATTATAGATGACTCCACACTCACGGATACAATCTCTGCACAGAAGGAGTGATAGACCTTGATGCAAACACCTATTTCATATAATAACCTCCCTAGACATGATATGACTCTACTTGACTCTAAAAGACTAAGATAAAGATAAAGATATCGGGCACTCCCCCAAGCTTGGAACAAGCCAAGGGGATGCCATTACCCAAGGAAATTTTACTCCACATTCCTGTTGTTGTTGATCTCGTAGTCCTCGGCGAAGAGCTTCCATGGAAGGGGTTCTCCAGTCTCATATGAGAAGTTTGTCTCCTGAATCCTGCATGCAGCACCCATACCCATGCGCATAAACCTTAGTTCATACTCACAGTTCTGGTGATGTAGATCATAAATTTGCCCTTGGAGCTCTTCAATTCTTTCTTCAGATGCGGTGATGCTTTTCCACATCTCCTTCATCTCCTTCTTATAGAAAGCCTTCAGATCATTGATGAGGGCGAAGTTGGCTTCGACACCCCGCTCGATCATCTTCCTGTACTTGAAGACTTCTTGCTCCACTTCTTCTAGCCTGGACTGGATGCTCCCCTCCTTGACAGGTCCCTTCAGATCTTCTTGATGGAGGACACCGGGTGCTTCTTCACCTCAGCGAGGTAAGGGTTGTTGACGTTGACGACGAACTTGTCCTTGGGGGAACTTGGGGAAGCCATGGCACCTAGGTCTAGCTAAAAGATTTCCTGGCAGAAACAGATTGAAAAGAAAACACGCGAAATCGCGAGATACGTTGCCAGAACGATCCGGGCATATATATAGCAAAAATTTCTGAAACAGAAGGAAGGTAACGAGCCAAAGTGGGGTCGGAGACGGACTCCTGGGTGCCCAGGCGGCCTCCCGGCGCGTCCAGGAGGTAGGCCGCACCAGGGGGGCGCCTAGGCCCCCTGGAACTCCTCTCCGGCTCCACGTAGGCCTCGAATTTTCCTAATTTGGCAAAAACTCATAATATGGAACTTTTATGGCGGTTCGCGATGTTTCCTTACTGTAATACATACTATTTCTTATTCTGCTTCTGTCGGTGTCTGAAACAGGGCTGCGGCATGTTCTTCATGAGTTGTTGTGCGTATTATATTTACATCAACATTGACGGGATCTCCCGCCATGTAATGCTTGAGTCTTTGCCCATTCACAACTTGAAGTTTGCTGCCTTCAAAATTGTTAATCTTGATTGCGCCAGACCGGTAGACTTCTTCGATATGAAATGGCCCTTCCCACCTGGAAAGTAGTTTACCTGGAGAAAACCTGAAACTGGATCTAAACAATAAAACTTTATCACCAACATTAAATTCACGTTTCAGAATCCTCCTGTCATGCCACTTCTTTACCTTTTCCTTGAACATTTTAGCGCTCCCGTAAGCTTCAGTTCTCCACTGATCTAGAGAAGTCAAGTTCATGAGACACTTTTCACCAGCTAACTTTGGGTCAGCATTAAGCTCTCTAACAGCCCAGAAAGCTTTGTGCTCTAACTCTAATATAAAATGGAAAGCATTGCCATAGATCATTTTATAGGGAGACATGCCCATGGGGTTTTTTGTAAGCAGTTCTATACGCCCACAAAGCATCTCCTAACTTATTTGACCAGTCCTTCCTATTTCTGTTAACTGTCTTTCGCAAGATCAACTTGATCTCTCTATTGGTGAGGTCAACTTGCCCACTAGTTTGAGGATGGTACGGTGAAGCAATTCTATGATTGACATCGTACTTGGCTAAAGCTTTTCTAAAAGCTCCATGCGTGAAGTGTGATCCTCCATTAGTCATGAGATACCTAGGTACAACAAACCTAGGGAAATTACATCTTTGAGCATTTTAAAAGATGTTTTGTGATCAGTGCTCTCAGTGAGGATTGCTTAAACCCACTTGGTTACATAATCAACAACAACTAATATGTGAGTGCACTTGTGCGAAAAAGGAAAAGGACCCATAAAATCAAAACCCCAGCAATCAAAAGGCTCAATCACTAGAGAGTAATTCATAGGCATCTCATTCCTTCTACTAATATTACCAACTCTCTGACATTTATCACAGACTAAAACATAATTTCTAGCATCTTTAAAGAGAGTAGGCCAATAAAAACCTGATTGGAGAACCTTATGTGCGGTTCTCTCACCGGCGTGATGTCCTCCATAGGGACTATCGTGACATTGCTTGAGAATGTCCTTCTGCTCGTGTTCCGGTATGCATCTTCTCACGATCCCGTTTGGACCTTATTTGAAAAGATGTGGGTCATCCCAAAAGTAATGCCTCAAATCATGGAAGAACTTCTTCCTTTGCTGAAATGTTAAACCTGGAGGCAAATACTTTGCAACGATAAAATTAGCATAATCTGCAAACCAAGGATCGGAAAGAGATTGTACTTTAACAACGACAAGTTGTTCGTCTGGAAAACTGTCGTTGACTGGGATGGGATCATGCGGTATCTCTTCCATCCTTGAAAGATTGTCCGCTACAGGGTTGTCTGCTCCTTTTCTATCAACAATCTACAAATCAAATTCTTGAAGGAGGAGTACCCATCTGATGAGTCTTGGCTTGGCATCCTTCTTCGTCATAAGATACTTAATGGAAGCATGGTCAGTATGAATAATAACTTTTGAATCAACAATATACTGCCTAAACTTATCACAAGCAAACACTACTGCTAAGAATTCCTTCTCAGTAGTAGCATAATTATTTTGAGCACTATCAAGGGTTTTACTAGCATAATGTATAACATTCAATTTTTTATCAACCCTTTTTCCTAAAACAGCTCCAACAGCAAAATCGCTAGCATCACACATAATTTCAAAGGGCAAACCCCAGTCAGGCGGTTGTACTATAGGAGCGGTTATTAAAGTTTTCTTAAGAACTTCGAAAGCCTCCTTACAATCTTCATCAAATAAAAAAGGAATATCGATCTGGAGAAGATTAGTGAGGGGTCTCGAGGTCTTAGAAAAGTCTTTAATAAATCTTCTATAGAAACCAGCATGACTGAGAAAACTACGAATACCTTTAATGTCCCTTGGATAGGGCATCCTTTCGATAGCTTCAATCTTCGCCTTGTCCACTCCAATTCCCCTCTCGGAAATCTTGTGGCCAAGCACGATCCCCTCGTTAACCATGAAGTGGCACTTTTCCCAGTTTAGAACTAAGTTTGTATCCTCGCATCTCTGCAAAGCTTTATTAAGATTGTGGAGACAGTGGTCAAAGGAAGTTCCATAGACGGAGAAATCGTCCATGAAGACTTCCACAATCTCCTCACAGAAACCATGAAATATTGCAGACATACATTTCTGAAAAGTAGCAGGGGCATTGCATAAACCAAAAGGCATACGCCTATAAGCATAAGTACCATAAGGACAAGTGAAAGTGGTCTTCTCTTGATCGGCAGTGTTAACATGAATTTGAGAGAAGCCAGAGTACCCGTCAAGATAGCAGAAGTGGGTGTTTTTGGACAGCCTCTCAAGGATCTGATCAATAAAGGGCAGCGGGTAGTGGTCCTTCCTGGTTGCCTTGTTCAACTTCCTGTAATCAATACACATTCTATATCCAATAATAATTCTCTGAGGTATTAGTTCATTCTTATCATTAGGGACTACAGTTGTCCCTCCTTTCTTAGGAACACAATGAACTGGACTTACCCACTTACTATCGGCTATAGGGTAGATAATACCTGCAGCTAGAAGCTTGAGGATTTCGGTCCTCACAACACCCATCATCTTTGGGTTCAACCGTCGTTGGTGGTCAACAACAGGTTTAGCATCGGGCTCGAGGTTGATAGTATGTTGACAGATAGATGGACTAATCCCCTTAAGGTCATCAAGGTATAGCCAATTGCACCACGGTGTTTACGAAGTACTTCCAATAACCGCTCTTCTTCATATCCTGAAAGGTTAGAGTTGATAATAACATGATATATTTTCTTTTTATCTAAATAAGCATACTTGAGCGTATCGGGAAGAGGTTTGAGATCAAACACCGGGTCTTCTTTTGGTTTGGATAGAATTCCTAAAGGTTCAACCGGAAGGTTGTTTTTCAGGATAGCAGGTTGTCCCAAGAAGATTTCGTCAATTTCATTTCTTTCCTGCATATGAGTATCATTCTTGTGGTCTTCCATGTATTGCTGCAAAGGATCATTAGGGGGAATAGCAATAGAAGCAATACTTTCAATAATTTTATCATCACTAGGTAATTCAGTACCACGAGGCTGCTTAGAGATCTTAGAAAAGTTAAATTCATATGGCTCACCATTGAATTCAACAGAAACTTTACCTTTCTTGCAATCTATAATAGCTCCACAAGTTCTGAGAAAAGGTCTACCAAAAATAATAGGACAAAAACTATCTTGCACTGAACCAAGTACGAGAAAGTCGGTAGGATACTTTACCTTTCCGCATAGGACTTCAACATCTGTCACAATCCCAATAGGAGAGATAGTAGCTTTGTTTGCAAGATGAATTGTAACATCAATCTCTTCAAGTTCACAGGGTGAAATCTCACCCATGATCTCTTGATAAAGCGAATAAGGAATCGCGCTAGCACTTGATCCCAGATCGCATAGCCCGTAATAATTGCGATCTCCTATTTTAACAGATACAACTGGTGTACCTGAAATTGGGCTTTTATTCTTGGCTGTGACAATGTTAGTTGAAATAGCACAAAAAATTATAATAGAATCTGAAACATCATTAGTAACTAAATCTTTAACCATCGCAACTTGAGGATCGACTCTGATCTGGTCCTTAGGTTCGCCTGTTCTTCTCTCACTTTTATTTATTATGCCTGTCACAAAAGAGTGCTCCCTTATCCTTGAAGGAAAAGGGGGATGTTCATATATAACTGCAGGCAAAATAGGATCAACAACGTGAATATCAATAGGCACTTCCTTGAAAGGCTTATGGTGCTGATCCTTCTTCATCTTAGAAGAATCAACATGAGAGGCAAAGTTCTTACAAAAATCAATCATTAGATGGGAATCCAGACCAAACTTAGAGAAAAAGGTATAAAAGTAATCAGTTTTCACATAGCTATCAATATAATCATGCTCATAATTTATAGCAGGTTCAATACCTTTATCGATTTCCCAGTCTTCAGTATTCTTCTGAATCATTTCGATGAGATCCCATCTTTCTTCAACGCTCTTTGTTTGAAATACCCCGCTAGAGGAGGCATCCAGCATTTCCTTATCCTAACGAGAAAGCCTGGCATAAAAATTTGTGAGTATAATTTCCTTGGGGAGCTTATGGATAGGACATTTGAACATTAGGGATTTAAGTCTCCCCCAAGCTTGAGCGATGCTCTCTCCGTCGCGAGACCTAAAGTTATAGATGTAATTCCTGTATCGAAGAACTTCATGAAGAGGGTAAAACTTTGTATAAAAGAGAGACATAAGCTCTTCCCAATTAAGAGAATGTGAGTTATCGAGGAGCTTATACCAAGCTGAAGCTTTGTCCGTAAGCGATATGGAGAATAATTTCTTCATAACGAACTCCAGTGACACACCTGCAAGCTTGAATAATGAACATAGTTGTGATAAATATAGCAAGTGTTCACCTGGATGTCTGTCTCCTGCATAGCGATTAGCTAAGACATAATCGATAATACCAGATGGTATCTTATAAGGCACAATTTCAGCAGGGGCAGGAGTGACTACCTTAGTTGTGGGGCGGTTCCCCAAGAACAACGATCCAAGAGTACGGGTGTCCATAAGGACAAAAACAGCAACAGCAAAACTAAAAACAGAAATATAAAAACTTCCTTACCAGCTTCACTTAATAATAGCGCTATGCTCCCCGGCAACGGCGCAAGAAAACGGTACTTGATGACCCACAACCGTAAGGGATCTATTGCAGCGTTTTCGATAAGTAAGAGTGTCGAACCCAACGAAGAGCAGAAGGTAATAGCAAGTGACTTTGGCAAGGAGATAACTGCAAGCACTGAAAGATAAATTTTTAGGGGTTTTCTTGGTATAAGCGACAGGAATGTAAAAAACGAGCAAAGTAGAAGGCACTGGAGAGTGACGAGTGGCCCAATCCTTTCTGAGCAAAGGAGAGGCCTAACAACTGAACTTATAAAGGCTAAAGTATTCTTGAGGACACACGGGAGAGGGAGTCATGTGCTTTCGCCATATTCCATATCGGCACTATGTGTTGGGTTGATAAGTGTTGAGTGGGTGGATCTATGCTAGTACACCCTCTAGACTAAGATAAGTGCACTCTTATGATTAAACACCTTGCAAGCATCCGCAAATACAAGATAGTAATTAAGGCAAAAGCCTAACCATAGCAATACGATCGGTGATCCATTGTTCCCTTGTGCAAAAGCGTGCAAACTGGGGTTTAGGTTTTTGTCACTCCGGCAACCCACCGTAAGCATTCTTTGTACACAATGTATTCCCCTAGGTCCTTAATAAGGCGAAGTGTTGAGTGTTCGACTCACACAACACCACTAGGAAAATAACAACACAACTTAAATATCAAACAACACGTATTACTTCAACATCATATGACTACTAACAACTAGACTTCTCCCATGTTCTCAAGAACTAAAGTAACTACTCAAAAGACATAAAAGAGATCATGATCAGTGGAGATAAATAGATGATAAACAATCTGGACACAATGATATTTCTCCAACAAAAATCAATAGCATTCACCACAAAGTAGTAATCAACACCGATAGAGTAGAGAGGATAGATAGTACGGATTACAACACAAGTTGCAATTGTGAGATGAGATTGGATGGAGGGGGAGAGGGTGCTGATGATGGGGATGATGTTGATGATGATCTCGATGATGCCCGTGACGATGGTGATGACGATGGCGATGATCTCCCCTTCCGGGAGGTGATCTCCCCGGCGGAATCTGCCCGCCAGAGATGGCTTTTCTTCTCTATAGGTTTCCGCCACGGAGCGGCGGCGGAACTCCATAAACTCCCCCCTTTTTAGGGTTTCTAGATGATGTGTGTTATATAGGCCAGAGGGGGAACCGGGAGTGGTCCCAGGGGTCTAGGCACCCTCCCGGCGCGGCCAGGGTGGGGGCCGCGCCAGGTGGCCGCCTAGGCACCCTATGGCCCCCCTCTGGTCGCTCTTTTGCGTGACTTCGTGATCCTTCTGGAAAATGGCCTCCGTCGATTTTCAGGTAATTTGGAGGTATTCTTCTTCAGCAACTCAGCGTCCACTTTTTACCGCTGAATCCTGCGTCTCCTGCTTCGGCACCGGAAAGTTGCAAACTGTGTAAAATAAGCCAAAACAACATAAGGATAGCATCATATCATGAAATATATCAATGAATAAGAAAGATTTACTATGTAAAATAGTGATGCATTTTGGACGTATCAACTTGAAGTTCAGGTACAACAACCACATCTGTATGAAGAGCTTCGCAAGCTGAACCTTGAGATTGTTCCTCAAGGTTACGTTAACAACCTGGTTCTTGAGTCAAAACTCGACACCCTTATCAAGAGTAGACAGCCTCTTGACACTGACATTGTGAAGATCAAGCAAGACATCGCAGCAGGAAAGCCCTCCTCTTTTACCATTGATACCAATGATGGTGATACTGTGTATTTCAAGGGCCGCTTAGTAGTTCCTGTGAGCCCAGCCATCATTAACTGTGGCCCGGATATCATGGAAGAAGCCCACAATTCTCCCTTGTCAATCCACCCCGGCAGTACCAAGATGTATAAAGACCTTCGTCAACGGTACTGGTGGCCTTACATGAAGCAAGACATCGCCCGCTATGTTTCTCAATGTGACGTTTGCAGTCGCGTCAAGGTCGGACATCAGAAACCTGTTGGCTGGTTGCAACCACTCCCTCCTCTTGATTGGAAGTGGGACAAAGTCGAAATGGACTTCGTCACCGGTTTTCCAAACTCACAGAAAGGTAACGATGCCATCTTTGTCGTCATCGACCAATTCTCCAAGATTTCTCACTTCCTGCCGGTCAAGGAGACGATCACTGCTAGTTAGTTAGCAAACTTGTATATCTCTCGGATTGTGTCACTCCACGGTATTCCGCTGGAGATCAGTTAAGACCATGGCAGCCTTTTCACCTCACGATACTGGAAGAGTTTCATGGAAGCCTTCGGGACTCGTTTGTCTCTCAGCACCGCTTATCACCCCCAGTCGCAAGGCCAAGTTGAACGAGTAAATCAAGTGCTGGAAGACATGCTTCGCGCTTGTGTCCTTTCATTCGGCATGAAATGGGAGGAATCTCTCCCTTACGCGGAATTCTCGTACAACAATAGCTATCAGGCTAGCTTGAAGATGGCCCCCTTCGAAGTTCTTTATGGACGTAAATGTCGAACCCCCCTGAATTGGTCAGGAACTGGGGAACGGCCCTACTTCGGACCGGATCTTGTCCAACAAGCTGAAGATCAGGTTCGCGTTGTGCAATAAAATCTCAAGGCCGATCAGTCTCGTCAGAAGAGCAATTATGATCGCAAACACCGGGAAATGGAGTATCAACCTGGTGAATACGCTTACCTCCGTGTCACTCCCATGAGGGGCACTCATCGCTTTGGTATCAAGGGCAAGTTGGCTCCTCGCTACATTGGCCCGTTCCATATCCTTTCCAGGAGTGGACCCATGGCATACCGGTTGGAATTGCCGCCGAACCTCTCCCAAGTCCACGATGTCTTCCACGTGTCTCAACTCCGTCGCTGCTTCAAGGACCCCATCCGCGATGTGGAGCATGATATGATCGAGCTGCAACGAGACTTGACTTATCAAGAACATCCGAGCCGCATTCTCGATTAGTCTGAACGTCGAACCCGCAACAAGACCGTCAAGTTCCTCAAGGTACAGTGGTCGAATCATTCTGAAGATGAATCCACCTGGGAAAGCGAAGATCGCCTTCGCGATGAATACCCCTATCATTTCCTCGCCACCACTTAAATTCTCGGGACGAGAATTCTTGTAGTGCGGGAGAATTTTAACACCCCCAGTTGTCTGTAACAGTAATCCTTTTGCTAATGACAATTACTGTTGCCAATCACTGTTGCTAATCATGCCATGATCAAATTTGAATCAAATCAAATCCAAAATGCCTTTTTGTTGATATTAAAAATAATGATGCAAATAAGCTTGTCCAAAAATTATGCAACCACTTTTATTAAATCACAAATAATCAGTGGGCTTTGCCCATGTGGTTATGGTATTTTATTATGCCACTGGAAAAATCAAACAATTCAAACAACTAGCAAAACAACCCCATTTAATAGTTGCAGCACTAAAACAAATAGCAAAACATTTTTGAAATGCCCAAACTTTTTGTGGTATGCTTACATGGGGCAACATAATTGTACAAACCAATTTCATGTTGAGAAAAAATTAAAGAAATAAAAACAATTACAAAAAGGAAAGAACAGAATGCAAAATGCAGAGAAAACAAAAAACCCCTAAACCCCTCCACTGGGCGAGGCCCACTCCTCCCCCCAGCCTGGCCCACCCCCCTCCCCTGTCGTCTTCCCCCTCATCTGCCCCCCCCACCCCGGCGATAGCCATGGCCAATGTGGCCATGCCCCCACCTCCCACCTGCCCTACCTACGCCCTCTCGTGGTCAAGAGCGTGCCCACGCCCATCTGGATCGGAGGCCACCCCCAGTTTCCCCCCTCGCTCACTCTCTGCCTCACTCTACACCGTCTACGAACGCACCCGTGGCCGCACTGCCGGCGTGCTCGTGGCCACCGGTCACCGCGGGCCGAACCACGCCGTCTGGGAGGTCCGCAGCTGACATCTTCGTCACCTCCAGAGGGCTCACGGACTGGGGCGCTCCGAGCTGCGCGAATTCGGTGGCGTCTTCTCCCTCGGTCCGGCGAGCTCCACCATCGATTCCCGCCACCTGCTGCTCCAAAGCTTCCAACGGGCCTACGTGTGCCGCCGCGGTGAGCTCCCCGTCGAATTTCCTCCTCCTTCTCGCGTTTTCATGTGCCGTATCGGCGTGGCCGGCAGGCACTTGCTCTGGACGCCGTCTGCCATGGCCGCGCGCTCATACCCGTCAAGCTCGGCTGGGCGGGCACGCGCGCCGCACTTCAGTGCGCCCCCGTGGCCCCTCTGCCACTGCTCAGCATGCCAACGCCGGCCACGACCGCCATCCCCGCTCGCCACCGTGACATGGCTTGCCGCCGGCGTGCCCTCTGTCATGTGCCCCCTATTAACTAGTGGGTTTGTCCCACTTACACCCATTAAGAGATAACCCCCCCCCCCACACACAGTCACTTACAGGTGGGCTCCCTGGCTTTTAGTTAAAATAGAAAACTGTTTGTTTAGCTTTAAGTCAATGACACCTGGGCCCCACCCTGTCAGGTTTTAAAAATAAATAGAATTAAAATGTTTAGTCACTGACATGTGGGCCCAGTAGATATTTCAAATAATAAAAATGATTTATTTCTAATTGTCTCACTGACATGTGGGACCCCACGTCAGGTTTGACCAGTCAACTGTCTGTGGATAATGTTGAATTTTTATTAATAAAAATAATTCCAGAAAATCTTTTAAATGATTTAAAAATTTGAAAATGAATATCTTTTAATCCGTAACTCAGATTCAAAAACTTTATACATCAAAATTGATCAGAAAAATATAACGAATACGAATACGCTATCCGTATGTCTATCACACCCCTCTAACACAACGAACATCGAACCGTCCCCCTCCGGACCGACTGTCCGATAAATTGTCCGGTACTGCTAAAGTACCCGGATGAATTTATTTCGAACACGAAAGTTGTTCGGAATAGATCAACTAACCCGGATACACCCCCTTATGTTTGTCGGGTGTCCACGACACCTCCGGCATGATACCTTCCCTCCGGATCATCTGTTCGGTAATCATCCGGAGCCGGTAGTTCATCCCCAGATGAATTTCCGTTCCGAGCAACGTGCATTGCACTACGTTAGAACACCGTCAGCATTGCCTCTGTCATGTCATGCATCTGTTTGTATATGCTTGCTTTGTATTTACTGTTTCTCCCCATTTAATCTCCGGTAGACCCCGCTGCTGCCGTCGACTACAGCGCTGCTGAGTACGACTACTTCGTCGACGACCCTATCCCTACCGTCGAGCTTCCAGGCAAGCAGATCCATTCTCTTCCCCAGATATCGCCTACCTTTCCGTACTTTATTGCACTAGGCATGTCACTGTTGCTGCTACGTTACAATCCTATTCAATTGCATAGCATATTTTTGTCGCCCCTTGATGTACCTTCCTTTATCCTATGCTGCCTATTATATATATTATATTCAGCAGTGAGTCCTGCACAGGTACGGTACAATGCAGACACCGCCTCAGGCCCCGTAGCTCGGCTTTGCCGAGCCACCATCAAGTGTGAGCTATCAAGGAGTAATCATTGTACTCCACTCGTTGCTGACTCTGTATAGCCGCTCTAGGTACCTGAGCAACGGTTGTCCTTCAGGTAAGAAGTCGGGCGACCCAACGGTACACGCGAGAGGTATTGCGACGGGACGACAGGGAGGGTACGAGCAGTGTACTGGTGTGCTTGGCCCCTGATCGTTGGCCGCGAGAGTTACCGAACTACGAAAGTCGAGCTCCTCCAGGAGCACATGCGAGACAAGGTAAGGAGATAGTTCACCTTGTTGGTAACCGCAGTGACTTGGTGGGATGACAGGGCAGGCACCGATGTACTGGTGGTCCTGGCTGTTGTCGTTGTCCGCGGGTCAGTTAAGTCGAGGCAACGATAACGGTTGTCACGCAGGTTAATTAAAATGTTAAATGGTTCAGTGAATGTCTTGAGTTGGCTATATGCCATGTACGCACTACCTACCCGTGGGGATTACGAGTTATGGGCTCCTCTGCTTCGTAGTGTCGTCCGAGGAATCTTCAGACGTCAGCAGTACTGCGGCCTGCGCCGGGAAGTGGTGTTGTCTTATTTTCTCGCGCGGTGGTGTCTTATTTGGATTTTCTTTAACTTCACCGGCCAGCCACGCACCGTGCAGGAGTACGTTCGGGTTGGGGTCCAAGGCCCGGCGTACTTAGGATTTAGACCGGCGGATGGCCTCTCTGTTGAGTTTGAAAGATGGGCTACGGAGTGTCGGATAGCCTCGGTGGAGCGTTCCCTAACAAGGTTCCCGCCACCCTGGAGATCCGTGCGTGTAGTGTAACACAAGTACACCCCTGTAGGGAAGATTAATCTATTCGAATAGCCGTGTCCACGGTAACAGGACGCTTTATGCTGAAGCTGGATCTTACCACTACAAACTATTATTATTAAACTGTATGGTTCCGACTTTTCTTCCTCGCGGGGATGTCGAGGAGGTGAACTCGGAAGAATTGCTAATTATTACAACTTACTATTATACAATGCTGCAACAACTTCTGCCGCATTGTTACTTTATGCTTTATATAAACTGTTGGCTGATTCTTACCTCATGCTGCAAGACATCGTCGAAACATGCTATTCTTCGTTAGCCCTAGCTTCTTACCCTTATTCTGATTTCTATCTTGCAGTCCACTATATATAGCCTCCCCTTCCATTTGATACAATGCATAAATGCTTAGTAGCGGACGTAAGACTCGCGGGTATGCTAGATACTCACCTTTGCTTTATTTCCCTTTTTCTCTTTGCCTGATCGGCCGCTGCAGTCGACGTTGGAGCCCAGGAGCAAGAGTACCCCGGAGGCGACTACTATGACGTCGAGTTCCCCGTTGACCA
The DNA here is from genome assembly GCA_950022295.1 of Bromus sterilis. NCBI lineage: Eukaryota > Viridiplantae > Streptophyta > Magnoliopsida > Poales > Poaceae > Bromus > Bromus sterilis. The sequence goes on from OX465598.1 coordinate 112,397,260, forward strand.
GGAGTAGTTCGGTGGATCCCAGGCAGGAGGCCTCACCTTTTCGATCTGTACCTCTGATGTGATTTGTGCTAGCCTTCTTAAGGCAAAACTTGACTAACTATGTCTGTACTCAGATATTATGGCTTGTATGACTTATGTATTCGGATCCTTGTGATCCCTGGTATTGTAACATATTTGTTTAACCTTTTGTGTTTAGTGTTGTGCTGTGATATTCTCACCTTGGCACCCTAATGTCAACCGTGTACCCTGCGTGTATGATTACTGTACACAGATTGATTTTGGGGGCGTCACACAATCATCCTTTATTTTTGGGTGCTTCTCGTATGCTGAATTTCTTGGTTGCGGAATCCTTTCTCTGAGCTAGCTGAGCTGCCTTCATTATTTGTTTCTTGTATATCCATGCTTACTCTTGGTTGGGATAAATTGGGCCTCATGGTTATCCTTCTTCGTGGCCTTGTCGGATGTGATCTCATGGTTGTGGTCGAGACCAAAGGCTTCATCATTTCCTTCCCTTCGGGGGTTCCTTCTTGACTTGTCAGTCTTTATACCCAGCTGAGATGCAGATTAGCTTCCTCTGCTTGCTTTCCTTGCAGAAGTTGCGGTCCCTACCTCTTTTCGTGGGTATCACTCACTTGAGTACGAGCATGATTGTATCCATACGAGAGTAGCTCAGATAACTTGGGAAGTAACTCCATGAAAGGTGTAGATCCATGTGTAGATAACTTTGTCGAACTCGCGTTGCTTTTGAACGGTCGGGTTTCTGACAATACTGTTGCATGTACGGTGGCGTGTCGAATACGACTAGGTTACTTATGCTAGAAGCTTGGCTGGGGTAGCGTGCTGGGAAGTCTGGGTACTGTGTCTTGGAAGCTTTCTCCGGTGGCGTAGTGAGGAAGACTGGGTGTCGTATGCAGGAAACTTCTCCGATAGCTTACTAAAGAAGACTGAGTGTCTTGCCTAGGCAGTTTTCCTCTGAGTACTAGGTATGTACCGGTTCCATGTGCTGGAAGTCTCTGCGGTAGTTTACTGTAGGTAGTTGGGTGGCTTGTGCTGGAATCCATCCATGTGGCGTACTGAGCACGATTGGGTTCCGTCACCGTAAGCTTCTCTCAATGGCTTGTGGGGGAAGACTGGATGTCTTGGCCGAGAAGAGGACCAGATAGCGTACTGAGGAGATTGATGCACGGTACATGTCGGCTATGCCCGATATCTTACCAAGGAAGGCTGAATTCCTTGTGTTCGAAGCTTTCCCACAATCGTGTATCGACAAACTGAATACTGTGCACGGGAATTTGTTGACTCACTGGTTGCTGTATTGTCAGAGGCGATCATGGTTCCAATCATTTCTTTGACGGGCACTGATTTCATGGCACACCCTAAGTTTCTTCCGGAGTATACCCTGGTATAACAGCTTGTGTATGACTAGATTGCAGCTTGTGTATGCCATACCTTCGATGTAGACATTCATGATATTATGAACATGACTTATCTTTTAACTTTGATTGAATCCTCTGAACTGTAACAGTTGATGCCGAGTTGATTCATCTGATTCATCATGGTAGAATCCATACTTGGGCCAAATACTCTCAATGAAATCAAGCAGTAATCCTTCTGGACTTGCTGATTCTCTCAATTCTTTGCGGTCTTTTATTAATTCTTTACGGTATGCGATGGGTTGACGAACAACTTTCCGTTAGGGGAAAAGTAAAGCGGCACAAAAGAACCAAATGAAGAACCAACGAAGAAATTCATCAGAGCGAAGATCAATAGAAATCGATAGAAAGTTCATCACTTCAAAAGTTTTAACGGTAGTCGATGACCATCTGAATCCCTTGCATAAAACCAGCAAATAACCCAGTAGCCACCACAAAGGTTTTTACAACTTTGATCTGGGACGTTTACTGGAATAACTCAAGCACTGCTCAAGACGGCCGACCAAGAATCAACTTAAATCCCGAGACATCATTGACAAAGAGTTTGAAGAGGTCCCCTAAGACGGTCGAGAAAACAGCTCAGAACATAGGGTCGCCACTGCGAAGAGAAACTCAACAACTCCCCGAGACGGCCGAAAAGCAACTCAGAACACGGGTCGACTGTTGAAAAGAGAAATAAAAAGTAGACATCCACCCCGGACGGCCAAAAATGAATCAGCTCAAAACCAGGCGTGGTGCCGTTATCAAAAGAAAGCGAGCAAGGGTCCGTCAGAGTCATACACTACTGCTGACCCTCAGCTGTAGGGGGTCGATTGTAGCGTTTTCGATAAATAAGAGTGTCGAACCCAACGAGGAGCAGAAGGTATTGATAAGTGAATTTGGTAAAGAAATAACTGCAACCACTGAAAGATAGATTTTTAGGGGTTTTTCAGTATAAGCAATGAGAATACGAAAGCAAGAAAAGTAGAAGGTACTGAGGAGTAACAAGTGGCCCAATCCTTTTGAGCAAAGTATAAGCCTGGCAACTGAACTTATGTAGGCAAAAGTGTTCTTGAGGACACACGGGAGAGGTAGTCACGTGCTTTCACCATATTCTGTATCGGTATTATGTTTTGTGTTGATAAGTGTTGAGTGGGTGGATCTATGCTAGTACACCTTCTAGACTAAGATAAGTGCCATCTTATGATTAAACACCTTGCAAACATCTGTAAATAAAAGGTAGAAATTAAGGCATATGCCTAACCACAGCAATACGATCAAGGACCCATTATTCCCATGTGCAAAAGCGTGAAAACTGGGATTCAGGTTTCTGTCACTCCGGCAACCCACTGTAAGCATTCTTTATACACAATGCATTCCCCTAGGTCCTTAATAAGGCGAAGTGTTGAGTGTTCGACTCACGCAACACCACTAGGAAAATAACAACACAACTTAAATATCAAACAACACATATTACTTCAACATCATATGACTACTAGCAACTAGACTTCTCCCATGTCCTCAAGTACTAAAGTAACTACTCACAAGACATAAAGGAGATCATGATCAGTGGTGATAAATAGATGATAAACAATCTGGTCATAACAATAGTTCTCCAACAAAACTCAATAGCATTCACCACAAAGGAGTTGTCACAACCCTAGTTTTGGTATGTGCTTTTATTACTAGAAATAATTGCATCATGTTTAAATTCTTGGTTTAAGAATTGGGGATTTGGAAAAGCCTCAAAAAGAATTTAAATAAAAGGCCAGATAAAAAGTTTTTCCAAAATTCCTCCAAACAATTTTGAAAAGTCCTATAAATGAGTATGATCATTTTAAAAATGATTTGGAGTCAAGCCCATGCTCATGGATTTTTCAAATATTCAAACAGAGGCTTGGAAATTAAATTTAAATGCTATTTGAATTGAAATTCAAATGTTTTGAATTTCAAAAATCTTCAAAACTTGGGAGTGGCTAGTACTATGTCACATATGTCCAAGATAAATATTTGGGGATTTTTAAAAATGCTTTGGTATTTTTTTAGCAAAGCAAAACAAATAACAGAAAGAAAAACAGAAGAAAAAGGAGAAAATAGAGCTTACCTTGTTTCTGGCCCAACTAGTTGCACCACAGCCCAGGCCCATCCCCGCTCCCTTGTCGTCTTCCCCAGGCCAACACGCAGGGAGCTGCGTGGCGACCATGTCGTGGCCACCGACGAGCCCCTGGCCACCTCCTGCTTCTCCCGCACCACCTCCTCACGCCTGGAGACACCCAAACGTCTCCCTCCCCCATTCCTCCCACGGGAGACGCCTCTCCCTTCGCCCTTTCGCCGTTTTCTTCATCGCCCGAGCACCACCGTGGAGCGCGCCTCCGTTCTCGCGTGGCCATCGCCGTCGTGGAGCAGCGCCATCGTGTCCATTGTGTTCACCGCCGTCGTCTTCATCACCTTGCCAAGGATCGGGAGCTGATTCGCCTTCAAGCCGACGAAATCTTCCCCGAGCCGCCGCCGGACCCCGAAGCTCACCGTTGTCGATTCCCGGCCACCTGAACCTCCCCGCCTCCTTTGACTGCACCATCGATCTCGCCGTACTCCGGTGAGAATTTCCCCTCTACTCCCTCGTTTTCCCTCGCGGTCCAGGCACGTCCGCCATGGGAGCAGAGCTCAGCCGCCGCCATGGCCGAGCATGAGCTCGCTCCCGTGCTCCAAAGACCTCTACGAGTTGTCCTTAGTGCTCCTGGAACCTCCACGAGTCGAACGGCGCAGCGAATGGCCAAGAACGTGCGCCTAACCGATGCGCCACCTCATACCGAGCCACGGCAGCCGCGGGAGGTCGTCGCCGGCGTAGCTCCGGTGCCCCCCAGGGTCCCCCGTGTTCACCACGAGATGCGGGCGAGCTCGAGGAGCAGTCCCGTGCTCTCCCCGTGCCAAATGGTGGCCGGGAGCGCCATTTCAGTGGAGCGCCGCCGCGGCTGCAGGTCATCGGCGGCTCAACGCCGGCAGCCGCCGACGTGTCCACTTAATTAGGGGGCTAACCCCCTGGTTATTTGGCCCTAAGCCACTAACAGGTGGGGCCCTGGCCCCCTTAACCCCCCTGTCAGTTTAATTAAACGGGGATTAACCCCAGACCCACTAATAGGGATGGCCCACTCGTCAGCCCCCCCTTGCGTCATGATGACGTCAGCCTAGCGCATTAAATCCTTTTCTTATTTAACAGAAAATCCAGAAATTCCAGAAATTGATTAAATCTTTCAAATTCAATAACTTTTAAACCATAACTCCAAATCAAAAGTGTAATATATGAAAAATCATCAGAAAAATTCAAGGTTTCCAAATATCATATTTTCATAGATGAAAAACACATCTATGATGATGGACCAGTAGCATTTAGCTATTTGGGTTATTTGGAATAATTCAAAATAAATGTTTAAATCATTTCAAATTAAATCTTTGCAATGCCAACCTTATCACATGAACATCAGAGGCATATCATACACATGACAACGTGGTTTACCATATCCAAACATTAGCAAATGCAACTTGGGATAATTTGAACAACATTTGGAGTTTAAATTTGAATTTCTTATTCAAATCAACTTCAATTAACTTGTTGCAAATTTAACCTACATCACATCAGTAACATGCCATGATTCATTCTTGAATGTGCATTGCAATGTGATGTTTACATTGTTGTTTTCTAGGTGTTTGCTTCTTCTCGATAGATCCATCGCCGGACGTAGTTCTTGTTTTCTTCGAAGAGTGGCACCCCCGAGTCTCGACAATAAGGCAAGCAACCCCCCTTTGATCATATCTATAAAAACCCAGTTTCCCTCTTGTTCTCTTATGCATGTTTAGGTGATTCACATGTTACCGTTCTATCGCTAGTTGAACCCATCCTTTGCATGACCTATCATTGCCGCCACAGTATTAAGCAAACCTCAACCTAGAAGATACAAGATTGTTTGTGTTCATCATGTGGCCCTTCATCCATGTTATGCTATGCCATGCTAGAGTTGTTTGCAATGAAGTTGATCCATCTGATGATGTATCGGGATGGTAGTGAACACATGCAACAAGGTGGTAACGTGTTGATGAAGTCACCCTAATATAAGTGAACAATGAGAGGCTGTGTAGGAGTACACAGTGGGTTGTGTCATTTACACTGCCCTAGGCCCCGAGTTCTTGTGTTGTGATCCAAGACACAGATTACTACCACATGTTGGGCTCATTGACCCCTCTCGACCTATTAACTCACCCCGACGATGGTCTAGGATTCGCATGGGTTAATTTTCTTCTATTTGCTTTCATAACGTAGCACGGTTTTAGGCAAGCGCATCACCATCCGTTGAGGTGGGCTTGTCGGACCGTCCATACATCGTCTGGGTCCTGAACGGAAACCCCGGCCGAATTCCCGATTGGGGTACATACTCAGATAGGCGATTCCCTGGACTAGAGTTGGAGTCGTGGGGTAAGTGTCGTGGTACTATCCCCGCCGACACCGCTTGAAGGTGACGAGTTCTAGGCGGTAAGGGGTAGCTACGTATGTGAAGAACTACAACCCTGCAGGGTTAATGAACTATTCGAATAGCCGTGTCCGCGGTTATGGACTACTTGGAGATCTTTACTTGATTATTAGACAACTCAAACGGATACTCTAAAAATCGCAAGATAAGTGTGAGTGCTTTGGATTGCTTCCTCGTGGGGAAGTCAAGGAAGGATCCATGGTTGTGTATTGATGTGGTGATCAAGATTAGATGGACTCGTGTGCGCCTCTCATCTCAACTCTATGTAGTCGTAGTACAGGATAGCCAAGTCATAGCTTTCTGCATTACAACCCCACTTGCCTTTACCTTGATTCCTGAGCATGAGTAGTATAGTTCTGATGTAAGTCTTGCTGAGTAAGACTTTGTACTCACGTTTGCTTATTCTATGTTTTAGAGACGAGACCACTGAACCTGATGGTGGCCTCCCCCTCAAGCTCGACGTCGACGAAGTAATGCAGTCCCAGACAGCAGCCTGGTCCCTCTGGAGGGTCGTTGTGTTTTCTTAAAGGCTTCTTAAGCCATTTGTTAACCTTGTCTTTACTAAGACATAATTTGCTTCCGTTGTTGTATGATGTAATGTTGGGTCACAGTTATGTGATCTCTGCTTGTAACACTACTATATCTACTCTGTATAGCAGATGCAATAAAGCTATGAGTTTGTAGAGTTCATGTTGTGTTACCTACTGTTTACACTAGACATGTATGATGCGTGTATGATTATAACGTGCATGTCTTAGTGTGGGATTCGATAGCTTAGTTGAGTTCTTGCCGACGGTCTTTTATACACCAAGTGGCCCTTAGATGTGCGCAGCTTGGCGCATCGCGATGCGATTGCTCGTGACTCTGTCACGTGGCACACTTTGTTGTATGATTGAGCCCGCCCAAGATCCCGACTAGGTGATCGGGCTGGAGTCTGTTTATGTACGTGTTATAATTCAATCGATAATATGGTTGAGGCGACTTATCTATGAGTGTGGGATTTCACCACCCATAATCATTTAGACTTGTGAGCGGACGATGAGGACCCATCTCGGTTGATCATCCGAGCCTGGATGGGATGCCCCTCACGTTCGAGCTTTCCGAGAGTGTCTTGTACTTGGCCTTGTCTGCTTAGACAAGTGGGTATGGCTCTCGGCTCTTCATATGATTGAGTTGTGGCTGGAATTACATATGCAAACCCCGGGTCCCAACAGGAGTAATCAACACTGGTAGAGTAGAGAGGATAGATAGTACGGATTACAACACAAGTTGTGTTGGGGTTCGGGGCAGAAAGCACAAATTTTTCATAACCTACGATACCCAATCCCAAGACCTATGCTATGAAGATGCAAGTAACGGATGGAATAAGTTCACATACCAGTATGTAGCCATTTAAGCGGGAAACGTTCCCGCATGAACGTGGTTGGTGTAGTCGTACCGGCAATCCCCGATGCCGTGCAGCTCCACGATGACTCTGATAGCCACCCGGTCCTTGAGACCGATGACGGGATTGCGTCCCCGTCGGAACGTTATTGGTGAATACGCCGCGATACGTCCACGACGATGAGTAGCGCCACAAGTGCAGCGCCTCTCGGGATTACACACATACGATGTACCCGACGTCCCTCCGGGCTCCGAACCAGAAGAGCAGCGGAAAGAAGATGGATTCGGTCGCGATTCCAGCAACACGATGGCGTTCCTTTGGTGGATAAATCCCCAACCTAGTGCAGTCTCCAAACAAGGGGAATTCGTGAAATCTCAAGAATGACCAGAGGGGGAGGGGGTGAATGATCACTTCTAAAAGTTCTAAGGAACTTAGAACGAATTCATGCAAACTGCGAAGGACTACAGGCATCTCGAAGGAAATACAATATCGAAATATATACATAGCTCGAAAGGATTGGGAGTGAAGGTAAGCATCGAAGGCAAACATGCAACGAGTAAACAAGAATGAACACGAGCCTGACACGACGACGTTTGGTAAACCAGTTCACACTTTGCAAAGTGCTACGTCTGGTTGGAGGGACTGGTGATTGAACACCTGGAGCAAAACTCTCTCCGTCCTATTCTCCACTGCAACAAACTCCTCGAGCTTGTCCAGTTTTCACTCGTGGTAGATGATTTAGGACATCTCCGAGACCTTTACAAACTTCCTTCAGCAGCGACAATTTCTCTTCGACAGCTTGACAGGCGACGCCTAACCGTCTAGGAGACTTGCAGTTCTCCAACATAAAACGATCGGCTATTTTCAACCAAACTCTCTGTGAATTGCTCAACTCAGTTTAGACTTGGGTTTTTGTTTTCTCTCGATGGATCTCTCCTGGGATGCTCACAGTACTTCTGTCTTAGAATCTTCAGTGGAGCAGCCAACCCGAAATGGCGGGTAGGTGCGGGGTATTTATAGTTGGCGATCCCAATGGGTAAAATAACTGAAGTGACCCGATGCGACCGCTTGACGCGTGTCCACAACGGTCGGAATCCAGTCACTGCGCAACTTTACTTGAGGAACAAGTAAGCTGACTTATCGAACGAGTTCTCTCTCGAAGGCACGAAGTGCGATAACTTTTCTCTCGGTAGGCTTTCGTGGGTTTAGGTTGAGAAGAGCAAATTCACTTCGACAAAGATCTCAACTAGCAAACCGCTCTTGATAGTACGGTTTTTCCTATGACTCAAGCAAATAAAGAGAAACTAGTAAAAAGACTAAGTCTTCGACTAGCTTCAGCTTTCTCCTCGTTGCGCTTTACTCGAGAGAGTCTTCTTCTTCAACGACATTTTTGGGGGTCGTCTTCCTTCAAAGGTTTTGGTAGTTGACTGCAGCTTCGCTGCAATGAGTTGTCCTTCGACCTTCTCCTTGCAAACTCCATTCTTTCGGAACCTAAGTATCTGTTTATACTCGAAAACAATATTAGTTCCACTTCTTCTTTGTCCAACAATCTCCAAACCTTCGGGGGGAAAACTTGCTCTTACAATCTCCCCCTTTTTGGACGATTGTTGACAAAACAGGCATCGATAAATAATTGAATTTTTTTGGACCATTGCTAAGATCGATGAGATACTCCCCCTTGACGTATGCACGGAAGATAACAATTTCCTGTGAAGTGCATATTTGACAAGTAGAGTGTCGAGGGAAAACATCATAATATTAGCGAGAAAGATTGCAGTCCAAATAATATCCATTAAGAAATATGCAATATCCTCGAATGACCTGTGAACTTATATGAAAGATAACTTCCTGCAAAAGGTTAAGTATCGCAAGCAGCAAATAGATATCTTACTATAAAAGTAGCAGTTCACAGACCTACTTAGAGTTAGTTACAACCAGATCGAATATGAATCGAATGTTTGTTGAAACTACTCAGAAACTCCAAAAGTTCAAAAGGTTGACAAACGAAAAGCAAAACCCTTAACCCCGATGGAAAACTAATTTCTTCGATGCCACTACATCTCCCCCTTTTTGTCACAGCGTACAAAAAGTCGAGAGAGTAGGGCGAAAGAAATCCCTACTCGCTTGGGCGGCGCTGACGACGTCGAGAAGATTCGGTGAGCGTTGGAGCACAACGAATGGGGCGACCGTCTGGAGGAGTAATCTTCGTGCGGAATGAGTGGTGATCTCCAGAAGATTCCAGTTGCGATTCCGGCGGGGTCCTGGGGCTTCAAGGGAGTGGAGAGTAAACTCTCGCTGGCGTGGAGGCGCTTCATCTTTGTCGGAGTCAGAGGAAATGGTGTTCACAGTGATGTGATAGTAATCATCAACACTGAGCACGTCTCTGTTCTTCGGCAGAAAAGGAATATTAAAATCTGGTCAATCGACACGATCATCATTTGTCCAGTTCCTGTTAAGATGGGGAGGATATTCTTCAAAGCCGCAGCGCTGAAGTTGACCGAGGGAATTGAATTTGCGCAGCCATTTCCAATCACGGCGAAGACATTCACGCAACATCTGATTATTGTTCATGGCAATGTTGCGCAAATGGTTGATTTCATCCATCATCTTCTGCTTCTGAAGGAAATCTTGGTCAATATGATGTTGAAGCATTTGCTGGGACCGAAGAGATACCTGCATGTGATGCACGGGCTTGATAAATTTCAAGCGAATATTGCGCTCAGTCATTTGGGCGCGGATGCCGGTGTGCTCTGCAAACTGATCGTTGGGTCGAGTAATAATCTGTAACACTTCCCTTACAGGTGGAGTAAAAATCTTGGGGAAAATTGAGATGGGGAATGGCACATCCCAAGAGTAATTGCAGATCGCCATCATCCAAGGTGCATATGGCTTGTGGGAATTGTGATCATCAGCACAAGACACCAACGTGCGAATGAAGTAGTCTTCAAAATCGAAGGGATGACCATGGACTAACTTCAAGAGAGAAGTTGCACATCGTGGGGAATTGTAAAATCATCGTACACATCGAGCATTGGCATCAAGGTCTTCGAAAGCATATAGAACCATGACTTTCCTTCAAAAACTAGATGCCTTGGTTTCGGCTCAGCAGGGTAGTGATCTCCTACGACATCTGGATTCAGGAGTGTATAAAATTCAGCAGGATTTGGGGCAGGCAGATCATGAATCTTGTGTGGTAATCCTTCGAACCGAGGTAAATTGATGATGGCCAGAAATTGATCGACAGTCATATGGAATACTTGGCCTTGAATCATGTAATCAAATTTCCACGTCTTCGAATTCTCAGGATCACCAGTGACATACAGCGTGGCATAAAACTGCTTCATGAGCTCGGGATTGTAGCCACAATCGAGAGCAAACATCTTATGTGCATGCAGATCATCAATTGTTTCGGCAACATTCTCGAAACATGAAGTGGCATACACTGAAGGCATGTCCAGGTACTGATGTTGGAAAACTCTAGCCTTGTTGTACAGCACACGGGTGCAATGGATGGCTTGCTCCTGGGTCCAAAACCGAAGGGAATATGCATTTCTGGGCTTCTTGTTGGGATTGGTTCCGAAGAAAAATGGCTTGTGTTCCCTCCTCTTGAATATAGGGCCTCCTCGAGGAACATCGGGGCGGAACAATGGAAGCATTTCTCTCGGATGAGCAGAATGAAGCAGCTCATCGACTGGAAAGACTTCAGCAGCATTATCTGAAATATTTGCTCAGCAGGGCGAGGAATTGAAGATGGAACATTGACAATATCCTGAGCTGGGATGGCTGCAGGAGCATTTTCCTCGGCCTGTTCTTCGACGGCATCTCCTTCGTCGGCAGTGGCATCTCTCTCGGTCTCCGCAATCTCCATGGCCTCCATGTCTTCATTCAGCTGGGCAAAAACATCCAACATTTCTTCGTCCGAAGAGTTTGATGAGGAGGAAGAACTTCCACTCGAACTGGCATCGCCAGAACTTTGTCCTTCGGCAACATCTTGACGGGAGGAAACAATTGTTATATCAACATCGGCTGCTTCTCCTTCGTTCAGAGTCTGGGCAGATGAATAGTCCTTCTGCGCAGATGGAATGGGGCTGGTCGTTCTTGGTCGACCTAAGCAGGTTGCTTGGTCTCAACTTGAGCTTGGGGCTCGATGGCTGGGGTGGTCGATGGAATGACATGAGTTGGTGATGGTGGGTTGGGTGGTGGCGACGAAGCTTTTGGTGGAGATGGTTGACGAGGTGGTGGAGTTCGTTGAGGTGGAGGAGTGGCTTGGCGAGGTGGTGGAGTTTTCTTACGGGGTGGAGTGGGTTTCTTGGCAGGGGGTGGTGCAGTTTCCTGTCGTGCTGTTGCAGCAACGACCTCAGCTGATTTTTTCTTGTTGGCATTTTTCTCGATCTCTGGCGTCCCATGCGCAGAGGTTGGGGCAGTGGACTTTCTCTTTCGATATTGTCTCTTGGATAGGACTTCATTGTGCTCCTTGCACATAGCAGATATATCTGTCGAACCTTTTCATTGACAGAAGCGATGTTTTCTTTCTGTGCCCTTGTGGACTCACCAAGGGTTGCAATCTTGGACTTGAAAAACTGTCGGGACACAAGGTCCTCAGTTTCTTCTCGAAGCTGCTGGGTGTAAAACCTCTCTTGTTCTTTGTCCTTCCCAACCTGGGTAAGATATTCTTCCCAACGAATCATGTATCTAGCAACTCGTTCTTGTATCTCAGGCGGGACATCATCCTCGGCAGTGAATTTTCTCGGTGTGGTGGCCATACGCCAAAGAACGTTGGAAATCTGTGATGCATCCCATGTAGCATTTGCAGAAGACTCCTTCGTTGGAGCTTTCTTCATCGACACGAGGGCCGGGCACAACTGGTTTGGAAGGGGCAGGAGCAGGGGAAGCTCGAGGAACTGGAGCAGCCTGAGCCTTCTGCCTAGCCTCTTTGACTTTCTTCTCGGCCTCCTTGGTGGCCTTGGCAGCAGCAACGGGTTTTGTTACGGCACTGGGGGCCGCAGATTTATCCTTCGAGGAACTTGCAGCCTCGGCATTTTTCTTCACAGCACTAGCGGCTGCATCCTATTCCTTCGGGACTGTGGGAGTCACCACTTTCTCGGTGGCACTAGGGGCCACGACCTTTTCCTTCGGAGCACTAGGGACAGTGTCTCCTTCAATCTGGCGTCTATATTTCTCTCTAACCAGATGCAAGATGCCCAATTGTTGAGCAACCTTGGCCTTCTTTTCCTCGGGCTGACTATGGAAGTTGAACAGCTTTGCCTTTTCCAAGTCTTGTGCTTCAAGTGCTTGTTGCTTGGCCAGCCTTTCCTTTCGCTGGATCAGGGTCTCATCGTCTTCAGCCACTTGGGATTGCTTTCCCTTCGACCTTACCGAAGGTTTTTTTCTGCGAGTTTGTACTGAGGGAGCAGAGGAAATAGGCGGATCTGTGACCAAATTGGTCATGTCAATTGTTGCTCGAGGAGCCTTAGCAGCTGGCTCCTAGATCAAAATGCCTTTATTGCTCGACTTTTTCTTCAGAGCAATATCCTCGACGTCAGCCTCTGTGCCAGGGTCTTGACCATCAGAATGGGCTTCTTCTTCGTCAGAAGTTACCTCTGGTGGAGAAACAATAACTTCCTTTTTCTTCCGCTTGGCAGATTTCTTGCCGGCCTTCCGTTTGGTACTGGGAACAACACCCTCGATGCCCTCAGCAGCTGCAGCCTCCTTTCTGGCTTTAGCTTCCTTACGCTTTTCTGCTCGGGCAGCTCGAGCCTCAACCAACTCTTTAAAATCAGCAGTTGTTTTGAGAGAGGATGGGTGAGCATCGTCTGGAGGAGGTGGTCGATTATCTTTCGTCCACTTGGGCCTTAATGACTTGACATCAGACCAGGGATTTTTCAAAGCAAACAACCTCTCCCAGCGAGGAATAAGTGACTTGTATTCATAACAACGAAGCGCTTGAAGCCTTCAAATCTCTTGCAGTCGGTTTTCTCTCCTTCGATCATCTTCAAGTGATCCTTCTGGAGTTCTCAACTTTTTCTCAATAATTAGTTCCTTTGACAGGCCTTCAGAATTGTTTGTGATTCTTGTACGACCTCCAACACGCTTGGGCTCTCTGAAATTTCCTTCGTTCTCAGACATTTTCCTGCGAAATAGATAGGTACGAGGGAATATAGGAAAGTTGTGAACAAGTACCAGCCATTTTCGACGAAAAGCATTTTGAACGCAGCAAACATATCGAGGAATTTGTCTTGAAGCAAGTTTTTCATGGAAGTGCTAGGCTAGATTTTCATCGGGTACAAATCTAACGAAGGACTTGCATGAAAGAAGTGCACAAGTGCAAATCTATCGATATGCATCTGTGGGATTTTCCTAAGTGAGAGAATCCGAGGGAATTCTTACCTAGTTCAGATGGGAAATCGACAGAGAACTCAAGAAACAGATTTCCCAAAGTTCAATGATCCGAACGGATCAAACAGACCTAAAAAAATAGAGGAAAATCAAGAACAAATCTGGACAGCAAAGAACAGATTCAAAGGGAAATCATGTCCAGAGCCTCACATACCCTAACTTGGTGATGTGGGGCAACTACGGCGGCACGGATGAAGATCCTCGTTGACGGGAAGGTCTCTGGCGATGTCCTTCCGGCAGCAAAGCAGCGAGGGAATCGACGGTGACGAACAGCACGGCGGCGCGCGAGAGAGAGCTTCGGGAGCGGAGAGATGAAGTCGAGGAAATTGCGTGGTCTGTGTCGGTGGGGTTAGATCGGTATTTATAGAGGTGGGGTCTGACATAACTGTCAAATCTGATCCAACGGCGCAGATTCCGCGTCTCTCCACATTCAACGGACGGATTTTGTGGCGGTAATCGCGGGAAAATACCAACGAACCGAAAGAAAGTTGCTCCACATCCGAGACCAAACTCATCGAACATCGAGTATAAAAGTAGATAAAAGTTCGATAGATTTTCCTTCAGAATTAATGACATTCGAAGGGAATCTTAATCGAGTACAAATATACATGTTCACGAGAGAAAAATCAAAGATGGGGTAGGGATAGAATAGAGGGAAAACAGGGTCCGATACTTAATCAATCCGAGGGAAAAACAGTGATAAGAGAACTCGAAGTGATAAGTGTATAGGACAACACCAAGCGAACAAAAACAAACGAAAAAAGAAACACGATAGAAAAACAACGAAAGCAAATTACTTAAGACATATAATACATAGTACCAAGAGTTAAGATCTTACTGCACATTGCGTGAGTCTAATATGTTCAACTCACACCTTAGTGCACAAAACCTTTTCTCATCTAGGGGCTTCGTAAAGATATCAGCCAATTGATCTTCGGTGCGAACATGGATGATAACAATATCTTCTCGCTGAACGTGATCTCGAAGAAAATGATGACGAATATCAATATGCTTCATTCGAGAGTGTTGCATAGGATTATGGGAAATTACTCTCGTTATCACATAGCAATGGAATTTTCTTCACGAGAATACCATAATCTTTTAGCGTTTGCTTGAGCCACAGAATTTGAGTGCAGCATGAACCGGCAGCAATATACTCGGCTTCAGCCGTAGAAATGGATACACAATTATGTTTCTTCGAAGCCCAACATACAAGAGATCTACCGAGAAAATGACATGTGCCTGAGGTAGATTTCTTGTCGACTCGATCACCAGCCCAGTCAGAATCAAAATAACCAACGAGATCAAACTGGGCACCTTTAGGATACCATAGTCCCAAAGTTGGTGTATGAGCCAGATATCGAAGAATTCGCTTGACAACAATATGATGTGATTCTTTCGGGTTTGCCTAAAAACGAGCACACATACAAACTGATAGCATAATTTCAGGTCTAGATGCACAAAGGTAAAGAAGCGAACCAATCATTGAGCGATATTTCTTCTGATCGAAAGGTTTGCCCTTCTCATCTGCATCTAGGTGAACATTCGTAGGCATTGGAGTCTTGGTAGTTTTGCAACTGACAAGATCAAACTTCTTCAGGCAATCTCTGAGGTACTTCTCTTGAGAGATAAATGTCACATTCATCTGTTGACGGATTTGAAGCCTGAGAAAGAACTTCAATTCACCCATCATAGACATTTCATATTTCTTCGACATCATACGAGCAAATTCTTCGCTGATATCAGGGTTAGTACAGCCAAAAATAATATCATCGACATAAATTTGACACACAAAGAGATCATCTTTGTATGCACGAGTAAAAAGAGTCGGTCCGTTTATCCTGGTTTGAAGCCCTTCTTCAGAAGGAAATCCTTCAGTGTTTCATACCAAGCACGAGGTGCTTGCTTTAACCCATATAGGGCCTTGTGCAACCTGTACACCTTATCAGGATTCTTCGGGTCTTCAAAACCTGGTGGCTGCATAACATATACTTCTTCTTCGATTTCACCGTTAATAAATGCACTTTTGACATCCATTTGATATAGCAATATACCATTGTAATTGGAAAAATCAAGCATGACACGAATGGATTCAAGTCGAGCAACAGGAGTATAAGTCTCACCGAAATCAATACCTTCGATTTGGGTGTAGGCTTGTGCAACTAGTCGAGCTTTATTCCTTATAACAATTCCATCTTCATCTTTCTTGTTGCAAAAAATCTACTTCGTACCAATGATATTATGCTTCTTGGGATCAGGTCTATCGACAAGGGACCAGACTTTATTGCTCTCAAACTAGTTAAGTTCTTCGAGCATTGCAGTCATCCAGTCTGAGTCCTTCATGGCTTCATCGAATTTTGATGGTTCTAGCATTGAGTCGACGTCCTGGTAGACGAATCTCTTCGAGCAATGAGTCGACGTCCACTCTTCTTCGAACACGAGGTAAAGCTTCTTCAGAATCTTGAGGATCCGGTTGTTCCTCGGGATCAACTTGGCCTTCAGGATTAGCTTGTCCTTCGGGATCCTTTCCTTCGGGTTCAGCTTCTCCTTCGGGTTGAGAATTTTCTTCGTTTATGCGTTCTCCTTCGACCTGTACATCATTAGCTCTAGGATGTTGATCTCCAGCGCCCCGGGCTATGTGTGGGAACATTGGACAATCATCATACTTGTTGGCTTGATGTGTATTTCCTTCGACAGGCCGAATATCTCCAATAGCCATGTACCTGATAAATTCATCCAAAGGTGGTTCATCCAGGTTAAGAGGTAATTGCTCTTTTTGAGAGCCGTTAGTTTCATCAAATCGAACATTTACAGTTTCTACAACTTTGCCTAGATGAGAGTTGTAAACTATGTAAGTGTGAGAATTTGAACCATAACCTAGGAGAAAACCTTCGTGTGCTTTTGGAGCAAACTTTGAGTTGTGATTCATATCTCTGATATAACATGGAGCACCAAAACCCCTGAGATATGAAACATTCGGCTTTTTACCAGTGATAAGCTCATGTGAAGAATTCTTCAGAAATTTTTGTAGATAAACCTTGTTGATGATATGACAGGTTGTGTTAATAGCTTCGGCCCAGAACCTGATAGGAGTCTTGTATTCAGCAAGCACTGTTCTTGACATTTCAATAAGTGTTCGATTCTTTCTCTCGACCACACCATTCTGTTGCGGTGTATAAGCAGCCGAGAATTCATGAGTAAAGCCATATTCATCAAGAAATTATTCGATATGAGTGTTTGTGAAATCTGTACCATTATCACTTCTGATATTCTTGAGAGATAATTCATATTCAGTCTGAGCTCTCTTTGCGAAAGTCTTGAAAATTTCAACAACCTTGCTCTTGTCATCTAGAAAGAAAACCCAAGTATATCGAGAGAAATCATCAACAATGACCAGACCATACTTGTTACCTCCAAGGCTAGCATAATTATGAGGAACGAATAAATCCATATGAAGCAATTCAAGAGGATGAGTAGTAGTAATGATAGTCTTTGCTGAGTGATGTTTCTTGGCAATCTTTCCTGCTTCACATGCACTGCATAGACGATCTTTATCGAATTTCACATTATCAATTCCAATGATATTCTTCTTCGAGATAAGAGTTTGAAGATTTTTCATTCCTGCATGACCAAGTCTTCGGTGCCATAACCAACCAGATGTGGCTTTAGCCATTAAACTTGTGGACACTGCAGGTCCTGAAGAGAAATAAACAATATAAAGATCACCTTTGCGATATCCTTCGAACACGAAGGAATAATCATCCTGTGAAAAGACAACACAACGAGAAGCAGAGAACAGTACAAGCATACCCACACCACAAAGTTTTGAGATAGACATGAGATTATATCCTAGTGATTGAATAAGCATAACCTTGTCAATATGCTTATCCTTCGATATAGCGACCTTACCCAAACCAAGTACTTTTCCTTTGTTGTTGTCACCGAAGGTAATATATCTCTGAGAAGATTCAGTAAGTTTGTCTTCGGTGAACAAATTTTTGTCTCCGGTCATATGATTTGTACAACCACTATCCATGACCCATTCGGATCCACCGGAGACATAGCCCTGCAGAAGAATTAGTTCTTCTTAACCACCCACAAACAAGGAGGTGACTTAGAAGGCATGGAAGTGCTAGTTGAGGCAGCAATATTATAGTGAACATGATTATATTGGCGATCGGGACCATCAAGCACACCATAAACATAATTCCTCGACGAGGGGTTAGAGTACTGGTAGGTAAAAGTAGTTTTGGTATTATTGTCACGATGACGATAGATATTTCTAACAACCCGATAGTATTCCTTCTGGGGAACATTAGAAGCAGGCACCAAGGTTTCATTTCTATCCTCGAGAGAACAGTAGTGATTCGGTGGTACCGAGGATTTTCCCTGCATAGAATGGTTAGGGGGCAGTTTTTCTACGAGAGATTTGCGAACCCAAATCTGTCGCTTATAGAAACCATTCTTCGGAGGAGTACCAACGAATTCCACTAACACCTTTCCTTCCTGATTTTTGACAAGCTTGTAGTCAGAATCAAGTGATTCATCAACAACAGCCTTATCATTTTTGCAGTTGAAACTTGAAAGGTTAGCAATATCAATGGGATTTTCCTTCGCCAGAACCCAGGTAGTTTTAGGATACTTCTCGGGTTCCCAGTAGGTGCCATCAGGATTGAGTTTCCTTACGAAACCAACTCCTTCGTTTCGAGGATTCCTATGAAGTAGATCCTTCCTTAGGATATCACATAGGTACTGGTGTCCCTGCACACTTTTGAACGTGCCTGTTTCAAATAAATTTCTCAACCTGAGGAGTTCCTCGGTAATGGTTTCCTCGTTCGAGGGGTTAGCATCATCAATACCAATAGGTTGCTTTCCTTTCGATTTCTCAGAAATAGACTCAATTTTACTTTGTTCCAAACAAGTCAAGCAAGGTGAAGTAGATTCATTTTTAGCTCCTGAGCCCTGTTGAGCAATGAGCGTGAGATTGACACTCTCAAACTCTTCCTGAGCCTCTCTCAGTTTCTCGAGAGCCATTTTCCTTTGAAGGAATTCATAGGTTAGCTTATCGTAGTCCGCTAAGAGAAGATCATGCCGAGAGGAAAGTTCATCGTACTTTTCCTTCAGAGCTGCATGCTCATTTGTCAAAGTTTGACCTTTCTCAATCTCATCGATCAACAAAGTCTCAGATTTTTTTAATAGTTTCACTTAGTGAATCTAGTTCATCTTGTTGGATAGATGCAATTTTGGCAACTTTGGCATAGCTTATCCTAGAGTTACTTTCATAAGCAGATCCATCAGAAGTATCATAGGAATTCTTAGAATAGGATACCTTAGCCTTGGCCATGAAGCAGTGATACGTCCAAAACGTATCTATAATTTCTGCTTGCTCCATGCATGTTTTGTGTGATATTTCTATGATCTAGATACACTTTCATACATTTTTGATCATATTTGGACTAACCTATTAACTCAGTGCACCCCAGTGCCAGTTCCAGTTTTCTGCTGTTTTTCTATTTCAGTTTTCCCCCATATAAAAAGTGCCAGAAAAATTCGAGAAAATTCAGATGAAAAATTAGCGTGACGAAAGCTTCGCGAAGAGCCCGAGAGGGGCCAGAGGGGATCCAGGGGGCCCAGGCGGCCACCCAGCGCGACCCCACCCCTGACGCGCCAGGGGGGCACCTGGGGCCCCTGGTCCACCTCTGGCTGCCCCCCTTCCCCTATCTATTCTCCGTCACGGGAAAACTCTAGAAGAAGAACCCTATTCCGCAAAGTCGCCTCTGTTCCGCCGCCGCTGCGCTTCCGAGATCGGGAGCACCAGAAGACCTCTTCCCGGCACCTTGCCGGAGGGAGGATTGACCTCCGGGAGTCTCCTCTCCACCATGGATGCTCCCCGGATGTCTCTTGAGTAGTTTTCCTTGGAACATGGGTCCGTGATCAGTAGCTATGTGATGTTCTCCTCCCCTCTTTGATCTTCATTGTTTAGACCTCGTGAGCTGCCCTACATGATCGAGGCACCTTTGTAATATTTCTGCTGTTGCTATGCTGAGTTTGATGGGATCTGATGGATTATGAGATTATGTTCAGATTGTGATAGAGTAATATATTTGGTTTTTATCTCTTATATTTTTGTTCCTAAGTAATTCTTGCATGTTCTCCGTTGTTGTTTATTGCTTTGGCCAAGTAGTAGGTAGTGACTCCAAGAGGGAACGTTGTGCTCGATTGTGGGTTCATGGCCCCCGATGACACGCTTGAGTGACAGAAACATGAGTCTAGGGGATGTGCTATTGCCACAAGGGGGAAAACAACGGTGCTTGTAACTGCGGTTACAAGGATTGTTCACTTTACGTAAAGTTCTTTTTAATGTAGTTGTCTGTTTCTTTGGGTTTACACTTGTTGGATAGATGCAATTTTGGCAACTTTGGCATAGCTTATCCTAGAGTTACTTTCATAAGCAGATCCATCAGAAGTATCGTAGGAATTCTTAGAATAGGATACCTTAGCCTTGGCCATGAAGCAGTGATACGTCCAAAACGTATCTATAATTTCTGCTTGCTCCATGCATGTTTTGTGTGATATTTCTATGATCTAGATACACTTTCATACATTTTTGATCATATTTGGACTAACCTATTAACTCAGTGCACCCCAGTGCCAGTTCCAGTTTTCTGCTGTTTTTCTATTTCAGTTTTCCCCCATATAAAAAGTGCCAGAAAAATTCGAGAAAATTCAGATGAAAAATTAGCGTGACGAAAGCTTCGCGAAGAGCCCGAGAGGGGCCAGAGGGGATCCAGGGGGCCCAGGCGGCCACCCAGCGCGACCCCACCCCTGACGCGCCAGGGGGGCACCTGGGGCCCCTGGTCCACCTCTGGCTGCCCCCCTTCCCCTATCTATTCTCCGTCACGGGAAAACTCTAGAAGAAGAACCCTATTCCGCAAAGTCGCCTCTGTTCCGCCGCCGCTGCGCTTCCGAGATCGGGAGCACCAGAAGACCTCTTCCCGGCACCTTGCCGGAGGGAGGATTGACCTCCGGGAGTCTCCTCTCCACCATGGATGCTCCCCGGATGTCTCTTGAGTAGTTTTCCTTGGAACATGGGTCCGTGATCAGTAGCTATGTGATGTTCTCCTCCCCTCTTTGATCTTCATTGTTTAGACCTCGTGAGCTGCCCTACATGATCGAGGCACCTTTGTAATATTTCTGCTGTTGCTATGCTGAGTTTGATGGGATCTGATGGATTATGAGATTATGTTCAGATTGTGATAGAGTAATATATTTGGTTTTTATCTCTTATATTTTTGTTCCTAAGTAATTCTTGCATGTTCTCCGTTGTTGTTTATTGCTTTGGCCAAGTAGTAGGTAGTGACTCCAAGAGGGAACGTTGTGCTCGATTGTGGGTTCATGGCCCCCGATGACACGCTTGAGTGACAGAAACATGAGTCTAGGGGATGTGCTATTGCCACAAGGGGGAAAACAACGGTGCTTGTAACTGCGGTTACAAGGATTGTTCACTTTACGTAAAGTTCTTTTTAATGTAGTTGTCTGTTTCTTTGGGTTTACACTTTGGGTGGGGCTCGCAACTTAATACCAGCGAGATGTTCTGGATAGATATCTCAAGGTGGATGATTAGTAGTAGATGCAGTTGGATTTCAGTCTACTTATTTTGGCGTACTGCCCGTGCTTTTGAGCCTCTTCCTTTCTTTTGTAGCATAGTTAGCATTACGGTGCGTTCATAATCATGTCAATTGCCCTTCTGTAATTTGTTTACCTCACATAGCAGTTTTATCGTCTTTTTGGAGAGAGACATCACTAGTGAACATCACGTATCCCGGTCCATATCCTTATTACTGTTTCCACGCTATCTTTACTTTTACTGTTGTTACTTGCTATCATTATCCTTGTGTTTTATCCTTTGTGAACAACAAGACCAGAGAGATTGACAACCTCTCTGAACTTCGTTGGGAACAAAGTTATCTGTGTCTGTGTGCAGGTCCGCGTCAGTTGCGCCGCTGACACCTACTTATCATCTCTGGAGTCCTACTGGAGACAAACCTTGGTATCTTCACCGAGGGAAAACTGCTGCTGCACTACATCTCAAACCTTCCACTTGGGGTAACCAACGAAGGGCGAGAAGCCACCAAGCAAGTTTTCTAGCGCCGTTGCCGGGGACTCCGAGTGCTAAGATAGGGGAGTTGCACACTACCCTTTACCTTTGTTTTTTAGTCTTGTTAGCTTATAGGTGGCGCATTCTGGATGCGCCACCCCTAAGACCCTTAGGCGTGGCGCATCTCAGAATGCGCCACCTATAAGCTCTTAGGGGTGGCGCATTCTGAAAATGCGCCACTATTAATTTTTTTTAATTTTGAATTTTGAATCTGGATCTGGAAAACAATTTTTTTATTTTTTTGTTTTTAATTTTTAATTTTTATTTATTTTTTCTTAATCTCAGGTTAGTATGCTTAATGCTCAGTGGTCACTATGCTTAATCTCAGGTGAAACTAACCTCTGTGGTCAAACTTCCCCGAGGGTCACCCATCCTAGCAGTACTCCAGCACCAGCACGCTTAACTTCTCGGTTCTATTCAACTCTCACTCCAACTCACCTAGCAGGCACTTGTTGATATATCTAACATATAAATCCTATTAAACCATGTTGATGTCTAGGACCATGTTAATGTTCATGGGTGTGCTAAAATTTTCAACATTTTTTTTGAAACTTTCTCGATGGGACCATTAGCATATTTTGAACTTAAAAAAAATGTTTTTTTAATTTATTTTTATTTTTTTAAATTTTTTTAATGTTACTATCTAAAATTTTCAACTTTTATTAACTTCCCGATTTGTCCGCTAGCCTATTTTGAATTTTTTTAAAAAAAAATATTTTTAAAAAAAATTCAAAAAAAAATTCTGTTACTAGTGGCGCATTTCATACAAAATGCGCCACTACTAATTTCAAAAAAAAATTCAATTTTTTCTCTTTTTTTGGGCCTCCAGATCTTCAAACGCCCGTAACTTTTTTTCTGTTAGGTTTTTGAGGATTCTAAAAATGTTAAACGGGTTACACCTAGTTGAAATTCGATATAACTTTTCGAGTAGATGATTTTTCATATAAAAAACTTTTTCATCAGAGGTCGTATGCAAAAGTTAAGCCCATTTTACGAAATTCTTGGGAGATTTCGCAAAAAAAGTCGAAATTCATATTTGTAAATTTTCCTAATAACTAGACCACATATCATTTGGGAAACTTATTTTATTTTATTTTTTTGACATTTCTATCATTTTCTTTTATTTATTTTCAAATTGAAAAGGTGGTCCACGGGGGGTGGGGGTGTATTTGGGAATTTTCCGGCGCAGTTTTTTCTTATTAGTGGCGCATATGGGAAATGCGCCACCCCTACGAGCTTATGGGTGGCGCATTCTGGATGCGCCACTAATAATTCCTTAGGGGTGGCGCATTTACAGAATGCGAATGCGCCACCCCTAAGCTCTTAGGGGTGGCGCATTTCCAAAATGCGCCACCTATAAGGTTCTTAGGGGTGGCGCATTTCTCCAAATGCGCCACGTATAAGGGGATCCAGGGCTGGCCCACTCTTAGGGGTGGCGCATTTTGGAAAATGCGCCACCTATAAGAGCTTATGGGTGGCGCATTTTTTACCAGTGCGCCACCCCTTACAACATAGTGGCGCATTACATATAAAATGCGCCACTAATAAGCTTTCCATGTATAGCTATTTCCCTAGTAGTGTGCCACACTTGCTGCTACTATGGGTTCCACTGAAAACACCAAGTTGTGTGACTTCACTAGTCACAACAACCAAGACTTTATCTGCACTCCCATTGCCACACCTGCCACTTCAGCTATCTCTTATGAAATTAAACCTGCTTTGTTAAACCTTGTTATGAGAGATCAATTCTCTGGTGCTGGAGATGATGCTGCTTTACACTTGAATAATTTTGTTGAATTATGTGATATGCAAAAGTATAAAGAAGTAGAAGGTGATGTTGTTAAGCTCAAGCTCTTTCCTTTCTCATTAAGGGGAGATGCTAAAATCTGGTTTCAATCTTTGCCTAGAAATAGCATAGATTCTTGGGATAAGTGCAAAGATGCTTTTATAGGGAAGTACTACCCTCCTGCTAAGATTATCCAATTGAGGAGTAATATTATGAATTTTAAGAAATTGTATAATGAACACGTTTCCCAAGCTTGGGAACGAATGAAATCTCTTGTTAAGAAATACCTTACACATGGTTTGACTACCTGGATGGTTATCCAGACTTTTTATGCAGGCTTGAACTTTACCTCGCGGAACCTGTTAGATTCGGCCGCGGGAGGAACCTTTATGTCAACTACACTTGGTGCTGCCACGAAGCTTCTCGATGAAATGATGAACAATTATTCCCAATGGCACACCGAACGCGCTCCCACAGGTAGGAAGGTAAATTCTGTCGAGGAAATTACCTCCCTCAATGAAAAATTTGACTTAATTATCTCTCTACTTACCAAGTAACCCTCTATTGATCCTCATGATGTTCCTTTAAATTCATTGGTTTCCCAAGAAAAAGTAGATGTGAACTTTATTGCTAGAAACAACTTCAACAACAATACTTATAGGGGAAATTTTGCTAGCAATCCTAGACCGTTTCCATCCATCTATGGGAACAACAACACTTACCCTAGCAACAAGAACCCCTCTTCTGAATTAGAAAGCATGCTTAGAGACTTTATCACTACCCAAAAAGCCTTCAACAAAAATGTAGAGGAGAAATTAGCTAAAATAGATAATCTCTCTTTGAAGGTAGAAAGCTTATCCCTCGATATTGAGATGCTTAAAATTAGAACCTCCCCCCTTGAGGAGAAAAAGGCCACTCCTATTAATGCTATCCAGTTACAAATCAATGAAAATATTAGGATGATGGCTAAACTTAAAGAAAGATGGGCTAGAGAAAAAGAGGAAGAGGATAGAATTAAAAGCCTTCCTACACACCACACAGTTGCCACTATCCAAATTGTTGAGGACACCCAAACTATTAGCACCCAATGCACTCCTAGTCCCGTTGGACCTATTAATGGTGATGCTAATACCTCAACCGTAGATAAAGAAACTCCTATGAACATAGAGGGTTTCAAACAAGTGAGCCTAGATGACACTACTACCACCTTTGATAGTAGTAATATTGATTTTGATAGTTGCACCCTCTCAGAAGTTATTAGTTTGCTACACAAAATGTCTAGAGACCCCCACACTAGCACACTTAATCTTGCCTTCACGGAGCATATCACAAATGCTCTCATCAAAGCTAGGGAGGAGAAGCTTAGAGTAGAAGCCTCCATACCTAGGAAGCTAGATGATGGTTGGGACCCTATGATCAAAATTAAATTAAATAACTTCTCTTGCTATGCTCTATGTGATGTTGGAGCTAGTACCTCTGTTATGCCCAAAAGAATATTTGATATGTTTGAATTGAAGCCTTTTGAGCCTTGTTCTTTTGGTGTTTGTCTTGTTGATTCTTCCATAAAGAAACCTTTGGGGAAGATCGCCGATGTTCTTATCATTGTCAATGACAACTATGTTCCCGTTGATTTTATTGTTATGGATATAGAGTGTGAACCTTTGTGTCCAATTATTTTGGGACGTCCTTTTCTTTGCACCGTTGGTGCGGTTATTGACATGAAAGAGGGGAATATAAAATTCCAATTCCCATCCAAAAAGGGGATGGAACACTTCCCTAGAAAGAAAATCAAGTTACCTTTTGAGTCCGTTACACGGGCTAGTTATTCTCTTTCTCTTGATAAAACTTGATTCTTCTTTTTGCATCAAGCCTAGCTAATGGCTTTAAAGAAGCGCTTTCGGGAGGCAGCCCGCAACGAATTTAGGTGTTTCTTTTTGCTTTTGTTGTGTCTTGATGATTTTTACTTCTGTAGCAACATCATTGTATCTTTATTTTTCAGCTTTGTGCCAAGTTATAGCCTCTTACGGCAAGGGAAGTAAAAGTTGTGACATGCTGTCCAGAAAACAGATTCTGTCCTCGTGACCAGAAAAATTCCAGAAAACGTATTTTCTGAGTTTTTTTAGTTGAGTTACAGAAGTGCCCCTAAAAAATTCTTTACTATCTGTTGTTCTGTTTTTCACAGATTCTGCCACGTTTTGTCTCTCCTAACTTTTGCAAACCTTAAGCTTGATTTTTCTTGTCAAAAACTTTTTGGCACTCTTGAGAAACAGTAGCTCTTCTAGAATATCTTTTTATCCAGTGGGGAAAATTATTTATTAAGGGTACTAACCTCTCTAATCATCTTATTATGAGTTATGTATGAAGGGAGTTTTCAAGTGTGCGATGGAAGATGATGAAAGAAGATCCAGGAGTGTCAAGCGCTCAAGCTTGGGGATGCCCCCATGCATCCGCAATAAATATTCAAGGAGACTCAAGCGTCTAAGCTTGGGGATGCCCCCGTGCATCCCCTTCTCCATCAACAAATCATCAGTTCGTCCTTCGTCTCACTATATTTTTATCACTTCATGCGTTATGTGCTATGCTTGGAGCGTCTCGCTCTTAGGTTTTGTTTTTAGTTTTCTTGAGCTTTTCTTGCTGTTCATAACAAGTTAGACCCCTTCTTAATTTGTGTGGGAGAGAAACACGCTCCACTTTCAAAATTTAGAACACATCATAGGATTTTTCCTGCCTATCTTTTTGCTGTTGTGTGTTCTTTATCTTTTCATAGCTACTGCCATGTTTAGTTTTAGTCTTAGTTTGTCTTTAGCAAGAGCCTTGGCTTTTGTTCATTTTGTTGCTGCAACTCTTTTTAGTTTTCATGTTTATCTTGTTAAAGAGAGTTGGTTGTTGCACTGAGTTGTGTCTTGTCTTGAAAGTAGGTAATTGAGGTTGCTATTTTAATTTTAGTAGTAACTTGCAATAGTTTTGAGGTATTGTTGTGAGTAATGTTTGAACTTTTGGTGTCAAGTGCTCTAGCCTATTAGTGATAGGTTTCGTATTTTGGGCAATCCGTGTGTATTTTCAAAACCTACAAACTTGTAATAGTTTTGAGGTATTGTTGTGAGTAATGTTTGAACTTTTGGTGTCAAGAGCTCTAGCCTATTAGTGACAGGTGTCGTATTTTGGGCAATCCGTGTGTATTTTCAAAACCTACAAAACTAGTTGAGAACTCTAGCTACTAGATGGATCACTACTCTTCTGAGGAGTCGAATATCAGAGAACACTCACGTACCATGAGTCGAGGATGCGCAAGGATAACCAAACCCCCATACACTCCTCCTCGGGGTACTTGTCTCTTTGTGAACCTCCTTATTAGATTGAGAGTTACCGATAATAAGTGCATGAGTTCTTCGGACTAATGTAAGTATTGAAAGTTGACACTTCCACCTTCCCATATTTTGCTAGCCTCTCCTGTGCCGTGCATTGCCTTCTTCTCACTCCGAGAGTTGGTGTCCACCTTCGCCGGTACATCCAAACCCTTGGCATGATACGCTTTGCCATCATAAGCCTCCTTATATCTTCCCTCAAAACAGCCACCATACCTACCTATGAAGGTATTTCCATAGCCTTTCCGAGTTATATTGCCATGCAACACCCACCTCTTCATGAATTCATCTTCATGCCATACATGTTCTTGCTACACTAGCAGCGACATACATTGCATACATCATGATAGTTACATCTTCTTTATGATTTTGAGTACCTTGTAAAGTGTGAAAGATCTCCTTTACCTTCTTGTAAAATAGAGTGTTTCCCTTAAGTGAGGAAAAGATCCCAAAGTGGACACATTAAAAGATCCCAAAGAGGACAAATGAGAGTTAAATAGAAAGAGCCATTGAGGCCACAAAAAATACAAAAAAATAGAAAAAATAGAAAAAGAAATAAAAAGAGAGAAATGGGCAACACTACTATCCTTTTGAGAGATCCACACTAGTACTCCCTTTATATCCTTGTACGCCATAGAGATGATCATTATGCATATAGCTATGTGGGGACCTTCACACTATAGAACTTGGCTTGCATATTCCAAGGATGAGCCTCCTAAAACGAGCTCTAGGTCTTCATGAGCGAGCAAGTTAGATGCACCCCCACTAGTTCCATTGGAGAGCTTCTTAGCTCGTATGTGCATCCGTTGCATGGCAATCCCTACTCCTCACATCATATCTATCATTTGGCATTTCTTAACTATGATTGTCCTCATTGATGTGAGCCTTTCTCATCCTTTTTGTCTTCCTCCTCCGTACTTCTCTCTTTGCCATCCTAAGTGTCAACTCTCGTGCTTACGCTCATCCATTGCATGAGTGCTCAAAATATCGAAAAGGAGTGGATCAAATTGACTTGTACCTGGCTAGTGGTCTGGGGACGAGTCAACATAAGATTCCAAAGAAGACCACGTGTGAAACTTTAGTAGATTGAGTTCTCAACAAAAATACATTTTTCTCATATTCCATATCCCCCTTCTTGCACGCAAACACCATTTGGAGACATTCGAGTCACGGACAGCGAGAGCTCTTGCACCTTTTGTTCTTTTGTTACTTGTTTCAATGCTAATATAGACTCTTGCATGTTATGACTTGAATTGAATCTCTAACCTTGATTGCTTTACTTTTCAAAGTTCTTTTATGGTTGCTAGCATGTCACCACAGAAATTATGCTTGTTATCATTTACCTACTCGAGGACGAGCAGGAATTAAACTTGGGGATGTTGATACGTCCAAAACGTATCTATTATTTCTGCTTGCTCCATGCATGTTTTGTGTGATATTGCTATGATCTAGATACACTTTCATACATTTTTGATCATATTTGGACTAACCTATTAACTCAGTGCACCCCAGTGCCAGTTCTTGTTTTATGCTGTTTTTCTATTTCAGTTTTCCCCCATATAAAAAGTGCCAGAAAAATTCGGGAAAATTCAGATAAAAAATCAGTGTGACGGAAGCTTCGCGAAGAGCCCGAGAGGGGCCAGAGGGGAGCCAGGGGGCCCAGGCGGCCACCTGGCGCGGCCCCACACCTGGTCGCGCCAGGGGGGCGCCTGGGGCCCCTGGTCCACCTCTGGCTGCCCCCTTCGCCTATTTATTCTCCGTCACGGGAAAACTCCAGAAGAAGAACCCTATTCCGCAAACTCGCCTCTGTTCCGCCGCCGCCGCGCTTCCGAGATCGGGAGCACCAGAAGACCTCTTCCCGGCACCCTGCCGGAGGGAGGATTGACCTCCGGGAGTCTCCTCTCCACCATGGATACTCCCCGGATGTCTCGTGAGTAGTTTTCCTTGGACCATGGGTCCGTGATCAGTAGCGATGTGATGTTCTCCTCCCCTCTTTGATCTTCATTATTTAGACCTCGTGAGCTGCCCTACATGATCGAGGCACATTTGTAATATTTCTGCTGTTGCTGTGCTGAGTTTGATGGGATCTGATGGATTATGAGATTATGTTCAGATTGTGATAGAGTAATATATTTGGTTTTTATCTCTTGCATGTTCTCCGTTGCTGTTTATTTCTTTGGCCAAGTAGTAGGTAGTGACTCCAAGAGGGAACGTTGTGCTCGATTGCGGGTTCATGCCCTCCGATGACACGCTTGAGTGACAGAAACATGAGTCTAGGGGATGTGCTGTTGCCACAAGGGGGAAAACAATGGTGCTTGTAACCGCGGTTACAAGGATTGTTTACTTTACGCAAAGTTCTTTTTAATGCAGTTGTCTGTTGCTTTGGGTTTACACTTTGGGTGGGGCTCGCAACTTAATACCAGCGAGATGTTCTGGATAGATATCTCAAGGTGGATGATTAGTAGTAGATGCAGTTGGATTTTGGTCTACTTATTTTGGCGTACTGCCCGTGCTTTTGAGCCTCTTCCTTTCTTTTGTAGCATAGTTAGCATTG
Source organism: Bromus sterilis (assembly GCA_950022295.1). Classification (NCBI taxonomy): domain Eukaryota; kingdom Viridiplantae; phylum Streptophyta; class Magnoliopsida; order Poales; family Poaceae; genus Bromus; species Bromus sterilis. The sequence goes on from OX465598.1 coordinate 112,426,838, forward strand.
CGGTGCGTTCATAATCCTGTCAATTGCCCTTCTGTAATTTGTTTACCTCGCATAGCAGTTTTATCGTCTTTTGGGAGAGAGACATCACTAGTGAACATCACGTATCTCGGTCCATATCCTTATTACTGTTTCCATGCTATCTTTACTTTTACTGCTTTTACTTGCTATCATTATCCCTTGCGTTTTATCCTTTGTGAACAACAAGACCGGAGAGATTGACAACCACTCCGAACTTCGTTGGGAACAAAGTTATCTGTGTTTGTGTGCAGGTCCGCGTCAGTTGCGCCGCTGACACCTACTTATCATCTCTAGAGTCCTACTGGAGACAAACCTTGGTATCTTCACCGAGGGAAAACTGTTATTGCACTAAATCTCAAACCTTCCACTTGGGGTAACCAACGAAGGGTGTGAAGCCATCAAGCAGTAAGATGGAGATTCATCTTGACTGATTTGGTTGGTGAAGAATGAACTTGAAGTCTTGTTCGAAGAAAATGCTAGACCAGCAACACCATTAGATTCAGAGCCAGAACCAGAACCAGATCTTGAGTTTGATTCAGCTTCGGAACCGGAGGCTTCATCTTCAGAGTTCATCTCTTTACCCAAGTAGGCCTTGGCACGGTGAGAATTCTTGCGTCGAGAGGAATGTGATTTCGAGGAAGAACTCCCTCGATGTTTGTGGTACTTCTTCTACTTGTCATCATCAGAACCATCTTTCTTGTCTTTTCTGGACTTTGAATCATATCTCTTCGACTCATAGTTTGTGCTCGATATGTGTGACTTGCTCGAAGAGTTGCTGTGAGAGTGCTTTGATCTATGTTCACTTTCCCAAAGAGGACAATTAGCAATGAAGTGACCTGGCTTCTTGCACTTGTAGCAGCAGTTATCTTTCGCTGAAGAGTTTCTGGATGATGATCGATGCTGTGATGAATTGCTCGAATGTCTGGAGGAATAATTTTTCTTTGGTGAAGAGGAATTCCTTCTCTGGAAGCGGTTGAATCTTTTCATTATTAGTGCTAGATCCTTTCCAATATTCTCGGGGTCATCAGTGGCACCTCCAAATTCAGAACAGGCTTTAAGAGTGGAATGATGTGAAGCTCTGGCCTTGAGTGCATGAGATTTTCTTCGAGTTCCGTTGACATCTCGTGTTTCTTCTTCTTCCATTTCGAAAGTGTTGAGTCTCTCGAGAATATCAGCGGCAACAAGATCCTTGAAATCAGTCCTTTCCTTGATCATCAGCACAATGTGATCAAAGGAATCATCAAGGGAACGGAGCAAAGTTCTGACAACGATCCGATTGGTAATGTCTTCGGCACTGAGAGAAATCAGTTCATTTGACAGAGCAGTAAGTCCGGTGTATATGGAGTTAACTTTCTCTCCCTCGTGCCTCTTGAATCGATAGAATTTTCTTCGAAGGGTGTCAATACGAGCATCTTTCTGAGTAGATACACCTTCACCAATCTTCTCGAGATAGTCCCAGACACATTTGGCCGAAGAAATATTCTTGACTTCATGATATTTTTCTGGAATCAGATGATTTGTGATGAATACCCAGACTTCAGAATCGAGGGCCATCTTCTTTGCCTCTTCAGGAGTGATAGCGCTTCTGTCTTTGACATTTACACCATTCTTGACAACTTCCCAAGCGGCAGAGTTGATGGCCATGATGTTCCTCTTCATTTTGTCCTTCCAATAAGGGTAGTCCTTCCCATTGTAGATAGGAATTGGTTCCCCGAGCGAACAACTTCAAACGACATTCTTGACAACACTCCAGGTGGTTAGACCAAAATACGCAGAGCGTAGGGAGTGCCTAGCTCTGATACCAATTGAAAGCTCAAGAATGATCAGAGGGGGAGGGGGTGAATGATCACTTCTAAAAATTCTAAGGAACTTAGAAGGAATTCATGCAAACTGCGAAGGACTACAGGCATCTCGAAGGAAATACAGTTTCGAAAGATATACATAGCTCAAAAGGATTGGGAGCGAAGGTAAGCATCGAAGGCAAACAGGCAACGAGTAAATACTAAATGTAAATGCAAGAAGGAAAACGAGCCTGACACGATGATGTTTGGTAAACCAGTTCACACTCTGCAAAGTGCTACATCTAGTTGGAGGGACTGGTGATTTAACACCTCCGTCCTATTCTCCACTGCAACAAACTCCTCGAGCTTGTCCAGTTTTCACTCGTGGTAGATGATTTAGGACATCTCCGACACCTTTACAAACTTCCTTCAGCAGCGACAATTTCTCTTCGACTGCTTGACAGGAGACGCCTAACCGTCTAGGAGACTTGCAGTTCTCCAAGATAAAAAGATCGTCTAATCTCAACCTAAGTCTCTGTGAATTTCTCAACTCAGTTCAGACATGGGTTTTGGTTTTCTCTCGATGGATCTCTCCTGGGATGCTCCTAGTCCTTCTGTCTTAGAATTTTCAGTGGAGCAGTCAACCCGAAATGGCGGGTAGGTGCGGGGTATTTATAGTTGGCGATCCCAATGGGTAAAATGACTGAAGTGACCCGATGCGACCACTTGACGCGTGCCCAAAACGGTCGGAATCCACTCACTGCGCAACTTTACTTGAGGAACAAGTAAGCTGACTTACCGAACGACTTCTCTCTCGAAGGCACGAAGTGCAATGACTTTGCCTTCGAGCTATTCACTCGACTCAGTAAGATTTCTCTCGGTAGGCTTTCATGGGTTTAGGTTGAGCAGAGAAAATTGACTTCGACAAAGATCTCAACTAGCAAACCCCTCTTGATAGTACGGTTTTTCCAGAGAAACTAGTAAAAAGACTAAGTCTTCGACCAGCCTCAGCTTTCTCCTCGTTGCGCTTTTACTCGAGAGAGTCTTCTTCTTCAACGACATTTTTGGGGGTCGTCTTCCTTCACAGGTTTCGGTAGTTGACTGTAGCTTCGCTGCAGTGAGTTGTCCTTCGACCTTCTCCTTGCAAACTCCATTCTTTCGTAACCTAAGTATCTGTTTATAGTCGATAACAATATTAGTTCCACTTCTTCTTTGTCCAACAATCTCCAAAACCTTCGGAGGCAAAACTTGCTCTTACAGTCCGCCCAAGGGGGGAGGCTCCTCCTTCCCCTAATGGGCCCCATGAGGCCCATGTACCTTTTTTAATTCATTTTTTATTATTTAAATTATAATTTTAATATTTAATTTATCAATTAAATAATAAAACATATTTAAATAATATTTTGAACAATTCAAAATCTCCAGAAACATTTCTGGCCTTCACCGGAAACAATTCCGGTGTTCTCTCTTATTTCTCCGGTGATCCCGAATCTATCCTTAATGCATCGAATACCCTTAAGTGTGAAACCCTACGGTCCGGAAAACAACAGACATGATCAAGACACTTTCTTGATTAATGACCATCGATCAGACCTGGTTACAATCCTAGATGCCCCTTGCGCTTCCATCGAATGAAACTTCATCGATGTTGGATTCGTTTAATGTTGAGCATTATCCCTTTGTCCTATGGTACTTTGCTTGTCCGAGGTTTGATCGTCGGTATCCAATATACCTAGTTCATCCTCGTTATCGACAAACATGTTTACTCGTTCCCGTGATATTGCAACCCTATGACCTAGTCACACTTTTGCAAACTTTATGATGCAATATCACTGAGTGGGCCTAGAGTACCTATCCGTCACTCGGATGGAAAAAATCCCGCGTTGATCTATTTGCATACTCATTAACATATCTATTCGGAATACCTGAAGTACTCCTTTATGGCCAGCATATTTCAGTCAGGCGGTGGGTAGAAAATGAAGGCATCCTAATAGAAAGTAATTACATATGGTCATTACGGTCTAAGGATCTGGTCACTACGTTGTAGTTATTGCAATGTTGAACTCATGTGACTCGATCACATTGCAACACTTCTGGTGGGGGTGTGTCCATCATATCATTCTCCTAATGACATGACCCCATTGTCAATAGGCGATTATGTCCTCATGATCATGAAACCTTGATCATCCGATTGACAGTGGACTAGTATAATAGAGTTAACTAGGGACCTGGTTGTTTTATACCACACGTGTATTAATGTTTCCGCTCAATACAGTTATAGCACAGTATAAAAATTATTATGAACTAATGGAATATGCTAATTTGCCTCTAGGGCACATTCCCAACAGTTTCCCACTTGCACTAGAGTACAAACAATCTAGCTGCATTTTCTGTGGATCATAACTCAATATCATCTATATGGTTATAGATCATGCTTGCTTGTGGAAAAGGTTGTATCAACGGTCTGGGTACCATTCATATCCGTGTGTCTTTTGCAAATCATTAATGTCACCTAGTTTGACATTCCTTCATTATCCATTATAATGACGAGGTATATATACCTGGCGGTAGAGTGAGACTTCGTTTGTTGTGTTTCAGCAATGACATCCGGTGGGTCACGAGGACTTATGCCATAGTCATGCACAGTGAAACTCACTCATTCAGAAGTCGTACTTCTTAAGCCAAAATATAACTCTTGCCACTTCTAAAGCAGCCACGTCAATGTAGATTTAATCCTTAGTGCATTGTATGCAACTTTGATGTCTAACCATGTTTCTTTCAACTTAGGCATTCATTAATATAATATCTCAATTTTCTAGGTTAGTGTCACAACTTGAGCCAGCATAACATTTATGGTCAAGTAAACTATCCTTTACAAATCAGAGATGCATCCTCAGTTCTCTCCAGATACTGGAGGATAAACTTAACACTTTGTTCAATGATTTACTCATAAATTATATCACAACATGTTCTTATTACTAAGAACTTGGGTCACATTACATCGAGTACATAACTCTGGTTTTATATGAAAGAACCTATGACAAAGGCATAGAGGATCTAGCACATCCATTTCTTTCCTTTATTTAACCATTGTTTTTGTAATGAGATCAACTCGATACTTCTTTTGGATATACAAGTAAGAACTACTTCTTGACTTGTCCCATTCTGAACTCCTTCAGAATCTTATCCAGGAAAATATTCCGACTCAATGTTTATCAAACACATTAATCTATCTTAATAGATTTTCAATGTTTAATACTTGTTCATATTCATTTATGAAAGATTCAAATAATCATTAATACCAACTACACCATTCTTAATATGTTATCCATATATTAGAATGTTGTCATGCTCTGATACGTCTCAAAGTTATCTACTTTTGCAAACACTTTTGCTATTGTTTTTCCCTCATTCTTGCGTGATTGGGAGGAAACTAACCCGCACTAACGATGTTTTCAGCAGAGCTTCCTGTATGGTTTTATTGTGCGCAGGAAAATGGATTTTTAGGTGTCTCAGAAAATTCTAGGAAAACTCACAGAAAATCCACGCAGCTGAAGGGCCACTGTGCCAGAAGTGGGACCATAGGGCAGCCAAGGGGGCCCCAGGCGCCCCCTGGAGCGGCCAGGGGTGGGGCCGCGCCGTCTGGCCGCCTGAGGGCCTCCCCACTCCTCTGGTGCCCCACCGAGGCTCCTATTTATTCCTGTGAGGGAGAAATCCCGAAATAGAAGTTGTTTTCCCAATTCGCGTCGCGGAGCCGCCGCCACCCTCTGTTCTTCTCCGGGAGGGCTAATCTGGAGGTTGTTTTGTCCTCCAGTGAGGGGAGATCATCGCCATCGTCATCATCATCACTACTCTATCCTCCCTCCATGACTTCTCCATCCATGTGTGAGTAATTCCCTGCTGTAGGAAAAGGGGGTGGTAGGGATTGGATGAGTTAGATCATGTAATAGTTTATCAGATTGTTGGGGGCATGTTGCCTATCATCTAGATTGTCGTTTATCATCTCGGCTTCAACTTGTTGCTCTTAATGCTTGTCACTTTGGGCCTGAGTGCCATGATTTCAGATATGAACCCTATGTGTTTGCATGAATATATTTGTGTTCTTATCCTATCTATGAGTTGTATGCACCTGTTATAGTCGGGAACCGGCGATCCCAAAGGTGACAACTTGGGACACCAAAGGGGATGGACTATAGTTTGAGGATTCCATGTATCCATTGATTGTTAATGCTTTGTTCCTGTGCTTTTTGACAGGAGCATCTTAATCTCCATAAGTTCCTTTTGGCCCCGTTCGTAGAGGGATGGTAGGACAAAAGATGTTGTGCAAGTTCTTATTGGAAGCACGTACAACTACATATGGGGTACATGCCTGATGTTTGATTTATGCCTAGATGATCATTTCTTTTTTGTGTGCCTTGCCCCAAGTTAAATACATGATGTGCCTTATCCATGCAGCGCCCAACCATCCATCTCCCTAGCCTACAGTGTTTTTAATTCTGCTGGTCACTAGTTGTTTACTTTTGTTGTTTTACTGTCGCTATTTCACCACCACTATTTCCGTTGGTTTCATCACATCCATATCGCAGTTACTACTAATATCTTGTTGCAAGTAAGTATATCTCAGGTGCGGTGGAATTGACAACTCCACTGTTAAAGCTTGTGGATATTCTTTGGCTCCCCTTGAGTCGAATCTATAAATTGGGTTATTCTTACCCGCGAAGACTATCTCGATCCCCTGCAGTTGTGGGTTATCAAGCCTGTTTTCTGGCGCCGTTTCCGGGGAGCATAGCTTTATTCACAAGTCTACTTGAAGTATTTTACCTGCTACAATTTATCCGCTAGGGTAAGAAAGAAGACCCCAAGGTCCTGATCTTACCATCCCCTACGAGAAAAGGTACCGTTCTGAACATCAGTGCTACACTTGATTCACCTTCAGTTATGAGTAAGTTTGCTTCACCTCCACCACATGATGCTTCTACTGAATCTGTTACTATGTCCGATACTTTTGATGATGCTTCTACTACTCTTGATGATATTGGTTCACTTAGTCACGCTCTTGAGAAACAGATCGCTGCTTCTGGAAAAAAATCTGGAATTGAAATTCCTGATACTTGCTACCCTTTTGATGGAACTTACAATTATCCTGATTTGAGTAAACTCAAGGAGAGACTCCTTGATGATGATTATATTATACTTGATGATGATTTATGCAGGGAACTAACAGATTTTGTCGACTCTGACCCTGATGCTATTAAGAAGCTTCTCGAAAAACACTCCCTGAGGAACAAGACCGTTCCTGATCCTAAATTTGCTACATCTCCTATATGCATCAATGATCTTGATTATAATTTCTCTATTGATCTTTCACTTATATCTATGGTTGAAGTTGACCCCTTTTATGGCAGAGAAAATGATGATGCTATTACATACCTGACCAAACTCACTGAGTTGGGTGGCTTGTTTACTACAAATGAAAAGATACGATACTTCTATGTTACTAAGCTTCTTCATTTCTCTTTAAAGGAAGGTGCTAAAGCATGGTATGATGCACTACCATGGGGTTCCATTAGGAGTCCTCAAGACTTAGCTCACTCTTTTGTTGATAAGTACTTTCCTGCTCATATGCAACATGCTTCTTTACAAAGAATTTATAACTTTAAATAGTTGCAGGATGAGAACCTCCCTAAATCTTGGGGGAGGTATTGCAGTCTGATCCAGGCTAGACCGGGACATGGAGTCCCTAAGAATGAATTAATTGATATATTTTATGCTGGTCTAACTGATGAATCTAGATCCTATTTGGACACTTGTGCTGGTTGTGTTTTCAGGAAAAGAACACCGGACGATGCAGAAGAATTAATGGGCAAGATTGCCAAGAACCACGAAGATTGGTCCGTCCCTGAACCACCTCCACCACCAAAAAAAAGGGGCATGCTTGTCCTAAGCCCCGAAGATATGCAATAAGTGAAGAAGTCTATTAAAGAGAAGGGTATTAAAACTGAAGACGTAAAGAATCTACCCCCTATTGACAAGTTGTGTGAGCCTACCACTCACCCTCCTATGGTAGAGGTACACTCTCTTTTAGATTTCAATGCAAGTGGCATTCCTCATGGTAATCCTCCTGATCAATGTTTAGATGAGCTTGATAATTTCATTATGAAGCAAAATCACTTTAATGAGAGGATACAAAGCCAGTTGCATGATAATTATCTTGCTATCAAAAGCTTGCTTGATGTTCTAGGTAGAACAGTTAATGATGTTAAATGTCTTGTGAAGCACTTCATATGGTTCAAACTTAGCTTGATCAAATTTCTAATGTGCAAAAAGATTGTCTTGCTAATAATTCCAAACAGAACATACAGGCCTTCGGGATTAAAACCCGAGGAGGAACTAGCACTCAAGATCCTCTTTATCCGGAGGGGCATCCAAAGAGGATCAAGCAAGATTCTCAAATGCAGGAAGAAGAAATTGTTAGCTCTCCGAAGAAGAAGAAGAAGCACAAAGAAGCTGACAATTCCAATGATCCAAATAGTATATCTACCTCCGATGCTAAGACTGAAGATGGTGCTGAACCGGAAAAGGATATTGAAAAGAATGATCCACCCGAAGTTCGAGAAGAAGAAGCACCCGATAAACGCAAGAAATACACTAGAGAAGACTTCATCGCAAGAAGACATGGGAAGGAAAAAGAACCATGGGTACAGAAACCCATGCCCTTTCCAGGTAAGTCTCTCAAAACTAAAGAAGAAGAGCATTACAATAAGTTTTGTGAGTGGATGAAACCTCTTTTTCTTCAAATTCCTTTGGCTGATGCTATTAAGTTACCTCCTTACTCGAGATATATGAAAGATATTGTTACTAATAAAAGAAAAGTTCCTAATGAAGCAATATCTACTATGATTGCTAACTACTCTTTTAGTGGCAAGATTCCTGAGAAGCTTGGTGATCCAGGTATACCCACCATTCCTTGATCCATAAAGAATAATTATGTCAGGACTACTCTATGTGATCTGGGAGAAGGAGTGAGTGTTATGCCTTTTTCTCTTTACAAGAGACTTTGTTTAGTAAAACTAATCCCTACAGATATATCTCTTCAGATGTCTGACAAGTCAACAGCCGTTCCCATTGGTATTTGTGAGGATGTTCCCGTTGAAGTTGCTAATTGTTTAATCCTTACTAATTTTGTTGTGCTTGACATGCCCGAGGATGGGAGCATGTCTATTATTCTTGGTAGACCTTTTCTTAACACCGCAGGTGCTATTATTGATTGCAATAAAGCAAAGGTTACTTTTAATGTGAATGATAAAGAACACACGGTGTATTTTCCGAAGAAGATTGACAAAAGGCATGGCCTCAACTCTATAGAGAATATCGAGACCGTGAAGATTGGTGAGTGGGATTGTCCTCTACATGTGCACCACAAATACAAAACCATTATGGTGGGGACAATATCCATTAAAGTAAAGGTACCATGAATGTTTCATAGTAAGTGAATTTTTTTTCTCTATGTATTGCTAGTTTGGTAGTAGTACTTGATCAACCTTGCTATTAGATGAGTATTATATAAGTAAAAAGTAGAGGTTGTTATGTTTGCATTTCTTTTAGCTTTATCTTTCTTGTTGTACCAAGTTTATATGTTTTTGAAGCTTCACAATTCTAATCACTGCTTCAAGTTTTCAGAAAGTTTCGTAGCTTTTTGAACTTCAAAAAAAAATTCAACAGTGAAGTTGTCAGAAAAATTCCAGAAAAATTATAATAAAAATATCCATGCCGGGAGTAACCCAGAGGCACCATGGGCTGACTAGGGGGGCCACCAGTGGCCCAGGCGGCCAACTGGCGCGGCCTGCCCCCTGGCCGCGCCCATAGGGCGCCACATCCAGGTATGTCTTCTTCCTCCTTCTTCCTCTCTCTCCAAAAACACGAGTTTTGCTCCAGTTCTTGCGTTCTTGCTGTTCTTGGAGGCGATTGTCGATCTCTCTCTACAGCCCATCATTCGAGCTGAGATTTTGAGCAAATACTCCCTGGTATGTAACTCCTTCACCCCTCCAATTAGATTTTTGATTGGTGGCTTCATTTGTGAGTATTTAGTAGCTTTTGGTGCTGTTCATATGAGCTTGCATGCATGTGTAGAAATTTATTTTCCAAGTTTTGATGCAAGTTTATGCCCTAGGTAAGTGAGTAGAGTAGTTTGCCTCGGCTCACTTTGTTTAAATCCTTGTTTTTGTGAATTGTCAAAAATTTCAGAAATGAGTTTCTTTGGAAAAGCAAAGGGGTGGCTTGGGAAGAAGAAGCCCGAGCACTCTGATCGACTTACTAGAGTTGTAGCTTCACCCTCAGCAGTTAGGGTGAGCTACAATGAAGATCATGTGCCCCTGGAGTTGTTAGAAGACACAAGTCCAGCATGCGCAGTGATGTATCTGTGCGATGATTTTCTTACAGCTGCAGGAATTAAGGAGGAATTTTATGGCCTTTGGGCCAATGCAGGTTTGACACGGCTAGGATTATGCCGTGTGGTACAATACAAAAAGCTTACCTCCTGCTTTGTTAACAGTTTTTGTTATAACCATGATGCTGGAACCGTCGAGTTCAAACTTTATAATGATCTCATAACCATGTCTTTGGCACAATTTTGTGATATAATAGGTGTGCCGAACGTTGGTCAGACAACGAAGATGACCATACAGCCTTCCGGGTTGAGGACTCTCTTCAACTCCCTTTGTTGCCAGGAGGAGACCGACATTCGGCGTACGAAGATTTCCAGCATTCAGCTTCCACACCTTATGTATTTTGCGTATTTTGTTGCTAGAGGGGTGTTAGCTCGAGACAACACGAGAAATGGCTCTGCACCAGATTTCGCTATTTATGCGAACGCCCTCTCTGATAAGAATGAGTATAATGTGGGTGCCTTGATTTCTCGGCGCCTTGTTACGAACAGTAACAAAGGCGATTTATATGGTGGCGTTTACGCCACACTTATCCTTGAGTCTCTTGAGCGCACCCCACATCCTGATGATGTTCCCTTTTCATACGCGAGTCTCGATCTTGCGGCTATGAAGAGGCATAAGTTTGTTACCATGACTTCCCAGTTTGGTAACTTTGATTATATTTTGAGGTTTGAAAGGACCATTACTAGTGAGATCCGTCTACCTGCACCACTTTTGTTTGATAGCACTCGCAGGAACGGATGGTCCTTCAACGAGATTCAGTTCGATGAGTTCATGGCTCATTACCAGCCGCATAACCCCATGGAGGGGGTTGTGTCCGATGAGGAGGAGCATGGTGAGTTCCCACCTTTCCAGGGAGAGACCTTCACCGAGAAGGGCGAGGGGTCTTCTTCCGCTTGGAGCGCATGGCCTTCCTCATGGGAGGACCCGAGGACTTCGGTGTACGCACCGGAGGGCTCATACGACTCCTGGGCTCACCATTACCCCGGAGCAGGAGGCTCCTGGGGGCAGTAGCTGCTACCAACTTAGGACAAAAGCCTAAGCTTGGGGGAGTACGTGCCTTTCTCACCTTTCCATTATATTATCCGTTTTCATTTTGTTCGCTTTGATCTTTTCGAAGTTTTTGCCCGTTCTTCTTTGTTCTTTTATTTTTCAAAAACAACAAAAAGATTTCTCTTTTCTTTTTCTTTCGCTAAATCTTTGAAAATTCCAAAAAGATTTTCTTTTCTCTCTTTAGTTTGCTTTATTGCAGAATTCAGCTCGAGTCTGTGATGGCATTTGCACTTGATTATATTTCCTACATTCAACCGTGCAAGTGACAAGGCACTAATGATGAAGATCGACAAAAGGGATGCAACAAGGAAAACCAGTATGAACTCTTCTTGTTTCTACTTTTGTACATATGCTTGTACTTATGATTAGAGACCAGCTTGTAGCGACATAGTGCTATGTTTACAATGCTTTCCCAGTGTTCATGCTTTCCTTGTGGCTAATCTCAAATAGCTAAAGTACATAATGTGTTTTCGAAATGATTTACATGCATTGCATTGTTCATAGTTTAGCATACTGAAGTGGTATTTCCTTTTGGAGAATTCTTGGATTGACTTGGCACATGCTTACACATGTCTATGACTGAAAAGTCTACTATGCCTTGGTGATCTTTGAATTTGAGAATAGTTGTATCATTTCATGCCCAATTCAATGTTACTTTGTCGCTCTGCATGATTATGACTGTTATTTCTCTCTAGTTGGTCGCTTCCCAGTCTTTTGCTAGCCTTCGCTCGCACTAAGTGGATTTCTGCTTGTGCATCCCAAATCCTTGAAACCAGTTTTTCCATATGAGTCCACCATACCTTCCTATGTGGTATTTACCGGCCATCCTAACGAAGACTTTCTTGTACCATCTCGAAACTATTCAAAAACACTCCTGTGTTGTGCCTCTTCTTCAGCTCATGAGGAAGTAGTAGGTAATTCATGACCGTCTTATGTTAGACATGTTTTATTCCGGGATTGCATGTCTAATCTGCAAACCCCTAATACGAGGAGGGACTGGCATGAGTGCGCCCAGCTCACAAAAGATAATCACAACCAACAAACCCTCCTTCACGCTTTGTCTATGAGAAATCAGAAAACTTTGGCAGTGATAAACAAATGAGACTAAGGGGATGTGATCGTCTCCATCTTGGGAGCCGTTCCTCAAAACATGTCTAGCGTAAGAGGTGATTGAGTTGTCTACTAGCATTCGTTGACAAACCATGCACCTCCCAAAACACTTTTTATTTCTGTTTTCAAAACCAAGAGCTATGGCACAAGTTTAGTTTTTTCTTCCAACCACGGGTTTTCAACCTTTCGATCAAACTCCACGGTTCGAGAGTCTCCACCTTCTTTTTTCAAAGCACCAACTAGGAGAGCATAATTGTCATTCTGAGTGTAATGTGCATTGTCCCAAAGTATTACATTGTCTTTTGCATGATTGTGGTATTACTTGTTCTGAAGTTCTTAGTTCTAGTCTCCTTTAAAACTCTGGAGGAGTTTCTGCATTTATGTTTTGCTTCACTCATGGAGGCTAGAGAAATACCACTCTAGTAAGTTCAAGATTTGTACATTGTAATCTTGTCTTGATTTTCAGTAGCATATTATTTACTTTTAGTTGTTTGTGATTGATCACTTGAAAGAAGGATTGCTTCGTGCATTGTCCTCATAGCATTATTTTGATACTCGCTAAATTCTTTTCGTAGTACATGCTTATATACATTCATTGAAGCAAAAGATTTTGTCAAAGTTTTGTTTGTCGCGTTCAGTTCATTGTACTGAATTGCTTGAGGACAAGCAATATGCTAAGCTTGGGGGAGTTGATACTTCTCAAACGTATCTACTTTTCCAAACACTTTTGCTATTGTTTTGCTCTCATTCTTGCATGATTTGGACGAAACTAACCCGGACTAACACTGTTTTCAGCGCAGCTTCCTGTATGGTTTTATTGTGCGCAGGAAAATGGATTTTTAGGTGTCTCAGAAAATTCTAGGAAAAATCACAGAAAATCCACGCACCCGAAGGGCCACTGTGCCAGAAATGGGACCAGAGGGCAGCCAAGGGGGCCCCAGGCGCCCCCCTGGCGCGGCCAGGGGTGGGGTCGCACCCTCTGACCGCCTGGGGCCTCCCCCCTCCTCTGGTGACCTACCGAGGCTCCTATTTACTCCCGTGAGGGAGAAATCCCAAAACAGAAGTCGTTTTCCCAATTCACGTCGCGGAGCCGCCGCCACCCTCTGTTCTTCTCCGGGAGGGCTAATCTGGAGGTTGTTTTGGCCTCCGATGAGGGGAGATCATCGCCATCGTCATCATCATCACCACTCCATCGTCCCTCCATGACTTCTCCATCCAATTGTGAGTAATTTCCTGCTGTAGGCAAAGGGGATGGTAGGTATTGGATGAGTTAGATCACGTAATAGTTTATCAGATTGTTGGGGGCATGTTGCCTATCATCTAGATTGTTGTTTATCATCTCTGCTTCAACTTGTTGCTCTTAATGCTGGTCACTTTGGGCCCGAGTGCCATGATTTCAGATCTGAACCCTATGTGTTTGCATGAATATATTTGTGTTCTTGATCCTATCTATGAGTTGTATGCACCTGTTATAGTCCGGAACCGACGATCCCAAAGGTGACCGCTTGGGACACCAAAGGGGATGGACTATAGTTTGAGGATTCCATGTATCCATTGATTGTTAATGCTTTGTTCCTGTGCTCTTTGACAGGAGCACCTTAATCTCCATAAGTTCCTTTTGGCCCCGTTCGTAGCGGGATGGTAGGACAAAAGATGGTGTGCAAGTTCTTATTGCAAGAACGTACAACTACCTGTGGGGTACATGCCTGATGTTTGATTTATGCCTAGATGATCATTGCTTTTATGTGTGCCTTGCCCCCAGTTAAATACATGATGTGCCTTATCCATGCAGCGCCCAACCATCCATCTCCCTAGCCTACAGTGTTTTTAATTCTGCTGGTCACTAGTTGTTTACTTTTTCTGTTTTACTATCGCTATTTCACCACCACTATTTTCGTTGGTTTCATCACTTCCATATCGCAGTTACTACTAATATCTTGTTGCAAGTAAGTATATCTCAGGTGCGGTGGAATTGACAACTCCACTGTTAAAGCTTGTGGATATTCTTTGGCTCCCCTTGAGTCGAATCTATAAATTGGGTTATTCTTACCCGCGAAGACTATCTCAATCCCCTGCAGTTGTGGGTTATCATGCTCCCACTCAAATATGTCATGCACATATTAAGTTCGGGATAACACTCATATAGCTCCCACTCAAATATGTCAGTTACATATAAGGTAAGGATAATAGCCACATAGCCCCTACTCAAATATGGCAGACACATATAAGACTAGGATAATACTCCCATAGCTCCCACTCAAAATATGTCGTCCACATATTAAGTTTAGGAAACTATTCAGCTCCCACTCAGTTTCATGCGATTGCATGTTTCTCAATATTTTGACTAAGTCCAAAATCACTTTGATCATCCATCAAATTGAGAATTCAGATTGCGAGACACTAGTATCCATATGTTTTCAAAACCTTCTTGTTGTACCAATTACAACACTTCTTCAAACGCAGGATTTGAGGAAGTCACGGTATTGATAACAATTTGGATCAATCGTAGTGAATATCCCATTGACTCAAGCATCGCTACTTATTGTAGTCAACCTTTTGAATTTGTCAGAAACATACTTTATGACAAATCGATCTTGATGTCTTCTTTGATGTTCACATTTATTCCTTATAACTTTCAAGTAATTGAGAATATCAAGTAAACTCCTTACTCGATAAGATTCAAGCAATCTTAAATGTAATTAAATATGGGATTTCATGAATCATAGTCATATCTCATACTTAGTTCCACCATCGCCTCTTTGTAGTTCGTAGGTATGTCTTGTTCCATTAACTTGAAAAGTGAATGATGAATATTATTTTGCACAAGGGAAAATATGTATTTTTTTTAAATCCTACTTTGTTCAGTAAAAGCTTCCATCGAAACATCATGATCACTATCATTAGTTTCTCCTCTAATTGTAGAGCTTTGCTTCTGTAACATATTCCATTGCGCTACTCTGACATCTGGAGGCAAGGTCAATTACCTTGGTTGAACTTTCACTTTTCTTGCATTAACACATTCATCAAGAACATTTCTTGATAAACACCAAAACACTTAGCAACACAAGTTTTGCTCTTTTGGTTCTAGTTGTGGAAGATGCATCCATAAGGATATACTACAAAGATAATTTATCATATAAATTAGGCTTCCTAGAAACCACAACACGACATAATATATATATAGATGGTTTCCACAAACATAGATGGTTCCCTATACTGAAGTGAGTGTTTGCATATTAAACTAATAACTTTAAACAATATTAACACAACTTGGTAAGAGATAACTTAGACCATACACTATTCAATAGAGTATGATTATGATGTTCAGGCACATCAACAATATTGTAGTGGTCCAAGCATTGTAATTTGTGGAACAACTTTCACAAGTCTTTTATGCCCAAGGCTAACTCAAAACATTGTCACTTTGATCAAATCGTAGAGACTTGTCAACTTTTTAATTTAATATCCATCTTTACTCTGAAATCCCTTTTGATCATATCAAATTATTTCAAACTCATGTTTCATTAGTGAATACATATATTCATCTAAGTCCACATACGAAGTTCACGGAATAATGAAATTCACTACATGCTGATATACGATATGCCACAATGTATGATATTCAACAATCAGTACACACTCTGTTTTACCAGAACGCGAGGTTTTGTCATCTCACCTAAAAAGGCATGGTTTGCATGTGTCAAGAGATCAAGTGTGTCAAAACTTCATCAAACCATTCATGACTTAAACGGTAGTGTCATTATTAAGTTTGGATAATTCTTGGCATTGCAATATTTCTTATAAATGATCAAACTATTATCATCAATATAAGAATAACTCATTCATAACCATAATGTGACCATAAAAGATATCATTCATAAAAGTAGAACAACTGACTTGTTACTCACTAATATGAGTAATTGTCTTCGCGAGATGCAAGACACACTAATATAGTTCACATTCAAACGATCATAAATTTATTCATATATTTAATCAAAGGATAGATGTAGAGGGAGAGTGTTGTCGACCATCAACTATCTTGATTATCGTCAGCACACATTGTCATCTCATCCCTTCCAAGACACTCTATAAGCAGCATGTTCAACCATCAAATACTTAATCAACCGCAATTAGTATTTTGTGGGCAAAGACATTTATAACTTGTATATCAAACATACCTTCTCCGTTAATGACCATTCCTGCATTGGTTCTACCCTTAAAGTTCTCAACTTTAACCATGACCTCATGATAGGTGAACGATTCTCCTTCATGACATAGTCTAGACACGGTCTTTGTAGCTGGGAGGAAGTGGACGCAACTCCCCAGCTATCACAAAGTAACCGGTCATTTAGTAGTCCAAGTTATACACAAGGTGTTCATATATCTAATATAGTTTCCAAGTGATTTTCTTAGCAGGTTGTTCCTTCCACCATGGTTAAAAGAAACCCCGTCCATATACTCATATCCCATTACTCTGATTTGTGACCAAGTGCTTGTTTACCTAGCACGTCATACATGTTGGTTACCATGCATTCACAATTTAGATTCGTAGAATGAAGTATGGTGTATTGGACAGTCATTCATAAGTGACGGTGAGTACGATACTCATCATCATATTCCTTAATAACGGAGTTATCAGTTGTATCTCCTAGCAGTTCTCATATTACGTTTAGTAAGTCATTACTAACGATTATGTCTCTAACGGTGTTGGTAGCAATCAATGAAGTAAGACACATTTACCTTTAGTTCTACATCACACTAGAAGAGCCATAGTTTTAAACATTTGGGTATGCCATTATCTACATTGATATTAGCTAAGACATGAATATTAAGTTCATAATATGGAGTTCATGTTTTAAAACAATTCTGGAACTCCCACTCAGACAAACATCCCTCACAGTTTATTCTAAGTGATTACACGATCCTTGAGAACTATACCTCCCCCGTGTGACACGACCATCAGTATATTCTCAAGGTAGGCCATCATGCCAATCACATCATCCATTTGACTCATGCTCGACCTTTCGGTCTCTTGTGTCCCGAGGCCATGTCTGCACATGCCAGGCTCGCCACCACACCCTATGTGATTTTTTTTGTGTCATACAAGGCCATGCTAGGCTTGCTACACCCACCTCATTTGAACGTGAATATGTTTGACACCCATGTGACATGTGATGCCTCCATAATGTTGATCTTTCCAGGTGGTGGTCACTATGGTAAGGACAATATGTTGGTTTTAGTGAGGGATCATCCTACAATGCTACTGTCGTATATCTAACATATTAGCAAAACATGATGCAACAATATAAATCATACTAACTATGATTCCCTCCAACATGCAAATTAAAGTTGAAAACGCCTTTCTACTTTATCTTTTGCAAGTTTTACGTGGCTGCTACGGGTTTCGAGAAAAGAACCGTTTCTATCCTACGAAAACAAGCCACAACACCAATCCTGCAATTGTCTCTATTACACCCCTGTTGGGGACCTCCTTTGCAAACGTCTTCCCAAAGCTAATGTTAGAGAGACAGACAGCCCCCAGCCACTTATATGGTACAAGCCATATGTCAAGCATGGAACTAGTCTCGCGTAAAAGCGTAAGGTCGGTCGAGGCCGCTTCATCAGGACATTGCCGCAATTCTAAACGAGTACACGTGGGAGGGTAACAATTGGAGAATTGATGCCACCTACTATATGTGTTCTATCCGTACAATACATCTACGCATAGCCTAGCTCATGATACCACTGTTCGGGTTCGGGGCAGAAAACACAAATTTTTCATAACCTACGATACCCAATCCCAAGACCTATGCTATGGCGATGCAAGTAACGGATGGAATAAGTTCACATACCAGTATGTAGTCGTTTAATCGGGAAACGTTCCCGCATGAACGTGGTTGGTGTACTCGTACCGGCAACCCACGATGCCGCGCGGCTTCACGATGACTCCGATGGCCACCCGGTCCTTGAGACCGATGACAGGATTGCGTCCCCGTCGGAACGTTGTCGGTGAAGACGTCGCGATGCGTCCACGACGATGAAGTAGCGCCACAAATGTAGCGCCTCGCGGGATTACACACATACGGTGTACCCGACGTCCCTGCGGGCTCCGAACCAGAAGAGAAGCGGAAAGAAGATGGATTCGGATCCCGATTCCATCAGCACGACAGCGTGCGTATGGTGGAGAAATCCCCAACCTAGTGCAGACTCCAAACAAGGGGAGTCCACTGATAGGAAGGAGAAAGGAGGAAGAGAGAATTGAATGGATGGATCAAAAGAACACCCCTACCCCTCCTTATATAGGCCAGGGAGGGGGCAACCTCCATCCCTCCTCCAGGTGGGACTAATCCCACCAAGGGGGGGGTGGTGCGCCGGCCAGGGGGGTGGGGCCGGCCCATGTACCTTTTTAATTCATTTTTAATTATTTAAATTATAATTTTAATATTTAATTAATTAATTAAATACTAAAACATATTTAAATAATATATTTAACAATTCAAAATCTCCAGAAACATTTCTGGCCTCCACCGGAAACAATTCCAGTGTTCTCTCTTATTTCTCCGGTGATCCTGAATCTATCCTTAATGTGTCGAATACCCTTACACTACTAGGGAAATAGCTATACATGGAAAGCTTATTAGTGGCGCATTTTATATGTAATGCGCCACTATGTTGTAAGGGGTGGCGCACTGGTAAAAAATGCGCCACTTATAAGCCCTTATAGGTGGCGCATTTTTAAAAATGCGCCACCCCTAAGAGTGCGCCAGCCCTGGATCCCCTTATACGTGGCGCATTTGGAGAAATGCGCCACCCCTAAGAACCTTATAGGTGGCGCATTTTGGAAATGCGTCCCCCCTAAAGAATTATTAGTGGCGCATCCAGAATGCGCCACCCATAAGCTCCTAGGGGAGGCGCATTTCCCATATGCGCCACTACCAAGAAAAAACTGTGCGGGAAAATTCCCAAATACACCCCACCCCCCTCCCCCCCCCCCCCCCCCCCGCCCCCCGTGGACCGCCTTTTCAATTTGAAAAAAAATAAAAGAAAATGATAGAAATGTCAAACAAATAAAAGAAAATAAGTTTCCCAAATGATATGTGGTCTAGTTGTTAGGAAAATTTACAAATATGAATTTCGACTTTTTTTGCAAAATCTCTCGAGAATTTTGTAAAATGGACTTAACTTTTGCATACGACCTCCGATGAAAAAGTTTTTTATATGACAAATCATCTACTCGAAAAGTTATATCCAAACTCAACTGGGTGTAACCCGTTGAACATTTTTAGAACCCTCAAAAACCCAACAGAAAAAAAGTTACGAGCATTTGAAAATCTGGAGGCCTAAAAAAAGAGAAAAAAATGAAAAAAAAAGGAACTTAGTAGTGGCGCATTTTGTATGAAATGCGCCACTAGTAACAGAAAAAAAATTTGAAATTTTTTTTTTTTAAAAAATTATTTTTTATTTTCAAATTCAAAATAGGCTAGAGGACAAATCGGGAAGTTTAAAAAAAGTTGAAAATTTTAGATAGTAACATTAAAAAATTAAAAAAAATCAAATTTTTTTAAAAAAATTCAAAATATGCTAATGGTCCCATCGAGAAAGTTTCAAAAAAATGTTGAAAATTTTAGCACACCCATGAACATTAACAAGGTCCTAGACATCAACATGGTTTAATAGGATTTATATGTTAGATATATCAACAAGTGCCTGCTAGGTGAGATGGAGTGAGAGTTGAATAGAACCAAGAAGTTAAGCGTGCTGTGGTTGGAGTAGTGCTAGGATGGGTGACCCTCAGGGAAGTTTGACCACGGAGGTTAGTTTGACTTGAGATTAAGCTTAGTGACCGGGCATTAGGCATACTAACCTGAGTTTAAGAAAAAATAAAAAATAAAAAAATTGTTTTCCAGATCTAGATTCAAAATTCAAAATTTTAAAAAACTAATAGTGGCACATTTTCATAATGCGCCACCCCTAAGAGCTTATAGGTGGCGCATTCTAAGATGCGCCACGCCTAAGGGTCTTAGGAGTGGCGCATCCAGAATGCGCCACCTATAAGCCCTTATTAGTGGCTTGTAGTTAGTGGCGCATCCATAATGCACCACTAAACAGAAAAAAAGGACGCCACTAAAAGGGAATTCCCTAGTAGTGTTAATTGTGACACCCTACGGTCCGGGAAACAGCAGACAAGATCAAGAAACTTTCTTGATCAATGACCATCGATTAGACCTGGTTACAATTCTAGATGGCCCCTGCGCTTCCATTGAATGAAACTTCATCGCTGTTGGGTCGGTTTCACGTTGAGCATTATCCCTTTTTCCTATGGTACTTTGCTTGTCCGAGGTTTGATCGTCGGTATCCAATATACCTAGTTCATCCTCGTTATCGACAAACATGTTTACTCGTTCCCGTGATATTGCAACCCCGTGACCTAGTCACACTTTTGCAAACTTTATGATGCAATATCATTGAGTGGGCCTAGAGTACCTATCCATCACTCGGATGGAAAAAATCCTGCGTCGATCTATTTTCATACTCATTAACATATCTATTCGGAATATCTGAAGTACTCCTTTATGGCCAGCATATTTTAGTCAAGCGGTGCGTAGCAAATCAAGGCATCCTAATAGACAGTAATTACGTATGATCATTACGGTCTAAGGATCTGGTCACTACGTTGTAGTTATCGCAATGTTGAACTCATGTGACTCGATCACATTGCAACACTTCTGGTGTGTGTGTGTCCATCATATCATTCTCCTAATGACATGACCCCATTATCAATAGGCGATTATGTCCTCATGATCAGGAAACCTTGATCATCCGATTGACAGTGGACTAGTATACTAGAGTTAACTAGGGACCTGATTGTTTTATACCACACGTGTATTAATGTTTCCGCTTAATACAGTTAGAGCACAGTATAAAACTTATTATGAACGAATGGAATATGCTAATAAAACATATTTTATTTGCCTCTAGGGCACATTCCCAATAAGTTGCACTTGTGAGATGAGATAAGATGGTGGTGGAGATGGTGCTGATATTGGGGATGATGTTGATGATGATCTCGATGATGCCCGTGACGATGGTGAGGACGATGGCGATGATCTCCCCTTCCGGGAGGTGTTCTCCCCAGCGGAATCTTCCCTCCGAAGATGTATTTTCTTCTTTGTAGGTTTCCGCCACGGAGTGGCGGCGGAACTCGCGAAACTCCTCCTCTTTTAGGGTTTTCAGATGACGGAGAATAAATAGGCCAAAGGGGCGAGCCGGGGTTGCCCCAGGGGTCCAGGCGGCCTCCCGGCGTGCCCCTGGTGGGGGCCGCGCCAATGGGGCGCCTAGGCACCTGGTGGCCCCCCTCTGGCTCTCGTTTTGCCTGCCTCCGTCAATTTTCTGGAAAATAGCCTCCGTCGATTTTCAGGTCATTTGGACGTCTTCTGATTAAACAACTCTGTGTCCACTTTTTACCTCTGAATCCTGCGTCTGCTGCTTCGGCATCGGAAAGTTGCAAATTGTGTAAAACAAGCCAAAACAACATAAGAATAACATCATAACATGAAATATATCAATGAATAGGGGTGAATTACGATATAAAATAGTGATGCATTTTGGACGTATCAACTCCCCCAAGCTTAGACCTCGCTTGTCTCCAAGCGATTACTGAGCTCGGTAAACCTGTCCACAAGTTTAGAGAGTGAAGTGTCGATAAATAGAATACGGACAAGAAGCATAATTATTTCTTCACCAAACTCAAGCATCCTCAACAGCAACCTCAACTCATAAGGTCCTTATGAGAAAGTAATAACAATTATAATCAAAAGTAGGGCTAAGGAAACTCATCAAATCATGGCAAACATATCCTTGGTCAAAGGACAACTAATAACTTTTAATTTTGGTCTTTCTTTGTATAATGAAACAATTTGAAGTTTTTGAAAGAACATGTTATTAGTCATTAAGTGAACATGCTAACACAAAGGAAGATGTTTGCTTGGCGTAACTTTTCACAAACAACTTATCAAATGATAATGTCAACAAGGATGTGGCATGAAAAAACTTAATGCAGCATTATATGAATGAATCCTCATCAACATCAAATGTTTGTTCTCTTTTAAGAATAGAAGGAAGTAGGGAAAACTGACTCAACATAAAAGAAAAAGACAAGCCTTGTTATAGGCAAGTAGGGAAAACTCATGTGCTATCCTTAAATCAAACAGAATGAAAACAAATTTTGGGAGGTGCATAGTTTGTCAACTAATGCTAATAGATAGCTCAATTACTTCTCAAGCTGGACAAGTTTCGAGGAACGCCTCCCAAGTGGGGACGATCACATCCCCTTAATCTCCTTTGTTTATCACTGCTTTCTGATTTCTCATAGACCAAGCGTGAAGGAGGGTTTGTTTGTTGTATTATCTTACGAGCTGGGCGCACTCATGGCAGTTCCTCCTCGTATTATGGGTTTGCAAATTAGACATGCAATCCAGGGGTAAAACTTGTCCAACTTAAGAATATCATGAATTTCCTACTACTTCCTCATGATTTAAACAAGTGGCACAAAAAATGATTTTGAACATTTAAGGATAGCACATAAATTCTATACTTTTAGGAGTGGTAGTGAAACACCACGAATAGGAAGGTATGGTGGACTCATATGGGAGATATTGGTTTCAGGGTATGGATGCACAAGCAGAAAACTGATCGGCAAGAGTTTGGCTAGCAAAGGCTTTGAGAAAACAGATAATTGATGATGACTTAGATGCAAAGCACATAAAGCATAAAAATTAAGTTGAGCATAACACGTCAAGTTGTCTTCCTTGTCAACATAACACTCCAAGAATAATAACATAAAGGTTTTGGCTATGTCGCTACTTGAGAAAACATGCATGTTGTCATAACCAAAGCTATGTTTGCCAAAATTTAAATAAAGTTTTCAAAGCCATACCTGATATAAGGTCAATACTCCCCATAAGAATCATCATATAAGGTCGATTGCGTGAAGAGAATACCGAGTGCAGCGAAGGAACCAATAGACTTCTCATTAATATTCCATCATAGATGACTCCACACTCACGGATACAAGACTCTCCACAAAGGAGTGATAGACCTCAATGCAAACAACTATTTCATATAATATCTTCTCTAGACATGATACGACTCTACTTGACTCTAAAATACGAAGATAAAGATAAAGATAACGGGCACTCCCCTAAGCTTGGAACAAGCTAAGGGGATGCCATTACCCGAGGAGATTCACTCCTCATTCCTCTTCTTGTTGATCACGTAGTCCTTGGAGAAGCGCTTCCATGGAAGAGGTTCTCCCGTCTCATAAGAAGCTTCAGTCTCCAAGATCCTGCTTTTAGCACCTAAACCCATGCGCAGAAACTTTAGTTCATACTCACAATTCTAGTTCAGATCATAAATCTGCCCTTGGAGGTCATCAATTCTTTCTTCTGATGCGGTGATGCTTGCCCACATCTCCTTCATCTCCTTGTTGTAGAACGCACTCAGTTCGTTGATGATGTCAAAGTTGGCTTCAACACCACGCTAAACCATCTTCTTGTACTTTAAGACTTCAAGCTCTACTTCTTCCATCCTGGCCTCGATGCTCCCCTCCTTGAAAGGTTCCTTTAGATCTTATTGCCTGAGAACACCATCCTCTAACCGAACGCTTTGAGGGTGCTTCTTCACCTCAGCGAGGTAAGGGTTGATGACGTTGACGACGAACTTGTTCTTGTGGGAACTTGGGGAAGCCATGGCACCTAGGTCTACCTAAAAGATTTCCTGGCAGAAACAGCTCGCGAACAAAACACACGAAATCGCGAGATACGGTGCCGGGATGATCCGAGTAAATATATAGCCAAATTTACTGCAACAGAAGGAAGGTAACGAGCCAAAGTGGGGTCGGAGACAGACTCCAGGGTGCCCAGGAGGACTCCCAGTGCGGCCAGGAGGTAGGTCGCGCCAGGGGGCGCCTGGGCCCCCTGGAGCTCCTCTCCGGCTCCAATTAGGCTTCCAATTTTCCTATTTTTGAAAAAACTCGTATTATGGAACTTTTATGGTGGTTCGTGATGTTTCCTTACCGTAATACATACCTTTTATTATTATGTTCATGTTGGTGTCTGAAATAGGGATGCAACATATTCTTCATGAGTTGGTGTGTGTATTAAATATACATCAACAGCGACAGGGTCTCCCTCCATGTAATGCTTGAGTCTTTGCCCATTCAAAACTTGAGGTTTTGTGCCATAAAAATTGTTAATCTTGATTGCACAGGAGCGGTAGACTTCTTCGATATGAAATGGCCCTTCCCATCTGGAAAGTACTTTACCTGGAGAACACCTGCAACGAGATCTAAACAACGAAACCTTATCACCAACATTAAATTCACATTTCAGAATCCTTCTATCGTGCCACTTCTTTACCTTTTCCTTAAACAT
The DNA here is from genome assembly GCA_950022295.1 of Bromus sterilis. Lineage (NCBI taxonomy): Eukaryota > Viridiplantae > Streptophyta > Magnoliopsida > Poales > Poaceae > Bromus > Bromus sterilis. Next base: position 112,451,675 of record OX465598.1, read on the forward strand.
TTTATCACTCTCGTAAGCTTAACTTATCCACTCATCTAGAAAAGTCAAATTCATGAGACGCTTTTCACCAGCCAACTTTGGGTCAGCATTAAGCTCTCTAACAGCCCAGAAAGCTTTGTGTTCTAACTCTAATGGCAAATGGCAAGCCTTGCCATAGACCATCTTATAGGGAGACATGCCCATGGGGTTCTTGTAAGCAGTTCTATATGCCCACAAAGCATCTCCTAACTTCTTTGACCTGTCCTTCCGAGAACTGTTAACTGTCTTTTGCAAGATCAACTTGATATCTCTATTGGTGAGCTCAACTTGCCCACTAGTTTGAGGATGGTACGGTGAAGCAACTCTATGATTGATATCGTACTTGGCTAAAGCTTTTCTAAAAGCTCCATGCGTGAAGTGTGATCATCCATCAGTCATGAGGTACCTTGGTACACCAAACCTAGGAAAAAATACATCTTTGAGCATTTTCAAAGATGTCTTGTGATCAGCACTCTCAGTGGGGATTGCTTCAACCCACTTGGTTACATAATCAACAGCTACTAAAATGTGAGTGTTCTTGTGTGAGGGAGGAAAAGGACCCATAAAATCAAAACCCCAGCAATCAAAAGGCTCAATCACTAGAGAGTAATTCATAGGAATCTCATTCCTCCTACTAATATTACCAACTCTCTGACACTTATCACGAGATAAAACATAATTTCTAGCATCCTTAAAGAGAGTAGGCCAATAAAAACCTAATTGGAGAACCTTGTGTGTGGTCCTCTCACCGGCATGATGTCCTCCATATCGACTATCGTGACATTGTCTGAGAATGTCCTTCTGCTCGTGTTTCGGTATACATCTTCTCACGATCCCGTCCGGACCTTCTTTGAAAAGATGAGGGTCATCCCAAAATTAATGCCTCAAATCGTGGAAGAACTTCTTCCTTTGCTGAAATGTTAAACCTGGAGGCAAATACTTTGCAATGATAAAATTAGTATAATCTGCAAACCAAGGATCGGAAAGAGATTGTACTTTTACAACAGCTAGTAGTTCGTATGGAAAACTGTCGTTGACTGGAATGGGATCATGCGGTATATCTTCCATCCTTGAAATATTGTCCGCCACCGGATTGTCTGCTCCTTTCCTATCAACAATCCGTAAATCAAATTCTTGAAGAAGGAGTACTGTCGGGGGACTGGTACCCGGGTAGGCTAACCAAAGCAGAAGCAAGCTTTCAAGACAAGGATGGGCCGATTGGGCTGCAGCTGGGCCGAGCTAGGCAGAGGTACGGCCGATTGCTCTAAGGCAATCGACCATACCAAGTGCCGGCAGTCGGCCCAGGCGCAATCGGTCCACCCTTTTGTTCATTGAAGACGATCGTCCGATTGGCCTGCTGCTGGACCGAGGTCGTTTCCTAGAAGACCGATTGCCCAGAGCAATCGGCCTTACCCAGGAACCACCAGCCGGTCCAGGCGCAATCGGAGCTACCTGACACCCAGTCGGGGGTATGATTACGAGGTCATAAATGCCATATCCCGAGATATCTGGGTGGCAGGAAGGCCAAGTCACATCGAGGATTTCCGGGAGATACGATGTCGACCTCTCCGCCGATTCCGTGGACAGGCCGACAAGACCGTACCTCATAGCTCCACTGTTTATCACTAGACCCTACAAGGTAGCAGCATGGGCCGCCGCTCGTAGGCTCTGGATCACCCGGACAGGAGCAGTCGGTGGGCCCAGGCCGATTAGAGGTTGACAGCTGGGCCCATTCGGCACTGAAGTTACCGAAGTACCCTGGACTCACGCTATAAGAGCCAGGGTACCCCTCCTGCGCGAGGGACGCCACACCTGAGATCTCATTAACTCTTTCTCCTTTCAGTTCATTCACTGCTCGTAGTTACTCCTCAGGGAAGCAGGAGAGGACCTTGCCCACGGCGGCGGTGCACTCCTTCCCCTGAGAAGGTAGAAGAGCAGTTATTGTAGCCACTCCATTGATATACAAGAGACAAGCAGGAGTAGGGGTGTTATCTCTCCGGAGAGCCCCGAACCTGGGTACATCGTGGTGTCTTCACCGTGCTTGTGCCCAACCCGATTCCGGCACCATCGACCTTCCCTCCCTCGTGTCTTCCCCTCACTTTAGCCATCCCCATGGCATCTGCCGTCACATATCGACGACAGTTGGCGCCCACCATGGGGCAGACCGAGGCGTCGACTGGAGTCAAGATCCGGATGGGATCAACCTCTGCATCGAGCGGTAGCCACGCCTCTGGCCTGATTCTAAGGCGTGGGGCAATCGACTATGTGGTGGTCTACTCGGCGCAGTACAAGGAAGGAGTTCCCTTGCCGCCCGGGGTGTCGCTGCAGGTGGGAAGTCACCGTCTCTTCATCGGTGCCTTCCCTGAGGAATATCCAAGAGACATCCGAGTTTTCTCATGTGCTACAGACCCTCTCTTGACCAGGGGCTGCGCCGCAGCACCTGGCCAAGGGGAGGGCCGACTGCACGCTGCAGTCATGATGGCGGGAGCGTCGTCCTCGACAAATCGGGACCCGGCAAGCGCAGCAAGGAAGGCAAAGGAAGTAGCTGATGCGGCAGAACGAATCGGCACCAGCGCGTTGCGGGATGTGTTGTACACACCCGTGAACAGGAATGGTGATCCGGAGCAAGTGCATACCGAGCTGGAAACGGCACGGCTTGCACTGGCTCGCAGGGCCGAGCAAGTGCTAGCTGAGGAGCGACGGCTGGGAGCCATCACTCGGGAGTACAACGCAGCGCATGCAGGACCGCGTCGGCCGATTGAGCCCGCAGTCCTGGAAGACCTGAGAAGTCGAGGCCGGGCAGTCAACCAGCAGTTGTCTGGGGCGGAGCAACCGGAGCGTCCGAGAAGGCCAGCACAACCGGAGCAACCGGTGCAAACGGCATTTGTCCAAAGGCCCACATATAACACACCCGACAAGAATTTGAGAGCAGCCGAGCAGATAGCGCTTGAGCTGGAAGAGTTGGAAGGAGATGAGCGGGGCGAGTAGTCGCGCCGAATGCGTGAGCTGATAGCGGCCGCAAAAGAGCAGAGGCTTGTGGAAATGGGCAATCAGAATGCTGAGCCAGAGGCATCAAGGGGAACTGTGAGGCCGAATGCGGGAGCCAGCCAGCGGCCGAATGCGTCGCGCCAGAATCGGCACCAGCCCGCGCCATCTCGGCATGACAGCAAGGTCAGAAGCAATCGCCCAGCAGCAAGCAGAAGAAGGGAAGAGCCAGCTGTTAACAGCAGGCGCCATGACATGCCGCAGCAGTCGGCACCGAGACCAGCAATCAACACCCGACTTGGCCCTCGCCAAATCGGTCAGAATGATGCAAGGCATCGCATTGAGCTCCTGGAGAAGGAGGCCCAGGAAGATGAAGAAGGAGAAGCTGGCCTAGCATGTTTCGGTCATCGCATTCGGACGGAGAGGTTCCCCAAAGGCTTTACACTGCCGAGAGATACCCCCAAGTACAATGGCTCGGTAAAGCCTGAGGACTGGCTATCCGATTACCTGACAGCAGTTCGCATTGCGGGAGGCAATCGGCGTGTGGCAGTTCGCTATGCACCGCTCATGCTGCAGGGTTCAGCTCGGACATGGCTGAATAGTTTGCCCAAGGACAGTGTGAACTGTTGGGAGGACTTCACGACAGCGTTCATCCACAACTTCACAAGCACATATGAAAGGCCCAACCTCCCTCGGCAGTTAGCTTTGTGCGTGCAAGGCAAGGACGAGCCCCTCCGAGATTACCTGTCTCGGTGGATCAAGTTGAAGAATTCGTGCGAAGGAGTCCATGAGATTCAGGCCATTCAGTACTTCACTGATGGATGCCTGGCCGATTCAATGCTGAAGCACAAGCTGCTCCGCAAAGACTTCACATCGCTCGCCGAGCTCATGAAGGTGGCAAATGCTTTCGCTATGTCCGATTCGGCGATGCGCCCTATCCAACTCGGAGTTGGAGGTGTGATCCAGTCACCAGGGGCTCCGCAGTCGGACACAGGAAACCAAGGCCCCAGTCGGAAAGAGAGAAGAGAGAACAACCGCAACAACAACAACAACAACCAGCAGAACAACGGCAAGCGAAAGGACGAGCAACCGGACACTCAGTATGGCAGTCGGCAGGTGGCCGCTGTTCAGAATGAGGAAGACCCAGCAGCTGCAGGAGGCAGTCGGAAGATGAGACCCAATGTGAGACCCCCAGGGCAGATGAAGCCCAAGTACACGTTTGAGGACATGTTGGATGCACCATGTAAGTTGCACAGCACTCCTGGGAGGCCGTCTGCGCACACTACTCGGCAATGTGATTTCGTGAGAAGGATAGCAAAGGGAGAAGCTTTACCACCACCACCACCACCACCACCGCCACAGAACAGAGGACCACCTCAGCAGCAGAACCAGTATCCGCAGCAAGATGCAGCATATATGATTTTTACCAGTGAGTCCACAGATAAGGGCAGTCGGCGAGCCCGAGCCCAGGAAGTCAATGCAACAATGCCACCGATTCCCCAATTCATGCACTGGTCCGAATGTCCGATATCCTGGGACAGAGCAGATCACCCCACTATTTTGCCGAATCCGGGCAACTATCCGTTGGTGGTGGATGCTCTGGTCGCAGGACCAAAGTTTTCATGCAAATTCTCAAGAGTGCTAGTTGATGGAGGAAGTACAATCAACATCCTGTACCGAGATACGATGCTCAAGCTAGGACTTACAGAGAGGGATTTGGAGCGCAGTCGGACGACATTCCACGGGATTGTCCCTGGGTTGTCTTGCACCCCCTTGGGTCGCATTCGGCTGGATGTCATTTTTGGCACAGAGGAGAATTTCAGGAGAGAGCCGATTTGGTTCGAGGTGGCCGACCTCAGCAGTCCATACCATGCTTTTTTGGGATTACCAGCATTTGCCAAGTTCATGATCAATGCACAGCAGACATACCTGAAGATGAAGATCCCGGGGCCAAGGGCGTCATCACAGTCACCGGAGACTTCAGGAAGTCCCTCGAGTGCACATCCGCTGGCAGCAGTTTGGCTGAGTCCTTAGTGGTGGAGACAGAGAAGCGTCAGCTTGGCAAGGTGATCGCAATGGCGCAAGCGCAAAGCAAGAATCCACTGCCAGTTGGCCCAGCAAAGAGAGCAGATGAGGAATCGGCTTTTCAATCGGCCAAGGACAGCAAGAAAATCGCTCTAGATCCCTCCGACTCGACCAAGTTTTTTGTGGTCGGAGCTGGACTTAGCGACAAATAGGAAAGCGAGCTCGTCGAGTTTCTCCGTGAGAATCGGGACATCTTTGCATGGTCTCCACAGGACATGCCTGGTGTTCCGAGAGAACTCGCCGAGCACAAGCTGCACATTCGGCCAGGCTCGAAGCCGGTCAAACAACCCCTGAGACGTTTTTATGAGGACAAGAGAAGAGCAATCGGCGAAGAGATTGCAAAGTTACAAGCTGCAGGTTTCATCATGGAAGTGTTTTACCCCAAGTGGCTGGCCAATCCAGTCCTCGTCATGAAGAAGAACAAGACTTGGCGTATGTGTATAGGTTACACTTGTTTGAACAAGGCATGCCCCAAAGATCCGTTTGCTTTGCCCCGAATTGACCAAGTGGTTGATTCTACGGCCGGCTGCGAGTTGTTATCCTTTTTGGATGCTACTGCTGGATATCACCAGATAAAGTTAGCCGTGGAAGATCAGATCAAGACAGCATTCATAACCCCTTTCGGGGCCTACTGCTATATCACCATGCCTTTTGGTCTGAAAAATGGAGGTGCCACTTATCAGCGCATGATGCAAAGATGCACACACTCTCAGCTCGGCAGAAATATCCACGTTTACGTGGACGACTTGGTGGTGAAGTCGGCAAGGGGAGTCACATTGTTGGACGACCTCAGAGAGACCTTTGCAAATCTGAGAACCTATCAGATCAAGCTCAACCCGGAGAAGTGTGTGTTTGGAGTCCAAGCCGGCAAGCTCTTGGGGTTTCTCGTTTCCGAGAGAGGAATCGAATGCAACCCCGAGAAGATAGCCGCAATAGAGCACATGAAGCAGCCCAAGACCTTGAAGCAAGTGCAGAAATTCACCGGTTGCCTCGCATCCCTCAGCCGATTCCTCAGTCGGCTGGGCGAGAAGGCAATTCCTTTGTACCAGTTGATGAAGAAGACAGAGAAGTTTACTTGGACCCCCAGGCAAATGAAGCATTCCGAGAGCTCAAGCGCATGCTATCCACGGCACCGATTCTGGCTGCCCCGATTGAAAAGGAGCCCATGATGTTATACATTGCGGCAACCAATCGGGTGATCAGCGCAGTTATGGTGGTGGAGCGACCCGAGAAGGACAAGGCACAGCAAGTCCAGCGTCCAGTGTACTACATCAGCGAAGTGCTTTGGGCATCCAAGCAGAACTATCCTCACTACCAGAAGATGTGCTATGGAGTATACATGGCGGCCAAGAGATTGAAGCCATATTTTCAAGCCCACTTGATCACTGTTGTTAGTTCGGCCCCGTTAGCCGACATCATGGGAAGCAAAGATGCAACCGGAAGAGTGGCGAAATGGGCAATCGAGGTGGCCAGTCATGGCATCCAATATGAGCCAAGGACTGCAATCAAGTCGCAGGCACTAGCCGATTTCCTGGTGGACTGGGCTGAAACTCAGTATATGCCACAGCTCCCCATGTCGGATGTCTGGCGAATGCACTTCGATGGCTCCAAGATTAAGAATGGCCTAGGGGCTGGGGTGGTGCTCACGTCCCCAAGAGGAGATCAATTGCAATATGTGCTCCAGATTCACTTTGCAGCATCAAACAACGTAGCCGAGTACGAAGCCCTTGTGCATGGTGTCAAGTTGGCCAAGGAAATCGGTATTCGGAATATTGAGTGCTATGGTGACTCCGATCTGCTGGTACAGCAGTTCTCGGGCACGTGGGATGCTAAAGATGCTAATATGGCAAGCTACCGATTCCTGGTGCAGCAAATCAGCGGATACTTTGAAGGTTGTGAGTTCCATCATGTTCCAAGAGCAAATAATGAAGCAGCAGATGCATTGTCCAAGCTTGGTTCCACAAGGCAAGCAATTCCACCAGGCGTATCTCTCAAGCACATCAAGAAGCCATCCATCACTCCATCACTAGACTCCGAGTCCATATTCATCTCGGAGACCGATCTTGAAGCTCTGAGAAAGGCAAAAGAAGTTCAACCGGCCAAGCCTGCAACCATGAAGAAGCCATCCAGCGCTCAGGGTGTCTCGGCAATAGAACCAGGGGCTGCCGATTGCGAACCAGGGGCTGCAGAAGAGAAGAAGAAGAGCGATACCACAGAGAAGCAAGCAGAGGCTGCGCCAGATGGCACAACCTCTGGAGAGCAAGTGATATCAGAGATTGCCGATTGCAGTAATGAAGTTTCAACCCCAGATAAGAAGTCAGCACCAGAGGCTGCCGAATGCGTGCCAGGCGCCGCAATCGGCAGTTCGCAAGCAGAAGAAGAGATAGCAGAGGTTCAAGAGGCCGAGATCGAGCAGGCCAATGCTCAAGAGACCGAGATCCAAGAAGAAGTCTTACCCCAGTAGGCAGCAGTAATGGTAGTGGTCAGTGCGCCATCATGGGCACAACCGATTCGAGATTTTTTGGCAGATGGGATCCTTACACCAGATTTGGCATTGTCCAAGCAGATCGCTCGCCGGTCGTGGGCATACACAATCATCAACAATGAGCTGATGCGCAAGAGTCCGACTGGTGTTCTTCAGAGGTGTGTTGAAGAGGATAGAGGTTTGGAGCTGCTCAGAGATATCCATCAAGGTGAATGTGGACATCACGCGTCGGCAAAGGCCATCGCCAACAAGGCTTTTCGACATGGTTTCTACTGGCCAACTGCACTCGCAGCAGCTGAAAATCTGGTGAAGCACTGCAAGGGTTGTCAGCGATTCAAGGCAAAGAGTCATCAGCCGGCATCAGCACTGAAGACCATCCCGATAGCATGGCCGTTTGCTGTTTGGGGTTTGGATATGGTTGGACCATTCAAGAGAGCTAGAAGCGGCATGACACATCTCCTTGTGGTAGTCGACAAGTTTACGAAGTGGATCGAGGCAAGACCAATCAAGAAGTTGGATGGCCCGACTGCAGTCAAGTTTGTGGCCGACATCGTATGCAGATATGGTGTTCCTAACAGCATCATCACCGACAACGGCACAAACTTTGCAAAGGGGGCATTGGCTCGATATGCATCTCAGCAAGGCATTCGGCTTGATCTGGCATCTGTGGCACACCCACAGTCCAATGGTCAGGTCAAAAGGGCAAATGGACTAATCCTATCGGGTATCAGGCCCAGATTGGTAGAGCCACTTGAGAGGGCACCTGGGGCATGGATTGATGAGCTCCCCGCAGTACTTTTCAGTTTGAGGACCACGCCGAATAGGTCGACTGGATTCACTCCTTTCTTCCTGGTATATGGTTCAGAAGCAGTCATCCCCTCTGACATCGAGTTTGATTCACCTCGGCACGCTTTATACACTGAAGAAGAAGCTAAGTTAGCAAGAGAAGACGGCGTCGACCTCAAAGAAGAAGCTTGTTTGTTGGCCTTGTCTAGGTCAGCAATCTATCAGCAGAAGTTGCGGCACTACCACATCAAGAAGATTCGACCTCTCTCTTTCCGAGAGGGGGACATGGTGCTACGCAGAATCCAGAAGTCAGATGGGCAGCACAAGCTATCCTCACCTTGGGAAGGGCCATTTATTGTCAGCAGAGCGCTCAAGAACAACTCCTACTACCTGATCGATTGCACCAAGGGAACTCGGCACAAGGACACATCGGGAGTAGAGACAGAGCGGCCGTGGAATGCCGAGTTGTTATGTCCGTTCTATAGTTGAACGGCATAAGTTTATGTAAGCCATTCGGCAAACAATCAGTTAAAGTTATCATGTCTCTAAAAATGAGCATTTGAGTACTTTCGTATAATTCCATTCGAAGAGCTAGCTGTAATCGGCAACGCTCCGTTAGACCCGAGATGCGCATAGCATACCCGGGGACTGGCCGACCACGAGGTCAAGAAATTAAGCCATCGTGGCACGGGGACTGCAGGCTGGCTCTCAATCGGACACCTAGCTCAAGCGCAAATCACTAAAGGGTTGTGGCATTGAAAAGGGTGACGATTGAGGCAGTCGGTGGTATAAATCCCGAGAAACAATTCGAAACAGGCCGCCATGAGCAAGAGTACTGGCGAAGTAAAGTCGCCGATTGCGCCACAAGTCAGGACACTAGATCCAGAAGCGGAGCAATCGGCGCCTGCTGTTGCAGAATCCTTTGCGTTAAAAATCTTGTCGTGTAAAAAAAAACTCATCGAACCTTGGCCGGATGTCTGCTGTTGATCCGATTGCGGGCCGCATAGCGGCAGCAAGACCGACACAGTACACATTCCCAAGTGCAGCCGATGAAGGAAACCGGCAAAGACGCAAAGTTGATCGCACATGCAAACAGTTAAAACAAGCAATCGATTTGCATCAAAAGTAACAGGCCCAAGGCCGAATAAGTTCATTACATCCAGGTCCCCAGTGGGTGTCTGCAGAATTAAAATTGTCTTACAAGGAAAAGTAAAACCGATCTAATATCGGCAGGTGGACAGTCCGAATACAAATCAAGATGGCACATCTCAAGCAGTCGGAGGCACCGAGCTGGAGGATGGAGCAGATGGATCCGATTGAGCTTCAGAACCGGCAGCATCAGCTCGTTTCGTCTTCGGAGAGGTCTGAGATGAATCGCTGTCGGAAGCCTCCTCGGCTAGCGCAGAGATAGTTGAAGCAGGGAGTGGATTCCCTCCGTCATCAAGATATGGAGTGTAGTCGTACGGAGAGAACCAGTTCGCCATAGTGCTGGCCAGCCGATTGACTTCAGCGTAGGTTTTCTCAAGAAGGTCCCCGGCACCATCTCGGAGGATGTATAACTTGGAGAGTTTCACCTGAGGGTACCAAGTCAATATTGTCTGAAGGGCGGTCTCCGCACCAGTACGACCCGCGGAATTCAGCAGAACGTCGATCCGACGTGGGATAGCCTTGAGGAGAATCCGAGTTTGCTCAGTGGTCGCATTCGGAGTTTCCCCTTGATCAGAATCTTCCTCCTCTTGTGGGTCGTCCTTGCGGACCTCGGCGGAGGAGTCGGCAGCATGTTCCATTCTCTTTAGTCCGGCCCTGAGCTCAGCCGCCGGCCACAGGGCTTCGGCAATCTTCAGAATTCCGAGTTTGAAGGACAGGGCCACTCCCTGGATGACTGGAATGCGAGCTTGAGTGCCGATCAGATATTCATGTCGGGTCCAGACGCTGTCCGCGCGGTCACAAGTCCCTCCGGCAGCGATATGATCCTCCCGAGACTGGGCGACAGCGGCATAGGCAGCCGCCTCAGATTCGGGCCAGGCCTCTGTGTCAAGAAGGAAAAATGTGAGAAATCAGATACAAGAAGAAAGCAATCGGAAAATGCAATCGGCACAAAGGAAGACTCACCGCTAAGGAGAAGATCCATGTCAGTTAGCGAGTCGCAGAAACCCTTGGCTCGGCGGCGCATTCGGGCATTCTCTTCAAGATGCTGCTTCTCCATTTATTCATATTTGGCGATATGCTCGTCGCGATCCTTGCGAATGGAATCCCGCATGGCGACTGCTTCATCCCTTTTGGCTTGTAAAGCATCTCGGGCGGAGACTGCGGCATCCCGCTCGGCAAGAAGCCCAGCGCTGGTAGCCGTCACAGCAGCAACGTCCGCAAGATGTTTCTTTTCAAGAGCTGCCATCTCGGCGCGAAGATTGTGAATAGTCCGGTTCAAGTCAGTCTCTACCCCTCGCAGCCGAGTCACTTCTTCAGAAGCTTTGGCGAGAGCTGGGCTCTGCTGGTTAAGTTCTGCAGTTAATTCAGAAATCCGGCCCTGGAGGTCACGTACCAGAGGAACAGTAGCTAGAAGAGAGCATAGAGATATGAGCGCCAGAGCAATCGGCTAGTGGAGAAAAGGCAGATGGTCTAGAAGATACCTTTCAGTTTGGAGGTCTCGGCTGACAGGTTGTTGACCTGCAGCTGGGCCTGACCGAGGGTCCGGAGGCTGGCAGTATAAGCTTCAAGAAGTTTCTCGAAGACATTTTGTTTCTCCTCCATAGCAGCCTGAGAAGAACAGTACGACAAAGTCAGTGATAGAGCAAAGAATGCTAAAAGATCCGAACCGATTGTAACCAATCGGCCCGAATCTCGGGGACTACACCCACCGGAAGAAAAGTCCACCGATTGAGGAAGGCAAATGAGAAAAGCAAAAATGCTAAAAGATCCGAACCGATTGTAACCAATCGGCCCGAATCTCGGGGACTACACCCAGTGGGTGCGCTTGCGCGCACCCACCGGAAGGAAAGTCCACCGATTGAGGAAGGCAAACGAGAAAAGCGAAAGTACTAAGAAGATCCGAACCGATTGTAATCAATCGGCCCGAATCTCGGGGACTACACCCACAGGGTGCGCTTGCGCGCACCCACCGGAAGAAAAATGTCTAAAGTAAAAGAAGGAAAAGAAGGAAAGCAAGAGGTTACCGTATGATGCGAGGTGAGCTGTTGCAGATCCCGAGCAATGGCATTGGCGAAGCGGTTTACTCGGCTCAGCGCGGACGCCATGGGCTCTTGAGGAGGAAGCGCAGCGTCAGCCTCGGCACCAGCATGACGGGCGCGAGAGTACTCGGCCCGGAATTGATCCACCGTGCGCATTAAAACTTCTGAGGCAGTAGGGGTCGGCGTCGGCGCTGAGGTTGGAATCACGATGGAAGTGGCAGTTGTAACTTGAAAATCAGAAGCACCCGATTGCGGCGGTGGCACAATCGGGCCAGTCGGAGCAGCGGTAGTAACGATGACTGGGGGAAGAGTTGTGGTCGCCGGCGGCGCTGATAGAACAGCGGGTGGCGTGGTAGCAATGGTTGGCGGTGCCGACATCACAGTCGGCGGCGAGATCGTCACCATTGGTGCGTCGGGCACGGCGGTCGACGGAGCGGGAGAAGTTGTAGCAGCGGCGGCCGGGCTGGAGCGGTGTGGCGGGGACGGGGCAATCGGATCGACCGATTGCGTTCCCCCGACACCAGGAGATACCGGGTCGGATGCACGCTTGATGATCTTTGGGGCGAGGTCGGAAGGAGACGTCTTCTGGGCTGCTGCGAGCCGAGCTCTCTTGGCAGCACGTTCGGCGTCTTTGGAGGAGTGATGGGTGGCGGTCGGCCGCTTGCGAACAGCCGCAGCAGAAGCAGCGGGTGAGATGATGGCGCCGACACGAGCCGGAATCTCGGTGTCGATGTCATCAAGCCCAATCGGCTCGCTGAATGGAGAAAGGGAGAAGAGTCAGTAGAAGCAGAGGTAGCAAAGTACTGCGCAGAAAGTCAGAAGCATACCCGATCGTCCGAGGTGCGCCGGTAGGCATTCGGCAGCGGAGTGGGGCGACATTCAGCGGCGCCTGAGTGGTCGGCCTTCGAGCTGTCGTCTTCTGGGCCTGCTTGCCTTTGTGGGCAGTCGGCGCGCTTTGGACGACCTTGGAGGGAGCGGTACCAGAGGAAGAGCCAGCTGCCGAGATGCGTTTGGCTGGCACCCTGGGAGGCTTATCCCGAGGAGCTGCATCAGGAGCAGCACCCGTTGAGATACTATCATCGTCACTCCAATCAGCCAAAAGTCGCTCAAGGGAAGAGTCGGGCGTACCCCCTTGAGCTGGCAGCCGAGTGGTGGTCCTTGGAGGGGTGGCGCGCGCAGCATCATCATCCTCGGCGTCCATGGGGTCGGAGGATTCCCCAGAGGACTCATCTTCATCCTCGTCATCTTCACTGGGCTCGGCGGAAGGGATCTCGCCATCGTACTCAAGGTCAATGGGGTCCTCTTCCGTGCGATCAGGGGAAAACACACCAGCTTCCTGGCCGTCCTCCATGAGGTCGGACTGAATGAAGTGCTAAAAAGAAGGCACAAGTGATCAGAGCAATCGGGAGAGCATGTAGTTGGAAGAAAAAGCAATCGGAAGAGCAGGCAGTCGGACTGAATGAAGTGCTGAAAAGAAGGCACAAGTAATCGGAGCATACCACAGGCGGTTTCCGCTGTCGGGTAAGGTAGGCAAGCCCGAACCGGAAAGGATCAGGCAGCGCACTGGCGGTGATGGCTTTCACTCGGGCGCAGAGGATCTCGGTCTTCATTTCCCACGTGCAGAGCCGAGTGGGGTCCCGAGGCCCCGACATGTCGCAGAGACGGTGCGCTCGGCGCTGCAGGGGAAGAATTCGCGCGTGAAGCCATGCCGCTATCAAGTCGGTGGGAAGGAGTCCCTCTCGCTCCAGCTGGGTGACCCTGGCAGCTTGAGCGTCGACGTCGCAATCCCCAACACCGTGCTTCAGAGCCCATTGATGTTTCTCAACCGGCCTAGCGAGTGAGAACTCGGGCAGGTTGAGGAGGTCGGGGCCTTGATCGGGAGACTTGACGTAGAAGAACGACGTTTGCCAGTTTTTGCAGGACTGGACGATGTCGGGGCTGGGATATTTTATCTTGCCGGCTGCGGCAAGACAACTGCCGCAGTCGGTCATATCAGTCGGATAGGAGGGTTTGCCGCCTTCGATGGTGGGGGCAACGACCTCTCCTGTTCGAGCATTGTGGACTCGGAGGTTGAAGAAGCGCTTGAAGAGCGCGATGCTAGGTCGGCAGCCGAGATAGCCCTCGCAGAGTGTCACGAACCCGGAAAGGTTCATGATGAAGTTGGCGGCGAGATGATGAGGCTGAAGTCGGTGGAACTCAAGGAACTCGCGGAAGAAGGCGCTTGCGGGAAGGCCGAATCCACGCTCAAAGTGAGCGAGAAAGACGACCCTCTCGCCCGTGCGCGCGCTGGGCACGACGTCGGCCTGGCCCGGGATCCGCCATTCGATCTCTGCGGGCATCTTTCGGGCGCGAATCAGTGCTTCGACGGCGACGGCGGAGGCTTGGGATCCCTTCCAGCACCCGCGGCTCGCCTGCGAGACGTCCCGTCGTGGCGCCATCGATTCCGCAGAAGAGGAAGGAGAGAAAGCAGATCGAGGTGGAGCGCGAGAGCGACGCCGGCGAACTGCTGCGGCGGTGGCGGAGGCGGCGAGGAGCGCGAATCAGTGGCCGGAGCAGGCGGGAGAGCAGAGGTCCGCGGGAGAGAAATCTGCGCGAGGAGCGGCAATGGCGCAGAGAGAGAGAGAGAAAGCTGGAGGTTGAAGGAGATGTGTTCGAGAAGGAAGAGGCGAGGCTCCCCCCTCGGCGGCTTATATGGGCGGCGGGGAAGGGGAGTGGGATCACCCTGTGGCCATGTGGCCCGGTGTGACCTAGGGCATAAGGAAGCCAACCGGCAGATCAGCGCAGAGGATCCTGGCACAGAAGGCGAGACGTGCGACGTGGGGGTCAGATCCTGCAGTTATGTCACGTCGCGCGTGGGTCGTAGGTCCCAGCTCATTGATCACGTCGTGGGCAAGTCGGAGGTAACCGTTGGAGCGCAATCGGCAGAAGGTACAATGAAGATACGAAGCGAGAAGGAACCAAATCCAATCGGATGGGAACGAGGTCAGCCGAGTGTGATCTCCGAATCGGCCGACGAACTCGGAATGACGCACTCGAAGAGGCCATAGCAGTCGGAAAACCTCAAGACAAATTGAAAAACTGCAAAGGCCCCGCGGTCAAGTGACTGTGGGACCTTTACAGCTTTAGGGGCTACTGTCGGGGGACTGGTACCCGGGTAGGCTAACCCAAGCAGAAGCAAGCTTTCAAGACAAGGATGGGCCAATTGGGCTGCAGCTGGGCCGAGCTAGGCAGAGGTACGGCCGATTGCTCTAAGGCAATCGACCATACCAAGTGCCGGCAGTCGGCCCAGGCGCAATCGGTCCACCCTTTTGTTCATTGAAGACGATCGTCCGATTGGCCTGCTGCTGGACCGAGGTCGTTTCCTAGAAGACCGATTGCCCAGAGCAATCGGCCTTACCCAGGAACCACCAGCCGGTCCAGGCGCAATTGGAGCTACCTGACACCCAGTCGGGGGTATGATTACGAGGTCATAAATGCCATATCCCGAGATATCTGGGTGGCAGGAAGGCCAAGTCACATCGAGGATTTCCGGGAGATACGATGTCGACCTCTCCGCCGATTCCGCGGACAGGCCGACAAGACCGTACCTCATAGCTCCACTATTTATCACTAGACCCTACAAGGTAGCAGCATGGGCCGCCGCTCGTAGGCTCCGGATCACCCAGACAGGAGCAGTCGGTGGGCCAAGGCCGATTAGAGGTTGACAGCTGGGCCCATTCGGCACTGAAGTTACCGAAGTACCCTGGACTCACGCTATAAGAGCCAGGGTACCCCTCCTGCACGAGGGACGCCACACCTGAGATCTCATTAACTCTTTCTCCTTTCAGTTCATTCACTGCTCGTAGTTACTCCTCAGGGAAGCAGGAGAGGACCTTGCCCACGGCGGCGGTGCACTCCTTCCCCTGAGAAGGTAGAAGAGCAGTTATTGTAGCCACTCCATTGATATACAAGAGACAAGCAGGAGTAGGGGTGTTATCTCTCCGGAGAGCCCCGAACCTGGGTACATCGTGGTGTCTTCACCGTGCTTGTGCCCAACCCGATTCCGGCACCATCGACCTTCCCTCCCTCGTGTCTTCCCCTCACTTTAGCCATCCCCATGGCATCTGCCGTCACATATCGAGGACAAGTACCCACCTGATAAGCCTTGGCATCCTTCTTCTCCATAAGATACTTAAGGGCAGTATGGTTAGTATGAATAATAACTTTAGAATCAACAATGTAAGGTCTAAATTCATCACAAGCAAATACTACTGCTAAGAATTCCTTCTCAATAGTAGCATAATTCTTTTGAGCACTATCAAGGGTTTTGCTAGCATAATGTATAACATTCAATTTCTTATAAACCCTTTTTCCTAAAACAATTCCAACAGCAAAAACACTAGCATCACACATAATTTCAAAGGGCAATTTCCAATCAGGTGGTTGTACTATAGGAGCGGTTATCAAAGCTTTCTTAAGAACTTTGAAGGCTTCCTTACAATCTTCATCGAATACAAAAGGAACATCCTTCTGCATAAGATTAGTGAGGGGTCTCGAAGTCTTAGAAAAGTCTTTAATAAATCTTCTATAGAAACCAGCATGACCGAGAAAACTACGAATACCTTTGATGTCCCTTGGATAGGGCATCCTTTCGATAGCTTCAATCTTCGCCTTGTCCACTTCAATTCCCCTCTCGGAAATCTTGTGACCAAGGACGATCCCTTCGTTAACCATGAAGTGGCACTTTTCCCGGTTTAGAACTAAATTTGTGTCCTCGCATCTCTCCAAAACTTTATTAAGATTGTGGAGACAGTGGTCAAAGGAAGTTCCATAGACGGAGAAATCGTCCATGAAGACTTCCACAATCTCCTCACAGAAACCATGTAAAATAGCAGACATGTATCTCTGAAAAGTAGCAGGTGCATTACATAAACCAAAAGTCATACGCATATAAGCATAAGTACCGTAAGGACTCGTGAAAGTGGTCTTCTCTTGATCGGCAGTATTAACATGAATTTGAGAGAAGCCAGAGTACCCGTCAAGATAGCAAAAGTGGGTGTTTTTGGACAACCTCTCTAGCATCTGATCGATGAAGGTCAGCGGGTAGTGGTCCTTCCTGGTTTCCTTGTTCAACTTCCTATAATCAATACACATTTTGTATCCAATAACAACTCTTTGAGGTATTAGTTCATTTTTATCATTAGGAAAAACAGGCATACCTCCTTTCTTAGGAACACAATGAACTGGACTTACCCACCTACTATCAGCTATGGGATAGATGATACCTGCGGCTACAAGCTTGATAATTTCAGTCCTAACCACGTCCTTCATCCTTGGGTTCAACCGTCGTTGATGATCAACAACTGGTTTAGCATCAGGCTCGAGATTGATAGTATGTTGGCAAATCGATGGACTAATCCCCTTAAGGTCATCAAGGGTATAGCCAAGGGCACCACGGTGTCTGCGAAGTGTCTCCAATAATCGCTCTTCTTCCAATCCTGAAAGGTTAGCACTGATAGTAACAGGATATATTTTATTTTCATCTAAATAAGCGTACTTGAGCGTATAGGGAAGTGGTTTAAGATCAAACACCGGGTCTTCTTTTGGTTGTGCAAGGATTCCTAAAGGTTCAACCGGAAGGTTGTGCTTCAGGATAGCAGTTTGTCTTCTGAAAATTTCATCTAACTCATTTCTGTCTTGCATATGCATATCATTCTCGTGGTCTTCCATATATTGCTGCAAAGGATCATCAGGAGGAATAGCAATGGAAGCAATATCTTCAATAATTTTATCATTACTAGGTAAATCAGTACCACGAGGTTGCTTAAAGAACTTAGAAAAGTTAAATTCATATGGCTCACCATTGAATTCAACAGAAACTTTACCTTTCCTGCGATCTATTATAGCTCCACAGGTGCACTAAACCAAGTACTAGAAAGTCGGTAGGATACTTTACCTTTCCACATAGGACTTCAACATCCCGCACAATTCCAATGGGAGAGATAGTTTCTTTGTTTGCTAGATAAATAGTGACATCGACCTCTTCAAGTTCACAAGGTCAAATCTCACCCATGATCTCCTGATAGAGTGAATAAGTGTAAGAGAAAGTTTTGCCCCCGAAGGTTTTGGACATTGTTGGACAAAGCAGAAGTGGAACTAATATTGTTTTCGAGTATAAACAGATACTTAGGTTCCGAAAGAATGGAGTTTGCAAGTAGAAGGTCGAAGGACAACTCACTGCAGTAAAGCTGCAGTCATCTACCGAAGCCTTTGAAGGAAGACGACCCCTAAAAATGTTGTCGAAGAAGATGTTTCTCTCGAGCAAAAGCGCAACGAGGAGAAAGCTGAAGCTGGTCGAAGACTTAGTCTTTTTGCTAGTTCTCTTTATTTTCTTGAGTCGTAGGAAAAACCGTACTATTAAGAGGGGTTTGCTAGTTAAGATCTTTGTCGAAGTGAATTTTCTCTGCTCAACCAAAACCCACAAAAGCCTACCGAGAGAAATCTCACCGAGTCGAGCGAATAGCTCGAAGGCAAAGTCATTGCACTTCGTGCCTTCGAGAGAGAACTCGTTCGGTGAGTCAGCCTACTTGTTCCTCAAGTAAAGTTGCACAGTGATTGGAATCCGACCGTTGTGGACACGCGTCAAGCGGTTGCATCGGGTCACTTCAGTCATTTTACCCATCGGGATCGCCAACTATAAATACCCCGCACCTACCCGCCATTTCGGGTTGGCTGCTCCACTGAAGTTTCTATGACAGAAGTCGGAGAGCATCCCAAAGAGATTCATCGAGAGAAAACCTACACCCAAGTCTGAGCTGAGTTGAGCAATTCATGGAGACTTAGGTTGATATTAGCCGATCTTTTTATCTTGGAGAACTGCAAGTCTCCTAGACGGTTAGGCGTCGCCTGTCAAGAAGTCGAAGAGTAATTGTCACTGCTGAAGGAAGTTTGTAAAGGTCTCGGAGATGTCCTAAATCATCTACCACGAGTGAAAACTGGACAAGCTCGAGGAGTTTGTTGCAGTGGAGAATAGGACGGAGAGAATTTTGCTCCAGGTGTTCAATCACCAGTCCCTCCAACCAGACGTAGCACTTTGCAGAGTGTGAAATGGTTTACCAAACATCGTCGTGTCAGGCTCTGTTTCCTTGTAGCATTTACTTCAAGTATTTACTCGTAGCCTGTTTGTCTTCGATGTTTTCCTTCGCTCCCAATCCTTTCGAGCCTTGCATTACTTTCGATACTGTATTCCCTTCGAGATGTCTTTAGTCCTACGATGTTTGCATGATTTCCTTCTAAGTTCCTTAGAATTTTTAGAAGTGATCATTCACCCCCTCCCCCTCTGATCATTCTTGAGCTTTCAATTGGTATCAGAGCAGGGCACTCCCTACGCTCTGCGTATTTTGGTCTAACAACCTGGAGTGTTGTCAAGAATGTCGTTTGCAGCTGTTCGCTCGGGGGAACCGATCCCTATATTCAATGGGAAGGACTATCCCTATTGGAAGGACAAAATGAAGAGGAATATCATGGCTATCAACTCTGCCGCTTGGGAAGTTGTCAAGAATGGTGTAACTGTCAAGGACACCGATGCCATCACTCCTGAAGAGGCTAAGAAGTTGTCCCTTGATGCTGAAGTCTGGGTATTCATCACAAATCATCTGATTCCTGAAAAATATCATGAGGTCAAGAATATTCCTTCGGCCAAAGGTGTTTGGGATTATCTCAAGAAGATTGGTGAAGGTGTCTCTACTCAGAAAGATGCTCGAATTGACACCCTTCGAAGCAAGTTCTATCGTTTCAAGAGGCACGAGGGAGAGAAAGTTTGTTCTATATACAGCAGACTCACTGCGCTGTCAAATGAACTGATTTCCCTCGGTGCAGATGACATTACCAATCGGATTATTGTCAGAACCTTGCTCCGTTCTCTTGATGATTCCTTCGATCACATTGTGCTGATGATTAAGGAAAGAACTGATTTCAAGGATATGGTTGCCGCTGATATTCTTGAAAGGCTTAATACTTTTGAGATGGAAGAAGATGAGAAACGTGACGTCAATGGGGGTCGAAGAAAATCTCATGCACTGAAGGCCAGAGCTTCACATCACTCCTCTCCTGAAGCTAGTTCTGAATCGGGTTGTGCCTCAGATGACCCCGAGAACATTGGAAATGATCTGGCACTGATAATGAGAAGATTCAATCGCTTTCAGAGAAGGAACTCCTCTTCACCGAAGAAAAACTATTCTTCAAGACATTCAAGTAATTCATCTCAACATCGATCATCATCCAGAAACTCTTCAGCGAAAGATAACTGTTGCTATAAGTGCAAGAAGCCAGGTCACTTCATTGCTGATTGTCCTCTCTGGGAAATTGAACATAAATCAAAGCACTCTCACAGAAGCTCTTCGAGCAAGTCTTACAAATCGAGCAAAAACCACGATTCGAAGAAATATGATTCAAGGTCCAGAAAAGACAAGAAAGATGGTTCTGATGATGACAAGAAGAAGAAGTATCACAAGCATCGAGAGGGTTCTTCCTCTAAATCACATTCCTCTCGTCAACAGAATTCACACCGAGCCAAAGCCTATCTGGGTAAAGAGATGAACTCTGAAGATGAAGCTTCCGGTTCTGAAGCAGGATCAAAGTCAAGATCTGGTTCTGGTTCTGAATCTGATGGTGTTGCTAGGATAGCATTCGCCTCGAACAAGAATTCAAGTTCATTCTTTTCCAACCAGAGCAGTGAAGATGAATCTCCAGCTTACTGCTTCATGGCCAAGGCTAAGGTATCCTCATCTAAGAAATCCTACGATACTTCAGATGGATCTGCTTATGAAAGTGACTCTAGGATAAGCTATGCTAAACTTGCTAAAATTGCTTCTATCCAACAAGATGAACTAGATTCTCTAAGTAAAACTATTCAAAAATCTGAGACGCTGTTGATCGATGAGATTGAGAAGGGTCAAACTTTGACTAACGAGCATGCAGCTCTGAAGGAAAAGTATGATGAACTTTCCTCTCGTCATGAACTTCTCTCAGTGGACTATGAGAAGCTAACCTACGAATTCCTTCAAAGGAAAATGGCTCTCGAGAAACTGAGAGAGGCTAATGAAGAGTTGGAAAGTGTAAATCTCACTCTCATGACTCAACAGGGCTCAGAAGATAAAAATGAATCTATTCCACCTTGCTTGACTTGTTTGGAACGAAGTGAAATTGATACTATTTCCGAGAGATCGAAAGGAAAGCAATCTATTGTTATTGATGATGCTAATCCCTCGAACGAGGAAACCATTACCGAGGAACTCCTTAGGTTGAAAAATTTATTTGAAACAGGCATGTTCAAAAGTGTGCAGGGACACCAGTACTTATGTGATATCCTTCGAAAGGCTCTTCTTCACAGGAATCCTCATAACGAAGGAGTTGGCTTCGAAAGGAAAATCAATCCTGATGGAACCTACTGGGAACCCGAGCAGTATCCTAAAACTGTCTGGGTTCTTGCGAAAGAAAAGCCCATTGATATTGCTAACCTTTCAGGTTTCAGTTGCAAAATTGACAAAGCTATTGTTGATGAATCACTTGATTCTGACTACAAGCTTGTTAAAGATCAGGAAGGAAAGGTGTCAGCTGAATTCGTTGGTACTCCTCCAAAGAATGGCTTTTATAAGCGACAGATTTTGGTTCGCAAATCTCTCGTAGAAAAACTGCCCCCTAACCATTCTATGCAGGGAAAATCCTCGGTACCACCGAATCACTACTATTCTCTCGAGGATAGAAATGAACCCTTGGTGCCTGCTTCAAATGTTCCCCAGAAGGAATACTATCGTGTCGATAGAAATGTTTATCGTCATCATAATGATAACACCAAAATTTCCATTACCCATCGTTACTCTAACCCCTCATCGAGGAATTATATTTATGGTGTGCTTGATGGTCCTGATCGACAATGCAATCCTGTTCGATATAATATTGCTGATCCATCTAGCTCTACCATGCCTTCTAAGTCACCTGCTCGTTTGTGGGTGGTTAAGAAGAACTAATTCTTCTGCAGGGCTATGTCTTCGGTGGATCCGAATGGGTCATGGATAGTGGATGTACAAATCATATGACCGGAGACAAAGAGTTGTTCGCCGAGGAAAAACTATATGAATCTTCACAGAAATATATTACCTTCGGTGACAACAACAAGGGGAAAGTACTTGGTTTGGGTAAAGTTGATATATCGAAAGACAAGCACATTGATAAGGTTTTGCTTGTACAATCTCTAGAATATAATCTTATGTCTATATCGAAACTTTGTGATATGGGTATGCTTGTTCTGTTTTCTGCGTCTCGTTGTGTTGTCTTTTCACAGGATGATTATTCCTTCGTGTTCGAAGGATATCGCAAGGGTGATCTTTATGTCGTTGATTTTTCTTCGGGACCTGCTGTGTCCACATGTTTAATGGCCAAAGCCACTTCTGGTTGGTTATGGCACCGAAGACTTGGTCATGCAGGGATGAAAAATCTTCAAACTCTTATCTCGAAGAAGAACATCATTGGAATTGATAATGTAAAATTCGATAAAGATCGTCTATGCAGTGCCTGTGAAGCAGGAAAGATTGCCAAGAAACATCACTCTGCAAAAACCGTCATGACTACTACTCGTCCTCTTGAATTACTTCATATGGATTTATTCGGTCCTCAAAATTATGCTCGTCTTGGAGGTAACAAGTATGGTCTGGTTATTGTTGATGATTTCTCTCGATATACCTGGGTTTTCTTTCTAGATGACAAGAGCAAGGTTGTTGATATTTTCAAAACTTTCTCAAAGAGAGCTCAAACTGAATATGAATTATCTCTCAAGCATATCAGAAGTGATAATGGTACAGAATTCAAAAATACTCATATCGAAGAATTTCTTGATGAATATGGCTTTACTCATGAATTCTCGGCTGCTTATACACCGCAACAAAATGGTGTGGTCGAGAGAAAGAATCGAACACTTATTGAAATGGCCAGAACAATGCTTGCTGAATACAAGACCCCTATCAGGTTCTGGGCTGAAGCTATCAACACTGCATGTCATATCATCAACAAGGTTTATCTGCATAAGTTTCTGAAGAAAACTTCACATGAACTCATCATTGGTAAAAAGCCAAATGTGTCATATCTCAGGGTTTTTGGTGCTCCATGTTACATCAGAGACATGAATCACAGATCCAAGTTTGCCCCAAAGGCTCACGAAGGTTTTCTTCTAGGTTATGGTTCGAATTCTCACACTTACAGAGTTTACAACTCACATCTTGGCAAAGTTGTAGAAACTGTAAATGTTCGATTTGATGAAACTAACGGCTCTCAAAAGGAGCAATTACCTCTTAACCTGGATGAACCACCTTTGGATGAAGTTATCAGGTACATGGCTATTGGAGATATTCGGCCTGTCGAAGGAAATGCTCAACAAGCAAATAGGGATGATGATGGTCCAATGTTCCCACACATAGCCCGGGGCGCTGGAGATCAACATCCTGAAGAAATTGATGCACAAGTCGAAGGAGAACGCATAAACGAAGAATATGTTGATCCCGAAGGACAAGCTGAACCCGAAGGAAATGATCCCGAAGGACAAGCTGATCCCGAAGATCAACCTGATCCACAAGATGAAGAAACTTTTCCTCGTGTTCGTAGAAGAGTGGATGTCGACTCAATTCTCGAAGAAATTCGTTTACCAGGCCGTCCCACCACTCGTTCTCGTACTCGATTAGCTAACTTCTGCGGAAATTTTTCGTTTGTATCCATGCTAGAACCTTCAAAATTTGATGAAGCCATGAGAGACTCAGACTGGATGACTGCCATGCTCGAAGAACTTAACCAGTTTGAGAGAAATAAAGTCTGGTCCCTTGTCGATAGACCTGATTCCACGAAGCATAATATCATTGGTACGAAGTGGATTTTTCGCAACAAGCAAGATGAAGATGGCATAGTGGTAAGGAATAAAGCTCGACTGGTTGCACAAGGCTACACCCAAATCGAAGGTATTGATTTTGGTGAGACTTATGCACCAGTTGCTCGTCTTGAATCCATTCGCGTCATGCTTGCTTTTGCCAATTACTATGGTATATTGCTATATCAAATGGATGTCAAAAGTGCTTTTCTTAACGGTGAGATCGAAGAAGAAGTGTATGTTATGCAGCCACCAGGTTTTGAAGCCCCGAAGGATCCTGATAAGGTGTACAGATTACACAAGGCTCTATATGGGTTAAAGCAAGCACCTCGTGCTTGGTATGAAACGCTGAAGGATTTTCTTCTTAAGAAGGGCTTCAAACCAGGAACAACTGATCCGACTCTTTTTACTCGTGCATACAAAAATGATCTCTTTGTGTGTCAAATTTATGTCGATGATATTATTTTTGGCTGTACTAACCCTGATATTAGCGAAGAATTTGCTCGCATGATGTCGAAGAAATATGAAATGTCAATGATGGGAGAATTGAAGTTCTTTCTCGGGCTTCAAATCCGTCAACAGAAGAATGGTACTTTCATTTCACAAGAGAAGTATCTCAGAGATTGCCTGAAGAAGTTTGATCTTGTCAGTTGCAAAACTATCAAGACTCCAATGCCTACTAATGTACATCTAGATGCAGATGAGAAGGGCAAACCTTTCGATCAGAAGAAATATCGCTCGATGATCGGTTCGCTTCTTTACCTTTGTGCATCTAGACCTGACATTATGCTATCAGTTTGTATGTGTGCTCGTTTTCAGGCAAATCCGAAGGAATCTCATCATATTGCTGTCAAGCGAATCCTTCGATATCTGGCTCACACACCAACCTTGGGTCTTTGGTATCCCAAGGGTGCCCAGTTTGATCTCGTTGGTTATTCAGATTCCGGCTGGGCTGGTGATCGAGTCGACAGGAAATCTACCTCAGGCACATGTCATTTTCTCGGTAGATCTCTTGTCTGTTGGGCGTCGAAGAAACAGAATTGCGTATCTATTTCTACGGCTGAAGCCGAGTATATTGCTGCCGGTTCATGCTGTACTCAGATCCTGTGGCTCAAGCAAACGCTGAAAGATTTTGGTATTCTTGTGAAGAAAATTCCATTGCTTTGTGATAACGAGAATGCAATCAAAATTGCTCATAATCCAGTGCAACACTCTCGAACGAAGCATATTGATATTCGTCATCATTTTCTTCGAGATCATGTTCAGCGAGAAGATATTGTTATCAGTCATGTTCGCACCGAAGAACAATTGGCTGATATATTCACAAAGCCCTTGGATGAAAAGAGGTTCTGTACACTGAGGTGTGAGTTGAACATCTTGGACTCACGCAATGTGCAGTAAGATCATAACCATCGGTATTATGTATTATAAATTTTCATTGATATTTACTTTCGTTAATTTTCTATCGTGTTTCCTTTTCGTTTATTTTTGTTCGCTTGGTGTTGTCCTATACACTTATCATTCCGAGTTTTATCGCTGTTTTTTCCCTCGGACTGATTAAGCATCGGACCCTGTTTTCCCTCTATTCTATCCCTACCTCTTCTATGCTTTTCTCTCGTGAACATGTATATATTGTACTCGATCAAGATTCCCTTCGAATGTCATTGATTCAGAAGGAAAATCTATCGAAGTTTTATCTTCTTTTTACTCGATGTTCGATGAGTTTGGTCTCGGACGTGGAGCAACTATCTTTCGGTTCGTTGGGATTTTTCCCGCGATTACCGCCACAAAATCAGTCCGTTGAATGCGGAGAGACGCGAAATCTGCGCCGTTGGATCAGATCTGACAGCTCTGTCAGACCACCCCTTATAAATACTGATCCACTCCACCGGCTTAGACATCGCTATTCCTTCGACTTCGTCTCTTCGCCTCCAGAAGCTCTCTCTCTCTCTCTCGCGCGCGCGCCGCCGTGCTGTTTTGTCGCCGTCGACTCCCTCGCCGCTTAGCTGCCGGAAGGAAGCCGCCGGAGACGTTCCCGTCGACTAAGATCTTCATCCGCGTCGCCGTAGTCGCCTCACATCACCAAGTTAGGGTATGTGTGGCTCTGGATTCGATTCTATCTCGTTCTGTTCATCGTTTCCAGTTTCTGTGTTGATTTTTCTGTGATTTCTTTTAGATCTGTTTGATCCGTTTGGATCTTTGAAACTTGGGAAATCTGTTTCTAGCTTTTCTGTCGATTCCCCATCTGACCTCGGTAAGAAATCCCTCGGATTCTCCCACTTAGGCAATTCCTACAGTATCGTTTCGATAGATTTAATCCTGTGCGATTTATTCATACAAGTTCTTCGTTAGATTTCCACCCGATGAAAATCTAGCCTAGCACTTTCATGAAAACTTGCGTTAAGACAAATCTCTCGATATGATTGCTGCATTCAAAATGTTTTTTCTCGTTATTGCTGATACTTGTTCACAACTTTCCTATATTCCCTCGTACCTTTCTATTTCGCAGGAAAATGTCTGGCAACGAAGGAAATATTAGAGCACCCAAGCGTGTGGGTGGCAGAACAAGAATCACCAACAACTCTGAAGGTTTATCTGAGGAGTTGATCATAGAGAATAACTTGAGAACACCTTCAGGTTCTGAGGATGAACGTACGAGAGAAAATCGTCTGCAAGAGATACGAAGGCTTCAAGCTCTTCGTTGGTATGAGTACAAGTCCCTTTTGCCTCGCTGGGAGAGGCTGTTCGCCATGAAGAATCCCTGGTCTGATGTCAAATCGTTAAGGCCAAAGTGGACGAAGGATAATCGACCACCTCCTACTGCTGATGCTCACCCTACAGCTCTCAAAACTCCTGATGATTTTAAAGAGCTCGTTGAAGCTCGAGAAGCTCGAGCACAAAAGAGGAAAGAAGCCAAAGCACGAAAGGAAGCTGCGGCTGCTAAATCTGCTGAGGATGTTGGCCCTAGCGCCAAATCAAAAGGTGGCAAGAAGTCTGCCAAGAGACAGAAAAAGGTTGTAATAGTTTCACCTCCTGATGCAAGCTCCGAAGGAGAAGCTAATTCAGATGATCAAGACCCTGGTACAGAGGCTGATGTCGAGGACTTACCTCTGAAGAAAAAGCCGAGCAGTAGAGGCATAAGGATCCAGGAGCCAGCTCCACAGGCTCCTCGAGGAAATATTGACTTGACCAACTTGGTCACAGATCCGCCTATTTCATCTGCTCCACCTGTTCCTGCTCGCCAACCAAAACCTTCGGCTCCAACGAAGGGAAAGCAAGCTCAAGTTGGTGAAGATGATGAAACGCTTTTTCAGCGAAAGGAAAGGCTGGCCAAACAAAAGGAACAAGAGGAAAAAGACTTGATTAATTCTAAGCTCCTAAACTTTCACAGTCAGCCCGAGCATAAAAAGGCTCTGGTTGCTCAACAGCTTGGTATTCTCCATTTGGTCAGTGAAAAATATCGACGACAGATTTCTGCAGGCACTATCCCTAGTGTCCCGAAAGAAAAAGTCACCGAGAAAGTTGTGACTCCCACAGTCACGAAAGAAAAGGTAATAGCCCCTAGTGCTTCGAAGAAGAATGCTCAGGCCCCTAGTGCCTCGAAGGATAAAGCAGTGGTCTCAAAACACATTGCTGCTGCCAAGGCCACCAAGGAAGCCGAAAAGAAAGCCAAGGAGGCAAGACAGAAGGCTCAAGCTGCTCCAGTTCCTCGAGCTGCACCAGCTCCTGCCTCTGTTGCACCAGCTGTTTCCGGTCCTCGTGCCGATGAAGAGAGTTCCAATGAAGGAGAATCAAATGCCAATGCTCGTTGGGATGCTGCACATATATCTCACATTCTCTGGAAAATGGCTACTACACCGAGCAAAGTCACTTCCGAGGATGATGTTCCTGCTGAAATCCAAGAGCATGTTGCTCGATACATGATACGCTGGGAAGGCTACATCACCCAGGATCGAAAGGATAAGGAGCAAGTCAGGTTTTACACCAGGCAACTCCAAGAGGAAACCGAGGACATTGAGTCCCGAAATTTTTTCAAGTCCAAGATTGCATCTACTGAAGCTTCCAGGAGGACTCAGAAGGAAAATTTAACTGCTGTGTTTGACAAGGTAAAACAAGTTGTGTCTGCTGTTTGCAAAGAGCATAATGATGCTCTGTTCCAAAGACAATCTCGAAAGAGAAAGTCTGTTGCCCCAACCTCTGAGCGTGGGACGCCAGAGATCGAGAAGAATGCAAAGAAGTCCAAGTCCACCGAGGTCGTTGCTACCACAGAACGACAAGAAACTGAACCAAACCCCACCAAGCAACCCACTCCTCCCCGTAAGAAAACTCCACCACCTCGCCAAATAAGTTCACCGCCTCGACAAACAAGTCCACCCCATCGTCAAGCTACACCTCCACCCCGACAACAAACACCTACACCTCCACCCCGACAACAAACACCTCCACCTCCACCTCCATCTCCACCCCGTCAACCCTCACCACCAAAAGCCTCGCCACCACCTCCAAACCCACCATCTCCACCTCATGTCATTCCATCGACCACCCCCGCCACTGAAATCCAAGCTCATGTAGAGACCGAGCAAGTTGCTCGTGTCGAGCAAGAAACTCAAGTCCAGAAAGATTACTCTTCTGCCCGGACTATGCCTGAAGGAGAAGATGTTGATGTTGACATCACGACAGTTTCCTCTCGACGAGATCCTGTCGTAAGCAATAGTTCTGGAGATGACAGTTCAAGTGATAATTCTTCATCCTCCTCATCCAGTTCTTCGAACGAAGAAATGTTTGATGCGTTTTCTCAATTTGATGAAGACTTGGAGGCCATGGAAATTGAAGAGGCCGCACAAAATGCTCAAACCGACGAAGGAGATGCCGTCGTAGCTCAGGCCGAGGAGAATGCTCCTACAGTCATTCCGGCTCAGGATATCGTAAACATTCCATCATCTATCTCTCGACCTGCTGAGCCAGTGTTCCAGATGCCAGATAACGCTGCTGAAGTTTTTCCAGTTGATGAGCTGCTTCACTCTGCTCATCCGAGAGAAATGCGGCCTTTGTTCCGCTCAGATGTTCCTCGTGGAGGTCCCATCTTCAAAAGGCGCGAACACAAGCCATTTTTCTTCGGTACCAATCCCTACGAGAAGCCCAGAAGTGCATATTCTCTTCGGTTTTGGACCCAAGAGCAAGCTATCTATTAAACTCGTGTGTTGTACAACAAGGCAAGAGTTTTCCAGCATCAATATCTTGATATGCCTTCGGTGTACTCCACTACTTGTTTCGAGAACATTGTCGAGACAATTGATAGCCTGCATGCTCACAAGATGTTTGCTCTCGATTGTGGTTACAATCCCGAGCTTATCAAAAGTTTTATGCAACACTTTATGTCTCTGGAGATCCTGAGAACTCGAAGACATGGAAATTTGACTATATGATTCAAGGCCAAGTTTTTCACATGACTGTCGACCAATTTCTGGCTATCATCAATTTACCTCGGTTCGAAGGATTACCTCACAAACTTCATGACTTACCTGCTGCAACTCCTGCTGAATTCTCTACGCTGATGGATCCAGAAGTCGTAGGAGATCACTACCCCACTGAGACGAAGCCAAGACACTTGGTATTTGAAGCAAAGGCATGGTTTTATATTCTCTCGAAGACTTTGATGCCAATGCTGGATGTGCACGATAATTTTCCAATTCCAAATGATGTGCAACTTGCTCTGTTGAAGTTAGTCCACGGTCATCCCTTCGATTTTGAAGATTACTTCCTCAGAACTTTGGTGTCTTGTGCTGATGACCACAATTCCCACAAGCCATATGCACCATGGCTGATGGCAATCTGCAATTACTCTCGGGACGTGCCATTCCCCGTATCCATTTACCCGAAGATTTTCACTCCTCCTGTTCGTGAAGTATTGCAGGTTGTTGCTCGACCCAACGACCCTTTTGCTGAGCACACTGGCATCCGCTCCCACTTAACTGAGCGCAATATTCGCTCGAAGTTTATCAAGCCAGTGCATCATATGGAAGTTTCTCTTCGGTCCCAGCAAATGCTTCAACATCACATTGATCAAGATTTTATTCAGAAGCAAGCTCTGATGGATGAGATCAATCACTTGCGTAACATTACCATGAACAACAATCAGATGCTGCGTGAATGCCTTCGCCGTGATTGGAAAGGTCTTCGGAAGTTCAAGTCCCTCGGTCAACTTCAACGTTGCGGGTTCGAAGAATATCCTCCCCATCTGAACAGGAATTGGACCAATGATGATCGAGTAGATCGACCGGATCCCAATATCCCTCGCCTACCGAAGAACAGAGATGTGCTAAGTGTCGATGATTATTATCATATCACTTTGGACACCTTCTCCTCCGACTCCGAGCAAGAAGAAGCCCCTCCTCAACGTCAACCGCGAGTTTCCTCGCCTCTTCCTCGAAGCCCCCGGACTCCGCCGGAATCGCAGCTGGAATCTTCTGGAGATCAACACTCCTTCCGCACGAAGATCACTCCTCCAGGCGCTCGTCCAATTCGTCGTGCTCCAACGCTCGCCGAATCTTCTCGTCGTCGCCGGAACCAGCCTCGCGAGTAGGGATTTCTTTCAACCCTATTATCTCGACTTTTTGTACGTTGTGACAAAAAGGGGGAGATGTAGTGGCATCGAAGAAATTAGTTTGCCTACGGGGTTAAGGGTTTTGCATTCCATTCGATAAAATCTTGTTTTTGAGGTTTCTGAGTAGTTTCAACAAACTTTCGATTCACATTCGATCTGGTTGTAACTAACTCTAAGTAGGACTGTGAACTGCTACTCTTTTCGTAAGATATCTATCTGCTGCTTGCTATACTTAACCATTTTTGCAGGAAGTTATCTTTCATATAAGTTCACAGGTCATTCGAGAAAATTGCATACTTCACATTGGATACTATCTGGAATGCAATTTCTCTCACTAAGACTATTGATGTTTTTCCCTCGACACTACTTGTCAAATATGCACTTCACAGGAAATCTTTATCTTCCGTGCATACATCTAGGGGGAGTACTTCATCGATCTCAGCACTAGTTTATCATCGAAAACTCAAACTTTTTCAAATTATTTATCGATGCCTGTTTTGTCAACAATCGTCCAAAAAGGGGGAGATTGTAAGAGCAAGTTTTGCCCCCGAAGGTTTTGGACATTGTTGGACAAAGCAGAAGTGGAACTAATATTGTTTTCGAGTATAAACAGATACTTAGGTTCCGAAAGAATGGAGTTTGCAAGTAGAAGATCGAAGGACAACTCACTGCAGTAAAGCTGCAGTCATCTACCGAAGCCTTTGAAGGAAGACGACCCCTAAAAATGTTGTCGAAGAAGATGTTTCTCTCGAGCAAAAGCGCAACGAGGAGAAAGCTGAAGTTGGTCGAAGACTTAGTCTTTTTGCTAGTTCTCTTCATTTTCTTGAGTCGTCGGAAAAACCGTACTATTAAGAGGGCTTTGCTAGTTGAGATCTTTGTCGAAGTGAATTTGCTCTGCTCAACCAAAACCCACAAAAGCCTACCGAGAGAAATCTCACCGAGTCGAGCGAATAGCTCGAAGGCAAAGTCATTGCACTTCGTGCCTTCGAGAGAGAACTCGTTCGGTGAGTCAGCTTACTTGTTCCTCAAGTAAAGTTGCGCAGTGATTGGAATCCGACCGTTGTGGACACGCGTCAAGCGGTTGCATCGGGTCACTTCAGTCATTTTACCCATCAGGATCGCCAACTATAAATACCCCGCACCTACCCGCCATTTCGGGTTGGCTGCTCCACTGAAGTTTCTAAGACAGAAGTCGGAGAGCATCCCAAAGAGATTCATCGAGAGAAAACCTACACCCAAGTCTGAGCTGAGTTGAGAATTCATGGAGACTTAGGTTGATATTAGCCGATCTTTTTATCTTGGAGAACTGAAAGTCTCCTAGACGGTTAGGCGTCGCCTGTCAAGCAGTCGAAGAGTAATTTTCATTGCTGAAGGAAGTTTGTAAAGGTCTCGGAGATGTCCTAAATCATCTACCACGAGTGAAAACTGGACAAGCTCGAGGAGTTTGTTGCAGTGGAGAATAGGACGGAGAGAATTTTGCTCGAGGTGTTCAATCACCAGTCCCTCCAACCAGACGTAGCACTTTGCAGAGTGTGAAATGGTTTACCAAACATCGTCGTGTCAGCCTCTGTTTCCTTGTAGCATTTACTTCAAGTATTTACTCGTAGCCTGTTTGTCTTCGATGTTTTCCTTCGCTCCCAATCCTTTCGAGCCTTGCATTACTTTCGATACTGTATTCCCTTCGAGATGTCTTTAGTCCTACGATGTTTGCATGATTTCCTTCTAAGTTCCTTAGAATTTTTAGAAGTGATCATTCACCCCCTCCCCCTCTGATCATTCTTGAGCTTTCAATAAGGAATAGCGCTAGCACTTGATCCCAAATCACATAGCCCGTAGTAATTGTGATCTCCTATTTTAACAGATACAACTGGTGTACATGAAATTGGGCCTTTATTCTTGGCTGTAACAATGTTAGTTGAAACAGCACAAAAATTTATATTGGAATCTAAAACATCATTAGTAACTAGATCTTTAACCACCGATATTGAGGATTCACCTTGATCTGGTCCTCAGGTTCTTCAGTTCTTCTCTCACTTTTATTTATTATGCATGTCACAAAAGAGTGCACCCTTATCCTTGCGGGAAAAGGGGGTTTCCATACATAACTGCAGGCAAAATAGGGTCAGCAACATTAATAGCAACAGGTAATTCTTTAAAGGGTTTATGATACTGATCCTTCTCCTCCTTAGAAGAGTCAATATGAGAGGAAAAGATCTTACAAAAATCAATCATTAGCTAGGAATCAAGACCAATCTTAGAACAAAAGGTATTAAAGTAATTTGTTTTCTCATAGATCTCAATATAATCATGTTCATAATTTATAACGGGTTCAATACCTTTATCAATTTCCCAGTCTTCGGTGTTCTTCTGTGTAACACCCTCAGATCCAGTACAGTAATCACTACAGTGATTCCACTGTTAGTGATCATTACTGTTGACGATCCAGACATGATCACCTTTGATCATAGCTCTGCCAATTTCCAACCCAGATAACATTTTCAAATTGGGTAAATTATAAATTCTCTCCAAGACTTGTGGATTCCTGTCCATCATTTGATCATGGTTAAACCAAAACCACCTTAGTCATTTGCATAATCCCAAGTCAATGATAATCATGAAACCCATAAGGTTGGATTATCCAAATTGTCTTGGAATTTAAAAAATGGAAATGGAAATCTTAGTTAAACCAACACCGTGGAATCAATTTATAAAATGCCTGGCCATCATTAGGCCATGATTAAAATAACAATGGATATTCTATTAAAGTGTTTTAGAAAGTATTATGAAATAAAAACAATTGCTTAGTGATTATTAAATTGCCAGGAAAATTATAATAAACAAGTGGGAATTTTAAATGAACTAAAAATTATGGTAAAAAATTTATAAAAAGCCTAATAATGTGTAGGCCATAATAAAAGTGATTTGGGGTTTATTAAAAAGTTTTAATATTATAAATAATTAAAAACAGTAGCAAAACAGTGGCTTTTAATACCTTTTAAAGAAAACAAGATATCAAATGATTTTTATAAATCGTAAAAACTCTTATTAATATTCTATAATATATAACACTAATATTGGGGCCAGTCCCATGTTTTTACAGTTTGATAAAGTAACTAAACTAAATACAAACAGAAAAGAAAATTTAAAAGAAACAAAAACAAAAAGAAAATAAAAACTAATGAAACCTATCTACCGCACTGTGAGAGCCCAACCCACCCCTTCCCCCTGGGCCAGCCACCCCAGCCCAGCCCACCCCCAGCCCCTCTCTCTCCTTCCTGTTCCCCCCCAACCACCCCACCCCGTCGGCGGCATGGCCGCGGCCACTGTGGCCATGGCCGAGCTCACCTGCTCCCTCTCCCCATCTCACCTGCCCCCCCCCTCGATGTGGATAAGGGCGTCACCCTCGCCCTCGAACCCTAGCCCCCCTCACTTCGCCTCCCTTCGCGCCTCCCTCCCCTCGTGTTCTGCCTTTCTCCGCGCCACCGAGTTCGCCATGGACACGCCTTCGTGGCCGCCGTGGCCACCCTGCTCCCCAATCCACGGGAGCCCGTCCAGGAGCCCCGCCTTGCTCCTCCAGTTCGCCCCACCCCCAAGTTCGAGCCGAAGAGCCACCCCAACGCCGGAATCGAGTCAATCTCCTCGCCACGGCCGCCAGCGAATCCTGCTGCAATTGTCGCCCTCGCTGCTTCCCCGGCCGCCACAAGCCTCCCCCGAGCTCCGCGGTGAGTTGCCTCTCCGTTTCCCCCTCTTCGGGCCATCAATTACGCGTCGTAGCCCCTTCCCTACGCGTCCGTCGCCGCTGTGGCCTCTGTCTCCGGCCGAGCTCCCTGGTGCTCGCGCTCACTGGACGCCCGGGCCGCACCCGCGCGCGTCACTCGCTCCAGAGCTGCGCCCGCGCCCCCTACCTTCACGCGCATGTGCCCCTGGGCGGCCTCGTCGTCGCCGGCTTGCTCCGGCCGCGCCCTGGCCATGCCTTGGACACGCCCTGCGCATCCACGGGCACGCCTGACTCCCGTAGCCACGCGCCTGCTGGTGCTCGCCGCGCACGGCCGCACCCCACAGCAGCCAGCTCGCCCTACAGCCCCCAACCTCACCGGCCGGCCTGGCCGCGCCACCGCTGGCCTGAGTGGCCATGGTCACGGCCGTTTTGTTTAGCCCCTAACCCACGGTTAAACAACCCCTGGGTCAATGACACATGGGCCCAGGCCCCTTTTTATTAACTAACCCCTGTTAAATTAAATGGCTATTAAAACCTGAGTGTATGACATGTGGGTCCCAGTTGTAAGTAATAAAAAAAATATTCATTTATTAAATGTGAGAGAATGACATGTGGGTCCTCTGATATTTTTGATTTAAATAAAATGAGTTAAATGCCTCTGTGTATGACATGTGGGTCCACCCTATCAGCACTATTCTGGATAATGTTTTGGATAATGTTGCTAATTAAATAATAAAAGAAATTCAGAAATTGATTTAAAATGTTTAAATCTTTAGAAATTAATATATTTTAATCCGTAAGTCCGATGGAAAAACTTTATACATGAAAATTGATCAGAAAAATATAACGAATACGGATACGCTATCCGGATGTCTACCACCCCCCCCCCCCCTCTAACGTACCGAACATCGACATTCCCCCCCTTCGGGCCGTCTATCAATAATTCCCGGTACCGATATAAGTTGCCCGGATGAAAAACTTTTGTATACGAAAGTTATTCGGAACGGGTCAACGTTTGTGAATACGATACCCATACCCCCACCCCACCCCTCTAACATACCGCACACGAGACTTTCCCCTTCCGGATCGTTTGTCCGGTAATCACCCGGACCCGGCAAAATTGCCGGATGAATTCCGTTTTGTCCACAACGTAAATCACCGCGATAGTCCACCTCTAGCTCAACGAGTTTCTGTGCATTTCATTTGTATTGTTTTCATTGCCGTGTATTTATTGTTTCCCCCCTCTTCTACCGATAGTCGATACGACCGCTGCCGATGCTTCCCCCTCCGTTGATCGACTACTTCATCGACGAACGTGTACCACTACCGTCGAGCTTCCAGGCAAGCAGAGCCATTCTCTTCCTAGATATCGCCTATCTTTCCGTACATTTCTTGCACTAGGCATTGTTACTGTTGCTGCTACGATTACAATCCTATTCAATTGCATAGCCTAATTTTGTCGCCCCGTGATGTACCTTTCTTATCCTATGCTGCCTGCTATATCTATACATTATATTCAGCAGTGAGCCCTGCGCATTGTTAGCTAGGATTAGATAGCGGGTCGTGATCACTCTGGGGAGTGAACGCGGATTACAATTATTATAACTGCAACAGGTACGGATCAATGCAGACGCCCTAGGGAACCTACAACGGCGAGACTCTGCCGAGTCGCT
This sequence comes from Bromus sterilis, assembly GCA_950022295.1. Classification (NCBI taxonomy): domain Eukaryota; kingdom Viridiplantae; phylum Streptophyta; class Magnoliopsida; order Poales; family Poaceae; genus Bromus; species Bromus sterilis. The sequence continues at coordinate 112,487,107 of OX465598.1, forward strand.
TTGAGTTTGACTTACGAGTGGAATGGACTCGTATTTCACTCTCGTCGGCTCAGTAGCGTAGCATCACCGGGATGATATGAGGTTTACCTCTTTAGTTCATTCCGCTGATGTCTCTGTCAAACCTTTTTAAGTGTGCCATCGAGGGTGATACCTCCTGGTTTCACTTAATGGTAGGAACTCGAACCAACTGGTGTCCTTAAAGGTAAGAAGTCAGGCGACCCAACGATGCCCGTGAGTGGTATTGCGACAGGACGACAGGGAGGGCACGACCTGTGTACCGGTGTGCTTGGCCCCTGGTCGTTGGCCGCAAGAGTTACCAAACTACGAAAGTCGAGCTCCTTCGGGAGCACACGCGAGACAAGGTAAGGATACGGTTCACCTTGTTGGTAACCGCAGTGACTTGGTGGGACGACGGGGCAGGCACCGATGTACTGGTGGTCCTGGCTGCTGTCGTTGTCCGCGGGTCAGTTAAGTCGAGGCAACGATAACGGTTGTCACGCAGGTTAATTAAAATGCTAAATGGTTCAGTGAATGTCTTGAGTTGGCTATATGCCATGTACACACTACCTACCCGTGGGAAGTACGAGTTACGGGCTCCTCTGCTTCGTAGTGTCGTCCGAGGACTCTTCAGACGTCAGCAGTACTGCGGGCTGATTGCCGGGAAGTGGTGTTGTCTTATTTGCTCGCGCGGTGGTGTCTTATTTGGTTTTGCTTCAACTTCACCGGCCAGCCACGCACCGTGCAGGAGTACGTTCGGGTTGGGGTCCAAGGCCCGGCGTACTTAGGATTTAGACCGGCGGATGGCCTCTCTGTTGAGTTTGAAAGATGGGCTACGAAGTGTCGGATAGCCTTGGTGGAGCGTTCCCTAACAAGGTTCCCGCCACCCTGGAGATCCGTGCGTGTAGCGTAACACAAGTGCACCCCTACAGGGAAGATTAATCTATTCGAATAGCCGTGTCCACGGTAACAGGACGCTTTATGCTGAAGCTGGATCTTACCACTACAAACTATTATTATTAAATTGTATGGTTCCGGGTTTTCTTCCTCGCGGGGATGTCGAGGAGGTGAACTCGGAGGCATTGTTAATTATTACAACTTATTATTATACAATGCTGCAGCAACTTCTGTTGCATTGTTACTTTATGCTTTATATAAACTGTTGGCTGATTCTTACCTCACGCTGCAAGACATCGTCGGAAGATGCTAGTCTTCGTTAGGCCTAGCTTCTTACCCTTATTCTGATTTCTATCTTGCAGTCCACTATATACAGCCTCTTCTTTCCGTTGATACAATGCATAATGCTTAGTAGCGGTCGTAAGACTCGCGGGTATACTAGATACTCACCTGCTTTATTTCCTTTACTGTTTTGCCTGATCGGCCGCTGCAGTCGACGTTGGAGTCCAGGAGCAGGAGATCCCCGATGCCGACCAACGCAACATGAAGATCCCCGATGCGTTCTACAACGACGAGTTCCCCTTTGGCCAGGAGTAGTTTGGAGGTTCTCAGGCAGGAGGCCTCGCCTTTTCGATCGGTGTTGATTTTGTGCTAGCCTTCTTAAGGCAACCTTGTATCCTTGTGTCTGTACTCAGATACTATTGCTTCCGCTGACTTTGTGCTCTCGAGCTGTTGTATTCGAGCCCTTGTGGCCCCCTGGCTTGTATTAAACAGCTTGTATTATTTTATTTGTAGAGTTGTGTTGTGATATATCATCGTGAGTCCCTAATCTCGATCGTGTACCTTGCGTGTATGATTACTGTGCACGGCTTGATTTTGGGGGCGTCACAAGTTGGTATCAGAGCCGACTGCCTATAGGAAGCCCCTAACCACTCCTCGGTCGAAGTCGAGTCTAGTATTTGCAAAACTACTTGCTAACTTAATGTTTGGCTTACGGGCCCACATCGGTGTCACTACGTGTGATATCTTTGGTATTAGGATCTTTTTCTCCGTACCTATGCTCTGGGACTCTGATCTCTTATCCTTGCTGGTAAGTTTTATTAACGCTGACTTTAGGTTCTCGTACCTCCTCCCTTCCGGAGAGCACTGCCTTCCCGATGATCGCCTGATTCACCTGAAGATCCCGACGATTACTCTCTGATGAATTCCCGAGAACCTGCGTGTTCATCGCCTTTGCAATCCCCTGCCGCCGATAAGTTCGTATGGATGATTGCATCCACCTTCCGATCTGGAAGACACGATTCCCTTGTACTTAAGCATCAAATTATTTCGATGCTTCCATCACTCGATGCATTTGCATTCTTTCTCCTTCTGGTTGAGTGTCGATACTCACATCAGATTCCTTACGAACCACCCGACCTTTGGTGGATTATTATCCGACTAAGCTTACGTGGTTTCTTCCATGTGTCGATTGAATTCATTGTGTGAAATACCATCCTTGCCCCTCGATGCTTTGTATTATCATCGACAACCCCCTTGACTCTCTGCCAATACAACTTGGTCGTGTACATCGTGCTCTGCCTTTCCTTGGGAAAGACATACACGTGATACTTGTGTATCATCACTTTTTCCCTTCCATTGGTCTGTATGATCAGACAATCACATTTTTCCTTTCCATTGGTCTGTTCAAACTTTCTTGCGATCACTATAACCTAAGCAGTGGTAATTCCCCTGCTTATGTAAACACCTTGGTGTGCAACCTCGTCAGTAACACCTTGTTGCCATTGTTGATGACATTTCGGTAGCCACCGGGACGAGAACTTTGCCAATTGGTCCGCCTCGTATTAACGAGCAAGAAAATGGTTCTCAATGTCCACTGCTCCTGGTATCGATGTTGTTGCCGACATAGCTGACAAGCTATTCTCTGACCATCCTTGCATCGTGATCACGTAATAGGCCACCACTCTAAGCCACAGTTCCACAGGACCGAAACCTGACTCTTGTCATCGACCTTGTGATATTCCGTCCGATATCAGACTCAGTGATTGTGTCTGATGACCGGGGCCCCTTTCCCATCTTCCGTCATCGTCATCGAATACGTGCCTATCCGCTTAACACTTCTCACGATGCACTTCCCTGAGGTTAAACTCGGAAGGACTTTATACCCCATACCCTTGAGCAACCCCATTTGATTGATCTTGTGTCGATCCGACCCCCTTAAGCCTTATCTCTTATCCTGTTCGTAAGTGCGATGGAGCCCCGAGGAAAGGATAAAAACTCATCGAGATGCACCGATGCAGTACAGTGAAGGCCTCAACGTGAAGGATTAATTTCTTTGAGTAGGACAACAAGAACCAGAAGATTTGATAGAAGGCGAAACCGAAACTCTACCCCTTACACTAATTTTAATTCTCGGGACGAGAATTCTTTGTAGTGGTGGAGATTTGTAACACCCTCAGATCCAGTACAGTAATCACTACAGTGATTCCACTGTTAGTGATCATTACTGTTGACGATCGAGACATGATCACCTTTGATCATAGCTCTGTCAATTTCCAACCCAGATAACATTTTCAAATTGGATAAATTATAAATTCTCTCCAAGACTTGTGGATTCCTGTCCATCATTTGATCATGGTTAAACCAAAACCACCTTAGTCATTTGCATAATCCCAAGTCAATGATAATCATGGAACCCATAAGGTTGGATTATCCAAATTGTCTTGGAATTTAAAAAAATGGAAATGGAAATCTTAGTTAAACCAACACTGTGGAATCAATTTATAAAATGCCTGGCCATCATTAGGCCATGATTAAAATAACAATGGATATTCTATTAAAGTGTTTTAGAAAATATTATGAAATAAAAACAATTGCTTAGTGATTATTAAATTCCCAGGAAAATTATAATAAACAAGTGGGAATTTTAAATGAACTAAAAATTATGGAAACAATTTTATAAAAAGCCTAATAATGTGTAGGCCATAATAAAAGTGATTTGGGGTTTTATTAAAAAGTTTTAATATTATAAATAATTCAAAACAGTAGCAAAACAGTGGCTTTTAATACCTTTTAAAGAAAACAAGATATCAAATGATTTTTATAAATCGTAAAAACTCTTATTAATATTCTATAATATATAACACTAATATTGGGGCCAGTCCCAAGTTTTTACAGTTTGATAAAGTAACTAAACTAAATACAAACAGAAAAGAAAATTTAAAAGAAACAAAAACAAAAAGAAAATAAAACCTAATTAAACCTATCTACCGCACTGTGCGAGCCCAACCCACCCCTTCCCCCTAGGCCGGCCACCCCAGCCCAGCCCACCCCCAGCCCCTCTCTCTCCTTTCTGTTCCCCCCCCCAACCACCCCACCCCGTCGGCGGCATGGCCGCGGCCACTGTGGCCATGGCCGAGCTCACCAGCTCCCTCTCCCCATCTCACCTGCCCCCCCCCTCGATGTGGATAAGGGCGTCACCCTCGCCCTCGAACCCTAGCCCCCCTCACATCCCCTCCCTTCGCGCCTCCCTCCCCTCGTGTTCTGCCTTTCGCCGCGCCACCGAGTTCGCCATGGACACGCCTTCGTGGCCGCCGTGGCCACCCTGCTCCCCAAGCCACGGGAGCTCGTCCAGGAGCCCCGCCTTGCTCCTCCAGTTCGCCCCACCCCCAAGTTCGAGCCGAAGAGCCACCCCAACGCCGGAATCGAGTCAATCTCCTCGCCACGGCCGCCAGCGAATCCTGCGGCAATTGTCGCCCTCGCTGCTTCCCCGGCCGCCACAAGCCTCCCCCGAGCTCCGCGGTGAGTTGCCTCTCCGTTTCCCCCTCTTCGGGCCATCAATTACGCGTCGTAGCCCCTTCCCTACGCGTCCGTCGCAGCTGTGGCCTCTGTCTCCGGCCGAGCTCCCCGGTGCTCGCGCTCACTGGACGCCCGGGCCGCACCCGCGCGCGTCACTCGCTCCAGAGCTGCGCCCGCGCCCCCTACCTTCACGCGCATGTGCCCGTGGGCGGCCTCGTCGTCGCCGGCTTGCTCCGGCCGCGCCCTGGCCATGCCTTGGACACGCCCTGCGCTTCCACGGGCACGCCCGACTCCCGTAGCCACGCGCCCGCTGGTGCTCGTCGCGCACGGCCGCACCCCACAGCAGCCAGCTCGCCCTACAGCCCCCAACCTCACCGGCCGGCCTGGCCGCGCCGCCGCTGGCCTGAGTGGCCACGGTCACGGCCGTTTTGTTTAGCCCCTAACCCACAGTTAAACAACCCCTGGGTCAATGACACATGGGCCCAGGCCCCTTTTTATTAACTAACCCCTGTTAAATTAAATGGCTATTAAAACGTGAGTGTATGACATGTGGGTCCCAGTTGTAAGTAATAAAAAAAATATTCATTTATTAAATGTGAGAGAATGACATGTGGGTCCTCTGATATTTTTGATTTAAATAAAATGAGTTAAATGCCTCTGTGTATGACATGTGGGTCCACCCTGTCAGCACTATTCTGGATAATGTTTTGGATAATGTTGCTAATTAAATAATAAAAGAAATTCAGAAATTGATTTAAAATGTTTAAATCTTTAGAAATTAATATCTTTTAATCCGTAAGTCCGATGGAAAAACTTTATACATGAAAATTGATCAGAAAAATATAACGAATACGGATACGCTATCTGGATGTCTACCACCCCCCCTCCCTCAAACGTACCGAACATCGACATTCCCCCCCTTCGGGTCGTCTGTCGATAATTCCCGGTACCGATATAAGTTGCCCGGATGAAAAACTTTTGTATACGAAAGTTATTCGGAACGGGTCAACGTTTACGAATACGATACCCATACCCCCACCCCACCCCTCTAACATACCGCACACGAGACGTTCCCCCTCCGGATCGTCTGTCCGGTAATCACCCGGACCCGGTAAAATTGCCGGATGAATTCCGTTTCGTCCACAACGTAAATCAGCGCGATAGTCCACCTCTAGCTCAACGTGTTTCTGTGCATTTCATTTGTATTGTTTTCATTGTCGTGTATTTATTGTTTCCCCCCTCTTCTACCGATAGTCGATACGACCGCTGCCGATGCTTCCCCCTCCGTTGATCGACTACTTCATCGACGAACGTGTACCACTACCGTCGAGCTTCCAGGCAAGCAGAGCCATTCTCTTCCCCAGATATCTCCTATCTTTCCGTACATTTCTTGCACTAGGCATTGTTACTGCTGCTGCTACGATTACAATCCTATTCAATTGCATAGCCTGATTTTGTCGCCCCTTGATGTACCTTTCTTATCCTATGCTGCCTGCTATATCTATACATTATATTCAGCAGTGAGCCCTGCGCATTGTTAGCTAGGATTAGATAGCGGGTCGTGATCACTCTGGGGAGTGAACGCGGATTACAATTATTATAACTGCAACAGGTACGGATCAATGCAGACGCCCTAGGGAACCTAAAACGGCGAGACTCTGCCGAGTCGCTTCGAGTTTGACTTACGAGTGGAATGGACTCGTATTTCACTCTCGTCGGCTCAGTAGCGTAGCATCACCGGGATGATATGAGGTTTACCTCTTTAGTTCATTCCGCTGATGTCTCTGTCAAACCTTTTTAAGTGTGCGATCGAGGGTGATACCTCCTGGTTTCACTTAATGGTAGGAACTCGAACCAACTGGTGTCCTTAAAGGTAAGAAGTCGGGCGACCCAACGGTGCCCGCGAGTGGTATTGCGACGGGACGACAGGGAGGGCACGACCAGTGTACCGGTGTGCTTGGCCCCTGGTCGTTGGCCGCGAGAGTTACCAAACTACGAAAGTCGAGCTCCTTCGGGAGCACACGCGAGACAAGGTAAGGAGACGGTTCACCTTGTTGGTAACCGCAGTGACTTGGTGGGACGACGGGGAAGGCACCGATGTACTGGTGGTCCTGGCTGCTGTCGTTGTCCGCGGGTCAGTTAAGTCGAGGCAACGATAACGGTTGTCACGCAGGTTAATTAAAATGCTAAATGGTTCAGTGAATGTCTTGAGTTGGCTATATGTCATGTACGCACAACCTACCCGTGGGAATTACGAGTTATGGGCTCCTCTGCTTCGTAGTGTCGTCCGAGGACTCTTCAGACGTCAGCAGTACTGCGGGCTGATTGCCGGGAAGTGGGGTTGTCTTATTTGCTCGCGTCGTGGTGTCTTATTTGGTTTTGCTTCAACTTCACCGGCCAGCCACGCACCGTGCAGGAGTACGTTCGGGTTGGGGTCCAAGGCCCGGCGTACTTAGGATTTAGACCGGCGGATGGCCTCTCTGTTGAGTTTTAAAGATGGGCTACAAAGTATCGGATAGCCTCGATGGAGCGTTCCCTAACAAGGTTCCCGCCACCCTGGAGATCCGTGCGTGTAGCGTAACACAAGTGCACCCCTGCAGGGAAGATTAATCTATTCGAATAGCCGTGTCCACGGTAACAGGACGCTTTATGCTGAAGCTGGATCTTACCACTACAAACTATTATTATTAAACTGTATGGTTCCGGGTTTTCTTCCTCGCGGGGATGTCGAGGAGGTGAACTCGGAGGCATTGTTAATTATTACAACTTATTATTATACAATGCTGCAGCAACTTCTGCTGCATCGTTACTTTATGCTTTATATAAACTGTTGGCTGATTCTTACCTCATGCTGCAAGACATCGTTGGAAGATGCTAGTCTTCGTTAGGCCTAGATTCTTACCCTTATTCTGATTTCTATCTTGCAGTCCACTATATACAGCCTCTTCTTTCCGTTGATACAATGCATAATGCTTAGTAGCGGACGTAAGACTCGCGGGTATACTAAATACTCACCTGCTTTATTTCCTTTACTGTTTTGCCTGATCGGCCGCTGCAGTCGACGTTGGAGTCCAGGAGCAGGAGATCCCCGATGTCGACCAACGCAACATGAAGATCCCCGATGCCTTCTACGACGTCGAGTTCCCCTTTGGCCAGGAGTAGTTTGGAGGTTCCCAGGCAGGAGGCCTCGCCTTTTCGATCGGTGTTGATTTTGTGCTAGCCTTCTTAAGGCAACCTTGTGTCTGTACTCAGATACTATTGCTTCCGCTGACTTTGTGCTCTCGAGCTGTTGTATTCGAGCCCTCGTGGCCCCCTGGCTTGTATTAAACAGCTTGTATTATTTTATTTGTAGAGTTGTGTTGTGATATCTCATCGTGAGTCCCTAATCTTGATCGTGTACCTTGAGTGTATGATTGCTGTACACGGCTTGATTTTGGGGGCGTCAAATTCTGGATCCTTTCAATGAGATCCTATCGCTCTTCAACGCTTCTTGTTTGAAATACCCCACTAGAGGAGGCATCCAACATCTCCTTATCCTGAGGAGAAAGCCTGGCATAAAAATTTGTAAGTATAATATCCTTGAGGAGTTCATGAATAGTGCATTTGAACATTAGGGAATTCATTCTCCCTTAAGCTTGAGCGATGCTTTCTCCGTCACGAGACCAAAAATTATATATGTAGTTCCTGTCTCGATGGATTTCATGAAGAGGATAAAAATTTGTATAAAAGAGAGTCATAAGCTCTTGCCAATTAAGTAAATGTGATTATCGAGGAGCTTATACCAATCTGAAGCTTTATCTATAAGTGACACGGAGAATAATTTCTTCATGACGAACTCCATTGACACATCTGCAAGCTTAAATAATGAACGTAGTTGGGATAAATATAGCAAGTGTTCACCTGGTTGTCTGTCTCCTGCATAACGATTAGCCAAGACATAATCGATAATGCCAATTGGTATTTTATAAGGCACAATTTCAGTAGGGGTGGGAGTGACCACCACAGTAGCGGGGCGTTTCCCAATAAGCAATGAACCAAGAGTAGAGGTGTCCATAAGGACAAAAAGTAGCAACAGCAAAATAAAAACATAAATATAAAAGCTTCCTTACCAGCTTCACATACTAATAGCGCTACGCTCCCCGGCAACGGCGCCAGAAAACAGTACTTGATCACCCTCACCTGTAGGGGATCGATTGTAGAGTTTTCGATAAATAAGAGTGTCGAACCCAACGAGGAGCAGAAGGTATTGATATGTGACTTTGGTAAAGTAATAACTGCAACCACTGAAAGATAGCTTTTTTAGGGGGTTTTCGGTATAAGCAACGAGATGATGAAAGCAAGCAAAGTAAAAGGTACTGAGGAGTAACAACTGGCCCAATCCTTTTGAGCAAAGGATAAGCCTAGCAACTGAACTTATATAGGCTAAAGTGTTCTTGAGGACACACGGGAGACGTAGTCACGTGCTTTAGCCATATTCCGTATCGGTATTACGTTTTGTGTTGATAAGTGTTGAGTGGGTGGATCTATGCTAGTACACCTTCTAGACTAAGATAAATGGACTCTTATGATTAAACACCTTGCAAGCATCTGCAAATACAAGGTAGAAATTAAGGCATAGGCCTAATCACATCAATACGATCAAGGACCCATTATTCCCTTGTGCAAAAGCGTGCAAACTGGTATTCAGGTTTCTGTCACTCCGGCAACCCACCGTAAGCATTCTTTATACACAATGCATTCCCCTAGGTCCTTAATAAGGCGAAGTGTTGAGTGTTCGACTCATGCAACACCACTAGGAAAATAACAACACAACTTAAATATCAAACAACACATATTACTTCAACATCATATTACCAGTAGCAACTAGAATTCTCCCATGTCCTCAAGAACTAAAGTAACTACTCACAAGACATAAAGGAGATCATGATCAATGGTGATAAATAGATGATAAAAAATCTGGACATAACAATATTTCTCCAACAAAACTCAATAGCATTCACCATAAAGGAGTAATCAACACCGGTAGAGTAGAGAGGATAGATACTACGGATTACAACACAAGTGGCACCTGGTGGGGTCCGTGCCAGGGGGCGTCTGGGCACCTGGTGGCCCTTCCTCTGGCTCTAGTTTTGCGTGCCATCGTCAATTTTCTGGAAAATAGCATCCGTCGATTTTCAGGTCATTTGGAGGTCTTCTGATTCAGCAACTCTTTGTCCACTTTTTACCGCTGAATCCTGCGTCTCCTGCTTCGGCATTGGAAAGTTGCAAACTATGTAAAATAAGCCAAAACAACATAAGAATAACATCATAACATGAAATATATCAATGAATAGGTGTGAATTACAATATGAAATAGTGATGCATTTTGGACGTATCAACTACCTGCAAAAGCATATTCATTAAACATCGAAGAACCAAATAAGGGGTCGACGAAGAAATTCAACGAAGGAAAGATCAATAGCACTGAAAGTGCATCGAGATCACACACAAACAAGATCATATCTTATTGCTACGCACGTCAACATGCAACAAGCAACATGCAAGACTACTACTATTCATGCACATGAACTACGCGCACTTAGCCGCTACGGTCCATTAACGGGTTGTCGGATGCAGACGGAGCTGGCGGAGGAGTTTCCGAAGCCAAGTCTGCAGCAAGAGACCTTCTTGCATCCCTTGCATCACGGACCAGCTCGGCCATGAGGGCGTACTCGGCAATCATGTAACGAGACATGCCGATCACCGCTGCGTCAGCTTCCGCAAGAGGTCGAGGAAACCTTACTCCTTGGGGAGGGGTGGCAAAGGTGGGATAGAAATGGAAGGCACGATTATGATACATCATGCTTTCCTGCTGACGAAGACCTGCGAGGCCTGCCAAAGCAGCAAGTTGGATGAAACGATCTGGGGTAGAGGCGTGTGCGCCCTGGAATTCGTAGGTATGTCTGCCGATGGTGAGGGGGACTGTCATGAGGACCTTGGCATGGACTCAAGTATCGATCCTTCGAGTAACGTCTGGAGTACTTGGTACCTTGGAACCTCTCCATTAGGGTAGAGACTCCACCAGACGTAGGCAAGCAGATAAGTAAAGCTGGTTGGTGAAGGGGATGATAGGTGGTCCACTGGATACTCTGCCATCTACACACACCATACCAGATCGTTAGCGAATATAATGCTATCTATATGCATGCTATGCAGCAAACAAATGCAGCAATCAAATGCCGCACACAAGCAGTCTTGAAAGCTCAAGAATGATCAGAGGGGGAGGGGGGGAATGATCACTTCTAAAAATTCTAAGGAACTTAGAAGGAATTCATGCAAACTGCGAAGGACTAAAGGCATCTCGAAGGAATTATAGTATCGAAAGACATGCATGGGTCAAAAGGATTGGGAGCGAAGGAAAATATCGAAGGCAAACAGGCAACGAGTAAATACTAAATGTAAATACAAGAAGGAAAACGAGCCTGACACGACGATGTTTGGTAAACCAGTTCACACTCTGCAAAGTGCTACGTCTGGTTGGAGGGACTGGTGATTGAACACCTGGAGCAAAACTCTCTCCGTCCTATTCTCCACTGCAACAAACTCCTCGAGCTTGTCTAGTTTTCACTCGTGGTAGATGATTCAGGACATCTCCGAGACCTTTCCAAACTTCCTTCAGCAGTGACAATTTCTCTTCGACTGCTTGACAGGCGACGCCTAACCGTTTAGGAGACTTGCAGTTATCCAAGATAAAAAAGATCGGCTAATCTTGACCTAAGTCTCTGTGAATTTCTCAACTGATACGTCCAAAACGTATCTATAATTTCTGCTTGCTCCATGCCTCTTTTGTGTGATATTGCTATGATATTGATGAACTTCCATACACTTTTGATCATATTTGGACTAACCTATTAACTCAGTGCACCCCAGTGCCAGTTCCTGTTTTCTGCTGTTTTTCTATTTCAGGTTTCCCCCATATTAAAAGTGCTCCAAAAATTTGGGAAAATCCAATAAAAAATCAGCGATCAGGAATCTTCCGGAATCACCGAGGGGGGGCAGAGTGGACCCACCAGGGCCCCAGGCGCCCTCCCGGCGCGCCCCAGGGTGGGGCCGCGTCAGGGGGCCGCCTGGACCCCTGGTGCCCCCCTGGCTGCCCCCCTTCGCCTATTTATTCCCCGTGATGCGAAAACCCCGAGACCGGAACCCTTTTTCGCGATCTCTCCTCTGTTCCACCGTCGTCGCGCTTCCAAGACCGGGAGCACCAGAAGACCTCTTCCCGGCACCCTGCCGGAGGGAGGAATCACCTCCGGGAGCTTCTCCACCACCATGGATGCTTCCCGGATGAACCGTGAGTAGTCCACCTTGGACCATGGGTCTATGATCAGTAGCTATGTGATGTTCTCCTCCCCTCTTTGTTCTTCATGGATTAGACCTCGTGAGCTGCCCTACATGATCGAGGCACATATGTAATCTTTCTGCTGTTGCTATGCTGAGTTTGCTGGGATCCGATGACTTATGAGATTATGTTCAGATTGTGTTTGAGTAATATATTTGATTCTCCCCTTTTATATTTATGTTCTTGAGTAATTCTTGCATGTTCTCCGTTGTTGTTTATTGCTTTGGCCAAGTAGCAAGTAGTGACTCCAAGAGGGAGCGTTATGCATGATTGTGGGTTCATGCCCCCCGATGACTAGCTTGAGTGACAGAAACATGAGTCTAGGGGATGTGCTGTTGCCAGGGGAAAACAACGGTGCTTGTACTTGCGGGTGCAAGGATTGTTTACTTTATGCAAAGTTCTTTAATGAAGTTGTCTGTTGCTTTGAGTTTACACTTTGGGTGGGATTCGCAACTTAATACCAGCGAGATGTTCTGGATAGATATCTCAAGGTGGATGATTAGTAGGTAGATGCAGATGGATTTCGGTCTACTTGTTTTGGCGTACCGCCCAAGCTTTTGATCCTCTTCCTTTCTTTATAGCATAATTAGCCTTGGTTTGCGGACATAATCCTGTCAATTTCCCAGTTGTGATTTGTTTACCTCGCATGGCTCTTTTATCCTCTTTTGGGAGAGAGACATCACTAGTGAACATCATAGGACCCCGGTCCATATTTCCAATACTGTTTACACCCTCTATCAATTTACTGCTTTATTTATTTTTCCGTTTCTATCACTATCATTATTATCCCGTGCGTTTTATCCTTTGTAAACAACAAGGCCGGAGGAATTGACAACTCCTCTGTACTCGTTGGGAAGCAAAATTATTTGCTGTGTGTGCAGGTCTAGGTGAAGTAAGCAACCATGCGTTGCGAACGACGCCATTGTTCACTTCACCACCTTCTTGTATCTGTTGGAGTCCTATTGGTTCGACACTTAAACCTTAACATCTTCGCTAAGGGAAATTGCCGCTCATCTCAACCTTCCACTTTGGGTAAACCAACGAGGGGTGAGAAGTAAACTCTCGTAACATCAAATAAATTTCTGGCACCGTTGCCGGGGACTCCGCTCTTCAAGATAGGGGAGTTGCACACTATCATTTATCTTTGCTTTTTAGTCTTGTTTGTTTATCTTTCAGTTTTTGCTTTAGTGTCCTTTATCAAAAAACAAAAAATAGTTATCTTGCTAGTAGTTATCATTATGTCTGGTCCTTTTGCTTTTGGTGAAGCAGAAGTGCTCACCTTTAAACAAAGAGGTGGTGAAAGTCTGAAAGATGCCTGGTATAGAATTAATGATTCTCAAAAAAGAGCCACCAAGAAGCAATCCACTACTATCCTGCTTAGAAACTTTAATGTTGGAATTACTTCTTGGAATAGGTTTTTTCTAGATACTGCTATCAATGGGAATTTCATAGAAGCCCCAGTTTGGGAAGCTCTTAGTGTTATGGAAAATCTTGTTGGAAATCTCCCTGTTGCTAGCATTCAAGAGGACATTACCCTAGCTCATATTATGAAAAAACTTGAAAAGATAGAGCTAGAGAAGCCAAGCATTAATAAGATAAGTGAGTTGGATCGTAAGGTTCAAGGGAATTTGAATAGACTAGATAGCTCCATGCATAAAAATTTCAAAACCTTGGAGATCATCAAATCCCATGACTTGAACCCTTCTAGGATTGATAAGATTGAGGAAATCATTGACACTCTAGGAACTAGTTTTTCCTCAATCAAAACAAAAAGGGTGGAAACTCCGGAAAAGAAGGAATCTAAGTTCATTTACGTTCCAAAGGATCCTCGTCCCAAAAATCTATCTATTACCAAAGGGGTTGAAACTGTGAAAATTTGGAAGAGATACCTCTCTTTAATAGAATAAATGAGACTCCAATTAATTTTCCGCCTCTTTCTTTTATTCCTAGAAGTATCTTTATGAGGCCTTTATTTGAAAACCTCTTAAGAGTGGTTGTATTATTGCAGAGATTTTTGATGATCTTGATGATGGTTCAATTGATAAAACTTGATCTTTTTGCATTAAGCCTAGCTAATGGCTTTAAAGAAGCGCTTTCGGGAGGCATCCCGCAACGAATTTAGGATTTACTTTTTGTTTTTCTTCTGTTTTTAGTGGTCTTGATGATTGTTACTACTATAGCCACATCATTGTATCTTTAATTTTCAAGCTTTGTGCCTTTTATAGCCTCATATGACAAGGGAAGTGAAAGTTGTGACATATTGTCGAGAAAACAGATTCTGTCCTCGTGACTAGAAAAATCAGAGAAAAATCCCAGTTCATCTTTTTGAGCTGAATTTTTTACACAGCATGCATACAATTACGAAACTTTCGTATGTTCTAAGTTTTTTTATTTGAGTTGCAGAAGTATCCCTAAAAAAATATTTTCTACCTGCTGGTCTGTTATTCACAGATTCTGTCCTGTTTTTCCTTTTCTTCGTTTTGCAAGCCTTAAGCTTGCCTTTTCTTTGCAAAAACTTTTTGGCAATCTTGAGAAACAGTAGCTCTTCAAGAATATCTTTATTTCCAGTAGAGAAAAATTATTTTACTATGGTTACTAACCTCGCTAATCAGATTATGATGAGTTATGTATGAAGGGAGTTTTCAAGTGTGCGAGGGAAGATGATGAAAGAAGATTCAGGAGTGTCAAGCGCTCAAGCTTGGGGATGCCCCCATGCATCCCCAATAAATATTCAAGGAGACTCAAGCATCTAAGCTTGGGGATGCCCCCGTGCATCCCCTTCTCCATCAACAATTATCAGTTCGTCTCTCGTTTCACTATATTTTTATCGCTTCATGCGTTATGTGCTATTCTTGGAGCGTCTCGCTCTTAGGTTTTATTTTTAGTTTTATTTAGCTTTGCTTGCTGTTCATAACAAGTTAGAGCCCAGATTTCTTTGTGTGGGAGAGAAACACGCTCCACTTCCAAAATTTAGAACACAACATAGGACTTTTCATGCCTATCTTTGTTGTGTGTGTTCTTTATCCTTTTTCGTAGCTGCTGTCATGTTTAGCTCTTAGCTTTCATGCTTATCTTTTCAAAGAGATTTTGTTTCGTTTTTTTCTGGAACTCTCTTGAGTTTTCATTTTTATCTTGTTTAGAGAGTTTGCATGTTGCACTGAGTTTTGTGTCTTGACTTGAAGTAGGTAATTAAGGTTGCTATTCTTTTATAGTAGTAACTTGCAATAGTTTTGAGGTATTGTTTTGAGTAATGTTTGGACTTCTGGTGTCAAGAGCTTTAGCCTATTAGTGATAGATGTCGTATTTTGGGCAATCCGTGTTTATTTTCAAAGCTTACAAAATTAGTTGAGAACTTTAGCTACTAGATGGATCACTACTCTTCTGAGGGGTCGAATATTAGAGTACACTCACGTACCATGAGTCGAGGATGCGCAAGGATGACCAAACCCCCATACACTCCTCCTCGGGGTACTTGTCTCTTTGTGAAACCTCCTTATTAGATTGAGAGTTACCGATAATAAGTGCATGAGTTCTTCGGACTAATGTGAGTATTCGAAAGTTGACACTTCCACCTTCCCATATTTTGCTAGCCTCTCATGTGTCGTGCATTGCTTTCTTCTCACTCCGAGAGTTAGTGTCCACCTTCGCCGGTACATCCAAATCCTTGGCACGATACGCTCTGTCATCATAAACCTCCTTATATCCTTCCTCAAAACAGCCACCATACCTACCTATCAAGGCATATCCATAGCCTTTCCGAGATATATTGCCATGCAACATCCATCTTCGCATGACTTGATCTTCATGTCACACATGCTACTTGCTTGATCGATGAGCCGCATGCTAGTTGGGCCTTGCCCTAATCATTAATACATGATGCGCTAGTATCATTTCATATCCTGCTACCCTGGCAGAGGCATACATTTGCATACATCATGATAGTTACATCTTCTTTATGATTTGAGTACTTTTGTAAAGTGTGAAAGATCTTCTATACTTTTTGTAATATATAGAGTGTTGCCCCTAAAGTGAGGAAAATATCCCAAAGTGGACAAATTAAAAGATCCCAAAGAGGACAAATGAGAGAAATAGAAAGAGCCATTGAGGCCACCAAAAAAATACAAAAAAAGAGAAAAAAGAGAAAAAGAAATAAAAAGAGAGAAGGGGGAACACTACTATTCATTTTTAGAGATCCACACTCGTACTCCCTCTTATATCTTGTACTCCATAGAGATGTGGGGACCTTCACACTATAGAACTTGGCTTGTATATTCCAATGATGAGCCTCCTCAAATGAGCTCTAGGTCTTCTTGAGCAAGCAAGTTGGATGAACCCCCACTAGTTCCATTGGAGACCTTACCTTAGCTCATATGTGCATCCGTTGCATGGCAATCCCTACTTCTCACATCATATCTATCATTTGGCTTTCTCTCGCCTATGATTGCCCTCATTGATGTGAGCCTTTCACACCTTTTTGTCTTCCTCCTCTACCATATTCTCTCTTTGCCATCCTAAGTGTCAACTTTATTTCTTACGCTCATCCATTGCATGAGTGCTCAAAAAGTCGAAAAGGAGTGGATCATTTTGACTTGTACCTGGCTAGTGGTCTGGGAATGAGTCAAGATAAGATTCCAAAGAAGACCAAGTGTGAAACTTTAGTAGATTAAGTTCTCAACACAAAAATACTTTTTCTCGTATATCCATATCCCCTTTCTTGCACGCAAACACCATTTGGAGACATTCGAGTCACGGACAGCGAGAGCTCTTGCACCTTTATGTTCTTATGTTGCTTATTTCAATGCTAGATATAGACTCTTGCCTGTTATGACTTGAATTGAATTACATGCCTTGATTGCTTTACTTAAAAGTTCTTATATGGTTGTTAGCATGTCGCCACAGAAATTATGTTGTTATCATTTACCTACTCGAGGGCGAGCAGGAATTAAGCTTGGGGATGTTGATACGTCCAAAACGTATCTATAACTTTTGCTTGCTCCATGCCTCTTTTGTGTGATATTGCTATGATATTGATGAACTTCCATACACTTTTGATCATATTTGGACTAACCTATTAACTCAGTGCACCCCAGTGCCAGTTCCTGTTTTCTGCTGTTTTTCTATTTCAGGTTTCCCCCATATTAAACGTGCTCCAAAAATTCGGGAAAAATCCAATAAAAATCAGCGATCAGGAAGCTTCTGTAATCACCGAGGGGGGGGCAGAGGGGACCCACTCACTACTAGAATTCACAAGTTTTCCATGTGTCAACCTCTTTGTGTCTGCATTTCATCGGGGCGGACGACAAAGGGGTTGTATGCCATCTGCTGCCCTAAAGACAGACGGCAAAGGGTTGGCACATGGCAATAGGCTTGTTTGCCGTCTGCTGCCTGGTCGACAGACGGCAAAGGGGTCTTTGCCGTGCAGAGACAGAAGGCAAAGCGAAAGTGGGTCCCACTCGAATGCCTCGCTCGCCCTAGCTAACGGTGCGATGTTGTGCCGTCTGCTAGCAGACGGCATAGACTTCTTTGCCGTCCGGCCACAGACGGCAAAGCACCGAGGCCGTTAACTTCTCGTCGGCCTCCTCTCTCTCTCCCACTCTCTCCACTCTCTCCCCCGTGCCTCCCCTTCTCTCGCCCCACGCCGCTGCCGCGCCCTCACCGTCTCCGCCGCCGCGCCATTGCTGGAGTCGTCGCCCAGCTGCCCCGGCCCGCCCCCGCCATCACCCGCCCCGGCCCGACCCCTCCCTCGATGGATCCACCCACCCCGGCCGCCCTCACCGCCCCCACCACCACCCGGCCCGCTCTCCCCGCCGCCGCCCTCACCACCGCGCGCCCCGGCCCTCCCTCACCGCCGCCGTCCCCTACTCCGGCCGGTGAGCCCCTCCTCCCTCTTTTTTCTGTTTTTTTTCTGTTATATGCATTGTTGTTAGTATTAGATTTGTTAGTGATAGATTTGTTAGTATTATATTTGTTTATTTAGATTAGTAAATTTAGTTAGGTTAGTATTGCTACTGTTTTTAATTTGTTGTTGTTTTTAATTGCTACTATTCATATTAGTATTGTTACTAATTAGATAGATTTAGTTTTAGTTAGCAATTAGATAGATTTAGTATTGGTTTTATTTCTTTTAGTAATTTAATTAGTGTTATTTTGTATGTATTGTTAGCACTAGTATTGTTAGCAATTAGTTTTATTTCGCTTTAATTAGATATATTTTTAGTTAGCAATTAGAAAGATTTAGTTAGAAGAAATAAAAGAAGAAGAGAAGGAAAAATTAGGAGTAAAAGTAGAATAGGAAAAGAAGAAGAGAAAAAATATAGGAAATAAAAGATAAAGAAGAAGTTGAAGGTGAAGAAGAAGTAGGAGGAGGAGGAGAAAAGAATAAGGACAAGAAGTTGGAGAAGGAGGAGAAGAAGATAAAGAATGAGAAGGAGGTGAATAAGAAGAAGAAGGATAAGGAGGTGAAGAAGAAGAAGGAGAAGGAGGAGGAGGAGAATAAGAAGAAGAAAAGAAGGAGGAGGAGCTGAAAAAAATAGAAAATGAAATAAATGTAAATAATAGGAAAAAATATGGTTTGTCGAGGGGCTCTGGTGGCGGCAGCGGGGTGGCTCCGGCGTCGAGGGGCTCCTCCGAGGTGGCGACGAGGGGCTCTGGTGGCGGCGGCGGGGTGTCTCCGGCGTTGAGGGGCTCCTCCAAGGTGGCGCAGAGAGGTGGCTCCGGTGGCGGCGGCTAGCTAGGGCTCGATCGAGGGGGGTGAATGGGAACTGTTACGGGCAAGGGGGAGGGGGTGAGGGAGGGTGGCGCAGAGAGGTGGCTCCGGTGGCGGCGTCTAGCTAGGGCTCGATCGAGGGGGGTGAATGGGAACTGTTACGGGCAAGAGGGAGGGGGTGAGCCTCACCCCCTCCCTCTTGCCCGTAACAGTTCCCATTCACCCCCCACCCCCTCCCTCTTGCCCGTAACAGTTCCCATTCACCCCCCTCGATCGAGCCCTAGCTAGACGCCGCCACCGGAGCCACCTCTCTGCGCCACCTCGGAGGAGCCCCTCAACGCCGGAGCCACCCCGCCGCCGCCACCAGAGCCCCTCGTCGCCACCTCGGAGGAGCCCCTCGACGCCAGAGCCACCCCTCCGCCGCCACCTGAGCCCCTCGATGCCACCGACTCGACGGCACCGGAGCTAGGTAAATACAGTCGCGTAACCAGTATGCGTCTCCCATTCGAAAGGATTACAGTATAAATATGCATTCATTTGCATATTTATAATAGTAATTCTTTCGAATTGTCCAACGTTATCCATGCACAGCCCGCGTATGTGTAGATTGGGTCGTTTTTCCATGCTCTGGTCCTGATCCGACGCGGAATTTCGTCAGCGCCTCCCTGTTGTTCTCCGGATACACAACCTCTCGGCTTGTTGTCGAGACGTGTATTAGGAGAACAGCAGGGAGGTGCTGCCGAAATACCGCGTCGGATCGGGACCAAAGCATGGGAAACCGACCCAATCTACACATACTCGGGTGGGATTAGGACCTATCTTTACCTATTAGTGTGTAGGTTAATTGCATATGCCGTAGCTATGTATGATAAAAGCAATAAAAAGTGGGCGTAATAAAATGGTATATTTGTTGTTTAGTAGCTAGCTGTAGCAACAAGATGAGCGATGATCGTGCGTGGATGTACACTGGTCGCCCTAATCAGAAAGAGATCACCAATGAATGGGCAATGAAAACCAAGGAGTTTCTGAGAGCGGCGTTTGCAAATGGGCAGAGAAAAACCTGGTGCCCCTGCGTTAGGTGCGACAATTATAAACAGGCGACAGAGGTGGATATGGGTAAACACTTGCAGAAGTGGGGTTATAAGCCTGGTTATACGGTGTGGACCTTCCATGGCGAGTCTGGTGGACGACGGAGAGAGGAGGTGGTCCGTCAGCGCACGGATGAGTACGGAACCGGGATCGAAGACATGGTGCAGGACTTTGACGATGCGCGGGATGAGGACGATGAGATGGAGGAATCTGCGAAGGCCTTCTATGATATGTTGGAGTCTTCGAAACGTCCGCTGCACGCTCACACTGAGCTTTGTCAGCTCGATGCCATCGCACAGTTGATGGCTTTGAAGGCACAATTCAACTTGGGCACAGATTGTTACAATGCGATCACGACCCTAATTGGGCGGTTTCTACCAAAATATCATGTTATGCCTGCAAACCTGTACCAATCGGATAAAATCCTCAAGGTACTTAAGATGCCCTATGAGCAGATACATGCTTGTGAAAATGGATGTGCTTTATTTAGGAAAGAGTATGCGGACGAAGACTATTGTCCCAAATGCAAGTCATCCAGGTATGTTGTGGTAGACAATGGTCAAGGTGAGAAGACGCAGACCAAAATACCCGTAAATGTTCTTAGGTATCTTCCAGTGATACCAAGAATTCAACGCCTTTACATGATGGAAGAGACAGCCAGACAGATGACATGGCACAAACATGGGAAGAGAACAGAATTTGATGCAGATGGGAAGCCGATGTTGACTCACCCATCGGATGGTTCAGCATGGAAGCACTTTGATGAAAAACATTCGGAAAAAGCTAAGGAGCCAAGGCATTGCCGAATCGCCGTCGGCACAGATGGGTTCAATCCTTTCGGTCTGATGGCAGCCCCATACAGTTGTTGGCCTGTATTTGTCATGCCACTCAATCTCCCCCCCTCAGAGATTATGAAAAGGAAGAACATTTTCCTGACGTTGATAATACCAGGGCCCAAATATCCGGGGAAGAATATGGATGTGTACATGCAACCGCTTAAGGAGGAATTGCAACAAGCTTGGGACGAAGGGTTCAAGACATACGATGCAGCTAGCAAAAAGACCTTCAAAATGCATGTTTGGTACCAGTACTCGATGCATGACTTGCCGGCGTATGCGCTTTTCGCTGGCTTCTGTGTTCATGGAAAGTTCGGGTGCCCAACATGCAAGGCTGCTCTTCAGTTTCATTGGCTGAAGGCGGGTGGCAAGTATTCCTGCTTTGACTTGCATAGACAGTTTCTGCCTCCTAAGCATCCTTTTAGAAAAGACAAGAAGAACTTCATCAAAGGCAAAGTTGTCAAAAACCTGGGAGCACCTACGATGACGGGCGAACATGTCTTGGCACAGTTGAACTCTCTCGAGCCTGATCCAGAACGTCCCGGGTATTTCAAGGGATATAATTCGGAACACGCCTGGACTCACAAGACATGCTTCTGGGATCTCCCCTACTTCAAAGACCTCGAACTTCCACACAATATTGACGTGATGCACACTGAAAAAAAAATCGGCGAGGCCCTGTTTGGTACATTTTTTGGCATAGATGGGAAGTCAAAGGATAATCCTAAAGCTAGAGTCGACCAGGAGACTCTATGTGATAGACCCTCACAGAACATGCGACAGCCGAAAGGAAAGAATAATTGGTCCAAGCCAAGGGTCTGGTTCAATCTTGAAAGGGGGCATATCAGGGAAATTCTCTTGTGGGTGCAAAACAGTTTGATGTTCCCCGATGGGTATGCAGCGAATCTGAGGAGGGGAGCGAGTCCTGAAAAACATAAAATATTAGGGCTGAAGAGTCATGATTGGCACATATGGCTTGAGCGGGTAATGCCGGTGATGTTGCGTGGCTATATCCCCGAGGAAGAGTGGCTAGTACTGGCAGAACTGAGCTATTTCTTTCGTGTTCTTTGTGCTAAAGAACTATCCGATGGCGTGCTAGAAGACATGGAAGATATGGCGCCGGAGTTGCTCTGCAAGTTAGAGAAGATCTTTCCACCGGGTTTTTTTAATCCGATGCAGCATTTGATATTGCATCTCCCGACCGAGGCAAGATTAGGGGGCCCTGTGCAAAATCGTTGGTGCTATTCAACGGAGAGAATGCAGAAGACGCTTCGAGCAAAATGTAAAAATAAACGTAGAATTGAAGCATCGATGGCCGAGGCTTTCATTACCGAGGAGGCGGCAAACTTCGTGACAGCACATTATGAAGCCAAAAATCGCCATTTGCATAATCCAAAGCCTCGGTACAATACTGGCGACCCCCAACGCCGTCAATCCAACCTCAGCCTATTCAAAGGGAATCTTGGACCTGTTGGTGCTTCGAGAAATAAGATTTTGGATATCAAAGAATGGCAGACTCTTACACTGTATATCTTCACCAACCTAACAGAAGTGCGACCGTACATCGAGTAAGTGCTCGGTACGTACATTGTTTCGCAACTTCTAATAATTCTTGTTTCTTATTAATTCCCCTGAATTCATACAGTCGATACATCGCCAAATTCTCGAATGGAGTGGTTATTGAAAGTGATTCCATCGCAGAGTATGAGCTTCTTGCCAATCAAGGAGACGGCAATCCTGGTTTCATCTCTTGGTTCAAACGAACGGTAACTATCATTCATATATAGGGTTTCATTTGTTGGTTCGACCTATTTTTCACTAATATAACAATCCTTTCCTATAAAACTTATAGGCAAATGAGGAGCCTATGGACGCCGAATTGAGACAAGTCTCTAATGGTTTTGACAATAAGGTCCGTGTATTTGAGAAATACGACATCAACGGGTATCGCTTTCGTACCGTTGATAAAGAGCGAAAAATGGCCGATCGAAAAAGTACAAATTCGGGTGTCTCTGCTGTCGGCGACGGAGGTATTGAGTATTATGGAAGAGTTGAAGCAATATACGAACTTCTATTCTATGGTGAAAATCCTCCCAACGTCGTTGTCTTCAAATGTCATTGGTTTCTCCCGTCGAGGACTAGACGAACTCATGAACATGTAGGTCTAGTCGAAATTCGACAAGACACCCATTTTAATGTCCCCGATGTCTATATTACGGCTCAACAGGCCACCCAGGTTTTCTATCTATCCTACCCCTGCCAAACGGTTGAAAACCTGAAAGGTTGGGATGTCGTTTATGATGTGCCACCTCATATTAGACCACCTCCCCCAAATGAAGAGGATTATGTACCCCACATTGACCCAGAGACATATGAAGGAGAATTCTTCCAAGAAACACGCGTGATAAAAAAAACGTTTCTGAAACCTCTCTACGCAACCCCAGAACATGGAAGAAGACAATGAGAGTGAACCCGCTAACGACGATGTTGAAGAGCCTGAAGAAGAAGAGGTTACTGCTCCAGATGACCTGTCAATGCTTGACCGTTTACATAAAGGCCTTCCAAATGTTGGTGTTGTTGAACCTGATGAGGCCATCATTATCGACGACACGCGTGATAGCGATGACGATCCTTCAATTGATCGCGTAGAAGAGACCGATGATCCCGACTATTGTTAGTTGTATGCATCTCAACTTTAATTACATTATTCTCATTAGTTGTATATATTCTCATTATTGCAGTAATTACTGTTGTATTATTAATTCTTTTTCTCATTGTACTAATCATTTTATTTTAATTCTTGGCAGGTTCGTGACAGATATGGAGGGCGAGACCTCAGGCTCGCGAGGGAGGGGTCGGGGTCATGCGCTCCCACCTCTGGCTCTACGGAGGTCTTTGCTCGAGAGTATTTCCTCGCCTCCTCCTTCTACTGATGAGCCACCCAGGGGGGAGAGGAGGTCGGAAGAAGACCGGGAGAGGCAAAGCAGGTGGTGGTCGCGGGAAAGGGAGACGAACACCTGCTGCTGCTTCCTCGCCGCCACCTCCGGCTGATTCACCAGAGCACTGCAGGGTGGACCAGCCTGAGGTGGAGGAGGAGGCTACGTCCACCCGCACGACCTGGAGTCCCTGGCCGGACCAGCCGGAGCAGCACACGCCTGAGGGGGAGGCTGGTGCCGAGCTGGACACTACGGATGAGGAGGAGGTAGCTGAGGGTACCACCGTGTACCAGCGTGGGGGTACACGGCTCCCGTCCGTCCCGGTGACTCCCGCCCATAAGTGGTTGATTACGCCTGATGGAGAGACGTAAGCGCACTTATACTCTCTTCCGGTACCTTCTATACTTATGTCTATATGATGGCTTTGTCTTTTTATACTGCAGGGGTTGGATATACGACAATGGTGTCCGCAATCCCAACTCCATCCTTGGTGTGCTCGTCAGGGAGAACTTCCCGGGGCTGGTTCAATTGCCCGGACCTGATGAGGTTCCGCAGCCTGGACTCAAGTGGGAGCACTATTGTGCTGCCCCGGCCCCGCCGGATACGACCATCAACGGGGCGAGGGGGGGGTGGTGACGTCATTACCTTATCCGATGACGTCACCGTTCTTTGCCGTCTGTCCGTAGACGGCAACCCCGCCGTTAAGGGCCTGACGGAGCCGGCTGGCACAGCTTCGCCGTCAAGCTTCTCTGCCGTCTGTTTCTTATTCCAGCGGACGGCAAAGAGCTTTGCCGTCCGTCGATATACAACAGACGGCAACGCACCTCTTTGCCGATGAAATTTCTGACGGGTGCTTTACCGTGCGGGGGCAGACGGCAAAGGGTTTTGCCGTCGGCCATTCAGGTGTTTGCCGTCCGCCGTGGCAGACGGCAAACAGGCGAATTCCAGTAGTGACTAGGGGCCCAGGCACCCTCCCGACGCGCGCCAGGGTGGGGCCGCGCCAGGGGGGCGCCTGGACCCCTGGTGGCCCCCCTGGCTGCCCCCCTTCGCCTATTTATTCCCCATGACGCAAAAACCCCGAGACAGGAACCCTTTTTCGCGATCTCTCCTCTGTTCCGCCGCCGCCGCGCTTCCAAGATCGGGAGCACCAGAAGACCTCTTCCCGGCAACCTGCCGGATGAAGGAATCACCTCCGGGAGCTTCTCCACCACCGTGGATGCTTCCCGGATGAACCGTGAGTAGTCCACCTTGGACCATGGGTCTATGATCAGTAGCTATGTGATGTTCTCCTCCCCTCTTTGTTCTTCATGGATTAGACCTCGTGATATGCCCTACATGTTCGAGGCACATATGTAATATTTCTGCTGTTGCTATGCTGAGTTTGCTGGGATCCGATGGATTATGAGATTATGTTCAGATTGTGTTTGAGTAATATATTTGATTCTCCTCTTTTATATTTATGTTCCTGAGTAATTCTTGCATGTTCTCCGTTGCTCTTTATTGCTTTGGCCA
The DNA here is from genome assembly GCA_950022295.1 of Bromus sterilis. Taxonomy (NCBI): domain Eukaryota; kingdom Viridiplantae; phylum Streptophyta; class Magnoliopsida; order Poales; family Poaceae; genus Bromus; species Bromus sterilis. The sequence continues at coordinate 112,512,253 of OX465598.1, forward strand.
AGTAGTAGGTAGTGACTCCAAGAGGGAGCGTTATGCATGATTGTGGGTTCATGCCCCCCGATGACTAGCTTGAGTGACAGAAACATGAGTCTAGGGGATGTGATGTTGCCACAAGGGGGAAAACAATGGTGCTTGTACTTGAGGGTGCAAGTATTGTTTACTTTACTCAAAGTTCTTTAATGCAGTTGTCCGTTGCTTTGAGTTTACACTTTGGGTGGGATTCGCAACTTAATACCAGCGAGATGTTCTGGATAGATATCTCAAGGTGGATGATTAGTAGGTAGATGAAAATGGATTTCGGTCTACTTATTTTGGCGTACCGCCCAAGTTTTTGAGCCTCTTCCTTTCTTTATAGCATAATTAGTATTGGTTTGCGCACATAATCTTGTCAATTGCCTAGCTGTGATTTGTTTACCTCGCATGGCTCTTTTATTGTCTTTTGGGAGAGAGACATCACTAGTGAACATCATAGGACCCCGGTCCATATTTCCAATACTGTTTACACCCTCTATCAATTTACTGCTTTATTTATTTTTCCGTTGCTATCACTATCATTATTATCCCGTGCGTTTTATCCTTTGTAAACAACAAGACCATAGGATTTGACAACTCCTCTGTACTTGTTGGGAAGCAAAGTTATTTGTTGTGTGTGCAGGTCTAGGTGAAGTAAGCAACCTTGAGTTGTGAACGGCGCCATTGTTCACTTCACCACCTTCTTGTATCTGTTGGAGTCCTATTGGTTCGACACTTAAACCTTAGCATCTTCACTAAGGGAAATTGCCGCTACGCTACATCTCAACCTTCCACTTTGGGTAAACCAACGAGGGGCGAGAAGTAAACTCTCGTGACATCATCAACTCAGCTCGGTCTTGGGTTTTGGTTTTTCTCTCGATTTCTCTTGGGATGCTCACAATAATTCTGTCTTAGAATCTTCAGTGGAGCAGCCAATCCGAAATGGCAGGTAGGTGTGGAGTATTTATAGGTGGCAATCCCGATGGGTAAAATGACTGAAGTGACCCGATGCAACCGCTTGACGCGTCTCCACAACGGTCGGATTTCAATCACTGCGCAACTTTACTTGCGGAACAAGTAAGCAGACTTACCGAACGAGTTCTCTCTCGAAGGCACAAAGTGCGATGAATTTGCCTTCGAGCTATTCACTCGACTTAGTAAGATTTCTCTCGGTAGGCCTTTTGTGGGTTTAGGTTGAGCAGAGAAAATTCACTTCGACAAAGATCTCAACTAGCAAACCCCTCTTGATAGTACGGTCTTTCCTACGACTCAAGAAAATAAAGAGAAACTAGTAAAAGGACTAAGTCTTCGACCAGCTTCAGCTTTCTCCTCGTTGCGCTTTTACTCGAGAGCATCTTCTTTCTCGACGACATTTTTGGGGGTCGTCTTCCTTCAAAGGTTTCGGCTGCAGTGAGTTGTCCTTCGACCTTCCACTTGCAAACTCCATTCTTTCGGAACCTAAGTATCTTTTTATACTCGAAAACAATATTAGTTCCACTACTGCTTTGTCCAACAATCTCCAAAACCTTCGGGGGCAAAACTTGCTCTTACAATCTCCCCCTTTTTGGACGATTGTTGACAAAACAGGCATCGATAAATAATTTTAAAGTTTTGAGTTTTTGATGAAAAACTAGTGCTAAGATCGATGAAATACTCCCCCTTGATGTATGCACGAAAGATGCAAATTTCCAGTGAAGTGCATATTTGAAAAGAATTGAGTCGAGGGGAAAACATCATAATCTTAGCGAGCAAGATTGCAGTCCAAATAATATTCAATGAGAAATATGCAATCTCCTCGAATAACCTGTGAACTTATATGAAAGATAACTTCCTGCAAAAGGTTAAGTAACGCAAGCATAGCAGATAGATATCTTACGATAAAATAGCAGTTCACAGACCTACTTAGAGTTAGTTACAACCAGATCGAATATGAATCGAAGGTTTGGTGGAACCACTCAGAAACTCAAAGTTCAAAGTTCAACGACCAAAAAGCAAACCCCTTAACCCCGATGACAAACTAATTTCTTCGATGCCACTACAACTCCCCCTTTTTGTCACAACATACAAAAAGTCGAGAGAATAGGGTCGAAAGAAATACCTATTCGCTTGAGCGGCGCCGGCGACGTCGAGAAGATTCCGCAAGCGTTGAAGGACGATGAATAGGATGACCGCCTAGAGGAGTAATCTTCGTTCTGAAGGAATGATGATCTCCAGAAGATTCCAGTTGCGATTCCGGCGGAGTCCTGGGGCTTCGAGGGAGTGGACAGTAAACTCTCGCTTGGCGTCGAGGTGCTTCATCTTGGTCGAAGTCGGAGGAAATGGTGTTCAACGTGATGTGGTAGAAATCATCGACACTTATCATGTCCCTGTTCTTCGGCAGCAAAGGAATGGTAGAATCTAGTCGATCCACACGATCATCATTGGTCCATTGCATGTGCAGATGCGGAGGTAATTCTTCGAATCCGCAGCGCTGCAGCTGACCGAGGGAATTAAACTTGTGCAGTCCTTTCCAATCCCGGCGAAGGCATTCATGCAGAAGCTGATTGTTGTTCATAGTAATGTTGCGCAGATGGTTGATTTCATCCATCGTATTCTATTTCTGCAGGAAGTCTTGGTCGATGTGATGTTGAAGCATTTGCTGAGACCGAAGAGATACTTCCATGTGATGCATTGGCTTAATAAATTTCGAGCGAATATTGCGCTCCGTCATATGGGCGCGGATGCCATTGTGCTTAGCAAATTGATCGTTGGGTCGAGGAATAATCTGCAACACTTCCCTTACTGATGGAGAAAAAAATCTTGGGGTAAATTGACACGGGGAATGGCACGTCCCGAGAGTAATTGCAGATTGCCATCAGCCAAGGTGCATATGGCTTGTGAGAATTATGATCATCAGCACAGGAAACCATCGTACGAATGAAGTAGTCTTAAAAATTGAAGAGATGACCATGGACTAACTTCATTACAGCAAGTTGCACATCATTGGGGATGGGAAAATTGTCATGCACATCGAGCATTGGCATGAAAGTCTTCGACAGAATATAGAACCCTGACTTGGCTTCGAAGAATAGGTGCTTGGGAATGGGCTCAGCGGGGTAGTGATGTCCTACGACATCTGGATTCATCAGCGAGGAGAATTAAGCTAGAGTTGGAGCAGGCAGATCATGCAGTTTGTGCGGTAAACCTTCGAAACGAGGTAAATTGATGATGGCCAGAAATTCATCGACGGTCATGTGGAACACTTGGCCTTGAATCATATAATCAAATTTACAAGTCTTCGAGTATTCAGGATCACTAGTGACATACAGTGTGCCATAAAATTGCTTGATGAGCTCTGGATTGTAGCCACAGTCGAGAGCAAACATCTTGTGAGCGTGCAAGCCATCATTGTTTAGGCCACATTCTCGAAGCATGATGTGGCGTACAACGAAGGCATATCAAGGTATTGATGTTGAAAGATTCTAGCCTTGTTGTACAACACGCGAGTATAATAAATAGCTTTCTCTTGGGTCCAAACCGAAGAGAATATGCATTCCTTGGGTTCTCGTAGGGATTGTTCCCGAAGAAAAATGGTTTGTGCTCTCGCCTATTGAAAATAGGGCCTCCACGAGGGACATCTGGGCAGAATAAAGGTAGAATTTCCCTCGGGTGTGCAAAGTGAAGCAGCTCATCGACTGGAAATACTTCGGCTGCATTTTCTGGCATTTGGAGAAAGGGCCCAGCAGGGCAAGGTATAGATGAAGGAACATTTACGATGTCCTGAGCTGGGATAGCTGCAGGAGCATTTTCCTCGGCCTGCTCATCGATGGCATCTCCTTCGTCGGCATTATATTTTTTTCTCGGACTCCTCAGTCTCCATGTCATCAAGATCTTCATCAAGGTGTGCAAAAGCATCAAGCATTTCTTCGTTCAAAGAACTTGAGGAGGAAGAGGAGCTATCAGATGAACTGGAGTCAGAAGAACTTTCTTCTTCGGCAGCAGCCTCTTCTAGAGCAGGCGGTGCCTCTTTGCGGGATGAAACCGTGGTTACATCCACGTGTGCATCTTCTCCTTCGTTCAGCGTTTGGGCAAAGGAATATTCCTTCTGCACCGATGGAATTGGGGCAGGTGGTTCTTTCTCGACTTGAGCATTTTGCTTGGTCACATCTGGAGCTGGGGTGGAAGAGGGAATGACTTCTCGAGGTGGTGAAGGGGCGGATGATGGAGCTTTTTATGGAGTGGGTTGACGCGGAGGTGGAGTTTGTTGGCGAGGTGGAGGGGTGGCTTGGCGAGGTGGTGGTGATTTTTTACGGGGTGGAGTGGGTTGTTTGGCAGGGGTTGGTGCAGTTTCCTGTTGTGCTGTTGCAGCAATGACCTTGGCAAACTTCTTCTTCTTTGAAATTTGCTCGGTATCTGGCGTCCCACGCACAGAAGATGGGGCAGCAGACTTTCTCTTTCGAGACTGTCTCTTGGTGAGTGAATAATTGTGTTCTTTGCACATGTCTGTCACAATCTGTCGAACTTTGTCGTTGACAGATGTGATATTTTCCTTCTGAGCTCTTCTGGATTCAGCAAGTGTGGCGAGCTTGCACTTGAAAAACTTTTTGGACTCCATCTCCTCAGTTTCTTCTCGAAGTTGCTGCGTATAGAATAGTTCTTTCTCGCGGTCCTTGCGATCCTGGGCAAGATATCCATCCCATCGAATCATGTAGCTAGCTACGCGTTCTTGGATCTTAGGAGGAACATCATCCTCGGGAGTCACTTTGCTCGGGGTGGTGGCCATTCTCCAAAGAACGTTTGAGATCTGAGTTGCATCCCATGCAGCAATGGCAGCAGAATCTCCTTCGTTGGAGCTTTCTTCATCGGCACGAGGGACGGACACATTAGGTGCAGCAGGGGCAGCGGGTGCCGGAGCAGCACGAGGGATTGGAGCTGCTTGGGTTTTCTGGCGAGCTTCCTTAGCTTTCCTTTTGGCCTCCTTGGTGGCCTTTGTAGCAGCGACAGGTTTTGTAATGGCACTTCGGGCCGCAGATTTCTCCTTCGAGGCACTAGTGGCCTTAGCAATTTTCTTCGCAGCACTGGGGGCTGCATCCTTTGCCTTCGTGACTGCGGGAGTCACCACTTTCTCGGTGGCACTAGGGGCCCCGACCTTTTCCTTCGGGGCACTGGGGGCCGGAATACCTTCGATCTGGCGTCTGTACCTCTCATTTACCATATGAAATATGCCCAATTGTTGCGCAACCTTTGCCTTCTTATCCTCGTGCTGACTGTGGAAGTTGAGAATCTTGGACTTTATCAAGTCTTGAGCTTCAAGTTCCTGTTGCTTGGCCAGCCTTTCCTTTCGCTGGATCAGGGTCTCATCATCTTCCGCCACTTGAGCTTGCTTTCCCTTGGACCAGGCCGAGGATTTTTGTCTGCGAGATGGTACCGGGGGAGCAGAGGAAATTGGCGGATCAGTGACTAAATTAGTCATGTCGACAGGAACCCTTTTTCGCGATCTCTCCTCTGTTCCGTCGCCGCCGTGCTTCCAAGATCGGGAGCACCAGAAGATCTCTTCCCGGCACCCTGCCGGAGGGAGGAATCACCTCCGGGAGCTTCTCCACCACCATGGATGCTTCCGGTTGAACCGTGAGTAGTCCACCTTGGACCATGGGTCTATGATCAATAGATATGTGATGTTCTCCTCCCCTCTTTGTTCTTCATGGATTAGACCTCGTGAGCTGCCCTACATGATCGAGGCACATATGTAATCTTTCTGTTGTTGCTATGCTGAGTTTGCTGGGATCCGATGGATTATGAGACTATGTTCAGATTGTGTTTGAGTAATATATTTGATTCTCCTCTTTTATATTTATGTTCTAGAGTAATTCTTGCATGTTCTCTGTTGATGTTTATTGCTTTGGCCAAGTAGTAGGTAGTGACTCCAAGAGGGAGCGTTATGCATGATTGTGGGTTCATGCCCCCTGATGACTATCTTGAGTGACAGAAACATGAGTCTAGGGGATGTGTTGTTGCCACAAGGGGGAAAACAACGGTGCTTGTACTTGCGGGTGCAAGGATTGTTTACTTTACGCAGAGTTCTTTAATGCAGTTGTCCATTGCTTCTAGTTTACACTTTGGGTGGGATTCGCAACTTAATACCAGCGAGATGTTATGGATAGATATCTCAAGGTGGATGATTAGTAGGTAGATGCAGATGGATTTCGGTCTACTTGTCTTGGCGTACCGCCCATGCTTTTGAGCCTCTTCCTTTCTTTATAGCATAGTTAGCATTGGTTTGCGCACATAATCCTGTCAATTGCCCAACTGTAATTTGTTTACCTCGCATGGCTATTTTATCGTCTTTTGGGAGAGAGACAACACTAGTGAACATCATAGGACCCTGGTCCATATTTTCAATACTGTTTACACCCACTATCAATTTACTGCTTTATTTACTTTTCTGTTGCTATCACTATCATTATTATCCCGTGCGTTTTATCCTTTGTAAACAACAAGGCCGGAGGAATTGACAACTCCTTTGTACTCGTTGGGAAGCAAAGTTATTTGCTGTGTGTGCAGGTCCAGGTGAAGTAAGCAACCTTAGGTTGTGAACGGCGCCATTGGTCACTTGACCACCTTCTTGTATCTGTTGGAGTCCTACTGGTTCGATACTCAACCTTAGCATCTTCGCTAAGGGAAATTGTTGTTATCTACATCTCAACCTTCCACTTTTGGTAACCAACGAGGGGGCGTTAAATCGTACCATCAACTAACCTTCCCCAGCGGTGCATATCAGAAGATGAGGGTCGGCTCATATTGCAAGATATTCACTCGGGTGATTGTGGGCATCACCCTTCAAGTCGGACACTAGTGGCGAAAGCTTTCCGAGCTGGATTCTTTTCGCCCAAGGCACTCGCTGATGCTAGGAACATTGTAGACCACTGCAAAGGATGTCCGTTTTATGCAAGTCAACCACATAAACCCGCTTCCGAGTTGAAGACCATACCTTTGGCTTGGCCTTTTCTGTTTGGGGCCTTGATATGATCGGACCACTAAAAACAGGCAAGTATGGTTTTACCCACATCTTGGTCGTTGTTGATAAGTTTACAAAGTGGATAGAAGCAAAGCCCATAAGACTCATCAACAGCCGCAGTTTCATTCAAAGCATCATACATCATTTTGGTGTCCCACATGACATCATTACAGATAACGGCTCAAACTTCAACTCGGAAGAATTCAAGGATTTTTGCTAGACCAATGGAATTCAAGTTAACTATGCCTCGGTGGGACATCCCCAATCCAACGGCCAGGTTGAACGATCCAATGGGCTGATATTGAAAGGAATCAAGCCGCGTCTCCTTCGGGAATTGAAAGAAGCAGCGGGTGCTTGGGTAGATGAACTCCCCTTGGTTCTGTGGGGACTGCGGACAACACCAATCGCTCTACTCGGTCTACTCCCTTCTTTCTGGTGTATGGTTCAGAGGCCGTCCTGCCGAGTGATTTGAAGCATAATGCCCCTCGAGTAACTCAGTATACTGAAGCAGAAGCCGAGGCAACAAGACAAGATGGTGTGGGTCTTCTTGAAGAAGAGAGAAATTTAGCCCTCACCCGTTCTGCATTTTATCAGCAATATATTTGTCGGTATCATGATCGGCACGTCCGGGCTCGTTCATTCCAAGAAGGTGACATGGTGCTACGGGTGAAGCAAACTTCTGAAGGAAACCATAAATTGGCACCCCCATGGGAGGGTCCCTTCATTATATCTCGAGTGCTACATAATGGGACCTATTGTCTATGTGATGTAACCAATGACAAAGAGGAACTACACGCATGGAATGCTCAGTTGTTACGTCGATTTTATGCATAAAAACGGTTATGTGATATTAATAAAATAAAGTCCTTGCACGGATGAATGATTGTATGAATTTTCATGCCATGGTCTGTTTATTATAAAAAGCAAGTTTCTCGTCTGAGCTGCGCACAGCTCGGGCGAGGCGCTTAGCAAAAAAAATCGAAGTGTCCCCTTGAAGTTATAAATAACTTGGGGGCTGCTTAATGATTGAAAATCAAGTTTCTCGTCCGAGCTGCACACAGAGCTGCGCACAACTCGGACGAGGGGCTTAGCAAAAAAATTCTGAGTGTCCCCTTTAAGTTATGAATAACTTGGGGGCTGCTTAATGATTGAAAATCAAGTTTCTCGTCCGAGCTGCGCACAGCTCGGACGATGCGCTTAGCAAAAAAATTCTAAGTGTCCCCTTCAAGTTATAAATAACTTGGGGGTTACTTACTGATTGAAAATCAAGTTTCTCGCCCGAGCTGCGCACAGCTCGGATGAGGCGCTTAGCAAGAAAATTCTAAGTATCCCCTTCAAGTTACGAATAACTTGGGGGCTGCTTAATGATTGAAAATTAAGTTTCTCGTCCGAGATGCGCACAGCTCGGATGAGGCGCTTAGCAAAAAAATCTAAGCGTGCCCTTCAAGTTATAAATAACTTGGGGGCTGCTTAATGATTGAAAATCAAATTTCTCGACCGAGTTGCACACAGCTCGGACGAGGCACTTAGTAAAAAAAATCTTCTAAGTTTCCCCTACATTTAGGATTACTTAATGCATGACATCACAAGATAAACACAACAGAATTTCGGGCATAACAATAGCAAACAAAATAAAAGCATGTTCAGCACCCAAGGTACAACATAAACCTCAGAAGTTTTCCCTACATCGTCACTCGGCAAACCGAGGAAAATTTTAATAATTTTTTCCTTCCACAACTGTCTACTTCTCTCCAGCCTCGTCTGATTCACTCGTGACGCCGGTAGACTCCAAAAAAAGTCAAGATCTGGCATCAATGCAACTCGGCTAGCGGTCTCAGCATACCGACTCAGGAAAGTGTACAACTTACCCCTGCTCAGGATCACCCCCGCAAAATCTCTCAAGGTTATGAACCCTCTCGGGGAAGTGTGCTTTGGTCAGAGCTAGTGCATACTTGGCACCACTCCGAGCAGAAGACCATTTCCAGCACGAAAAATGTTGAGGAGCCGCCCGAAGGAAGGTAACAACTGAATCAAGATTGACACGGCTACCTTCACCAGGTGACATGTTGTTCTTTAACGCCAGGGTGGCACCCATGGCCTCCTCGGCAAACTTGGCTGCTTTGGCACATCGCATGGTCAACAAGCCCCGAGCTAGAGCAAATTCCGTCGTCACTGGAGTATAATTGTCCCTCTTCATAATCTCTGCAAACTCAGCCATCCGAGCTTGCTCTGCTTCTGGGTTGGTGGCATATACCGCAAGAAGACAAGTCAGCATATACTCAGTATGCAAGAAAGCAAGAGTTCATCTTAAAAAACCAATTGAAACTTACCAGCTAGAGTTTCGCTGAAAACAGCGAACCTTACAGCATAATACTCCTCAGCAACCTTCACAGCCTTCCGAGTAGTCTCCAGCTCTGTCTTGTGTGCCTCCTTTTCCTTTGAGCGCAGCTCGGACAACTTTTTCAGATCAGACTAGAGCTTCGCAATGGTGGCTTCATTTTCCTTCTTGGCTTCTTGCAAGTCATGCACTTGTTTCTCTAAAGCCCTCTATTCCTTGGCGTGCTTCTCGGCCTGATCAATTTATTTCTTTATCTTTTTCACAAACACCTCATTTTCCTTCACCTTGGCGTCAAATTCTTTCTTAGCAGCCTCTGCATAATGACAAGAAATGAGTTTTTTACAGAGCCAAGTAGTTCCCCCCTTGAGCAATTTTAAACAACTAGCTTACCATTATCTTCAGCATGTTGCTTTTGCAGCTTGTTATGCTCTTCTTGCAGCATCTCGTATGTTTTCTTCATGGCTACATTCTCCTCTTGTAATTTCATAAAGGAAGAGACCAGCTTACAAGCCTCCTGACACAGGAGAAGAATCAAAATAAAAAAAGGCTCATATCAAAAGACTCCGAGTAACTTTAAGAAGATACTCGGAGCCTTGGGGGCTACACCTAGTGGGTGCACTAAGAAGTGCCCCCACTGGAAGTTTACAAATCAAAAAGCTCACATCAAAAGACTCTGAGTAACTTCAAGAATTTACTCGGAGCCTTGGGGGCTTCACCCAGTGGGTGCACTAAAAAGTGCCCCCAATGGAAGTTTACAAATTAAAAATCTCACATCAAAAGACTCTAAGTAACTTCAAGAAGTTACTCGGAACCTTGGGTTTAGGAACCTTGGGGGCTAAACCCAGTGGATGCACTAAGAAGTGCCCCCACTGGAAATTTACAAATCAAAGCCTCGTATCAAATGACTCCGAATAACTTCAAGAAGTTACTGATACTCTATCCCAGTTGGTTACCCCAAGTGGAAGGTTGAGATGTAGTGTAGCGGAAAATTTCCCTTGGCAAAGACACCAAGGTTGAAAAGATCGTCTCCCGTAGGACTCCTGATAATGATAAGCAGGTGGTGAAGTGAACAATGGCACTGTTCACAACCTTAGGTTCCTTACTTCACCTGGACCTGCACACGACACAAATAACTTTGCTTCCCAACGAGTACAGAGATGTTGTCAATCTCTCTGGCCTTGTTGCTCACAAAGGATCAAACGCAAGGGATAATGATAACATCTAGAAAGTAAAAACAGGAAAATAAAAGAGTGTGTAAGAAGTAATGAGAATATGGACCGGGGTCCCGTGATGTTCACTGGTGATATAAAATACGATAAGACTACTATGCAAGGTAAACAAATCACAGCTAGGCAATTGACAGGATTAAAAACGCACAGCAATGCTAACATGCTACAAAGAAAGGACGAGGCTCAAAAGCACGGGCAGTATGCCAAAATAAGTAGACTGAAATCCAACTGCATCTACTACTAATCATCCACCTTGAGATATCTATCTAGAACATCTTGCTGGTATTAAGTTGCGAGCCCCACCCAAAGTGTAAACCCAAAGCAACAGACAACTGCATTAAAAAGCACTTTGCGTAAAGTAAACAATCCTTGCAACCACGGTTACAAGCACCGTTGGTTTCCCCCTTGTGACAACAGCACATCCCCTAGACTCATGTTTCTGTCACTCAAGCATGTCATCAGGGGGCATCAACCCATAATCGAGCATAATGTTCCCTCTTGGAGTCACTACCTACTACTTGGCCAAAGAAATAAACAGCAACAGAGAACATGCAAGAATTACTTAGCAACAAAAATATAAAAGATAAGAACCAAATATATTACTCAGTTACAAACTGAACATAGTCTCATAATCCATCAGATCCCAGCAAACTCAGCATAGCAACAGCAGAAAATTACATATGTGCCTCGATCATGTAGGGCAGCTCACGAGGTCTAAACCATGAAGAACAAAGAGGGGAGGACAACATCACATAGCTACTGATCACGGACCCATGGTCCAAGGTAGACTACTCACGGATCATCCGGGAAGCGTCCATGGTGGAGGAGAAGCTCCCGGAGGTCAAGCCTCCCTCCGGCAGGGTGCCGGGAAGAGGTCTGCTGGCACTCCCGATCTTGGAAGCGGGGCGGCGGCGGAATAGAGGCGAGATCGTGAAAAGGAGTTCTGTCCTCGGAGGTTTCGCGTCACAGAGAATATATAGGCGAAGGGGGGTAGCCAGGGGGGCACCAGGGGTCTAGGCGCCCCCTGGCGCGGACAAGCCCTAGGCCGCGCCAGGTGGCCGCCTGGGTCCCTGGCGGTGGCCGCCTGGCCCCACTTTGGTGATTCTGGAAGCTTCCGGTACGCTGATTTTTTATCTGATTTTTCCCGAATTATTGGAGCGCTTTTAATATGGGGGAAACCTGAAATAGAAAAACAGCAGAAAACAGGAACTGGCACTGTGGTGCACTGAGTTAATAAGTTAGTCCAAATACGATCAAAAGTGTATGAAAGTTTATCTAGATCATACCAATATCACATAAAACATGCATGGAGCAAGCAGAAATTATAGATACGTTTGGGACGTATCAACATCCCCAAGCTTAATTCCTGCTCGTCCTCGAGTAGGTAAATGATAACAAGGATAATTTCTGTGGTGACATTCTAGCAACCATATAAGAACTTTGAAAGTAAAGCAATCAAGTTATGTAATTCAATTCAAGTCATAACAGGCAAGAGTCTATATTATCATTGAAACAAGCAACGAAAGAACATCAGGTGCAAGAGCTCTTGGCTGTCCGTGACTTGAATGTCTCCAAATGGTGTTTGCGTGCAAGAAGGGGGAGATGGGAATACGAGAGAAAAAATATATTTGTTGAGAACACAATCTACTAAAGATTCACACTTGGTCTTCTTTGGAATCTTATCTTGACTCGTCCCCAGACCACTAGCTAGGTACAAGTCAATTTGATCCACTCCTTTTCGATATTTTGAGCACTCATGCAATGGATGAGCGTAAGCACGAGAGTTGACACTTAGGATGGCAAAGAGAGAGATATGGTGGAGGAGGAAGACAAAAATGGTGTGAAAGGCTCACATCAATGAGGACAATCATAGGCAAGAAAAGGCCAAATTATAGATATGATGTGAGGAGTAGAGATTGCCATGCAACTGATGCACATATGAGCTAAGAAAATATCTCCAATGGAACTAGTGGGGGTGCATCCAACTTGCTCGCTCATGAAGACCTAGAACTCGTTTGAGGAGGCTCATCCTTGAAATATGCAAGCCAAGTTCTATAGTGTGAAGGTCCCCACATAGCTATATGCATAAATGATCATCTCTATGGAGCACAAAGATATAGAGGGAGTACTAGTGTGGATCTTTCAAAATGAATAGTAGTGTTTCCCCTTTCTCTCTTTTTATTTCTTTTTCTCCCTTTTCTATTTTTTTGTATTTTTTTGGTGGCCTCAATGGCTCTTTCTATTTAACTCTCATTTGTCCTCTTTGGGATCTTTATTTTTTCCACTTTGGGATCTATTCCTCACTTAAGGGCAACACTCTATTTTACAAGAAGGTATAGAAGATCTTCACGCTTTACAAGGTACTCCAACATAAAGAAGATGTAGCTATCATGATGTATGCAAATGTATGCCTCTGTCGGTGTAGCAGGAACATGTATGACATGAAGATCAAGTCATGAAGAGGTGGATGTTGCATGGCAATATATCTCGGAAAGGCCATGGAAATGCCTTGGTAGGTAGGTATGGTGGCTGTTTTGAGGAAAGATATAGGTAGGCCTATGATGACAGAGCGTATCATGCCAAGGGTTTGGATGCACCGGTGAAGATGGACGCCAACTCTCAGAGTGAGAAGAGGGCAATGCACGGTACGGAAGAGGCTAGCAAATATGAGGAGGTGGAAGTGTCAAGTTTCAATACTTACATTAGTCCTAAGAACTCATGCACTTATTATCGGTAACGCTCAATCTAATAAGGAGGTTCACAAAGAGACCAGTACCCCGAGGAGGAGTGTATGGGGGTTTGGTTATCCTTGCGCATCCTCGACTCATGGTACGTGAGTGTACTCTAATATCTGATCCCTCAAAAGATTAGTGATCCATCTAGTATCTAGAGTTCTCAAATATTTTTTGTAGGTTTTGAAAATAAGCACAGATTTCCCAAAATACGACACCTATCACTAATAGGCTAGAGCTCTTGACACCAAAAGTCCAAACATTACTCACAACAATACCTCAAAACTTATTGCAAGTTACTACTACAATTGAATAGCAACCTCAATTACTTACTTCAAGACAAGACACAACTCAGTGCAACAATCAACTCTCTTAACAAGATAAACATGCCAGCAGCTACGAAAATATAAAGAACACACAACAGAGAAAGATAAGAATGAAAATCCTATGATGTGTTCTAGATTGAAGTGGAGTGTATTTCTCTCCCACACAAAGTAAGCTGGGGTCTAACTTTCTATGAACACCAAGGAAAGCTAAAAAAAATAAAAAGGAAACCTAAGAGCGAGACGCTCCAAGCATAGCACATAACCCATGAAGTGACAAAAATATAGTGAGACGAACCGATGATTGTTGATGGAGAAGGGGATGCACGGGGGCATCCCCAAGCTTAGACGCTTGAGTCTCCTTGAATATTTATTGGGGATGCATGGGGGGAATCCCCAAGCTTGAGCGTTTGACACTCCCGGATCTTCTTTCATCATCTTCCCTCGCACACTTGAAAACCCCCTTCATACATAACTCATCATAAGATGATTAGAGATGTTAGTACCCTTAATAAAATATATTTTCTCCACTGGATATAAAGATATTCTTGAAGAGCTACTCTTTCTAAAGATTGCCAAGAGGTTTTTGCAAAGAAAAAGCAAGCTTAAGGTTTGCAAAAGTAAGGGAAGGAAAAACGTGGCAGAATCTGTGAAAAACAGAACAACAGGTAGTAAAGAATTTTGTGGGGTACTTCTGCAACTCAAATAAAAAAATCAGAACATATGAAAGTTTCACAATTGCATAGAGCATGTTGCGTAAACAATTCAACTCAAAAAGATGGACTGGTGATTTGTTTTGATTTTTTCCGTCAAGTAGACAGAATCTGTTTTCTGGAAAGCATGTCACAACTTTTGCTTCCCTTATCATAAGAGGCTATAACTTGGCACAAAGCTTGAAAAAGATACAATGATGTTGCTAAAGTACTACTTGGCCAAAGCAATAAACAACAACGGAGAACATGCAAGAATTACTTAGGAACAAAAATATAAAAGATAAGAACCAAATATATTACTCAATCACAAACTGAACATAATCTCATAATCCATCAGATCCCAGTAAACTCAGCATAGCAACAGCAGAAAATTACATATGTTCCTCGATCATGTAGGGCAGCTCACGAGGTCTAAACCGTGAAGAACAAATAGGGGAGGAGAACATCACATAACTACTGATCATGGACCCATGGTCCAAGGTAGAATACTCACGGATCATCCGGGAATCATCCATGGTGGAGAGGAAGCTACCGGAGGTCAATCCTCCCTCCGGCAGGGTGTCGGGAAGAGGTCTGCTGGTGCTCCCGATCTTGGAAGCGCGGCGGCTGCGGAACAGAGGTGAGATCGCGAAAAAGGGTTCTGTCCTCGGAGGTTTCGCGTCATGAAGAATATATAGGCGAAGGGGGAATCCAGGGGGCATCCAGGGGGGGCACCAGGAGTCCAGGCGCCCCCTGGAGCGGCCAAGCCCTAGGCCGCGTCAGGTCGCCTCCTGGGTCCCTGGTGATGGCCCTCTGGCCCCACTTTGGTGATTCCGTAAGCTTCCGGTACGCTGATTTTTTATCTAATTTTTCCCGAATTTTTGAAGCACTTTTAATATGGGGGAAACCTGAACTAGAAAAACAGCAGAAAACAGGAACTGGCACTGTGGTGCACTGAGTTAATAAGTTAGTCCAAATATGATCAAAAGTGTATGAAAGTGTATCTAGATCATAGCAATATCACACAAAACATGCATGGAGCAAGAAGAAATTATAGATACGTTTGGGACGTATCAGTTACTTAGAGCCTTGGGGGCTACACCCAGTGGGTGCACTAAGAAGTGCTCCCACTAGAAGTTTCAAATCAATAAAGTTTCAAGAAACTCAGACAGAAAAGTCATTCGGACACCTAGTGGGTGAAAAACTTACATAAGTACTTACGTGCATGTTCGCCTTCATGGACTCTGCTTCAGAGGCTAACTCACGCAAGCACGATTCGAATTGGGAAGCCTTTAGCAAGGAATCCTTCAACCCACTAACTACAATATTCTCAATCGAAATAGCAACTGGGATTGGAGAGGAAGAAGCTAGAGCAGTCTCGTGAGCAGTTGTTGGGGCATGAACTTCTGGTGGAACGAGAGGATCAGTCAGATCATCAACAACAGCAGTCGGCGTGGGAACAACCGGCTCAGGGGAAGCTTGGCTAGGGTTGGTCTCAGTATTTTCGACATGGGCATCCACATCCACGTCCACTAAGGAAAATGATCAAAGAAAATGACGAGGAAAATTACAAGTTATGTTGTCCCGTCCAATCAACTAGAAGTAAAAGAAGTAATACATACTTTCAACAGTGCTGTGCTCCGGGATAGTATCCATCACAGGAAAATCAGTCACCCCACAGGTACTGACATCTTCAAAAGTTTCCGTGTCTCGACTCTCAACTCCAGGGAGTGACTTAGAACCACTCAGACAAATGCTACAGAAGAAGAGCTCATAAGGAAAATAAAGCAATCAAAGAAAGCGAATTCAAAGAGAAAGACGAGAAAATTACTTGCAAACAGTCTTCAAAGCGCACCTAGGAGGAGCAACAACACCAGCAGCAGTGGTTTTAGGCTTGTCAGCATCAGCAACATCCCCTACAGGACTAACCTTCCGACCTCCAAGCGTAGTCAAAATTTTCTTGGCCTTCATGGGGGCAACCCTTCCATGACTCGGGGACAAAGCAGGAAGCTTGTTGCTTCTCTCCCCACTACTCGGAGGAGGAGGAAGTTTGCGGCTCCGCGCAAGTCCCTCTCGAGCCGAGTCGCGGTCTTTATTTCTTTTGGAGTGGATCTCGGAAGTCACCTGAGGAGGAGCTACATCGGATTCCATTTCATCTCCGGCCTCAACCTCAACCCCAGCACCAGTGTTGTTATCTTCGTCCTCTTCAGCAGGATGTCGGGGAGCCAAGGGAATAGGCGAATGAAATTGGGTAACATCGTGATACAGAAAGATAGAAGTCTCGAGTCAGATCAAACAGACAAGAAGAAGATTAGTAAAAGAATACACACGAAGCAAATAAACCTACCAAAGTGGGGGGATACTGGCTGCCAAGGGGTCTAACTCAGCCCGCCATCTGCAGACCATGATTTACGCTGGTGATAACCTTCATTTGACGCTCAAATTCATCTATCGACATCTCAACATTGCTATACCGAGTATCATCCCCAAGCCCAGTGTATGACCACATCCCCCGAGCTCTAGCTTGGAGAGGTTGGATTCTCCGAATAACAAATGTGGCAATCAGATCCATGGCATCTAGACCGTTTTTCTTCAGCTTCAAAATTTCACGCATCAGAGGAAGCACCTGTTCTTTCTCAGCATTGGTCAGGCGAGGGTTCCAACCTTGAGAATCAGACAGCCTCACATCCGAGTAAGGGGGAAGCGTCCGAACTCCAGGCCCTTCCGCCACCTTGCAATAAAACCAACTGTTCTGCCAGTTCTTCATAGAATCTGGCAGACTAGAAGGACAATATTGAGTTCCCTGCTTCCTAGCAAGGAATAAGCCTCCGCACAAATGGTTGAATTCTACACCACCACCCTCCCCAGAATTTTTCACCTTTTGAGGCTTAATGTTCTAAATAGAACGGAAAAGATGCCAATGGGGCTCTATGCCTAAGAAACCCTCGCATAAGGTAAAAAGCTAGAAAGCAGAGTAATGGCATTGGGAACAACATGGTGAAGCTGAGAACCGGTGAAGGCAAGGAAATCCAATAGGAACGGATGTGGAGGAAGAGAAAACCCGCGATCCATGTGAGAAAGAAGCAGAACTCGTTCACTCTCTTGAGGAAGGGGCTCTTCTTCCCAAGGAGGTGGAATACGAAAACCATGGCGAGGAAGCATACTGGAGTCTTGGTATCCCTGGAGCATCTCCTCCGTGACGATCGATGGCAGCCATTCCCCGGCAGACATGGCTCTAGCAGATCACCATAGCTGGAGCACCGAAGGCTGGAGAAGCACGCATGAGATCGACGAGGGTAGAAGACGAAGAACGATTCACGCTTGGGGAGTGAGAGCAGAGGAGGAAGAAGAACAGTAGCCAAAGAGAAACTGAATGAGTCCAGGTCTGTTTTGACTGCGGAGGGGATTTATATACTAGTGGAGGACCAACCGCCACACATCATTTTCCGTTAGAATATCCGCAAGTCATGATGAGGAATCCGTTCCGGTTCCCCGTAATCCGCCCTATTTAGTAGGGGACAGTTAATGATTTTCATAAGTGACCGGCGCGGGAACCAAGGTGACAGATCTGACGAATATCCCAATCCCTCTGACAGAAAGATTTGTCTCCCTTCATACATAACAGATTTAACACAAACCGGGTAAGTTCTCACTCGGAGATCCTTCCGAGTAAGCTGCCACTCGGAAAGAAGTTGGCCCTATGCAACGGAGAGAAGTTACTTGGAAATCTCTCTGTATACACCTCAACCGAGTGAGTCACCACTCGGTCAGGATTATCACAAACAGAGTAAGCCATCACTCGAAGATCCTTCCGAGTAAGCTACCACTCGGAAAGAGTTATCGCCAAACAACCGAGTAAGTTGTCACTCAAAGCGTCATAGAAAGAAGACAGTACTCAAAAACTCAAAACAGTGACAGGATGAGATACCACCTGAAGCTAAGTAATGATTTAGAAAGAAACCACATTCTGGAACGCACAACAAACAGAAAATCTTGTATTCATTAATTACTCGAGAAAAGTTCCGAGTAGTTAATTCACTAGTAATCCTTCTCTGACGTAGATTGCCAGATTACTAGTAGGACAAGACGTAGGGGGTAAAGAATTGATATCCCATGTGGTATGATCTAAAAGCTCATTTTACGATGCTGTAGAATATCAAACTTTAAAAATCTGGTTCATATGGAGTTTAAGGCCTTTTACTTTGAGACACGCCCTCCGGGGCCTCAGTCCACCTCTTCCGAGAGACGCTTGAGTGTCGCCAGATTTTTCCGTTAACTTGCCTGACCCATGTTCGAGGGAAAAGTTCAAATATCAATAAAGTCCTTATGATCCTCTTATTGAGTTTAATCTTCACGTACCTCATGAATTTTTCATCAATAGAAAAGGATACGCTTCTTTGATGACATCAACTTCCTCAATCACGAGTGCCCGAAAACACTTGGGGGCTACTGTCGTGGTCATTCCAAAGGTATATCCTTAAGTATCAGGTATCAGGGGGTACCCTTAGCTTCATAACTTCGTAAAAATACCTAAGAAGCAAAATAAATTACCGAATCACCAGGAGCTTGATAAATCACACGAACATAGGTCACGATGTCTCCAAGTAATCTGTTACTCGGAAACAGAGATAGTCTCCGAGTAATCAGTTACTCGGAAGAGAAGATTGGCCCCAAGTAACTCAATACTCGGAAGAGGAGACGATCAAGCTACTCACTACTCGGGAGAAGGAACGAAGAGCAAAGGGTGTGAAGCATTGAAGCCAGAGGCGTTACTCCTTAATTAGCAATAGTGGGTAGTCAGTTTTATGTAATAATGATAGGCGTTAAGCCTTGTAATTAAACCCCACCCTTAGGGCATTGAAAGGACTTGGGCGTACTCTATATAAGACCGGCGCCCTGCCCACGGGGGGGGGGGGGGTTACGCGCACATCATTTCCAGAACACCCCAGTAAGCCTGGGACACGACTAAGGTTTTTATCTCCAAGGAGAGGCCTAACCTGTATAATTCCCCTTGTGTCACCCTCTCTGCGTACAGATCCATATAGCTCCAATCATACCCTATATCTATTGTCAGGATCATATCCACGACACCAACCCCTGACCGCTCCAGGAGTCCGGCTCTCATTTGGGCTTCTCGAGTCTTCTGAAGAACTAAAATTTTGGGAATTTTTCTGGATTTTTCTGAGCACTTTGGTTTTTTAACTATTTTCTGCATTGCACAGACAAAAACTGACAGAAACTGGCACTTTCCACTAGGTTAATAGGTTAATCCAAAATATGTTGTAAATGATATGAAAGTGCATAAAAACATATAGCAATATCTCCAAAAGAGGCATGGATCAAGCAAAAATTATGGATACGTTTGGGACGCTTGTGTCTTGTGTGCAGGTCCAGGCCAACCCGTCAACCCCAAGAATTTTTTGAAGTTGTTGCCACCTACTTGTCGTCTCAGGAATCCTCCTGGTTAGATAAATCTTATAGTCCTCACGTAAGGGAAATTACCACTATCTGCATCATAACCTTCCTCTTGGGGTAACCAGTGAGGAGGTGTTATCTGCACCCATCACCGGCCCGAGCTCATCGAACACCAACATCCCCTCCGCCAGTTTCTATCCTTCTTCAAAGATGAATAGGGGGCTGGCGTCGTTTGAGGGGATAGGAACCTTGAGGCTCCTGAAGAGTTTTAGGATCACCTCTGAAGCAACCGAAGAGAGCATGGCCTCAGAGGTCAGCCTCTTTCGGTCCTTGGACCCCGCATACCTCCACATCGGCTCATGGTGGTCCTGCAGGGGGGCGATCCGCTGGCTAACGAAGTCCCGGGCCACCATGGCCGCCGACAAATTCTCCGCCTGAAGGGTGCGAACCCCTCCAGCACCGCTTCCATCTCCGGTCATTGCATCCCCGCCCTCGCCCTGTTGGAATGCTTCTTCGCATGAGCTTTGGGCACAAATAAGTTTGGATGGCCTAGCCTGGATCCATCAAGACCAAGTGAGTCCAGAAACCATCGCCCAACCTCTTGGAGAGTTCCATGGTAATAATGTCGTTGACAACGCCTTCAGAGATCTAGAAGGAGACACACCCAAAACACCGACCCTCAGCGGGCAACCTCAGGCTATAGGAATTCCTGAAGAGAGCCACATATGGCCTCACCCCAAGGTACGTCTCTCCACAAGTAAGAGAAGATGGGGAGTATGACAACAAAGTTTGGCTGGGAGTGGAGCACTTGAATTCGATAGTGCTCCAAGATGACGTAGAAGAAGGCAGAGAAGGGCGGCACCAAGCCGCATAAGATGGTGTGGGAAAATAAAGGATAGAAGGGAGGATCGAGGGCACCCCCGAAGCAGGGGCAGGAAGGATCTTGGTGGCCCCCTTCTCATTGTGGTCAGTAGGCACCATGTGCATCAGGCCCTTGATGTCCTTTGGAGACGTAAGCCGAGACTCTGGCAAAAGAAGCGTCGGCTTCTCCTCGGCTCTTTTCCCCCTCTTGGTCGAACCCTACCTGGTCATAGCTTGAAGCTCGGGGAGGTCGCGAGGGAGGGGAACTGCTGGTGAGAAGTCAAGATGCAGAAATCCAAGGAGTCAGGAGTAAGGAGGAAGATAAGTCTGACTGTCGCATCTTGCATAGTCATCTTTTATGGCAATCGGAACAGTTGTAGAGGCGTCATGGGCGTAGCAGAGCCGTGGTCCACTGATGGCACTGAAGTAGTGCTCCTCGCTGGTTACCCCAAGTGGAAGGTAAAGATGTAGCTAGCAGCAAATTTCCCTCAGTGAAGATACCAAGGTTATCAATCCAGTAGGACTCCGAAGAGCAACAAGAAGGTGGTCAAACGAGCAAGGCGCCATTTGAGATAAATTACTCACTTGACCTGGACCTACACACAAAAGCAAATAACTTTTCTCCCAACGAGTCAGAGAGGTTGTCAATCCCTCCGATCTTGTTGTTTACAAAGGATCAAAACACAAGCGGGAAATAGTAGTGGTGATTGCAACTAAAAGGAAATAAAACCGTAAATGAGTTGAGGTGTAAACAATGGTGGAAATATGGACCAGGGTCCCATGATGTTCACTAGTGACGTCTCTCTCCCAAAAGACGATAAAACAGCTAAGTTGGGTGAACAAATTACAGTTGGGAAATTGACAGAATTATAAACACACCGCAATGTTAATTATGCTACAAGAAAGTTAGAGGCTCAAAAGTATGGGAAGTACGCCAAGACAAGTAGACATTTATCCATCAGCATCTACTCACTAATCATCCACCTTGAGATATCTATCCAGAACATCTCGCTGGTATTAAGTTGCGAGCTCCACCCAAAGTGTAAACCCAGAGCAACAGACAACTGCATTAACAAACTTTGCGTAAGGTAAACAATCCTTGCAACCGCGGTTACAAGCACCGTTGTTTTCTCCTTGGTGGCAACAACACATCCCCTAGTCTCATGTTTCTGTCACTCAAGCTAGACATCGGGGGGGGGGGGGGCATGAACCCACAATCAAGCATAAATGCTCCCTCTTGGAGTTACTATCTACTACTTGGTCAAAGCAATAAAAAGCAATGGAGAACATGAAAGAATTACTCAAGAGCAAAATATATCAGGAGAACCAAATATATAACTCATCACAATCTGAGCATAATCTCATGATCCATCGAATCCCAGCAAACACATCATAGCAGCAACAGAAAGATTACATAGATGCCTTGATCATTTATGGCCGCTCACAAGGGCTAAGAATTGAAGCACAAGATTGGAGAGAAGACATCACATAGCTACTGTTCATGGATCTATGGTCCAGGGGGGACTACTCACGGCACATCCCGGAAGCGCTCATGGTGGTGGAAAAGCTCCCGGAGGTCAATCCTCCCTCCGGCAGGGTGCCGAGACGAGGTCTTCTAGTGATCTCGATCTCGAGATCGCCGCTGCGGCGGAACAGAGGTGAAAATTGCGATGCTGGGTCTCTTTTTAGGGTTTCTGCATCGAGGAGGTAATATAGGCCAAAGGGGGCGCCAGGGAAGGGCCCCACCTCCCAGGCAGCCTGTGGGCGCGACCTCCCCCCTGGCCGCCTGGGAGGGGTGGCCCCTCTCCGGCTGCCCTTCGGTCTTCTGGAAGCTTTCGTTACGCTGATTTTTTATATATTTTTCTTAGAATTTTTTGGGCACTGTAAATATGGGTAAAAACCTGCAATTCACAGACATCACCAGACAGAAACTGGCATTGGGTGCACTGAGTTAGTAGGTTAGTCCAAATATGTGTAAAAAGGTATGAAAGTGTAGCAGAACACATAGCAAAGTCACCCAAATGAGCATGGAACAAGCAGAAATTATAGATGTGTTTGGGACGTATCACCCACCTTAGCCGCACCATGCGTCGCGCCACCCAGGCCTAATGACAAGGTGGTCGCGCGGTGTTCCCTCTTCCATGAGCGGATCTGTTCGCACCGCATGCCCGGGGGCTAATATCGGCCCACTCAGAATCGAGGTACCTTAGGCCGTGCCTCTGGTCCTAGCTACACCTCAACTATCATGAACACCCGACATCCTTCATAAAGGATGGGCTTCGTGAGAAGTGGCTCTTCTAGGAGCATGCCGCCATCAGACCAAGACTACCCGTAAGGCCTCGTGAAGGGCCTCACTCAAGACAAATACATGTACCCAGGAACCGCACTGCAAGGACCTCCCAAAGACATCGCTCAATAAGCTCATCCCCAACAAGCACTTCGCGAGCCTCCCGAAGCACTCCCTGGCTCGGGAGCCACGCTACTTCAAGACGGAGCCCAGACAAAAAACAACAACCACCTCGCCTGATCTACTTTACCATGGGCAGGTAACTTTAGTCAGGATAAGGAGCAGAGCTCGTCCCCGCAACAATTGGCCTCATGTGGCATCCCTTCCCTCCGAGTTGTGGAGGAAGAGGACCAAGGCCCCCTATATAAATTCCAATTAGGGCACCGTAGAGAGGATTTAGCCATTCCAGATCTCAAACTTGTAGCTCTTCATGTTTTTAGAACGAAGGCTCAAGGGGAACCCGACTTTGAATTAACAAAGCCATCAACCTCCCAGGATTACACAAGAGCGACCGAACGATACGAGGGAGATGTGCAGATAGCTTACAACGCAACACACACTAGAGCACAAGATGAAAACAATGAGAGCTCTTCTAGAATGTCGATGTCCGCTGCATATCGGCACCGAAGACTAAAGAACCAAAAGCTACAGAGGTCAATCGGTGGCCTGAGAGGGGACGTGAGCGGCGTCAACTCGGGGCCAAGTGGCGATGGACATCTCGCACCTAACGCCGAAGAGAAACCCTTTCCTCTCGCCTGGCTCGAAGGTGCCGCACCGTCGTATCATTACCATTCACCCGAGAACTAGAGCGGACGCCGGTCGTGGTCCCATCGTGGACAGTCACACTCCCCTCACCACGCCGAGGAAAGACTCCACTGCTGCACTATCGAGGTCGTTGAAGATGTCGAGCGCCCGCCACCCTTGACGCCCCTCTCCCGAGCCAAAAACTCCAGCCGAGGCCTCCAAGGAGGGCACGACGCGCATGACGCTGCCGCCAGCCAACCCGAGAAGGGGGTTTAGGGATTTCTCTCGAGATTTGGGTCGGAGTGGAGCGGAGAGAGACCTTGGCCTGGCCTCCAAGGAGGTCGCGACACGCGCGCGCGCCGTGGCCGGAGAGCCGGCAAAGGGTTTCCCCTGGACTCACTCCAGGTCCACCGGCCCTGGATCTAGCGGCCAAAGACACATCTGAGCGGAGGGGGAAGGGGCCAGGGAAGAAGAGCACCTCCGATCTGACGCGGAAGGAATCTGAGCCGCGGCCGCCCGCCGACTCTACGATGCCCGCGCAACCGAGGAAGTTAGCATCCACATCCCACACACGCCACCTGTCGCCGAGGTAGCACCACCTCGCCGTCCGGGTCTGCAGCCCCGATTTCCGAGATTCGTCGAGGTCACCCAACGCGACGCAGCGCCCCGCCGCCGCCATAATCGGAGGGCGGCCAGGCTTGCCTGACGCTCTCCTCAGGTGGCGGCAAGAAGGGGGAAGGGATGGAGAGGTGCGACGGGGGGGGGGGGGTGCTAGTCGCCCTCGGGAGGACGACGCAAGGGAAGGGGGGTCTAGCTGTCCATGTTCACCTTCATTGGAGCAATCCCAGACAAGCAGGAAGTAGGGCTTTACACCACGACGATGACCTAAACCTGGGTAGCTCTTTGCGTCTCCGCTCTGTTGCATGCTTAACCCATTTGATGATCCAACCGCCTTCGCAATCGTCGTCCTCGAGATCGTGAAGCTAAGCCCCTCATGTTTGAACTAAGGTTATGGGAAGTTTTCTTTAGCCAAATCTCTCTGACATACTATGGTTTATAAAACTATGGTATTTTTTGAAACCAAACACCTGACAGTTCCAAAAACAATGGTTTCTAAAAAAATTATAGTATTCTTCAAATACTTCATCAAAATTTTGGCCGCTAAACGTAGCCTAACATCTACATCAACAAAACCTTAAAATTTTTATCATCATGAACTCGTGGAGATCGGAGTATATGATAGCTTATAAAATGATACTACACTATGGGACGGAGGGAGTACTTACTATCAAAAATTAGTATACAATCACCCCTATGAGCATCTTCGCAATAATGAGTCGGTACATCATCTTGAGATTAACGAAGTCACCACCTCGTTTTCGACGGAACGTCTTCTCTCACTGAAAGCACATCGCCGAAAGCCCTACAATAAATTCAAAGAATTGCGAGCATCATTATCAAATTTGAAATTTAAACTCTGATTAGCTGGGGATATAACCACCCACCTAAACAACTCAGGTTGATTCGCGCGCCAAAACGCAGCGTAACATCTACATTAACAAAACCTTGAAAAAAATCATCACCATGAACTCGCGCAGGTCGAAGTATATACTTACTATCATAAATTTTCTATAAACTTTATAAAACTGATTGAAAAGAAAGTTGACATGTGGAGTTAATAAAAACAAAGAGTCCTGTCAGAGTCATAACTAGAAGTCTAGAACTAAACTATTCTGGCCAGTACTAAACAAATCATCTGGAACCACTGCTGTCAAGTGTCAAGTCCGCCCCCGCGCTGCCGCCACAAAGACAAAGGTGCTCCGTTTTGCTACTCCATCTCCATGGCGTCCGTCGACGGCGTCGTCGGCCCTCTCCGCGTGGAGCAAAACAAAAATGAGGAGTGGATGAGTGGCCCAGCTCCAACTCAAAAGTCTCGTTAGGCGTGCGGGAAAGTGAAAAGCTGGAGTCGAGCCGAACGAATCAACCGGAAAAGGAGGTTGAAGAAGAACAAGTCACCGCGTGCCGGTGCCGCCTACCCCGCGCCCCACTACTCCCGGCTCCGTCGTCAACCCACCTTACCTGCCCCCCACTCCGTATCTCCTCACCGTCCCTCCCTCAGATCCGCCAAGCCGTTTGTTCACCCACCTCCGCTTCCGCTTCAGCTTCGAAAATGGGGGCGCCGCCGTGGAGGCTGCTGTGCTTCTGCTGCTGCCGCGAGTCCGACCGCAATGGGGTGGACGACCTCAAGCTCAAGCCCGACGCTGCCGGTGCGTCCCCGATCGGTTCCGATTTTTCATCTTGAGCATCATCCTTCTTGCCTTTGTGCTTATTTGAGGGATTTTCAGATGGGGACGGGGACTGCTACGACCTCCCGCCATTCCAGGAGTTCACCTTCCAGCAGCTGCGCCTCGCCACCTCGGGCTTCGCCGGAGAGAACATCATCTCCGAGAGCGGCGACAAGGCGCCTAACGTCGTCTACAAGGGCAAGCTCGACGGCCAGCGCCGGATCGCCGTCAAGCGCTTCAACCGCTCTGCCTGGCCCGACCCGCGCCAGTTCATGGTGATAATCCTTTTGAGTCTCCAGAACAAGACTCCACTTTTAATTGCTTCGCTAGTTTTCTCGTCCGTCTGGGGAATTTTTACGGTCCCAATTGCTTGTGTTGCTCTTATTGGATATACATCAAAACTGATAGCTTGTAGATGGAATAGAACCAACTGTCACCAGTATTTTTTTGCTCCCGAAATAAATTTCATTTTTGTTTGTGTTTATCCAACACTTTCTAATTCAACACCAAAGGCTCAATTGTGGGTTATCAAGGATTAGTTTTCTCACTATTTCTAGGTCTAGCAAAGCTATACTTAGTTGTCAAATAACCCCACCCGCATCGTTCACTCCCAAAAGGGTACTCATTAGTTGTCGCTGATTTAGTAGAACCATATTAGTTGTCGATGATGTACTTTGTACTAAATCAACAGCAACTAATATGAAGCGGAGGAATAGTATTCAGCATAACTAAAATGTGCCTTGCCCTTCTTTTCCTTTGTTAATATGGATTGGTGCTCCTTGCTAACTTTAACCCAAAGTGGAGTTCATAATAATACAGATTGTGTCCTTTTGTCTGGACTAGAATCTTTCTTCAAATTTCACAACTGGCCCAGAGAAATATTCAGAATCGGCGAAGTAACCCTTGTGAAATGTTTCTATGCTTTCAGGAAGAAGCTAAGTCTGTTGGCCAACTCCGGAATAAAAGAATCACAAATTTACTAGGTTGTTGCTGTGAAGCTGATGAGAGATTGCTTGTTGCTGAGTACATGCCCAATGACACACTGGCAAAGCATCTGTTCCATTGTGAGTTGCTCTTGATTTTGTAACTATGTCTTCCTGAAAAAAACTTGTTCATTTCATCTATTTCCCCTTTTAGTTCCACCAAAGCCATGGTTATGAATGTTTCTGCAGGAGCCTGCATTTATGGTTTTTGATGGGTAGTTTGCACAATGAGTGTTTGGCAATTTGCACATAGTCCTGTACTGAAATGTACTTCACTGAACATGTGCATAATAAATCAGAAGCTTGATTGCAGCAAATAAAAGAGATTTTTGATTATTATTTTGTGATTTGTGAAATCTTTCTCATGATAACAACATGCCCATAAAAGGAAGCAATTTTTCACTGTAAAGTGCATAACATCTTCACAACAAGCTGTTTACCCACATGTCTTTCATTCCATGTTTAGCTGCAAAGCAGAGCCAGATATCCGGAGCAATCCAATCATATTCACTGTATAGTGACTGTTATGCAGTACTATGTGTTCCTCAGTTATTCCTTGTATGATCATCAAGATGTGATTCTTTTTTCACATCACATTTCCATTTCACAGGGGAGTCAAAGGCAATGGTATGGCCCATGAGATTGCGGGTTGTACTGTATCTTGCCGAGGCTTTAGACTACTGCGTAAGCAAGGAGCGGGCGCTCTATCATGATCTTAATGCCTATAGAGTTCTATTTGATGATGTGAGTATCATGTGCACTGTTCTTTAAATGTAGATATCACCCTGCCAATGTCATTATGTTTGCAACTTTCTAAATTGTTAATACTTGACATTATGTAGGACTGCAACCCTAGGCTTTCATGTTTCGGCCTAATGAAGAACAGTCGGGATGGAAAAAGTTACAGCACAAATTTGGCATTTACTCCTCCTGAATATATGAGGACTGGTGAGTCCTTAATTCCTGGAATATGCCAAAAATAGCTTAAAATGGTACCTTTAGTGCGATTGTTTCTAGCCAGTAGTTACATCTAGCATTTTTATTACAGTTACCATTTAAATGGTTTAGAATTATCAGAAACTTATTGTTTTGCAACTCAATTAGTGTCTTCACTGGAGTTGGCTCATATATCTGATGAACGTAAGAAATTAGCTTACAGAGGTATGAGATATTGTGATGTATTTGCATAGCAAACTATAGTTTTCAGCAGTTACATAGAAAGGAGGCGATAAATCCCAATATGATGATAAACAAATAACCTTTTCTTTTTATCTCGGGATTGATGCATGCTTTCAACTATACAATGCCAGTTTGCTCTTTGAACTTTTTTCTCAATCGATCACGCAGAAGACTGTGTGTCTTTTTTTGTATTAATAAAGCATCGAAGTGATGCGAACTGTACAACCAGAGGAAAAAGAATAGTACCACATGTGATCCTTGTCCGACGCCAGCCAGTCACCATGGGATCACATCGCTACTTGAAAAATGAACATAGTATCATGTTGTCGTACACGGACCGGATGTAAAACATCGTAAAACAATTCCAGGAAAAGAAAGAAGCAAAGAAAAAAAAACTACCTAGGCTATTGAAAAGAAAAGTTAAAACAAAAACAGAAATGTACAGGGGTAGGAGCCTAAGCTACATCGGTAGGCCGCGCATCCAGAGGCAGTCTCCTGATCGCTTTAGCTTCAGCGATCATCCACAATTTCGCCTCGCTAATGTTGTGATCAACCAGCACAGGGCAATATGGCAAAGCACCTTGGAACACGAAGTCATTGCGCAGGTTCCAAAGCCGCCACATTGTTAGTAATTTAGGATGATGAGCAAACGTGCCCCTTTTGTCTTGTCCAGTCCAGCCGCATTATCTAACCAGGTGTTGAAGTTGTAATCAGGTTAAGATGCAATGGCCTGAAGATCGAAGACACGAAGCTCCTCAAACCAGGCTTGCCTGGCGAAGGCGCGGCCTGAGAGAGATGAGAGATGGTTTCGTATTTCTGGTCGCGAAAAGGGCAGGCATCCGGGTGCTGCAGGTCACGACGCTCCAGGTGGTCTGAAGTCCAGCATCTCTTCTTAGTGGAGAGCCTGGAAAATATTTGCATTTGGGAGGGAGCCCAGATGCCCAGCCTGACCAGATTAAATGCCAGAGTGGCGATTTAAGAATTGAAGAACCATGGCGTCGACGATCTCAGCCAAGTGGAGGAATTCAAGAATTCCTTGCATGTTGAGCGCCCCTGAGATTCCTGCCACTGAGCCCTGCCCAGCGCAAGCTTCATGCACTGTTCTCCCCTTTGACCACACTAGTCCCAACAGCTGCCAAGATCATAGCTCCGTGATAGATAGCTCCTTGATCCAGCAGTCTGTCCAGAATAGCGCGGTTGACCTTGAGTGGAAATTTCGCCCAAGGTTTGGAGGTGTTGGTCCTCTGCAGACATGGCCAACAGGGGCGAAGCACCCATCCCACCTCCCTGGTCTCTTTGATACCGAGGCCGCCAAGCTCAAAACTGGGTGTGCAATTGGCGTCCATTGGCCCGGCAAGCACATCAGAAGAAGTTTCACTGCTTCTTATCGATGGCTTCCCCAACTCAATTCGGCATCTCGACAACAAACATAGTGTGGATGGGAGCAGCAGACATCAGGAACTGCACCACGACTAAGCCCCCTCCTTTGGTCAGCATGCTAGTCCACCAACCGGGGTCCTTTGTAGAAGAAGCTAGTAGTCCACCTGGAAGTGTTTCCAGATCAAGAGGGGGACTCCAAGATACCTGATGGGAGATTCTTGGATCGGACAGTTCAGGTGCTTGGTGCTGAGCGCAATCTCGTCAGCTTTTCATGTGCAGACCTGTAGCCGAGCTAAAGAACACCAGGAGAAGCCCCCCCCCCCCCCCCACATCAACACCAAACCAGCTGGCCATTCACCAAGATGACGGTGCTGGATGTGGGTAGCAGGAGCCATTATGAATTTAATTTTTGTTGTTGCAATAGATGGAGTTTTCATTTTCTAACTTGTATTGCCTTGGCCTAGTGCACATGTGAGGATCCATTTCAGTTGTTGAGCTCTTAAAGCTATGATTTATCTCTAATGCTCGGGTTTTACGTGCAGGAAGAATCACTCCGGAAAGTGTCATATACAGCTTTGGCACATTGTTGTTGGATGTTCTTAGTGGGAAGCATATTCCTCCTAGCCATGTAAATTTTCTTGGCTTTGTTTCTTTGTCAGTATATCTATGTTGCTCTGATCATTTTCGCCGTAGTTCTGTCATGATCATCATCATTGACATACTTTAAACTTTAAAGCACGTTGAAGGGTGCTGTAATGATGGATCTGTGTGGTACAAATGAACAAACCAGTATTTTACTTTGAACTTTACTGCATATATACATGCCTCAACTTGCATAATCTAGAAAAGTGACAGTTGGATGGGGTGGGAAATATTTAATAACTCGGTACTTGGGTACTTGGATAGTACTTAAGAAGAACAATCAGAATAATGTTGTGTTGTAACGACTATTTCAACTGATTTACTGCACATATCTCCAGGCTCTTGATCTGATTCGTGATCGAAACTTCAGTATGCTCATAGACTCCTGTTTAGAGGGCCAATTTTCGAACGAGGAAGGAACAGAACTGATGCGTTTAGCTTCAAGGTGCCTGCATTATGAACCACGAGAGCGGCCTAATGTAAGATCTTTGGTTCTTGCACTGGCTTCTCTTCAGAAGGATGTTGAGGTGAATATACGCTTGCCATACATCTCCAGTATGCGTTAAAGCATATCCCTGTTCCTTGATTTGTATACTTAAATGTTTTGTACTCAAGATTGTGATACTATTGATATTTTTTGCAGTCCCCATCTTATGATCTGATGGATAAGCCGCGTGGTGGTACATTTACTCTTCAATCAATGCATCTTTCTCCTCTTGCTGAAGCTTGCTCCAGACAGGATCTTACTGCAATACATGAACATCTAGAAACAGCTGGCTATAAAGATGATGAGGGAACAGCAAATGAGGCAAGTATTTTCCCCCTTTGATTCACTGTCTACTTGATGTGTACTTAAGGTGAAAGTCCAGGTGTATGCTATATATTTTTTACTAAAGAAATTTGTTTGGGTGTTAAATAAATAAATAATAATGTATTTGGCTTTAGTGGATTTTTAATATTTCTGTTAGGAGCATTTCATCTAACTTGTTTATTCTTGGTGGCAGCTCTCATTTCAGATGTGGACTAATCAAATGCAAGCTACTATTGACTCAAAGAAGAAGGGCGACACTGCATTTCGACAAAAGGATTTTAGCATGGCCATTGATTGCTACTCTCAGGTTGCCCCTCATTTGCCTATTCAGTTTCTCTCAAGTTGTCATTTTGTTATCATCCCATCATACTTAATCCATGACACCACGTATGATTTGTATAATACGATTTGAATTGGTGTTTCTCCATCTTTTGTAACAACCACGACTAAGTTGCTTGGCCATTTATCTTTCTTCTGGACAAATGTAGCTTTAAGCTATTTGTATTAGATCACAAATCTCTGTTCCTGGAGTTAATTTTTGATTATTTTTCTATTTTGTGCAGTTCATTGATGTTGGAACCATGGTTTCGCCAACAATTCATGCGAGGCGTAGCTTGTCATATCTCATGAATGACATGCCACAACAAGCTCTGAATGATGCAGTGCAGGCTCTGGCGATATTTCCTACATGGCCGACTGCATTTTATCTTCAGGCTGCAGCCCTATTTTCTTTAGGAAAAGAAAACGAAGCTCGAGAAGCACTCAAGGATGGTTCAGCTGTAGAGACAAACAGTAGGGGGCATTAAAGATGGACGGCTGACCATCAGGTATATACTCCCTCCTCTCTTCTGGAAGATAAAGCTACCTATATGTTCATAGCCTGGCAACTTTGTTAGTATTAGTACTATTTTTTGGCAACAGTAAATCCTCACGTTACTAGACGATGGAAATTAAGGAAACACGACCAGTTCGTAGAAAATGGTTAGGTAATTGGTGTCACGCCCAATGTTGGTGATCATTTTGTGTGAATTACTGTTTCAACAACAACAACAAAGCCTTTCAGGATTACTGTTTGGGCACATAAAATCAAATCTTAACTGCAACTGTAACACCATTGCACTTTACTTTTATTCAGGATTAAAACTCAGGTAAACTACCAAA
Source organism: Bromus sterilis (assembly GCA_950022295.1). Lineage (NCBI taxonomy): Eukaryota > Viridiplantae > Streptophyta > Magnoliopsida > Poales > Poaceae > Bromus > Bromus sterilis. The sequence continues at coordinate 112,544,321 of OX465598.1, forward strand.
CAACCTTTGCTACCAGTCCTTGAGTTTTGGAAGAAGAAAATTTGAAAATCGCAGCATCATTCATATATTGAAGTCCCCTCATCATTATTCTAGTGAAAATCTTACATGTTTTTTGTTCAGGTGCTCTTCATCTGGGCATAATTTGTTGGAGACAACAGCAGTTGTTAATCAGGCTTAGGCGCATGGAGACTGTCAGTTAGCCTTGTGGTACATATATAATTTGGGATGTATATATGAAACACACACATAGATAGAATAGACTGGAGAGAGGGCAAGAGAGAGGAGATACCGGCTGTGAATAAATGTATATCCTACGTGGCCTTAACAAGGGGAAATGAGGTGAGCCTGTTCATCCAGGTCACTCTGCCACGTGAAAGAGGAGATAGAAAGGAGAAAAAGGTGTCCATCTGCTCTGTCAAAGATCATCAACGACATCATCATCAGATCATGTTACTGTTGGTGATAGATTGTAGGTTCTGTAAAGCGAGTGTTGTTTGGTCTTTTTGCTCTTGTCTTGGTTCTCGGCTCAGCTGGGAACTGTGAGTTGAGATTCATGTGCTAGTAGTAATTGGTATTGTTAGGAGTGTAGTTGAGAGAAGGTCGCTGAATTCTCCTGTAATGATTCAATCTTTGGTGCAGTGTGAGCTTTGTATGTTTGTGAGAAGGCTCTATTCGGAAGAGATCATGTTGGTCCCATAAGCCATGAATGATTGGTGGCATACAGTGCGTTTTCTGGTATGTTATGATCAGTCAGGGTATCTAGAATGTACTTGAAAGTTGAAACTATGTGCTTTGTTTCCTAAATAATTTGTTTTGTCCCAACCCACATATATTTACCCCTATCCACCTTCCGGATGAAACCCTAGCCACTTCATTCCGTTCCACTTCGTCCTCAAGCTTCTCTCCGGTGATCTCTGACCTACTCCGGCATGGCGGGCGATGGATCCGTTTCTGAGTTCTCCCGATCCGTTGACTGTGACCTTGTACTGTGCGAGGATGAGATGGTTGTCCGCCTCACTCTTTGATGCTCTCAGGAGGAGATTGCCCATTTGCGCACCTAGCCCATTTGATGAGTCTCCATTATGTTGAGCGGCGGATGCTCGAGAGTGATGACCGCGGCGTCATCGATGTGGCACCACAACGTCCCCGCAACATCGAGCTCTGAGTTGGATGTCTATGTCGACATGCGTGCGGAGGCGGAGGAACAACGTGCTCGTTGTCCTCGGATGAGGGCACACCAGGTAGCGAAAGCCTTCGAGGAGGGCTCGGTCGTGAAGGTGGAGTCCCGTGCTGCCTTGGACCCAAAGGAGGAAGCTCTCCGAGGTTGGATCTTTAAGAAGCGGTAAAGGCGAGCGACCCGCGCCCTTGCAAAGGAGCAAAGCCGGGTCGTCTGTGCTATGGCGGGACTGCGCCTGAGGAGGACAAGTCCAACAACTCACTTAGCATCGACAATGAGTAGATCGAGTTCGATCCGATTTTGCACATTCATTGCTATTTTTATGAAGAAAACCACAAATGCAAAGGCAAAGGACAAAGGCAAGGGGAAAAACCAGTATGAATGTATCTTCACCATTATAATAAGATTCATAGTATTCGTAAATGTAAAAAAAAAAGATTCATAGTATTCGTAGTAGAACATGTTAATTTTCTACAGTTTGGTGATATATTTATGTGTAAGATTAAATGTTGTATGCGCATTATAAATCTAAATTTTTGATTTAAGATACATGATTCGGACGAAAACATTTAATTGTAGATGCTTTTACTCCGCTATACTTTATAGTAAACAATGTGTAAGGTGACTCATATTTATCTTTTTGGAGGCAAACAGGGTTGACTCGAATGAAGGTAGTATGTACTACAAACCAAGCCGTGAGATTAGTAGCTCCAAAAAAGAAAAGGCAAGCCGTGAGAGCAAAGCGAGGAAAAAGAAAGAAATTGGTCGAGAAAACCGTGAATAAAAAAACGGTAGTCGACGGCAGTACGGCACGGCGCCGCTCGAAATCCCCAAACCCCCACATCACACCTCCCCTCTCCTCCCAGATCAGTTTCCTGGGCCCAAGGTCAGATCAGATCGCCTCCGCTTCCCAATTCCAACTCCAACTTCGATTCCCACCTTGGGAGGAGGAGGATGGCGATCGTGTACGCCCTGGTGGCGCGCAGCACGGTGGTGCTGGCCGAGTTCGCCGCCGTCTCGGGCAACGCCGGCGCCGTCGCCCGCCGCATCCTCGAGAAGCTCCCCTCCGAGGCCGAGGCGCGCCTCTGCTTCGCGCAGGACCGCTACATCTTCCATGTCCTCCGCTCCCCCGCCGACGGCCTCACCTTCCTCTGCATGGCCAACGACACTTTCGGACGTCAGTACTGCTGCCAACCCCCTCCTACCCTCTTCACTCGCCCTCTACTTAACTCAATTGTGCTGAATTAAGAACCCACGGAGCTCTTGTTAGATTGTTAGATTCCGCTTCTCCTCTCGGTGCCATAAACATGATGTGATCTCATATTTTGGGATAGAATTGCAATACTCGGTTCATCATGGATATAGTTCTTCCAGTTTTGTGTACTGAATCAACCAATTATAGATCATCATGTCTTGCCAGCATCTAGTACTGTAGTTTAGCTGTAATTATCCTGCTCGTTGTTAACACTTTACCATGTGATTTGTTCATGATGCAGGCAGAGTTCCCTTCATTTATCTAGAGGACATCCAGATGAGGTTCATGAAGAACTACGGCAGGGTCGCCCGTTCTGCGTTGGCCTATGCCATGAACGACGAGTTCTCCAGGGTGCTCCACCAGCAAATGGAGTTCTTCTCCAGTAACCCCAGTGCTGACACGCTCAACCGCCTCCGTGGCGAAGTCAGCGAGGTGAGCACCATGAGATGTTTGCGACCGGGACATTTCTGTTGTATGTTCTTAGTTAGCAGTGCTGAGCTTACATTGCTTATGCTTGCATAAACCTGCAGATACACACCGTCATGGTTGACAACATAGAGAAGATTCTGGACAGAGGCGACCGCATCTCGCTTCTTGTGGACAAGACCTCCACAATGCAAGACAGCGGTTTTCACTTCCACAAGCAATCCAAGAGACTTCGGAGAGCTCTTTGGATGAAGAATGTCAAGCTTCTGTAAGTGCTACATATCTCCATCGTACAGTAATTTACTTTGTTTTCCTTCTTGTTAACTTTCTAGGATACTAGCCGCCAATTATGGATCAGTAGCATGGCCATTGAAAGTTTCTCTACAATGTTTTTTTACAGTGTGCAAGTCTCTATTGTTACCACAAAGCACCTTCATATCTGGTATCTACATAACCAGATTCCAGACTGTTATAGTTTGCCATGTCCCCAGATTCAGTCTGTCTGGAAACTGTCATTTCTGAACAAAAGTAACTGTTATTTGTATGAGCAATGCAAGTGCTTTGATTAAAGAAAATATGGGGAAATGATACAGATAAGAGTAAATTGCACTGTTCCGGTAAGGGGTGATTTTAGAAGAGCTTTCATAATTTCAACTAAATTCCAGAGCTCTGTAAAGAAATACCCCTCATCCAAACATGCACAAACTCTATTGTTTAATTTCTTAAGTTAGTGTGGTGTGGCATGACTGAATCACTGAAACCCTGTTATGACTAGGAAATCTTGTAATTGGAGGCAATGGCAAGTGCAGCTAACCAATAGCTGCCTATAACACCATAGTTTTATTTTTATGGACTTCTACACGTCGGTTAAACTTAGTTGACAGCTTCTGAGATGTTTTTTGTTCTTCATTTGTTGCAGAGCGGTGTTGACGGTTCTCATTGTGCTTCTACTTTACTTGATCATTGCGGCTTTCTGCGGAGGCTTATCACTTAAATCGTGCAGATCATAGAGCCTTAGCTCGACACCATACCTGATGCTCCAAGTTTGGCTCAGTTTACAAGGAGAAATCCTTATGTTTTGGTCAACAGATTCTCAGTTTGAGTTGTCGGTAGATTGTTTTGCTCATACAAGTCAGTCGATATGAAATGTTTGTACAAAATCGGGCCTGTGTGTACAGTATGTCGTTTGTGATTCTTTGGGTATGTTGTGGCACTAGTTAAGACTTAAGAGTGCTCGGTGCACTGGTTCGTGGAAATTACTGCTGTACAGTACTGTACTTTCTTTCTTGGAAAGATGTGAACACTGAACGGAGTATGTTTACTTTTACCTTCTTTTACTTACTCTGCTATACTGAGGTGGATGTTTTGGAAGCAGTAAAGTCTGTAGATCTCAATACTTATGGAGCAGGCCAGGCCATGCATCCCTTCTCTGCTTGCTAGGATTGGAGAAGAAAGAGAGGCTTCGGCCTTTGGACTACAGTGAAAGCTGACTCTTATCTCAATGGCGATTCCACATTTATGGGTGCGTTTGGTGGCCTACATCGGTTTTTTCTATCCTTTTGCATATGTGTCTGTCTAAAATAGGCTTGAGCAAAATCAGGTTGAAAACCATGTTGTGCACATCGTGTAGTAGTCTGCATGCCTGATGCATCAAGGTGTTTGTACTTCCCCGTTCCATTATAATTGTTGATGAAATGGATGTATCTAGCACTAAAGTACATCTATATACATTCATTTTAACGACAATTATTATGAAACAGGGGGAGTATCCTATATGGTGAGTTTGATTTCATACATTCACCCATATATGTTTACCTTGTATCCTATATGGCGAGTTTATCATCTACACTTTACATACAATCACACCAATCGCAACATTACAATAATAGTACAATCATGATGAACTGGAGCATGATAATGAAGTTTTTCATCTCACGCATGCCAAACTGATTAAGAGGCCTGCCTACTTCAACATTACTCTTCTACTTAGCACTACATTGGAGTAAGCATGATCTACCACCTATCTATTGTTAAACCTGGGTAATGACCCACTTTTTTTTAGAAAAGGAGGATAACCCCCGGCCTCTGTATCATAATGATGCATACGGCCGTATATTATTAAAATTACAGAATCCAGTAGCCGAAAAATCTCGACCCGGAAATAAAACGAAAAATAAACCCAGAGGCCGTATACCTCGTGACCGTAACTTCTACAGATAGCCACTAACCCTATGATACAAAACACATCAAAAACAAAAAATACACAATTCCTAAGCTACACCTTCAAGAAGGAATCGTCGCTCGTGCGCCGATGATGGCGAGTCCACCACAAGATTAAACTCCAGATTCTCATCCCCAAAGTTAAGCTTCAAATCACCACCTTCAGCAAGGACACGACGTAAGCGCACATCGATATAGCCCGATCAGAGATCTTGTGTTTCCACCGAATTGCATAAACTTATCGTTGAAGACGCCTGTACCATCCGCCCTTATCCGTCTATCGTCACCACGATAGCTGGATACCTCTGGAGAAGACAACAGAAGACAAAGACGTCCCATATCGCATGCCTTACGCTACTATCGCACCACATTCGATCTAGCAAGAACAGGCTAAACATGCCACCTCCGCCAGAGCCATCGTGCATCACTTGTCGAAGGCAGGCATGACTTGACGTCTCCACATAAGACGTGTGTAATCCGTCGGTAGCACATCCACCGGTGGCTTCACCTATCGGCGACAAGTATTGTCCGGCAACTCCGAGAGAGGCACGTGGTGTCACCTGCCGAGCCACATCGAACCCGATCTGTTGATGGAGGGGACGTCCCATACCGCCATGCCGCCGTCTCGAGATCCAGACTCCAAGTCGACCTCACGACCCGGAGTCCGCCATCGTTGATGGAGAGGGGCTGCTGCCTCGATTCTCGGCACTATAGGGAGCACCCACCGTCACGCCAACTGCTATAGTTGCCCATACAACGGTAACAACCGTCGCGATCCAGCATCCAGCACCGTTGACGCCGGAGGAAGCTCCTGCCGCCACGCGCGTCCTGTGATGACCCCGGTAACGGGATCCGAAGATCCGCCGCCACTAGTGCCACCACAAGGACCTTCCACTGGCCATCCTCCCCAATAAAGGGGAGGACACCACCACCCTGATCGAATCCATGCCAGACGTGGCCGTCGCCATCGCCAGGAATGGATCCAGGTCATCTGTCGCCGCCGCCACCGGCATCGTCCACGTCCAGCCCCCACCACCGAAAGCCGCCACGCCGAAACGAGCCCTAGCCACCACCGGAAGCCGCCACGATGCTGGGAGATCCGCGGGGGACCTCCACGCACATCGCTGCAAACCAATCGCCGCCGGACTTTGCTGCGCCGTCGGGGGCCACAGTCCACGGATTTGGCCGCCCGCACCGGCCACTGGTCCGGGAGAGGGAAGGAGGCCCTCCGCCGCCGCCATCGGACGCGTAGGCTTCGCCCGGCGCCGACCACCGGCGAAGCGAGGAGGAGTGAGGCGGGCGGCTCGGGTTGGGGACCCCTCGGTCGCCCGCGCGGGGGGGGGGGGGGGACGGAAAGGTAGAGGACGACGGAGGGGAGGGGTGGCGGCGGCGCGAGGGACGACGACGGCGCCGAAACCTAGAGGAGTCGAGGGAGTATGTCTTCGCGTCCGTAATGACTCACTTAGTCCTTATAGGTTTGCCATGAACTATAAACCCATGAAACCATTTCTCTCTACACCATACACCACTTCACCTAGCATGACTTAGGAGCAACAATTGAAGCAGCAAGCCGAGAAACACAATAAACATGGAAGAGAAAATTAGGCATGCATGCATGATCATATGCCCAAAATCATGTCCTAAATACTATGGTGTCATCCTACCATCGCATCAAAAAAGGGTGTAATGCTACCACTACAAGTTAGTCATCAGAAAAACTACAGATCGACAATAGTTTTCAAGCCCTAACTATCACAAATATTCATCATCACCATCTTCGTTGATCACCATACACACCGTCACCACCACCAAAAGCAACACTTATAGTAGTGATTTCCTAGCCGGGTTCTAAGCCAGAGTACCTTATGGCCTTCCCCGTGACAACGAATCCAACACCATGTGTCATTTATCCAGCAGGTGGCTAAGAGCAACAATCAAAGCCTCAAGCCTGAAGCCACCTTGCTTCATGAAGATGATGTACATCTAAGGGTGGATGTTGATCGGTTTTCTCTTCCTAGTGGTGGTTTCCACCTCCTTCACGACATCAATCATATTGTTGAAGACACTCAACACCTCCATCAAGCTGCCTTGAGGATGCTGGAGGAGGCGTTCGAGCTTGACGTCATCGAATGAAGATGAATTGGAGCGACAAAGCTCTGATGCGGAAGACGAGGAATGAGAAATTGGTCTTGCTCCACCCGTCTCCGCTTGATGCTATTAAGGACGATGCACACCTCCCGGACATGGTGGCTGATACTACTCCTCGTTGGTTACGCCAAGTGGAAGGTTTGATGTAGTACAATAGCAAGATTTCCCTTGGCAAAGATACCAAGGTTTTAAGATTGTCTCCCGTAGGACTCCGAAAGCTTCGAGTAGGTGGTTCGACAAGTGATGCACCGTCTAAAAAGAATCACTTGCTTTGCCTGGACCTGCATACACAACAAGTAACTTTGCTCCCAACGAGTACAGAGAGGTTGTCAATCTCTCCGGCCTTGCTGTTTACAAAGGATCAACGCAACAGATAATAGGTAGTGATAATTGCAACTGGAAAGTAAAAGCAGGAAATAAATTGAGCGTGTAAACAGTGATGAGAATATGGACCGGGGTCCCATGATGTTCACTAGTGATGTCTCTCTCCAAAAAGACGATAAAACTGCTATGCGAGGTAAAAAAATCACAGCTGCGCAATTGACAGGATTACGGGCGCAAACCAATGCTAACTATGCTACAAAGAAAGAAAGATGCTCAAAGGCATGGGCAGTACGCCAAAATAACTAGACCGAAACCCATTTTCATCTACTACTAATCATCAACCTTGAGATATCTATCCAGAACATCTCGCTGGTATTAAGTTGCGAGGCCCACCCAAAGTGTAAACCCAAAGCAACAGACAACTGCATTAAAAGAACTTTGGGTAAAGTAAACAATTCTTGCAACCGCGGTTACAAGCACTGTTGTTTTCCCCCTTGTGGCAACATCACATCCCCTAGACTCATGTTTCTGTCACTCAAGCTAGTCATCAGGGGGCATGAACCCACAATCAAGCATAACGCTCCCTCTTAGAGTCACTACCTACTACTTGGCCAAAGCAATAAACAACAACGGAGAACATGCAAGAATTACTCAAGAACAAAAATATAAAAGATAAAAACCTATTACTCAATCAAAATCTGAAAACAGTCTCATAATCCATCAGATCTCAGCAAACTCAGCATAACAATAACAGAAAGAATTACATATGTGCCTTGATCATGTAGGGCATCTCACAAGGTCAAATCCATGAAGAACAAAGAGGGGAGGAGAACATCACATAGCTATTGATCATGGACCCATGGTCCAAGGTGGACTACTCATGGATCATCCGGGAAGCGTCCATGGTGGTGGAGAAGCTCCCGGAGGTCAATCCTCCCTTCGACAGGGTGCCGGAAGAGGTCTGCTGGCCCTCCCGATCTTGGAAGCGCGGCAGCGGCGGAACAGAGGCGAGATCGTGAAAAATGGTTCTCTCCTCGGAAGTTTCTCGTGACGGAGAATATATAGGCGAAGGGGGGCAGCCAGGGGGCCACCGGGGGTCGAGGCGGCCACCTGGCGCGGCCTCCCCCTAGGGCGCGCCACCAGGGCGCCTGGGCCCCTGGTGGTGGCCCTCTGGCCCCACTTTGGTTCTTCTGGAAGCTTCCGATGCGCTGATTTTTTATTGTATTTTCCCGGAATTTTTGGAGTATTTTTAATATGGGGGAAACCTGAAATAGAAAAACAACAGAAAACAGGAACTGGCACTGGGTGCACTGAGTTAATAGGTTAGTCCAAATATGATCAAAAGTGTATATAAAATATAGCAATATCACACAAAATATGCATGGAACAAGCATAAATTATAGATACGTTTGGGACGTATCAGTGGCGCGAACACTCGCAAGATCGGAGCACGTCAACGTTGATATCTTTCCCCAGATTGCACATTGAATCTCATGGGGAAGAAGGGGAAGGTTGCGGGAGACCTTTCCCAACGACAAAGAGAAAGGGAGGAGGTAAGGTTAGGGTTTTGGAGACCCAGGAGGCTTTATAGAGGTGCAGAGGAACAACATAAAGCCACTGGCCATTGGGCAAGATCACGGCAACACACCACTATCTCTAGGGATGCATATGTCACTCTAGACGGAGCATGGGGACGTTTGTCCTCGCCTAATTGAGGCTACACGCCCCAGATCAGACAAACATGAGTTGTCCTTACCGCTTCGGTCATCAGAGGTCATAGGGCTAGGACGAAGGGAAGAAAGAAACTGGATCAACTGGTTGTCTTAGGCTTAATGGACCTTTCCATTTAAATAAAGGAAGAAAAGAAAGTCCATGGAAGAAAATGTTACTAGTATAAATAAATGGAGATAAGATATGTTATGATATCTGTGAAAATATGGATCTCACAAAATTGTTTCAATAATTTTGAAAGAGATACATTGAAATGGGTTTGAACTAAATCTATTTGAATGCTTGCCCTAAAATCATAAAAATAGGGGAGCTTGGTGAAGTGATAAGTCAACTATGTGCAAGAGGTGGAGTTTAGGCAAGGAGTTGACAATCATGAGAAATTTGCAGAAGGCATGTATTGATAAATAATAAAGCATTTAAATAAAATACCAGGAAATGTCAAATAAATATTTTGAAAATTATCATATCCATAATATCCAGTGCTTCTCAACATACCAGCCTTACAAGAACACGTGAAAAATAAAAATTTAACGCATCATCATACCAAAATATGGAAGTTTTACATTTAGGGTGTTACATCCAACCAAGAAGGCTTCATCCCAATCCTACGGTACGCCGCTAGTGGTGATTGAAAGGCGCCTACCACCCCCTGTGTCTCCGGGGAGGTGGATGCGCACACGAGGATTAGGGCATCTCCAACGTCGACCCTTAAGGCGAATACCAGTCTGTCCGCACAGATCGAAGGGAGGGGGGGGGGAACTAATCCGTGGACATTGATGAGGGAGCCGGTCATTCAACCGTAGCCACAAACGTCTGCCAGCAGTTTAACCCAAATCTGACAAATTCACATACACTCAAGCGTAATTCATTCAAACTCAGATATAATTTACATAAACCGAACAAATTCCATGCAAATCGAACGATTTTCATAACCAAATTTCTATCAAAACATATCTGATCTCACTTGAAAGGTTTGCCCTGTCAGAGAACATGATTGATCACTTTCATGCCCCCCATATCCATTCAAGCTTGGAACCAAATTTTTTTACTCATTGATGAACTTCCTTCACCACAAGCTCAAGAGAAAGACTACTGGCAATGCCCATCAAAAGGACCCCTTATTTTCATGAAGATATACAAGAAGCTCACTGAGGGACCTGACTTCTCCAAACTTTTCACTCTCATCTGGCAAAGTAAAATCATACTTAAACACAAATTCTTCTTTTGGCTGGTGGCTTATTTCTAGAGCCCTTCTGCTCATGAAAGGTTTTTTCATGGAAAGCTATCATTGTGTAATTTTGTAACCAGGAGCCTGTGGAAATTGGAAACCCCGATGCACCTGTTTTGGACTGCAGTTTTTCTCAAACACATCAATTTTGCTGGTCATCAATCATCCCTCTTAGAATAAGAGGTAGTACCTCCATCTTTGATGATACTATGTTTGCATTGCAAGTGCAACAGCTCCAACAAATCTTCAGTATGGAATTTATCATTCTTGGTTACTGGTAACTTTGTATTCAAAGAAATAACATGATCTTTAGATAAATTCAACATTCAGTACACAGTTGGCGATTAAAGATCTTAAGTTTTTTTTTGCGGGATAATTATCTTAAGCTGGTGTGACACAAGATACTGGACAACCATATTGATGTGTTCCAGTGGCTAGATTCTACCAACTTTGAAGTACTTCTTACATGTTGGAGTAATCTGGGATTGGATAACTACCTTTTGCCTTTTTGTATTCTTTTTCCTGTTCTTCTTTTCCTCCCCCATTACGGTTCTATAGCCATGGATGACGGTTCAGTATACACAGACAGAGGATCGGAGGAGCCCCTACGCAATCGATCTCAGCTTATGTGCAACCAGTTCTAACCGCTGGAACTGTCCAAAATAATGCGTGGATAAAACTTTGTCCGTTGGCGTAACCGATAGAAATCCTGGACGCCACCGTCGACGTGGCCACAACCACTCACGGTTGGATGGAACTCTCAGCACAACGACATGCCAAATCCCACCATAAGCATCCAACGATCAAAAGAGAGACGCTACAACCAAGTTGCAGGCATGCATGCATGCACGCATGGATTCATTGCTATAAATACGGTGGCATTCCGCGGCCATGCCAGGGCACTTGCACTTCTCTCATCATCATCCTACGTACGTACAGGTGCATAGCTCTCCCACTCCCAGAGGCCAGAGCTCGAAGCCATGGCGATGCCGCTCTCCGCGCCTTCTATGGTTAGTTCTAGTTGTTACCTTGTCATCGATCGATGGTGCATTCTGAATCGCAGAGTGTGTGATGTTGGATCTCTTACGTGCAGATCATGGAGGAGGAAGGGCGGTTCGAGGCGGAGGTGGCCGGGGTGGCGGCGTGGTGGAACACCGAGAGGTTCCGGCTCACCAAGCGCCCCTACGCCGCCCGCGACGTCGTCCTGCTCCGCGGCACGCTCCGCCAGAGCTACGCCTCCGGCGAGATGGCCAAGAAGCTCTGGCGCACGCTCAAGTCCCACCAGGCCGCCGGCACCGCCTCGCGCACCTTCGGCGCGCTCGACCCCGTGCAGGTCACCATGATGGCCAAGCACCTCGACACCATCTACGTCTCCGGCTGGCAGTGCTCGTCCACCCACACCTCCACCAACGAGCCCGGGCCGGACCTCGCCGACTACCCCTACGACACCGTGCCCAACAAGGTCGAGCACCTCTTCTTCGCCCAGCAGTACCACGACCGCAAGCAGCAGGAGGCGCGCATGTCTCTGCCCCGTGCCGAGCGCGCCCACGCGCCTTTCGTCGACTTCCTCAAGCCCATCATCGCCGATGGCGACACCGGCTTCGGCGGCGCCACGGCCACCGTCAAGCTCTGCAAGCTCTTCGTCGAGCGCGGGGCCGCCGGGGTCCACCTGGAGGACCAGTCGTCCGTGACCAAGAAGTGCGGCCACATGGCCGGGAAGGTGCTGGTGGCCGTGTCGGAGCACGTCAACCGCCTCGTCGCCGCCCGGCTCCAGTTCGACGTAATGGGCGTCGAGACCGTCCTCGTCGCCCGCACCGACGCCGTCGCCGCCACGCTGATCCAGACCAACATCGACGCGCGCGACCACCAGTTCATCCTCGGCGCGACCAACCCGCGCCTCAAGAACCGGAGCCTCACGGCCACGCTCTCCGACGCCATGTCCGCCGGCAAGAACGGCAGGGAGCTGCAGGCCATCGAGGACGAGTGGACCGCCACGGCGCAGCTCAAGACCTTCTCTGAGTGCGTCACGGACGCCATCCTTAGCCTCAACGCCAGCGACGGCGACAAGCAGCGTAAGCTCCGGGAGTGGAGCAACGCCACGAGCTACGACAAGTGCGTGTCCAACGAGCAGGCGCGCGACATCGCCGCCGGGCTGGGAGTGGCGTCGGTGTTCTGGGACTGGGACCTGCCGCGGACCAGGGAAGGGTTCTACCGCTTCCAGGGCTCCGTGGCGGCGGCCGTGGTCCGCGGGCGCGCCTTCGCGCCGCACGCGGACGTGCAGTGGATGGAGACGTCGAGCCCGAACGTGGCCGAGTGCACGGCGTTCGCGGAGGGCGTGAGGGCAGCCTTCCCGGAGGCGATGCTGGCCTACAACCTGTCGCCGTCGTTCAACTGGGACGCATCGGGCATGACGGACGCCGACATGGCGGCGTTCATCCCGCGCGTGGCGAAGCTCGGGTACGTGTGGCAGTTCATCACGCTGGCCGGGTTCCACGCCGACGCGCTGGTGACGGACACGTTCGCGCGGGACTTCGCCCGGCGCGGCATGCTGGCCTACGTGGAGAGGATCCAGAGGGAGGAGAGGATCAATGGCGTGGACACTCTGGAGCATCAGAAGTGGTCCGGCGCCAACTTCTACGACAGGGTGCTCAAGACGGTCCAGGGCGGCATCTCCTCAACCGCAGCCATGGGAAAAGGCAAGTTGCTGCATACACTTCTTAATTTGCACAATAATTTGAATTCTTGTTGTTTTTTGAAGTGTTTGACATATTTGTAATTTTTTGGAAAAGTGTATTTCTTCTTGGAGTGAAGTGTATCCTAGGTCCTCAGAACTATTTTAAGGGTGTTATCTAGGTCCTCGAACTATGAAAATGGTCATTCGGGTCCTGGAAGATCTCTTCGATGTGCAATAAGTGTGTGCATATGTGACATTCAAAAATAATTTGAGGACCTATATGACATTTTTAAAATAGTTTAAAGACCTAGATGACACATATTCTATACTTTAGGATTTGAATGACGAGTTTCATAGTTCAAAAACTTATATGACACCTTCGAAATAGTTCAAGGACCTATAATGCATTCCACTCTTCTTTTTATTATTCTAACTTTCTAACTAAATTTTAATGTTTGGTTTGGTGCTTGTAGGAGCTACTGAAGAGCAGTTCTGGACTAAGCCTGGGAGTGGAAGCAGTGGTCAGCAAGTTCTTGCAAAGTCCAGGATGTGATCAAGATTGAGCAGGAATAATGATTAAATAAGAGCGGCATGAGGTCACATCGGCTCCTGGAAATAGATACTTCACGAATCGAATTATAATTGGCATGGAGGGTCAAACCATTGCGTAGTTATATACCTCTATGAATTATGCTAGGCTCCAATCGGAAAATTTCAGATTGGGGGTAAATACTGTACTCATGATGGCGTCAATTGTTGTTGGGTGCTCTTATGCATGTCAACTCAAACAAGCACATTTCCATAAATAGATCTTCATTTGTGGCAACTTTTTCTCTCTCTGGGATATTGGTTCTTGGTTCTATTGAATAATTAAGAAATTTCTAGTAAGTTTAATTCAGAAAATAATACATAAGACATGATAACCTAATCAAGTTATCAACCATGCAATCGGATACATAAAAGACGATCATCGTCTATATATCGATTGCTAGTGTACGACGTATGCTGAAACAATCCCTAACATAATAAGGGATAAAAGAACATATTGTACGATGGAATAAGAATTAGTCATGTCGATTGCCATGTCACCGAGAAGGTCGTCAGTGTCGGGAAAGACAGTCATGATGAAGAAGTATCCAGCAATCATGCAGTAGGGCTCCTCAAAAACTTAATTGCCTCTCTTCCATACAAGATCTTAAGAAACATGGTTTCGAAGGCCAATTGGCTCACTTACCGTTCCACGTCGATAAATGAGATCGAAAAATGGTAGATGGAGCAAAACTTCAGAACCATAAGATAGACGTGTTGAAAATGAAGTGTATCTCGTTTGGACAGAAGGGCGACTTGTTATCACTAATAGGAAAAACTCTACTAGTAGCATGGGGTAAACGGCTAGTACATGTGGGTTTACACCTTAGTAGTAGCACGAGGTGCGCCCGCGCTGCTACTAACTAATTCAGAATTAAAAAATTAGAATTCATCAATTCCATTTTGTGCATACAATTTGCAGTACATATATATGTTTCATCCACACATCCAAATTCTTACATTTAGTATTCATACAAAAATACCTTTCTTTCAAATTCATACAAGAGGGAGCTATACAGGCATATCACATAAGAAGAGATATACATACTTTCAATTTCATAGCGAGAATATAGATAATCGAAACCTTCTCTTACAAGCAGGAACCTATAATTTTGGGATTATTTATAGGATAATACTATGCAGATTAGTACTTCTGGTTAACATAGAATTCCTGGACTTGCTTCCAGGTAAGCAGAATCCACCTCGTGTTGTATAATAGAACCTGGAACAATGGGCAATGGATTAATATTTATTTGTTTAATATAAATTTTGGGATTATTTATAGGATAATACTATGCAAATCTTTTTTATCAAAAGTGTGAGGAGGGGATATATCTGATATCTTGCTTAATAGAAATTAGACTACTCATGTCAACAAGATTTTTTTTCAAAACGCCATCCATAAGAAACCTCAAACTTAAGTGTGTTTGACTTGAGTAATTTAGGATGGATGACTGAAAAGTAGTTTTTTAGGCGTGCATGAATACAACGGCGGCGTCAGGCCCCAGGCAGCCTGGGGCGTGAGGTTCAGTTCCTTCATCTACTGTAGCATGAACAGTGGCAAAATGCTACAGTACCTGATGCTTGCCTGGGACGCTGAATTTTTCTGCCGCCGCTACTGCATGAATACAGATAAAATACGTAGGAAAAACTAGTGTTGATCTGTGGGATCAATCTATATCCTAGCTGATAGCCGGGCACAATAACCAGGAATCTATGGGTGAAATGATGGGTTTGATCGAGTTGTTACAACCATCTCCATAATAATTTCTATCTCCATCGCTATTACACTTGAAATCAAGAGAACATCGCAATCTGCAAACATTGTGAGACTATTATATTCAAGTATCAATTTTACATTTTCTTGTGTTTGTGATTCATGTCGACGTATGAGTAGTCTATTTGGGTTAAGGGTTGAGTCCTAACCTCCCATTTCCATGTATGTGCTCTAAGGAATTGTTAATTTACTTTAAAGATAACGATGTCTGATGCCCTCCATAGTGGTTTTTCTCTAGTCTCTACCCAATTCTAGGTTTGTTTTACGGTACCTTTCACTAGTGCCGTACAGTGACTAGTATGAATTGATATCAAAAACTGAGATAAAGGGACATAGATTAGGCCCAACCGGCCCTGTGAGCTGGTCGTACGTTTTTTGGAAAACTAGCGAGGCGGTTAGCTATTGTAACAAGTAGATCTCATGCTCGATCTCGCCGCCGTCGACCTAATTCTTGATCTCGACGATGGCCAACTCGGCCGCCACTTCTACGCTGCGCCATTCGTCCTTCCCTGCATGATTCATCTAACTCCGCCGCCAGACGACCTAGTTTCTACCGCGTCCGTCCCCCTCTTCAACTCTTCTCCTTGACCGGCCAGGGAACTCGTTTGTGCTGCAAACCATCGGTTGGATCTCTAATAAAGTATACATGTTTGTGTGTGTGTTTTCTTTTTATAATTGATACATCCCCGTTGAAATTAAGTTGGATGTTGGAACCGTGAGGGGAATGGTGCAGTATGAAAATTTGACACTAGTATGAATTGAACCACTCCTACTTTTGCCACTAGTATGAAAACTTCTGGGCCTTTAGATGAACGAAAGTGAAGGGCTCTTATTTATTTAGGGGTACCACAAAACATCTCTTCTAAGGGCCCGCGCATACTTGGGATATTGAAGATCAATCAATGAATGGTTAAGTGTAGATAAGAGTATAAAGCTATGTGGAACGCTGTTGACAGTATGATCAGTACGATAGGTAGAATCAATTCTTTGAGGGTGCGTAAAGTGCAGTCATTAAATGTTCAATGCATTGATCCATATACTCCATAATGATCAAGGTAGCATGATAAGGGACTCAGATCATGTATCCTTACAAAAACTATCATTTAGAGAAAGTTGAGGTAAAAAAAGGTTTTCAACAGTTCCCTTAAGTATTTTTTATAGGATCCTGTAAACTCTATCCCAACATCCATTACCTTTACAGGATTATGTCCATCCTATAGTAGTTTAGCACTAGAAAACCTATCGTGAACTTCTTGTTGAGATTTATTATTAGAATAAATAGGAAAAATCTCCACTTGTATAAACCGTTGTACGGTTCTTCCTCCCGTGCCGGCGCATCCCTCTCAAACAGAGGCGCTTCTTCAAACGGACGCGCCGTCCCTTCTATGGCGGTTGCACCTTGTATAAATTCCTGCCCTTTGTACCCAGATCGACAAGGAATTACCATTGTTCTTTCAACACGTTATCGTCACTTAGTTTCTACCGCACAGAGCATAGAGAGGAGAAGCAGGCGACGCCGCCGATGAGATGTCTCCTCTCACCCCCTTCATCTTCCGTCTGATCCACGAGGACAACAGCTCGAGCCGCCTCCATGCCCGTCGCCGACGCGCTGCCACTGGACGTGGTCTTGGAGCCGTTGGACGCGGCCCTGGATGCGCACTGGGCATCGCAGGACGCGGCCAGAGCGCCGCCGGACGCGGCCCAAGCGCCGTTGGTGACGCTGGACATGGCCAGAGTGCCACCGGACGCGGCCTGAACGCCTCCGTGTACGCGCCCATCCTCGACTCGTTGCCGCTCGCCGGCTTGGCCGCGCCGATGTCGCGCGTGGACACCATCCTCGCGCCCCCAGCCGAAGCACCGCCTCCGCGTCCTCCACCGCCGGCGTGCTGGGTGTCCCCGCACACGCCGACGCCCTCCTCTGACGACGCCGGCCCGAGCCGTTTCCCTCCCGGCTTTGAGCCCGTGGGAGGCAACGCCGCCAACGCCCCGAGCCCGGTGGCGAACCAGGACTCGAGCAACCCCGCGACGAGGCGCTTCGGCCGCCTCTTCGGCCGCGCCGTGGCCACCATCGACCGGTGCCCGAGCCGCCGCGCCGGGATGTGGTCTCCGGTGAGCCTCGGCTTCTCCAACGCCGACGAGGGAGTCCGCCACCACCCTGTGGACGTGGCCTCGTCCACCTCCTCCTCCGAGGAAAGCTCCTCCGCGCCGCGCCGTGGCCGCCGGTGAGCGCCGATGTGACGCCTCCAAAATTAATCCGTGTACAGTAATCATACACGCAGGGTACACGGCTGAGATTAGGGTGCCATGGTGAGAGTATCACAGCACAACACTAGACACAAAAGGATAAACCAATATGTTACAAGATAAGGGGACACTCGGACCCGAATACATAAGTTATACAAGCCATAATATCTGAGTACAGACATAGTTAGTCAAGTTTTGTCTTAAGAAGGCTAGCACAAATAACATCAGAAATACAGATCAAAAAGGCAAGGCCTCCTGCTTGGGAGCCTCCGAAACTACTCCTGGTCCTGGTCAAAGGGGGACTCGACGTAGTAGTAGGCACCTCCGGTGTACTCCTGCTCCTGGGCTCCAACGTCGACTGCAGCGGCCGATCAGGAAAAACATAAAGGGGGAAATAAAGCAATGCTGAGTATCTAGTATACCCGCGAGTCTTACGTCCGCTACTAAGCATTTATGCATTTGTATCAAATGGAAAGGGGAGGCTGTATATAGTGGACTGCAAGGTAGAAATCATAATAAGGGTAAGAAGCTAGGCCTATCGAAGACAAGCATCTTCTGACGAGTCTTGTAGCACAAGATGAGAACAGCCAACAGTTTATAGAAAGCATAAAGTAACAATTAAGCAGAAGTTGCTGCAATATTGTATAATAGTAAGTTGTAATGATTAATAATAATAGATGCCTCCGAGTTCCCCTCCTCGACTTCCCCGCGAGGAAGAAAACCCGGAACCAACAGACTAATAGTAGTAGTTTGTAGTGGTAAGGTCCAGCTTCAGCATAAAGCGTCCTGTTACCGTGGATACAGCTATTCGAATATATTAAACTCCCTGCATGGGTGCACTACTGTTCAGCCTGCACGCTCGGATCTCCAGGGTGGCGTGAACCTTGTTAGGGAACGCCCCACCGAGGCTATCCGACACATCGCATCCTATCCTAGGCTCAGCAGAGAGGCCATCCGCCGGACTATATCCTATGTGCCAAGGGGTCTAGGTCCCTCACCCTTGCACGCTCCTGCACGGTACGAGATTGGCCGGTGAATCAAAAGCAAATCCAAAAACACCTGCTGCAGCAAAGAAGATGTCAGAACCCTCTGTTAGGTAATGTGCTAGGATCAATTTCACTTTGCATTCATGAAAGAAATCAAAGGAAATTCAATTTCAAAATCAAAATGGGAGAAGGAACCCCCCCCAGATGAATTAATTCAAAAGGCCAGATAAAAATCTTCTCCAAAATTTCATGTTAGATTTTTGAAAAGTCTTATAAATGAGTGTGATCACATATCAAGTGATGTGGGACCCACCCCATGCTCATAGATTTTCAAATATTCAAACAGTGCCTTGGATTTAAAGAAATAACCCTATTTGAGTTAAGATTCAAATTATTTGAATTTTAAAAATGTTGAAACTTTATAGGTGGCTAGTCTATTTTATTATGAAGCCATATAAAATTTTTCAGCATTTAATAAAATGCCTAGCTATTTTTTTTAGCTCAGCAAAACAAATGTCAGAAAAGAAAAACAGAAAAGGAAAACAGAAAACCTTACCTGTCGCCTAGGCGAAGCCGGCCCAGCCAGCCCATCCGGCCCAAAAGGGCACAGGGGTCTTCTTTCCCGCCCCGCGCCTCCAAGCTGCTCGGTGGAATGCCACCGAGCCAGCCGTGGACGCCACGTCGCCGCCGAGCACCTTCCAGGCCTCCCGCGCCTTCTAGCCACGTCCTGGAGACGCCTCTCCGCCGCCCCAGTCCATTCCCCCCCTCCATAGCTTCCTCCTCCTCCTCCCGTGCTCGATTTCGTCGCCGCCCGAGGACCGCCGTGGAGCACGCCGCCGAGTCCACGCAGCCAACGTCGTCCCCGAGCCGTACCGCTGTGTCCAGGAGAACCGCAGCAGGCGTCTTCGTCGTTCCCCTCAAGCAATCGAGCCCGAGCGCCTCAGCAGACGACGCCAACTTCATCGAGGGGTCGCCGGACCCGCGATCCCGCCGTCGTCGATTTGCCGCCATTGAAGCCCCCCCGAGCTTGCCGTTGCTTCCGTTCGAACCGCGGTGAGCTTCTGAGTTTTTCCCCCAAGCTCCTAGCACCCCGTAGCCTATCTAGCCGAATCCGCCATGGGGACCCGAGCACCTCCCCGCCATGGTCGTCGCCCTCCTCGCTCCGGTGCCCGTCGTGAAGCTCCAGTGCACGCGTTTGACTCCTGCGTGTGCCAGCACTCGAACGCGCCACAAATCAGCCCGATCCGTGCACTGCAGCGACAACTGCGATCTCGCCGCCGTTCTGTTGCCGCCGGAGACGTCGCCGCCGTCGATTCCGAGCTCCCCGTGACCCCCTATTGCTTCCAGACGACGCGGACGACATTGCTGCACCCATTGGTGTCCTCCCCGTAGCCTCCCGTGGCCCCTAGCCCATTCCGGCGAGTGCGCCGCCGTGGCCAGGCCACTGGCGTTTAGCCGCCGGTGGGTTAGCCACTAACCCCCGTGCTTAGCCCCCCCAGTGAGACTGACCAGTGGGCCCAGTGGCTTAATTAAGCCACTGGATTAAATTAACCCAGCGGATTAAATCAACCAGTCACTGACACCCTGGACCCACATGTCAGCCCCCCCTGACGCCAGCATGTTGTCAGCATGACGCAATAAGTCATTTAAATGAATTTCCAGAAAATCAAATTGAATTAAAGAATTCCAGAATTCCAGAAAATACCCCAAACTTTGGAAATTCATAGAAAATTCATATTAACTCCAAATTGGACAAATAATATATGAAAAATGATCAGGACAAAATTATCTTTTCAAATATGCAACTTTCAACTATGTTTGAGTTGATTTTAAAATGGGACCAGTAGCATATGTCATTTGAATTATTTGGAATTAATTCAAATTCAAATCAAATGATCTTGCAACTTGGACCATGGAATTATGCTACAATTCAACCACACCTCAGAGGCATATCATACACATTTGAAGATGATTCAAAATGACCAAACAATGTCACATGTAACTTGACTAAGTTTGAATTCAAATTGGAGTTTGAATTTGCAATTGAATTTGCAATATACTCCATTTAAATGGAATTGCTTCACACCTCAAAGCATATACATCAAGTTTCAATCTTATTCATGTGATTGTGCATTGTACATTATGTTGATCCTATGATTGTCATGTTGCTGATAGAAGTGGAGCCGGAACCTGAGGTCACCCCCTTCGTTGAAGACCCTGAACCCGAACCTCGTCAGCAAGGCAAGCAAACCCCCATTGATCATGTCGATAAAATCCCACTTCCCTCTCATGTCTCGCTTATGCATTGTTTAGGATACTTCTAAAACACACCAAGATAAGTGTGAGTGCTATGGCGTGCTTTCTCGTGGGGAAGTCGAGGAAGGCACCATAGTGGTGTAATTGGTTGGAGAAAGTAGTGGACTCGTGTACGCTTCTTACCTCAAAGTCTGGTACTCGTAGTTCAGGATTAGCCAAGTCAAAGCTGGCACTTCTGCAAGTGAACCCCACCTCCCTTTACCTTGATACATGTGCATGAGTAGTATAGCTCCTATGTAAGTCTTGCTGAGTACGACTTTGTACTCACGTTTGCTTAATCTATGTTTTAGATGATGCCACTGACCCCGAAGGTGGCTTCTTCATCGAGCTGGACGACTGAAGACCAACTAGTCTAGTCCCAGTCAGACGACTGGTTTCCTCGTGGAGGGCTTGTGTTTAAATAAGGCTTCTTAAGCCATTTGTTAAACTTGTCTGTACTCAGACATAATTTGCTTCCGTTTGTGTTGTAATGTTGGATCACATGTTTGTGATCTCTGTTTGCACTCTATAAGAGTTATCAATAAAATTGTACACTTTGTAGAGAATTGCAATGGTACCTGCTGTTCATACAAGGCATGTGTGCTGCGTGTATGCTTATAACATGCATGTCTTTGTATGGGTTTTCGAGACCTTAGTTGTGTTCTGGCTGGCGGTCTTTCATACACCAAGTGGCCCTTAGATGTGCGCAGCTTGGGGCATCGCGATGCGATTGCTCGAGACTCCGTCTCGTGCACACTTTGTGGTATGATCGAGCCCGCCCTAGACCCCGACTAAGTGATCGGGCTGGAGTAAGTCTATGTAAGAGTTATGAGGATAGTCGATAGTATGGTTGAGGCGACTTGTCTGTGAATATGGGAGTTCACCACCCATATCATTAGACTTGTGTGCGGACGATGAGGACCCATCTCAGTTGATCATCCGGCCTGGATGGGATGCCCCTCACGTACGATGCTTTCCGAGAACGTTCTGTGCTTGGCCTTGTCTGCTTAGACAAGTGGGTACGGTTCTCGGCTCTCCATATGACTATGTCTTAGCTGTACTTGCATACGCTAACCCCGGTATCCGACAGAAGACAAGACCGCTTCCTGGCTATCAGCCCATGGTACTGCTGACGTCTGAAAAGATTTTGGACGAACTATGACGCAGAGGGCCCACACCGTAATCCCACGTGTAGGTAGTGCGTACAGACCAACGGGTCTCTCAAGTCATCGGCCGAACCATTTAGCATTTTAATTAACCTGCGTGACAACCGTTATCGTTGCCTCGACTTAACTGACCCGCGGACAACGACAGCAGTTAGGACCACCAGTACATCGGTGCCTGCCCTGTCGTCCAACCAAGTCTCTGCGGTTACCAACAAGGTGAACCGTCTCCTTACTTTATCTCGCGTGTGCTCTTGGTAGAGCTCGACTTTCGTGGTTTGGTAACTCTCGCGGGATACGAGCAGGGGCCAAGCACGCTAGTAACGTCGGTCGTACCCTCCCTGTCGCTCCCGACAATATATCGCTCGTGGGCACCGTTGGGTCGCCCGACTCTTACCTTTAAGGACACCAGTTGATTCGAGTGCCTACCATTAAGTCTAACCAGGAGGAATCACCCTCGATGGCACTTAAAGGGGTTCGACACAGACATCAGCGGGATGAACTAAAGAGGGATATTCTCGTATCACCCCGGTGGTGCCGAGACACCAGCGGAATGAACTAAAGAGGAATACCCTTGTATCATCCCAGTGATGCTACGCTACTGAGCCGACGAGAGTGAAATATGAGTTCGTCCACTCGTAAGTCAAACTCGAAGCGACTCGGCAGAGTCTCGCCGTTGTAGGTTCCCTAGGGCGTCTGCATTGATCCGTACCTGTTGTAGTTGTATATATTTTGTATCCGCGTCACTCCCCTGAGTTGCCACGGCCCGCTATCTAATCCTAGCTAACAATGCGCAGGGCTCACTGCTGAATATAATGTATAGATATAGCATGAAGCATAGGATAAGGAAGGTACATCAAGGGGCGACAAAATTAGGCAATGCAATTGAATAGGATTGTAACGCAGCAGCAGCAGTAACAATGACTAGTGCAAGAAAATTACGGAAAGATAGGCAATATCTGGGGAAGAGAATGACTCTGCTCTCCTGGAAGCTCGACGGTAGGGGTAGGGTCGTCGACGAAGTAGTCGTACTCGGCAGCAGTGTAGTCGGCGGTAGCAGCGGGGTCTACCGGAGAATAAAGGGGGGAAGAAACATTAAATACAAAGCAAACATATACAAACAGATGCATGACATGACAGATGCAATGTTAACGGTGTTCTAACGCAGTGCAATGCACGTTGCTCGGAGCGGGAATTCATCTGGGGATGAAATACCAGCTCCGGGTGATTACCGAACAGGGTGTCCGGAGGGGAAAGATATCATGCCGGAGGTGTTGTGGACATCCGACAAACGTGGGGATGGTGTAACCGTTCTAGTTGAAATATTCCGAACAACTTTCATGTTCAGAAGATATTCATCCGGATACTTTAACAGTACCGGACAAATCATCGGACAGACGATCCGGAGGGGGATGGTTCAATGTTCGGTATGTTAGAGGAGGGTGGTAGACCAACGGATAGCGTATCCGTATTCATTATATTTTTCTGATCAACTTTGATGTATAAAGTTTTTGAATCTGACTTACGGTTTAAAAGATATTGAATTTTAAAGTTTAAATCATTATAAATCATTTTCTAAAATTTCTTTATTAATAAAATGCAACATTATCCACAGAGGGTTGGCTGGCCAAACCTGACCAGTGGGTCCCACTGGTCAGCCTCACAGCTAATAAAACCATTTTATTAATTTAAATAACAGTGGGGTCCCACATGTCAGTGACTCATGTGTTAATTTAACAGTTAACTTAATCCAGTGGGTTAATTAAAAGGTGGGCCCACATTTTAGCCTAACAAAGTTATAATCTAACAATTTTATTTTTACTAAAACACAGTTTAATTAGCAGGGGCCTGGCCTGTAGGAGATTGCGCGATAGAAAACAAAATTTTTCTCTCACATGCGGAAGCAACATCCAAGATCCAATCTAGAAGATGCTAGTAACGGGGAGAGTAGGTCATCATACCCTCAAAGAACACGCGCGTTGAACGTTTATTTCAACGCAGCTTGGTGAAGTTGTTGGTGAAGTTCGATCCGATCAGCACTGCAAACAAGCAGTACCTCCGGAGGCTTGCACACGTACAACTCGATGACGTCTCCTTCTTCTTGATCCAGCAAGCAAGAGGGAGAAATAAATGGGATCAATTCCAGCAGCACAACGGCGTGGTGGTGGATATGGTGAAGAGTTTCCCGCAGGCAGGGCTTAGCCAAGCGATGCACGTGAGGGAGGAGGAGGTGTGGAAGGACTTGGGTGTTCTTGGTGAGCCTCTCCCCTCTCTTATATAGGCAAGGAGGTTGTAGCCACTTCAATTCCCAAGTGAAACCCCCTTCTCTCATTAAAAAGATGGTAACACCTTTCTTTTAAGAGTGGTAACCCTCCCATTGAAGGGCTTCCCATTTATTGGCATAATAAACCAAGGAGGGCTGGTCACATGGACTATTGGACCACCCTTGGTCGTCCAAAACAGGTGGGGCCCATAGTGGGACCCTCCGGAACCTTCTAGAACATTCCGACACTGCCGAAAAAATCCCGAACTTTTCCGGAACCCTGAAATCAACTTGCCTTATATAAATCTTTACCTCTGGACTCTTCCGGAGCTCCTCGTGATGTCTAGGATCTCATCCGAGACTCCGAACAATATTCGAACACCATTAATAAAATTATCCCAGAGCTATTCTAGCGTTACCGAGCGTTAAGTGTGTGACCCTACGGGTTCGAGAACGTGCAGACATGATCGAGACATCTCTCTGATCAATAACCATTAGAGGGACCAGGATATCCGTAATGACTCCCACACATTCAACGAAGATCTTTATCGATTGAACCACTATGTCGTGGACTACTATAATCCGTACACAATTTCCTTTGTCATACGATATTTTACTTACCCGTGATTCGATCGTCGGTATCGCTATACCTAGTTCAATCTCGTTACCGGTAAGTACTCTTTACTCGTTCTTTAATACAACATTCTCTGTGACTAACTCATTATTCACGTGCTTGCAAGCATTACCGAATGTCCATTACCGAGTGGGCCCAGAGTATATCTCACCGTCACACGGAGGGACAAATCCCAGTCTTGATTCATGTAATTCAACAAGTGCTTTCAGAGATACCCGTAAGACATATTTATGATCACCCTGTCACGATGTGATGGTTGATGTCCCCAAAGTATTCTTCCGGTACCCGGGAATAACATAATCTCATGGTCTAAGAAACATGATACTTGACAATAAAAGGCATGATAGTGTAAACTTAATGAAACGATCAATATTGTTATGCTTAGTTGGGTCTGTCCATCACGTCATTCTTCTAATGACATGATCCCATTAATTAATAAACAACTCAGTTTCATGGTTAGGAAACCATAACCATCATTAATTAACGAGATAGTATAGTAGAGGCTTACTAGGGACGCGGTGTTGTTTATGCAACCACACATGCATTATGTTTCCGGTTAATACAATTATAGCATGGAAAATAAACATATATCATGAACACGGAAATATGATAATAACAATTTTATTATTGCCTCTAGGGCATATTTCCAACAGTCTCCCACTTGCACTAGAGTCAATAATCTAGTTTACATTGGCAGAAATCTAACACCCATGGCATTCTGGTGTTGATCATGTTTTGTTTGTGGAAGAACTTTAGTCAATGGATCCGCGATATTCTGATCCGTATGTACTTTGCTAATGGTAATATCTCCTTCCAATGACATGCTCACGAATTTGATGAAACCGGCGTTTGATATGCTTGGAGCTCTTGTGACATCTTGGTTCCTTGGCTAGAGCAATGGCACCAGTGTTGTCACAAAAGATCTCCATGGGATCGAGTGCACTCGGAACAACGCCGAGTTCAGTGACAAATTCCTTCAGCCATATCCCTTCTGTCGCTGCTTCAGAAGCGGCCATATACTCCGCCTCTAATGTAGATCTTGCAATGACGCTCTGCTTGCAACTCCTCCAGCTAACCGCAACTCCGTTCAAAATAAAGACATACCCTGTTTGAAATTTTGAGTCATTTGGATCAGTATTGAAGCTAGCATCGACGTAACCTTTTACGAAGAGCTCTTCATCACCACCATAGACAAGAAACATGTCCTTAGTCCTCTTTAGGTACTTAAGGATATTTTTAACTGCTGTCCAGTGAGCCTCTCCAGGATCAGTCTGGTACCTGCTCGTCAAACTAAGAGCATGGGATAGATCTGGTCTAGTACACAACATGGCATACATAACAGAACCTATGGCCGAGGCATAGGGGATTTTATTCATCCTTTCCCTTTCTGTTGCCGTAGTTGGACACTGAGTCTTACTCAATGGCTTGCCTTGTAACATGGGCAAAGAACCTTTCTTTGCATCCTGCATATTGAATTTCTTCACTATCTTCTCAAGGTATGTACTTTGACTAAGTGCTATTAAGCGTCTCGATCTATCTCTATAGATCTTAATGCCTAATATGTATGCAGCTTCACCAAGATCTTTCATTGAAAAACTATTATTCAAATAATCTTTCACACTGTTAAGCAGCTCCACGTCATTCCCAGTTAGTAAGATGTCATCTACATATAAAATCAGAAATGCAACCGAGCTCCCACTCACTTTCTTGTAAACACAAGCTTCTTTATAATTTTGGACAAATCCAAAACCTTTGATAACCTCATCAAATCGAAGATTCCAACTCCGGGATGCTTGCTTTAGTTCATAGATGGAACGCTGAAGCTTGCACACTTTACGAGCATCCTTAGGATAGACAAAACCTTGGGGTTGTACCATGTACAACTCTTCTTACATGTTTCCATTGAGGAATGCAGTTTTGACATCCATCTGCCAAATTTCATAATCGAAATAAGCAGCAATTGCTAGCAGAACCCTAACAGACTTAAGCATCGCTACGGGTGAGAAGGTCTCATCGTAGTCAACTCCTTGAATTTGTCGAAAACCTTTTGCGACAAGTCGAGCTTTATGTACAGCAACATTACCGTCAGCGTTTGTTTTCTTCTTGAAAATCCATTTACATTCAACAGCCTTGCGGCTATCAGGAAGGTCAACCAAAGTCCACACTTGGTTTTCTTTCATGGATTCCATTTCAGGGTTCATGCCGTCTTGCCATTTTCCAGAGTCTGGGCTCATCATCGCTTCCTCATAGTTCGTAGGTTCATCATTGTCTAACAATAAAACATTCATGACAAGATTACCGTACCACTCAGGAGTAGTACGTAACCTAGTCGACCTACGAACGGGAACTTCGACCGAAGCTTCATGATCATTATCATCAGCTTCTTCCTCTCTAGTTGGTGAAGGCGGCACCAAAAGATCCAAATCTTCTTGCGCTGCGCTACTCTCCAATCCGGGAGAAGGTTCAATAACCTCGTCTAGTTCTATTTTCCTCCCACTCACTCGTTTCGAAAGAAACTCCTTCTCAAGAAAGGATCCGTTCTTAGCAACAAAGACTTTGCCTTCGGATCTGTTATAGAAGGTATACCCTATAGTTTCCTTAGGGTATCCTATGAAGACACATTTTTCCGCTTTGGGTTCGAGCTTATCAGGTTGTAACCGTTTGACATAAGCCTCACACCCCCAAATTTTAAGAAACGATAATTTAGGCTTCTTGCCAAACCACAACTCATATGGTGTCGTCTCAACGGATTTAGATGGTGCCCTATTTAAAGTGAATGCAGCTGTCTCTAATGCATAGCCCCAAAATGACATTGGTAGATCGGATAGAGACATCATAGAGCGCACCATATCTAATAAAGTACGATTACGACGCTCAGACACACCATTACGTTGTGGTGTTCCAGGTGGCGTGAGTTGGGAAACAATTCCACAGTTTTTCAAGTGAATGCCAAACTCGTAACTCAGATATTCCCCTCCGCGATCAGATCATAGAAATTTGATCTTCTTGTTACGATGATTTTCTACTTCACTCTGAAATTCTTTGAACTTTTCAAATGTTTCAGACTTGTGTTTCATTAAGTAAATATACCCATATCTACTTAAATCATCAGTGAAAGTTAGGAAGTAACGATATCCACCACGTGTCGAAATGCTCATTGGTCCACACACATCAGTATGTATGATTTCCAACAAGTCACTCGCCCGTTCCATCGTACCAGAAAACGGGGTCTTAGTCATCTTACCCATGAGGCATGGTTCACATGTGTCAAATGATTCAAAGTCAAGTGACTGGAAAAGTCCATCAGAATGTAGTTTCTTCATGCGTTTTACACCAATATGACCTAAACGGCAGTGCCACAAATATGTGGAATTATCATTATTCATTTTGCATCTTTTAGCATCAATGTTATGGATGTGTGAAGTACTACTATCGAGATCCAACAAGAATAAACCATTTACGTCGGGTGCATGACCATAAAAGATATTACTCATAAAAATAGAACAACCTTTATTCTATGATTTAAACGAGTAACCGTCTCGCAATAAACAAGATCAAGATATAATGTTCATGCTTAACGCAGGCACCAAATAACAATTATTAAGGTTTAAAATTAATCCCGAAGGTAGATGAAGAGGTAAAATCCCGACGGCGATGACATCGACCTTCGATCCATTCCCGACGCGCATCGTCACCTCATCCCTCGCCAGTCTCCGTTTATTCTGAAGCTCCTGTTTCGAATTGCAAATATGAGCAACCGAACCAGTATCAAATACTCAGGCACTACTACGAGAACTAGTAAGGTACACATCAATAACATGTATATCAAATATACATTTGACATTGCCAGCCTTCTTATCCGCCAAGTACTTGGGGCAGTTGCGCTTCCAATGACCTTCTCCCTTGCAGTAGAAACACACAGTGTCCGGCTTAGGACCATCCTTGGGCTTCACATGGGCGACAACAGGCTTGCCGCCCCGAGCGGCAGCTGACTTGCCACTCTTCTTGAAGTGTCCCTTTTTGGCTTTAGCCTTCTTGAAACTTGTGGTCTTATTGACCATCAACACTTGACGTTCTTTCTTGATGTCCACTTCCGCAGATTTCAGCATCGCAAAAAGCTCATTGAGAGTCTTATTCATGCCTTGCATGTTATAGTTCAGCAGAAAGCCTTTGTAGCTCGGAGGGAGCGACTGCAACACCCTGTCAGTGATTAACTCATCTGGGATCACACATCCCAGCTGAATTAGGCGCTGGATATAGCCTCCCATTGTTACAACATGTTCACTAACAGAGTTGTGCTCCTCCATCTTACATTTATAGAACTTATCAGAGATCTCATATCTCTCAGCGCGGGTCTGAGTATGAAAAATGGTTTTCAGCTCTTCAACCATCTCATAGGCGATGTGATGTTCAAAACGTTTCTGGAGATCAGTATCCAGAGATGTAAGGATGGCACAAGAAACTATAATGTGGTCATCTTTGCGTGTCTCAAAGACGTTATGTTCTGCTTCTGGAGCATCGTCTGCAGGTGGGTCACCTAGCGCAGCATCGAGCACATATTGCTTTTTACACCCAGTGAGGATAATCCTCAGGTTGCGGTGCCAGTCAGTGAAGTTTGAACCAGATGATTTTAGTTTTTCTTTCTCAAGGAATGCGCTGAAGTTGAATTGAGCTATGCGGGCCATGATCTACAACATTTTAGCAAAATAAAATTTTAGACTATGTTCATGATAATGAGTTCAGTTTAATCAAATTACTAACGAACTCCCACTTAAATCAACATCCCTCATAGTTGTCTAGTGGTACACGATCCAAATCCACTACACCAAGTCCGATCTTCACGAGAGAAGATGTAGTTTCAATGGTGAACATCAAAATGTTGATCATATCATTCATATGACTCGTGTTTAACCTTTCGGTTCGTTGCGTTCCGAGGCCATGTCTGTACATGCTAGGATCGTCAAGTTAACCAAAGTATTTTTGCATGTGTAAAACTGGCTTACACCCGTCGTATGTGAACGTAGAGTTTACCACATCCGATCATCACGAGATGCTTCAAAACGATGAACTTTTGCGACGGTGCATACTTAGGGAGAACACGTTTATCTTGATATTTAGTGTGAGGGATCATCTTATAAAGCTACCGTTGTGCACACGCAAAATAAGATGCATAAAAGGATAAACATCACATGCATAAAATGTGTGACATGGTATAGCCCTTTTATTGCGCCTTGATCTCCATCTTGAACGCACCGACAAGATCTCCATTATGGCACCATGTTGGTCGCCACCTTATGGCATCTTGGTTGTCTACACCACGTTGCATCTGCAACTATTGCTAACTCATAGAGATATAGTAATGCAATTACATGGCGTTTGAAGTTGACACGCATGCCATACAATAAATAATTAAGACAACCATATGGCTCCTGCCAGTTGCCGTAATCATCGACATGCAAGTCGTGAAACATTACAAAACATGATCATCTGAACAGTTTGGGCTATACCACACCACAAGCACCCCTGCAAAAACAAGTTAGACGCCTC